>CM029013.1:139594054-141014054 GCA_016801055.1 Panax notoginseng | reverse complement strand
TCAGAATCCAAATATTTTTGGATATTTCGTCTTTCCTTTATCGATTAACTTTTACGTATTCTTCGAATTTTTGAAAAACTAAAAAAACACTTTTTGGCATTAAGCGTTTTTCTTCATGTTTTACCCTAACGTAGCTAAACGAATGAAAAATACATAGCAGTACTTTTCGTCGTTTATATTTTGTCTGATTTCTACACGTTTTTCGAGAAGAACTTTTATCGGCTTACTTAACTTTTCACGACATATTATCGTTAAATCTTTCGACGGAATGTCATTTCGACATACCGAACTCTCAGAAAGGCTTAGGTTATTCAAACCCTAACCCTTAGGGTTTCGTCGGGTGAATAGTGCCTATTTCGTCTTTTTTCCCAAAAAATATTTTGTTCCCGTAAAAAATTAAATTTTCGTCTAGAAAATTCTTACTCATTCAATCTAGCTCGTAGCCAGAATCCTCCCAACTTATAATCACCCTAGGTTAAAGAACGATTAATAAACACATAGCACAAAATAGTATTAATAAAATTTATTTTATTAATAACTAATTCTTTAAACTTAATTCTGAACAATCCGGATTCTCCGGGTTGTTACACCATGTGTGTACGAGAAGGTTAGTGGGAGCGCTGGTTCATTCCTTGTATTATATGTTGATGATATACTACTGATATGGAATGATATTCCTATGCTACAATCGATTAAAATCTGGTTATCTAAACACTTCTCTATGAAGGACTTAGGAGAAGCATCCTATATTTTGGGGATAAAGATCTATAGAGATAGATCTAAAAAGATGCTTGGTTTATCCTAAGGAACGTACATTGACTCGATGCTAAAGAAGTTTAGCGTGGAAGATTCCAAAAGAGGTCTCATTCCGATGAGCCATGGAATAAATCTCTCCAAGAAACAGGCCCCAAAGACACCTGAGGAGAGAGACCGTATGAGTAAGATTCCTTATGCTTTAGCAATAGGATTTATTATGTACGATATCATATGTACTAGATCAGATGTCGCTCATGCACTTAGTGTAACAAGCAGATATCAGTCGAATCCAAGAGAAAAGCATTGGAAGGCATTAAAAAAATATCCTAAAGTACTTAAGAAGAACTAAGGATGTATTTCTTGTCTATGGTGGGTCTAAATTAAAACTAGAGGGCTTCACAGACTCAAGTTTTCAAACAGACCAAGATGACAGTAAATCCGTTTCGGGGTATGTGTTTACCTTAAACGATAGCGCAGTGAGTTGGAAGAGTTCAAAACAGCAAACAATTGTTGATTCAGTGATAGAGGCACTGTGCATAACTGCAAGTGAAACTGCAAAGGAGGCTGTTTGGATGAAGAAATTCATTATCGAACTTGGTGTGGTTCCTAGCATTACAGGACCAGTACATTTATTCTATGATAACACTGGAGCTGTTGCGCAGGCTAAAGAACTCAGGTCTCATCAGAAATCCAAACACGTGTTACTAGTTTCTACAACCTTATCATTATACGGTGAAAATTCCTGAAATGATTAGAATTTTCTTAATTGTTGATGTTTCATCTAATATCTTTTTACTTGAACCTTCCTATTGAATTTTAACCATTATATTTGAACTGTAAACCTTATATTTTATTCTTGAACTCAAATCGATATTCTGAATATTATGTTGACAATCGAGACATTATTGGACTCTTTACAAATTAAATTACAAATCTTTAATGTTTATTCTTTATCTTATTATTTTTATTATTTATGTTTATCCTTTAAATCATTGTTATAAACATCAGGATGAAAGTTCTCTTTGGCTTGGGTGTAAAGAAGAACTGTTGATTGGCATGATCATGACTATTGGTGTTTCAGTTGAATGTCTTTGGCTTGGATGCAAAGACAATATGATTGTTGAGTGTCTTTAATCTGTGTGGCAAGGACACGTGGTGAAAGTTCTATTTTTTATGGGTTCAAAGAAGAACTGTTAATTGACTTAATCATGACTATTGGTGTTACAATTAATGAAATCTTAGTGGTGAATTTTTTTTATTGCTAAAGATAATAAACATTATAATCTATTTGACTCTTTTAATAAATTGTTCATTCTGCTGCAGTTGTTTGTTGAAAATTTATATTATCTATCATTTTCTAATTAATATCTAATTTTGAAGGCTAAGGATAACTTATTCTTCCTTATCTTAGTCATGATATTTTTTACTAGGCTATTTGAGCTCACCTTTTTGTTTCATAATTCCTTTAAAAAAATAAGAGTGTAGCTAGTGCTAGCAAGGAGAACATGAGAATTGAATGATGGTCCGAGTTAGTAGGTGTAGTAGTCCTCACCAAGTTGCATGTAAAATAATGTGCCAATAATTGTATTGAAGACTTAGTGTGTGTTTGTATTGTCGTACTATACACGACATTGTACTAATTATAAAAATGAGAATTTGTATATATTGTTTGTATTTTGGCGACTTAAATTAGACGGTGTAGATTCGAATTCGGGGACGTCACAAGAACTCCTTCCTTTTCTTCCATAGTTGAAGGTCAAAAGCAATGGGGGAAATAATCAAACCTTCCCTGGAACAACCTCAACGGCATTAATCTCCACAGCGAGACCCTACTGTTGGAATAATTGAGTCGGTATCTTTACTCTCAAATATATAATTTTATACATATACTAATTTTATTATTTGAATAATTATGTGTATCAATTATTAACTAATTTCGTGTCATTATTTATTCAAAAATTACGTTATTAAAAATAGACTGCCAAAGAAAGTCAACTGACGTCTCTTAAAAAATAAGAACAAAATAAATTATCTCTCTTGACTTTAATATTTAACAGAAAAAATTTTAAATTAATTATTTAAAATAAAAAATAAGTATAAATTCGTTGATTTTTAATTTCATTTACCCTTTCTATTTGGGATTGCTAATTGATTTGCTCAGGTAGCTAGGATGTCAACGAGGCAGATATGGTGTCAAAAGGCAAAATTTTCAAATTTATCTTGCACTCCAAGTCCACACATTCCGGCGCCAGGTTATACTTAGAATTTTTAAATGTACCTCACCTTCAAATATTGTGCCCTAATTAGCCCCGTACTGCTCTGCAACTATACAAGAAAGTAAAACCTATTCAAAATAATATAATAAAAGTATCATGCTAAAAAATTGCTCATATTTGTCTATTCTATTCTATTATTGTTTAATTTTTCAGCAAATTTTTTTATAAAAAAAGTCAGCCTTGTTTTATCAAACAAATAGAATAGTATTGTTGGAGTGTGATTATTTGGATAGTGAGAGAGTCCTTATTAAAATAAGATTGTATTTTCTTATTTGGTGGGATAAGGAGGTTTAATTTGGGAAGGAATCTATTAGCCATTAATTGCAGTTATAAGGTGATTCTGAAAAGGACTCCTACTCCTATCTATAAATACATCAATATGCAAGGGATTGAAGGAAGAAGGACACAAGAGATACAACACAAATACACAACTTGTACTCTCAATATTATTATAGTGGATTACTCTCTCTCCGTGGTTTTTCCCTAATTGGGTTTCCACGTAATTCTTGTGTTCATACTTTATATTTATTTATTTACGTTTATGTGAGTGTGTTTCGTGAGTTTGATTTCACAACAATTATTCCATCAACCGTTGGCGCTATTTTGGCCTGCTGTTTTGGTGATTTCGTCAGGCGTACAAAATCGGGCGTTAACATTGGCGCCGTCTGTGGGAACAAGACACTTGTTCTAGTGTCGATTTAAAATCATCGATTCACCGAAGGAGATAAGTGATTCTTTTTTATTAAAATAAATATATATTTGTACGTGTGTATATATGTATTATATCAATAGCAATTGAAGCATATTCGTAATTGATTATTGATATAATTTTACATATTCTCTAACTTATATTATGCATGTAGTGATAGTATTCACATGATGTATGTAAAATCTAAACATTAACACTTTGGTCCAGGTGATGATAAATTGGTGCTGAGTCACCGCACCAGTAACGAATTCAGCCAGCGCAAAGATAAAAGTTTAAGCTTTTATATCATTGAAGTGCTTTAAAGACAGCTTCGATTTCATTATCAACCACAGACTGAAGAAAATTCGGATGATAAAAATTCAGCGGATAAAAATCCAGCGGATATAAATCTAGCGGATATAAATCCCGAGGTTAAAAATTCCGAGTAGACTTTTTGTATACTCTCTTATTTTAAGCTCCTTGTAAATAAGAGACTGGGGGGCAATGTTGGAGTGTGATTATTTGGATAGTGAGAGAGTCCTTATTAAAATAAGATTGTATTTTCTTATTTGGTGGGATAAGGATGTTTAATTTGGGAAGGAATCTATTAGTCATTAATTGCAGTTATAAGGTGATTCTGAAAAGGACTCATACTCCTATCTATAAATACATCAATATGCAAGGGATTGAAGGAAGAAGGACACAAGAGATACAACACAAATACACAACTTGTACTCTCAATATTATTATAGTGGATTACTCTCTCTCCGTGGTTTTTCCCTAATTGGGTTTCCACGTAATTCTTGTGTTCATACTTTATATTTATTTATTTACGTTTATGTGAGTGTGTTTCGTGAGTTTGATTTCACAACAATTATTCCATCAACCGTTGGCGCTATTTTGGCCTGCTGTTTTGGTGATTTCGTCAGGCGTACAAAATCGAGCGTTAACAAGTATAAATGTATATTTTTTGTTCAATAGTTCAAAAAATTAACATATATTAACTGCAATATGTTATAAAAGATGAAATGATTATAATAAAATAACTTAAATAGTAATTCTTTAAAAAAAATAACAGATAATTAAGAAATTGGTCAATCGTAACAATATCACTAGTAGATATCATATAAACTTTTGATATACAATCATATATCTCCAAAATAATAATAAAATACGTAGATCTAGACTGTTCTTTAACACAGATAATGAAAGAACAAGTTGTTATGATAATATTATATCCAAATATGAACAATCTATCTTCAATAATTCACGTACCAAAAAAAGTCTTACGAACGAAAAAAATCTTCCAAATAGATAAAGCAAAATAGTCCAAGAAATGATAATAAAATCCTCTCACATAAGAGAAAGAAATTAGTAATCTCGTGGAGAAAATAAGTCTCATAAAAGGGGGGAAATATACTCCACACAAAAAAAGAATAATTTATTAAATTAAAATAAGAAAGATTTAGGGAATAATATATTCATAAGGAGAACTCTCTCCAAATCTAATTTGGAGAGTAGGGTTGTTAACTAGAGAGAAGAAAAAAACTATAAATATAATCTTAAACCAACATTATTGATCAACACTTATTTTGTTAATGCATCCATTTGTAATAGAAAAAGCATACCTTAATATAGTTTATACATAAACACTTGTAGTATGAAGAGTCTTGCTAAATATGACGATAATTAATAATAGATGTCCACGATGTGGATACTTGTGATATGAAAAAGATTAAGAAGAGATCCACATATTATTATTTTATTTGATCGCTCAGAATTTCACTCTTAGCCACGTTAGTAATAATCTTTTTGCAGAAGTAGAAATACAATAAAATTCGAAAAAGAATTCTATATTGATATTAAAGTAAAACACATAATTTTTTTTAACCTTAATATAATGGACGTTGAACAGACTAGAAGATTGCAGTTTTGAGGACTGTAAGAACAGTTTCCTTAAGATAATATTTGGTCGTGGCAGGACAAATTGTCTCCCATGATACAACAATGCTTTGAAGCAAACTCGACCGTGTGTAGGAAGATTATCACCGAGCAGGAAGGAAGAACAAAGAAGAAGGCCTTAATTATTTTTTCCCCACTATTTTTTTTTTCATTTATCTTTATGGGAGAAGGATAATATCTTAAGAGTTGAGTTCGAAATAGCCATATATCTAGCAAGGAATTAATCATCAGTAAATGGAATTAATTCCATCATTGATGTCCATTAAGCCTTCATAAAGCCAGAAATCAATTTCTCATTCATATTCCATCCGTTTCTCAACAATCTCCCATATTAATGAAAATTGAAAACAAAAGAATTCGATGTGGTGATAACCCTTTACAGTTGATATTAGCATATGATAGGTAGGTATAAACCCTTGAACCTTCCCTTGTGAAGTATATTTACTTTACTAGCTGACTAGCAGACGTGATGTCCTTAAACTATTCTGTCGTTTGTGTAAACGATGATATACCTCACACAAATACCAGCATAACACGATTTTGGTTCTCATGGTTATGTTCATTATGGTCGTAAACATCTCTTGGTTATGCAAGAATTTAAGAGAACTAAAACTCATTAGTTTTCCTTGAAGCGACCCCACTTCATTCTCACATAGGTGATTTTTTTTTCTTTTTCCGATTACTGACACACAAGAATCATTAAAAGTATAGCTTAACCTTATTTGATTTCATATCACTGTTTACATATAAGGGTTAGACCCCCTACAATGATAATACATTGTCTATGCAATTAGGTTGTCCCATTGAACCTAGATTCTAGGATCTCCAGTCAACAAGGTTATTTTTCTTCACATAGAACCTTTAAATACTTATGGCCATCAATCTCATTCTTCTTGATGTCGTTTCAACTTGATCTCGTTTTAAACCTTTGGTTAGCAGATCCGCAATGGTATCCTTTGATTTTACATAATCAATAGAGATAACCCCCGTTGTGATCAGTTGCCTAACGGTATTGTGACAACGACGCATGTGTCTCGACTTATCGTTATACATCTCGTTCTGTGCTCTTTTAATCGATGCTTGATTATCGCAATGTAAACAAATTATGTGCACAGGCTTAGGCCATTCATGAATATCCTCCAAGAAGTTTCTTAATCATTCGGCCTCTTCTCCGGTTTTATCCAGAGCTATAAACTCAGACTCCATCGTGGATCTGGTTATGATCGTTTGCCTTGAGGATTTCCAGGACACTGCTCCTCCTCCTAGACTGAACATGTATCCACTTATACCTTTGGAGTCCTTTATATCAAAAATCCAACTAGCATCAGAGAATCCTTCTAATACTGTAAGTTCTCTCGTATAGTGCAGTCCATAATTACGAGTGTATCTTAGATACCGAAGTATCCTAACGATAGCTTTCCAGTGGTTATCCCCTGGATTACTCGTGTATTTGCTTAAACTGTTTACAGTGAAAGCAATATCAGGTCTTGTACAAGTCATGAGATACACACACTACAAGAAATTAGGGATGTAGTAAAGGATATTTTATCAAGGAATTCATTCCCTCACATGAGTAGTTTTCTAGCAAAGGAACATTGAAGGAAAAAATCGTAGTGACAATATAGTTATTAGTGAAAGAAATGTCCTTCACAATTTATATTTTTTCCTTCGCAAAATTCACTACACAAGAATATAAGGTTATTGTGAAGGAAAATTTGCAAATAAATTAATTCTTTCATATTAAAACAATTTAGGGAGAGAATATTGAGAGAAAAAAATTAGTAATGAAAAGTTATTATATCCTTTCCAAATTAGTTTTTTCTTTCGCAAAATTAAAATAGTAAATAATATCTAGTGCGTTTTTTATTAAAATTTGTGAAGATAAATTTAGTATTAATTTCTAAATATTTTTAAAAAAAATAATTGTGGTGAATATAAATTCGACCCACTTCGAAAAAACTCCGCCAACACCATTTTTAATGTCAAGCCACCCAAAAGGGTCTAATTCATCACAGCTTCATCCACCAATTCTGCCCCCAAGCGAGAGAAAGAATCGAAGAAGCGAGTGGTAATCTCCGAAGAAGCGAGAGAAAGATCCATGGGATTAGTTTCTGTTTTGGGAATGAAGTAGATGTTTATTATGATAAGCTTCTCTCCGGCGAATCTGAGATTCGACCAATCGACTAATTTGATGTCTCTAACTTCCCAACTCGATTTGGTAGCCCGATTTATGGGTTTTCGTCGGAAGGGTATATTGATGGAAAGAATGACCGGCAGCTCGACGATTGCCTTTGTTATTTCATTGGTGCTGGGAAAAAGGCAGTCGAAGATACTGATCTTGGCGGAGATAAGTGCTCGAAGGTTGTACTTTTATTGAATCTGTTTGTTTTTGCTGTTTTATTCAGTAAATTAGGTTTGTGATCGAGTTATGCATTTTTTGCTCAAAATTTAGATCTAAAGGTTGTTTCTTTACTCATTAGTTGTGGAATTGGACATGTAGGACTCCATTATTATATAATTCGGAGGTTGAAAGTTTGATTTGGTTATCTTGTTGCAGTAAATATATGTAGTGACTTGGATTTGTATTTGTTATTTATTTGGGTATCTTACATTTTTGTAAGTATTTGCTATCTTCAACTAATAGGGCGACATTGAGATCAAAAGGGAAAGCTCAGAATGGAAAAATTGGACCAAAATTAATATGATGATATTAAATGGAGATGGTTTTAGTAGGATTTATAAATTCGAGATAGCAATGGGAGAAGCTGCATTCTACCTGTTTGTGCAATTATCCCAATGACTTCTGGAGTGCTCTCCTCAGGTACCTTTTCTGTTCCTTCTTGCGAATGAATTTTTATTTCATAAAACCATTGATTACCTACAACTATTTGCAGCTAAGATTACCTGAGAGAGATTGTTTTGGATATAGGTAGTAGCTTCGTAGGATTGGCCTGAAGTCACTAAATATGCGGGATTGGTTTGTGCTCAAGCTCATTGACAAGAACTTATACAAGACCTGTACAAAACATGGCAAGATCATGGACGTGGAATAGTTAGTGGTGGCATGATCCGGTAGAGGAATCCTTTTCTTCTTATAAATAAACTTCTCTTGAAAATTTTCATTTTCTATTCCTTTTTCTTTGGGTGGGCTGGGGGTCGGGAGGGGGGCTTGTATGCGTGTAGCTCTAACATCTTATTGCTTTTTATGTAGGGATCTTTTGGTTTCCTTCAGGAAGGCAACTGGACAGAAGCCACTAAGGATTATAATTTACAGGTTAATTGTCCTTGGTGTTTTTAGTCATAAATCTTTGACATCTATTTTATTCTTTTTTTTTGTTATTATGTTTATTATTCTATTGATAGCTAGATTCTTCAGAGCTAATGTATTGACAATTTTATTGTTTATGCATCACACTTCGAACGATCAAAAAAAAGAGTATTGCCGATTTGCAAATCATGGCATTCATTTTTTTCCAGAATTTCTATCACCTCGTACAGTTTTCACGTCATATATTTTGGTGCTAACAAGTAACAACACTTGTCTTCAGTTCATAGGATGTGTACACCCATCATCTCTACGTCTGTCCTCTCCTATCTCTTTCATGACTGCTCCTTTATCTTCATCATCACCATCATACCACAGCTAACAATATGTTTGGGCAGGCAGATTTCTTATGAATAAGGTTAATTTAACATGCATAGCCCATTGGCAGGTAGATTTCTTATGATTCTTATGAACAAGGTTAATTTAATATGCACACCGTATCGTCCATTTGAACATGTTACGTTTGAAAGATGTGTAATCTTTTGTGTTCTGAGAGCTAAAAGGGCTAATTGGGTTTATCAGACTCCCATTTGATCACAAATTTATATTAAGTTAAACATTTTTCGTAGTTTCTTATGGAGAATAATTTGTCCACGGATGGTGTGAGTGAAGGCCAATTTTATCAAGTCCTACATTATGAGTTAGATGATATTCACAAGGTTAGTGATGTTCTAATTTACTTTTTTTCTCTTTTAAGTAGAAAAGCTGAAACAAGTAGCTCTAATTGTGGGACTAACCAATAAATCCTATGTAGGCATGTGCCTCTTTAGAACCCAATTACCAACCTCCTGTGACTTTTATTGTGGTGCAAAATCGACAACACACTCGGTTGTTTGCTAACTACCATAGGGACCGAAGTAGCATTGACAAGAAGAGTGGAAACATTTTACCTGGTACGCTACTACTGTTTATGTAAAACTATGCCTTTTTCTATATATATGTAAATAATTGTATCCCTGGCGCTTCACTTATTTATGTGATGGCATACATTTCTTGCATTTTCAGGCACTGTGGTTGATACTAAAATCTGTCATCCAACATAATTTGATTTTTATCTCTGCAGCCATGCTGGTATTCAGGTGAGAATATAACTTCAGTCGAGTGACCTTTTTCACTCCTCGCAGGTATAACATTAGTTTGAAGTTTGAACTATGAGGAACTTCACTTATCCTACAAAATCTTTCGGTTATCTAATGAATCACCTTCCTTTCATTTTTATGGTAGGGGACTAGTCGGCCTGCTCATTACCATATTCTTTGGGATGAGAACAATTTTACAGCAGATGGAATCTAGTCTTTAATAAACAATCTTTGTTACACTTATGCAAGGTGCACGTGTTCTGTTTCGGTTGGTAGGTTGATGTTCTTCCTTGAAAATGGTTGTCTGAATTGATCGTCCCTGAACCTCTCTCCCCCTCTCTCTTGCCCAGCCCAAATACCAACTAGTCCAACTTCAAATTGGACGCATACATTGCCCATTAAAAGGCTTTGGCCAAATTTTTAGTAGCTAGTGTCACACCCCTTATCTTATTCACACATTCTCGATGTGGGATTGGGGTATTAAACACACTCTCTCTATGCCACAGACTTGATGTAAGACTGGGGGGGAGGGGGGAGTAACACATTGTGTGTAGCAACTTTAGTCAGCCTCTAAGTTATTGATAAAATCCAACCTATGAAGCTAATTGAGGAGTTACACCACCAAAATAGGGTAATCCTATTGGATATCCCGAAATATAAAGTTTAACACGTTGACATGAGAGTGAAGTAAATTGTAGCAATTTTGAAGTGCAAATAGCATCGACTATCAAAATATTGGGAGTATGTATTGATACGTACTTAGGGATGGTGATAATCACGAGTAGCAATAGTAAAACCAAAATAATGGTTTTATTGTATGCATTTTCACTTTCGTATTCTTTACCATTCATTTATCCATTTAGCTGGAAGTTTATACATTCTTTGAATTCAATTTATTCAAATCATCTTTTAATGTAAGAGTCTTGTGTATTATATGTTTATACTAAGAGATTTAACTTTCAACTGATGAGCCCTTGACTTTGTGCAGTTCCTCCAGCATATTATGCCCATTTAGCTGCATTTCGAGCCAGATTCTACTTAGAACCAGAAATGTAGGAGAATGGAAGCTGTGCTAGTCAAGGTGTCAATAATACTCGAGCTGCTGGAGAGTCTGGAGTACGGCCATTGCCAGCCCTCAAGGAGAATGTCAAAAGAGTAATGTTTTATTGATCATTTTTGTTCTCTTAGTTCTATAGAAGTTGTAGTTCAACTTAAATGTACAGGCTGCCCTCGTGTCTTTCTATTTAAGAAATGTTTCTGTAGTTAAAAATAATTTTTGGAGGTTACTATTTGTATATGATAGGCCAATGAGCTTGAATCCACACCCCAGTTATTTTCTTTACGAAACATAATGACCGAGTATTTTACATTACATTGCTCAAAAAGTTAAATAACAGCTTCACTAGACTAAACACACAAATGATAACCTTACCCTCATCACTTTCAGGTAGAGGTCGAAAGAATAAGGGGCCAAGCAGATGATAAGCTTATGAACTAGTTAGTAGCTGTAAGGCACAAAGCTAAAGAGATGCGGGCAGCAGCAGAATCCGAGAGAAACCACCAAGCTGTGAAAACAGAGAAACAAGCAGAGTATATTCGCAGAACTTGCCGAATACCTTCTTCATTTTCATGTTGTGGTTAGTGCTGCTCTTGAAAATTGAATTACCTAATGCTGACAATTTATTTAGTTTAGATGTCTGTACTGACTTTTCTAGTGTTTATAATCTATACGGTAAAATCCATTTCCTTTGTTGTTGTGGTGGTGGTTGTTATCATTGTATTGTTATCCTTTCAATTTTTTTTATGTTAGATAATAAATTTTGTAGGTTTTATGGTCTTTTGGGAGACCAAGATACAATAAAAAATTTGTAGTTACCGTGACTCGAGTATTATTTATTTATATGTGGAGTATTGATTTTATTAACTTTTTATGCATTAGCTTATCAATTAGTTTGAAAAAAGTATGACAATATTTATTCTTGAAATATTAAATTTAATATTTCTTATTGAGATTAATAATAATAATAACAAATATGAAATCACTGTTTTGAAAATCAATTATAATTTTCGATGAATTTTGATGATTTAGCAATTAATTTTTTATTTACAAATTTATAATTTGTGAAGGAATTTTTCTCTCACTAAACTAAAAAAAGATTCTCAATTTATAATTAGTGAAGGAAAATTTTCTCTCGTTAAATAAATTTGTTCTTCACAATATATTATTTGTGAGGGAATAAAGTTATTCACTAATTTCAAATAGAACTTCTTAAAAGATTATTTGTGAAGGAAACCAATCTTTCACTAAATAACAATATTTCATTACTAAATACAATTTGTGAATAAAAAATTTATTCACAATATATCCTTCACAAAAAATATTTAGTTACTACTTAGCGAATGATACTCAATTGCGAGGAGGTCTAATGCGAGCACTAGTGTGAAGGAAATATTTTTCGCAATAAATCACTTGTGAGTGATATAGAGCCTCTAGTGAAGGATTTGCCCTTCAATAGAGGCCATTTTTGGTGTAGTGACATCAGACTGCCTATAACCCTTGCATATTCTACTTGGTCAACGCTTTCACCTTTGTTTTTACAGAGATGCTGGCTGATGTCTAGAGGAGTTCTAGCTTCACTAGAATCATCATTGCCAAACTTCCTAAGTATCTTGTCCACGTAATTTTACAGGGTTAAAATGAAACCGTTAGGTGAACGTTTGATTTGGATTCCCAAAATCACATCAACCAGTTGTAAGACCCCAACTTTTTTATAAATAAAATCGAATTTTCTCTAATTATTATTTTGAATAATAAGGTGTTAATTTGATATAATGCTGTGGTTATGGGTAAAATGTGCAAATTTTTCAAAATAAGCAAGTGATTATAAAATATTCATTGTTGTCGGGGAATATTCGCTTGGTCGTGGAATATTTTTGCTGTCGGGAAATATTCGTACGATGACGCAGCCATTTGTGGACCCCACAATGGAATTATTGTCGGAATGAGAAAATAACAGAAATATTTTTTTATGGAAATAGCGGCGAAAGTTTTACCGTTAACTGTTGAACTACCCGGTAGTAAAAGTACAGTAATACGCGTGGTTGCATAGTAGCACACGGTATTGATTATTGGTGCTTACGTGAGAAGTCACTTAGTTTTACTCAATAATTGTTACAGTAATTATTGTTCAATATTTTATTTTATTGAGTCAATAATTGCTGCGTTGATATTTTATATTATTGTTGTTTCAATAATTGTCGCTGCACAGTATTTTTTATTATCAGATCAATAATTCATATTATTTAAATAATATTATTAATAGCATTATTGGCAATGTCTAAGGAAGTTCTGCCTAAGGAGAGGTTTGATCATCTAATTGCGCGCCAGTAAAGAGAAATCCTTATCGAAAAGCCCCCTCTTTCCTGGGAACGACCTGGTTGTCATAATTGTGATTCTGTAATATTATTTATGAATAATTAATTATTGATTTATATGATAAGAAAATATTTATTTTATGTGGATATATTTATTGTGGTTATAAATGAAGGATTTAATGTTGTGGTGTTTTATCAGTATTTTTGGCGGAATAGAGGTACTGAAAATTATCCGTATGTGGATTTCGAATATTTTCTGTATGGAATTTAAAAAAACTTAAAGCTACAAAGTTGTAGAGAATTAAATTTCCTATGGAAAGTACATGGAATTCGTATTTTTCGGATAAAAGAGCTATTTATTATGAACTATTGAAATTTCTGATTATTGTTTAAATGATAAAATATTTTGGAAATTTTTAGAATTGTTGGGCCCCACTTTTGGTTGGTGAGAAATGTGCTAAAATTTTATTTCAAAAGTGGTGGGCAGGAATAGTAGCAGGTAAAGCCATCAGGTAGCAGGTTAAGTATTCTTCGGCGTTCTAACGTTTTCCTATAAATAGAGTGCTGAGTTAGAATTGAAAATTACAGCAGAAATAAGTTTTTTCTCTTTTTCTCTCTATATTATCGAGCGTATTTGTGTGAGTATTTAGATACTTTGAGAGTTGCTATTCAGTATAAGTTTTTTCAGCACTATATCCGATATTCCAGTCAGAAGTAAGAGATATTATTTATTTCACATTCTGAAGAGATATTATTTTTTGTATTCGTATGAATATTATTTCTGTTCAATATTCATAAGAAATTTTATTTCGTTCAATATTCGCGAGAAATATTATATTCATTTAATATTCGTAATGAATATTATTTTCGTTTAATATTCGTAAGTGATGTTATTTTCTTCGTAAATGATATTATTATCTTCAATATCATTAGGCCGAATTATTGATATGAGTTTTATTGTGGAATTTTTAGCTTTTTGTGTCGGGGTTACTATTCCCGAAGTTACTATTCACTGGATACTATTCACTCAGTTACTATTCACCCGAGGCACTATTCATGATAAAAATTGATTATTTTTCGGTCCAAATTATTTTTGATACAATATTATTCTTGAATTTTACTCCACAAAGCCGTATCATGTTGACAATTTGGACATTATTGATTTTTGGATAAATTAAATTATAAATCTTTAAAAATTTATCCTTGAACTTGTTTTATTGAATTTTTATATCATTGTCATCATCCTCATGTTTATATTCTGTTGAAAGTCATCTGTGGCTTGTAGTGCATAGATGGACTTGGTATGATTATGACCAGGGATTATTCGGTATAATCATGACCGTAATGTTATAAATAATGTGGTAAAAGTCCTCATTGGTCCGTAGTGCATTGATGGACAGTTTTTGGTATGATTATGGCCATGGATTCTCTTCGGCCAAGGGTGCAAAGATGAATTGTTTTATGGCATGATCATGACCGTTGATGAAAACACGATAATCCTTGGCCCGTAGTGCAGGGATGATTCGATGATGTGGATTATTTATTAAGCTGAGTCTCAGCAATAAAAGTGATGAAAAACCTTTTAAATCATAGAAGATGGTAGATATTATGCTCTACTTGACTCTTCTAATGGATTACTTATTCCGCTGCAGTTGTTGATCTAAAACTTGTTGTCTATTATATTCTATTAGTTGTTATACTGTTGAAGGCTAATGGTAATTTATTCTGCATTATCTTAGTCATAATATTTCTTACTGGGCTAGTTGAGCTCACCCTTTTTTTCACTGTTCTCTTCAGGAAATAAGAATATAACTGGGACTAGTCGGGGAATGGATTGACGGTCTAGATGGTTGCATTAATAGTCTTCACTATTCTGTGAAATAGTGTGATAATAATTGTAATAAGGACTTATTTTTAGTTTGAATATTGTCTAAAAGACAATATTTATATTAAAACTCACAGCTCATGTTGTATATTTAAGTTTGTATTTAAGTTCTGTACCATGTATTTGGCGACTCAGAATGGGTGATGTATACCTATTTTGGGGGCGTCACAGTTGGTATCAAAGCCTAGGGATATGATCCCTGGCTGAGATGTGAGACAAGAACTAGGAGGGGAGAGATAGGGAATTCCTTTGCTAGTATGACCTACCTAAGTTTATTTGGTATTTAATTGGTCGGTCAGAGTATAGGGATAATATGTGACATGTCAATTAACCCTTGTTTTGTGACAGTATTTGAGAATGACATATGAAAATATTGAGATAAGCAATGAAGCACATGAGACCGTTGAGTCACATACGATCAATAACCAGGATAATGTGCAGGAAGGCAACAATCCTCAGGTAAACAATATGACCGTGCCGCAGTACGAAGCTAAGTTTGCTGAGTTGTCTCGGTTTGCATCCCACTTAGTTGATAATGAGGAGAGAATGACGCGGATGTTTCTAAGAGGTTTGAAACCCGATATACGTCAATACCTCATTTCTCACAAACTTTGTTTATATTCAGATGTTGTGAATAAGGCTCAGTTAGTGGAGCGCGATAATGAGTCAGCTTAACCAAAAGGTAACGACCAACAACACGATAATAATCGTACCGGTGGCAATGGCCACCGGAACAACGATAACCATCGTGGGGCAAATTATCATGCTAAGAATGGTAACCACTTCGGTGGTAATCATGGCTAAGATAATAGAAGTGGAAATTTCAAGAAGAGAAGGTTCAATAATGATGGAAAGACCGCAGCACCAGCACCCGTTTCAAAGGAAGAAGAACGACTACCGGTCGTATGTTTCAAATGCGGACAAGAGGGACACATCCATCCAAACTGTACGCAGCAACCCAAAGCGTGTTTCAATTGCGGAAGAGAAGGTCACTTAGCTTGATTTTGTCATGTAGTGAAGTCAAGTCCAGCTGGGATGGTGACGCCAAAGGATGTCTCAGACAAGTCAAAGTCGGTAGTTTAAGTGAGAGCGTTTGTCAAGGAACCCGAACGAAGCTATCACGGGTAAGTTAATCATAAACTCTTGCAAAGTTTATACCTTATTCGATATCGGTTCTACCCATTCTTTTATTTCTCCTACTTGCGCTCAACGTTTAAATTGGACCCCAGTACAAAACTCATTTCTAAAACCCTCAAATATTTCTTCACCCAAAACGAACGTAACATGCACCAAAGACGTTGGCTCGAGCTATTGAAGATTACGATCATACCATTCAATATCATCGTAGAAGAGCGAACGTGGTAGCTGACGCGTTGAGTAGAAGATCGTATGCAGTTATGAGTACGACGTTGTTAATACAAAGACCCATTTCGTACGACTTACTCTAGAGACCCAAGTGATGATGTTAAAAATACAATTAGAACCAACTTTAATTGATAAAGTTAAAGCTGCTTAGGCTACAGACTCAGAGCTGATGAATGTGAAGAAGAAGGTTCAAGAGGGTGTTATTCTAAAAGCAAGAATTGACGAAGAGAGGAAATCTCAACCCTTGATTTAATTATTCTATTTGAAATCCTCGATCGGGTAGGAACTGTGGCCTATAGACTCGTTTTAACACCAAGTATATTACGTGTTCATAACGTTTTTTTTCATATCGATGTTACGTAAATATGTGGACGACCCGAGCCACATTATTGAATTAAAATCGGATGAGATAACAAAAGATTTAACGTATGAAGATGTACCTGTTAAAATCTTGGATACGAAGAAACATATTTTTATGCTCAAAGGTATTACCTCAAGAGTTAGAATCTGACGAGGTATCCTCATTTGTTCGGCATACCAGGTACATACGTCAATTTCGAGGATGAAATTTCATAAGGAGGGGAGGTTGTAAGACCCCAACTTTTTTATAAATAAAATCGAATTTCCTCTAATTATTATTTTGAATAATAAGGTGTTAATTTGATATAATGCTGTGGTTATGGGTGAAATGTGCAAATTTTGTAACATAAGCAAGTGGTTATAAAATATTCATTGTTGTCGGGAAATATTCGCTTGGTCGTGGAATATTCTTGCTGTCGGGGAATATTCATACGATGGCGTAGCCATTTGTGGACCCCACAACGAAATTATTATCGAAATGAGAAAACGACATAAATATTTTTTTATGAAAATAGCGGCGGAAGTTTTACCGTTAACTGTTGAACTACCCGGTAGTAAAAGTACAGTAATACGCGTGGTAGCATAGTAGCACACGGTATTAATTTTTGGTTCTTACGTGAGAAGTCACTCAGTTTTACTCAATAATTGTTACAGTAATTACTTATCAATATTTTATTTTATTGAGTCAATAATTGCTGCATTGATATTTTTTATTAATGTTGTTTTAATAATTGTCGCTGCACATTATTTTCTATTATCAGATCAATAATTCATATTATTTGAATAATATTATTAGATAGCATTATTGGTAATGTCTAAAGAAGTTTTGTCTAAGGAGAGGTTTGGTCATCTAATTGCGCGTCAGTAAGGAGAAATCCTTATCGGAAAGCCCCCTCTTTCCTCGGAACGACCTGATTGTCATAATTGTGATTCTATAATATTATTTGTGAATAATTAATTATTAATTTATATGATAAGGAAATATTTATTTTATGTGGATATATTTATTGTGGTTATAAATGAAGGAATTAATGTTGTGGTGTTTTATCAATATTTTTCGCAGAATAGAGATGCTGAAAATCATCCGTATGTGAATTTCGGATATTTTTTGTTTAGAATTTAGAAAAACTTAAAGCTACAAAGTTATAGAGAATTAAATTTCCTATGGAAAGCACATGGGATTCGTATTTTCGGATAAAAGAGCTATTTATTATGAATTATTGAAGTTTCTGATTATTGTTTAAATGATAAAATATTTTAGAAATTTCTAAAATTAGTGGACCCCACTTTTGGTTGGTGAGAAATATGCTAAAATTTTATTTCAAAAGTGGTGGGCAGAAATAGTAGCAGGTAAAGTCATCAGGTAGCAGGTTAAGTCTGTTTCGGCGTTCTAACATTTTCTTATAAATAGGGTGGGTGCTGAGTTAGAATTGAAAATCACACCAGAAACAAGTTTTCTCTCTTTCTCTCTCTATATTATCGAGCGTATTTGTGTGAGTATTTAAATACTTTGAGAGTTGCTATTCAGTACAAGTTCTTTCAGCACTATATCCGATATTCCAGTCAGAAGTACTGCTCTTTTGAGGTAAGGGATATTATTTATTTCACATTCTGAAGAGATATTATTTTTCATATTCGTATGAATATTATTTCTGTTCAATATTCATAAGAAATTTTATTTCGTTCAATATTCGCGAGAAATATTATATTCGTTTAATATTCATAATGAATATTATTTTCGTTTAATATTCGTAAGGGATGTTATTTTTTTCATAAATGATATTATTTTCTTCAATATCATTATGCCAAATTATTGATATGAGTTTTATTGTGGAATTTCTACCTTTTTATGTTGGGGTTACTATTCCCGAAGTTACTTTTTACTGGGTACTATTCACTCGATTACTATTCACCCGGGGTACTATTCATGATAAAAATTGATTACTTTTCGGTCCAAATCATTTTTTATACAATATTATTCTTGAATTTTACTCCACAAAGCAGTATCATGTTGACAATTTGGACGTTTTTGATTTCTGGATAAATTAAATTATAAATCTTTAAAAATTTATCCTTGAACTTGTTTTATTGAATTTTTATATCATTGTCATCATCCTCATGTTTATATTCTGTTGAAAGTCATCTATGGCCTGTAGTGCATAGATGGACTTGGTATGATTATGACTAGGGATTATTCGGTATAATCATGACCGTAATGTTATAAATGATGTGGTAAAAGTCCTCATTGGTCCGTAGTGCATTGATGGACAATTTTTGGTATGATTATGACCATGGATTCTCTTCGGCCAAGGGTGCAAAGATGAATTGTTTTATGGCATGATTATGACCGTTGATGAAAACACGGTTATCCTTGGCCCGTAGTGCAGGGATGATTCGATGATGTGGATTATTTATTAAGCTGAGTCTAAGCGATAAAAGTGATGAAAAACCTTTTAAATCGTAGAAGATGGTAGATATTATTCTCTACTTGACTATTCTAATGGATTGCTTATTCTGTTGCAGTTGTTGATCTAAAACTTGTTGTCTATTATATTCTATTAGTTGTTATACTGTTGAAGGCTAAGGATAATTTATTCTGCATTATCTTAGTCATAATATTTCTTTCTAGGCTAGTTGAGCTCACCCTTTCTTTCACTATTCTCTTAAGGAAATGAGAATATAGCTGGGACTAGTCGGGGAATGGATTGACGGTCCAGATGGTTGCATTAGCAGTTCTCACTATTCAGTGAAATAGTGTGATAATAATTGTAATAAGAACTTATTTTGAGTTTGAATATTGTCTAGAAGACAATATTTGTATTAAAACTCACAGCTCATGTTGTATATTTAAGTTTTGTACCATGTATTTGGCGACTCAGAATGTGTTATGTATACCTATTTTGGGACCGTTACACCAGTTCCATATCTTTCATATCAAACTTAGAGTTTAACATGTCCTTAGTATTATTCACCATATTTTCAGTACTACCCACAATAAGTATGTCGTCAACATGCAAACATAGAATAACATATCCTTTGTTTGTGATTTTGACATAAATACATTTGTCACATTCGTTTATATTATAGCCATTAGCCATCATGACATCATCAAATTTCTTATGCCATTGTTTTGGTGCTTGCTTTAGTCCATATAAGGACTTCACCAATTTACAAACTTTTTTTTCCTGACCTGGAACTACACAACCTTCAGGTTGTTCCATGTAGATCTCTTCATCAAGATCTCCATTCAAAAAGGCTGTCTTAACGTCCATTTGATGTACTTCGAGATTTCGTAAAGCGACAATAACAAGTATCATCCTAATAGAGGTTATTCTCGACACTGGAGAATACATATCAAAGTAATCAAGGCCTTCCTTTTGTCTATATCCTTTTATAACCAATCTGGCCTTATACTTATCAATTGTTCCATCTACTTTCATTTTTCGTGTGAAAATCCATTTAGAACTTAGTGGTTTCGTTCCCAGAGGAAGGTACACTAATTCCCAGGTATGATTTTGCATGATGGAATCAATTTCACTTCTTACAACCTCTTTCCGTAAAGGACTATCTGTTGAATTTACAGCTTGACTGTAATTCTGAGGTTCAACCTCTAGTATATAGGTTAGAAAGTCTGGTCCAAAAGATTTTTCAACCCTTGCCCTTTTACTCCTTCTAGGCTCCACCTCTTCATTTTCTTTTACTTCAACTTCATGTTGAATGGCTTGACTGTCTTCAGTAACAGTCTCAAGAGATCTTTTAGAACCTGATGCAATCTCTTCACGTTTGCATGGAAAAATGTGTTCAAAGAATGAAGCATTCTTTGATTCCATGAATGTGTTCTTGTGTATATTAGGATTCTTAGAATCATGAACAAGAAACCGATATGCGTTACTGTGAAGCGCATAACCAATGAAAATACAATCCACCGTCTTTGAACCTATTTTCATTTTCTTTGGCAACGAAGCCAAAACTTTTGCAAGACACCCCCACACTTTTAAGTAGTTATAGGAAGGTTTCCTTCCTTTCCATAACTCATGTGGTGTCTTGTCTAATTTCTTACGAGGCACCTTATTTAAAAGGTAATTAGCTGATAAGACAGCTTCCCCCCACCACATGTTTTGTGGCAACCCAGAACTGTTTAGCATCGCATTCATCATCTCTTTCAAAGTACGATTCTTGCGTTCCGCTACCCCATTATATTGAGGGGAGTAAGGTGGTGTAACCTCATGAATAATACTATGTTGGGAGCAAAACTTACCATATGGTTCAACGTATTCACCACCACGACCACTCCTTAACACCTTAGTTTTCTTATTAAGTTGGTTTTCAACTTTTTGCTTATAAAGAACAAATTTCTCTAAAGCTTCATCTTTGCTTTTAAGAAAATATACATAGCAGTATTTTGTACTATCATCAATGAAAGTGATAAAAAATTTATTACCCCCTTGTTTGTATAAATTTTAAATCGCATACATCACTATGTATCAGATCAAGTGGTTCTGTATTTCTTTCAACTGTATGAAATGAAGATCTTGCTAATTTTGATTCAACACAAATTTCACATTTATGTTTATGATCAATTTGGAATGTTGGAATATGTTGTAAATTAATTAACCTACGTAGGGTATCATAATTTACATGTCCAAGTCTACCATGCCATAAATTAAGTGACTCAATGATATAAGTAGAAGAACTATTATTCTTATTATTAATCATTGCATTGGACTTACAAGAGATGGCATTAATTTTCCGCATGCCATTACAAACATACACCTTTCCCACATACATTCCCCCTTTTGACAAAACAAACTTGTCCGGTTCAAATACCATCCTAAAACCATGAGTGCTTAGGAGGCTACCAGATACAAGATTCTTCCTAATTTCAGGAGCATACATAACATTCTTCAGAGTCACTTCTTTTCCCGAAGTCATCTTCAGAATTACAGTACCACTTCCCTTGATCTTGGAAGTTGCAACATTTCCCATGTAGAGCTTCTCCCCATTCTTGCTAGGAACCAGTTCAACAAAGGAATCTTTGTCACAGCAGACATGACGTGTGGCACCGGTATCCAGCCACCATTCCCTTGGATTTGAGTCAACGAGGTTAATTTCAGAAATCACAGCACATAAGTTGATGTCAGACACATCTCTAGCAATTTCTTCCACAACATGTGTTTCATTAGGCTTCAACTTTCTAGGCAGCCTACATTCAGAGGACTTGTACCCCGCCTTGTTGCAATTGTAGCATTTTTCATTGAATTTTGGTTTCTTGAAAATGCCACCCTTAGGACCCAGTTTGGACCCAGATTGAGGCTTTTTGCCTTTATTGGAGTCTTTATTGACCTCCACCATATTCACCCTAGCCTCAGACTGGCGGGCAACATTGGAGAATTTCTTCTCCGAGCCTTTGTTGTCTTCCTCAATACGAAGTCCAACCATTAACTCTTCAGCTGTCATCTCCTTTCGCTTATGCTTAAGGTAATTTTTTGAAGTTTTTCCAACCAGGTGGTAACTTTTCAATAATACAAGTCACTTGGAAAGATTCACTAATTAACATACGTTCAGCATGAATCCCATGGATAATCAGCTGGAGTTCTTGAACTTGATTCACAACAGTTTTGGAATCAACCATTTGGAAATTCAAGAATTGGCTCATTAAAAATTTCTTAGTGCCAGCATCCTCTGATCTGTATTTCCGGTCCAAGGATTCCCAAAGTTCCTTTGTCGTTGTTTTAATACTGTATACACTATAAAGTGCATCAGTTAGACCGTTCAAAATGTAATTACGGCAAAGGAAATCAGATTGTTTCCATGCCTCAATTGCATTGTAGGCAGTGACATTATCCACCTCATCATCTCTGATAACAGGAGGATCATCCTTCAAGCAATTAGTCAAATTCAGCATAGTAAGGTAAAACTGCTTCTTCTGTTGCCAAGTCTTAAAATTCACACCAGTGAATTTTTCTGGCTTTTCGCTGTGACTGACAGGTATGGTTTGGCGGGGAGCCGTAATCTGGAAACCAAACCCGTATATAGGACTAGAACCAATGTTTTGTGAACCAGATACGTTCTGTCCATCGGTGTTATTCTATGAACCAGAACATGGATTGTTTTGTGGACCAGTTGGAACAATTTCATTCTCAGGAATATTCATTCTGAAAATACAAACAGACTAAGTTAGTCTCAAAACAAAAAAACAACAAACAACAAACAACAAACAACAAACAACAAACAACAAACTATTTTGAATAGAAAACATATTCTTATTTAATTATCCCAAAACGGTCCAAGTGAGTATTGACCAAGAACAGTCCAAATAAGAAAACCAAGTCAAGGTATTCCAAAGCAAAGGTATAATCTGAAACTTAATAAAAGATTAAACAAAACCAAAAACCAAATATTGTCTTAAGATTCTTAGCCATGTTAGTAATAATCTTTTTGCAGAAGCAGAAATACAATAAAATTCGGAAAAGAATTCTAAATTGATATTAAAGTAAAACACATATTTTTTAACCTTAATACAATGGACGTTGAACATACTAGAAGATTGCAGCTTTGAGGACTGTAAGAACAGTTTCCTTAAGACAATATTTGGTCGTGGCAGGACAAATTGTCTTCCAGGATACAACAATGCTCTGAAGCAAACTCGACCGTGTGTAGGAAGATTATCATCGAGCAGGAAGGAAGAACAAAGAAGAAGGCCTTAATTATTTTTTCCCCACTATTTTTTTTTCATTTATCTTTCTGGGAGAAGGATAATATCTCAAGAGTTGAGTTCGAAATGGCCATATATCCAGTAAGGAATTAATCATCAGTAAATAGAATTAATTCCATCATTGATGTCCATTAAGCCTTCATAAAGCCAACCATCAATTTCTCATTCATATTCCATCCGTTTCTCAACAAATTTCACATTGATTGTAATTTAATTCTGTCATAAAATATGTCAACATATATATCATTTTCTCGTATTTCTTGTATCCAAATCTCGGGGAGATGGAATTTGAAAAAACCAATGATGTGTTTTTTTTTAAATTTTTTTTTGTTTTGATCTCAATAATTTTTGAATCTCTCACCATTAAGTATTCTTCAAACTTTATAAATAAATTAGAATAAAAACATCAGTATAAATTATAATACACAACAAGAATTGAACATGTAATCTAATAATTTTGATGATCAAATAAAAACATTGTTAACGCCAAGATCTTTCTTCACGTCCCAATCACGTAAGACGTGTCTTTCTCCTGCATAGTAAACACGACAATCACCAAAAGCTTGACGGCTTGACCGTCGGGGGATAGCTCCGGCGTGAGAGTCAGTACAGGCTATCACAAGATTAACAATGGAGGAAAAATATCTAGTGCTTGAGAGAAAAAATGATTCAGTTACCTTTTTCTTAATGTGTGATCTTTGCTCATATACTCCAAAGTCTGGTTTGTCCTGTATGCAACTGACTTCCCCGGGCCCACAACCTTTAGCCGACTAAGCCCTGTCCAATCCTCATTAATTACAATGCAGAGATGAAAGTCAAAGTTTATCCCCATAGTCATCATCGGTCAAAGCCTAAGTGGAACCATACTCTTCCAACAATTCGGCCCACTAACTGGCCCAATACTCCATAGGCCCCAAATAAAGATATTTATTTGTCCAATGGGTCAGCCCAACGATCCGGCCCAACACATTCAAGACACAATAAATATAACCCAAGGGATGAGCCCATTCGGTCTGGCCCAGTGCATAAAGTATCATGGCCCAACATTGCCCCCCAGTCTTTTATTAAATAGGATGTTTAATGAAAGAGTACACATGGCCCAACTAATGAATCCCAAGTAGCAATTCAAACAAAAACCGGAAACCCAATCGAGCAGCCCAATCCGGTTAACAATTAAGACCAAAACCGTATGCCACCCTTTCAAATTCTCATCACTGCTGGCATTAAATGAGCCGCCCTTGATCCTCGTGAAAAGTTGAAGAAACTGCTAGTATAAAAATCGACTTATCCCAACTATGAAAATTTTACCTGTCAATTTGAATTTTAGACATCTCCCGCCTTCCTTACCCTCCAGATTTCCCTTTCCTCCTGCAAATTAACATCTATGGCCTCTCAAAATTCTGGCGAAAAGGCTCCCCTTTTTGTGACTCCCATCGTCTCCTTTCCTCCAAGCCCCATCAAAGGAGCTCCAGATACAAACCCCAAATCTGCTGCTACTCCTAGCAAGAAAACCCCACCAACTCCTTCAGAATTCTTCAAGAGTGAAGAGTACTTCACACATGCCAATACTCCTTCTACCGTTACAGAAATCAAGCTGCGTGACATCCAAACTCGATACTAGATTCCAGATTCCCATCTGGTAAGAGCTCCAGCTCCCCACGAATGAATGTACTAACGACCCGAAGGCTGGACCGCCATGCCAGTGGCCCTTTTCGAGAAGGGAGTTCGCCTACCTCTCCATGCCTTCGTCGTCACTCTATTAGGGTTCGTAGGCGTGGGATTCGCCCAGTTGGTGCCAAATTCCTATATCCACATTCTGGAATTTATCGCCTTCTGCCAAGAACAAGGGATTCCCCCTGCTGTCGACTTCTTCTTCACCCTGTTCACAGCCGGTAAATCTCGGGAGCGAGCCTTTAAGATGTTGAGAAAACAATCCACCAAACCTAATGCCAAGTTCGATAAGCGACCTCTGATGGATACTCCCTCAAACAACGAGGAATGGCATAAGGAATGGTTCTTCGTCAAAGGACCCGAAATCCCGTCCATTCTGGACTGGACCACTTCCGAACGCACATCTACAGACTTCGGACATATTTCCAAAGAACGTGTGATAGAGATGGTGAGTCTTCTAGAGAAAATTCCTATAAAGGAATGGAGTTTCAGATTTCTGAGCAAGCAAGCATGGTTATACGACCATAAATGTAAGTCCCGAACCCAATTTTTTGTATAACTCCCAATTTCCATCAGCAACTTATTCTGAATAATTGTTCCTCATCTTTCGCAGTGTCTCTGATCAAACCGCCGTCAACTGACCGAAGGGATCTAGACAAATTTCTCTCGGGTATATCTTCGCTGACGGCTACTGAAATCTCGGTTGGCGAGCCCTCAGCTTTCGAAGCTCAAGCCACTGAACCAACTCCCCCTGAAGGGACAAACCAACCTCGCCGAAAAAAGCGAGCTGGCCAAAAACCCAAACACACCATCACACAAACTAACAACGAGTGCCTCCTCGATATGCCCCATGACGAACGAATCCGACTCCTTCGTGCCAAAAAGAGGAAAATTCATATAACACCTCCAGCCGTCGAAGAACCACAAGTGCCTTCCACAGAAGCTGATTCTCCACCGGACATCCCGGTTGATATCGTTGTTTCTGACGAAGAACCCCAAGAACAAGTAGAGCGCACACCCAAACCTGCTCGAAAAAGGAAACTAACCCCTTCGGAATCCAATCTCGAAGCCATGGGATCCTCCACTCTCTGGCCAGAATCCAATGAGAATTTCCCATTTCAGCTCTACGACTCCTTCGTTCGTGATACCGATGACCACCGGTTTGGCAACAGCTCCGTAATGGAACTGATCGAAGAGGGAATGAAATACCAAACTAAAGTAAGCTATTGCTTAACTTATCCACTTACATCTCAGCCCCACAATATGAACAGATTCTTTATCATTGATTATTTACAGGGAACCGCTGTCTTCGGGCGCCTCCGTCCTAAATACAATGAAGCCGAAGCCGAAGAGGATGCCGCTCGAAGAGAGAATGCTATATTTAAGTCTGTCTTGGTGAGGGAGAGAAGCAATCTCGAAATTGCTCTCCTCAACAATGAGCGCCTTCGGAAAGCTCTTGCTCAATTCCAAGAAGATTTGAAGATGTCCAGGGCCACTCATCAAGTTATCACTGATATAAATGTCGATCTGCTTCAGAAAAATGAAATTTTGATAAAAAAGATTGACAATCTGGCCCAATCCAACTCAAGCCTGGCAAAGCAAAATAACGATATTCGAGCTAAAGAAGCAAGGGATCTAGCCTATCGTCAAAAACTTAAAGAGGAACTTCGAGAACTCCGGGCTCTCAGGGATTTAGGCCCACCGTTGACTGACCAGCTTCGTAAGGAGATTGAAGCAAATTAGAGGAAGTCTGCCGAGCTGAACAATGAAATTGTCCATATGTACTCTGAAGGGTACGAGGTCTGCCGAAGTAAATACAAAGCCAAACTTGCAGTGGCCAAAGTAAACCCGGCTCTCCTCGATTCTTCAGACAGCGAAGACAATAAGGAAGCTTGAAGATACCAATCCATCCGTGGCTTTAGGACTCCCTGTAAAGACTCATATCTCCTTTGTAAATAGCTACATATCAATAAAATGATTAACAAGTTCTTATCCCTATTACACCTTTGACCACTCCTGTCAAAAGTTCACCATCAATCAACTCGAAAAATGTACAATCTTAAACCGTTAATCAATAACTAAGCAAGTCATATAACAGATAAGATCAAGTAATAATTCGACCCGAACTCAACACTTAAACAAAATCAGGTAATAAAGTAATACGATACTTATTCGTTATCGAAGTGTGAGGTGGATCTGCATCATAGGGAATTTGTTTACCACGAAGGGCCTAACAAACCCACATGATTTCACTGAACAAATAGGCTACCATCGAATGGCCAGCGAGTCTACCCAAACCTCCTTACACCGATGAAGTTTGCCTACCATTAAGGGCCTGACAAATTCATAAGGACCACCTGCCGAAGAGGCTACCATCGAATGGCCAGCGAGTACACCCGAACCTCCTTACACCGATGAAATTTGCCTACCATGAAGGGCCTGACAAATTCATAAGGACCACCTGCCGAAGAGGCTACAATCGAATGGCCAGCGAGTCCACCCGAACCTCTTTACACCGATGAAGTTTTCCTACCACGAAGGGCCTGACAAATTCATAAGGACCACATGCCGAATAGGCTACCATCGAATGGCCAGCGAGTCCACCCGAATCTCCTTACACCGATGAAATTTGCCTACCACGAAGGGCCTGAAAAATTCATAAGGACCACCTGCCGAAGAGGCTACCATCGAATGGCCAGCGAGTCCACCCGAACCTCCTTACATCGATGAAGTTTGCCTACCACGAAGGGCCTGACAAATTCATAAGGACCACCTGCCGAAGAGGCTACCATCGAATGACCAGTGAATCCACCTGAACCTCCTTACATCGAGGTGGAATCTGTCCATGCTTATCAGTTTACGGATGAGCTACCAAAGTCCTTCACGAATGCTTCAAACTTCGATCCCCTGAACTGGCATCTGTTAATCTGACCCCTTGGCAATGGACCCAGTACGATGACCCCCCAGACAGTAAAAGGTATAGGAAATAAAATTGAATATAGCCTTTTTGGTGGCTGATGTGGGATCGGACTGTTCAGCTAGCACAAATATCCACATGAAACCCTCTAAAGAATATCTCTAGCTTCGGACGACACCAGAACTGTTCAAGAATGGAGATGAGCCAAAAGTAGAATACCCGTATGCGAACAGGGTCCACAAATTCTGCTTCTGCCGAAGTGCTGCAACGATTTTGTCGGACTCTTCATGTGACAATCCGAGAATTTAGAAAATTTTTAAAATTTTAATTAATTGATTTAAGGTTCAATATTAGAACCTAGACAGAAAATAAGTGTATGCGTTTGATATTTTTGAGATGGAATTTTTAGGATTTCAAAATTCTGTGAAAAATTTAAGTGAATTATTCAGGATTAAGGGTATACGTGAATATGTTCTGTGTATATGTGTACAGTATGTGGTTAAGAGTCAATGGTTGACCAGATAAACGATATCTGTAACAAACCCTAAGTAAATATTAAGAACGTCAACGTTCGGTTAGAAAACCCTAACGATTAACAAGAAACCCTATAAACCGGTTCTAGAAACCCTAATTTCAGTTTCGGGAATTCGAAACCGTAATTCGGAATTAGAAAACCCTAATATGGGAACTTAAATGATTATTATATTTCTTAAATGCTATTAATTATAATATTAATTAGGGTAAAGCTTAATTAATTAGCAAACCCAAATTTCAAATTTAGAAAACTCTAATTTCGGGATTTAAAATCCTAATTTATAATTAGGGAAACCTAAGTGTTAATTAAATAGTTTTAATATTAATTAGAAAATAGTAATTCTAATTTTCAAGTTATAATAATTAGAAAACCTTAATCTAATTAGGAAACCTAATTTCTATTTTAAAAAATTACTTTTCTAATTAAAACCCTAATTCGTGGGTTATAAACCATAATGACCAATTTTGTCCTTAATTGCTAAATTAGCAATTTTAATTAGAAAATAATAATCATAATTAGCAAGATTTAATTTATGATTATGAAATCTTAAAATAATTATAGAATCCTAATTATAATTTTGAAAATATTAAATTTATATTTCGAAAACCCTAAACTTGAAATCCTAGAAAATTAATTATGGAAACATTAGGTTATAACCCTAAGAGTTTCAAACCCTAAACCCTAAGGTTTTCCCAAACCCTAAACCCTAAGAGTTTGGCCAATATCCAAAATGCCATTAAAATTAAATGCGAAATGACTATTATGCCCTTTGTTGAATAATTGAAGGTTGCTTGTAATTGTTGCCCTATTTGAGTTGGTGACCAAACCCTAGCCCTAGCATGTGCTCTTTACCTAATTTCCAACTAACACATCAGCCATATTATTGCAATCAGTAATGCACATAGATTAAAAGGAGAGAAAGCCCACTTTATTTCTCATTTTTGCCAAAGCCATTCTCTCTCTTCATTTTCGAGTTATAGAGTGAGAAAATGAGATAGGGTGAGCCAATATCAATTATTAGATTTCTAAGAACAGGATCCAAAAGTCAGAAATCAAGATCAAAGCTTAAAAGGTATTCAAACCCTAAATTTTGAAATCCTTGGATCTTATGTTTGATGTTGTAATTTATTGTTTAGATATGTGTTAGAGGGTGTCACTTGATGATCTGGGTTGCCAAAACCTAGATCCAGATCATTTAGATGCTCGAAATTGAAGATTTCTTAAATCTGGAAAATTTCTAAAACATCGTCTGACAAGCAAATGTCAGACCTCATAGATTGGTGTCTGTTAATTGTTTTTGTGTTTTAAATGTTTGAACGTGTAGTATGTTATGTGGTCTTTGCTCTGCAGCTTGAATCAAGTCCACAACAGGTGTAGATTTAAAGTTATAAGAAGTCAAAACCCTTTGGCCAACCCTGAAATCTGGAATCTGGGCAGCCCAAATTTACCCCGATTTCGTCTAACAAGTTTTTCAAGGGTCTAAAGCTGTGGTTTAATGTTTTGGACAATTTGTGGTTTTGATCTTGTTGACAGGTATAAGGAGTACACGATCTTGTCTTTAGATTGCTCATATCATAATCAGAAACGAAACTAAGCCCGGTCAAAATAGGGTTGACCATCTGCCGAAGAACATTTCTGGAAAACCCAGAAATGTTCAACGCCAGTTTTTTTTTTGTTCCACTTTGACCGGTCCAGATCTTGCTTGGGTGACGTTGTTAAGTTTATGTAAGGTTATAGAGTTGTACTCTGATATGTACTATACACGAATAAATCATTGTATCACACAAACAATACTTAGACTGAAAGATAAAAGGATCTAAAGTAGAACCCTTGAACTGTTCTTCATTTTTGGAAAACCCAGAAATGAAGAACAACGTTGTCAGAGTCTTTAGAGAATCAGATCTTCTGCGTATGAGGTTTTATGGCCGTGAAGTTAGTTTATAGTTGTTCTATTACATGAGTTCTACAATATCAATGCTCAAACAAACCCAGAAACACGTTAGACAAGAAATTATAACCGGTCAAACCCCTACGCTGTAAACTGTCGATGAGGTCTGGGCAGACTCAAGAACAATTTCAGCGACTGATTCGTCGCCTAAAGTCTCTATAGTGACAATTTAATTAGAAAAATAATTATTTTAATTAATACATAGATAAAAATAGTTTTTAATTATTAAAAATATATAATAAATTCTGAAAAATTATTTTAAAGTCTGAAAAATAGTTTTTAATTATTTTGAGTATGTTTCATAAATATTTAATATTTTTGAAATATAAATGGTATTTAATTTATTTAATTATAATATTAAATAAATTAATTAAAAATGATTTTAATGTATGAAAAATCATTAAAAATAATATTATGGTATAATAAAATATTTTAAATTATTTTTAGTGACTTATAATATTTTGTGATGAATTTTATTAATTAATCAATATTAATGATAGTTAATTTATTTAATAAATATATTAAATAAAATATAAAAAAATAGAATTAATGCTTTATAAATCATATAAAAATGATTTAAGTGTTATAAAAATATTTTAAGTTATAAAATATAACTTTTGATATTTTGCCATGAAAATATTAATATTTTAATATTAGAAATTATCAGATAATGAAATTAATTGTTTAAAAATCATATAAATATGAGTTTAAGGTATTAAAAATTCTTTGATATATTATAAGTATATTATAATTTTATAGCATTTATTTCATTAATATTTGATAATAAATAGATATCAATGACAAAATCATTATGTGGTATTTAATTCATTTAAATACAATATTAATGATTGGAAAATCAAGATAAATAGTAATAATTATTTAAAAATTATTACGAGCTTATGAAAATTATTTTGACTAATATTAAAATTATCTGAGATAATTGTTAAGTGTTAGGCAGAGTTTAATTGAACTTAAACTCGAATAATTATCCGACTAGACCATCAGGACGTTAGAACTTTGTCGAACTCAAGTCAGACTGAAATAGTTTGACCTGATACTGAGTTTTATATGTGTTATAGACTGATAGGGTTATGTGTTATGTGTTTAGATTATTCTATGTATATATATATATATATATATATATATATATATATATATATATATTATAGTATTATACTGTGATGATATTATTCTAATATTGGAGATCGATATTACTAATATCAGGTCTTCGGATAAAGCGTTATAAATTGCGTAGCAGTAATCAACAGTTCAGGCAAGTTTATTTTTACTTATCTCTAATAAGAGTTGTTTTATTCATATATGCTTATGGATAATCATTCCTGATTGCCTTTGTAGAATTGTACTCTGTACATATTGCATGTATAAGTCAGGTATGAAAGGCTGATCACCTTCATTACCCTTCGGTTCAGATATATTTATTCATATTTAATACTTGTTTTGTCAAAATTTTGTTCATGCTAATTCACAATTATATTGTTAAATTATAGCCAGCCACTTATTCAAATCATTTCAATCATGATATATCATTATATTATTGAACTTAAACTTGCTGGGCAATCTTATGCTCACCCTTGCTATATCATGATAAACATTGTAGATTAAGACGAATGCTTTGGATACAAGGAAAGGTTAAAGACGGTTCCAACTTTAGTTTACGTATGCGATTAGATTTGTAATAGTATTGTATGATGATAATGTTATATATTAGGCAAGTGATGAATTGTGTATAAGTTAAAGTTACTCGACCTTGGGGAATAGTGTTTAATGTTATTGTATAAATAATTTATGTTTATATCTTCCGTAAATATAGTAATAGTGATATAATGATCAAATCGGATCCGCGATGATTTGGGACCCGAATTTGGGGCCCTTATAGTTGGTATTAGAGCTGTAGGTTATGAACCTTAGGTAGGAATATCTGAGACTAATAACCGTAGTGATTAGGATAAGATCTAACTCATATAGAGATAGTCAGTCGGTAAGATTCAAAGACGAATCTCGGTTGGGTATAAGATACAGAGTTCCTTAACTTTGATAATAAAGTTGAACCGTAGTGGTGAACAGATAGAGTCTAAAAGACTAAAAGTACAGTAATAGGAGATCGTAAAACAAAACGATCATAGTATAGAAATGAATCATAATATATACGATGAGATCACCGCGTGATCGGATAAAGTTATAGTATGGAGAAGAATCAATTGAACAGTTTACAGCAAGATTGCTGAGTGTCAGTTGTACTATGAATTGGTACAGATTCAGGAAAGGATTATAAATACGGATTAAATAAAATTCGTATGGAGAAGAGAGTTAAGATTAGGTGGGGATTTCAATTGAGGACTCATGTCAGTAGCTGAGTTGTATGATTCCTTATGTGGGCGGGGAATTGTACTTAGTGTAAAAACTACTTAGTTCTGGCAATGATAATAATTAAAATGTTTGTGTCCCGCTATTTGATATATGCATGTTAAGAGGGTGATTCCTTTCTCATATGTATAACATATAGATAGGTTATAGGTAGAGAATATAAGGTTAAGTACGAGTTTTTAAAAATCATACTTATGTGACATTCTTGATTCATAGTTATATGAAATATATATGAACCCCTCATCGAATGGACGCCAAAGGTCTGACTAGGACAAGTTCTTAAACTCATATGATTGTGGCAAGTAAATGAACTCATAATTGTGGTTTGACCAACTGGGTATAGTTGTGTGTAAATGGAGTATTAAAGATTATATGAATAGATAGATTGTTAGGCCAATGATTATTTGTGGAGACATAAGTTTTCGAAAACTTATAGCTATGCAAGACTTCAAAATTTTGACATCAAGCTAAATACGCACTGTGTACTTTTAAAAAAAATATATGTAGACTCGTAATCATTTTTGAAACGGTTTAAAGTACAGTCTATGCTACTTATTTCGGCTAGATGCAAATGATTTGAAATATCAAAATATATTTTTATTTATCACTCATGTACCATGTAATCTGGTGCAGAGATGATAAAAGTTGATAGAGTTATAAATACAGGAATACGTAGTGTGAATTCGATCTAAAAATCATTGTTCCACTATTGTATGATATGTTATGACAAAGTCATATGATGACGGCATCCTCAAACGGACTGTTAATACAGTACGGCATCATGACGTCATTCTCGAAAATATTTTCAAAATTTTAATTTGCCAACGGGGTTTGGCTACACATAAATAATTCGATTGAATTGAATTATTGATATGAGTCTATGCTATTTGATTTAGCTGGACAAACATTTATAAAACTCTAAGAGTTCTTTAAAAAATTTCCCGAACCAAATTGTTTTGGTGCGGATTCTGATAAAGACTGAGGTGAAAGTTTATGCGCCCAAGGCAGATAAGAGGAACAAATTATTCCAACCAGCAGTACTTGATCAATATAGGGCATATCGGGTTAATCACCCCTTGTGTCCGTAAGTAATGACGGTTTGCGGATGAATTTCCATAAAATCTTTGCGAAAATGACAGACAAATAGTCTATATGACTCCTCAGCAAAATTTGAAAATTTTTACTCTTGGGAGAGGTGTACTGGGTAGCATGTGATGGTGAGAAGAAATGGTGTATGGTGTATGGTGTAAGGTGTAAAGTAAATTTCGAGGACGAAATTTTTAGAAGAAGGGGTGAATGTGACAGCTCGAGAAATTAGAAAATTTTTAAAATTTTAATTAATTGATTTAAGGTTCAATATTAGAACCTAGACAGAAAATAAGTGTATGCGTTTGATATTTTTGAGATGGAATTTTTAGGATTTCAAAATTCTGTGAAGGATTTAGGTGAATTATTCAGGATTAAGGGTATACATTAATATGTTCTGTGTATATGTGTACAATATGTGGTTACGGGTCAAGGGTTGACCAGATAAGCGATATCTGTAACAAACCCTAAGTAAATATTAAGAATGTCAACATTCGGGTAGAAAACCCTAGCGATTAACATGAAACCCTAGAAACCTGTTCTGAAAACCCTAATTCCAGTTCTGGAAATCCGAAACCCTAATTCGAAATTAGAAAACCCTAATATGGGAACTTAAATGATTATTATATTGCTTAAATGCAATTAATTATAATATTAATTAGGGTAAAGCTTAATTAATTAACAAACCATAATTTCAAATTTAGAAAACCCTAATTTCGGGATTTGAAATCCTAATTAATAATTAGGGAAACCTAAGTGTTAATTAAATAGTTTTAATGTTAATTAGAAAATAGTAATTCTAATTTTCAAGTTATAGTAATTAGAAAACCTTAATCTAATTAGGAAACTTAATTTCTATTTTACAAAATTATTTTTCTAATTAAAACCCTAATTCGTGGGTTATAAACCCTAATGACCAATTTTGTCCTTAATTGCTAAATTAGCAATTTTAATTAGGAAATAATAATCCTAATTAGCAAGATTTAATTTATGATTAGGAAATCTTAAAATAATTATAGAATCCTAATTATAATTTTGAAAATATTAAATTTATATTTCGAAAACCCTAAACTTGAAATCCTAGAAAATTGATTATGGAAACATTAGGTTATAACCCTAAGAGTTTCGAATCCTAAATCCTAAGGTTTTCCCAAACCCTAAACCCTAAGGGTTTGGCCAATGTCCAAAATGCCATTAAAATTAAATGCGAAATGACTATTATGCCCTTTGTTGAATAATTGAAGGTTGCTTGTAATTGTTGCCCTATTTGAGTTGGTGACCAAACCCTAGCCCTAGCATGTGCTCTTTACCTAATTTCCAACTAACACATCAGCCATATTATTGCAATCAGTAATGCACATAGATTAAAAGGAGAGAAAGCCCACTTTATTTCTCATTTTTGCCAAAACCATTCTCTCTCTTCATTTTCGAGTTATAGAGTGAGAAAATGAGATAGGGTGAGCCAATATCAGTTATTAGCTTTCCAAGAACAGGATCCAAAAGTCAGAAATCATGATCAAAGCTTAAAAGGTATTCAAACCCTAAATTTTGAAATCCTTGGATCTTATGTTTGATGTTGTAATTTATTGTTTAGATATGTGTTAGAGGGTGTCACTTGATGATCTGGGTTGCCAAAACCTAGATCCAGATCATTTAGATGCTCGAAATTGAAGATTTCTTAAATCTGGAAAATTTCTAAAACATCGTCTGACAAGCAAATGTCAGACCTCATAGATTGGTGTCTGTTAATTGTTTTTGTGTTTTAAATGTTTGAACGTGTAGTATGTTACGTGGTCTTTGCTCTGCAGCTTGAATCAAGTCCATAACAGGTGTAGATTTATAGTTATAAGCAGTCAAAACCCTTTGACCAACACCGAAATCTGGAATCTGGGCAGCCCAAATTTACCCAGATTTCGTTTGACAAGCTTTTCAAGGGTCTTAATCTTGCTATGGTTTAATGTTTTGGAAAATTTGTGGTTTTGATCTTGTTAACAGGTATAAGGACTACACGATCCTGCCTTTAGATTGCTCATATCATAATCAGAAACGAAACTAAGCCCGGTCAAAATAGGGTTGACCATCTGCCGAAGAACATTTCTGGAAAACCCAGAAATGTTCAACGCCAGTTTTTTTGTTCCACTTTGACCGGTCCAGATCTTGATTGGGTGATGTTGTTAAGTTTATGTAAGGTTATAGAGTTGTACTCTGATATGTACTCTACACGAATGAATCATTATATCACACAAACAACACTTAGACTGAAAGATACAAGGATCTAAAGTAGAACCCTTCATTTCTGGAAAACCCAGAAATGAAGAACAACGTTGTCAGAGTTTTTAGAGAATCAAATCTTCTGCGTATGAGGTTTTATGGCCATGAAGTTAGTTTATAGTTGTTCTATTAATTGAGTTCTACAATATCAATGCTCAAACAAACCCAGAAACATGTTAGACAAGAAATTATAACCGGTCAAACCCCCTACCCTGTAAACTGTAGATGATGGTCTGGGCAGACTCAAGAACACTTTCAGCGACTGATTCGTCGCCTAAAGTCTCTATAGTGACAGTTTAATTAGAAAAATAATTATTTTAATTAATAAATAGATAAAAATAGTTTTTAATTATTTTAAAGTCTAAAAATTAGTTTTTAATTATTTTGAGTATATTTCATAAATATTTAATATTTTTGAAATATAAATGATATTTAATTTATTTAATTATTATATTAAATAAATTTATTAAAAATGATTTTAATGTATGAAAAATCATTAAAAATAATATTATGGTATAATAAAATATTTTAAGTTATTTTTAGTGACTTATAATATTTTGTGATAAATTTTATTAATTAATCAATATTAATGATAGTTAATTTATTTAATAAATATATTAAATAAATTATGGAAAAATAGAATTAATGCTTTATAAATCATATAAAAATGATTTAAGTGTTATAAAAATATTTTAAGTTATAAAATATAACTTTTGATATTTTGCTATGAAAATATTAATATTTTAATATTAAAATAAATTATCAGATAATAAAATTATTTGTTTAAAAATCATATAAATATGAGTTTAAGGTAGTAAAAATACTTTGATATATTATATGTATATTATAAGTATATTATAATATTATAACATGTATTTCATTAATATTTGATAATAAATAGATATTAATGATAAAAGAATTATGTGGTATTTAATTTATTTAAATACAATATTAATGATTGAAAAATAAAGATAAATAGTAATAATTATTTAAAAATTATTACGAGCTTATGAAAATTATTTTGACTAATATTACAATTATCTGAGATAATTGTTAAGTGTTAGGCAGAGTTTAATTGAACTTAAACTCGAATAATTATCCGGCTAGACCATCGGGACGTTAGAACTTTGTCGAACTCAAGTTAGACTGAAATAGTTTGACCTGATACTGAGTCTTATTTGTGTTATAGACTGATAGGGTTATGTGTTATGTGTTTAGGTTATTCTATGTATATATATATATATATATATATATTATAGTATTATACTGTGATGATATTATTCTAATATTGGAGATCTATATTACTAATATTAGGTCTTCGGATAAAGAGTTATAAATTGCGTAGCGGTAATCAATAGTTCAGGCAAGTTTGTTTTTACTTATCTCTACTAAGAGTTGTTTTATTCATATATGCTTATGATAATCATTGCTGATTGCCTTTGTAGAATTGTACTCTGTACATATTACATGTATAAGTCAGGTATGAAAGGCTGATCACCTTCATTACCCTTCGGTTCAGATATATTTATTCATATTTAATACTTGTTCAGTCAAAATTTTGTTCGTGCTAATTCATAATTATATTATTGAATTATAGCCAGCCAATTATTCAAATCATTTCAATCATGATATATCGTTATATTATTGAACTTAAACTTGCTGGGCAATCTTATGCGCACCCTTGCTATATCATGATAAACATTGTAGATTAAGATGAACACGTTGGATACAAGGAAAGGTTAAAGACGGTTCCAGCTTCAGTTTATGTATGCGATTAGATTTGTAATAATATTGTATGATGATAATGTTATATATTAGGCAAGTGATGAATTGTGCATAAGTTAATGTTACTCGACCTTGGGGAATAGTGTGTAATGTTATTGTATAAACAATTTATGTTTATATCTTCTATAAATATAGTAATAGTGATAGAATGATCGAACCGGATCCGCGATGATTTGGGAGCCGAATTTGGGGCCCTTACAGTTGGTATTAGAGCTGTAGGTTATGAACCTTAGGTAAGAATATCTGAGACTAATAACCGTAGTGATTAGGATAAGATCTAACTCATATAGAGTTAGTCAGTCGGTAAGATTCAAAGACGAATATCGGTGGGGTATAAGATACAGAGTTCCTTAACTTTGATAATAAAGTTGAACCGTAGTGGTGAACAGATAGAGTCTAAAAGACTAAAAGTACAGTTATAGGAGATCGTAAAACAAAACGATCATAGTATAGAAATGAATCGTAATATATACGATGAGATCACCGCGTGATCGGATAAGGTTATAGTATGGAGAAGAATCAATTGAACAGTTTACAACAAGATTGCTGAGTGTCAGTTGTACTATGAATTGATACAGATTCAGGAAAGGATTATGAATACGGATTAAAGGAAATTCGTATGGAGACGAGAGTTAGGATTAGGTGGGGATTTCAATTGAGGACTCATGTCGGCAGCTGAGTTGTATGATTCCTTGTGTGGGCGGGGAATTGTACTTGGTGTAAAAACTACTTAGTTCTGGCAACGATAATAATTGAAATGTTTGCATCCCGCTATTTGATATATGCATGTTAAGAGGATGATTCCTTTCTCATGTGTATAACATATAGATAGGTTATAGGTAGAGAATATAAGGTTAAGTACGAGTTCTTAAAACTCATACTTATGTGACATTCTTGATTCATAGCTATATGAAGTGTTTATGAACCCCTCAGCGAATGGACGCCAAAGGTCTGACTAGGACAAGTTCTTAAACTCATATGATTGTGGCAAGTAAATGAACTCGTAAGTGGTTTGACGAACTGGGTATAGTTGTGTGTAAATGGAGTATTAAAGATTATAGGAACATATATATTGTTAGGCCAATGATTATTAGTGGAGACATAAGTTTTCCAAAACTTTTAGCTATGCTAGACTTCAAAATTTTGACATCAAGCTAAATACGCACTGTGTGCTTTTAAAAAAAATATATGTAGACTCGTAATCATTTTTGAAACAGTTTAAAGTACAGTCTATGCTACTTATTTCAGCTAGACGAAAATGATTTGAAATATCAAAATATATTTTTATTTATCACTCATGTACCATGTAATCTGGTGCAGAGATTATAAAAGTTGATAGAGTTATAAATACAGGAATACATAGTGTGAATTCGATCTAAAAATCATTGTTCCACTATTGTATAATGTGTTATGACAAAGTCATATGATGACGACATCCTCAAACGGACTGTTAATACAGTAAGGCATCATGACGTCATTCTCGAAAATATTTTTAAAATTTTAATTTGCCAACGGGGTTTGGCTACACATAAATAATTCGATTGAATTGAATTATTGATATGTGTCTATGCTATTTGATTCAGCTGGACAAACATTTATAAAACTCTAAGAGTTCTTTGAAAAATTTCCCAAACCAAATTGTTTTGGTGCAGATTCTGATAAAGACTAAGGTGAAAGTTTATGCGCCCAAGGCAGATAAGAGGAACAAATTGTTCCGACCAACAGTACTTGATCAGTATAGGGCATATCGGGTTAATCACCCTTTGTGTCCGTAAGTAATGACGGTTTGCGGATGAATTTCCATAAAACCTTTGTAAAAATGATAGACAAATAGTCTATATGACTCCTCAGCAAAATTTGAAATTTTTTACTCTTCGGAGAGGTGTACTGGGTAGCATGTGATGATTAGAAGAAATGGTGTATGGTGTATGGTGTATGGTGTATGGTGTACGGTGTAAGGTAAATTTCAAAGACGAAATTTTTAGAAGAAGGGGTGAATGTGACAACCCGAGTATTTAGAAAATTTTTAAAATTTTAATTAATTTATTTAAGGTTCAATATTAGAACCTAGACAGAAAATAAGTGTATGCGTTTGATATTTTTGAGATGGAATTTTTAGGATTTCAAAATTCTGTGAAGGATTTAGGTGAATTATTCAGGATTAAGGGTATACGTGAATATGTTCTGTGTATATGTGTACAATATGTGGTTACGGGTCAAGGGTTGACCAGATAAGCGATATCTGTAACAAACCCTAAGTAAATATTAAGAATGTCAATATTCGGTTAGAAAACCCTAGCAATTAACATGAAACCCTAGAAACCGGTTCTGAAAACCCTAATTCCAGTTCCGGAAATTCGAAACCCTAATTCGGAATTAGAAAACCCTAATATGGGAACTTAAATGATTATTATATTGCTTAAATACAATTAATTATAATATTAATTAGGGTAAAGCTTAATTAATTAGCAAACCATAATTTCAAATTTAGAAAACCCTAATTTCGGGATTTGAAATCCTAATTATTAATTAGGGAAACCTAAGTGTTAATTAAATAGTTTTAATGTTAATTATAAAATAGTAATTCTAATTTTCAAGTTATAGTAATTAGAAAACCTTAATCTAATTAGGAAACCTAATTTCTATTTTACAAAATTATTTTTCTAATTAAAACCCTAATTCATGGGTTATAAACCCTAATGACCAATTTTATCCTTAATTGCTAAATTAGCAATTTTAATTAGGAAATAATAATCCTAATTAACAAGATTTAATTTATGATTAGGAAATCTTAAAATAATTATAGAATCCTAATTATAATTTTGAAAATATTAAATTTATATTTCGAAAACCCTAAACTTGAAATCCTAGAAAATTGATTATGGAAACATTAGGTTATAACCCTAAGAGTTTCAAATCCTAAATCCTAAGGTTTTCCCAAACCCTAAACCCTAAAGGTTTGGCCAATGTCCAAAAATGCCATTAAAATTAAATGCGAAATGACTATTATGCCCTTTGTTGAATAATTGAAGGTTGCTTATAATTGTTGCCCTATTTGAGTTGGTGACCAAACCCTAGCCCTAACATGTGCTCTTTACCTAATTTCCAGCCAACACATCAGCCACGTTATTGCAATCAATTTATTGCAATCAATAATGTACATAGATTAAAAGGAGAGAAAACCCACTTTATTTCTTATTTTTTCCAAAGCCATTCTCTCTCTTCATTTTCGAGTTATAGAGTGGGAAAATGAGATAGGGTGAGCCAATATCAGTTATTAGCTTTCCAAGAACAGGATCCAAAAGTCAAAAATCAAGATCAAAGCTTAAAAGGTATTCAAACCCTAAATTTTGAAATCCTTGGATCTTATGTTTGATGTTGTAATTTATTGTTTAGATATGTGTTAGAGGGTGTCACTTGATGATCTGGGTTGCCAAAACCTAGATCCATATCATTTAGATGCTTGAAATTGAAGATTTCTTAAATCTGGAAAATTTCTAAAACATCGTCTGACAAGCAAATGTCAGACCTCATAGATTGGTGTCTGTTAATTATTTTTGTGTTTTAAATGTTTGAACGTGTAGTATGTTATGTGGTCTTTGCTCTGTAGCTTGAATCAAGTCCATAACAGGTATAGATTTAAAGTTATAAGCAGTCAAAACCCTTTGACCAACACCGAAATCTGGAATCTGGGCAGCCCAAATTTACCCCGATTTCGTCTGACAAGCTTTTCAAGGGTCTTAATCTTGCTGTGGTTTAATGTTTTGGACAATTTGTGGTTTTGATCTTGTTGACAGGTATAAGGACTACACGATCCTACCTTTAGATTGCTCATATCATAATCAGAAACGAAACTAAGCCCGGTCAAAATAGGGTTGACCATCTGCCGAAGAACATTTCTGGAAAACCCAGAAATGTTCAACGCCAGTTTTTTTTGTTCCACTTTGACCGGTCCAGATCTTGATTGGGTGATGTTGTTAAGTTTATGTAAGGTTATAGAGTTGTACTCTGATATGTACTCTACACGAATGAATCATTATATCACACAAACAACACTTAGACTGAAAGAAACAAGGATCTAAAGTAGAACCCTTGAACTGTTCTTCATTTTTGGAAAACCCAGAAATGAAGAACAACGTTGTTAGAATCTTTAGAGAATCAGATCTTCTGCATATGAGGTTTTATGGCCGTGAAGTTAGTTTATAGTTGTTATATTACATGAGTTCTACAATATCAATGCTCAAACAAACCCAGAAACATGTTAGACAGGATTATAACCGGTCAAACCCCCTACCCTGTAAACTGTCGATGATGGTCTGGGCAGACTCAAGAATACTTTCAGCGACTGATTCGTCGCCTAAAGTCTCTATAGTGACATTTTAATTAGAAAAATAATTATTTTAATTAATAAATAGATAAAAATGGTTTTTAAATATTAAAAATACATAATAAATTTTGAAAAATTATTTTAATGTCCGAAAAATAGTTTTTAATTATTTTGAGTATATTTCATAAATATTTAATATTTTTGAAATATAAATGGTATTTAATTTATTTAATTATAATATTAAATAAGTTAATTAAAAATAATTTTAATGTATGAAAAATCATTAAAAATAATATTATGGTATAATAAAATATTTTTAGTTATTTTTAGTGACTTATAATATTTTGAGATGAATTTCATTAAATAATCAATATTAATGATAGTTAATTCATTTAATAAATATATTAAATAAATTATGAGAAAATAGAATTAATGCTTTATAAATCATATAAAAATGATTTAAGTGTTATAAAAATATTTTAAGTTATAAAATATAACTTTTGATATTTTACCATAAAAATATTAATATTTTAATATTAAAACCAAATATCGGGTAGTAAAATTAATTGTTTAAAAATCATATAAATATGATTTTATGGTATTAAAAATACTTTGATATATTATAAGTATATTATAATTTTATGACATGTATTTTATTAATATTTGATAATAAATAGATATTAATGACAAAAGAATTATGTGGTATTTAATTCATTTAAATACAATATTAATGATTGAAAAATTAAGATAAATAGTAATAATTATTTAAAAATTATTACGAGCTTATGAAAATTATTTTGACTAATATTAAAATTATCTAAGATAATTGTTAAGTGTTAGGCAGAGTTTAATTGAACTTAAACTCGAATAATTGTCCGGCTAGACCATCGGGACGTTAGAACTTTGTCGAACTTAAGTCAGACTGAAATAGTTTGACCTAATACTGAGTCTTATGTGTGTTATAGACTGATAGGGTTATGTGTTTAGGTTATTCTATGTATATATATATATATATATATATATATATATATATATAGTATTATACTGTGATGATATTATTCTAGTATTGGAGATCTATATTACTAATATTAGGTCTTCGTATAAAGCGTTATAAATTGCGTAGCGGTAATCAACGGTTCAGGCAAGTTTGTTTTTACTTATCTCTACTAAGAGTTGTTTTATTCATATATGCTTATGGATAATCATTGTTGATTGCCTTTGTAAAATTGTACTATGTACATATTGCATGTATAAGTCAGGTATGAAAGGCTGATCACTTTCATTACCTTTCGGTTCAGATATATTTGTTCATATTTAATACTTGTTCAGTCAAAATTTTGTTCGTGCTAATTCACAATTATATTGTTGAATTATAGCCAGCCAATTATTAAAATCATTTCAATCATGATATATCGTTATATTATTTAACTTAAACTTGCTGGGCAATCTTATGCTCACCCTTGCTATATCATGATAAACATTGCAGATTAAGACGAACGCGTCGGATACAAGGAAAGGTTAAAGACGGTTCCAGCTTTAGTTTACGTATGCGATTAGATTTGTAATAGTATTGTATGATGATAATGTTATGTATTAGACAAGTGATGAATTATGTATAAGTTAAGGTTACTCGACCCTGGGGAATAGTGTGTAATGTTATTGTATAAACAATTTATGTTTATATCTTCCGTAAATATAGTAATAGTGAAGAATGATTGAACCGGATCCGCGGTGATTTGGGACCCGAATTTAGGGCCTTTACAGTTGGTATCAGAGCTGTAGGTTATGAACCTTAGGTACGACTATCTGAGACTAATAACCACAGCGATTAGGATAAGATCTAACTCATATAGAGTTAGTCAGTCAGTAAGATTCAAAGACAAATCTCGATGGGGTATAAGATACGGAGTTCCCTAACTCTGACAATAAAGTTGAACCGTAGTGGTGAATAGATAGAGTCTAAAAGACTAAAAGTGCAGTGATAGGAGATCATAAAACAAAACGATCATAGTATAGAAATGAATCGTAATATATACGATGAGATCACCCCGTGATCGGATAAGGTTATAGTATGGAGAAGAATCAATTGAATAGTTTACAACAAGATTACTGATTGTCAGTTGTACTATGAATTGGTAAAAATTCAGGAAAGGATTATGAATACGGATTAAAAGAAATTCGTATGGAGAAGGGAGTTAAGATTAGGTGGGGATTTCAATTGAGGACTCATGTCGGCAGCTGAGTTGTATGATTTTTTGTGTGGGCGGGGAATTGTACTTGGTGTAAAAACTACTTAGTTCTGGCAATGATAATCATTAAAATATTTGTGTCGCACTATTTGATATATACATGTTAAGAGGGTGATTCCATTCTCATGTGTATTACATATAGATAGGTTATAGGTAGAGAATATAAGGTTAAGTACGAGTTCTTAAAACTCATACTTATGTGACATTCTTGATTTATAGTTATATGAAATGTTTATGAACCCCTCAGCGAATGGACGCCAAAGGTCTGACTAGGACAAGTTCTTAAACTCATATGATTGTGGCAAATAAATGAACTCATAAGTATGGTTTGACGAACTGGGTATATTTGTGTGTAAATGGAGTATTAAATATTATAGGAATAGATAGATTGTTAAGCCAATGATTATTAGTGGAGACATAAGTTTTCCAAAACTTTTAGCTATGCTAGACTTCAAAATTTTGACATCAAGCTAAATACGCACTGTGTGCTTTTAAAAAAAATATATGTAGACTCGTAATCATTTTTGAAACGGTTTTAAGTACAGTCTATGCTACTTATTTCGGCTAGACGTAAATGATTTGAAATATCAAACTATATTTTTATTTATCACTCATGTACCATGTAACCTGGTGCAGAGATGATAAAAGTTGATAGAGTTATAAATGCAAGAATACATAGTGTGAATTTGATCTAAAAATCATTGTTCCACTATTGTATGATGTGTTATGACAAAGTCATATGATGACGGCATCCTCAAACGGACTGTTAATACAGTACGGCATCATAACGCCATTCTCGAAAATATTTTTAAAATTTTAATTTGCCAACGGGGTTTGGCTACACGTAAATAATTCGATTGAATTGAATTATTGATATGAGTCTATGCTATTTGATTCAGCTCGATAAACATTTATAAAACTCTAAGAGTTCTTTGAAAAGTTTCCCGAACCAAATTGTTTTGGTGCGGATTCTGATAAAGACTGAAGTGAAAGTTTATGCGCCCAAGGCGGACAAGAGGAACAAATTGTTCAGACCAGCAGTACTTGATCAGTACAGGGCATATCGAGCTAATCACCCTTTGTGTCCTTAAGTAATGACAGTTTGCAGATGAATTTTCATAAAACCTTTGCGAAAATGACAGACAAATAGTCTATATGACTCCTCAGCAAAATTTGAAAATTTTTACTCTTAGGAGAGGTGTACTGGGTAGAATGTGATGATGAGAAGAAATGGTGTACGGTGTATGGTGTAAGGTGTAAGTTAAATTTCGGGGACAAAATTTTTAGAAGAAGGGGTGAATGTGACAACCCGAGAATTTAGAAAATTTTTAAAATTTTAATTAATTGATTTAAGGTTCAATATTAGAACCTAGACAAAAAATAAGTGTATGCGTTTGATATTTTTGAGATGGAATTTTTAGGATTTCAAAATTCTGTGAATGATTTATGTGAATTATTCAGGATTAAGGGTATACGTGAATATATTTTGTGTATATGTGCACAGTATGTGGTTAAGGGTCAAGGGTCAAGGGTTGGACATGATTTTTGTGTTTTTAATGTTTGAACATGTAGTGTGCTATGAGGTCTTTAATCTAGAACTTGTAGCAGGACCAGATCATGCATAGAATGTCAGATAATCATGGTCAAACACCGTTGACTGAGCTTGACCAGAGAGTTTCTAGGTAACCCAAAAACTCAAAATCAGTGCTTGACAAGATTTTGTCAAGCCATGATCTGTCAGTTGTTTGTTGTTTTGATTCTGTTCTTGTATCCATGTTGTAGTATGTTACATGATTTGTTGATTCAAGCTTTTAGATTGCCTAAATATGAAATAGGTTGATCATAGTGGACGGTCAAACCAAGCCGGACGAACATGAAACGCGTTTTCTGGGCAACCCAGAAAACGTATGATCATGTCGTCTGACATGGTTTGACCGGTATGGATCTAGCGCCTCGGTTGTTGTTATATGTAGTTTAAGCGATGGATCTCTTCATGTACATGTTGTCTACACACTGCATGTCTTAAATCTCAAAATCATCACATGGATTGAAAGTTGTGGAAGCCCAAATATGCTTAGTAGAACTGTTCTTCATTTCTGGGTAACCCAGAAAATGAAGAACAGCTCTGACAGTCTTTTCATTTGCTTAGATCTTTCTGACTTATGATGTTTAGACTTCGAAACTGTTTCAATCATGTACCCTGTTAGTTATTCTTCAAGGCCCGATGTATAGACCACCCATAACATGAACATAATTCATTCTATAAGGCCATCAATACCGTTGACCGGCCATGACTTTATTTTCTGGGCAGCCTAGAAACGTGATGAACAACTCTGACAGCTTGTTCTAGGCATTATATCTTCCTCATGTGTTATGTTATGGTCCAAAACATGCTTGATAATTGTAGTATTACATTAGTACTACACGATCTGATTACTAGCTTGCATAGAAACTTCATAGATTAAAAACTACACTTGGTCAAACATGGTCCCTCAAAACTGACTTTGAATGTTTTGGGTTTCTCAAGAACACCTAAGGTGACGGTTTCTGTCACTAAAGGCAATAGCGACAGATTTAATATTTTTTATTTAATTTATTTTACAAAAATAATTTAAAAATAAAAATTAATTTCTAAAAATTACAAAAATTATTTTAAAAATTATTTTAAGTTATAAAAATTAACTTTTAATAATTTGACATATTTTCCATAAATATTGGTATTAATTTAAATAATATTAATATTTAATTTATTTAATAAATATATTAAATAAATTAATTAAAAATAATTTTATTATATTAAAAATCGTTTTAAACGATAAAAAGGTATTTAATAATATTTTAAGTTATAAAATATAACTTTTTATATTTTAAGATAAAAGTCATTAATTATTTAATATTAATGATATTAGATTTATTTAATAATTATTTTAAATAAATTAGTTTTAAAATGATTTTAATATTAGAAAAATTATTTTAAATGAAAATAAATATTTTAAGTTATAAAATATAACTTTTATTATTTAAAGGTAAATTTTATTAATAATTTAATATTAAAGATATTAGAGTTATTTAATAATAATATTAAATAAATAACTTAAAAATGGTTTTATTGATTTAAAAATTATTTAAAAAGGAAATAAATGAATTAAAAATATTTTAAGTTATAATTAGTGACTTTTAATATTTTGATAAATAATACATTAATACTTAAATATTAATGATAATTATTTAAAAATGATTTTAATTGTTTTAAAAATCATTTAAGGGTAATAAAAATATTTTGAGTTATTATAAATAACTTTAATATTTTGGCAATGATTTCATGAATAATTTAATATTAATTAAATATTAATGATAATAGAACTATTTAATATTTAAATCATTTAAAAATAATTCTAATAATTGAAAAATCATGATAAATTATAATAATTATTTAAAAATTATTATAAGTCTATGAAAAATAATATGACTGATATTTAAAATATCTAAAGTAATATTGAACTACAGAATAGAGTCTTAGACTCGATAATTACCCAATAAAGCCGTCGGTACATCGAAATATTTCAGAAATTGATCCGGACTTAGATAATTGGACTAGATACGTGTTTGTTATGATCCAATGACTGCTAAACATATGTGACAATGTGATTATGTTATGTGATGACTGCAAATAGTAGTACTATGTGATATAATATTTTATTCTAATCGAACGAATGATCTTATTAATGATAGGTCTTGATATTAAAGATAAAACTAAGTTACGTTATTGTAAGCAGCAACTCAGGCAAGTATCATAACTTTGCATTTCCTTTATGCAATGGACATGAGTAAGAAAGTTTTCAGAATTATAATATTATTGTGCCAGATTATTAACTCTATTATTATCGATTATGTATCCAATCTTTTGTATTCATAAAAGTTCTTAAATTATCCGATCATTGTTTATCAATACAGTACTATTGTATAATCCAGATATTTATTTTGTTCGTTAATTTTTAAGTATGGTTATACAAGTGTCCTCACTTGGATAATCATTGTATTTAATCACATGTTGATATATACTTATTGATTTCTAGTATGTATACGTTGACTTAAAAGCCGTCTAAGCTATTTGATTCAGCTAGACACAAACTAAAAAATATTGTTGAAGAAGATAGAACTTTATTGTATCTAACCAGATTATTTTGGTTCGAATTCCTGACTAAGTATGAACATCCCGTACATGGAAAACTTTTGTGCGCCAAAGGCGGATAAGATGAACTATAATCTCGTTCTTGCATATAGTATTGATCAATACAGGGTATAACGGGCTGATCACCCCCCCGTGCTTGTAAGTTATGACGGTTTACAGATGAAGTTCTGTTTAACCTTTTCGAAAATAAAAAATAATGTTCATAGTCTGTCGACTGACCTCCAATTATAGTCAATACGTAGTTTTAAATTTTGAAATAAAATGGTTATGTTGTTTAGAATTGTTTCAGCTTACTTCACAACTGTTGATTTGTTGTAGAAGTGCTGTTCAAATAAAACATTTAATTCTTTCAGCTAATACTTATTGTTTGCTATTACTTGCTGGGCAATCAAATGTTCATCCTTGCTTAATTTAAATGTTTTTAGTTAATCGTGATCAACCAGAAGGATCATGCAGAAACAAAGAAAAAAGAAAGCAAACAGAATAAGATTTATGGTATTTTATGTAATAGTTAGACGTTATTAAGACAATGGTATCTATTAATTATCATGTAATGAATGTTCAAAGGTCGCGTACCTGGGATTTAGACTTTGATATGTAAATTAAGTTTGATATTTATATTATTGTTATTATTATTAGTATTATTCCGCTCATAGAAATGGTATTGTGAAGCATCGAGTTCGGGTTTCAAGTACCTAAATTTGGGGGCGTCACAGTACTCATTCTCACACCGGAGATATCACCCAACGGCACAAGCCGTCAAGCTTCGTGTGTGATCTGTTACTGTGCAGGATTTAGCGCGTGAATTTAGTGATTGGACGCGTCGGCAAAACTTGGCATTAACATTGGCGCCGTTTGTGGGAAAGTTCTAATATTGAATTAAAATCACCAATTTATCAAGAATAGGAGATCCTATACTAAAGATAAGTGATTCTTTTTTATTTATTTACGAAATCAACAAGATTATTGTTGTCACTTCACCTGTAATATAAATTTCATACAAAATTTGCCAATCATGATACTTATTGTTTACAATTACTTGCTGGGCAATCAAATGCTCATCCTTGCTTAATTTAAATATTTTTAGCCAATCGTGATCAACTAGAAGGATCATGCAGAAACAAAGAAAAAAGAAAGCAAACAGAATAAAATTTATGGTATTTTATGTAATAGTTAGACGTTATTAAGACAATGATATCTATTAATTATCATGTAATGAATGTTTAAAGGTCGCGTACCTGGGATTTAGACTCTGATATATAAATTAAGTTTGATATTTATATTATTTTTATTATTATTAGTATTATTCTGCTCATAGAAATGGTATCGTGAAGCACCGAGTTCGGGTTTCAAGTACCTAAATTTGGAGGCGTTACAATACTCATTCTCACACCGGAGATATCACCCAACGACACAAGCCGTCAAGCTTCGTGTGTGATCTGTTACTGTGCAGGATTCAGCGCGTGAATTTAGTGATTGGACGTGTCGGCAAAACTTGGCATTAACATCGGCGCCGTTTGTGGGAAAATTGTAATATTGAATTAAAATCACCAATTTATCAAGAATAAGAGATCCTATACCAAAGATAAGTGATTCTTTTTTATTTATTTACGAAATCAACAAGATTATTGTTGTCACTTCACCTGTAATATAAATTTCATACAAAATTCGCTGTTGCATGCATGTATCCGTATAATAAAATAAGAACATCAGATTCTTCAATGGGCTTATTGTTTCCATGTTTGGCATGATTTGACTGTTTTTATAGAAATTTGTCATTAAGTTTAGCTTACTTTAGGTATTGAGTTTAGATGTTATGGACTTTTTAATAGACGTATATATGTCAGTCTTTCATTCTCTTAAAATTTTAAACCCCAATTTTTATATGCAAACATAAATTTATCAACGCATCTTGAACTGTACAAAACTCCAATTATGTGAACTACACAATGTTTGCAACCATTTACACGCTATGTTTGTAATATATTTTACAACTATGCGGAGAAGATGTTATGGGGTAGTAGGGAAATAAATCCCCCTAATAAATTATCTCTCATGCTGGGGTTTAATATATGAATTCAAGTTTGGTATGTAATTACTTCTATTATACATCAATTCTCTCTTAAACTTGAATTTTTTGAAGGAAGGTATCACCATCGCATAGGCTTTCCATTTAATCGCAAAAGAGGGCAAAAGTGATATGCACCTGTGTTGATATACTAATGGCTGAAGGCAGAACTTATGGGAAAGGGATGCATTAGCCGGTTTACCAAAAGAAGCAGAGTCCGTTCATTATTATGCCCATCTTCACTTCGGCATGCCAAAGAAAATTGTATAATGGACTCGACTTCGGCACTCGGATCTAACTTGCTCATGACATTTCTCGAGGCTTCGGCAAGTGGATTTCGTGGGCATGCTACGGATTTACTGGACTCGGATTGTCGAGTGCAAATGAGTGTAGATGAGGGAATTTTAAATTGGGGGAAACATAAATGTGACAACCCCAAAATAAGTCCATTCCATCCAACCTATTTTGAGTCGCCAAATACATGGTATAGAAAATAACTACAACTTTATTACAACAATTGTCGTGCCAAATATAACAACACATATGCTGTGAGTTTGGATACAAATATATACCAAATGTGACTCATGTCCCAACTGTGGATAACACCTCACAATGACACCTTACATAAAGGTATAGTCAAAAACTGTTTTAGAAATTAGAATATTTGGAAAGTGCTCAAAGAAACCTTCGTACATGGGAGGCCATACTTCTAGGTTATGATAGATATCATATGGCCACAGAATTATCCTTAGTTGACCCAATAGACCCCAAAGAAAAACAAAAAGATTACTATCATATTCTTCCCAATGGCGAGTCTTCTCTTGACATATCATTATCTCCACTGTCTCTAATTGAGAATTATACTTCAAACAAACACCAAGATTATATAGGTAGTGCTCGTAAATATACTCAGCAAGTGGATGAGCACATCCCTGTCTTATGATGACACGAGATTGTATGTCATTAGACATCTTGTATGATAGTGGAAAAACACCCTTCCAACGTTGGGTTCGCCTCACCCTATTTGATTCACCAAATATAACTACTAAATGTTGTATACAACACTTTTCTATATTGCTTAGGGAGAACCTCCACATCTAGAGACCACCGTTCTATTCCCTTGTTACCCCCGCTCGACCCAGCTACACTCTTATTACCTGAAAGAAATTGTGAAGCAAAAGGGTGAGCACAACTAGCCCAGTAACGAATATCATAACTAAAGATAATTAAATTATCAATAGCCTTCATCAGTAATAAATCAGAGATTTAGAACATATGGTAGATGATAAAATTTTTTAACCATAGTTGCAGCGGAACGAGCAATCCATTAGAAGAGTCAAATAGACTATAAAGTCTATTATCTTCTCCATGTTAAAAGTCCACCAACAATGTTTTATCCCTGTAATATCAATCAACAATTCCTGTCCACAATCACATGTATAACTCATAATCGTAATTGTTGTTCTAAATTCCTTTTCTCATCCAAAACAAAGATAATTTTCATCACCTGAAACATCAAAGATCATGGTTATACCAAATCACAGTTCATGTTTATAATCATATTAATAAATTCATCTTTGCACTACGGGCCAAAGATATTCATCAACAGACCATCTTTGCACTACAGGCCAAAGATATTCAACAACAGATCATCTTTGCACAACGGGCCAAAGATATTCATCAACAATTCATCTTTGCACTACATGCCAAAGATATTTCTCAAAAGTTCATATTTGCACTACAGACCAAATATATTCATCAACAGTTCATCTTTGCACTACAGGCCAAAGATATTCCTCAACAGTTCATATTTGTACTACAGGCCAAATATATTCATATCTCAAAGAAATATATAATCATTTCAGAATTTATATAAACAATAATTATAACCATGTTAATCAATTCATCTTTACACTTAAGCTAAAGATATTCAATTATAAATTCAGTGGTCATGATCATACCAGTTAACAATTCATCTTTGCACTACATGCCAAAGATATTCCTCAGTCACGATCATACCAATAATTTATCCATCTTTATACTCAAGTGAAAGAGAAATTCAACATCAGGGTTATAAAAATGTTATATATGATAATAAAAATAATATGATCAACAACTGCATTTATTTTTAAGAGCAACAATCATAAATCAACGATAATTTGGTCAGAAAAAAAAACCAATTTTTGTCGTGAATAGTACCTATGAATAGTAACTCGTGAATAGTAACTCGTGAATAGTAACTCGTGAATAGTACTCCGTATTTGTACATAGTACCGTATACGTAAATAATGTCATATACGTAAATAGTGCCATATACATGAATAGTGCCGTATACGTGAATAGTGCCGTATACATAAATAGTAATCCCAACTCAAAAAGGTAGAAATTCCACAATAAAATCCATAACGATATTTCAGTCTAATGATATTGAAAGAATAACATCATTATGAAGAATATAATATCTCTTCATATCCCTTACTATCCCTTACCTCAAAAGAGCAGCACTTCTGATTGGATATCGGATATGACGCTGAAGAAAACTTGCACTGATAAATAGTAACTCACCACGTATCTAAATACTCACAAAATACACTCAATAATCTAGAGAAAAAAAGAGAGAAAACTTATGAATTCTGGTGTGATTTTGAATTCTAACTTAGCCCTCTATTTATAAGAAAATATTAGCACGCCGAAGCAGACTTGACCTGCTACCTGATGGCTTTACCTGTTACTATTCCACCCACCAAAAATTAGCCATCTTCCCCAACAACCAAAAGTGGGGCCCACCCATTTCTAAAATTTTCCACCAAAATTATTTATAAACCTAATTTCCAAATCAGTCACCTCTTAAATTTCATAACAAATCATTCGTTTATTTTTAACGGTTCAAAATTTATGAACATATACTCAACTTATATATGTATAACATATCCAAAAATCACAACGATCCAACGGTCAGATTAAAAATTATAACTCACACAATAAAGCTGTAAGAACACTGATTTGATCTTTTAATACCTCCAATCCGACAAAATACTGATAAAATGCCTCAACATTAATTCCTTCATTTATAACCACATAAATAAATCCATCATTTATATCCACATCAAATAAATATTTCATTATCATATAGATTAATAATTAATTATTCACAAATAATATTACAGAATCACAATAATGACAACCAGGCAGTTCCCAGGAAAGAGGGGGCTTACCAATAAGGATTTCTCCTTACTGGCGCGCAATTAGATGACCAAACCTCTCCTTAGACAGAACTTTCTAGACATTACCAATAATGTTATCTAATAATATTATTCAAATAATATGAATTATTGATCTGATAATGAAAAATACTGTGCAGCAACAATTATTGAAACAACAATAATATAAAATATCAACGCAGCAATTATTGAATCAATAAAATAAAATATTGAACAGTAACTACTGTAACAATTATTGAGTAGTGCCTTCTTACGTAAGAATCAATAATTAGTGCAATACCGTGTGCTACTGTATTTTAACCACCGGGTATTCCAACAGTATTAACGGTAACAACTACGCCGTTATTTATAAACAACTTATACTTGTCGTTTTCTTCATCCAATTGCTTTCCATTATGGGGCCCATACAAGGCTGCGCCGTCGTACGAATATTCCCCGACAGAAAGAATATTCCACGACCAAACGAATATTCCCGACAACAAATGAATATTTTATAACCACTTGCGTATTTTGAAAATTTTATATATATCCCTCTTAACTTGAACTCTTTTTTTTATCAATTTAACCATTTACTAAATAGAAAAATTGAATACTTTTATTTCATAAAATTCGGGATTTTACAATAAAGCTATTAAATCCAAAAATTGTAGTAAGTGTGGTCTTTTATGAAACGGAGAGGATCTGGCCAAGACATGTTTTAATCCTTTGTGGCTCGTGTCATGTGATTTAAAGCATGTAGCTCGTGGCTAAAAGCACGTGGCTCATGGCTCAAAGCATGTAGCTCATGACTTGAAGCACTTGGCTCATTGCCTGTGGCTCAAAGCACGTGGCTCGTAGCTCAAAGCATGGAGCTCGTGGCTCGAAGCATTTGGTTCGTTGCTCGTGGCTTATTGCTCAAAGCACGTGGCTCGTGGCACGTGGCACGTGGCTCGTGGCACGTGGCACGTGGCACGTGGCTTGTGGCTTGTAGATATTTATGTATATCTTAGAAATGAATTGAGGAGTGGGGCAAAAATATTGAGAGCTAGAAGTTTCTGTTTGGCGTATGGTGTTTGGGTGTGACAAAATTTGTATACTCTCTTATTTTAAGTTCCCTATAAATAAGAGACTGGGGGGGGGGTAATGTTGGAGTATGATTATTTGGGTCTAGCCAATGTGTAACCCAATTTATTTAATGGGCTAGATTTGGTGTTGACCCATAATATATATTTATTTTGACAGTGAGAGAGTCCTTATTGAAGAAAGATTGTGTTTTCTTATTTGGTGGGATAAGGATGTTTAATTAGGACTCCTACTCTTAATTAGATTCAGCAGTTATAAGGTGATTCTGAAAAGGACTTCTACTCCTAATTGGATTCAGGTGGATATGATATCTATAAATACAATAGTAAGCAAGGGATTGAAGGAGGCAGAACACAAGAGCATATGATATCAATAAACACTTTGTACTCTCTATATTATTATAGTTGATTTCTCTCTCTCTCTCTCCGTGATTTTTTTCCAATTGGATTTCCACGTAAATTTTTGTGTTCATATTTTATATCTCTTTATTTATGTTTATGCGAGTGTATTTTGTGATTTTGATATAATCAACTACTCCATCAACTGTTAGCGCGACTTTGGCCGCCTATTTTGGTAATTTCGTCAGGCGTACACAATTTGGTTGATGGGATCCTACCTTCAGATCGCATCTATGCGAAAAAGATCAAGCACAGGAGCTCACACTTTATCCTTATTGACGGAGATTTATACCGAAGGGCTTTCAGGTCGCCACTCCTCAAGTGATTGACGCCTTCGAAAGCACATTATACACTTCGGGAAGTGCATGAAGGGATTTGTGGAGATCACATAGGGGCCAAATCATTGGCATACAAAATTTTGAGGCAGGGATACTATTGGCTGACCATCTTTCAGGAAGCCAAAGATTTTGTCAAAAATGTCCTAAATGTTAGCTAAATAGTTCCATCCCTTATCAGCCTCTCGAAGAGCTGTATCCGGTCTTATCCCCGATACCATTTGCTATATGGGGAATCAATATCTTGGGGCCACTATCGGAAGCCAAGGGCCAAGTCAGTTTTGTGATCGTAGCCATCGACTACATGACCAAGTGGGTCGAAGCTAAACCTCTACGGAAGATCACCGAATAAGAATGTCTCAAATTTTTTAAAGAAAGTGTTGTTTATCGGTTTGCCATTCCGATGGCTTTGGTCTCAGATAATGGCAGACAATTTATGGGGTCAAAGTTGAAGCCTTTCTGAAGGAATTGGGTATTCAACATAGGAAAACTTCAGTTACCCACCCTCAGTTAAATGGTCAGGTAGAAGTCACCAACCGAACTCTACCTAACGGGATCAAGAGGAGGTTGGATGAATTGAAGGGTCAGTGGCCTGAAGAATTGCTCAGTGTTTTGTAGGCTTATCGGACTACTCCGAGGAAGACAACTGAGGATTCACCGTTCAGATTGGCCTATGGAACCGTTGCACTCATACCTATTGAGATTGGGTCTCCTACACTTCGGGTCAGTCAGTACAAAGAGTTATACAACGATGACGACCTATGACTGAATTTGGATCTACTGGAAGAGGTTCAGGATTCAGCTCTGGTAAGGTTATCTATTTACTAGAAGCGAACTGCCCGACACTACAATCAGAAGGTCAAACAAAGAAGGTTCAATGTTGGCGATTTAATGCTTCAGGAATCAGAGGCATCTACCCCAAGAATACGGGCAAGTTGATGCCAAACTGGGAGGGGCCTTATGAAGTAGTAGAAGTGCCGAAGCCAGGTACTTATCGGCTTCGAGCAATGGATGGTTCAGAAATAAAGAATACATGGCATGCTGGAAGACTTAGAAAATATTACCAGTAAAAGTTATGTTGTTTTTTTCTTTATTTATGTAAATCATGCTATTTATCAATGAAATAAATGAGAATTTCTCTTTAGGAAAATTTTGTACTTCATTCATATTCATAAATTTTTACAAATTTGATCAGATAAGCTTTAGACAAAAACCGATCAGAAAGTTACAAACAACATAACTGATCGGTAAAAGTCACAAGCGTAACTGATTGAGAAAGTTACAAATAAAGGAATAAAAAAAGATTACAAACAAAGGAAAATTTTGTACTTCATTTATATCCATAAGTTTTTACAAATCTGATCAGATAAGCTTTGAACAAAACCGATCAGAAAGTTAGAAACAACGTAACTGATCGGTAAAGTTTCAAGCGTAACTGATTGAGAAAGTTATAAATAAAGGAATAAGAAAAGATTACAAAAGTTATAAGTAAAAATCCTAAAAGAAACTATTCTTTGGGATCCCTATCTTCGGCTTCGGATTCCTCATCAGAAGAATCAAAGACGGCAGCATCGAGCCCAGCAACTTTCATCTTCGCCTGAGCCTTTTCTCGATAAGCTTCATAGCCTTCAGCGAACTGAGACATGATCTTCTCGGTCAGGGCAGGAGATTCTTCGTATTCTTCGACTGCATGCTGCTTGGCTTTAGCACATTCTTTCCCTAAGGTGTTGTTTTCTCGAATCAAGTGCATCATCTTGCCGTGCATCTCGATAAACTTATCCTCAAAGGCATGAAGGGCCTTCTCCCGATCCTTGTTTTCTCCTGACAAAAGCTCTTTCTCCTCGATGAGTTTCTTGGCATGATTGTCAAGACCAATGAACTCCTGTAGAAGTAGGGAATACTGCTCCTTGAGCTCATCGGTCTAAAGTTCAGCCCAGGTCACATTATTATGGGTATCTGCATGAAGATCTTTCTCCTTCTTTAAGTTCAATCTCAGACCCCGAACCTCAGCTCTGAGCAGTTCCACATCCGTCTTCAATTGAGCCTCCTTTTTAGTGGCATGGGCCAGAGGCGGAATAGCTCGGGCGAGGATAGCATTGGCCTACAATACAGTGAAGGAATACATTAGTTATGAAGAACAAAGAATCAAAAAAGAGAAATGATTTTAACTTTCGGGTTAACCTGACACTGAGCCTTGATGTAGGCCACTAAATATTCTTTAGAGGAATATCCCCTGAACTGCTCGTCGTCTCTAGGTAGTTTGAAGTGTTAGAGCTGGGCAAAGGGGAACACTCCTCGGCCAAAAGGTTGTCGGTGTTCCTTGCGAAGAGCTCGTCTCAGTTGTCAGTTTGGATGTGGGCTTCGAGGTTGGAAGAGGGTTGGTCTCCATGATCTGCAGATCTAGATCATCTGCCAGACGAGGCCTCTTGGATCGAGGTTTGAGAGGAACCTCTTCGGTTTCCTCCGAATCCTAGATGACAGGACTGGTGGAGGCGGTGGAGGAGTCAATTTTGGATGGGCTAAAGAAGATGCCTTGGGGGGAGCTTTGGAGGAAGGCTTCTTCTTCTTTTTCTTTAACAAGGCCATCTTCTCAGCTCGACCCATCTTCAAAACATTTTTAGTGGAAGGTTCAGTTTTGGCGGTTGGAGGAGCCGGACCTGATGTAGAACTGGTTGATAGCTTGGCGATCGAGATGGTCTCTTCATCAGGAGAATCATCTGTGGCTGGGAGACGGATGGGTTCGGTTTCGATAGGAAGGGGCACCAAGGATGCGTCAGCTCCTCCGGGCTTAAAAATGGTTACTGTAGGACATATAAAATAGTTAATAAAGAATGCTAGAAGATAACTTAAGACATACAAAGGTTTGGGGGTTATAACTTACGACCATGTTTGTAGAGCCAGGCCTCATTGGATAAGACCTCCAGACCCCATTCAGTTTTCTGCAGCTTCTTCTAAAACTTCTTAAAGGCGTCGGCTAGATCCTTCGGGAATTTGGACACCTTTGCAATGGGGTCTTCGGGGGTGGCCCAGTTCGACAAGAGTTTGAGGTCGGTCCCCCTTATAAAGATCCATTGTGGATGCCACCTTTTGTTGCTAGAAGGGGTCTTCATAAACGTGGATCGGCCGGACACACGGTTTAGCTGTCGAAAGCCAGGCTCCTTCGACTTCCCGAATGTGAACAAGACAAAAAAGAAATCGAGGCCCGGAGTGATCCCAACCTCCTAGCACGAAGAAATAAAGCTGATTAAGTGGATATACGAGTTTGGCACAAGCTGTGCGAACCCGATCCCCACGAAGCAGAGAAAGGAGGAGATGACTTCGTGAAGGGGGAATCGAACCCCATATTTCATTGCCCAAAGAGGGATAGCAACCCAATCTCCTTCGGGACGCTAGAACATCCTTTCGTTTAGCTTTGGCACCCGAAGCTTGTATTCTTTGGGAATGTTGAACAAGGTTCGGATGTCAAAAAGTTGAGAAGAGGTGATGGTAGATTTGGTGTTTATATGGGAGAAATCAGTTTCAGAGGAGTAAATGGTTCAAATTTTGGTTTCAAGACTGACCGGAGTGGGAGGAACTGAAGGAGTGGCAGTTTTAGGAGGTGGTGTCGGCAGATCGATCGGCACCAAGTCAGTGGCACCTATGGCATGAAGATTAGTGGTGTTATCAACGATAGAGGTTTGCTCAGTGGTGAAGTCAGCCATTGAAGCGCAAGAAGTAAAAATGTGAAGATTTGGGAGTGAAAAGACTTGAATCAGAGAAAGCTGGAAAGATTGATTGCTTACCGAAAATCGCCTTCGTCGGAAAATTTGAGAGGAAAAAATTGAAATGAAGAAGGTTTGTGAAAAGTAACAATGGTAGGTGGCATGAGTGTTTTATAGAGAGGCTGAATGGATACCAAGGGCAACTATTTATGGCAGGGGCCCAGTCCTGGGAAGACGTGTAACATTTCAAAAAATGAAGAAAAACCATTTAGGTTCCCAAGATAACTCATCATTTCCTGCCGTGACTCTTCAAAGTCTCTAATTATAAATATATTATAACAAGAGACTGTGGGGCAATGTTCGGGAATATTTTACCAACCCTCATGTGGGCTGAAGTCCCGGGGTGCGAAGGGGAGGTTGAGCCCATTGGGCCGAAGCCATTGAGGATATTAGAGGTGTTCGGGTTCGGTCATCCGAGTCCTTTGGGCTGGAGCCCTGTCCCGGTTGATGATGTACGGGTTCGAGCATCCAAGTCCTTTGGGCCGGAGCCTTGTCCCAGTTGATGATGTTCGTGGTCGGGCGTCCGAGTCCTTTGGGCCGAGGCCCAGGCCAGTTTACATGAGTTTGGTTGGATTGGGCCCATACAGTGGGTTGGCCCTCGTATAGAGTCCAGAGAAATAAGGAGTTTAAATGGTTAAGGATTATAGTCCTAACCATATTTGGATAGCTAACTCCAAAGGTAGTATTTGGATCGTATCCAACTTGCACATTTTAAGAAGATTGTGTTGGACCCAAACTATGGTAACTACCATGTGTTGGAGTCCTAATTCGATTCGGATGCAGACTCTAAGGTGGCGAGAATGGCTATGAATACAATGCTAGACTTCAATTAACAGGTAATATCCTTTTGAGCACTAAACACTAAAGCCTCCATTGTTAAACCTTGTAATGACCTGTACTCATTCTCACACCGGAGCTATCACTCGGCGGTACAAGTCATCAAGCTTCGTGTGTGATCTGTTACTATGTAGGATTCAACGCGTGGATTTAGTGATTGGACGCGCCGGCGAAACTTGGCGTTAACAATTAGTATTTTTGTTTCATTTTTACCCTACAGATTATAAGTTGATATTTAATTCATATTGTCATGATAATAAAATTATGATGACAAATTTAAAGTCATTGTGTTTTTTTTTGTTTAATATCAATACAAGTAAAAAAAAAGGACTCATTTTGTAACAAATAAAACTCATTTTGGGAATGGAAGGAGTAGCTTTTGTTGAAAATCAATTTTTTTTATTGATTTCAAGTTTAAAATTTTTTAAAATTACTTAAAAGATAAAATTTGTCTCTAATTTTAAAATAAAAAGTTATATTTTCCTCAAAAATAGGACACCAGGTTTAGTAAAAGAGCACACTCGAGTTTAATGAAAATCAAATGCCTAAGTTTGTTTTAATAAAGTAGTGCTATTTAAGAGAGAATTCTATTTAAGAGAAGTGTTATTGATCCTATATATATATATATATATATATATATATATATATATATATATATATATATATATATATATATATATATATATTCTAATTTACCATCAAGCATTTAGCAGAAATTGTGCACATTGTATTAAGAGAGTGAATCTCTTACTAAACAATTTAAACACAACGCTGAATGACAGGCTATGATTGATAATCTCACCAAAGATTAAACAAGTTTAGAGTCTAATAATTCTTCATACTTTTTTTTTATTCTAAGAATATAAGATCGAATTTACTTTTTAAAATATTTTTAGATTAAAAAACAATGTGATTTATGGATCTTTTAAAAACAATAAATCTTGTAAGTAAATTTTAAATAGTCAGTTTTCGTAATTATATTGTCTAAAATTAAATGAATTTATGTTAATTTTGGATATAAAAATATTATAAACTAACATAAAAATTAATATTAATTATATATTTTAAATTACATAATCCCACTTGCCAACTAGGGTTAGATTAGTTTTTTTTGTTTTTTTGGGGTTACTATTCCACAGACTTTATATTTAATATTTGATGGTTTTTCCCCAAAGTGATCCCTATATATCTGCTACGTAGGGGAGAGTAAAAAATCTTGTAATTTTTATTTTTTATTAACTGTACATTGCAGTTGCAAATTACAAATATACCTTTAAAATTACACCACAAACCGTACTGCATTGCACTATAATGCAATTTATAGCAAATTATATATCTTTTATATATATTAAATATTAAATTGTAGCGCATATAATAAAATTGTAAGTAAATAATGTAATTTAATTTGTTTCTTATGAGTTTTAGTCATTTGTACGTATAATATTTGTTAACGCCGGGGGAAAAATGATTACTTTTCCTTTTATTCCTGATTTTGTTTTCTACCCTTTTGTATTTGGCTATGTCAATTAATTTGTTAAAAAGGTGATATTTTAGGACATGATTGTCGATGAATTTGAAAAGATTGATTTTGATGATTGGACTGAATGAGACAGAGTCGCCAGTTGGTATAAGTTCAAAAGGATATACCAACTCATCTGGATTTTGAAAGTTTTCGCAATATAATCCAATATGTGACTCCATAACATTGGTTTGGAACTCGAGATTCATAGACTCAGGGGACTTGCCTCCCGAATTCCATGAAAACACGGTTACCACATCTTATTAATTTTCTAAGTATAAAGTGTGTGCGTGTGCGTGTGTGTGTGTGTGTGTGTGTGAGAGAGAGAGAGAGAGAGAGAACTTTTATTGTGCTAAGTGCTTTCATTTTAAAGTTTATTATAAGCTTCAATTTTTAATTATTTAAAAGTAGTGATGTATCTCTTTGGACAAGTGTACGAAGGATTTGATTTAAAGTAAAGTTCATTTTGAACAAAAGTATATTGAGATGACGTTTTAGAAAACAAGGCTTTCAAATCCTTCGTCAAATAAGTGTTGACGTCGGGAAAAATTTCTCTGGAATTCCTCTTTTAAATATTTCTTACCCTTTATGTTTTCTACGTGGTTCGAATCTTGTTGAAAGGGTGAAATTAACAAAAGAGTTTGACATAAAATGTCGACGATTTTGAAAATATTGATTTTACAAAGCCGCCAATTGGTAGGAGTGAAATGGTTATACTAACTCAGCCGAGTTATGAAAAGTTTTGCAAAAAGGCCCAATTATTGGACTCTGTTTAACAGGTCTTGGAAACCGAGATTCATAGAGTTCGGGGGTTTGCTTAAGCAGGGGAAAGGTGTTAGGCACCCCCCGACTTCTGTGAAAATACGGTTACCACATCTTTTCAATTCCCTAATTATTTGAAGTGTGTGTGTGTGTATTTAATTGGGCCTAAGTGCTTTGTTTGAAAGTAGTGTTATGCCTCTTTTGCTACTATATACAAAGGATTTGATTCATAAAATCAATTTTTAGTAAAGAATTTAAAGGCGAGGTTTTGAAAAGAAATTTTCAAACCCTTATGCTCGCATAGTAATTGAGGCCTTTGATACTTTAATTTTATTCCGTATTCAGGTTGATTTCAATTTTATTGCAGATGCGAAACATCTTTAACAATAAATAAATCTATACATAAATGTTAGGCTTTTTATGGGCATGAAAGCCATCGAAGTGACCCGAGCACCACAAACCATAATTTGATTATGTCAAGGCCTTAAATCTGTATGCCCGCTTTAAGGCCCATGGTTACATTTACAAGGGGTGGCAAGCTATCTATACAATTCAAAATTGTCCATCATGAGAATCGGATCTAGATCCAGGGAATTGATCATAGATCCCATGATTCCTAGGCTCACAGAATTATTTAAAAGATTGCACATCAAATATATTGAATTTAAATACAGATTAAAATCTAGACGTAACAAAACAAATGATTCGTCAGTTAAATCCTTATATGCATGTAGCCCAGTTTCCCGTTCCCTCTAGATACAAATCTAGGGTCGCGTGGTTGCTTAATATTTACAAAACTAGAAAGACAAATAGATTTAAATAAAATCTTAGCCATTCTAACTCAAAGGTTTCAGTTTTACAACTTTTGAACCGGTTGAAAGTTGGATATGACTAGATTTAGATAAATCTAAACCACAAACTTCACATAGTACAGATTTACATCAAATTAACAATTAAAACTGGTATTTAATCACATTAAATAACTATATATATATATATATATATATATATATATATATATATATATATATATATATATATATATATATAGTAAAGTAGTTAAAAGTTTTAAATATGAAGAAATCTCACAGTGTGTAGCGAGGAAGGCTTTAAACTGAAGCTTGAAAACTTTGTTTCCACCCGTCAAAACTTGATATGTTAGACTATATAAGTATAAAAGTGTTTATAAAGAACAATATTGGAATTTGGAACACTGTTGGAATGGTTAAGAGCTAAAATGGGCAGAATTTTCTCTATTTTCTTATCCTTTTTTTAAAATGGCTGATGGGGGGGGGGGGTCTATTTATAGACCAAATCAAGCGCAGGTCAACCTGCGACTATCCCGAGTGGGCCCGACCCTATGGGTCCATTAGTCTCGAAGTATGTGCACTCCGACCAACGCGTTGTCTGCTCGAACCTTCATAACTTTCAATCCGAGAATTCGATGGATGCGTGCTATACCTTTCCGAAAAGCCCTTTCTAAGTGAAACACAATGACATGGGATTTGACCTTTTTCGAATTCGAGAAGATGGGTCCATGACCAGATTTTTGAGTCTTCCCAGTCCGTCCGTTGAACTGCCTTGTGCTGTTTTCACTCGGGATTAACATTATGGTTCTACATGACCTTCATGGCAGTGATTTGACTTGATTTGATGTTGAGTTGGCAAAATTACTCTTTTTCCCTCCTTGGTTGGTTCCGGGTTTGACGTGGTGACATTTATCTTCCTCGGGGTTATCTCTGAGGTTTAGCTGCTAGTGCTTCCTGTCTGTATTCAAGGTTATTTCTGAAGTTGATTTGATAATTTTCCAAGGTTTTTGACGGGATTTGATTTGATCGCCAGGGGTTGTCATCGGGGTTTGACTTGATCTCCCGGGGTTGTCATCGGGGTTTGTTTTGATCTCCCGGGGTTGTCACCAGAGTTTTACTTGACCTCCCGAGGTTGTCACCGGGGTTTGTCTTGATGATTTTGACTTCCAAGGTTGTCTTTGAAAGATAAAAGACGATTCTGCCCTCCTGTATGGTTAGTAACAGGAATACAAAATTTTGAGTGTCTACAATAGGTATCGAGATACTTTGATACTTCCGATTATTAACCTTAAGCTTATGATGTTATTTTGAAAGTAGTGTTGTATCTCTTTGAACCTATACACGAAGGATTTGATTTATATAAAAGTTTATTTTTAGAACAAAATACATAACAATAACGTTTTGGAAAACTAGGTTTTCAAATCTTTCGTCAAATAGGAATCAAGGTCCTTTGATACTTCAATTTATTAATCCTAAGTAAATCAATCCCCGAAATGCTTTATTTTTATACAAGCTCTTTGCGGTTTTGATTTGAAAATCATTTTTGGGCGATAATGCATGAAATAAACTGCTAAAAAGGGTTAGATCATCATCGGGCATTACAACCATCTTAATGAATCCAAGCACCCACAATCATAACTTTTCACTATCACGAGACCTTAAATCCAATCTATCGGGACGAAACCCTCAAGATCGATTTAAGATCTAATATTACATGTAAAACGATTTTGCGTTATTTAAACAGTACATTATAAACGAAAAGACCATCATATGAATCTAGTCAAGATTCGGTTGTTAGACCTCGACCCCGGGATTCTTAAGCTCACATTAATGTATTTAAACATATCTATATAATGTATCCTAAACCCGATATTAGGTGATTCATCGATTATAATCCCTATCACGAGCCATTAGGACCCCTCACCTCTAGATATGGATCTAGGGCTCTACGGGGTGACTGACCAAAAGCATCTAAATGACTAGATCTATCATAGATCTAAGCCGATCTAGCATATGAATTAGGGCTTCGAGCTCCATAACTAGTTAAAGGGCTAGATCTAGGTAGATCCAATCAGATAATCTAGGGCTCTACGGGGTGACTGACCAAAAGCATCTAAATGATAGCATGTGTTTGTGATTTTTGTATTTTGATAGAATTCATAATTTATGTTTAAAATAAAGATATAACTATGCATCACATGTAATCGTATGAGAACTTGGGATTAAACCTTCTTTAATTGTAATACACATAGAGATATAATGAATTAGTTAATTAGGGTGTTTTGCTTAATTCTATCATATGTGGATTTAAGTTGATATGGGTATAGTACATCGAGAGATGGTTATATCTACTTTCGTGTTCTTGATTAATGAATTGAAATAGTTAAATTGAATTAAAAGAAAGTGTGATAATCTGAGTGAAGCATAAAGTGAAGTTGCAGGTTTAATTCTCCATTTTCTGATTTAAAATTTGTGGTAGTCAGTTGATTTTATTTTGTTTAGTAGTTTTTCATTACTTTCGTCATTAAATCATTTAGTTTAATAGAATTGAGATAATACAAAATCGGTAATTGTTAGGGTAAAATTGATATTTGTCACCGTGGAAACGATACTTAACTTATCATATTGCTTGTTGATCACGTATACTTGCATGACGTGCTTAATTAGATTACACCTAACAAGTTTTTGGCGCCGTTGTCGGGAATAGATAATTGATTTTATTACTTTCAATATCAGTTTAAGTATATCAGTTTTAGTTAAACATTTTTCTTTTTGTTTTTATGTTATTTCTTGTTTCAGGTTCTCTTGATTAGTGTATGCAAACTCGGTCAAAGAAGCCAGAATTACTTCCTTACGAGGACGACATCGAAAGAAGGTTTCAGAGGTTGAGTAAGTGGATTAAAGAAACTAGGGAGAACTTTGAGAAGCAAGAAACTATGGCTGCAGAGGATCAGAATGCACTTTAGGACTTTGTGTTGGTCGAAAAACCGATCACTAAACACGCGCAAGTATACGCAGTCTAACAAGTAATACAGTGATAAGGAGAGTGTCGTACCCACGAGGAACTATGACTAATATTTACCAAGTACCGACTATGTATCGCTAAAGTCTTATTCGAACAGCAGTAAATGGAAGTGTGATTAATCTATTTAAAACTAATTAACAAAGCAAGTAAATAGATAACAATGGGTCATCTAAGGAATTGCAAGCTAAGGTCACAACTTCACCCCACACAGGCATTCTGTCGAACACCTGGCGTGCTATGCTTCATCAAACTAGCTACCCTTCTCTCTTTGGACTTAATGGTCATGACAAAAACTTGTTGGTCAGAAAATCGATCACTAAACACGCGCAAGTATACGCGGTCTAACAAGTAATACAATGATAAGGAGAGTGTCGTACCCACGAGGAACTATGACTAATATTTACCAAGTACCGACTAAGTATCGTTAAAGTCTTATTCGAACATCAGTAAATGGAAGTGTGATAAATCTATTTAAAACTAATTAACAAAGTAAGTAAATGGATAACGAAGGGTAATCTAAGGAATTGCAAGCTAAGGTCACAACTTCACCCCACACAAGCATTCTGTCGAACACCTGGCGTGCTATGCTTCATCAAACTAGCTACCCTTCTCTCTTTGGTCTTAATGGTCACGACAATTTGTCGACCGAGAACACACAGGTGCATATGCACCTCTGTCGAGGTATGCACAAACATATCCTCTCTAGATCCACCCAAAAGGGAATAGAACAGAATAGAATGTCCAAGCTAGATACAATCCTACACATGTCTATGCGAATTAATCATAACAAGGATTTAAACATAAGTTCTCAATTAGGTCGCATGTGGCGCACATAGATATGTCTATTCTACGCACAACTTATGCAGTCGAAACCCACAATCACATGCCAATATATTTAGGAGTAAATCAACATTCCTTCTGTCGATATCATGCGGATTACCAAAATCATCACTAATGTCTTAGCGAGAATCATTAAGCACAAATATATTAAACCAAATCATATGGTGCCAACCAAAGAGATAAGACAGTCAATTTAAATAACAAAGGGTTCCATTATAACCTTAGAGCAAATACTCAGTTCATAGCTATTGAACAAAATACAAGTAGCAGTAAAGACAACATTTATAGATTACAAAATTAGAGAAAACAAATGGATAAGAGGAAACTCTGTCAACGCCCTTCAATCTCAACTCATTATGCTCAAATCAAGCTTTTTAATCCGTGTAGCTCACTGCTCTTGATGCTCCAAATAAATGCCATACTTCTCCCTAATCTACCTAAACTGTATTTACAGAGATAATATAAGAGAAAGAGAAATACAGAAAAAACTATCTAAGCTAAGCTATTCTAATCTAAGGTCTCATATGATATAGGTTATGAGATATCTGAGATGCAGAGGCTTCAGTCTATTATATACGCCTTTTTCCCTTCAAGCTAGGTCAAACCAAGGCCTTCTTTCTCTAAGCAACGGAGGTGGCACCGCGACGCGGATAATAAGCCTATAGGTGGCGCTGCAGCGCCATATTAGTTTGAAAGAAAACGGAGCTCGCGCTGCAGTGCGAGTCCATATAGGGTCAGTGGCGCTGCGGCGCCATGGTGACGTCAGGCAGGACCAGGAGGTGGCGCTATGGCGCGACCAATAGGCTTGGCTTGGCGCCGTGGCGTGGGTATAAGAAATATGACCGTTTTACCCTTGAATGCTAGAAAACACCTGATAAGCCCTGTATTGCATCGATTAAGCATAATAACTGTAACATTCCAGATTTTTTTAAATGTAAGTTATAAATATTTATTGATTTATATAAATATTTATTGGATGTGTTTATTATTGAATAAGTATTTGTTCAAATTGATTGAGTTGATTTAGTTAATTATTTATTTGCTAAATAATTAATGTGTTTAGTTAATTATTTATTTGTTAAATAGTTAATGCGTTATGTGGATTGAGTTATGTGATTAAGTAATTTATTTAATAAATTGTTATTTCATAAAGAGTGACAAATAACTATGTTATAAAGAGTTATTAAAATAAATTAAAGTAATTTTAATTTAGTTTTGCCAAACAAGGTTTAAGTATATTAATCATTTAAATTTTAATGGGTTGCCAAACAAAGCCTTATGGCTTTTGGATTTCTTTTGAATTTAAATTATTAATTAAATAAATAAAATATATATAATATATATTATTTTGGGTAACTGTTAAATTAATACGATCATTAGTTGAGCGTCAGTTTTATACGTTTTAGTTTTAAAGGTAAGCGTTGGTTTTAGTTAATATTACGTATATGCTATTTTGGCTTAAGCCTAATCAACATTTGAAGTTTGTCTGAGATAGTTGAGAGAGAGAGAGAGAGAGACAGAGAGAGGAAAGCTCTGAGATTATCATTATCAGTGAACAACAAAGTTTTCTAAAATCAACAAAAAGGTAGGTGCTTATAACCTTAAATTATGTGTATGTAATCATATGTGTTTCATGCTATATACTTACTGTGAATTTGATAGTCTGTGTTCTTGAAAGTCATTCACTCTGTTAAGGTTTTTACCAAAAATTATCTGTAAAACATGTTCTAGAATTGGTTATGATGTTATGTGTTTTTATTGTTATAATTGTTATAGTTAGCATATATATATATATATATATATATATATATATATATATATATATATATGTGTGTGTGTGTGTGTGTGTGTGTGTGTGTGTGTGTGTGTGTGTGTGTGTGTGTGTGTGTGTGTGTGTGTTGTATGCTAAATTACGTATTCAAGAAATTAATGTTTTCACAGTGAAAACATGTGAGTACGAACTTGAGTGTAGAATATATATATATATATATATATATATATATATATATATATATATATATATATATATATATATATATATGCGAACTGAGAAATTGGACTATACATGTTAATTGAACTATATATTGGTATGCTTGTATTTCAAAGGTATTAATTTGGTTCTAAGCATGGAATTTCATTCGCTATACTTTAGATATCAACAATGGAGTTTTGATTTTTAAAAGTTTGGTTTTAAAGGAAAACAGTGTTTTCAAATAATTAGTTCTTTGATATTGTTGTTTAGTTGTGTAAAATTCGTACACAAATGCTTCATAACTTTTATGTGTAATTTTTATGAAGTTATACATGTTATTGGATGTCATTGGCTGTTAAAAAAAATTAGACAGTAGCTTTGCTCTGTTTTTCTGGTATGGATCTGTGAGTTTCGGCGCCCCAGCGTCAAAATTCGCGCTCCAGCGTCAAATTTCGCGCCCCAACGCCAAATTTCGCGCCCCAGGGCTAAATTTCGCTCCCCAGCGCCAAAAATAGGCCAGAAGTTCGCACCCCAGCACTGGAATTCGCGCCCCGGCGCTGGAATTCGCGTCCCGGCGCCACTGTTTCGTGCCCAGCGCTGGAAAAGTGGTCTGGGTCGGACAATTTTGACCTTATGTAGTAAAACATCCATAACTTTCTCATACGAACTCCGATTGAGTTGATTCAAGATGATCCAGAACGAGGACGAATAGACCTACAACTTTAATGCTTTAAGTTATTTAATTTGAGGTCTATAACAGTAGTCAAAACGGCCATCTTTAGGACTATTGTGTATTTGGAGCCAATTGGAGGGCGTTGGGATGCACGAATGCAAGTGCAACCCTTTGTGTATTAGTATAACTTAATGATAACATGTTGGACATGTAATAGGATGTTGTATTAAGTTGTTAATGTGCATGTGGTGCAATGACATGATCACTTAAGTAGTTGTAATAAAGCTAAAAAGTAATGTTCATAAAAAGATGTGATGTTGTTTAAACTTAAACTTAGTTAGTAGCTATACTAAGAGTAATAAAGTAACTCATAAAGGTAATGTTAGTGTAACTAATGTGTATTGTCATTACATATGGTATGTGTAGGACTTGGGATGAACATGAATAGTAATTGTTTAACCTACGCACGAGGCAAGTTCTCTAACTCTACTTTTATAATTGTGCAAGTATCTAGCTATCTTTGAACAAGTTTTCTAATCTATTATCTTATTAATTCAATTACTGTTTTCAATTCGATTACAATATAATGATGTAAGTTATTCTGGAGCAAGTTATTCTTGTATTTAACTTGTTGTTTAGCATGCACAACTATATATACTAATGTCGAACATTTCTATCGTTCAAATTACTATGCATGTTTAGTATTCAATTCTAATTAACCTTTGCTTAGTATTGTTCAAGCAAGGTATGCTATAGTTATTCAAATTGTATGCAATTAGATTATTCCTAAAGCATGACTTTAGTTTACTATGATTGATTCAATCACGATTATTCTATAGTATAGTGTTATTGGTTTTATTCAACTACTCCTTAGTTGATGTTCGTTGAATTCCAAATTCCTTTGAAAGCTTATCCAAACCAAACTTACTTTAGTGCGGACTTGTATTCTAAATACTGAGATGAACAACTCTTTTAATAGAGGTTTACGCTTAGCGTTGAAATGGTTGTGCACAATACATTGTACGAAGGGTTGATACCCCTAAGTACGTGGAGTCCTTATAGTCTTATGACAGTTAAAGTTAAAGTTGAAAGATTACCTATAACTGTGGACATGATTCGTGGTCATTAGACCCTCAGTGAATGTTATAATTTTCAGAAAGTTAATAGAATATATTGTTCAGTTCTATTGAGCCTAATATTGGCAATTGATGTGAAAGTTTAAAGATTTACTTATTGTTATTTCAAGTGGGCCTTGTTTGCTCACTCTTGCCTGTAAAATTTCTTACAGCCAAAGTTGAAATGTGTGACGTACCTAGCACCAGTAAGGGAAAAGGAAAGATGAATAAATACTGAAGACTTGTAATAGTTTTGATAGTTTACTTTCAGAATTTGATTTAAAGATTGTAATGAAGTTGTTTAATTTTCCGCATTTGAATGATTGTTGTTAAAGGTTGGATAACCTGGGAGATTTTTTATTTAAGTTTAATCTTGTATAGGCAGGTTTTCTTTTATTATTCAATTCTATTATGATTGGGTAGTTAGAAATGTATGTTTTAATTACATGAACACCAAATCTTGAGGTAATGAAGTACCGGGATTTGGGGGTGTCACAATAACACTATAATCATATAAAGCCATATAAAATCTACGAGAACAGGCAACTATTTAAGTCATAACGTATCCGATTTGCAGGTATAAATTCCACTCATCAAATACTCCCAAACTTAAGTCTTTGCTTGTCCTCGAGCAAACTATCTAATCACAACACTAATACTAATAAAACACACGCGAAAGAAAAATTAAACAGTATAGTAGCATCATGGCCTCTAAGGTCGAACATAGCTACTCCTAGAGAACAGGGCAAACACATATATGAATACGAGTTCATTCAATTTTAAGCATAAGACTGTATTCGATCCATTCTATATATGTGTGTGGAGACCAACCGTCCTAACTAATCATAGCTCAAATAAGTTCGCACAGTCGATTGCTAATACCAATAATGCACACTCCGCAACTTAAACATTCAACACACATTAAGAATAAGACGTAAGTGCAGGAAAAGATCAAAAGACTCCAGCATGATGACAGTAAAGTTTGACTTGGATAATCCTTAATTACCTTAGGCTATTCAGAACTACCCATGAATGAGCTTTTGATCAGTGACTCCCAAGCCAGACGACTTTAGGGCACTAGGTGTAGAACACCCCTATGAATCTAATAACTCGAGCAGTAAAGGCCACGTAATCAACATAATCCAACTGAGACTTTACAACAAAAATGAAGATTATTAAGCGAGTGCATTTTATGCTCCATCTCGATATTGATCCTGCGTTTATGGGCGAGTGCGTTTTATGCTCCATCTCGACCCACTGCAAAACTTTCGATATAAACTCTTCTTTTCTATTTTTATTCTCATTTCATTTCATTCATTCATTTTTTTTATATATGTTAACATGCCAGAATCCAAGATCCAAAACTGTATAAACGTCTAAGTTTTTTATTACCTTGTAAAAATGAAAGTTTATAAGAGTGAACAAACTCTTAAAGCAATAAACACGCAAACTAAATTCAAAAAATAACAAGTTATCACAGTCGGTGCTTGCTAAGAAAGACAGATAAATAATAGTATAAACTTATCAATTGAACAACCCCTAGCTCAAACATGCTTGACACGACTCTAAGAGATAGACTACTTGTTGCTTGTCATCAGTCACAATCAAAAATTAATAATAACTATAATACCCTTGCTAAATAGCAGCTCAAAATAGGGTAAAAAGGCCATTCACATGGCACAAACATCTAAACTGTATAAGCCCCAAAAAGATGGTTATAAACCACAATCATGCTAATAATAATCAAAGCATTAATAATAAAAACCAAAAATAGTTCATGGCATTCATAATAATAAAAATCCAAGCATAATCTCGTAATTCAAAATGACTGCACTACAAAACTGATAAAAAGTCATAACAAAATACTAAATAAGCAACCTAACGAAAATAAAATAGATAATAGCCAAAAATACCCCCAAACTTGAGGTGAGCAATGCCCTCATTACTAAACATAAAGCAATCGTATACAAGAGGGCTTCCCTGAAGTTCGCTCACTCAGCAGCGGTCTCGTCCTTGTCAGCCTCGGCGGGCAGTGATGGTGGAGGGTATGGTGGGAAAATAGGAGGCTCTAGGAACTGGTATGGCATGAACTCTGCATTCTCGCCACAATAATCTGTGTAGATGCTTTGCATAGTGTTCACCAGCTCAGCCTAGTACTACATAGCAATATCCTGCCTCTGAGCCACTGCAGCTATATGACTCCGCTGCCTCTGAGCCTTGGCGTCATGTTTTTGATGCAGCACGGTGAGGGATGCCATGATGTCAGTCAGTAGAACTTGTGTAGCTGGGCCTGCACTTGAAGACTGTGCCTGCTCTGGCTCTGCTATAGGTGGTGGCGCTGTAGTTGGCCCGTAGCCTTTGCCTCTAACATGCGACTCTGCCCCGTCCCACACAGTGAAGTGTAAGATCGTCTGGTGGTCGATGACTACCATGGAAGGCAAGGCTATCTCCTCTGGTCCCCACTGAATACCTGCCTGCTTGCACAATCGGGTGATCAAGGATGGATGTAGAAGTCCCGAAGCGATGGTACTCTTGATTGCCTTCAGAATTGACTCGTGAATAAGAACTCCAATATCCATATGCAGACCCGTGACAATGGCGAATAACAGAATCGCCCTATCTTTGGTCAAGTTGCTCAGGTGCCGGGTAGGAATTATATTGGCATAAATAAAGCTAAACCACGCCTTTCCATAGCGACTGAGCACTGAAGTCGGGAAACTGGTCTTCTCACCCGTGTAGTCGTTCTTTTTCCATGTAGTTCCGGGCCTGCAGAGCCTCCTAATGATATCCTCAAGGTCATAACTGCGGAGTCCCGACTCCATATAATCCGTGCCCTCATAGTTGGGCGTGGCAAACAGTGCATTGATGGCTTGACTTCCAAACGCCATTGAGTTCCCCCTAACTTGGACAACAACATCACCTTCGGTAGTGGCGTTCGCATAAAACTTCCGAACCACAGATACACTAGCTGACCCAGGTGGTTTTGTGAAATGGATCCATTGGCATCCCGAAATCATGGCCAACATCTCGCCATCCCTTTTATCTGGCCGCAAACCCTGCTCAGGAATTAGATTTCGCATGGCAAAGGAGCTTTTGTAATGTTTCCATGCCTCCTCACTCACAAATTTGGCTCTGTCCCATGCGTTGGCGGTGCTGCAGAAGACGAACCTCCCATGCTAAGGCGTTGCCTCTTTTGTGCCATTTCAAAAATTTTAGCAGTTGGTATGCACACAAGCAGAAAACCCAATTCAAAACTCCCCCAAACCTTTTGCAGAATAACCCCAACAAATCCAATGCCAAACAACCCCAAATCAGTCAACTCTTTCTTTCAGGAATTTTATCAAACACTTAGAGTGCGTTCTTCAAAACCAATTTGGACAGCCTTTGATTGTTGATGCTCTAACCAGATTTCCCCAGTGGAAATCACACAAATACAATGCAAGAGATGCAAAAATCCAAACAATGAACTCACCACTAGTTTTCGATTTGACTAAAATCAAAAAATTACCTTGAATTAAAAAACCCTAGTTTGAGTCTGCCCCCTTTGTTTTTTGTGTGCACTAGATATAGATCTACAAGGAATAATGGCGCCTAGATTGCTCTCTTGTAATTGATCGAAGGCTAGGCATGCTTGGTGTGAAGCAACAATGTTTGGGATACTTGGGTTTTATGTCTCTTGTTGTGGTTGCCTAGAGAGATGGGAAGTAATGGGCGTAGTGGTTTGATTTTTGGCTTAAAAACTGCTCTTAAAAGCCAACTTCTGCTTTCGGCGATGTGGCGCGGGCTGTCCTTTAGTACTTGGCGTTGCGTCATGAGTTAGCAGTGGGCAAGTCTCGCTCTTGGTGTCGCGGCATGAAGTTTCCTATGTTCTATGGCGCTGCGATGCGGAGGGGGAAACCAGGCTTTTGGACTCGGCGCTGCGGCTCGGGTTCTAGTACATCTGCTGGCACCAAGGCACGAGAGACACTTTCTGTGTTTTTCCTATCTGTTATCTGTGCATGCCAAGACAAGAATAAAAACTACACTACAAAGGCAAACATACATTATTAAAAACCTCAAAAACACTATTGTAATATATAATACATCATAATAAACAAGCTGCTTGCAGATGATAGACACAAAAACATTAATGCATAATCTGATAGCTATGTTGACAGCTATGTTAACAACTAAAGCGAACAGACACAAAGTAAACTAGACATAAGTAAAGAAAATTAATAAAATTTATACCGAGATGGGGGTGCCTCCCCACCAAGCGCTTGTTTTAAATTCGTCGGCTTGACTATACCGACGCCGTTCAATCCGGCTCATAAGCAAAAATAACCATTTCATGCCGCCTATTCATCAATTCCTTTGGATTTTTGGCAGACATGGTTGATGGATCATCCTCATTTCCTTCATCCATCCAGTCATCCATCGGCACAAAGAATCTTTCACCATTGGAATTATCCACTAATTCCCCTTGTTCATTAATTTGAAATCGTTCTTTATGCTCTACTGAGCCCTCTAGGGTTTCCACAGTCGTGAGAGTGGTTTCCAACTGTTGATTACTGTTCACAGTGCACCCACTGAAGATCCTCTCTTGTTCTAGCTCAGCCTCCGCAGGTTGGTCAATTTGCACAGTGACATTGCCCTCAACACTTTGGTGAGACTCATCGCCTTCTCCTCACGTATCCACCGTGCACTGCTCTACTACTTCATCGTCGAGATCAATTATGACCAGTAGATTGCATTGCAGTGGATTTGTAATGGCAATGACGAGTTACCCCAATTGACTCTCGAGGCTCAGCAATGCGGCTTCTTAGCTTGCCATCCGAACCTCATTTTTCTCAATAAAGTTGGTGAGAAGGTCTTCAAGCCTGCTTTCTTCTTCTTGTGTCGAGTACTCAGAAAAGCTCTCATTGGGTTGAGACATCAACTCATATTACGGCGGAGACTGATATTCAAACTGAGAGGCATGATTAAGATCATGATATTGGTCTTGACTGTAGTCCCATGAGTTTGGATAACCCAGGCAGTTTGGATGGTAGGCAATCGGTTCAAAGTTAGCTCGTTCCTGATAGTAGGCATTCTGGGTGGACTGACACTCAAGATTGTCAGAAAACCTCAAGGAATTAGCAATTTGAACTTGCAATCGCTCGAGTCCTTCTTCCGAGCTTGGTTACGTCGTCCCCTCATAAGGCCATTGATAACAATGATCGTCCATAACCTGTAAACTTAAAAACAAAAAGAAAGGAAGATCAAACAAATAAAAGAAACATATATATATATATATATGTATGTATATATATATATATATATATATATATATATATATATATACGTTCAAAGGAAGAATAAATTGATTGAAATCAATATTGAACAATATTAGAATAATAGTTCGCAACGGCGCCAAAAACTTGTTGGTCAGAAAACCGATCACTAAACACGCACAAGTATATATGCGGTCTAACAAGTAATACAGTGATAAGGAAAGTGTCGTACCCAGGAGGAACTATGACTAATATTTACCAAGTACCGACTATGTATCGCTAAAGTCTTATTCGAACAACAGTAAATGGAAAGTGTGATTAATCTATTTAAAACTAATTAACAAAGCAAGTAAATGGATAACGAATGGTAATCTAAGGAATTACAAGTTAAGGTCACAACTTCACCCCACATAGGCATTCTGTCAAACACCTGGCATGTTATGTTTCATCAAACTAGCTACCCTTCTCTCTTTGGTCTTAATGGTCGCGACAATTTGTCGACAGAGAACACACATATGCCTATGCACCTCTTTCGAGGTATGCACAAACATATCCTCTCCAGATCCACCCAAAAGGGAATAGAACAGAAAAGAACGTCCAATCTAGATACAATCCTATATATGTCTATGCGAATTAATCATAACAAGGATTTAAGCATAAGTTCTCAATTAGGTCGCATGTGGCGAATAGATATATATCTATTCTATGCACAACTTATGCAGTTGAAACGCACAATCACATGCCAATATATTTAGGTATAAATCTGCATTCCTTCTGTCGATATCATGCAGATTACCAAAATCATCACTAATGTCTTAGCGAGAATCATTAAGCACAAATATATTAAACTAAATCATATGGTGTCAACCAAAGAGATAAGATAGTCAATTTAAATAACAAAGGGTTCCATTATAACCTTAGAGCAAATACTCAGTTCATAGCTATTGAATAAAATACAAGTAGCAGTAAAGACAACATTTATAGATTACAAAATTAGAGAAAACAAATGGATAAGAGGAAACACTGTCAAAGCCCTTCAATCTCCACGCATTCTGCTCAAATCAAGCTTTCCAATCCGTGTAGCTCACTGCTCTTGATGCTCCAAAGAAATGCCTGACTTCTCCCTAATCTACCTAACCTATATTTACATAGATAATCTAAGAGAAAGAGAATTATAGAAGAAAACTATCTAAGTTAAGCTATTCTAATCTAAGGTCTCATATGATATAGGTTATGAGATATTTGAGATGCAGAGGCTTCAGTCTGTTATATACGCCTTTTTCCCTTCAAGATAGGCCAAACCAAGGCCTTCTCTCTCTGGGCACCGGAGGTGGCGCCACGGCGCGGACAATAAGTCTATGGGTGGCGCTACAGTGCCACATTAGTTTGAAAGAAAACAGAGCTCGCACTGTAACGCGAGTCCATATAGGGTCAGTGGTGCTGCAGCGCCATGGTGACGTTAGGTAGAACCAGGAGGTGGTGCTGTGGCGCGGCCAATAGGCTTGGCATTGGCGCCACGACGCAGGTATGAGAAATATGACTGTTTTTCCCTTGAATGCTAAAACACACCTGATAAGCCCTACATTGTATCGTTTAAGCATAATAACACTAAAATCATATAAAACCATATAAAACCTACGAGAACATGCAACTATTTAAGTCATAACGTGTCCGATTCACGAGTATAAATTCCACTCATCACTATGCTACACCAAGGGTAACCGAAATTCAATCGAGCATTACCAGGCCTATAATAACTGCTAACAATTTTGGAATAAAGCTTGGCACAATTCAGATGATTCAGAATTCAGTACATTTTGGGGGGATTGGCTAATGATGATCCGAACGAGCATCTGGTGAGCTTTCTGGAGATATGTGATACCTTCAAGTATAATGGGGTATCTGATGATGCAGTGCGACTTCATTTGTTCCAATTCACATTACGAGATAAGGCAAAGAGCTGGTTACATTCACTACCATTAGGATCAATCACTACTTGGGATGACCTAGCTCAAAAGTTTCTAGCAAAATTCTTCCCACCGGCGAAGACTGCGAAGATAAGGAATGAGATTACAACATTTGAACAGCAACATGGGGAGTCAGTGTACGAAGCTTGGGAAATATATAAAGAATTATTGAGAAAGTGTTCGCATCACGGATTTTCCAAGTGGTTACAGATGAATACCTTCTATAATGGGCTGGACAGTAATCTTTGGACTAGTATAAATGCAGCGTCGAGAGGAGCTTTTATGGCTAAGAGATTCTAGGAGGCTAATTGAAAGTAGTATGCATACAAGCCAATCATGTATGATGATAAAACATATACTTTGTAATCAATCTTATTTATTTATTAATAAAAAATATTTATTTACTAAAGGCATTTAATTTATCTACATGGTGTTGTTTTAATAATATGTGATAAACCCATAGTTTTAAGTAATATTTTTAGAATCATGATGAGATCATACTAATGAGATCTAAATTCTTAGATAGCTTAAAAACTAAAATGTTCCTAATAAATAGATTACTAAAAAGGTGATTAGTGAATCCGGATAGATTGGTAAATACGTTGCTTATTTTTTAGATGAGGATGATTGATCTCATGATTATTTGTGTGGAAACACTAAATCAAGTATGTATGTGCTTATTAGAGAATAAGTTCACTGAACGTGACTCGCTAAGGAATACCTAATGGAGTTTTACTTGCCTGTCAATAGGAATTCCTGTAGTGATAGTAGTACAAGTGATCCTTAGACTTGAGATCATCATAGTATTTTGTGTATAATGAATTACACTTTGACTTATTCCTTAAGACTTGCAGGGTATATCAAAGGATATACGTGTGTGTAATAAGTTATATATGGAGATAATGAATGATTAATAGAGAATCTACCACTTCTAGTAAAAGAAGAGATATGTCCTATGTGATTCAATAAATGACAACTCAATAATCCTTGGCTAAGGTGGAATGAAATTAGAAAGGTGTTTCTAATTTGCATTCATTCGGAGTTGTGCATTTGGGAATCAAAATACATATAATTAAATAAAATAAGACTTGATAGTAATTCCATATCTTATAATTAATTGGGACATTGTATGGTGGAAGGATTGAATTGTACAGTAACTATTTACTCAAAGGTTCTTTTATGATTAATGTTGAAATCTATATTATCTACAAAGTTGTTGATCGCTAAGGAGGCTTATCTTTATTGTAGAATAAATATTATTTATTTAAATAAAACTATTTATTTAAAAAAGATTAAAATTGTTCTAATTGATTTATTCATAACCAGATTAATACGGAGAACCTAAAGGGTCACACCATAAAAAGAAAAATAATTATTTAAGAAGTTAATTGCATAATCATAATAATATGTATTTAATTTAATCTATGATGATAGAGTAAATTAAATAGCTTAATATTTATTATTTAATATTTTAAAAAATATTAAATATAAATTAATAAGAGGAGTCTTATTAATATTATTACAATTATTATTATTATTTTAATTTCTAATAAGATTAGGGAGCTTAATTAATTAAATAAAAATCTATTTTAATTATATTAGAAGGGTTAACTAATATCTATATAAGATGAGTCTTATATCAAATATCAGTGTGGATACGTAATTCCAATAGTTGGAGAGTATACTCTTTTTCTATACAGATAGAAAGCTAGGGTTTTAGCCACCCTTCTTCTTGATTCTTGTTCTTCCTTGATGGATCACCTCTAAAGGCCAAACGCTTGGATGGCAAATGTTGATCAAAGGAAGGAATCTACCCGGAGTTTCAAGGAGATCGCGGAGAAGTAGGAGTGGAACTCGTACCTGTGGAAGCTCATATCTACAAGGGTATGATTCTATAACATCTTATATTTCGTTCTAATTAATAACATGCATAAAGGATGATCCAAGTAATTGGTTTATGAAAATTTTTAAAATCTAATTTTGCCATGCTTCTGTTTATTTTTCAATTTGATTGCGTCTTTGATTTTCACAAAACCTAACAGTAGTATCAGAGCCAAACTTTTATGCTGTTATTAATTACTTAGATGTGATATATATGATTGATATGTGTTTTATACAATTTTTTTGGCCTTAATTGTTAACATAGAATTGAGTTTTTGGAGAAAAACTACAGAATTCGCGAACTTGAAAACTGTTTATGCGAACTGGCGCTGTAGCGCCTGTTTACATAGTAAACGGTGCACTTCAGCGTCGGTAGGGTTTCAAAATTGGCCAGCCGGCGTTGCAACGCCTCTTTAGAGTATAAACTTGGTGCTGCAGCGCTAAGACTGAATTTTTGAAAACGGGTTGATCCAGTGCTGCAGCGCCCAAATCCAGTACATTTGGGGCGTTGTAGCGCTGGTGCTTAGAAAGGAATAAAAGTTGTTTTTATTTATAAAATCTAATTTCTAATTAAAATAAAATGTTTATTTAAATTAAAAATTGAATTTCATATCTTTCCAGAAATTGTAAATTAAAATAAAGTTGTTTATTTTGTATTTAGAATACAATTTCATATTAATTAATTAAATATGTTTATTTTAAATCAAAATTAAAATTGATGCTAATTAAATTTGCCCATTAAATCGATATATATATATATATATATATATATATATATATATATATATATATATATATTAAATGTTTATTATTCATAAGATGAATGTTTTATTTATTGATACATATGGTGATATGTATGATAATAAATATGGTTGATTATGGATTATTGACCAATGTGATTGGATTTAATTTGGTTGGATGCTTGAATGAATGAGTTTTATTAAATGGGGTTTGCGCACCTCTTCTTTTCTGATTTTATTCTTGATGTAAATTTTATCTCTCTCATATGTACTTCCCCTTGACTGTTGATCATTGTTTCTATTTAAATTAAATAGTTTATGTAATAGGATTATTTAGAATTTTTCGAAGAATTGGAGATCAAAGAGCAATGAGCGCTTGAAGACCCGTTTGTAATGGAGCCCGGGTTTAAATATAATAGTTGTATTTAAATGTTAATTCTTGCACCCTGGAGTTTAACCTTTTGGTTCACTTGGTGGCTCTAGTGAACCACACTAAATAAAAGTCCATAATCAATCAGGGTAGAATATAGTATTCTATATATGCATGTTAGTATTATATATATTATATATTATGCAAACATGCTTTGCATGTTTAATAATATGACGCGTATTTTATATATATGTGTGCATGCGTGATAAACAAGATGAGACAATTAATAAAAAACCCCTCAAATAAATTATATTAAGTCCTAAGCGTTTAAATATATTTGGAATATAGAACGTGACCTTCTAGCATGATAAAATTAATAGAGTAGTAAATATTTAATATGAGTTTGTTGTGTCACTACAAGGTAAGTATTAAGTATTTAAGATGTTAATTTATCACATTTAATGCTTATAAAGAAAATTGAACAATATTATTTTGTTGTGTCACCACAAGGATAATATTTTACTTTTTTGAATATATGAAAGTGCTAGGTTGGACTTAACTTAGATAATTTTGATTCGGATGTGACACCACTTTATCAAAATAATCCAAGAGGTAAAACATAAGGAGTTACATGATGATGTAATTGACAAAGAGTTGTCTTCCAATTTATTTATTTATATTTTGTTATGTCACCATAAGACTATATATATTTGAAATGAGATCCTTATTCTCACTAGCAAAAACTTTAATTAGATTTTGCTGAACTATATGTATGACCCCAACTTTCATAAATAAAGATTAAATTTTTCTCGATATATATTTTGAATATTATGGTGTGGATTTAATATAATGTTATAGTTGCGGGTAATATTTATAAAATTTGCAAAGTATGCAAGTTGTCATAAAATATTTGATTGGTCGAGAAATATTCATTTTAACAGGGAATATTCGTACGACGTCACAATCATTAGTGGACCCCACAACAGAATTATTGTCGGAATGAGAAAACGACAGAAATACCTTTTTATAAAAATAACGACGAAAGTTTTACCGTTAAACTGTTGAAATACCTGGTGGAAAAAGTACAGTAATACACGTTGTTGCATAGTAACACACGGTATTGATTATTAATGCTTACGTGAGAAGTCACTCAGTTTTATTCAATTATTATTACAGTAATTGCTGCATAGTATATCACGTTATTTGATTCAATTATTGTCAATATTTTTTAAATTATTAAATCAATAATTGAGACGACAAAGTTATTTATATTATTATCTGTAATATTGACGATGTCTAGAAAGTTCTGTCAAGGAGAGGTTTGATCACCTAATTGCGCGTTAATAGGGAGAAATCCTTATCGGAAAGTCCCCTCTTTCCTGGGAACAATCTGGTTGTTAAATATTGCGAATTATAAAAATGATGATAAATTTTATTAAAAATATTGAGGCGATTTTTATGAAGTATTTGTGATAATTTTGGCTTATTATATGGACCTCCCATTTACTCATTTTTTAAAATAATTGATAGAAAGTTATTCGGTATATATTTATATTATAAAGATGTGGGGGCCATGGGTGGGGGCTCACAAGTGGAAGAAAAATGAAATGGGAGGGAGAAAAAGGACTTGATTCACAGGTGGATTAAGTGGCGGTGGAATTAATGGTGTGTGTTGTGTATATATACATATATAATGTGTGATAGTGGTGTGTTGTGTGTGTGTGTGTGTGTGTGTATTGTGTCCGTGTGTGTGTACTGCATGTGAACTATATATATATATATATTGTTGTATGGGTGAAGATATATATATATATATATATATATATATATATATATATATATATATATATATATATAATAAGTTTTATTTTTTTATGAAAAATAGAATATATTATATTTTATTGAATATTATATTATTAATTTGAAAAAAAGAGAGGAGCATCTGAAGTTTTCCATTCGCCCGTGATCCAGCAAATTATTCGTCCGAAATTACTGTGCGTCCGTGATTTTCTAAATTCAAATAGTATCCTTTCCATTCTCCTATAAATAGGATGCTTAGTTAGAATTGAAAATCATACCAGAATCAGAGAATTTTTCTTCTATAATATTGAGTGTATTTCTTTAGAGCTTAAGGAAGCTTTGAGCGTAGAAAACAGTTCAAGTTTTCTTCAAGAATATCACAGCTAGGAATACTCTCCTTTTTAAGGTAAGTGATATTATTTTTGTTCAGTATTCGTAAGAAAAAATATTTTCTTCAATACTCTGTAGTATGTAAGTAATATTATTTCGTTTCAAATTTCAAATTCTATACTCATTTTTGTTAAGTTTTGGCTTCTATACTCCATGAAATTAGTAGAATATCCTTAAAATTTGCGTTTCATCTAGTATCTTTTCATGAAAATATTATTCTGAGCATTCTTGATAAGTTTTAACTTTTTCATGTCGGAGTACTATTCGCGGGGTACTATTCCCGAAGTACTATTCACGGGGTACTATTCACCCAGAGTACTATTCATGACAAAAATTGATTTCTTTTTGGTCCAAATCATTTTTGATACAATATTACTCTTGAATTTTACTCCACAAAGTAATATCATGTTGATAATTTGGACGTTATTGAATTCTGGATAAATTAAATTATAAATCATTAAAAATTTATCCTTTGCTTTCTTTTAATTGAATTCTTATATCATTGTCATCATCCTCATGTTTATATTATGATGAAAGTCATCTATGGCCCGTGGTGTATAAATGGACTTGGTATGATTATGACCAAGGATTATTCGGTATAAATGATGTGGTAAAAGTCCTCATTGGGCCGTAGTGCATTGATGGACAGTTGCTAGTATGATCATGACTATTGATGAAAATACGAATATCCTTGTCCCGTAGTGCATGGATAATTCGTGGTCGTGATACTAATGAATATCCTTGGCAGTAATGCAGGGATAATTCAATGAGGTGGATTATTTATTAAGCCGAGTCTCAGCGATAAAATTGTTGATAAACTTTTAAAATCATAGAAGATAATAGGTTTCATGCTCTACTTGACTCTTCTAATGGATTACTTGTTCCGCTGCAGTTAAACTTGATGTTTAATATATTTTATCAGTTTAACACTGTTGAAGGCTAACGATAATTTATTCTGCATTATCTTAGTCATAATATTTCTTACTGGGCTAGTTGAGCTCACCCTTTGCTTTCATTATTTTCTTCAGGAAATGAGAATATAGCTGGGACTAGTCGGGGAACGGAGTGACGGTCAAGATATTTGCATTAGTAGTCCTCACTATTTTGTGAAATAGTGTGATAATAATTGTAATGAGGACTTATTTTGAGTTTGAATACTGTCTAAAAGACAATATTTGTATTAAAACTCATAGCTTATGTTTTGTCGTATTCTACACGACACTTAACAGTTGTATAAATTAAGTTTGTATTTGAAGTTTGTACCATGTATTTGGCGACTCAGAATGGGTGATGTATACCTATTTTGGGGGCGTCACAATTGGTATCAAAGCTTAGGGATATGATCCCTAACTAAGATGTGAGACTAGAACTTGGAGGGGAGAGACGGGTAATTCCTTCGCTAGTATGGCCTACCTAAGTTTATTTGTTATATAATTAGTCGGTCAGAATATAGGGATAATATGTTGCATGTCAATTAACCCTTGTTTTGTGGCAGTATTTGAAAATGACATCCGAGAATGTTGAGAATAGCAATGGAGCACATGAGACCATTGAATCACCAACGATCAATAAACAGGATAATGTTCATCAAGAAGGCAACAATTCTCAGGTAAACACTGACCAAATAATGAATGATGAGATGTTCAGAGGCTTTATGCAATTCATGCAACATCAAGCGAGAACGACTCCTGTTCAAAATGTAGGTGGAAACACTGGCAACACTCGGATGGTCACCGCTAAGCAGTTCAAGGAGCTGGGACCACCGGAGTTTTTGGAAGAGCCAAAACCACTTAAGGCGGAGACGTGGATAAAATAGATCACCAAGATATTTGATGTCTTGGGATGCTCTGAGGAGAAAAAGGTTCCCTTTGCCACCTTCATGTTGCAAGGAGAGGCAGATTACTGGTGGGAATCTGTAGAGCGTACTCAACTTGCCGCACTGAAGATGTCTTGGGAGAAGTTCCAAGAACTGTTCAACGAAAAGTACTTTCCCAAAAGTATTCATCACATGAAGGAGGTAGAGTTCATCAAGCTGGAGCAAAATAATATAACCGTGTCGCAGTACGAAGCTAAGTTTGCCGAGTTGTCCCGATTTGCGTTCCACTTGGTTGATAATGAGAAGAGAATGATGCGAATGTTTCTAAGAGGTTTGAAACCCAAGATATGTCAATACCTAATTTCTCACAAACTTCTCCTGTATTCATATGTTGTAAATAGGGCTTAGTTGTTAGAGCGCGATAATGAGTCAACTTAATCAAAAGAGAGCAGCCGGCAAAACGATAATATCAGTGGTAGCAGTCATCGAAGTGGTGACAACAAACGTGGAGGGAATCAACATGCCAGAAATGATAACTACTTTGGTGGTAATCATGACCAAGACAATAAAAGTAGACATTTCAAGAAAAGGAGATTCAACAATGATGGAAAGACGTCAGCACCAACACCCTCTGTTAAAGAAGGAGAACGATCATTGATCGTATGCTACAAATGCAGAGGGGAGGGACACATCAGTCCAAACTGTATGCAGCAGTCCAAAATGTGTTACAATTGTGAAAGAGAAGGTTACCTAGCTCGATTTTATCATGCAGTGAAGCTAAGTCCAGCTGGGATGGAGGCACAAAAGGTCGTCCTAAAGAAGTCAAAACAAGTAGTTCAAGGGAGAGCGTTTGTCGTGACCTCCCAGAAAGCACGAAACCCGAACGAGGTCATCACGAGTAAGCTAATCATAAACTCTAATGAAGTCTATACCTTATTTGATACCGGTTATATCCATTCTTTTATTTCTCCTACTTGCGCTCCACGTTTAAATTTGACTTCGGAGAAATTAGAATTTGACTTATCTATTGAAACTTCGTTGGGAGAAACCTTCATTACATCAACTATTTATAAGTTTTGTTTGATTCAAATCGGTACCCGCACATTACCTGTCGACCTTATCTCTTTGAAAATACTTGCATTTGATGTGATTTTAGGGATTGACTGGTTAACAACTCATTATGCTAAAATTGATTATTTTTGTAAGGTTGTTAGCTTTCATACTCCTAACCAACCTATTATGCAAATTCCAGTGACCAAACAACTAAAGTCAATCACTGTCATATCAAGCCATAAAGCTATTCCTTTATTGAAAAATGGATGTCAAGCTTTCTTAGCCCATGTCACGGATTTAAACAAAAATACGTCAAATTTGAATGATATTTCTATTGTTAATAAATTTCCTAACGTATTTCCCGAAGAACTTCTTGGCCTACCCTAGAGCGTGAAATTGAGTTTGGTATTAACTTTGAACCCGGTATAAAACCCATTTCCAAATCCCCATATTGAATGGCTCCTATTGAACTTCAGGAGTTAAAAACCCAACTGCAGGAGTTGTCAGACATCGATTTCATTCATCCTAGTACGTCTCCTTGGGGTGCTCCTATTCTATTCGTGAAGAAGAAAGATGGGACTATCCGACCTTGTATTGATTATCGGGAGTTGAATCATGTCACCATAAAAAATAGGTACCCATTGCCTCGCATTGATGACTTGTTTGACTAGTTACAAGGCGCCAAATTCTTTTCAAAGATCGATCTTCGTTCCAGATATCATCAGTTAAAGATTAAAACTTATGACATTCCAAAGACTACTTTCAGAACTCGATACATGCATTACAAATTTCTAGTCATGTCTTTTGGATTGACTAATGCTCTTGCTGCCTTCATGGATATGATGAATTGGTCTTTATTGATGACATCCTCATATACACTAAAACCCGTGAAGATCATGAGCAGCACTCGAGACTGATACTCCAAAAGTTTCGTGAAAATAAGCTTTATGCCAAGTTGAAGAAATGCGAGTTCTGGCTTGAGGAAGTAGCATTTCTTGGGCACGTGATATCAATTCATGGAATATCTGTTGACCCAGCGAAGATTGAAGCAATACAAAGCTGGGAGCAACCTAAGTCAGTGACCGAAGTACGTAGCTTTCTCGGCTAGCTGGTTATTATTGGAGATTCGTGGAAGGATTTTCTCGAATCGCTACTCCATTAACTCAACTAACTCGAAAAGATACAAAATTCGGTTGGAGCGAGGAATGTGAGAAGAGTTTTGAAGAACTCAAGAGGAGACTCATTTTAGCACCTGTTATGACAATACCACTTGGTCCGGAGAGATTTGTCATCTACAGCGATGCTTCAGGTAGAGGGTTAGGATGTGTTCTCATGCAATATGGGAAAGTCATAGCCTATGCCCCACGACAACTCAAAGAATATGAGAGGAATTATCCTACTCATGATCTAGAGTTGGCAGCTGTTGTTTTCACACTTAAGATCTGGAGGCATTACCTGTATGGGGAGAAAGTGAAGATTTATACGGATCATAAAGCCTCAAATATTTCATCACCCAAAAGGAACTCAACATGCGGCAACGATGTTGGCTTGAACTGTTGAAAGATTATGATCATACCATCCTGGAAAAGCAAATGTGGTAGCTGACGCGTTGAGTAGAAGATTATATGCGGGTACGAGTGCGATATTGTCAACGCAAAGGCCCATTTTGTATGACTTGCAAAGGATGAAGATAGAGTTAAAGACCCTAGGGACCAACGTGATGATGGCCAATATACGAGTAGAACCATCTTTAATAGCTATAGTTAAAGCTGCTCAAGCTAACAACCTGGAGCTGATGCATATGTGGAAGAAAGTGCAAGAAGGTAGTATTCCAGAAGCAAGAATCGATGAAGAAGGAATACTACGAGTCAACTTTAGACTTTATGCTAAAATTCCTTATTGGGCCGTAGTGCATTGATGGATAGTTGCTGGTATGATCATGACCACTGATGAAAACACGAATATCCTTGGCCCGTTGTGCATGGATAATTCGTGATCGTGATACTAATGAATATCCTTGGCCGTAGTGTAGAGATAATTTAATGAGGTGGATTATTTATTAAGCTGAGTCTCAGTGATAAAATTGTTGATAAACTTTTAAAATCATAGAAGATAGTAGATTTCATTCTCTACTTGACTCTTCTAATGGATTGCTTGTTCCGCTGCAGTTAAACTTGATGTTTATTATATTTTATCAGTTTAACACTGTTGAAGGCTAACGATAATTTATTCTGCATTATCTTAGTCATAATATTTCTTGCTGGGCTAGTTAAGCTCACCCTTTGCTTTCATTGTTCTCTTCAGGAAATGAGAATATAGTTGGGACTAGTCGGAGAACGGAGTGACGGTCTAGATGTTTGCGTTAGTAGTCCTCACTATTCTATGAAATAGTGTGATAATAATTGTAATGAGGATTTATTTTGAGTTTGAATACTGTCTAGAAGATAATATTTGTATTAAAACTCATAGCTTATGTTTTGTCATATTCTACACGACACTTAACAGTTGTATAAATTAAGTTTGTATTTGAAGTTTGCACCATATATTTGGCGACTTAGAATGGGTGATGTATACCTATTTGGGGGGCGTCACACTATATAGATGAGGGTAATATAATTTGAAGAAAATAGTGAGAGATACCAATATAAAATAAGATGAGTTATCTTTCAAACCCAAGTGGAATCACCAAAAAAGGAGTTGTAGATTTCCGTATGGACTGATTTTAGCAAAGTAGGTAAAAGCTAAAAATCCCGAAAATAATTTGACCAAAATTTTGCAAGGGCAGTTTCGACCACTTAAATTATGGAATAAATTCCGGCCTTTTGGGACATGAAATTATATGACATAAAGTAGCTCCTGTCCAAAAATGAGCTCATTCCGACTTAAAATGACCAAGTTATGACCATTTCAATATTTGGATTTTTCGGACAAAAATTGCTGTAACCGGAGTTTCTATAACTCTGATGGCCACGAAATTTAAACTGGAGGGTCAGGTTAACATGCAGAAGATTATGCCAAGAGATGAGAATTTCTGGAGTTGTGAATGATGGGGCTAATTTCTTAAGCCACGCACTTAAAATGATTTTTGAAAAATACTAAAAGAAATTAAAAAATTACGGAAAAATACTTTTTATGCATGAAATACATGTATATAAGTATGGCCAAAAGATAGAAAAATAATAAGTTGATTTGGTATTTTCGTAAAGGAGATATGGAATCTAGCTTGCTGAATTGAAGGATTTGAAATCCAGGCTTGCTGGATTGAAGGATTTGGAATCCAGGCTTGCTGGATTGAATGATTTAGAATCCAGGCTTGCTGGATTGGAAGTTTGTTGAATCTAGTTTACTGGATTAGCCAATCCAGGTGGCTGGATTGCATGTTTGTATAATCTAGACTATGATGTTAGTATTCATCTTACTAGATTATAAAGAAGAGCTAATAAAAGAAAAGATTAAGTGTTAAATCATAAGGTATATGAAAAAGTAATTAAAATATTATCAAAGAATGATAATAATAAAGATGTTTTCAGATAGTTGATTATGTGGTTAAGTGTTAACTAAATTGCTGATAGAGTAATTGTATTATGATATAAAGTATGATATGCTGATTGTAAGATCAATCTTAACAATGATAGGTCTTTACAATAAAGAGATTAAATTAAATTATGTAGCAGTAGATTGCAGTGGAGGCAAGTTCTCTAACTCAAACTTGAGTTATTCTTTTCAAAGCATGTTAGTGAATAATTATTATTTATTAGTCACATCTATATTGATTATTGATACTCGCACTCAGTGCAATTAAATTCCTATTCTATTATTATTGAACTGTGAATTAGTTAAAGTTCTTTTATTCATGAACTGTTTAAGATATGGATCTATGCTAATTGTATCAGCTAGATCAAGTATGTTTAAATTTGTTAAATCAAATATGTTGTTAAACGTTGTTCTTCACCAATTGATTTGGTAAGGACTCAAGACTGAGAAAAAGAACAAGTTAATTAAAGCATTATTAAAAAACAATTATTGCTCGTATATTAAGTGTTTATGCATAATACACCGGGTATGAAAGGCTGATCTCCTTGATTACCAAAACTTATTAAAAGGACCAGTTTAAATACTGACAACCTTAGCATATGTTCATGGTCATTATGACCACTCAGTATCTGTTATTCAATTATTCGAATATTCAGTTATCAAGACTTAATTCATGTTCTTTCATAATTAATTCCTATTGTTGAACATTGAACGATAAATTTCTTACTAATCATGATATATCTTCTTTGTACTTAAACTTGCTAAGCAAATTAGTTGCTTACTCTTGCTATATCATGACATTTATTTCAGCTAAGTCAGAGAGTTCAAGTAAGAAGGACAAGGGCAAGGGAAAGGTCCAAGAATAGTTAATATAAATGTTTAAGTATCATGAAATATTATGTTTGATGTTTATGTAAACCTTTTGTGTTACTTTATGTAACATAAGTAAGGTATGTTTATGTTAAGGTAATAGACCTTGGGATATTGTATAAGACTTTATTATAATGAACAATGTATGTTTATTATTTCACAATAGTATATAAAATGCTTATGTTGATGATGAATACTGAGCACTAAACCCGAGGTTTGAGAACTCGAATTTGGGGGCGTCACAGATTGGTATCAAAGCTGTAGGTTATAAACTTTAGGATGCAAAACCTAGGTTATAACCTTAGAAGAAAACTCGTATAGAGTATGCTAAGAGGTGGATTGTGGAGATTCATCTAGTATAGAGTGTACATAATAAAATATTGTTTCATTTTATCAATGAATATATTTTATTGTGATATTGATGTTGTGTTTGTTTGGTTATAGGATGCCTGTGGAAGGACAAGGTAGCCATACAGTTAAGTAAGAGCCGATAGATCCGATAGAGGATCATGCTGATAGTGACGAGCGTGACGAGGATGTGATGGAGGATTTGTTCGAAGAGAACATAGTGCTGGGGAATAGAGTGACAGAGTTAGAGTAGGAGAATGCCACTCATCAGTTTACTGAAACTCAATACAAGGAACTGGCATATAAAGCTCAGAACGAGCTTGCTGAGATGAAGATACAGTTGCAGGAACAGACGACCTTGGCTACTCATATGGTTGCCAAGAATGCTGAGCTGAGGGAGATATTAGAATAAGAGCAGAATAAGTTTGCGATATTGACTATTGAGCATCAGACATTACACCTGAGGTTTGACTTATAGATTACTGACAGGATCCGAGTTGAGGATGCCTGGGTACGAGCAGCGAGAAGAGTGGATCAGTTAGAGGTTGAGGCAGAGGCTGGATGGGTTAGGATGGAGTCCTTGGGACGGGCTTTAGATGCAACATATACTAGTCCCCAAGTAGGAGTGAGGAGATCCTTTGAGATAGGCGAGTCGAGTCGAGTTGTTAGACGTCGACTTATGGATGGACTCTTTCCACCAGAGTAGGAGCATTCAGGGGCACCCTCTCCAGACGCGCAGTGATAGTTTATTAGCTTTCTATTGTATATAGATGAAGTAGGACCCCTTTTGTTTATTAGGGTTTTATGCTTGATGTAAACCTCAGACTGTGCAAGGTAGTATGTAAATATGATGTATCCCCATCTTAGGTGTGTAGGGGAGTATGTCTTTTGGTAGATCCCATCTTTTGATGTTTAAAAATGGGATAGTTAGCGTTTATAAAAATATGCCAAGTATGTAAGTATATGACGCTAAAATTTGGTATATGAATATAAATGCATTATTATAATTACATGTTAGATCAAATAAAAAAGTATTAAGAATTAAAATGAGAAGCTATCTATTTAAAAAGTCAGTAAATCGAATATGTTAATTCAGCAAGCTGAATGTGTTATTCAGCAAGCTGAATATGTGAATTAAGTAAGATGAGTATGTTAATTCAGCAAGCTGAATTAGTCAATTCAGCAGATTGAATTCGTTAATACTACATTATGATAATATGATTGTTAGAGTTTAAATTACGTGTTATATTTTAAACACTTAGAAGATATATCATATAATTAAACTCGATGTAATAAATTAAGGTTTTGTTTAATCAGATAATGCCGCCAAGACGTCAAAATCGTAACCAGAGGGAGGAACGTTCTGTGAACAATGAAAGGAATCAAGATGACCCAATGCAGAACTTCACTGATATGATAGCTCAAGCTATGCGAACTCGTACTCCTGCAGCAAGGGGGTAAGTGAATAATAGATTGGAAAATTTTAAAGATTTTAAAGCTATAGAACCACCAGAATTCAGTGGAACTACGGACCCCATAGCAGCTCTAATATGGGTGAAAGAGATGGAAAAGGCCTTTATCATTGTTAGGGTAGCCGAAAAGCCAAAGACGACTTTTTCTACCTACTTGATGAAAGGTGAGGCTAATTACTGGTGGGAGACGAACCAAGCTAGAGTTGGAATGGAGGTAGTGACATGGACCAGGTTTAAGGAGTTATTCTTTGAAAGTTATTTCTCGGAGGCCATACAAGCCAGAATGGAAGTGCAATTTCTTGAATTAAAGAAAACATGTCAGTTGCCGAATATGCAGTAAAATGCAATGAATTAGCCAGATTCGCACCTCATCAGGTGGACACAGAACTACGAAAGGCACGTAGGTTTGAAAATGGGCTGAGGCCGTGGATTCACAGCAAAGTTGCAGTATTGCAAATTACTACGTTCTCAGCACTGTTAGAAAAAGCCATCATTGCAGAAGGTAGTAGTGAGGCAGTTTCTAGATTCAACCGAGAGAAGAATAAGAAAAAGATTAAAGGTGGACATCAGGGTGCCAGTAGTGGTGGCAGTAACAGCAAGAAACACAAGTGGAATAATAGTGGAAATGAATCATGAACGTAACAAGGGAATACTCAGAAGAAGAAGGCAGCGTGTTCAAAGTGTGGAAAGAATCACTCCAGAGAGTGTATGAAAGGGAAAAACGTTTGTTATAATTATGATCAGGAAGGACATATTTCACCAAATTGTCCTAAGCCGAAGAAAGGTGGTTGTTTTTCTTGTGGAGGAATGGGGCATCGATTCAAGGATTGTCCATTGAAGAAGAATACAGATGGAGGAAGTGGAAACAAGAGCAGTTCTACAAAGTTAACCATTGGAGGACTAGTTCAGCAGAGTAAGCCGACAGCTCGAACGTTCAACATGACTGTGCAAGACGCAGTTGCATCAAAGGAGGTGGTGTCAGGTATTATTCCGATCAATAATATAAATGCCTACGTATTATTTGATTTTGGAGCTACCTGTTCATTTGTGTCTGATGAATTTGCTAGAAGATTAAACTTACTATGTGAAAAGTTAAAAAACCCAATGAATATAAAAGTTCCAAACAAAGAAGTGATCCCTGTAGAGTTTATCCATAACAACTGTGGTGTGGAAATAAGGGGACATAAGTTAAGCGTGAATTTGATTCCGATACTCTTAGGAGAATTTGATGTTATCTTAGGGATGGATTGGTTGTTTAACCATGAGGCAGTTATAGACTGCCAGAAAAAGAGCATATGGCTTAAGACACCAAATAAGTCTAAGGTTGTATTTTATGGTAGCAAGTCGCCAAGGCAAACAAGTTGTCTGACGATGATGCAGGCCAGGAGAATGTTACGAAAAGGATGTGAAGGTTATTTAGCTCATGTAGTGGATACACGGGTTGTGAATTCAGACATGGGACATATACCTATAGTTAATGAGTTTGGGAATGTCTTTCCAGAAGAACTTCCGGGACTTCCTCTAGACAGAGAAATAGAGTTTGTGATTGATTTAGTACTGGGGACAGCGCCGTATCGAATGGCTCCGGTAGAAATGAAAGAGTTGATGATCCAGCTATAAGAGTTATTGGATAAGAAGTACATCCAACCTAGTGTATCTCCGTGGGGAGCACCGGTATTGTTTGTAAAGAAGAAGGATGGTTCGATGAGGTTGTGTATGGATTATAGAGAATTGAATAAGGTGACAATCAAGAACAAGTATCTGTTACCAAGAATAGACGATCTGTTTGATCAACTTAAGGGAGCGATATGTTTTTTGAAGATTGACTTAAGAACTGGTTATCATCAGTTGAAGGTGAGAACAGAAGATGTACCAAAGACATCATTTAGAACTCGTTACGGTCATTATGAGTTCTTAGTGATGTCGTTTGGACTGATGAATGCGCCGACAGCTTTTATTGACTTGATGAACAGAGTATTTAAACCGTATTTGGATAAATTTGTTGTTGTGTTCATTGATGACATTTTGGTGTATTCGAAGACTGAAGAGGAGCATGCCGAGCACCTACGAATTGTATTGGAAACCTTAAGGGAAGAGAAGTTATATGCTAAATTTTCAAAGTGTGAGTTCTATTTAAAAGAGTTCAATTTCTGGGACATGTCATCGACAACGAGGGAATTTCTGTTGATCCAGCAAAAGTAGAAGCGGTGAAAAATTGGGACACCGACAGAGATTAGAAGTTTCTTGGGATTGGCAGGATATTACCGAAGGTTTATTCAGGATTTCTCGAAGATAGCGACGCCATTAACTAATCTGATAAGGAAGACTGTTAAGTATGTGTGGACGAATAAGTGTGAACAAAGTTTTCAAGAATTTAAGAACCGACTAAGTGAAGCACCTGTGTTATCTTTACCAAATAGTACGGGAGGTTTTATAGTGTATAGTAATGCATTACACAAAGGAATAGGTTGCGTATTAATGCAGAATGGTAAAGTTATTGCGTACGCGTCACGACAGTTAAAAGACTATAAGAAGGGATACCCTACCCATGACCTTGAATTGGCTACGGTAGTATTTGCCCTTAAGATTTGGAGACATTATCTCTACGGAGAAAAGTATGAGATATACACAGATCACAAGAGTCTCAAGTATATCTTTACACAAAAGGAGTTAAACATGAGGCAGAGGAGATGGTTAGAATTGATCAAGGACTATGATTGTGATATTCTATATCATCCAGGAAAGGCTAATGTAGTGGCAGATGCTTTAAGCAGAAAGAGCCAAGAAAAATTATTTGTATTAACAGACCAAGAAGAGTTAGTAAGAGAAATGGAGAAAATGGAGTTGGAGGTAAAAAATTCCGAAGGATTCGGATAAAGTAATAGAAATGGAAGCAAGTCCGACTTTATTAGACAAGGTGAAAGAATCACAAGGGAATGATGAAGAATGCGGTAACATAAAGAAGAGATTGGCTGAAGGTGAAGAGCTGAAGTATAAGATCGACGACACTGGATTGTTGAGATTTGAAGGAAGAATTTGGGTACCTGCAGTACCAGAGTTAAGAGAAGAGAATCTACAAGAAGCGCACATTGTGACGACCCAGAAATTCGGGTTGTCCAAAATTTAAGTTTAAAGAATTAGTTATTAACAAAATGAATTTTTAATAATACTATTATGTGATATGTGTTTATTAATCATTCTATAACCTAGGATGATTATAAGTCGGGAGGATTCTGGCTACGAGCTAGATTGAACGAATAGGAATTTTCAAGGCGAAAATGAAATTTTTCCGGGAACAAAATATTTTTCGGGAAAAAAGACGAAATAGGCACTATTCATCCATTTCTGCTCGGAGATTAATTTTGAGATTCTGAGAAGTTAATGATTACGTATAATTCGGAGACGAGATGGAATATTCAATAATATTTTAATTATGGCAAAAACGAAGTTTTCGCCTGCGGATGTAAAACCTAAGGGTTAGGAAAAGTGAGTTCCGAGAAATAATTTCGTATAATAATTAGGGTTATTATGTTTGAGAAATACGAGTGTAATACTAGTAATTATACGAGTATAGTACGAAGATTAGTACGACGTATAATACGAATATCGTACGAACGATATACGAAGAGAATACGAGAATACGAGAATGAAATGCGTAGAATACGATGAGTCTTAATGGACTTTGAGTGCATGGACTTTGTAGAATCCAATTGGACTTGGATTATGTCAAGCCCAATATTTTGTGAAATTAAGCCCAAGCTAGGCCCAAGGAGAATTAGGGTTAAGGCCCAAACCAAGAAAAGAAACCGCGGATCGAACCGATGAGTAAACAGATGGATAATAACCAACGGGGAAACCCATGGGATGACCCATGGGCATGTGGACCGGCTACTTGGCCACCAAGTAAGGGTGGTGGCCAAGTAAACTTGGTGGCTAAGTTGTTGGAGAAGGTGGGAATAGTAAGGAGGTCGGGGGAAAAATGACTAAAATGCCCTTAGCCTTGAAAATCTATAAATAGGAAGCATGAGTTCATTGTTTTGGATTTTGAAAATCCTACATCTTAGAGAGAGAGATGGAGAGAGCTCGGAGGGTGAGGGAGAAGGAAGAGCATGAGCATGAATGATCGGATCGAAAGTGATCGTGAAATAGAAAAGCTTGCAAATCGCCGACTTTGTATAGCATAAGAGAAATAAAGAGGAAAGGTATTAAAACCTAATTCCTAGGTTAATTTTCTTTAAGTTTCTATGTTCAAAAACATAACTTAATGAGAATAATAAGTAATCGATGATAAGAATGATTTCATATGGTTGAAATCATTAGAAAATAAAGAAATGAGAATTAGAAGTTTAGTTTGTAAATTTCTTAAGGAAGTATAAGATTCGTGAGGATTTTGAGACATCCGAATGAATATTATTAATGAGTAGGTGAAATAAGTAAGGAATGGTGTTCTATAACATCAAATTCCAATAAAAAGTGAAATCATAATCTAAAATATTGATTAAAATGAAGAACGAACGAAGAACACGAAGAACACGCGAAGAACACGAAGAACGTTGTTGATGGACAAATTTAAAATCATCGTAGTTTAATTGTTGTTGATGGACAAGTTTAAAACCATCATGTATAAGTTAGATGCTTATTGTTTGGTTAGGAACGGTAGAAACATTCATGAAGAGCGGATTAAAGGGTAGCTATAACGAAGTTATGGCGAAATTTTCGTAAAAGACGAACGAGAATTAAAAAGTTAGTAAATGAACCCGAACATGTAGGGTTTCATAAGGAAGTAAGGGAACATAGCAAACGTGAGTTGTGGACTCAAGAACGAATGAGTTCCGAATTCGGATGACCGAATTACGGATGAGCGAGCGAAGAACATTAAAAGTGTAAAAATGAACGAAGGGTGAAGGTCAAGCCAATCGAATGGAATGTTAACAGATTCAGAATGAAGTTCTGTCTGAGGGGGATTGAAGTACGTAAGATAAGGAAGAGAATGGCTTTAGAACGACCTCGTTCTGAGTTATAACGAATAAGTTATGAGATTAGGAAGTAAGCGTCTCAGAACAATTAAAGACTTAGAAAAAATTTCAAGAATTAGGGCTTGGCGCCGCGGCGCCAGTCATGCCTTGTAGCGTGGCACTGCAGCGCCAGACTAGAGAGCCGGGTACTACCAACTCGCGCCACGATGCGAGAGTTAAAGGAGAGGGTGACGCCGCAGCGCCAATGTGAAGGAAAAGCTTGAGAAGAGCTTTTAATTGCTCAACTCTTAGGGGAACATAAGGAAAGATAAAGAACATAATGTTTAAATAATGTAACACTTAATCAAGTGAATTAAAATTGTAGTAAAGATTGAACGGAAAGATTCAACGTACTTAAAAGACGAAGGATATAAATGCGGGTTACGTAACCAATGTACGGGGACCGTAGTCGCGATGAACGAACGTGAGGGATTGCTATGGTTGTGATTCCTTAGACGTTGAGCGACGAGAGTAATGAATAACATTTCGATGTTATGTCATGATAGTGAGATATAAGTGTGAAGCGTATAGATGCTGTGAATGCAACGTGGTTACGATGGACGATCGGTCTTAGCATACAACGATCAGTATGGCTTCGACACTAAGAACGAGTAATGAACACGGGGTTCATGTAAGGGATAACGAAAGTATTAAATAAGATATGAATTATCAAGAAAGCCGCAATAAACGGTAATAAGATTAATGAAAGCCGAATGTGAGTCAGATAAGAATGCAAATCATCAAAGATGATGAACGTATGAGTAAGGCATCTCCGTATGTCATTAAGCTGTAAACTGGTAAAGAAAGTTAGTCGCGTAAACTTATATTGCAAAGAACGCAAACCCTAAGAAGTAAAGTTAAGTAAACCAATGTGTAAGTTAAATATATAACTAATTGGTGTTTATGTCTTCTCCTTATGTGTTATATAGGAATTGGATTGAGCAGTTCAGTATAAGCTATAACTGGGCGTAAGGTAAGTTTCCTAACTTCATTCATATTATATGAATGCTAGTTTCTTAAACTTCTCAGATGTTGAAGTTGAGAAGTCTTGTCTATGTACATATGTGCGATGTATGTACAAGGTGGTAGTAGGTATGAGGCCTTGTGCCATAATTTGAACACTTTGGTGTTTCTATGATATGAACTGTTCTATGATTGACTGTTCAATACAAGTATGCTTTGCTTATACATGAACCGTTATTGTTAAGTTTGTGCTAATGATTCTAGCCAGATAGGATGTGTATGAAAAAGGTAGAGGAATGAAAGCATTTCAAAGTGAAAATGACAGATGTTTTAAGATGATAGGAATCGGGACTATTCCTATTATTCAAGCTGCTTCATAACCTTTGTTCGGTTATCGAAGTTCTGAAGAAATGTTTAAACTCTTGAAGTTGTTTGTTCAACTGTTATGACTTGCTGGGCAATTGAATGCTCACACTTGCTTTTAAATGAAAAACATTTTCAGCGAACGAGGTTAGAAGAACTTAAGGATCCCCCTTAAAGATCAAGCTGACGGTATCCAAATGAAGTGTCATGCATAATGTGAACGAGCGAGAAGATCAAGTGAAGACTTGTAATGTAGAAAGATGAAACTGAACGATAGACTAGTTTAATAAACTATTATGTATCCTTGTTGGCGGATAAAAGTCATTCTTGTACGATGAAATGAATAATGTATTATTATTATTTGTAATGAAAGAGATTATAAGGTTTACAGAACCTAGGATTTGATAGTGCACGTTGTTATATTTCAGTATATAATGATGTATGCTGGATGAATGATGTACTCATGACGTACGGAATTTGGGTGTGAAGATAGACCAGATTTCGGGGCGTTACAAGTTGGTATTAGAGCTGATAGGTTATAAACCTTAGGTAGGAGTACCTAAGACTATAATCGTTGAGAGAACAATAAGAAGATCACCACGTGATCATAGTGAATCGTAGTAACATATAAGCTGTTAAACGATGAATGATTTATAGATAATGCTATGAATGAAGGGTACTATGAAGTAGTACGGGAAGAAGAATTTAGATTGAGTTATAAAGGATAGTATACGAATTAAAGAAAATTCGTATTAAGTAAAGAGAGATTTAGAAGTTGTAAAATTTCAATTAAGGACTCATATCAGTAGCTGAGTTGTATGATTCCTTGTACGGGAGGGGAAATTGTACGTGGTTTTAGAACCACTTAGCTTCTTATTCGATATAGTTGTTAAGTTGAACAATTATTTGTATGGGCGGAGAATTGTCCTTGGTGTAACAGCCGCTTAGCTTCCTATATCGGTCAGTAGTTGAGTTGACCAATTTTCTGTATGGGCAGGAAATTGTGTTTGGTTCTACAATCACTTAGCTTCTGGTTGTGATAATCATTGGAATAGTATGTCGTGCTATCAAGATGTATATGATGAGAAGGTGAATTTTTTCTCATGTATATACTTGATAGGTAGAGAACGATAAGGTAGGTGCGAGTTCCTTAAACTCATACTTATGGTAAGTTCGTGACTCATAATAATATGGTATGTTTTTGAACGTCTCAGCGAATGGATGCCTATGGTCTGTCTGGATGTTCTTAAACTCATATTATTATAGAAAGTTCTTGAACTCCTAATGTGTGGTAAGTTGATGGGCTGTACTAAGGTATAGGAATGTTTAGGCTGAAAGTAAGTATTTTCAGTAGGCTTAGCATTGAAGGTGATAGAGAAGATTAAGTATTGTCGCAGTAAGACAATGAAGGAAGATGGAGAATAGGCTATTCCAAGTCATCTAGCTATGCTAGATTTCGAAGTTTATTGAACTCGTGCTGATATGTACATTTTGAAAAGGAAAGGATTGGTTTAACTTTTGGAACCAACAGATTTTTAAAAGAGCTATTCTTGGTATGTCTATGCTAATTGCATCGGCTAGACAGAAATTGATTTAAAATATCAAAATAAATTTTATATCATCAGTGCATTTGATGCAAGGATAGAGTTATTAATGCAATTGAACCTGGTGTTGGATGTGATCTTAGGATCAACAAACCGCCATGGTATGATGTATAATGACGAAGTCACAAACTGACGAAGTCCTCAATGTACTAGAAAAAGTACGTTATCATGATGTCATAAAACGTTTTGATGTATTGCGAAAAGAATTTAAAGAAGTAGTTGATGTCAAGTGAGTTGACTAGACAAATGTTTTAAGTGATGTCCAATTTATTGGGATGGTCTAAGCTAATTGTTTTGGCGAAGACAAATGGTATGTCATGTTATAAGAAAATCGAGCTTTCTTTGAGAACTTGTGCCAAACCAAATTGTTTTGGTGCGGAATCTAATAATCAAGTCTGAGGAGAACATGGAAGAGGTAGTTTACTTTCTTTGTGATTGTAAACTGACCGTGGAAGAAAGGATACGGCGAAATGTTGTTTAACCTAGTAAGAGTTCATGGTCGATTTGACCCCTCAGCAAAAGTATGAAACGTTTTAAAGGAAAATTTTTATTCCTCGTTATTCCTTCTACTTCATGATTCTTGATAGGTTATGGAGGTTAGGAATGTGGAAAAGATAAGAACTCCATTGAAGGGAAGTTGAGGAGAAGGGTAGGCTAAAATTTCGAGGATGAAATTCTGTGAAGAAGGGGTGAATGTGATGACCCGGGTAAGGGTGTGGGTTTAAGAAATTCCGAGGACGGAATTTTTATAAGGGGGGAAGAGTGTAGCGACCCGGAAATTCAGGTTGTCCAAAATTTAAGTTTAAAGAATTAGTTATTAATAAAATGAATTTTTATTAATACTATTATGTGATATGTGTTTATTAATCGTTCTATAACCTAGGATGATTATAAGTCGGGAGGATTCTGGCTACGAGCTAGATTGAACGAATAGGAATTTTCAAGACGAAAATGAAATTTTTCCGGGAACAAAATATTTTTCAGGGAAAAAGATGAAATAGGCACTATTCATCCATTTCTGCTTGGAGATTAATTTTGAAATTCTAAGAAGTTAATGATTACGTATAATTATGAGACGAGATGGAATATTCAATAATATTTTAATTATGGCAAAAACGAAGTTTTCGCCTGCGGACGTAAAACCTATGGGTTAGAAAAAGTGAGTTCCGAGAAATGATTTCGTATAATAATTAGGGTTATTATGTTTGAGAAATACGAGTGTAATACTAGTAATTATACGAGTATAGTACGAAGATTAGTACGACGTATAATACGAATATCGTACGAACGATATACGAAGAGAATACGAGAATGGAATGCGTAGAATACGATGAGTCTTAATGGACTTTGAGTGCATGGACTTTGTAGAATCCAATTGGACTTGGATTATGTCAAGCCTAATGTTTTGTGAAATTAAGCCCAAGCTAGGCCCAAGAAGAATTAGGGTTAAGGCCCAAACCAAGAAAATAAACTGCGACTCGAACCGATGGGTAAACGGATGTGTAATAACCAATGGGGCAACCCATGGGATGACCCATGGGCATGTGGGCCGGCTACTTAGCCACCAAGTAAAGGTGGTGGCCAAGTAAACTTGGTGGCTAAGTTATTGGAGGAGGTGGGAATAGTAAGGAGGTGGGGGGCGAAATGACTAAAATGCCCTTAGCCTTGAAAATCTATAAATAGAAAGCTTGAGCTCATTGTTTTGGATTTAAAAAATCCTATATCTTAGAGAGAGAGAGAGAAAGAGCTCGGAGGGTGAGGGAGAAGGAAGAGCATGAGCATGAATGATCGGATCGAAAGTGATCGTGAAATAGAAAAGCTTGCAAATCGCCGGCTTTGTATAGCGAAAGAGAAATAAAGAGGACATGTATTAAAACCTAATTCCTAGGTTAGTTTTCTTTAAGTTTCTATGTTCAAAAACATAACTTAATGAGAATAATAAGTAATCGATGATAAGAATGATTTCATATGGTTGAAATCATGAGAAAATAAAGAAATGAGAATTAGAAGTTTAGTTTGTAAATTTCTTAAGGAAGTATAAGATTCGTGAGGATTTTGAGCGATCCGAATGAATATTATGAATGAGTAGGTAAAATAAGCAAGGAATGGTGTTCTATAACATCAAATTCCAATAAAAAGTGAAATCGTAATACAAAATATTGATTAAAATGAAGAACGAACGAAGAACACGAAGAACACACGAAGAACACGAAGAACGTTGTTGATGGACAAATTTTAAACCATCGTAGTTTAATTGTTGTTGATGGACAAGTTTATAATCATCGCATATAAGTTAGATGCTTATTGCTTGGTTAGGGATGGTAGAAACGTTCATGAAGAACAGATTAAAACGTAGCTATAACGAAGTTATGACGAATTTTTTTATAAAAGACGAACGAGAATTAGAAAGTTAGTAAATAAACCCAAACATGTAGGGTTTCATAAGAAAGTAAGGGAACATAGAAAATGTGAGTCGTGGGCTCAAGAATGAATGAGTTCCGAGTTCGGATGACCGAATTACGGACGAGCGAGCGAAGAACATTAAAAGCATAAAAATGAACGAAGGGTGAAGATCAAGCCAATCGAATGGCATGTTAATGGATTCAGAATGAAGTTCTGTCTGAGGGGGATTGAAGTACGTAAGATAAGGAAGAGAATGGCTTTGGAACGACCTCATTCCGAGTTATAACGAATAAGTTATGAGATCGGGAAGTAAGCGTCTTAGAACAATTAAAGACTTAGAAAAAATTTCAAGAATTAGGGCTTGGCACCGCGGCGCCAGTCATGCCTTGTAGTGTGGCACTACAGTGCCAAAACCAGAGAGCCAGGTACTGCTAACTCGCACCGCGGCGTGAGAGTTAAAGGAGAGGTTGGCGCCGCAGCGCCTGTGTGAAGGAAAAGCTAGAGAAGACTTTTTAATTGCTCAACTCTTGGAGGAACGTAAGGGAAGATAAAGAACATAATGTTCAAATAATGTAAGACTTAATCAAGTGAATTAAAACTGTAGTAAAGTTTGAATGGAAAGATTCAACGTACTTAAAAGACGAAGGATATAAACGCGGGTTACGTAACCGATGTACGGGGACCGTAGTCGCGATGAACGAACGTGAGGGATTCCTATGATTGTGATTCCTTAAACGTTGAGCGACGAGAGTAATGAATAACATTTCGATGTTATGTCATGATAGTGAGATATAAGTGTGAAGTGTATAGACGCTGTGAACATAATGTGGTTGCGATGGACGATCGGTCTTAGTATACAACGATCGGTATGGCTTCGACACTAAGAACGAGTAATGAACATGTAAGGGATAACGAAAGTATTAGATAAGATATGAATTATCAAGAAAGCCGTAATGAACGGTAATAAGATTAATGAAAATCGAATGTGAGTCAGATAAGAATGCAAATCATCAAAGATGATGAACGTATGAGTAAGATATCTTCGTACGACATTAAGTTGTAAACTGGTAAAGAAAGTTAGTCACGTAAACTTATATTGCAAAGAATGCAAACCCTAAGAAGTAAAGTTAAGTAAACCAATGCGTAAGTTTAATATATAACTAATTAGTGTTTATGTCTTCTCCTTATATGTTATATAGGAATTGGATTGAGCAGTTCAGTGTAAGCTGTAGCTGGGCGTAAGGCAAGTTTCCTAACTTCATTCATATTATATGAATGATAGTTTCTTAAACTTCTCTGATGTTGAACTTGAGAAGTCTTGTCTATGTGCATATGTGCGATGTATGTACAAGGTGGTAGTAGGTATGAGGCCTTGTGCCACAATTTGAACACTTTGGTTTTTCTATGATATGAACTGTTCTATGATTGACTGTTCAATACAAGTATGCTTTGCTTATACATGAACCATTATTGTTAAGTCTGTGCTAATGATTCTAGCCAGACAGGATGTGTATGAAAAAGGTAGAGGAATAAAAGTATTTCAAAGTGAAAATGACAGATGTTTTAAGATGATAGGAATCGGGACTATTCCTATTATTCAAGCTGCTTCATAACCTTTGTTCGGTTATCGAAGTTCTGAAGAAATGTTTAAACTCTTAAAGTTATTTGTTCACCTGTTATGACTTGCTGGGCAATTGAATGCTCACACTTGCTTTTAAATGAAAAACATTTTCAGCGAACGAGGTTAGAAGAAATTAAGGATCCCTTAAAGATCAAGCTGACGGTATCCAGATGAAGTGTCATGCAGAATGTGAAAGAGCGAGAAGATCAAGTTTAGACTTGTAATGTAGAAAGATGAAACTGAACGATAGACTAGTTTAATAAACTATTATGTATCCTTGGTGGCGGATAAAAGTCATTCTTGTACGATGAAATGAATAATGGATTATTATTATTTGTAATGAAAGAGGTTATAAAGTTTTTAGAACCTGAGATTTGAGAGTGTACGTTGTTATATTTCAGTATATAATGATGTATGTGACAACCGTGATTTTGTAATTTATTTTAATATTTAATGGAGTGAATAAATATTTTTTCGATGAATTAATTATTAGATTAAATAATTATTTAATGCAATTGTGGTAGATTAATTTAATTATATGTGTTACATTTATTAAATTAATGTTGAGAATAATTATTATTCGAAGTATGTCATTATGTGAGCTTGTTGTATTAAAAGAAATATTTAATAAGCCTATTGGTATTTTAATTAATTTAATTATTAATCAGAGAGTTAATAATTTGATATTATTTATTAATGAGAAATTTAATTATGTGACTATGTGAATTTATGAGAAATTATTATATTTTATTTAAAATAAATTAAATAAAATATTGGATTTATTTTATAAGAAGTGCGACATTTTTAAACTATATGATAAGGTGTTATTAAATTAATTGGTTTTGAAACCAATTCTTGCCAACCAAACAAGACCCAAAAGGGAGTTGTTAGCAGTTACCCATAATCGGGTAACTGATCTCTACTGCGTCACTTCAATTCTTTTTATACGTCTTTCCTTTCCTCCCTTGTCATTGTTTGACTAAGTCTGGCATAAAACAGAGAGAAAATCAAAGAGAATTGCTAAGAGGTTTGTGTGAGTCAGGAAGAATCAGAAGGAGTTCATCTCCTATTACTTTATCTACGCTTGGGTAATCTCTTTAACCAAGTTTTTATTTACGTCATTTAAAGTTTCCATGAATATGACTCCTAAGTCTTCTATAAAGTCTCTGTAATTGAAATTGTGAGAGTTATGTGCATATATGTGTTAAGATGTCATTTTAATGTGTTTTAATATATATTGTGTGACAACCCCAAAATAGGTCCATTCCATCCAACCTATTCTGAGTCGCCAAATACATGGTACAGAAAATAACTACAACTTTATTACAACAATTGTCGTGCAAAATACAACAACACATATGCTGTGAGTTTGGATACAAATATATACCAAATGTGACTCATATCCCAACCGTGGACAGCACCTCACAATGACACCTTACATAAAGGTATAGTCAAAAACTGTTTTAGAAATTAGAATATTTGGGAAGTGCTCAAGGAAACCTTTGTACATGGGAGGCCATGATTCTAGGTTGTGATAGATATCATATGGCCACAGAATTATCCTTGGTTGACCCAATATACCCCAAAGAAAAACGAGAAGATTACTATCATATTCTTCCCAATGGTGAGTCTTCTCTTGACTTATTATTATCTCCACTGTCTCTAATTGAGAATTATGCTTCAAATAAACACCAAGATTATATAGGTAGTGCTCGTAAATATACTCAGCAAGTGGATGAGCACAATCCTGTCTTATGATGACACGAGGTTGTATGTCATTAGACATCTTGTATGATAGTGGCAAAATATCCTTCCAACGTTGGGTTCGCTTCACCCTAGATAATTCACCAAATATAACTACTAAATGATGACCATCGTTCTATTCCCCTGTTAACCTCGCTCGACCCAGCTACACTCTTATTGCCTGAAAGGAATTGTGAAACAGAAGGGTGAGCAAAACTAGCCCAGTAAAGAATATCATGACTAAAGATAAATAAGTTATCAATAGCCTTCAATAGAATTAAATCAGAGATTTAGAACATATGGTAGATGATAAAAATTTCAACCATAGTTGCGGTGGAACGAGCAATCCATTAGAAGAGTCAAATAGACTACAAAGTCTATTATCTTCTCCATGTTAAAAATCCACCAACAATGTTTTATCCCTGTAACATCAATTAACAATTCTGGTCCACAATCATATGAATAACTCATAATCATAATTGTAGTTCTAAATTCCTCTTCTCATCCAGGACGAAGATAATTTTCATTACCTATCTTTACCTGAAACATCAAAGATCATGGTTACACCAAATCACATTTTCTGTTCATAATCATACTAATAACTTCATCTTTGCACTACGACAAAGATATTCAACAACATATCATCTTTGCACTACGGGCCAAAGATATTCATCAACAATTCATCTTTGCACTACTGGCCAAAGATATTCAACCACGGGTCATCTTTGCACTATGAGCCAAAGATATTCATCACCAGTTTATCTTTGCACTACAGACCAAAGATATTAATATCTCAAAGAAATATATAATCATTTCAGAATTTATATAAACAATAATTATAACCATGTTGATCAATTCACCTTTGCACTTAAGCTAAAGATATTCAATTATAAATTCAATGGTCATGATCATATCAGTCAACAATTCAACTTTGCACTACTGGCCAAAGGGAACCCATAGTCATGATCATACCAAAAATCTACCCATCTTTACACTCAAGTCAAAGAGAAATATCATCATTAGGGTTATAAAAATGTTATGTATGATAATAAAATCAATATAATCAACATATAGATTTAATCTCAAGAGTAATATTCATAAATCAACTATAATTTGGTCAGAAAAAGAAACCAATTTTGTCGTGAATAGTAACTCGTGAATAGTAACTCGTGAATAGTAATTTGTGAATAGTAACTCGACATGAAAAAGGTAAAAATTTCACAATAAAATCCATACCAATATTTCGGTATAATGATATTGAAAGAATAATATTTCTTAAGCTTATAAACAATTTATTTTAATTATTTACACTTTACTAAATAATGCATTTAATCATCCTAAAATGCCAAACTCATAAGATTTCATTACCAATAACCAAAATCCTCATCAAAAATCTGCATATACCTCATATAGGATTCTCAAGCCATAAAATCCTATTTTTCAATTTTCTTACTTCATATAACATATTTAATTCATTTACTCATAACTAGTCTATTTTAATGAAAAATACCAAATCAGTTCCAAAAATATTTTTTTTCTAGGATTTAGCAGAATATAGTCCCATATTGAACATATATTTTTCTCAGAATTTTTAAAACTCATTTACTATTTTTCATATGGCCAAAACAGCCGAATAATTAGATATTTATCAAAATTTGTACTTTTATCCAAAAATTTCAAAATTTATAGAGTATACTTCTATCATATACATGTACTCTCAATAAAAATTTCACCAATTTTGGAGTTAACCACAAGGAGTTATAAGCGGTTGCTTTTAAAATAGTCTTTTCTCATAAAATTCATAACTCTTAATCTATACATCCAAAAATCACCATTTTTGGACACAATCAATAAAACTCATCAAAATATCATTTCAAATTTTTCCAGAATTTTCTAAAGGTCGGAAGAAGTACGAACTGAAAAACATAATAACCCTTAAAATCCCTTACTATCCCTTACCTCAAAAGAGCAGCACTTCTGACTGGATATTGGATATGACGCTGAAGAAAACTTGCACTGATGAATAGCAACTCACCAAGTATCTAAATACTCACAAAATACACTCGATAATCTAGAGAGAAAAAGAGAGAAAACTTATAAATTCTGGTGTGATTTTCAATTCTAACTTATTCCTCTATTTATAGAAAAATGTTAGCACGTCGAAGCAGACTTAACCTGCAAGCTGATGGCTTTACCTGCTACTATTCCCACCCACCACATTTGAATAAAAATTTCAGCACATTTCTTCACCAACCAAGAGTGGGGCCCACTAATTCTAGAATTTTCCACCAAAATGATTAACTTCGAAAATTTAACAATTTCTGAACCAGTCATATCGTAAAATTCATAACAAATCATACGTTCATTTTTAACGGTTCAAAATTTGTGGACATATACTCAACTTATATATGTATAACATATCCAAATATTACCACGATCCAACGGTCGGATTAAAAATTATAACCCTCGCAAAATATCTTAAAAGTCCTAATTTGATTTTTAATACCTCCGTTTCGACAAAAATACAGATAAAATACCTCAATATTAACTCCTTCATTTTTAACCACAAAAATATATTCCTCATTTATATCCGCATAAAATAAATATTTCCTTATCATATGAATCAATAATTAATTATTCACAGATAATATTACAGAATCACATTTATGACAACCAGGCCGTTCTCAGGAAAGAAGGGGCTTTTCAATAAGAATTTTTCCTTACTGGCGCGCAATTAGGTGACCAAACATCTCTTTAGACAGAACTTTTTAGACATTGCCAATAATGTTATCTAATAATATTATTCAAATAATATGAATTATTGATCTGATAATGGGAAATACTGTGCAGTGACAATTATTGAACAACAATAATATAAAATTTCAACGTAACAATTATTGAATCAATAAAATAAAATATTAAACAGTAATTACTGTAACAATTATTGAGTAGTGTCTTCTTACGTAAGAATCAATAATTTCAAAAATAATGTGCAATACCGTGTGCAACTGTGCAATAACGCGTATTACTGTATTTTAACCATCGGGTATTCTAACAGTGTTAACGGTAACAACTACGCCGTTATTTATAAAAACTCAAATTTGTCGTTTTCTTCACCCGACAAAAATAATATTCCACGACCAAACGAATATTCCCCAACAACAATGAATATTTTATAACCACTTGTGTATTTTGAAAAAAAATTCATATATCACCCTTAACTTTAACATCTATCAATTTAACCATTTACTGAATAGTAATTATAAGAAAAATTGAATACTTTTATCTCATAAAATTCGGGGTCTTACATATTGTATATAATTCCTTATCATCAATTCATAATTTTACGTCGTATATGATTGCTGCAAAATTACAGAGTTTGGGTTTTGGCCATATGGCCTTATACGTGATATTTCATGTGTTGATTATATATTATCCCTAAAATTTACACTCGTATTTTATTATGTATGTTAATATGAAGAGACCAAACTTTAAATGAACGAATTTGGCTTTATAACGAATCCGTGGCATTGAATTTTAGGAATTTATGTTCAATACTTCAAGAACATCAAGAACAATACAATTTGCATATTTTAATTCTATAATTATATGTTTTAATGGGTTAAAATCATTCTATAATTGTTGGGTAATAATTATATATGAATTATAACATGTGGGTATTTGTAATTTGGTGAAATTAGTGTCTAAGAAGTGTTGATTACGCTAAATTTTGTGTTCTTCGCGAACTGGAAATTCAGAGTCTGGGTTTCGCGCCGCGGCGCCAACTCCCAGTTCATTTCTCGCGCTGCAGCTCCACCGCGCCGCAGCGCCAAGTACCAGGCCGCAGCGCTACGGCGCCACAGCGCCAAGACTCAGTACAAAAGTGGCGTCGCAGCGCCACTTAGCAAAATGTCCAGAAAATATTTTTTTTAATGTTCAAGTCTAGCAATGTGTTAGTAACTTATAGTAATGAACATAAAAACTTGTTAGACATATAATGAGGTGTTAAAATAAATTTTTAACATGTCTATAACATAATTACGTGTAAATTAAATGATCGAATGCATAGTTAGCTTATTGTTCGTGAAATCTAATTTTGACAATAAGTGTAGTAATTGACTAAGTATGGTCATAAATTCGAGATTAGACAAAGAATAACTTATGATGTTTAGTACGTTGTAATTGACTGGTATTGTGAACGCAATTGATATGTAGGATTTAAATCAAAGAACGAGTTTAGTTAAAGTGTAATCTACGCACGAGGCAAGTTTCCTAACCCAACTTGTTATCGTTATATAAGTTGATTAATTCACCTTTCTACATTGAGCAATTTCTCATTAATATTGATCAAGTATGTTTTGTATATTAAAGTTTATAAATCTTTCGAGCATGATATTATACAATACTTATTCTATTGTATACCTTTTGAGATTCTATTCAATTAAGTTATCAATTATTGTTAAACCTTGTTAGACTAGTGAACCCTTTTTGATTCGACTAGTCCATAGTTAATGAGCGTTCTAAATTTCAGAACCCTTGATGAATTATCCAAACCAAACTTCCTTTGGCGCGGACTCGAATGTCAAACTGAGATGAACAACCCTGTATATGGGATTATTTACGCTTTAGCGTTAAGATATTGTGCACAGTATGGTACTAAAGACTGATCTCCCTAAGTACGAGAAGAAAGGTCCATATTCTTATGACTGTTAAAGGTTTAAAGTATAACAATTGGCAACCTAGGACATAGTTCAAGGTCTTATGACCCTCAGAAATTCTTTTGATTCTTGTTATTCATTCTTGATTCAAAAGTTGGGCTTTTATATTCGAAGTAATTATTTTCCCTGCATGTTATTATATTGTTGTTTTCATTATTATACTTGTGGGCAATCGTGCTCACTCTTACGTAATAATAACATTGTAGTTAAGAATGAAAGAGCAGACGAACCTTCCACTAGTAAAGGCAAGGGCAATGTTAACAAGTGATGAAGACTTGTTATTTTATATGATGATGTATTTTGTTTAAGACTTAAGTTAATGATGTTGTTTAAGACTTATTTGTTCATAATTTCGCACAGATGTTTAAGGTTAGAGTAACCTGGGATTTATTTATTATGTAGTTGATGTAACCCCATAAGGGGAGATTTATTATTATTTCTATCTATTGCATGGTTTGCATTTATTTATGGGTAGATAGATGGATGATGTTGTACCGTGAACACCAAATCCTGTAGAAATGGAAGTACCGGATTTGGGGGTGTCACAATGTATGCTGGATGAATGATGTACTCGTGACGTACGGAATCCGGGTGTGAAGATAGATCGGATTTCGGGGCATTACACTGTTTCAATGATACGAACTGTTCTATGATTAACGGTTCAATACAAGTATGCTTTGCTTATACATGAACCGTTATTGTTTAGTCTGTGCTAATGATTCTAGCCAGACAGGATGTGTATGAAAAAGATAGAGGAATGAAAGTATTTCAAAGTAAAAATGACAGATGTTTTAAGATGATAGGAATCGGGACTATTCCTATTATTCAAGCTGCTTCATAACCTTTGTTCGGTTATCGAAGTTATGAAGAAATGTTTAAACTCTTGAAGTTGTTTGTTCAACTGTTATGACTTGCTGGGCAATTGAATGCTCACACTTGCTTTTAAATGAAAAACATTTTTAGTGAACGAAATTAGAAGAACTTAAGGATCCCTTAAAGATCAAGCTGACGATATCCAGATGAAGTGTCATGCAGAATGTGAACGAGCGAGAAGATCAAGTGAAGTCTTGTAATGTAGAAAGATGAAACTTAACGATAGAATAGTTTAATAAACTATTATGTATCCTTGGTGGCGGATAAAAGTCACTCTTGTATGATGAAATGAATAATGTATTATTATTATTTGTAATGAAAGAGGTTATACGGTTTCTAGAACCTGGGATTTGAGAGTGTACGTTGTTATATTTCAGTATATAATGATGTATGCTGGATGAATGATGTACTCGTGACGTACGAAATCCGGGTGTGAAGATAGACCGAATTTCGGGGCGTTACACACAAAACGAGATATTCGATACACCCAAGAAGCACGAAGATGTATCAAGATTTGTGTCAACATTATTGGTGGCCAAACATGAAAAGAGAGGTTGCTGAATGCGTCAGCCATTGTTTAACTTGTCAAAGAGTCAAGGTAGAGCATCAACGACCAAGTGGACTATTACAGCCATTGGAAATTCCAAAATGGAAGTGGGAGCACATCACGATGGATTTTGTGGTAGGACTTCCAGCGACACAGAAGGGTTATGACGCGATATGGGTAATTGTCGACCGTCTTACAAAGTCAGCACACTTTTTGCCGATCAAGATCAGGTATACTTTGGATTAGTTAGCCAAGTTGTATATCAAAGAGAAAATTTTGAGACATGGAGTACCAGTATCAATTGTGTCTGATAGAGATCTGTGCTTCACGTCAAACTTTTGGAGGAGTATTCAAGAAAGAATGGGGACACCTTTAAGGTTGAGTACTGCGTATCATCCACAGACAGATGGGCAAAGTGAGAGAACGATTCAAACATTAGAAGACATGCTCAGAGCCTGTGTTATGGATTTCAACGGAAGATGGGAAGATCATCTTCCACTGGTAGAGTTTGCATATAATAATAGTTATCATGTAAGCATTGATATGCCACCGTATGAAGCCCTGTATGGGAGAAAGTGCAGAACGCCCTTATGTTGGGACGAGGTAGGTGAAAGAAGAATGTTGGGGCCAAAATTGGTGCAACAGACTGTGGAGATCATCAAAGTGATAAGAGCTCGACTGGTAGCAGCTCAGGATCGACAAAAGAAGTACGTAGATATTTATCGCAAGAAAAGAGATTTTAAAGTAGGAAGCTACACATTTCTAAAGGTATGTCCTTGGAAGGGGAAGATAAGATTTGGGAAGAAAGGTAAACTGAGTTCAAGGTTTATTGGACCGTTTGAAATACTGAAGAAGATAGGGGAGGTGGCGTACGAGGTAGCTCTACCTCCTGAATTGGAACATATTCACAATGTGTTTCATGCGTCAATGTTACGTCCGTAGAAGCCGGATTACAAGCATGTGATATCGTATGCGCCGATTCAAGTCGAGAAAGACTTATCATACGAGGAGGTTCCTATAGAAATTTTGGATAGGAAAGAGCAGAAATTAAGAAATAAGGTTATACATTCTGTCAAAGTCCTATGGAGAAACCACAATGCTGAATAAGCTACGTAGGAGCTTGAAGAAAAGATGAGGAAGAGTTATCCGAATCTTTTTGAGTAACCTTAATGAAATTCCAGAGACGAAATTCTTATTAGGAGGGGAGAATGTAATAGCCAAGAATTTCTGTGGTATATTGTAAATAAATATATTAAATAATCTATAATATATTATGGATGATTAAGTGATTATGTGAATAATATGCTATAATATTTAAAGAAAGTCTCACTAATAAGTTAATTAAGTTAGTGAACTAACCTAAGTATTTTAATAATCTAGAAAATAGATTTAAGGTGTTAAACCCTAATTAAATACTCAATAAACTTGAATAAGACAAGTCTAATTGGGTTATGTAAGTTAATTAACATTATTGATTGATGTGAATGTGTAAATATCAATAATAATGAGTAATAGTTCATGTGATAATAGGGTTAATATTACTAAGTAATAAGGATGGCAAGTAATTTAAACAAGCAAAATAATTTATTTAAGTATTGGACTTGTAGATAATTTGATTGTTAAGCTAGCCTAACCCAAATCCGGTACTTCCATTTCCATAGGATTTGGTATTCACGATACAACATCATCCATCTATCTACCCATAAATAAATGCAAACCATGCAATAGATAGAAATAATAATAAATCTCCCCTTATGGGGTTACATCAACTACATAATAAATAAATCCCAGGTTACTCTAACCTTAAACATCTGTGCGGAATCATAAACAAATAAGTCTTAAACAACATCAATAACTTAAGTCTTAAACAAACTACATCATCATATAAAACAACAAGTATTCATCACTTGTTAACCTTGCACTTGCCTTTACTAGTGGAAGGTTCGTCTGCTCTTTCATTCTTAACTGCAATGTTATTATTACGGAAGAGTGAGCACGATTGCCCACAAGTATAATAATGAAAACAACAATATAATAACATGCGAGGAAAATAATAACTTTGAATATAAAAGCCCAACTTTTGAATCAAGAATGAATAACAAGAATCAAAAGAATTTTTGAGGGTCATAAGACCTTGAACTATATCCTAGGTTGCCAAGGGTTATACTTAAAACCTTTAACAGTCATAAGACTATGGACCTTTCTTCTCATACTTAGGGGGATCAGTCCTTAGTACCATACTGTGCACAATATCTTAACGCTAAAGCGTAAATAATCCCCTATACAGGGTTGTTCATCTCAGTTTGACATTCGAGTCCGCACCAAAGGAAGTTTGGTTTGGATAATTCAATAAGGGTTCTGAATTTAGAACGTTCATCAACTATGGACTAGTTGAATCAATAAGGATTCGCTAGTCTAACAAGGTTCAACAATAAATAATATTTATAATGAATAACAATCTCAATAGGTATACAATAGAATAATTATTGTATAACAGAATCATACTTTAAAAAGATAGTAAATCTTTAACATAACAGATGAACTTGATTTATAACTTGAATAATGATAATAAGTAGGGTTAGGAAACTTGCCTCGTGCGTAGATTACACTTTAACTAAACTCGTTCTTTGATTTAAATCCTACAAATCAATTACGTTAACAATACCAGTCAATTACAACGTACTAAACATCATAAGTTATTCTTTGTCTAATCTCGAATTTATGACTATACTTAGTCAATTACTACAATTATTGTTAAAAATTAGATTTCACGAACAATAAGCTAACTATGCATTCGATCATTCAATTTACACGTAATTGTGGTATGGACGTGTTAAGAGTTTATTTTAACACCTCATTATATGTCTAACAAGTTTTTATGTTCATTACTATAAGTTACTAACACGTTGCTAGACTTGAACATTTAAAAAAAACATTTTCTGGACATTCTGCTAAGCGGCGCTGCGACGCCACTTTTGTACTGAGTCTTGGCGCTGCGGCCTGGTACTTGGCGCTGCGGCGTGGTGGCGTTGTGGCGCGAGAAATGAACTGGGAGTTGGCGCCGCGGCACGAAACCCCAGACTCTGAATTTCCAGTTCGCGAAGAACACAGAATTCAGCGAAATCAACACTTCTTAAACACTAATTTCACCAAATTACACATACCCACATGTTATAATTCATACATAATCATTACCCAACAATTATAGAATGATTTTAACCCATTAAAACATATAATTACAGAATTAAAATATGTAAATTGTACTATTCTTGATGTTCTTGAAGTGTTAAACATAAATTCCTAAAATTCAATGCCACGAATTCGTTATAAAGCCAAATCCGTTCATTTAAAGTTTGGTCTCTTCATATTAACATGCATAATAAAATACGAGTGTAAAATTGAGGGATAATATATGAGCAACACATGAAATATCACGTATAAGGCCATATGGCCAAAACCCAAACTCTATAATTTTGCAGGAATCATATACGACGTAAAATTTTGAACTGATGATAAGAAATTATATACAATATATATTAAAATACTTTAAAACGACATCTTAAAACCTATATGCACATAACTCTCACAATTTCAATTACAGAGACTTTACAGAAGACTTATGAGCCATATTCATGAAAACTTTAAATGACGTAAATAAAAAAACTGGGTTATAGAGATTACCCAAGCGTAGATAAAGTAATAGGAGATGAATTAAAGCCTTCCTCAACAATTCTCAAACACCAAGTAAACTCTGTCAACAATTTTCTCATACTCTCTCTCTCTCTCTGTGATGTTTTTATTAGACTTAGAAGAATAATAGAAAAGAAGAAGACGTATGATAAATAGAAAAGGAACTGACGCACTGGTGGTCAGTTACCCAGTCATGGGTTAACTGCCCATAACCTCCTTTAGTGCCATGTTTGGCTTAGCAAGAAAATAATTCAAAACCATTTAATTTAATAGAGCTTTATAATATAGTTTAATTAATGTCACACCCATACATAATAATTCAAATATCTTATTTAATTTAAATTAAATTAAATATAATAATTTATCATAAATTCACATAATCATATAATTAATTTTTCTCATTAATAAATAATGTCAAATTATTAAATCTTTAATTAATAATTAAATTTATTAAAATAACATTAAGCTTATTAAATATTTCTTTTAATACAATAAGCTCACATAATGACATACTTCGATAATAAAATTTCTCCACATTAATTTAATAAATGTAACACATATAATTAAATTAATCTACCATAATTGCATCTAATAATTATTCAATTCAATAATTAAATTATCGAAAAATATTTATTTAATTCAATAAATATTAAAAATTAATTTACAAAAATCTCGTTCGTCACATCTTTCCCCCCTTAAAAGGATTCTGTCCCCAGAATAATAATTATTTAATTCAATAATTAAATCATCGAAAAATATTTATTTAATTCAATAAATATTAAAAATTAATTTATAAAAATCTCGTTCGTCACATCTTTCCCCCCTTAAAAGGATTCTGTCCCCAGAATCACAACTCAATAAGTTCGACCCGTTACATTCTCCCCCCTTACAAAGATTCTGTCCCCAGAATTGCTTGCACATAATTTACACATAATTTAAGTAAATAAATGAGGGTAATTCTTCATCATATTCTCTTCGAGTTCCCACGTAGCTTCTTCAGAGTTGTGGTTCCTCCAAATTACCTTAACAGAATGTATTACTTTATTTTTCAGAACTTGTTCTTATCGGTCGACAATTTGAACATGGATTTCTTCATAAGACAAGTCTTTTTCAAAATGTAGGGGTTCGTATTCAATTAATCACTTACACATAACTTAAGTAAATAAATGAGGGTAATTCTTCATCATATTCTCTCCGAGTTCCCACGTTGCTTCTTCAGCATTGTGGTTCCTCCATATTACCTTAATAGAAAGTATTGCTTTATTTCTGAGAACTTGTTCTTTTCTGTCGATAATTTAAACAGGAATTTTTTCGTAAGATAAGTCTTTGTCGAAATGTAGGGGTTCATATTCAATCACGTGCTTGTAATCGGGTTTGTAGGGTTGTAGGACTAAAACATAGAAGACGTTGTGTACATTCTCTAGAGCTGGAGCTAAGGCTACCTCATAAGCAATTTCTCCGATTCTTCGTAGAACATCAAATGGTCCAATGAATCTTGGGCTTAATTTCTCTTTCTTTCCAAACCTTATCTTTCCCTTCCAGGGAGAGACCTTTAAAAATACATAACTTCCCGGTTCAAACTCAACATTCTTACGGTGTGGATCAGTATATTTCTTCTGCCTATCTTGAGATGCTACTAATCGTGTTCGGATTACTTTAACTATTTCTGCTGTTTGTTGCACCAATTTCGGCCCTAGTAACTGTCTTTCGCCAACTTCATCCCAGTAAAAGAGGAGTTCTGCACTTTCTGCCATATAAAGCTTCGTAAGGTGGCATTCCAATACTAGCGTGGTAACTGTTGTAGCCGAACTCTACGAGCGGTAGATGATCATCCCAATTTCCTTTAAAGTCCATTATACAAGCTCTTAACATATCTTCCAATGTCTGAATTATTCTTTCTCTCTGTCCATCTGTCTGAGGGTGATATGCCGTACTCATCCATAATTGCGTACCCATGCATTCCTGTAGACGTTTCCAAAAGTTTGACGTAAAGTGCGGATCCCTATCGAAAACGATTGACACCGGCACTCCGTGCCTCGAAACAATCTCTTTTACATATAACCTTGCCAACTGATCTAAGTTGAATCTGATTTTGATCGGAAGGAAGTGTGCGGATTTTGTCAGTCGGTCAACGATAACCCATACTGCGTCGTAGCCTTTCTGAGTCGTCAGAAGGCCAACCACGAAGTCCATTGTAATATGTTCCCATTTCCATTCTAGGATTTCTAGTGGTTGTTGCAACCCACTCGGTCTCTGATGTTCTGCTTTCACTTTTTGACAGGTCAAACACTTGGCAACACATTCTGCAACATCACGTTTCAAATTCAGCCACCAGAAATGTTGTCGAAGATCTTGGTACATATTGGTACTACCAGGGTGAATCGAATATCGTGAACTATGAGCCTCGCTCAAAATTTCTTCCTTAATGTCTGTTACTGGCGGTACCCAAATTCTGTTCTCGAATCTCAGTATTCCTTCCTTATCCATCTTAAATCTCGGTTTAGATCCTTCAGATATCTTCCTTGTCACCTTTTTGTATTCATCGTCCTAAAGTTGAGCCTCCTTAACTTTATCTAGTAGGATTGTACCAGATTGCATCTGAAATAACTTCTCATCAATCTCCATAGGATACTTCACTTCCAACTCCAGTTTCTCTATTTCTCCAATTAGCTCCTCCTGAGTAGTTAATATCATCAATTTCTCCCGACCTTTTCTACTTAAGGCATCGGCAACCACATTTGCCTTACCTGGATGATATAAAATCTCACAGTCGTAGTCCTTAATTAACTCCAACCACCTTCTTTGGCGCATATTCAGTTCTCTTTGTATAAAAATATATTTCAGACTCTTGTGGTCCGTATATATTTCACACTTCTCCCCGTAGAGATAGTGCCTCCAAATTTTTAAAGTGAAAACCACTGCAGCTAACTCCAAGTCATGGGTCGGATACCCCTTCTCGTAATCTTTCAATTGTCGCGATGCATACGTAATGACTCTACCGTTCTGCATAAGCACACATCCAAGTTTCTTATGCGACGCATCACTATAAACCACAAAATTTCCTGTGTCGTCTGGAAGAGACAACATAGCTGCTGAACTCAACCTCTTCTTCAATTCTTCAAAACTTTCCTCACACTTCTCCGTCCAAACAAATTTCACAGCTTTTCGAGTCAAATTCATTAACGGAGTTGCGATCTTGGAAAAGTCTTGAATGAACCTTCTGTAATAACCTGCCAATCTAAGAAAACTTCTTACTTCTGACGGCGTCTTCGGCTAATCCCAGTTAACCACAGCTTCAACCTTGGAGGGATCTACCGAAATTTCGTCCTTATCGATCACATGCCCAAGAAATTGTACTCTTTTAATCCAGAATTCACATTTCGAAAACTTAGCATACAACTTCTCTTTTCTCAACACTTCCAACGTTAATCTCAAATGCTCTTCATGTTCTTCCTTGGTTTTCGAATATACAAAAATATCATCTAGAAATACCACTACGAACTTGTCCAAAAACGGCTTAAACACACCATTCATTAGTCCCATAAATGCTGCAGGAGCATTCGTTAAACCAAACGACATTACAAAAAATTCGTAGTGACCATATCGTGTTCTGAACGCTGTCTTCGGTACATCCTCTGGTCTCACCTTCAGTTGATGATAACCACTTCTCAAGTCCATCTTTGAAAAGTATCTTGCTCCCTTCAATTGATCAAACAGATCATCGATCCTCGGTAATGGATATCTATTCTTAATCGTGACCTTATTCAGTTCTCTATAATCAATGCAGAGTCGCATCGATCCGTCCTTCTTTTTCACAAATAACATTGGCGCTCCCCACGGCGATACGCTTGGTTGAATGTACTTCTTGTCCAGTAATTCTTGTAGTTGGACCATCAGTTCTTTCATCTCTACCGGTGCCATTCGGTACGATGCCTTTGATATTAGAGCCGTTCCTGGAGCCAAATCGATAACGAATTTAAATGCTCTATCTGGAGGAAGTCCTGGCAAATCATCCGAAAATACGTCTGCGAAATCTCGCACTACTGGTATCTCATCTATTTTTGGATTCTCTTTACGACTATCGACTATGTAAGCTAGATATCCTACACAGCCTTGTTTTAACAACCTTTTGGCCTGCATCATCGTCAGACAACTCGCTTGTCTAGGCGACTTGCTACCATAAAACACAACCTTTGACGGAGTCATAAGGTTAATACGCTTCTTCTGGCAGTCAATTACAGCCCCATAATTGGATAACCAGTCCATACCCAAAATAACGTCGAATTCCCCAATTCGAATAGGGATAAGATCTACGTTCGTGATATTACCCTTAATATCCACTCTACAGTTCTTATGCATGTACTTAACAGAGATTATTTCTCTATTCGCAATTTCTATGTTCATGGGGTATTCTAACTCGTCCTTAGGCAATTCTAAATTCTTAGCAAAGTCATCGGATATAAATGAACAAGTAGCACCCGAATCAAATAATACGTAAGCATTAACTCTATTGATCAGAATGATACCTGACACCACATCGCGAGACTGCACTGCGTCCTGCACTGCCATGTTGAATGTTCTGGAAGTCGGTCGGTTGGTTGCGGTTGGTGCTGCGATAGTCAGAGTGCTTCCACCGGTATTTCCTCTATTTCTTCCTGAACTCATTCCCCCAGATCCCTTCTTAGGACAATCCCTTGCCAGATGATCCTTTAAACCACAAGTGAAGCAGGAACCCTTCTTTGAGTTTAGACAGTTTGGTGTTATGTGGCCTTCCTGACCACAATTGTAGCACACTCGCTTCCCTTTTATACAAACTCCTAAATGGGCGTTTCCGCAGTTTGGGCATGCTTCAATCTTCTTCTTCTGCCCTCCTTGTTGACTTCCAGCTGACGAGTTATCCGTCCACTTCCTCTTCTGATTATGGCTACCCCCAGTGCTACTCCCACCAATCTTGTTATTACCTTCATTCTCACTCTTCTTCTTTTTCTGCTCGTGATTATACTTCGTTACTGCATAGCTTCCACCCTCAGCGAGTATGGCCTTCTCTAATACCCCGACAAATGTCTTCAACTGAAACATCGACACCTTACTATACAACCACGACTTCAGTCCTTGTTCGAAACGTCTTGCCTTCCTCTCATCGGTATGCACTTGATATGTGGCGAACCTTGCCAACTCGTTGGATCTAGCCGCATAATCTGATACAAACATATTCTCTTGCTTCAATTCCAGAAACTGAACCTCCAATTGGTTCTACGAGGTAGTCAGGAAATACATCTCGAAAAACATCTCCTTGAACCTCTCCCAGGTAATCATACATTCTCCTCCACGAACCTTGTATGCTTGCCACCAAAAACTGGCTTCAGATTTCAGTATAAACGTTGCAAAAGCGGTCTTCTGGTCCTCTCTGACTCTTCCGACCTCAAAAACCTTCTCCATCTCCATAACCCAAGTCTGAGCTTCAATCGGATTCATAGAGCCTTTAAATTCTGGCGGTCCCACCGCCTTGAAATCTTTGAATGAAGTATTCAGTGGAGCTTGAGGTTGATTATTCATTGCTCCAGCTAGAAGGTTCACTAATTATTGGACAGGATTAACATTGGCGTTATTGTTATTATTTGTTGACTCTTCCTGAGCTGGTTGACGGTTTTGTCTTCTTCTTGGTGGCATATTTCTGTTAAGAATATACGCTTATTAGGTCTTTATTAAATTCTCTAAATAGTTAAGGCTTAACTCAACAATTTAACATAATCACTTAACACATTATCTCAAACAACTTGATATATTTATTCAAATCAAAAGTTTTAACATCAAACGATAGCATCACTGCTATTTACATCATCTATCCTGAGATAAAGAATCTACAGGATTTAAAATATTAAAATATTCCTTTATTCATAAACACATAGGAATTTACATATAAAACTAATTAAGTCTTTCACATAATTAAACAAATCCTATCACTGCTAGTTAAGGTAATGAATAGCCTTGCTACACTCCTCTTCCACGATGCGAGACATCATCCTGTGATCCAACATGTACAATGGAAGTCCTTAAAACTGGATTGGGTACCTCAAAACTCGATCCTGGGCTTCATCCATTGCATTATTAAGTGTAGAGTATGTCTCCTCAAGTTTAGCCTTCTTCGCACGGCGATCGTCTTCTGCAAGATCAGCACGACGTGACTTTCGTACCCAGCCCTCCTCTGCTATGGCAAGCCTCTCTAAGCTTTCCTTCAGTTCCTTCTTTAACTTCTCTATTTCTTCAAACTTCTCCTCATTTTGACCCTTCTCGTGGACCAAATCCCATTCTACATTTCCCAGTCGTGAGTGAAGAGTCGAAATCTCCCTCTCCTTCTGCTCTAGAGTAATCTGCTGAATAATAGCCCGCTCAGTCAGATCCTGCACCTCATCTCGTAACTCCACGTTACGGTCATATAATGTGTCGTACATCTCAGCATCAATGGAATGCTGTGGAAACTCCTCTTCTTCCTCTTCCTCCTCAGGATCCTCCTCAAGATCAGTCTCAGGTTCATGCTCCTGACCAACAACGGTGATCAATGGAGATGACTCCCTCTGTACCAACTGTTCCCTAACGACATGAATGTCTCGGGGTTCCTCCTCTGTAGGTACTGTAGGTACTCGGGGTTCCTCCTCCCCTGCTCGACTAGTTCCTCCAACGTTAGACATCCTGACAACAAAATTTTTAAGTTTTAGTTACTAAGTCATACTAGTGAGCACATACTTAAACACATAAGCACATAAAGGCAACACATAATACCAGAAATTCCTACATATTAATTACGTTCACAATACCAGTCAATTACAACGTACTAAACATCATAAATTATTCTTTGTCTAATCTCGAATTTATGACTATACTTAGTCAATTACTACACTTATTGTCAAAATTAGATTTCACGAACAATAAGCTAACTATGCATTCGATCATTCAATTTACACGTAATTATGTTATAGACATGTTAAGAATTTATTTTAACACCTCATTATATGTCTAACAAGTTTTTATGTTCATTACTATAAGTTACTAACACATTGCTAGACTTGAACATTAAAAAAACATTTTCTGGACATTTTGCTAAGTGGCGCTGCGGCGCCACTTTTGTACTGAGTCTTGGCGTTGCGGCGCCGTGGCGCTGCGGCCTGGTACTTGGCGCTACGGCGCGGTGGCGCTGCGGCGCGGTGGCGCTGCGGCGCGGTGGCGCTGCGGCGCGAGAAATGAACTAGGAGTTGGCGCTGCGGCGCGAAACCCCAGACTCTGAATTTCCAGTTCACGAAGAACACAGAATTCAGCGAAATCAACACTTCTTAAACACTAATTTCACCAAATTACATATACCCACATGTTATAATTCATATATAATCATTACCCAACAATTATAGAATGATTTTAACCCATTAAAACATATAATCACAAAATTAAAATATATAAATTTCACTGTTCTTTGTGTTCTTGAAGGTTTTGAACAAAAACCATGAAAATTAATACTACGAATTCGTTATAAGGCCAAATCCAATCATTTAAACTTTGGTCTCTTCGTAATAACATGCATAATAAAATAAGAGTGTAAATTTTATGAAAACGTTTATGTTTGACATACTAAAATCACGTATAAGGCCATATGGCCATAACCCAAACTCTGTAATATTACAGCAATCATATACGACGTAAAATTATGAACTGATGATAAGGAATTATATACAATATATATTAAAACACATTAAAACAACATCTTAACACATATATGCACATAACTCTTATAATTTCAATTACAGAGACTTTACAGAAGACTTAGGAGTCATATTTATGGAAACTTTAAATGACGTAAATAAAATCTGAGTTTAAGAGATTACCCTCAAGCAATTCTTCTGATTCTTCAATATCACAATTTCTTCTAACTCTTTCTAACAATTTTCTTAAACTCTCTCTCTGTGATGTTTTTATCAAACTTAGGAGAATAATAGAAAAAAAGAAGACGTATGATAAATAGAAAAGGAACTGACGCACTGGTGGTCAATTACCCAGTCATGGGTTAACTGTCCATAACCTCCCTTAGTGCCATGTTTGGCTTAGCAAGAAAATAATTCAAAACTATTTAATTTAATATAGCTTTATAATATAGTTTAATTAATGTCACACTCCTTTTCAAATATCTTATTTAATTTAATATAAATAAAATATAATAATTTCTCATAAATTCGCATAGTCATATAATTAATTTTCTCATTAATTAATTATATGAATATTAAATCTCTAATTAATAAATAAATTAATTAATATAACATTAGGCTTATTAAATATTTATTTTAGTACAATAAGCTCACAAAATCACATACTTCGATAATAAAATTCTCCACATTAATTTAATAAATGTAACACATATAATTAAATTAATCTACCACAATTTTATCAATTAATTATTTAATCTAATAATTAAATCATCGAAAATAATTATTTACTTCAATAAATATTAAGAATTAAATTACAAAAATCTCATTCGTCACATCTTTCCCCCCTTAAAAGGATTATGTCCCCAGAATCACGACTCAATAAATTCGACCCGTTACAATCTCCCCCCTACAAAGATTCTATCCCTAGAATCGCTTACACATAATTTACACATAATTTAAGTAAATAAATGAGGGTAATTCTTCATCATATTCTCTTAGAGTTCCCACGTAGCTTCTTCAGAGTTGTGGTTCCTCCAAATTACCTTAACAGAAGGTATTACTTTATTTTTTAGAACTTGTTCTTTTCGGTCGACAATTTGAACAGGGATTTCTTCGTAAGACAAGTCTTTTTCAAAATGTAGGTGTTCGTATTCAATTACATGCTTGTAATCTGGTTTGTAGGGTCGTAGGACTGAGACATGGAAAACGTTGTGGACATTCTCTAGAGTTGGAGGTAAGGCTACCTCATACGCAACTTCTCTGACTCTTCTCAGAACTTCGAAGGGTCCAATGAATCTTGAGCTTAATTTCCTTTTCTTTACGAACCTGATCTTTCCCTTCCATGGAGAGACCTTCAAGAAAACATAACTACCTGGTTCGAACTCAACATTCTTACGGTGTGGATCGACATATTTCTTCTGTCTGTCTTGAGCTGTTGTCAATCTTGTTCGGATCACCTTGACTATTTCTGTTGTCTGCTGTACCAATTCTGGCCCTAGCAACTGTATTTCGCCAACTTCATCCCAGTATAACGGAGTTCTGCACTTTTTGCCATATAACGCTTCATAAGTTGGCATTCCAATACTAGCGTGGTAACTGTTGTTGTAACCGAACTCTACGAGCGGTAGATGATCATCCCAATTTCCTTTAAAGTCCATTATATAAGCTCTTAACATATCTTCTAATGTCTGAATTGTTCTTTCACTCTGTCCATCTATCTTAGGGTGATATGCCGTACTCATTCGTAACTGTGTACCCATGCATTCTTGTAGACGTCTCCAAAAGTTCGATGTAAAGCGCGAATCCCTATCGAAAATGATTGACACTAGCAATCCGTGCCTCGAAACAATCTCTTTTACATATAACTTTGCCAACTGATCTAAGTTGAATCTGATTTTGATCGGTAGGAAGTGTGAAGCTTTCATTAGTCGGTCAACGATAACCCATACTGCGTCATAGCCTTTCTGAGTCGTCGGAAGGCCAACCACGAAGTCCATTGTAATATGTTCCCATTTCCATTCTGGGATTTCCAAAGGTTGAAGCAATCCACTTGGTCTCTGATGTTCTGCTTTAACTTTCTGACAGGTCAGACACTTGGCAACACATTCTGCAACATCACGTTTCAAATTAGGCCACCAGAAATATTATCGAAGATCTTGGTACATCTTGGTACTACCAGGGTGAATCAAATATCGTGAGCTATGAGCCCCTCTCAAAATGTCTTCCTTAATGTTTGTTACTGGCGGTGTAACGACCCCAAAATCTATACAATTTAAATCCCGACTTCGGTCGTTAACCATACATTCAACCTCTAAATAATACATCATTATTCGATGTTAAACTTAATAAAATTGCGGAATATTTAAAACTTTTATACATTTCCTTCTTTCATGCCCTGAATCGCAACCATTATATTACATCTCTTTGATTCAATCTTATATCATGAATCGTTACAACAAAATGACTATACAAAGTCTTACATCATAACTAAATATCCATATACATTGGATAGCTCAACTTACATTTCAACAACATGTTACGTTCAAAATATGAAATACATTTCTGATAATATAGATCTCTATAACTCCACATAGCACGTATCTTTACCTTAAAATCTTGACCTGCAAAAGTGGTTATTTGCAAGAGTGAGCTCGACAGCCCAACAAAGTCTAACAGTTTTCATACATCACATAGCACATAATAACATGCTCGACATACATCTCATTAAAGTAACATGGCATACATGCTTTTAATTCACATAACAAATATAAAGATTGAGTTCCTTACTCAATCATCATTACTTAGCAAAAACAATGCAGTCATATATTGACTTTAACATTTCATGATTTCAACATGCATAACATATCATGTAATTTAAAACAATTCATCAAATCCACGTAGAAAATAGGAACCGAAAGACTTGCCTTGATCGTTGTTTACCAATAACAGTTTAACAGCTTACAGGTATCTGCACTTCATGTGCCCTACGCAATTATATAAGCATACACATCAAATATTAGTAACATAACAATACATAGTAATTGTAATGTAAACTCTACTCTATGTCTCATAATCTTTCCTATTAATAAATACACAATGTTCAACTTAATTGTGTTAACTTTTAACTTATATCTCATTGTATTTCATATTCGCAGTTCATTCAAGTGCTTAAGTCTTGCTAGGACTACTTATTGGTTTTATATTAAACACATTCCATATCTTATAATATCCATTTCAATTGAATTGAAACACTTTTTAAGTTCACACATGGCACGGCGTTTCGACGTTCATTCGTCACACGCCCGATTTGCCTCTCTTGTGTATGCTTACTATACTTATATAACTCATCTAATACATCATATATTAATGTTAAGCATCATTATATTTACTATTATTCATGTTTTGTAACTTAGGACATCATCTTTTATGGTCTGGACACTACACATGCATATGTGCATGTCCGACGCCCTCCGATTGCCTCCAAAAACATAACAGTCCTAAAGATGACCATTTTGACCCATCCTAATGACCTCAAATTGAAAAACTTAAAGAACGAAAGTTGTATGTCTACTCGTCCTCGTTCCGGAGCATCTTGAATCACCTCAATCGGAGTTTGTATGAGGAAATTATGACCATTTTACTACAGGAGGTCAAAACTGTCCAACCCAGACTTCTGTCCCCACGCTGGGGCGCGAGTACTAAGCCAACTAGTGGTGCTGGGGCGCGAGATTGGCGCTGGGGCACGAATTTCAGTGCTGGGGCGCAAATTTTGGCGCCGGGGTGCGATTTTTGGCGCTGGGGCTCAAATTTTGGCGCCGGGGCGTGATTTTTGGCGCTGGGGCTCAAATTTTGGCGCTGGGGCGCCGAAACTTGCAGAACCCAACCATGAAGAACATAACAAAGCTACTGTCTTTATTTTTAACAGCAATTAACCCCAATTAACATGTATAACTTATATAAATTATACATATACACACTACCCAACATGCATATACTAGTTTTAACACAACTAATCAACAATACTAGGAAACTAAATCTTTGAAAACACTGTTTTAGAAATCAAAACTCCATTATCGATATATAAAATACAGTAAACTGTAATTCCATGGTTATAACCAATTTGATTCCTTTGAACTACAAATTTTCTGAAATTCATACCAAATAAACATACATGACGTTCAATTTCATAAATAGCATACAATCACATACTAATTTTTTTGTTATCATGCAAAACATACGTTTATACATATATATTCACTGTAAAAACTATATCCTTCTTGCAAACGTAATTTATCATACAATTCTTCATCTAACACTAGTTATATTCCTCATAATCACATAACATCACTATAATTCAATTCTATAATAGCAATTATAGAAATTATACCACCAATGCAGTAAATTTTAAGAACATCGAGACTAAGGAATTATAGTATAACACATATATGTTAAGATTATAAAACATACCTTCTGTTGCTTCGAAACTATTTGTTAATCACTGATAATAGCTAGAAGAAATCAGAACTTGCTTTGAAAATCACTGCCTTTTCTCTCTCAAATTTCTTTTCTTTCTTAGGTTCAGTCTTAGACTAGGCCAGCGTAAACCAATAACCGACAAAAGTATACGTCAAAATAAAAACTGATATGACAATAATAAGCCTACTTATTATATCAGTTACAGAAGATAACGTATAGATTAAATATATTTTATTTATTTATTTTATTTTGTAAATAATTTAAATTTTAAAAATCTAAAAGCCATAGGGCTTTGTTTGGCAAACCAGTTAAAATTAAGGAATTTATATCCTTAAGCATTGTTTGGGTAAAACCAAATCAAAATTACTTTAATTTATTTTAATAACCATTTATAATATAGCTATTTGTCACACTTCTAATTAATTAAGTTTTCATACTTAATTTAATTAATTCTAATAACCATTCATTGTATAATATAATAATTTATTTAATCATTATAAATTCTCTAACTTAATTATTGAATTAGATTACTATTTCAAAATAATTACTTTCCTTAACTCATTAATTATTTATTAAACAAATAAATAATCAAATTACATCAAATCAATTAAACAAATACTTATTCAACGATAAACACAACCATTAAATATTTATATAATTCAATAAATATTTAAATATTTAATAAAAATCTGGATTGTTACATCATTCCCTCCTTACAAGGATTCTGTCCTCAGAATCACAACTCAAGCCACTCATTCGTTACAATCTTCCCTACTTACAAAGATTCTGTCCCCAGAATCGAAGACACAAATTACGCAAATGACTCAGAGAAATATTTCATCATTTTATCTAAATATAGATTTTATATTTCCTACTACATTCATTACCTAACAATTTCTAGGTTTCATTTCATAACTTTCATTTGAACTCAATTATATTTTGAGTATTATATATCTTTTAACCCATTCATTTCCTTTTCTAAGGATCGTTATCATAAACACTCGGGAATCGCTATCATAAACACTCGGGATATTACATTCACTCTTTCTTCTAAGAATTTCGTCCTCGAAATTTTATTTATTAATTTTTATTCATTCATTCTATTGAAGTAGATTTTACATCACTACTTCATTCATTCATTGATTTCTATAACTACTTTCTTTCCACAAAGATCATTCTACAATTATTAACTTTTCTATTAAAAGTTTAACATTATTCTTTGATAACTCATCTATTTCTTACTTCAAAATCTCTTTTCTCACTTATTCAACATATTCATCATTCAGTGTCGTATTCTACGACTCACTTCTTTCTAAGGAATACTTTCCTTTTCACTTCCATCTTACAGAATAACAAGAATCTTCACAATTGTTCAATAATTGGAAAGTAGTATGAATAACTCGGGAATTTAAAAGATTCCAAATCATGCTGAGGGTCATAAGACCACGAACTATGTCCACAGCTGCAAGTAATCTTTCAACTTCAACTTTAACAGTCATAAGACTATAAGGACCCCCGTACTTAGGGTGTTAAGCCCTTCGTACGATGTATTGTGCACAAACATTTAAACGCTATGCGTATGTCCATAGTTATAAGTAATCTTTCAACTTAAACTTTAACAGTCATAAGACTATAAGGACTCCTCGTACTTAGGGTGATCAGCCCTTCGTACAATGTATTGTGCACAAACATCTCAACGCCTCCACGTAATCCCCTATAAAAAGGTTGTTCATCTCAGCTTTTCAACATCTGAATCCGCACCAAAACAATTTGGTTTGGCATAACCTCTCAAGAAACTCTTGAATTTCATGAACATCTTTCAATATTTGTCTAGCTGAATCAAATAGCATAGACCTCTACAATAACTCGGACATTAACCGAAATATACATATACATACATACATATGTATTCTCATATCTTAAAAAAATCTCAAAAATCTTTTTATGACGTCATGATACCGCACTGTATTTACAGTCCGTTGAGGATTCCGTCATTTAGTGACTTTATCATACTACATCATACCATAGTGGGCTGACGATCCTTAGATCACATCCAACACTAGGTAATACTGCATTGATGACTCCATCGTTTTTATCATCTTTGCACCAGGTTACATGATGCATTAATGATATAAAATAAATTTTGATATATTGCAAATCATTTTTGTCTAGCCGAAGCAATTAACATAGACATACGAATAACAGTATTGTTGTTAAAACTCATTGGTTCCATCATTTGATCCAATGTTTTTAAAGAAAATAAAAGTGTAAATATCAGCACGAAGTCAATAAATTTCGAAAATCTAGCATAGCTAGTAGATTTAGAATACCTATACTTCCACCATCAACTCCACTTTCTATAATGATTCATTGCTTAATAGGTCTATCTATTCCTATCATCCTCAATACTCCATTCACACTTAATTATACCCTAGTTCATCAAACTTACCACACGTTATGAGTTCAGGAACTTGCCACAATCATATGAGTTTAAGAACTTATCCTAGTCAGACCATAGGCGTCCATTCGCTGAGGGGTTCAAAAATATACCATATAATTATGAGTCACGAACCTACCATAAGTATGAGTTTTAAGAACTCACACTTAACCTTATAATATTCTCTAACTATACTCTACCTATCTGTTATACACATGAGAAAAGAATCACCTTCTCAACAGGCATATAGCAAATAGCGCGACACAAACATTCCAATGATTATCAATGTGATAAACTGAGTGTAAGCACAAAACCCTCGCTCATACAAAGGTCTGTACAACTCAGCCATCACATGAGACCTCAATTGAAATCCCACCTAACTCTATCTTGCTTATAACTTTCCCTTTGCTCGATACGAATTCCTCATATCACATCATCTATAACTCCTCATGAGTTATCTCGTACTATTTCATAGTACACCATCTTCATAGCATTAAGCTATATTCATTCAAACATTACAGACCATCTTTCTTTTATAACTTAAACAGATCACGTCGTGACCTTATTCTATAATCATCTCTCTTAAAATTCTTTTGTTAACTCGTGATCGTTTTGTTTTACGATCCTCATTCTTTCTATTTTTCATCATTTACGACATTATTCGTTATCTTGGCTATTGGAGTTAGGAAACTCCCATTTCTTATCTTTATATGTCTTCAAGATTCTTCTTTGAATCTTCTTGTTTATATAACAATTCTTCCTTTAAGAATTTTTAACTTCATTTACATCGCTCAAAATTTCATTCAAGTTCTAAGCTCTCATCATACGTGTCCATTTCTACACTTGGTACACATCTAGTCTCTAACAGTTTCAATATGGTACGCTGAGTGGTTTCCCACAAACAACCAACAAACTAGGTTCCGAGTTGCTAGTTCGTATATACCTCCGCTCCATGAAGGAATCGTTTAGCCCAGATACCATACATCAACTATTAAAGAGTACAATTATACCACGCTTAGACATAACTCTCTATTCATAACTTCTTTATCATTCTCTTTTTATAGACATTGTCTATTTATTATCACCTTACATCCTTGTTATTGGAGTTGGGTAACCCCACATTCATATTCCTGATAACTCTGCCAGATTCTTCTTTGAATCCTTTTACGCAAGTTTTAATCTCATATTGTTCAAACTCTATTTGAGCTTATTCATTCTTTATCTTCACCTCTCTTCTCTAAGGTTATTGCCTACGGTACTCCTACCTAAGGTTGATAACCTACAGCTCTGATACCAACTGTAACGACCCCAAAATCTATACAATTTAAATCTCGACTTCGGTCGTTAACCATACATTCAACCTCTAAATAATACATCATTATTCGATGTTAAACTTAATAAAATTGCGGAATATTTAAAATTTTTATACATTTCCTTCTTTCATGCCCTGAATCGCAACCATTATATTACATCTCTTTGATTCAATCTTATATCATGAATCGTTACAACAAAATGACTATACAAAGTCTTACATCATAACTAAATATCCACATACATTGGATAGCTCAACTTACATTTCAACAACATGTTACGTTCAAAATATGAAATACATTTCTCATAATATAGATCTCTATAACTCACATTGCACGTATCTTTACCTTAAAATCTTGACCTGTAAAAGTGGTTATTTGCAAGAGTGAGCTCGACAGCCCAACAAAGTCTAACAGTTTTCATACATCACATAGCACATAATAACATGCTCGACATACATCTCATTAAAGTAACATGGCATACATGCTTTTAATTCACATAACAAATATAAAGATTGAGTTCCTTACTCAATCATCATTACTTAGCCAAAACAATGCAGTCATATATTGACTTTAACATTTCATGATTTCAACATGCATACCATATCATGTAATTTAAAACAATTCATCAAATCCACGTAGAAAATAAGAACCGAAAGACTTGCCTTGATCGTTGTTTACCAATAACAGTTTAACAGCTTACAGGTATCTGCACTTCATGTGCCCTACGCAATTATATAATCATACACATCTAATATTAGTAACATAACAACACATAGTAATTGTAATGTAAACTCTACTCTATGTCTCATAATCTTTCCTATTAATAAATACACAATGTTCAACTTAATTGTGTTAACTTTCAACTTATATCTCATTGTATTTCATATTCACAGTTCATTCAAGTGCTTAAGTCTTGCTAGGACTACTTATTGGTTTTATATTAAACACATTCCATATCTTATAATATCCATTTCAATTGAATTGAAACACTTTTTCAGTTCATTAACACATGGCACGGCGTTTCGACGTTCATTCGTCACACGCCCGATTTGCCTCTCTTGTGTATGCTTACTATGCTTATATAACTCATCTAATACATCATATATTAATGTTAAGCATCATTATATTTACTATTATTCATGTTTTGTAACTTAGGACATCATCTTTTATGGTCTGGAGCACTACACATGCATATGTGTATGTCCGACGCCCTCCGATTGCCTCCGAAAACATAACAGTCCTAAAGATGACCATTTTAACCCATCCTGATGACTTCCAATTGAAAAACTTAAAGAACGAAAGTTGTAGGTCTACTCGTCCTCGTTCCGGATCATCTTGAATCACCTCAATCGGAGTTCGTATGAGGAAGTTATGACCATTTTACTACAGGAGGTCAAAACTGTCCAACCCAGACTTCTGTCCCCACGCTGGGGCGCGAGTACTAAGCCAACTAGTGGCGCCGGGACTCGATTTTTGGCGCTGGGGCGCCGAAACTTGCAGAACCCAACCACGAAGAACATAACAAAGCTATTGTCTTTATTTTTAACAACAATTAACCCCAATTAACATGTATAACTTATATAAATTATACATATACACACTACCCAACATGCATATACTAGTTTTAACACAACTAATCAACAATACTAGGAAACTAAATCTTTGAAAACACTGTTTTAGAAATCAAAACTCCATTATCGATATACAAAATACAGTAAACTGTAATTCCACGGTTATAACCAATTTGATTCCTTTGAACTACGAATTTTTTGAAATTCATACCAAATAAACATACATGACGTTCAATTTCATAAATAGCATACAATCACATACTAATTTTTTTGTTATCATGCAAAAAATACGTTTATACATATATATTCACTGTAAAAACTATATCCTTCTTGCAAACGTAATTTATCATATAATTCTTCATCTAACACTAGTTATAATCCTCATAATCACATAACATCACTATAATTCAATTCTATAATAGCAATTACAGAAATTATACCACCAATGCAGTAAATTTTAAGAACATCGAGACTAAGGAATTATAGTATAACACATATATGTTAAGATTATAAAACATACCTTCTGTTGCTTCGAAACTATTTGTTAATCACTGATAATAGCTAGAAGAAATCAGAACTTGCTTTGAAAATCACTGCCTTTTCTCTCTCAAATTTCTTTTCTTTCTTAGGTTCAGTCTTAGACTAGGCCAGCGTAAACCAATAACCGACAAAAGTATACGTCAAAATAAAAACTGATATGACAATAATAAGCCTACTTATTATATCAGTTACAGAAGATAACGTATAGATTAAATATATTTTATTTATTTATTTTATTTTGTAAATAATTTAAATTTTAAAAATCCAAAAGCCATAGGGCTTTGTTTGGCAAACCAGTTAAAATTAAGGAATTTATATCCTTAAGCATTGTTTGGGTAAAACCAAATCAAAATTACTTTAATTTATTTTAATAATCATTTATAATATAGCTATTTGTCACACTTCTAATTAATTAAGTTTTCATACTTAATTTAATTAATTCTAATAACCATTCATTGTATAATATAATAATTTATTTAATCATTATAAATTCTCTAACTTAATTATTAAATTAGATTACTATTTCAAAATAATTACTTTCCTTAACTCATTAATTATTTATTAAACAAATAAATAATCAAATTACATCATATCAATTAAACAAATACTTATTCAACGATAAACACAACCATTAAATATTTATATAGTTCAATAAATATTTAAATATTTAATAAAAATCTGGATTGTTACAGGCGGTACTCAAATTCTGTCCTCAAATCTCAGTATTCCTTCCTTATCTATCTTAAATCTCGGTTCGGTTCCTTCAGATATCTTCCTTATCACCTTTTTGCATTCATCGTCCTGAAGTTGAGCCTCCTTAACTTTATCCAGTAGGGTTGTACCAGATTGCATTTGAAATAGCTTCTCGTCAATCTCCATAGGATACTTCACTTCCAACTCCAGTTTCTCCATTTCTGAAATCAATTCCTTCTGAGCGGTCAACAACATCAGTTTCTCCCGACCTTTTCTACTTAAACCGTCGGCAACCATGTTTGCGTTACCCGGATGGTATAAAATCTAACAGTCGTAGTCTTTAATTAATTCCAACCACCTTCTTTGGCGCATATTCAATTCTTTCTGTGTGAAAATATATTTCAGACTCTTATGGTCTGTATATATTTCACACTTCTCCCCATAGAGATAGTGCCTCCAGATTTTCAAAGCGAAAACCACTGCAGCTAATTCTAAGTCATGGGTCGGGTACCCCTTCTCATAATCCTTCAGTTGACGTGATGCGTACGCAATGACTCTGCCATTTTGTATAAGCACACAACCAAGTCCCTTGTGTGACGCATCACTATATACCACAAAATTTGTTGTGTCATCTGGAAGAGATAACACAAGTGCTGAACTTAACCTCTTCTTTAATTCTTGAAAACTTTCCTCACATTTCTCCGTCCAAACAAATTTCACCGATTTCCTAGTCAAATTCGTCAATGGAGTTGCGATCTTGGAAAAATCCTGAATGAATCTTCTGTATTATCCTGCCAATCCAAGAAAACTTCGTACTTCCGACGGCATCTTTGGCTGATCCCAGTTAATCACAGCTTCGACTTTGGAGGGATCCACCGAAATTCCGTCCCTATCGATCACATGTCCAAGAAATTATATCTTTCAATCCAGAATTCACATTTCGATAACTTAGCATACAACTTCTCCTTTTTTAACACTTCTAACGTTAATCTCAAATGCTCTTCATGTTCTTCCTTGGTTTTTGAATATACCAAAATATCATCTATAAATACTACTACGAACTTGTCCAAAAACGGCTGGAACACACCATTCATTAGTCCCATAAATGCTGCAGGAGCATTTGTTAGACCAAACGACATTACTAAAAATCCGTAATGACCATGTTCTGAACGCTGTCTTCGGTACGTCCTCTGGTCTCACCTTCAGTTGATGTAACCACTCCTCAAGTCTATCTTTGAAAAGTATCTTGCTCCCTTCAATTGATCAAATAGATCATTGATCCTCGGTAATGGATATCTATTCTTAATCGTAACCTTATTCAGTTCTCTATAATCGATGCAAAGCCGCATTGTCCTATCCTTCTTCTTTACAAAAAAAATCGGCGCTCCCCATAGTGATACGCTTGGTTGTATATAGTTTTTGTCTAGTAATTCTTGTAGTTGGACCATCAATTCTTTCATCTCTACCGGTGCCATTTGGTACGGTGCCTTCGATATTGGAGCCGTTCCTGGAGCCAAATCGATCACGAATTCAACTACTCTATCCGGAGGAAATCCCGGCAAATCATCCGGAAATACGTCTGCGAAATCTCTCACTACTGGTATCTCATCTATTATTGGATTCTCTTTACGACTATCGACTATGTAAGCTAGATATCCTACACAACATTATCTTAACAACCTCCTGACCTGCATCATCGTCAGATAACTCGCTTGTCTAGGCGACTTGCTACCATAAAACACAACCTTTGACGGAGTCATAAGGTTAATACGCTTCTTCTGGCAGTCAATTACCGCCCCATAATTGGATAACCAGTCCATACCCAAAATAACGTCAAATTCCCCAAGTTGAATAGAGATAAGATCTACGTTCATGATATTACCCTTAATATCCAATCTACAGTTCTTATGCACGTACTTAATAGAGATTATTTCTCTATTCGCAATTTCTATGTTTATGGGGTATTCTAACTCGTTCTTAGGCAATTCAAAATTCTTAACAAAGTCATCAGATATAAATGAACAAGTAGCACCCGAATCAAATAATACGTAAGCATTAACTCTATTGATTTGAATTATTCCTGACACCACATCGCGAGATTGCACTGCGTCCTGCACTGTTATGTTGAATGTCCTGGCAGTTGGTTGATTGGTTGCGGTTGGTGCTGCGATAGTCAGAGTGCTTCCACCGGTATTTCCTCTATTTCCTCCTGAACTCGTTCATCCAGATCCCTTCTTGGGACAGTCCCTTGCCAGATGATCCTTTGAGCCACAAGTGAAACATGCACCCTTCTTTGGGTTTGGACAGTTTGGTGTTATGTGGCCTTCCTGACCACAATTATAGCACACACGCTTCCCTTTCATGAAAACTCCAAAATGTGCTTTTCCGCAGGTTGAGCACGCTTCGATCTTCTTCTTCTGCCTTCCTTGCTGACTTCCAGTTGATGAGTTATCAGACCACTTCCTCTTCTGATTATGGCTACCCCCAGTGCTACTCCCACCGGCCTTGTTATTTCCTTCACTTTCATTCTTCTTCTTCTTTTGATCTTGATTATACTTCGTTACTGCATCGCTTCCACCCTCAGCGAGTATGGCTTTCTCTAGTACCCTGGCGAATGTCTTCAATTGAGACATCGACACCTTACTATACAACCACGGCTTCAGTCCTTGTTCGAATCTTCTTATTTTTCTCTCATCCGTGTGCACTTGATATGTGGCGAACCTTGCCAATTCGTTAAATCTAGCCGCATAATCTGATATAGACATATTCCTTTGCATCAATTCCAGAAACTGAACCTCTAATTGGTTCTGCGAGGTAGTCAGGAAATACATCTCGAAAAACATCTCCTTGAACCTTTCCCAGGTAATCATACCTTCTCCTCCACGAATTTTGTTTGCTTGCCACCAAAAACTGGCTTCAGATTTTAGCATAAACGTTGCAAAAGCGGTCTTCTGGTCCTCTCTAACTCTTGCGACCTCAAAAACCTTCTCCATCTCCATAATCTAAGTCTGAGCTTCGATCGGGTTCATGGAACCTTTAAACTCTGGCGGTCCCACCGCCTTGAAATCCTTGAACGTTATATTCGGTGGAGCTTGAGGTTGATTATTCATTGCTCCAGCTACTAAGTTCACTAATTGTTGGACGGGATTAGCATTGGCGTTATTGTTATTATTCGTTGACTCTTCCTGAGCTGGTTGACAGTTTTATCTTCTAGGCGGCATATTTCTGTTAAGAATATACGCTTATTAGGTCTTTATTCAATCCTTTAAACATGGATTAACACATAAACAACGTTCAAGGATTTCAAGGCGGTGGGACCGCCAGAGCTTAAAGGTTCCATGAACCCGATCGAAGCTCAGACTTGGGTTATGGAGATGGAGAAGGTTTTTGAGGTCGCAAGAGTCAGAGAGGACCAGAAGACCGCGTTTGCAATGTTTATGCTGAAATCTAAAGCCAGTTTTTGGTGGCAAGAAAACAAAATTCGTGGAGGAGAAGGTATGATTATCTGGGAGAGGTTCAAGGAGATATTTTTCGAGATGTGTTTCCCGACTACCTCGCTGAACCAATTGGAGGTTCAGTTTCTGGAATTGAAGCAAGGGAATATGTTTGTATCAGATTATGCGTCTAGATTTAACAAATTGGCAAGGTTCGCCACATATCAAGTGCATACCAATGAGAGGAAGGCAAGACATTTCGAACAAGGACTGAAGCCGTGGTTGTATAGTAAGGTGTCGATGTTTCAGTTGAAGACATTTGCCAAGGTATTAGAGAAGGCCATACTCGCTGAGGGTGAAAGCGATGCAGTAACGAAGTATAATCAAGAGTAGAAGAAGAAGAAGAGTGAGAATAAAGGTAATAACAAGACTGGTGGGAGTAGCACTGGGGGTAGCCATAATCAGAAGATGAAGTGGAAGGATAACTCGTCAGCTGGAAGTCAACAAGGAGGACAGAAGAAGAAGATCAAAGCGTGCCCAACCTGCAGAAAAGCCCATTTAGGAGTTTGTATGAAAGGGAAGCGAGTGTGCTACAATTGTGGTCAGGAAGGCCACATAGCACCAAACTGTCCGAACCCAAAAAAGGGAACCTGCTTCACTTGTGGTTCAAAGGCTCATCTGGAAAGGGATTATCCTAAGAAGGGATCTGGGGGAACGAGTTCAGGAGGAAATAGAGGAAATACCGGTGGAAGCACTCTAACTATCGCAGCACCAACCGCAACCAACCGACCGACTGCTAAAACATTCAACATGACAGTGCAGGACGCAGTGCAGTCTCGCGATGTGGTGTCAGGTATCATTCCGATCAATAGAGTTAATGCTTATGTATTATTTGATTCGGGTGCTACCTGTTCATTTATATCCGATGACTTTGCTAAGAATTTAGAATTGCCTAAGGACGAGTTATAATACCCCATGAACATAGAAATTTCGAATAGAGAAATAATCCATGTTAAGTACGTGCATAAGAACTGTAGAGTGGATATTAAGGGTAATATCACGAACGTAGATCTTATCCCTATTCGACTTGGGAAATTTGACGTTATTTTAGGTATGGACTGGTTATTCAATTACGGGGTGGTAATTGATTTCCAAAAGAAGCGTATTAACCTTATAACTCCGTTAAAGGTTGTGTTTTATGGTAGCAAGTCGCCTAGACAAGCGAGTTATCTGATGATGATGAAGGCCAGAAGGTTGTTAAGACAAGGCTGTGTAGAATATCTAGCTTACATAGTCAATAGTCGTAAAGATAATCCAAAAATAGATGAGATACCAGTAGTGCGAGATTTCACAGACGTATTTTTGGACGATTTACCAGGACTTCCTCCAGATAGAGTAGTTGAATTTGTGATCGATTTGGCTCCAGGAACGACTCCAATATTGAAGGCACCATACCGAATGACACCAGTAGAGATGAAAGAACTGATGGTCCAACTACAAGAATTACTGGACAAGAAGTACATTTAACCAAGCGTATCGCCCTGGGGAGCGCCGGTGTTGTTTGTAAAGAAGAAAGGTGGGACAATGCGGCTTTGCATCGATTATAGAGAACTGAATAAGGTCACGATTAAGAATAGATATCCATTACTGAGAATCGATGATCTATTTGATCAATTGAAGGGAGCAAGATACTTTTCAAAGATAAACTTGAGAAGTGGTTATCATTAACTGAAGGTGAGACCAGAGGATGTACCGAAGACAGCGTTCAAAACACGATATGGTCACTACGAATTTTTGGTAATGTCGTTTGGTTTAACGAATGCTCCTGCAGCATTTATGGGACTAATGAATGGTGTGTTCAAGCCGTTTTTGGACAAGTTCGTAGTGGTATTTATAGATGATATTTTGGTATATTCAAAAACCAAGGAAGAACATGAAGAGCATTTGAGATTAACGTTGGAAGTGTTGAGAAAAGAGAAGTTGTATGCTAAGTTTTCAAAATGTGAATTCTGGATTGAAAGAGTACAATTTCTTGGACATGTTATCGATAGGGACGGAATTTCGGTGGATCCCTCCAAGGTTGAAGCTGTGATTAACTGGGATCAGCAGAAGACGCCGTCGGAAGTAAGAAGTTTTCTTGGATTGGCAGGTTATTACAGAAGATTCATTCAAGATTTTCCCAAGATCGCAACTCCGTTGACGAATTTGACTAGGAAATTGGTGAAATTTGTTTGGACGGAGAAGTTTGAGGAAAGCTTTCAAGAATTAAAGAAGAGGTTAAGTTCAACACATGTGTTATCTCTTCCAGATGACACAGGAAATTTTATGTTATATAGTGATGCATCACACAAGGGACTTGGCTGTGTGCTTTTGCAAAATGGCAGAGTCATTGCGTACGCGTCATGTCAACTGAAGGATTACGAGAAGGGGTATCCGACCCACGACTTGGAGTTAGTTGCAGTGGTTTTTGCTTTGAAAATTTGGAGGCACTATCTCTACGGGGAGAAGTGTGAAATATATACAGACCACAAGAGTCTGAAATATATTTTTACACAGAAAGAATTGAATATGCGCCAAAGAAGGTGGTTGGAATTAATTAAGGACTACGACTGTGAGATTTTATACCATCCGGGTAAGGCAAATGTGGTTGCCGACGCTTTAAGTAGAAAAGGCCGGGAGAAATTGATGATGTTGACCGAACATGAGGAGTTAATTTTGGCCATGAAGAAGTTAGAACTGGAAGTAAAGTATCCTATAGAAATTGATGAGAAGCTGTTCCAAATGCAATCTGGTACAACCCTACTAGATAAAGTTAAGGAGGCTCAGCTTCAGCATGATGAATGCAAAAAGGAGATAAGGAAGATATTCGAAGGAACTGAACCGAGATTTAAGATAGATAAGGAAGGAATACTGAGATTCGAGAACAGAATTTGGGTACCGCCAGTAACAGACATTAAGGAAGACATTTTGAGCGAGGCTCATAGCTCACGATATTCGATTCACCCTGGTAGTACCAAGATGTTCTAAGATCTTCGACAACATTTCTGGTGGCCTAATTTGAAACGTGATGTTACAGAATGTGTTGCCAAGTGTCTGACCTGTCAGAAAGTTAAAGCAGAACATCAGAGACCAAGTGGATTGCTTCAACCTTTGGAAATCCCAGAATGGAAATGGGAACATATTACAATGGACTTCGTGGTTGGCCTTCTGACGACTCAGAAAGGCTATGACGCAGTATGGGTTATCGTTGACCGACTAACGAAATCCGCACATTTCCTTTCGATCAAAATTAGATTCAACTTAGATTAGTTGGTAAGGTTATATGTAAAAGAGATTGTTTCGAGGCACGAAGTGTCGGTGTCAATCGTTTTTGATAGGGATCCGCGCTTTACGTCAAACTTCTAGAAACATCTACAAGAATGCATGGGTACACAGTTGCAAATGAGTACGTCATATCACCCTCAAACAGATGGACAGAGTGAAAGAACAATTCAGACATTGGAAGATATGTTAAGAGCTTGTATAATAGACTTTAAAGGAAATTGGGATGATCATCTACCGCTCATAGAGTTCGGTTAGAACAACAGTTACCACGCTAGTATTGGCATGCCACCTTATGAAGCTTTATATGGTAGAAAGTACAGAACTCCGCTTTACAGGGATGAAGTTGGCGAAAGACAGTTGCTAGGGCCAGAATTGGTACAACAGACAGCAGAAATAGTCAAAGTAATCCAAACACGATTGGTAGCAGCTCAAGATAGGCAGAAGAAATATGCCGATCCACACCGTAAGAATGTTGAGTTTGAACTGGGTAGTTATGTGTTCTTAAAGGTATCTCCCTGGAAGGGAAAGATCAGATTCGGAAAGAAAGAGAAATTAAGCCCAAGATTCATTGGACCATTTGAAGTACTGCGAAGAATCGGAAAAGTTACCCATGATCGGGTAACTGATCTCTACTGCGTCACTTCAATTCTTTTTATACGTCTTTCCTTTCCTCCCTTGTCATTGTTTGGCTAAGTCTGAAATAAAACAGAGGGAAAATCAGAGAGAATTGCTAAGAGGTTTGTGTGAGTCAGGAAGAATCAGAAGGAGTTCATCTCCTATTACTTTATCTACGCTTGGGTAATCTCTTTAACCAAGTTTTTATTTACGTCATTTAAAGTTTCCATAAATATGACTTCTAAGTCTTCTGTAAAGTCTCTGTAATTGAAATTGTGAGAGTTATGTGCATATATGTGTTAAGATATCATTTTAATGTGTTTTAATATATATTGTATATAATTCCTTATCATCAATTCATAATTTTACGTCGTATATGATTGCTGCAAAATTACAGAGTTTGGGTTTTGGCCATATGGCCTTATACGTGTTATTTCATGTGTTGATCATATATTATCCCTAAATTTTACACTCGTACTTTATTATGCATGTTAATACGAAGAGACCAAACTTTAAATGAACGAATTTGGCTTTATAACGAATCCGTGGCATTGAATTTTAGGAATTTATGTTCAATACTTCAAGAACAGTACAATTTGCATATTTTAATTCTGTAATTATATGTTTTAATGGGTTAAAATCATTCTATAATTGTTGGGTAATGATTATATATGAATTATAACATGTGGGTATGTGTAATTTGGTGAAATTAGTGTTTAAGAAGTGTTGATTTCGCTGAATTATGTGTTCTTCGCGAACTGGAAATTCAGAGTCTGGGCCGGGTTTTGCGCTCCGACGCCAACTCCCAGTTCATTTCTCGCGCCGCAGCGCCAAGTACCATGCCGCAGCGCCACGGCGCCACAGCTCCAAGACTCAGTACAAAAGTGGCGCCACAGCGCCACTTAGCAGAATGTCCAGAAAATGTTTTTTTTTTTAAAATATTCAAGTCTAGCAACGTGTTAGTAACTTATAGTAATGAACATAAAAACTTGTTAGACATATAATGAGGTGTTAAAATAAATTCTTAACACGTCCATAACACAATTATGTGTAAATTGAATGATCGAATGCATAGTTAGCTTATTGTTCGTGAAATCTAATTTTTGACAATAAGTGTAGTTATTGACTAAGTATAGTCATAAATTCGAGATTAGACAAAGAATAACTTATGATGTTTAGTACGTTGTAATTGACTGGTATTGTGAATGTAATTGATATGTAGGATTTAAATCAAAGAACGAGTTTAGTTAAAGTGTAATCTACGCACGAGGCAAGTTTCCTAACCCTACTTGTTATCGTTATATAAGTTGATTAATTCACCTTTCTACATTGAGCAATTTCTCATTATTATTGATCAAGTCTGTTTTGTATATTAAAGTTTATAAATCTTTCAAGCATTATGTTGTTATACAATACTTATTATATTGTATACCTTTTGAGAATCTATTCAATTAAATTATCAATTATTGTTAAACCTCGTTAGACTAGCGAACCCTTTTTGATTCGACTAGTCTGTAGTTGATGAGCGTTCTAAATTTTAGAACCCTTGATGAATTATCCAAACCAAACTTCTTTTGGTGCGGACTCGAATGTCAAACTGAGATGAACAACCCTGTATATGGGATTATTTACGCTTTAGCGTTAAGATATTGTGCACAGTATGGTACTAAGGGCTGATCCCCCTAAGTACGAGAAGAAAGGTCCATAGTCTTATGACTGTTAAAGGTTTAAAGTATAAGCCTTGGCAACCTAGGACATAGTTCAAGGTCTTATGACCCTCAGAAATTCTTTTGATTCTTGTTATTCATTCTTGATTCAAAAGTTGGGCTTTTATATTTGAAGTTATTATTTTCCTCGCATGTTATTATATTGTTGTTTTCATTATTATACTTCTGGGCAATCGTGCTCACTCTTGCATAATAATAACATTGCAGTTAAGAACGAAAGAGCAGACGAACCTTCCACTAGTAAAGGCAAGGGCAAGGTTAACAAGTGATGAAGACTTGTTATTTTATATGATGATGTATTTTGTTTAAGACTTAAGTTAATGATGTTGTTTAAGACTTATTTGTTTATAATTCCGCACAGATGTTTAAGGTTAGAGTAACCTAGGACTTATTTATTATGTAGTTGATGTAACCCCATAAGGGGAGATTTATTATTATTTCTATCTATTGCATGGTTTGCATTTATTTATGGGTAGATAGATGGATGATGTTGTATCGTGAACACCAAATCCTGTGGAAATGGAAGTACCGGATTTGGGGGTGTCACAATGTATGCTGGATGAATGATGTACTCGTGACGTACAGAATCCGGGTGTGAAGATAGATCGGATTTCGGGGCATTACACTGTTTCAATGATATGAACTGTTCTATGATTAACGGTTCAATACAAGTATGCTCTGCTTATACATGAACCGTTATTGTTAAGTCTGTGCTAATGATTCTAGCCAGACAGGATGTGTATGAAAAAGATAGAGGAATGAAAGTATTTCAAAGTAAAAATGATAGATGTTTTAAGATGATAGGAATCAGAACTATTCCTATTATTCAAGCTGCTTCATAACCTTTGTTCGGTTATCGAAGTTTTGAAGAAATGTTTAAACTCTTGAAGTTATTTGTTCAACTGTTATGACTTGTTGGGCAATTGAATGCTCACACTTGCTTTTAAATGAAAAACATTTTTAGCAAACGAGGTTAGAAGAACTTAAGGATCCCTTAAAGATCAAGCTGACAGTATCCAGATGAAGTGTCATGCAAAATGTGAACGAGCGAGAAGATCAAGTGAAGTCTTGTAATGTAGAAAGATGAAACTGAACGATAGAATAGTTTAATAAACTATTATGTATCCTTGGTGGTGGATAAAAGTCACTCTTGTACGATGAAATGAATAATGTATTATTATTATTTGTAATGAAAGAGGTTATAAGGTTTCCAAAACTTGGGATTTGAGAGTGTACATTGTTATATTTCAGTATATAATGATGAATGTTGGATGAATGATGTACTCGTGACGTACGGAATTTGGGTGCGAAGATAGACCGAATTTCAGGGCGTTACACACAATACAAGATATTCAATACACCCAAGAAGCTCGAAGATGTATCAAAATTTGCGTCAACATTATTGGTGGCCAAACATGAAAAGAGAGGTTCCTGAATGCATCAGCCGTTGTTTAACTTGTCAAAGAGTCATGGCAGAGCATCAACGACCAAGTGGACTATTACATCCATTGGAAATTCCGGAATGGAAGTGGGAGTACATCACGATGGATTTTGTGGTAGGACTTCCAGCGACACAGAAGGGTTATGACGCGATATGGGTAATTTTCGACCGTCTTACAAAGTCAGCACACTTTTTGCCGATCAAGATCAGGTATACTTTGGATTAGTTAGCCAAGTTGTATATCAAAGAGATAATTTTGAGACATGGAGTGCCAGTATCAATTGTGTCTGATAGAGATATGCGCTTCACGTCAAACTTTTGGAGGAGTCTTTAAGAAAGAATGGGGACACAATTAAGGTTGAGTACTGCGTATCATCCACAGACAGATGGGCAAAGTGAGAGAACGATTCAAACATTAGAGGACATGATCAGAGCTTGTGTGATGAATTTCAAGGGAAGATGGAAAGATCATCTTCCACTGGTAGAGTTTGCATATAATAATAGTTATCATGCAAGCATTGGTATGCCACCGTATGAAGCCATGTATGGGAGAAAGTGCAGAACGCCCTTATGTTGGGACGAGGTAGGTGAAAGAATAATGTTGGGGCCAAAATTAGTGCAGCAGACTGTGGAGATCATCAAAGTTATAAGAGCTCTACTGGTAGCAGCTCAGGATCGACAAAAGAAGTACGCAGATATTCATCGCAAGAAAAGAGATTTTGAAATAGGAAGCTACGCATTTCTGAAGGTATATCCTTGGAAGGGAAAGATAAGATTTGGAAAGAAAGGTAAACTGAGTTCAAGGTTTATTGGACCGTTTGAAATACTGAAGAAGATTGGGGAGGTGGCGTACGAGGTAGCTCTACCTCCTGAATTGGAACATATTCATAATGTATTTCATGCGTCAATGTTACGTCCATACAAGCCGGATTACAAGCATATGATATCGTATGAGCCGATTCAAGTCAAGAAGGACTTATCATACGAGGAGGTTCCTATAGAAATTTTGGATAGGAAAGAGCAGAAATTAAGAAATAAGGTTATACATTCTGTCAAAGTCCTATGGAGAAACCACAATGTTGAAGAAGCTACATGGGAGCTTGAAGAAAAGATGAGGAAGAGTTATCCGAATCTTTTTGAGTAACCTTAATGAAATTCCGAGGACGCAATTCTTATTAGGAGGAGAGAATGTAATAGCCAAGAATTTCTGTGGTACATTGTAAATAAATATATTAAATAATATGTAATATATTATGGATGATTATGTGAATAATATGCTATAATATTTAAAGGAAGTCTCACTAATAAGTTAATTAAGTTAGTGAACTAACCTAAGTATTTTAATAATCTAGAAAATAGATTTAAGGTGTTAAACCCTAATTAAATACTCAATAAACTTGAATAAGACAAGTCTAATTGGGTTATGTAAGTTAATTAACATTATTGATTGATGTAAATGTGTAAATATCAATAGTAATGAGTAATAGTTCATGTGATAATAGGGTTAATATTACTAAGTAATAAGGATGACAAGTAATTTAAGCAAGCCCAATAATTTATTTAAGCATTGGACTTGTAGATAATTTGATTGTTAAGCTAGCCTAATATTAAATTTAATGGGCAAGTATGCTAGTAGCGCAATTATTTAATTATGGAGGCCCAAGTTCATGTTAATTAGTAAGCCAATCTAGTTAATTAAAAGCCCTAAAAGATGAAATTGATGGCCCAACTTGTAGCCCAATTGAAGAGGGTACTTTAGACATTTTGTATGCTAGATATTTTAATAAAAACAAAAGCAAAACATAGATATTTTGAGGCCACATGGCCGGTAAAGCAAGGGGGAAAAGGGGGATGGATATAATCATTACTTACTCCACATATTCCAAAAGATAATTACTTAATTAGCTAGGTGTCACTTTGTTTATGAAGCCACCTTCTTTATCAATATCCCATGTATCTAAGTAATGAGTAGAGAGAGAAAGAGATAGGAAGAGGTTGGGGAAATATCTATTACATACTTATCTTATATCTATACAATATCCTCCAACAAAAGATCTAATCCCATTCTCTTTCATCTTTTACTTTACTTCATCTTACTTTCTCTTAAGCTAATAAAGAAAAAACATTAGAGAGATAGAGAGGGAAATAATTTCGGTGGAAAGGAGGAGGAGAAAGAGGAAGAGATCCACTATTGATGCACCCAAAGTTTATCTTCTACTTTGGAAGAGAAAGAAAGTGTGCCCAAAAATCAAGGTGAAAACTAAACTAGCTTATTCTTTTTATTTTGTTTGTTTTTGGTTAGTTAAGGTTTACGATCTTGAGGTTTAAAACCCTCTATCTACATATTTTATATGGTATAATGTATGGTTCTAACATATTTGAGTGTTAGAATGTAAATCAAAATGATAGAAGAGAAACTAGTTTTGTTTTGTTAGAAAACTCTAGTTTTTTTAACTTCCTTTGATCGATTGCCGTTTTTTATCTACACCTTCTTTTTGTGATCCGTCAAAGAGAGGTGCTAGATATGTAAGTTAACTACTAAAACCAAGTAGTAGAGCTAAAAAATGTTGAGTACACAAGTTGTAGTGACTGTTTTAGCAAAAACAATTTTTGTCTTTAGAAAGAAAAACAAACTATTTTTGGATAGTCAATACTAGGGACAATTTTGTCATTTTACTGACATTTAAAAATTATGGAAAAATTTAGAATGATAATATGATGAGTTATCTTTAAAACCCAACTGGAATCACCGAGAAAGGAGTTGCAGATTTTCGTATGGACTGATTTTAGCAAAGTAGGTAAAAGCTAAAAATCCCGAAACTAATCTGTCCAAAATTTTGCAAAGGCAGTTTCGGCCACTTAAATTATGGAAAAAATTCTAGCCTTTTGGGACACGAATATATATCACATAAAGTAGCTCCTGTCCAAAAATGAGCTCATTTTGACTTAAAATGACCAAGTTATGACCATTTCAATATTTGGGTTTTTCGGACGAAAATTGCTATAACCGGAGTTCTATAACTCTAATGGCCACGAAATTTAAACTGGTGGGTCACGTTAACATGTATAAGATTATGCCATGAGATGAGAATTTTTGGAGTTGTGCATGATGGGACTAATTTCTTATGCCACGCGCTAAAAATGATTTTTGAAAAATACTAAAACAAATTGAAAAATTACGGGAAAATACTTTTTGTGCATGAAATACATGTATATAAGTATGTCCAAAAGATAGAAAAATAATAAGTTGATTTGGTATTTTCGTAAAGGAGATATGGAATCCAGCTTGCTGGATTGAAGGATTTAAAATCCAGGCTTGCTGGATTGAAGGATTTGGAATCCAGGCTTGCTGAATTGAAGGATTTAGAATCCAGGCTTGCTGTATTGGAAGTTTGTTGAATCCAGTTTGCTGGATTAGCCAATCCAGGTGGCTAGATTGCATGTATGTATAATCTAGACTATAATGTTAGTATTTATCTTACTAGATTATAAAGAAGAACTAATAAAAGAAAAGATTAAGTGTTAAATCATACAGTATATGAAAAAGTAATTAAAATATTATCAAAGAATGATAATAATAAAGATGTTTTTAGATAATTGATTATGTGGTTAAGTGTTAACTAAATTGCTGATAGAGTAATTGTATTATGATATAAAGTATGACATGCTGATTGTAAGATCAATCTTAACAATGATATGTCTTTACAATAAAGAGATTAAATTAAATTGTGTAGCAGTAGATCGCAGTCGAGACAAGTTCTCTAACTCAAACTTGAGTTATTCTTTTGAAAGCATGTTAGTGAATAATTATTGTTTATTATTCACATCTATATTGATTATTGATACTCGCACTCAGTGCAATTAAATTCCTGTTCTATTATTATTGAACTGTGAATTAGTTAACGTTTTTTTATTCATGAACTGTTTAAGATATGGATCTATGCTAATTGTATCAGCTAGATCAAGTATGTCTAAATTTGTTAAATCAAATATGTTGTTAAACGTTGTTCTTCACCAATTGATTTGGTAAGGACTCAAGACTGAGAAAAAGAACAAGTTGATTAAAGCATTATTAAAAAACAATTATTGCTCGTATATTAAGTGTTTATGCATAATACACCGGGTATGAAAGGCTGATCCTCTTGATTACCAAAACTTATTAAAAGGACCAATTTAAATACTGACAACCTTAGCATATGTTCATGGTCATTATGATCACTCAGTATCTGTTATTCAATTATTCGAATATTCAGTTATCAAGACTTAATTCATGTTCTTTCATAACTAATTTCTATTGTTGAACATTGAACGATAAATTTCTTACTAATCATGATATATCTTCTTTGTACTTAAACTTGCTAAGTAAATTAGTTGTTTACTCTTGCTATATCATGACATTTATTTCAGCTAAGCCAGAGAGTTCAATTAAGAAGGACAAGGGCAAGGGAAAGGTCCAAGAATAGTTAATATAAATGTTTAAGTATCATGAAATACTATGTTTGATGTTTATGTAAACCTTTTGTGTTACTTTATGTAACTTAAGTAAGGTATGTTTATGTTAAGGTAATAGACCTTGGGATATTGTATAAGACTTTATTATAATGAACAATGTATGTTTATTATTCCGCAATAATATATAAAATGCTTATGTTAATGATGGATAGTGAGCACCAAACCCGGGGTTTGAGAACTCGGATTTGGGGGTGTCACACACTTAGTATAACAAGCAGATATCAGTAGAATCCAAGAGAAGAGCATTGGAAGACATTAAAAAAATATCCTAAAGTACTTAAGAAGAACTAAGGATGTATTTCTTGTCTACGGTGGGTCTGAATTGAAACTAGAGGGCTTCATAAACTCAAGTTTTCAAACAGACCAAGATGACAGTAAATCCATTTCGGGGTATGTGTTTACCTTAAACGGTGACGTAGTGAGTTGGAAGAGTTTCAAACAGCAAACAATTGTTGATTCAGTGACAGAGGCAGAGTGCATAACTGCAAGTGAAGCTGCAAAGGAAGCTGTTTGGATGAAGAAGTTCATTACCGAACTTGGTATGGTTCCTAGCTTTACAGGACCAATACCTTTATTTTGTGACAACACCGGAGCTGTTGCGCAAGATAAGGAACCCATGTCTCATCAGAAATCCCAACACGTGTTGGACCGTGTGGAATCTCAAGACAACATTGCAGATCCATTTACTAAAGCATTCACTTAGAGAATATGGGTATGAGATACCATGGCGATTGACTTTAATACAAGTGGGAGAATGAAAGTAGTATGTATACAAGCTAATCATGTATGATAATAAAACATATACTTTATAATCAATCTTATTTATTTATTTATTAATAGAAGTATTTATTTACTAAAGGCATTTAATTTATCTACACGATGCTGTTTTAATAATATGTGATAAACCCATAGTTTTAAGCAATACTTTTAGAATCATGACGAGATCATGCTAATGAGATCTAAATTCTTAGATAGCTTAAAAACTAAAATGTTCCCAATCAATGGATTACTAAAAAGGAGATTAGTGAATCTAGATAGATTGGTACATACGTTGCTTGCTCATTAGATAAGGATGATTGATCTCGTGATCATTTGTGTGGAGACACTAAAGTAAGTATGTAGGTGCTTATTGGAGAATAAGTTCATTGAACGTGACTCGCTAAGGAATACCTAATGAAGTTTTACTTGTCTATCAATAGGAATTCATGTAGTGATTGTAGTACAAGTGATCCTTAGACTTGAGATCATCATAGTATTTTGTGTATAATGAATTACACTTTGACTTATTCCTTAAGACCTGTAAGGTGTATCAAATGGTATGCTTTGGTGTAATAAGTTATATATAGAGATAATGCATGATCAATAAAGAATTTACCTTTTCTAGTAAAAGAAGAGATATGTCCTATGTGATTCGATAAATGATAACTCAAAAATCCTTGTCCAAGGTGGAATGAAATTAGAAAAATGTTTCTAATTTACATTCATTCGGAGTTATGCATTTGGGAATCGAAATACATATAATTAAATAAAATAAGACTTGATAGTAATTCCATGTCTTATATTTAATTGGGATATTGTATGGTGGAATGATTGAATTGTATGATAACTATTTACTCAAAGGTTCTTTTATGATTAATGTCGAAATCTATATTATCTGAAAAGTCATTGAACGCTAAGGAGACTTATCTTTATTGTAGAATAAATATTATTTATTTAAATAAATTAATAGTTTAATTTATTTATTTAAATAATATTAGAATTATTCTAATTGATTTATTCACAACCGATTTAATATGGAGAACCTAAAGGGTCACACCATAAAAGGAAGAATAATTATTTAAGATGTTAATGACATAATCGTAATAATATGTTAAGTGTATTTAATTTAAACTATGGTGATAGAGTAAATTAAATAGCTTAATATTTATTCTTTAATATTCTGAAAATATTAAATATAAATTAATAAGAGGAGTCTTATTAATATTATTACAATTATTATTATTTTAATTTCTAAATAAGTTTAGAAATTAATTTAATATAAGTACTCTCCTTTATTCCTAATAAGATTAGGAGACAAATTAATTAAAAGAGTTTAATTAATTATCCCTAATAAGATTAGGGACATTAATTAATTAAAAGAATTTAATTAGTTGAATAAAACCCTATTTTAATTATATTAGAAGGGTTAACTAATATCTATATATGAGGAGTCTTCTATCAGATGTCAGTGTGGATACGTAATTCTAATAGTTGGAGAGTACGCTATTTTTCTATACCGATAGTAAACTAGGGTTTTAACCAATACACCCTTCTTCTTGATTCTTGTTCTTCCTTGGTGGATCACCTCTAGAGGCAAAACACTTGGGTGGCTAACGTTGATCAAAGAAAAGAATCTACCCAGAGATTCAAGGAGATCGTGGAGAAGTATGCGTTGAACTCGTACCTGTGGAAGCTCATATCTACAAGGGTATGATTCTATAACTTCTTATTCTTCGTTCTAATTAATAACATGCATAAAGGATGATCCGGTCAATTGGTTTATGAAAAATTTTAAAATCTAATTTTGTCATGCTTCCGTTTATCTTGCAATTTAATTGTGTCTTTGATTTTCACAAAACCTAACACTTTTGACTTGATTGAGACTATGGCAGCTAACAATTACCAGTGGCCAACAGCAAGAATGACTTAACCTAAGGCAGTTGGAGTGTTGGAGGTGGATAGAGTTACGACTTTGGTAGCTCAGATTTCAACACTATCGAAGAAAATGGATGCCCTCATTGGAGTACATGTTCAACAGGTAGCTTATGTGTGTGAATTATGTGTGGGGGAACATTTGACGGATCAGTGTGCTATTAATCCGACAACAGTTCAGTTTGTAGGTAGCTATAATCGACCTCCTAATCCATATCAAAATACCTACAATCCGGGGGCAAGGAACCACCCAAACTTCTTGTGGAGCAATAATTAAAATCAGCAACAAGCTCCACGACCATCTTATCCCCCTGGTTTTTAGAATCAGCATCAACAGTCAGCTCCGCAACATGAGAAAAAGTCAGATTTAGAGGAACTATTGTTGACGTATATATCCGGTAATGAGGTGGCAATGAAAACATAAGCAACTACGATTAAAAATCTGGAAAATCAGATGGGACAGGTTGCGATGGCCTTGAATAACAGACCTCAAGGGACTTTACCAAGTGACACTGAGAAGAATCCAGGGGGAAATCAAGAGCAGTGTCAAGCTATCACATTACGGAGTGAAAAATATCTAGAGGGGCAAAATGCAAAAAAATTCACCAAGGAAAGATGTTAAGGAAAAAGAAGAAAGAGTGGTTGAAGAGAACAAGGGTGAAGATAGACAAGTGGCTAAGGAATAGGCTAATGTTGTACCCGTTGTCTATCCTCCACCACCGTTTCAGCAAAGGGTTCAAAAGCAAAAGCTTGATAAATAGTTCTCTCAGTTTTTAAAAATCTTCAAAAAGCTACAGATAAATATTCCGTTTACAGAAGCCCTAGAAAAGATGCCGAGCTATGTAATGTTTATGAAGGGTATTTTGTCGAGGAAGAAGAAGTTGGAAGATTATGAGACTATTGTATTAACGGAGGAGTGTAGTGCGATATTACAAAGGAAATTGCCTCTGAAGTTGAAGGATCCGGGTAGTGTGATATTACAAAGGAAATTGCCTTCAATAAATGTTTATGTGATTTACGTACGAGTGTGAATCTCATGCCGTTATCTGTGTACAGTCAGTTGGGTTTGCTGGCACCGAAACCAACAAACATATTACTACAGTTGGCAGATAGATCAGTTACTTATCCAAGGGGAATTGTTGAAGATATATTGGTCAAGGTGGATAAGTTTATATTTCTAGCAAATTACATCATCCTTGATTATGAAGAGGACAAGAACATCCTAATTATCTTAGGGAGGCCATTCTTGGCAACTGGGAGGACTCTTATTCATGTGCAAAAAAAAATAGTTAATGATGAGAGTGCAAGACCAAGAGGTTAAGTTCAATTTTTTCAAAGCTATGAAATTCCCTACGAATGATGAAGAGTGTTTCAGGATGGATGTAATCGAAAAAATGGTTAGTGAAGACTTGATTCAAGGTATGGACAGGGATCCGTTGGAAAACATATTACTGTGAGATGTTGACTTGGACGACCCTAAATTTATTGATTATCTGCATATGTTGGATGCATTACCTAGAGTGAGTAGATTCAAGATGCCATTTAAGCCATTACATACAGAATAAAAAGCATCGACACGGATGATACCCTCACTTGAGGAACCACCTACTCTTGAACTAAATCCTCTCCCTAAACACCTCAGGTATACATTTTTGGGTAATTCAGATACTTTACCTGTTATTATTGCATCTACACTTAACGAATTAAAGGAAAGTAAGTTGTTGAGGGTTCTTCGATAGTAAAAATCTAAAATAGAATGGACAATTGCTGATATTATGGGGATAAGCCCTTCATTCTGTATGCACAAGATACTCTTGGAAGATGAGGCAAAACCAACAGTGGAACAACAAAGAAGGTTCAACCCTATTATGAAAGAGGTTGTGAAGAAAGAAATTCCAAAATGGTTGGATGCTGGGATAACTTACCTTATCTCAGACAGTTCATGGGTGAGCCCAGTGCAATGTGTCCCAAAGAAAGGTGGGTTGACAGTCGTGACCAATGAAGATAATGAGTTGATACTGACTAGGACAGTAACCGATTTGAGGGTTTGTATGGATTATACGAAACTCAATAAGGTAACCCGAAAGGATCACTTCCCCTTACCCTTCATTGATCAGATGTTGGACCGATTGGCTGAACATGTGTACTACTACTTATTGGATGGGTATTTAGGGTACAATTAGATTGTGATTGTACCAGAAGATCAAGAGAAGACGATGGCCACATGCCCATATGGCACATTTGCCTTTAGGAGGATGTCATTTGGACTCTGTAACGTGCCGACGACATTTTAGAGATGTATGATGGCAATATTCTCAGATATGGTGGACCACAATGTAGAGGTTTTCATGGATGACTTTTTAGTATATGGGAGTACATTCGACAGTTGTCTAGAGAATCTGGTTATGGTACTGAAACGCTGTGTAGAAGCCAATTTGGTGCTAAACTGGGAAAAATGTCATTTTATGGTCGAAGAAGGAATCATCCTTGGATACAAATTTTTTGCTATGGGGTTGGAAGCAGATCGTGCAAAGTTAGAAACAATTGAGAATCTTCCACCACTAACATCGGTTAAAGGGATTCACAGTTTTCTTGGGCATGCTGGTTTTTACTGTCGGTTTATTAAAGATTTTTCGAAGATTGCAAAACCACTATGTAGTCTATTGGAAAAAGATGAAATTTTTAGATTTGACGAGGAGTGTTTAATGGCTTTTGAACATTTAAAGAAGAAGTTGACAATAGCACCCGTAATCATAGCATTGGATTGGACGATGCCATTTGAACTGATATGTGATGCTAGTGATTACGCGGTAGGGGCTGTTTTGGGTCAACACCTAGATAAGATTTTTCATTCTATATACTATACAAGTAAAACCCTAATGGATGCTCTATTAAATTACACAACTACCGAGAAAGAATTACTTGCGGTAGTGTATGCCTTTGACAAATTTTGCTCATACCTGATAGGAACAAAGGTTGTTGTATACACTGACCACTCGGCGATTCAGTATCTAATTTCCAAGAAAGATGCAAAGCCTGGGCTTATTTGTTGGATTCTACTCATTTAAGAGTTCGACTTTGAAATCAAGGATATGAAGGGATAGAAAATCAGGTAGCTGATCATCTTTCGAGGTTGGAAAATCTGAACAAAGACAAGGGAGATAAGGTGTTAATCAACGAGTCATTTTCAGATGAACAGTTATTTGGGGTGAGTTCAAAATTTTCATTGTATGCGGATTTTGCTAACTACTTAGTGAGCAAGATTCTTCCTCCAGACTTGACATGTCAACAAAAGAAGAAATTTCTACATGATGTTAGGTGGTATATGTGAGATGTGTAGTATTTATTCAGACAGTGTGCAGATAAAATGATTCATCGATACGTGGCCAATAGTGAAGTGAACAACATCTTACACGCATGCCACACATCTATATATGGGGGACACTATGGAAGTGAGCGAACAGCGGCAAAAGTTCTTCGGGCAGGATTCTATTGACCCACTTTGTTCAAAGATGGTCACCAATTCATAAAAAGCTATGATCGATGTCAAAGGGTGGGCAATATTTTAAAAAGGAATGAGATGTTGCTGAACATGATCTTAGAAGTGGAAGTTTTTGATGTGTGGGGGATGGATTTTATGGGACCTTTTCTGCCTTCATAAAATAATCTATACATCATGCTGGCAGTGGACAACGTGTTCAAGTGGGTCAAAGTTGTAGCACTCCCAACAAATGATGTCAAAGTTGTCTTAAAATTTTTGCAGAAGAACATCTTTACGAGATTTGGCATGCCAAGAGAAATTATAAGTGACGAGGGAAGTCACTTCTATAATAAGTTCTTTACAGCTCTCTTGTCAAAATATAGGGTCAATGACAAAATTACGACTGCGTATCATCCCCAAATGAGTGGCCAAGCCAAAGTTTCAAATAGAGAGGTGAAAAGAATTTTAGAGAAAATAGTTAATCCGAACAGAAAAGATTGGTCTTTGAAATTAGATGACGCTTTATGAGTATATTGCACAACATACAAAACACCAATTGGTATGTTTCCGTATTAACTTATCTACAAAAAAGCGTGTTACCTCCTAGTTGAACTTCAGCGTAAAGCATACTGAACCATACAGAAGTTATATTTCGATCTAACAGTTGCGGGGGAGAAAAGACTACTACAATTTAATTAGTTAGATGAATTTCGTCTGCAAGCTTACGAGAACTCCAAGTTGTATAAAGAAAAGGTCAAGAAGTGGCACGACCATAAAATTTTGATTAGAAATTTTGAACCAGGCCAAGAAGTATTATTGTACAACTCTTGACTGAGGTTGTTCCTCAAAAAACTCAAATCAAGATGGTCGGGGCCGTTCACCATTAAACTAGTCTATCCACATAGCACCGTTGACCTGTATAGCCAGAATCCGTTGGAAATGTTCAAAGTCAATGGGCAATGTTTAAAGCACTATTGGGGTGGTGGCATTGATTACTAAGCAACCTCAATCACTCTTGCCGATGCACCATGACACAGGGAGTAGTCGGCTGAAAGACATAAAAACAAGCGCTAAGTGGGAGGCAACCCAATTTTCATGTTATTTATAGTATTTAGTTTCATATTATACAACTAAGTAGATTAGTTATTGGTATTGTTAATTTGTAGTTCAATTTTTAGCAATTAATAGGATAATTGGCTTATTTAGCTAGTCAATGTGTCTTAATCTTAGCTTCTTTGCTCATTTTTTTTATGAAACTAGCTCTAATAGTGGGTTTTATTGGATTTCAGGAACTGAGAATGAATTTTACATGCGTGCAAGACAAAACAACATAAATTCAAAAGTTGTGCAAAAAACAGTAGCCACCCCGGTGGGCCCAATCTAAGCCTGGCACACCCTCCCCGGCAGGGGTGCTTTCTGTTCTTACCCGCCCTAGCGGGCTCCCAAAGCACAAAAAGACTGGCCCCAGCGGAGGGTTCTCAGCCATAGCCCACCCCGACGGGGGTTTACAGCACAAATAGGTGCCACCCCGGTGGGGGGTCACTGATTCAATTTTTATAAACTTCTCTACAGTCGTGCCTCCCCCACTTCCCTCTCTTATAACTGAACACAACACCCATGATTCCTCTCTAAACCGCCCACTCCCCATCAAAATTGGCCATCTATTACACTTCTATTTATACTCAAAGTATAATATCTCTAAATCCACAACCAATTTCAGATCATCATCACATAAACTAGGGTTTCACCATCCAATTGCTCAATTTTCTTAGCTAGGGCTCAGAAATTCGAATTTGTGCACTATTTGGAAGGAAATCACTACTTGTTCAACAATAGCAATGCATTCAATAGTGGGTAAGCACTATTTATGGGTTTCATTCATCCTTGATACTTGCTCTGTAATTTGGGAGTTTGTGTTCTCTGTGATATTATGCGCACACCAAGTTCTCAACGAAATGCCTAAGTAGAAAGTTTGGGGGAATTGTGCTTAGATTGATACAACATGGCACCAAAAACACCCGTCAAGCGGCAAAGGGGTGAGGGGTCATCACTGCCCATGAAGCTTCGATAAACGAAAATTTGTCAGTGCCATGGAGGCAGACAAGTTTGATTACCTAGCACCAAAGGCACTGACATCGAAGCGTGGGTTAAGGCCTGAGTCATTCGATGTTCAGATGCACCGTTAAATTCATGAACAAGTGTAGGACACTTTCACGGACCAACCCGATCCAGCGGTGGTAACAGTTGTAAAGGAATTTTATGCGAATGCAGAGGACAAGTCACCGTTCGTTGCAATCGTTCACGAAAAAAAAGTCTCGTTTGGTCCTGAAGCAATAAACGAGTTTTACAATGTGTGAGCCCCAGCCCTATGCCAAAATGCTTAGCTGCGCGATAGCAACCCCGACTATGACTAAATCTTGATTAAAATTTCAAAACCTGGTACATTATGGGTTAAGAGCAAAAAATGAGGGACACTGTTTATGATCAAAGATTTGAGCCTGTACGAAAAGATTTGGTACGCCTTCCTCTATATAAAGTTATTTTCGTCCACACATACAAGTGAGGTTACCAAAGAAAAAGTGTTGCTTCTTTATTCTATCGTGAAGGATTTTGACATCGATATTGGAGCTATCATCAGCTTTTTTATCTGGCGCTATTTATGAGGCCCATTTTTTGGAGGGTTGCCTCGCCCATCTCTTATATGTGGACTATGCCGTTAGTCAGGCGTGAGATGGGTGGCTGATGAGCCAGTGTAGCAGCCCCTATAGTTGTTAGACTCGTGACTCATTACACGATACTTGGTCTGGCAAGGAGGCGTGCAGCACCCTCGTGGCCTAGGTTTTATATTTCACAATGCTCCAGAGGAGGAGGAGGCTGAAAAAAATTCTGAGGATGATGAGTTTAAGGTGGATGAGATGTCAGAGGGTGATGAGGAGGCTGCACTTGGGCCTTCTAGGTATACTAAATATATGTTTAGCACTTAATTTCGGAGCGTACAACACCACATTGATGCAAGGGACATACTTGAAGATATAAAGTTGAAAAGGATAGCAGCACGATAAGACCACACCTTTGCCACCCAAAACGCCTTTAATGCTCGTTTGGCAGAGGCATTTGCTAGATTGAACCCTGCTGTTACTGACTAGTTCCAATTACCAAGTCCACAACCATTTCTCGTGTATCCACCATCAGATTCAGATATTGAGGAGGTGCCACCTCCTGCTTAGTTGATACAGGGAAGTCCTCTATGCTTTATTGCAATATTCTTAACAATGAGGACATTGTTTGTTTTAAGTTTGGGGGTGTATGTGCATGTTATTGTAGTTTTTTGCATTTGATTATTTATTTTACTTCATGCTTGCATTGCATATTTAGTTTATGTTTACATTGCATGTTAGTTGCATCGTTGGTATAGTAGAGTTTAGTTTTTGTAGTTTAGTTTGTAAATAATAGTCTTTGTTTTTTGTTATGAGTTATATATAAAAAAACTGAAAAATGGAAAATCACAAAAATAGTAGTTAGTTTATTGCTTATTGTGTTACATTTAGTTAGTATTTGCATGATTCCAGCTTTTTAGATGGTTGAGGTTATTCTGACCAATGATGAGATTAGAATTGCATAGACAAGAATTGGTATTGGCATATAGGACTTAGATGTAATTTCATATCATGACCCAAGTCTTTACCGATTTGAAACTGATATAATCAAGATATCACAGTAAAATGACTATGTTGACTGACTTGGTTTAAATTTACCCATATTTAACTTCTTAAGGGGAATTTAGTCTTAATGTAAGAAATTTAGTGAATTAGTGATGAAGGCTGAGATTAGGCAGAAACTTAAGTTTGGGGGAAGATATGGGATCTATCTAAAAAAAGAGAGAAAAAGAGAAAAAGTAATGAAAAAAATGAGTATGAATAAACATCGTGGCTAGTTTAGTTCTGTGGCCTTATTTACTTAAGTACGTATGCCCGATGGGATGTCTCTACACCTATCGCCCTAAAGTCATCTGGCTTGGGAGTCGTTGGTCGAAAGCTAGCTAATGGGTAGCACTGAAAAGCTTAAGAGGACTAGACATTTCACAGTCATGAGTAAAAATAAGTAAAAATGGGAGAAAGTGCGAAAAGCCCCCGTACGTGAATAAGAAAGCGAAAGTATCCCATATTGACTTCTAATTTTGGTATCTGTTGAGTTTTAGCCAAATTTTTCTTGTTTACGAATTTCTTGACATTAAACTGTTTTCATCCTTTAAAGAAGCGTATTATGTGTCTTATTTGAGTTACAGTCAGTTAATATGGTTGTTGAGCACACACGCACTATGTCGGTCATAACAGGGATTTATTTGGAGATTGATATAAGATTATTGACATGTTTTGGAAAAATTTATTGTTTATGTTTATTGTGATTTCTCTAAGGCAAATTGAATAGACTTTATACTGTCTGATAGCTGGATTCGTATGCATGTAGTTATTTGCATTGCATTGCATTTTATTTTGGTTGAGGACAAAAACGGTTTAAGTTTGGGGGAATTTGATGAGTGAGTTTTATACCTACGAATTGGATGACTTTTCAGACTTAAATGGTTACTAATCTATCTATTTTAGTATTATTTTATTCATTTGTGTTATGTTTGTGTGCAGGTTCTATTTGTATTGGCTAAGACAAGGGTTGATGGCTAGGTAGCAGGAAAGTGCAGGCAAAGCAGCAAAAAGCAGTGAGATACAGAGTATACCCCGCCGGGGCGGGCATGCATAGTTCAAAATATCTCGTCAAGGCAGGGGTACACGTCATCAGGAAGTTTGATACTCCGCAGGGGCGGGGGTTACCAAGAAAGAAAAGCCCGCCGAGATGGGGATGCGCAGCTAAGGTGGAGGTTTTCTGATGTGATTCTACTTCTGTTGTTGTGTATCTTTTGGACTTTGTATTCGATTAAGATAAGAAATAAAACGAATGTGCTAGCAGGATAAAATACTTATATATGAGGCAACGGTCCGTGTTGACTCATGAACAGACAAAATGATATAAAAATTATTTAAATTAAAGTAATAATATAGTAAATTAAGTTTTACTATAAAAGATATGTATTAGTTGTAGCTGTTTAAACCCCGAATTTGCAAGTAAAGGTAAAAGATATTTCTGAAATGGAATATAAATGGTTTAAGCTTCAAGATGTAAAATATTTACATAATGTGTGAGTCCTTTATTATTTATATTAAGAAGTGATTTGAATATTATTAAATGATTAATAATTTTAGCAGATGTTTAAGATATTATTAAATGATTAAAATATTATTAAATAATTAATAATATTAGTAAATGATAATAAGTGATTAAAATATTATTAAATGATTAATAATATTTGTAATTGAATAAAATATTATTAAATGATTAATAATATTAAGAAGTGATTTAAATATTTTTAAATAATTAATAATATCATTAAGTGATTAAAATAAAGAGAGCGTATTCAGTGACCAAAACAGAGAGACTTCATCAAGTCTATCATGCATTTAATCATCAAACAACTAACAAACCCTAAATTTTGGAGATTTTGGAGGAATCAAAGCAAGGAGCAAGGAACACGAAGATTGCAGTTTGAAATGAAGAAAAGGGTGGTTCTATTTACTATTTTTCATTCATCAATTTTAGTTTTGTAATTGGGATGTTTAATTCTTTGATCTTTTCAGTATTTAATTCATTAGTCATGAACTAAATTATCTTATTAAGCCTATAATGGATCTTTATGTGTAATGAAGATTATTATGCTTCAAGTTTAATTCAATGATGCTATTATCAGTTCTTCTATTATGATTTATGAGTAATCTATGAGTTGCTTGAACACCAATTCTTTGTGAACTTATATGAATTTGAGAGATGAAATATTGGTTTAGACTTAGTCATGATAGCATGTGGTTGTGATTTCTTCATTTTAATAGAATTCATAATTTATGTTTAGAATAAAGATATAACTATGCATCACATGTAATCGTATGGGAACTTGGGATTAAACCTTTTTTGAAGTGTAATACACATAGAGATATTGTGAATTAGTTAATTAGGGTGTTTTGCTTAATTCTATCATCTGTGGATTTAAGTTGATACGGGTATAGTGGATCGAGAGATGGTTATATCTACTTTCGTGTTCATGATTATTGAACTGGAATAGTTAAATTGAATTAAAAGGAAGTTTGATAATCTAAGTGAAGCATAAAGTGAAGTTGTAGGCTTAATTCTCCATTATCTGATTTAAAATTCGTGGTAGTTAGTTGATTTTATTTTGTTTTGTAGTTTTTCATTATTTTCGTCATTAAATCATTTAGTTTAATAAAATTAAGATAATACAAAGTTGGTAATTGTTAGGGTAAAATTCATATTTGTCTCTATGGGAACAATACTTGACTTATCATTATATTGCTTGTTGATCATGTATACTTGTGTACCATGCTTAATTAGATTACACCCAACAAGTCTCTTGTCTAGTTTTGATTCTACGGCTCTCGATTTGTGAGAGCCCCAAATCCCGGTCCTAAATCACTAAGGATCTTGTATAACTATTGCAGAAGATATAAGCATAAATTGTTTATACATTACATTTTACACATTATTCCCCAAGGTCAAATAACCTTAAATTATACACAATTCATAAACTATCTAACATATAATGTTATTATCAAACATTACTATTACATTTTAGCTGCACATATTATTCCAAGCTGAACTTGACTTTGACCTTTATTGTATTCGAACGTATTCGTCTTATCTGCAATGGTTATCATGATATAGCAAGGGTGAGCAATAAGTTTGCCCAGCAAGTTTAAGTTCAATAAATTACCGATATATCATGATAGAAAGAATTGAACAATAAGCTGGCTAAAGTTTTATAATATAATTGTGAACTAGCATGAACAAATGTTACATAGCTGAACGAACATGGAACATGAACATATATATATCTAGACCGAATGGTAATGAAGGTGATCAACCTTTCATACCTGATGAATACATGTAGTATGCACAGAGTGCGATTTAATAATTATTAGACATGGCAATCAAAAATGATTAACCACAAGTATATTTGAATAAACAACTTAAAGTTGAGTTAAGAAAAATTTGCTTGAACTGTTGATTAGCGTTACACAATTTAATAAGCTTTGCCTGAAGACCTATTATAAATAATATTGATCTATAATTTAGAATAATATCATCACAATATTTAAAATAACCTAAACATGTTATCACATAACACTATCAGTCTATATCACACATAAGACCTAGTATCAAGTGAAACTATTACAGTCCGAGTTGAGTTTGGTACTATTTTGACATCCTGATTGCCTAATCGGACAAATTATCGAGTTTAAGTTCAATTAAACTGTGCCTAAACACTTAACAATTATCTTAGATAATTATATTATCAGTCAAAATATTTTTCATAGGCTCCTAATAATTTTTAAATAATTATTATCATTTATCATGAATTTTTAATCATTAATATCGTATTTATAAGAATTAAATACCACATAATTCTTTTATCATTAATATTTATTTAATATTAAATATTAATGAAAACCATAACATAATATTATAATATATTTATAATATATCAAAGTATTTTTAATACCTTAAAAATCATATTTATATGAATTTTAAATCTTTAAATCTATTATCTGATAATTGCTTTTAATATTAAAATATTAATATTTTCATGACAAAATATCAAAAGTTATATTTTATAACTTAAAATATTTTTATAACACTTAAATCATTTTTATATGATTTTTAAATCATTAATTCTATTTTTTCATAATTTATTTAATATATTTATTTAATAAATTAATTACCATTAATAAAAATTTATTAATGAAATTCATCCCAAAATATCAAAAGTCATTAAAAATAACTTAGAATATTTTCCTATACCATAATATAATTTTTCATGATTTTTTAAGTATTAAAATCATTTTTAAATAATTTATTTAATATTATAATTAAATAAATTAATTACCATTATTATTCAAAAAATATTAAATATTTATGAAATATATTCAGAATAATTAAAAACTGATTTTCAGGCTTTAAAATAATTTTTAGGAATTTATTATGTATTTTTAATAATTAAAAACCATTTTGTTTCTATTTAATAAATAAAATAATTATTTTTTGAAAATTAATTATTAATAAAGGGCCCTATAGCGATAGAAATGTCGCTTTAGGTGTTATTGAGCCTGTTCTTGAGCCTTCATGTCAGTTATCAGGTTGCTACCTTTGACCACATATACATTCTTGATTATAAAGTTTTTGGGCTATAAAAGACATTGATCTTGTAGTATTTGTGTAATACTATAATCTCCAGCAAGTTTCATAACCCAAACATATCAAATCTACAAGATCCAGGCTTGCAAAGTTGTTGTCAGAGGCCTGCTGGGTTTTCTGGGTTACCCAGAAACCTAGACAGCTTCGTGTGCCCACTTTGTGGCTCAAAAATCTTAGGGTTCTGGTAATTTGTTTGGTGTTCTAATGATTCAAACATGTAGTCCGTATGTCAAGGAACATAATGATAACACTAAATTGGTCAAACAACATAACAGGTGAGAGATCAAGGTCGGTCAAAGGCTTGTCAGAAGCTGTTTTTGGCGATTTCTGGGTTTTTCAGATTTAGTCTAAGGCAGTTGGTCCACGCTTGTTTGACCCACAATATATTTGATCTTGTTATGGATCTAAGTGATATAAAGATATGATCATGTAGTCCTCATGTCAGACTATAGGATCAAAGCACTAACACTTACTAAAACACAAGCAGTAGCAAGATCAAGGCCCTGCAAAACGTTGTCAGAAAATTCTGGGTTTCTGGGTTTGCCCTGATTTTGTGACGCCCTCAAAATAGGTACACATCACCCATTCTGAGTTGTCAAATACATGGTACAGAAACAAATATAACTTCATTAATACAATTATCGTGCAAAATACGACAACACATATACTGTGAGTTTAAATACAAATATTGTCTAATAGACAGTATTAAAACTCAAAAGGAGTCCTCATTACAATTATTGATACACTATTTTACAAAAATAGCGAGGACTGCTAAAACAACTTTCTAGAACCATCACTCCATACCCCGGCTAGTTCCTGCTACATTCTCACCTCCTGAGAAGAAAAATGAAACAAAAAGGAAAAGGGTGAGCTCAACTAGCCCAGTAAAGAATATTATGACTAAGATAATATACAACAAATTATCAATAGTCTTCAACAGAGAAAAATCTGATAGAATATAATAGACAACAAATTTTAGATCAACAACTGCAGTGGAAACAACAATTCATTAGAAGAGTTAAGTAGAGAATGAAATCTATTATCATATATGAATTTAAAAGTACATCATCAATATTTTATCCCTGTAACATCAATCAATATATATCTTGAATCAAATATTCATTTTTGCACTACGGGCCAAAGATATTCATTTGTATCACCAGTTGGTCATGTTCATCTCAACACCTGTTTATCTTTGCACTACGGGCTAAAGATATTCATCAGGTAATCATTCATCTTTGTACTACAGGTCAAAGATATTCATCAAGTATCATTATTAAGGACTGAGGATGATGAAAAATATTTTAGAGAACGAATCAAGTAAGATAAAAGGACAAACTTTAGATATTCGTACTTTAGATAATTCAAGTTTAAAAATACTCCATAATAAATCATAATGGAGTAAAATTCAAGAATGACGATCAAAACATGGATACAATCAAAGATAGCAACCATACTAAACATCTGGGATGGAAAAGAGAAAATATCATTTTTCGGTGAGTAGTGTCGTTTTGTGAATAGTGCCATATACGTGAATAGTAACACCGACACAAAAAGGTAGAAATTCCATAATAAAACATATATCAATAATTCGGCATAATGATATTGAAGAAAATCTTATCATATAAGAAGAAAATAACATTCCTTACCTCAAACGAACAATATTTCTGAATGGAATATCGGATATGATGCTGAAGGAAACTTGCACTGAATAGCAATTCTCAAAGTATCTACATACTCACAAAATACGCTCGATAATATATATATAGAGAAAAAACTTTTTTCTGGTGTGATTTTCAATTCTAACTAAGCACCCTATTTATAGAAAAATGTTAGAACGCCGAAGTACACTTAACATGCTACTTGGTGGCTTTACCTGTTACAATTCATGCCCACCACATTTGAAATAAAATTTCAGCACATTTCTCACCAACCAAAAGTGGGGCCCACCAATTCTAGAAATTTCAAAAAATATTTTATCATTTAAACAATAATTAGAAACTTTAATAATTCATAATAAATAGCCTTTTTATCAGAAAAAATATGAATTTTATGTCAATTCCATAGAAAATTAAATTCTCTACAATTTTGTAGCTTTAAGTTTTTCCAAATTCCAAACGAAAAATGCACGAAATCTACATACAGACGATTTTTAATACCTCCATTCCGACAAAATACTGATAAAACACATCTGCATTAATTCTTTCATTTATAATCACATAAAATAAATATTTTCCTATACTTCATGTATATCCACATAAAATAAATATTTCTTATCATATAAATAAATAATTAATTATTCATAAATAATATTATAGAATCACAATTATGACAACTAGGTCGTTCCTAGGAAAGAGGGGGCTTTCCGATAAGGAATTCTCCTTACTGGCGCGCAATTAGGTGACCAAACCTCTCCTTAGACATAACTTTCTAGACATTGTCAATAATGTTATCTAATAATATTATTCAAATAATATGAATTATTGATCTGATAATGGGAAATACTGTACAGTGACAATTATTGAAACAACAATAATATAAAATATCAACGTAGCAATTATTGAATCAATAAAATAAAATATTGAACAGTAATTACTGTAACAATTATTGAGTAGTGCCTTCTTACGTAAGAATCAATAATTTAAAAATACTATGCAATACCGTGTGCTACAGTACAACCACGCGTATTACTGTATTTTAACCACCGGGTATTCCAACAGTGTTAACGAAAACGATTACGCCGTTATTTATAAAAACTCAAACTTGTCGTTTTCTTCATCCGACAGTTATTGTAAGACCCCAACTTTTTAATGAATAAAATCGAATTTCTTCTATTTATTATTATGAATAATAAGGTGTTAATTTGATATAATGCTTTGGTTATGAGTGAAATGTGCAAATTTTTTAAAATAAGCAAGTGGTTATAAAATATTCATTATTGTCGGGGAATATTCGTTTGGTCGTGGAATATTCTTTCTGTCGGGAAATATTCGTACGACGGCGCAGCCATTTCTGGGCCCCATAACAGAATAGTTGTCGGACGAAGAAAACGACAAATTTTAATTTTTATTAATAACGGCGTCATCGTTACCGTTAATACTGTTGAAATACCCGGTGAGTAAAGTAAAGTAATACGCGTTGTTGCACAGTAGCACACGGTATTGCACAATATTTTTGAATTATTGATTCTTACGTAAGAAGGCACTACTCAATAATTGTTACAGTAATTACTGTTCAATATTTTATTTTATTGATTCAATAATTGCTACGTTCATATTTTATATTATTGTTGTTTCAATAATTGTCGCTGCACATCATTTTCTATTATCAGATCAATAATTCATATTATTTGAATAATATTATTAGATAGCATTATTGGCAATGTCTAGAAAGATTTGTCTAAGGAGAGGTTTGGTCATCTAATTGCGCGCCAGTAAGGAAAAATCCTTATTAGAAAGCCCCTTCTTTCCTGAGAACGGTCTGGTTGTCATAATTGTGATTCTATAATACTATTTGTGAATAATTAATTATTAAATTATATGATAAGAAAATATTTATTTGATGTGGATATAAATGATGGATTTATTTATGTGGTTATAAATGAATGAATTAATGTTGAGGTGCTTTATCAGTATTTTGTCGGATTGGAGGTATTAAAAGATCAAATCGGTGTTCTTAAAGCTCTATTGTGTGAGTTATAATTTTGATCCGACCATTGGATCATTGTGATTTTTGAATATGTTATACATATATAAGTTGCGTATATATCCACAAATTTTGAACCGTTAAAAATTAACGCATGATTTGTTATGAATTTTAAAAGGTGTTAAAAATTATCCGTTTGTGGATTTCGAATATTTTCTGTCTAGAATTCGGAAAAACTTAAAGCTACAAAGTTGTAGAGAATTCGATTTCGTATGGAATGGACATAAAATTCGTATTTTTCTGATAAACGGGCTATTTTCTATGAATTATTAAAGTTTCGGAAAATAAAATAATTTTTATTAAAATTATGGATGGGACCCACTTTTGTCATTTGTTGAAAACATGTGCTGAATTTCTTATTCAAAGGTGGAGGTTGTTAAGTCTTGGTATACGTAGGAAAAGTAACTAAATTATATTATTATTTTATTATTTATTCTCATATGGCGTTCTAGTATTTTCCTATAAATAGACGCTTAAGTTAGAATTGAAAATCACACCAGAATCATAAACTTTCTCTCTCTATATTATCGAGCATATTTTGTGAGTATTTAGAGCTGCTATTCAGTGCAAGTTTCTTTCGACTTTACATCCGATATTCCAGTCAGAAATACTGCTCTTTTCAGGTAAGGAATTTTAAGGGTTATTATGTTTTTCAGTTTCGTAATTTTTCTGAACCTTCAAAAATTCTGGAAAAATTTGAAATGATAATTTGATGAGTTTCTAGATTGTGTCCAAAAATGGCGATTTTTGGATGTATAGATTAAGAGTTATGAATTTTATGAGAAAAAAGTATTTTAAAAGTAACTCCTTGCGGTTAACTCCAAAATTGGTAAAATTTTTATTGGGAGTACATGTATATAACAGAAGTATACTCTATAAATTTCGGAATTTTTGGACAAGAGTACAATTTATGACAAATGTCTAAATATCAGGCAGTTTTGCCCTTATGAAAAATAGTAAATGGATTTTAAAAATTTTGAGAAAAATATATGTTCAATATGGGACTATATTCTAATAAATCCCAGAAAAGAAATATATTTAGGACTGATTTTGTATTTTTCTTGAAAATGGACTAGTTATGAGTAAATGAATTAAATATGTTATGGGAAGTAAGAAAATTGAAAAATAGGATTTTATGGCTTGAGAATCCTATATAAGGTATATGCAGATTTTTTATGAGAGTTTTGGTTATTGGTGATGAAATCTTATGAGTTTGACATTTTAGGATGATTAAATGCATTATTTAGTAAAGTGTAAAAAATTAAAATAAATTATTTATAAGTTTAAAAAATGTTATTCTTTCAATATCATTATACAGAAATATTGGTATGAATTTTATTACGGAATTTCTACCTTTTTCATGTCGGGGTTACTATTCATGAATTACTATTCATGAGTTACTATTCACGAGTTACTATTCACGGGGTACTATTCACGACAAAATTAGTTTCTTTTACTGACCAAATTATTGTTGATTTATGAATCTTACTCTTGATATTAAATCTATATGTTGATTATATTATTTTTATTATCATATATAACATTTTTATAACCCTAATGATGATGTTTATCTTTAACTTGAGTGTAAAGATGGGTAGATTATTGGTATGATCGTGACTATAGGTTCTCTTTGGCCTGTAGTGCAAAGATGAATTGTTGACTGGTATGATCATGACCATTGAAGTTATAATTGAATATCTTTAGCTTAAGTGCAAAGGTGAATTGATCAACATGATTATAATTATGGTTTATATAGATTCTGAAATGATTATGTGTTTCTTTGAGATATAAATATCTTTGGCCCGTAGTGCAAAGATGACCTGTTGTTGAATATCTTTGGCCCGTAGTGCAAAGATGATCTGTTATTGAATATCTTTGGCCTGTAGTGCAAAGAAAATCTGTAGTTGAATATCTTTGGCCAGTAGTGCAAAGATGAACGGTTGACGAATATATTTGGCCCGTAGTACAAAGATAAATTTATTAGTATGATTATGAACAGGAATTGTGATTCAGTATAACCATGATCTTTGATGTTTCAGGTAAAGACATGTGATGAAAATTATCTTCGTCCTGGATGTGAAGAGAAATTTAGAATCACAATTATGATTATGAGTTATTCCTATGATTGTGGACCAGAACCATTGATTGATGTTACAGGGATAAAACATTGTTGGTGAATTTTTAACATGGAGAAGATAATAGACTTTATGGTTTATCTGACTCTTCTAATGGATTGCTCGTTCCGCTGCAACTATGGCTGAAATTTTTTTTATCATCTACCATATGTTCTAAATCTCTGATTTATTACTGTTAAAGGCCATTGATAATTTATTTATCTTTAGTTATGATATATTATTTACTTGGCTAGTTGAGCTCACCATTTTGCTTCACAATTCCTTTCAGGTAATAAGAGTGTAGCTGAGTTGAGCGGGGGTAACAAGGGAATAGAACGGTGGTGTCTAGCTGTGGAGTTCTCCTTAAACAGTATAGAATAGTGTGTTGTATTTTATACATCATCTAGTAGTTATATTCGGTGAATCAAATAGGGTGAGGCGAACCAAACGTTGAAAGAGTGTTTTGCCACTATCATACAAGATGTCTAATGACATACAATCTCGTGTCATTATAAGACAGGGTTGTGCACATCCACTTGCTGAGTATATCTATGAGCACTACCTATATAATCTTGGTGTTTGGATGAAGTATAATTCTCAATTAGAGATAGTGGAGATAATGATATGTCAAGAGAAGACTCAGCATTGGAAATAATATGATAGTAATCTTCTCGTTTTTCTTTGGGGTCTATTGGGTCAACCAAGGATAATTCTATGGACATATGATATCTATCATAACCTACACGCATGGGCTCCCATGTACGAAGGTTTCCTTGAGCACTTCCCAAATATTCTAATTTCTAAAACAGTTTTTGACTTTACCTTTATGTAAGGTGCCATTATGACGTGCTATCCAAGGTTGGGATGAGAGTCACAGTTGGCATTTATTTGTATCAAAACTCATAATATATGAGTCGTTGTATTTTGTATGACAATTGAAGTAATAAAGTTGTAGTTGTTTTTTGTACCATGTATTTGGCGACTCATAGTAGGTTGGATGGATTATACCTATTTTGGGGGTGTCACAATTGGTATCAGAGCTTAGGGATATGGTCTCTGGCAGAGATCGGGGAATAGAACTAGGAGGGGAGAGACGAGTAAATCCTTCGCTAGTGTGTCCTACCTAAGATTATTTGTTGGTCAGTCATAATATACGGATATTATGTGATACGTTAATTTGTTTAACTAACCCTTGTTTTATGGCAATATTTGAGAATGACAGTTGAGAATGTTAACAATGGAGTGAATGAGACTGTGGGGATACCTATAATCACCAACCATGATAATGTGATGTCAGGCGAAGAAGGAATTAGAGATATTCTTGTGGTGAGGGAAGAATTAATAGTTGCACCCGAGCTAGTAGCAGAGGTAGCAGCTGAGAGTGAGGAAGAAGAAGAACTTGAGGAGAATTTATTAGAAGAATTTTATGATCGAAATGTAGAATTGCAAAATCGTGTTCATGAGTTAGAAGAGCAGGTTGAAGAATGGCAGACGGTCGTGAAGCAAAAGGATGCAATAATTCAAGCTTGTGTTACCCGATATGGGATGCTTGAATAGAAGCATTCTTTGGCAGAGTATAAGATGATAAAGCTGGAATCTGAGCTGAAAGAAGAAACAACTGAACGAGTGAGAATAAGTGATGCATGTGTAAAAGCCACACGACGCGTTGATATTGTGGAAAGAGATGTCCGATCTAAGAAGGCCAAAATAGATGATATGTATTTCTCTTTTTGGACAACAATTAGGAGAACCCAACATCGAGTTTTAAATTACCCTGTAAAGAGCGGTCAACCTCAATTTGATATGGATCGAAGATTAATGATTCAGATCATAAATCAGGAGCACGACGAAGCAGTTGAGGGTGGAATATGCCCTATAGAAAAGTATATTTCAACGGTAGTGATGACATCAAATGTTGTCCCAGACAAGTCAAAGCCCGGAAGTTCAAGGGAGGGCGGTTGTCATGACTTCCCAACTAGTGAGGAACCCAAATGAAGTTATCACGGGAGATGAGCAATGGAGAAATCATGATGACCAGAGAAATAGAATATGAAATGAAAGTAAGGTATTATCAACTCTTCGAAATACCAGGTACGTAAATTTCTGGGACAAAATTTCATAAGGAGGGGAGATTGTAAGACCCCAACTTTTTAATGAATAAAATCGAATTTCCGCTATTTATTATTGTGAATAATAAGGTGTTAATTTGATATAATGCTTTGGTTATGGGTGAAATGTGTAAATTTTTTAAAATAAGTAAGTGGTTATAAAATATTCATTGTTGTCGGGGAATATTCGTTTGGTCGTGGAATATTCTTTCTGTCGGAGAATATTCGTACGACGGCGCAGCCATTTGTGGGCCCCATATCAGAATAACTGTCAGATGAAGAAAATGATAAATTTTAATTTTTATAAATAACGGTGTAATCGTTACCGTTAACACTGTTAAAATACCCGGTGGGTAAGTAAAGTAATATGCGTTGTTGCACAGTAGCACACGGTATTGCACAGTATTTTTGAATTGTTGATTCTTACGTAAGAAGTCACTACTCAATAATTGCTACAGTAATTACTGTTCAATATTTTATTTTATTGATTCAATAATTGCTACGTTGATATTTTATATTATTGTTGTTTCAATAATTGTCATTGCACAGTATTTTCCATTATCAGATCAATAATTCATATTATTTGAATAATATTATTAGATAGCATTATTGGCAATGTCTAGAAAGTTCTGTCTAAGGAGTGGTTTGGTCATCTAATTGCGCGCCAGTAAGGAGAAATCCTTATTGGAAAGCCCTCTCTTTTCTTGGAACGGTTTGGTTGTCATAATTGTGATTATGTAATATTATTTGTGAATAATTAATTAATAATTTATATGATAAGAAAATATTTATTTGATGTGGATATAAATAATGGATTTATTTATGCGGTTATAAATGAAGGAATTAATATTGAGGTGTTTTATTAGTATTTTGTCGGATTGGAGGTATTAAAAGATCAAATCGGTGTTCTTAAAGCTCTATTGTGTGAGTTATAATTTTGATCCGACCGTTGGATCGTTGTGATTTTTGGATATGTTATACATATATAAGTTGAGTATATATCCACAAATTTTGAACCATTAAAAAATAACGCATGATTTGTTATTAATTTTAAAAGGTGTTAAAAATTGTTCGTTTGTGGATTTCAGATATTTTCTGTCTGGAGTTCGGAAAAACTTAAAGCTACAAAGTTGTAGAGAATTCAATTTTGTTTGGAATGGACATAAAATTCTTATTTTTCTGATAAATGGACTATTTTCTATGAATTATTGAAGTTTCAAAAATTAAAATAATTTTTATTAAAATTATGGGTGAGACCCACTTTTGTCATTTGTTAAAAACATGTGCTCAATTTCTTATTCAAAGGTGGAGGCTGGTAAGTCTTGGCATGTGTAGGAAAAGTAAATAAATTATATTATTATTTTATTATTTAGTCTCATATGGCGTTCTAGCATTTTCCTATAAATAGGCGCTTAAGTTAGAATTGAAAATCACACCAGAATCATAAACTTTCTCTCTCCATATTATCGAGCGTATTTTGTGAGTATTTAGAGTTGCTATTCAGTGTAAGTTTCTTTCGATTTTATATCCGATATTCCAGTCAGAAATACTGCTCTTTTGAGGTAGGAGATTTTAAGGGTTATTATGTTTTTCAGTTTCGTAATTTTTCTGAACCATTAAAAATTCTGGAAAAATTTGAAATGATAATTTGATGAGTTTTCTAGATTGTGTCCAAAAATGGTGATTTTTGGATGTATAGATTAAGAGTTATGAATTTTATGGGAAAAGACTATTTTAAAAATAAACCCTTATAACTCCTTGTGGTTAACTCCAAAATTGGTGAAATTTTTATTGGGAGTACATGTATATAACAGAAGTATACTCTATAAATTTCGGAATATTTGGACAAGAGTACAATTTATGATAAATGTCTAAATATTAGGCAGTTTGTCCTTATGAAAAATAGTAAATAAATTTTAAAAATTTCGAGAATAATATATGTTCAATATGGGACTATATTCTGATAAATTCTAGAAAAAAAATATTTTTGGGACTGATTTTGTATTTTTCTTGAAAATGGACTAGTTATGAGTAAATGAATTAAATATGTTATGGGAAGTAAGAAAATTGAAAAATAGGATTTTATGGCTTGAGAATCCTATATAAGGTATATGCAGATTTTTTATGAGAGTTTTGGTTATTGGTGATGAAATCTTATGAGTTTGACATTTTAGGATGATTAAATGCATTATTTAGTAAAGTGTAAAAAATTAAAATAAATTATTTATAAGTTTAAGAAATGTTATTCTTTCAATATCATTATACAGAAATATTGGTATGAATTTTATTACGGAATTTCTACCTTTTTCATGTCGGGGTTACTATTCATGAATTACTATTCATGAGTTACTATTCACGAGTTACTATTCACGGGGTACTATTCACGACAAAATTAGTTTCTTTTACTGACCAAATTATTGTTGATTTATGAATCTTACTCTTGATATTAAATCTATATGTTGATTATATTATTTTTATTATCATATATAACATTTTTATAACCCTAATGATGATGTTTATCTTTGACTTGAGTGTAAAGATGGGTAGATTATTGGTATGATCGTGACTATAGGTTCTCCTTGGCCTGTAGTGCAAAGATGAATTGTTGACTGGTATGATCATGACCATTGAAGTTATAATTGAATATCTTTAGCTTAAGTGCAAAGGTGAATTGATCAACATGATTATAATTATGGTTTATATAAATTCTGAAATGATTATGTGTTTCTTTGAGATATAAATATCTTTGGCCCGTAGTGCAAAGATGACCTGTTGTTGAATATCTTTGGCCCGTAGTGCAAAGATGATCTGTTATTGAATATCTTTGGCCTGTAGTGCAAAGATAATCTGTAGTTGAATATCTTTGGCCAGTAGTGCAAAGATGAACGGTTGACGAATATATTTGGCCCGTAGTACAAAGATAAATTTATTAGTATGATTATGAACAGGAATTGTGATTCAGTATAACCATGATCTTTGATGTTTCAGGTAAAGACATGTGATGAAAATTATCTTCGTCTTGGATGTGAAGAGAAATTTAGAATCACAATTATGATTATGAGTTATTCCTATGATTGTGGACCAGAACCGTTGATTGATGTTACAGGGATAAAACATTGTTGGTGGATTTTTAACATGGAGAAGATAATAAACTTTATGGTTTATCTGACTCTTCTAATGGATTGCTCGTTCCGCTGCAACTATGGTTGAAATTTTTTTTATCATCTACCATATGTTCTAAATCTCTGATTTATTACTGTTAAAGGCCATTGATAATTTATTTATCTTTAGTTATGATATAATATTTACTTGGCTAGTTGAGCTCACCATTTTGCTTCACAATTCCTTTCAGGTAATAAGAGTGTAGCTGAGTTGAGCGGGGGTAACAAGGGAATAGAACGGTGGTGTCTAGCTGTGGAGTTCTCCTTAAACAGTATAGAATAGTGTGTTGTATTTTATACATCATCTAGTAGTTATATTCGGTGAATCAAATAGGGTGAGGCGAACCAAACGTTGAAAGAGTGTTTTGCCACTATCATACAAGATGTCTAATGACATACAATCTCGTGTCATTATAAGACAGGGTTGTGCACATCCACTTGCTGAGTATATCTATGAGCACTACCTATATAATCTTGGTGTTTGGATGAAGTATAATTCTCAATTAGAGATAGTGGAGATAATGATATGTCAAGAGAAGACTCACTATTGGAAATAATATGATAGTAATCTTCTCGTTTTTCTTTGGGGTCTATTGGGTCAACCAAGGATAATTCTGTGGACATATGATATCTATCATAACCTACACGCATGGGCTCCCATGTACGAAGGTTTCCTTGAGCACTTCCCAAAGATTCTAATTTCTAAAACAGTTTTTGACTTTACCTTTATGTAAGGTGCCATTATGACGTGCTATCCAAGGTTGGGATGAGAGTCACAGTTGGCATTTATTTGTATCAAAACTCACAATATATGAGTCATTGTATTTTGTGCGATAATTGTAGTAATAAAGTTGTAGTTGTTTTTTGTACAATGTATTTGACGACTCAGAATAGGTTGGATAGATTGGACCTATTTTGGGGACGTCACAGTTATTCTGTTACGGGGCCCATAAATGATTGCGCCATCGTATGAATATTCCCCGATAACAATGTATATTTTATAACCACTTGCTTATTTTGTAAAATTTGCACATTTCACTCATAACCAAAGTATTATATCAAATTAACACCTTATTATTCACAATAATAATTAGAGGAAATTCAATTTTATTTAAAAAAAAATCAGGGTCTTACAACCTCCCCTCCTCATGAAATTTTGTCCTCGAAATTGACGTACGTACCTGGTATTTCGCAAAGGTGAGGGTACCTCGTTTTCATTTCCGATTCCAACTCCCAAGTCATTTCCACAATAGCATGGTTCCTCCACAAAACCTTGACTTGTGGTATAACCTTTGTTCGTAGGGCATGCTCTTTTCCTATCCAAGATCTTGACAGGTACCTCCTCGTACGTTAAATCTTCGGCTATCTCGTCTGGTTCTGACGCAATAATGTGGTTCGAGTCTTTCACATATTTACATAGCATGGATATGTGAAACATGCTATGAACACGAGACATACTTGGTGGTAAAATGAGTCTATAGGCCACAGTTCTTAATCGATCTAGGATTTCAAATGGACTAATAAATTGAAGATTTTAGCTTTCCTCACATCGCCAATTCTCATTTTTTTAATAACGACTTCTTGCATCTTCTTGTTCACATTCATCAGCTCCAAGTCTGTTGCTTGAGCAACTTTAAATTTATCGATTAAAGTCGGTTCTACTCGTATGTTTGATATCCTCACATGGGTACTTGGAGCCTTTAACTCTATCTCCATCCTTTGTAAGTCGTACAAAATGGGTCTTTGTGTTAACAACATCGCACTCGTACCCGCATATGATCTTCTACTCAATGCGTCAGCTACAACGTTCGCTTTTTCAGGATGGTATGGTCAGAACAGGTGCTGAAATGAGTCTTCTCTTGAGTTCTCGGAAGCTCTTCTCACATTCCTCGCACCATACTAATTTTGTACCTTTTCGAGTCAACTAAGTTAACGGGGTAGCGATTCAAGAAAATCCTTCCACGAATCTCCGATAATAACCAGCTAAGCCCATAAAGCTAGATATTTCGATTACTGACTTAGGTTGCTCTCAACTGTGACTCATATCCCAATCTTGGATAGCACATCACAATGGCACCTATCGTTTTACCACCACATAAATATAGAGTCCCCTACGGAGAGTTTGGCTTTGGTGCATTCCACAAAGGAAGTCACCAGATAGAAGCTCGGGTACCAACTCTTGTAGTTGAGTTTTTAACTCCTGAAGTTCAATAGGAGCCATTTGATATGGATTTTTGGAAATGGGTTTTGTACCGGGTTCAAAGTCGATACAAAATTCAATATCACACTCTGGGGGTAGGCCAGGAATTTCTTCGGGAAATACATCAGGAAATTCACTAACAACAGAAATATTATTCAAATCTGACGTATTTTTGTTCAAGTCCATGACATGGGCTAAGAAAGCTTGACATCCATTTTTCAATAAATGAATAGCTTTATGGCTTGATATGACAGTGATTGACTTTAGTAGTTTGGTTACTTGAATTCGCATAACAGGTTGGTTAGGAATATGAAAACTAACAACCTTACGAAAATAATTAATTTTGGCATGATGAATAGTTAACCAATCAATCCCTAAAATCACATCAAATGCAAGTATTTCAAAGAAATAAGATCTACAGGTAATGTGATGGTACCAACTTGGATCAAGCAAGATTTATAAACAGTAGATGTAATGAAAGTTTCTCCTAATAGAGTCTCAATATATAAGTTAAAATCTAATTTCTCCGGAGTCAAGTTTAAACGTTGAGCACAAGCAGGAGAGATAAAAGAATGGGTAGAACCGGTATCTAGTAAGGTATAAACTTCACAAAAATTTATGATTAACTAACTCGTGATAACTTTGTTCGGTTCCTCACTTTTTGGAAAGTTACGAAAGGCGCTCTCACTTGAACCACCGATTTTGACTTGTCATAGACAGCCTTTGGTGCCATCATTACCGCTAGAATTGACTTTTAATATAGGGCATATTCCTCCCTCAACTGCTTCATCGTACTCCTGTTTCATGATCTGAATCATTAATCTTCGATCCATATCGAATTGGGGTTGACCGCAATGTACAGGGTAATTCAAAACTCGATGTCAGGTTTTCTCAATTGCTGTCCAAAAAGAGAAATACATATGATCTATTTTAGCCTTCTTAGATCGGACATCTCTTTTGACAATATCAACGCGTCGTGTGGCTTTTACCCATGCATAACTCATTCTCACTCGTTCAGTTGTTTATTCTTGCAGCACAGATTCCAGCTTCATCATCTTATACTCTGCCAAAGAGTGCTTCTGTTCAAGCATCACATATCGAGTAACACAAGCTTGAATTGTTGCATCCTTTTGCTCCACTACCGCCTGCCGTTCTTCAGCCTGCTCTTCTAACTCATGAATACGATTTTGCAATTCTACATTTCGATCATAAAATTCTTCTAATAAATTCTCCTCAGGTTCCTCTTCTTCCTCACTCTCAGCTGCTACCTCTGCGACTAGCTCGGGTGCAACTATTAATTCTTCCCTCACCACAAGAATATCTCTAATTCCTTTTTCGCCTGACATCACATTTTCTTGGTTGGCAATTAGAGGTGTCTCCACGGTCTCATTCACTCCATTGTTAATGTTCTTTGCTGCCATTCTTAAAAACATTCATAAAACAAGGGTTAATTAAACAAATCAACATATCACTAAATATCCCTCTATTACGACCGACCAACAAATAAGCTTAAGTAGAACACACTAGCGAAGGATTTACTCGTCTCTCCCCTCTTAGTTCTATTCCCCGATCTCCGCCAGAGACCATATCACTAAGCTCTGATACCAACTGTGACGCCCCCAAAATAGGTATACATCACCCATTCCGAGTTGTCAAATACATGGTACAGAAATAAATACAACTTCATTAATACAATTGTCATGCAAAATACGACAACACATATACTGTGAGTTTAAATACAAATATTATCTAATAGACAGTATTAAAACTCAAAAGGAGTCCTCATTATAATTATTGATACACTATTTTACAAAAATAGCGAGGACTGCTAAAACAACTTTCTAGAACCATCACTCCATATCCCGGTTAGTTCCTGCTATATTCTCACCTCCTGAGAAAAAAAATGGAACAAAAAAGAAAAGGGTGAGCTCAACTAACCCAGTAAAGAATATTATGACTAAGATAATATACAATAAATTATCAATAGTCTTCAATAGGAAAAAATCTATTAGAATATAATAAACAACAAATTTTAGATCAACAACTGCAGCGGAAACATCAATTCATTAGAAGAGTTAAGTAGAGAATGAAATCTACTATCATCTATGAATTTAAAAGTCCATCATCAATATTTTATCCCTGTAACATCAATCAATATACATCTTGAATTAAATATTCATCTTTGCACTACGGGCCAAAGATATTCATTTGTATCACACGCTGGTCATGTTCATCTGAACACCTGTTCATCTTTTCACTACGGGCCAAAGATATTCATCAGGTAATCATTCATCTTTGCACTACAGGCCAAAGATATTCATTAAGTATCACCATTAAGGATTGAGGATAATGAAAAATATTTTAGAGAACGAATCCAGTAAGATAAAAGGACAAAGTTTAGAGATTCGTACTTTAGATAATTCAAGTTTAAAAATACTCCATAATAAATCATAATGGAGTAAAATTCAAGAATGACAATCAAAACATGGATACAATCAAAGATAGTAACCATACTAAACATCTGGGACGGAAAAGAGAAAATTTTATTCTTCGGTGAATAGTGTCGTATTTGTGAATAGTGCCGTATACGTGAATATTAACCCCAACACAAAAAGGTAGAAATTCCACAATAAAACTTATATCAATAATTCGGCATAATGATATTGAAGAAAATAATATCATATAAGAAGAAAATAACATCTCTTACCTCAAAAGAACAATATTTCTGAATGGAATATCGGATATGATGCTGAAAGAAACTTGCACTGAATAACAACTCTCAAAGTATCTAAATACTCACATAATATGCTCGATATATATATATATATATATATATATATATATATATATATATATATATATATATATATATATAATTTATTTTTGGTGTGATTTTCAATTCTAACTAAGCACCTTATTTATAGGAAAATGTTAGAACGCCGAAGTAGACTTAACCTGCTACCTGATGACTTTACCTGTTACTATTCATGCCCACCACATTTGAAATAAAATTTCAGCACATTTCTCACCAACCAAAAGTGGGGCCCACCAATTCTAGAAATTTTCAAAATATTTTATCATTTAAATAATAATCAGAAACATCAATAATTCATAATAAATAGCCCTTTTATCATAAAAAATACGAATTTTATGTCCATTTCATAGGAAATTAAATTCTCTACAACTTTGTAACTATAAGTTTTTCCAAATTTCAAACGAAAAATGCTCGAAATCCACATACGGACGATTTTTTATACCTCCATTCCGATAAAATACTGATAAAACACCTCAGCATTAATTCCTTCATTTATAATCACATAAAATAAATATTTCTCTATCCTTCATTTATATCCGCATAAAATAAATATTTCTTATCATATAAATAAATAATTAATTATTCAGAGATAATATTACAGAATCACAATTATGACAATCAGGTGGTTCCCAGGAAAGAGGGGGCTTTCCGATAAGGATTTCTCCTTACTGGCGCGCAATTAGGTGACCAAACCTCTCCTTAGACAGAACTTTCTAGACATTGCCAATAATGCTATCTAATAATATTATTCAAATAATATGAATTATTGATCTGATAATGGAAAATAATGTGCAGTGACAATTATTGAAACAACAATAATATAAAATATTAACGCAGCAATTATTGAATCAATAAAATAAACTATTGAACAGTAATTACTGTAACAATTATTGAGTAGTGCCTTCTTACGTAAGAATCAATAATTCAAAAATACTATGCAATATCGCGTGCTACAGTGCAACCACGCGTATTACTGTATTTTAACCACCGGGTATTCCAACAGTGTTAACGGTAACGATTACGCCGTTATTTATAAAAACTCAAACTTGTCGTTTTCTTCATCCAATAATTATTCTGTTATGGGGCCCACAAATGACTGCGCTATCGTACGAATATTCTCCAAAAACAATGAATATTTTATAACCACTTGCTTATTTTGTAAAATTTGCTCATTTCACTCATAACCAAAGTATTATATCAAATTAACACCCTATTATTCTCAATAATAATTAGAGAAAATTCGATTTTATTTAAAAAAAATTCAGGGTCTTACAGATTTCCAGAATTCGTGCTCGGTCAACGTTCTTTAACCGATCATATAATGCAATCTATACATGATCTGGACTTGATTCAAGTTCCAGATCAAAGACCTTATTACAAAGAACAAATCCATAACATCAAACACCATAAACATCTAACACAGAATAATCTAGAGGCCCTGACATTAGGCTATCAGGCCTTATTATTCGAATTTTCCAGATTTAAGAAATCATCAATTTCGAACACTTTGATGTTATGGATCTGGGATCTAACAACCCAGATCACTAAATGGCATCTTAATACATAACTTTAAACAATAAACAACAACATCTAACATCAGATCATAAGATTTCTAGGTTTAGGGTTTTTTATTCCTTTTTGAGCTTTGATCTTAAATCTGATCTTGGGTTGCTAATCAAAGCTTGCTATGAACTGATCTTAGCTTGGTTTCTCACACTCTCTCACTCTAGATTTCAAAAATTTTGGAGAGAGAAAATCTTGGAGAAAATGAGAATTAAAGTATGCATTTTCTCTCTCTTAATCTATATAATTGATATGATTCAATGTATTTGCTAGCAATTGAAGGCTGATATTTGACACATGGCTAGGGCTAGGGCTAGGGTTGGTCACCAACCAATTATCTTGGCAAGATTTTCACTCAACATAATAAATAAATATAAGAAAGGCATTAATGTCATTTGACATTTAATTTTAAATGCATACTTGTCATTTGCCCTAACCCTTAGAGTTTAGGGTTTAACCCTTAGGGTTTAGAGTTTAACCCTTAAGGTTTTAAAAATTAATTCAAGAATTTCCAAATTAGGTTTCCAAAATAGAAAGTTAATATTTTTAAATTATAACTAGGATTCTATAATTAATTTAAAATTTCCAAATCATAATTCAAGCTTGCTAATTAGGATTAACATTTTCTAATTAAAATTTCACTAAATTAGCAATTAAGTCCATAATTGTACATTAGGGTTTCTAACGGAATAATTAGGGTTTCAAACTTTTAAATTAGGGTTTTCTAAATATTTTTTAGACTTTCCCTAATTAGGTTTTATTTAATACACTTAAGCCTTTAACCCCCTTAATTAGGGTTTTTCATATACCAAATTAGGGTTTAAAATTCCTGGAACTGAAATTAGGGTTTTCGGTCCTATCATTAGGGTTTCTTATAAATTGCTCGGGTTTTCTAATTGAATGCTGACGTTCTTAATATAATACTAGGGTTTGCCACTGATATAGGTTATCTCGTCAACCCTTATACCACAAACTGTACACATATAATACCATATACACAGAACATATTCACTTATATACTTAATCATGAATAATTTACCACAGAAATTTTAAACCTACCAAAATTCATCAAAGAATTTTGAAATCCTTTAAAATTTCTTCATATAAATATCAAATCCATTCACTTATTTTCTATCTAGGGTTATTATTTAACCTTAATTTAATATTTTAAGATTTTATAAATATTCAAATTCTCGGGTTATCACACGATTTATCATTTTATATGTCTGATGTCATGTTCTTTGGATTGAGAGTTTTAGGCATTCTACCTCTCACCATTTTGGGTCTGGACATATATCCTCGGGGGCATCGATGGCATCAGTTGACTTTGGTGGAAGTCCCGATTTCAGAGAGCTTTGCCCACTACCTTCTCCAGCTGAAGTTGTTATCGGCATCTGATGTGGTCTGGATCCCTTACACTGCGAAACATCTAATAGAGGGATTCAAGGGAGGTTTCCCTACAGGTCCTGAGTATACTTTGTCTACCCACTGGATTCCTTTCCTATTTGATGGAGGCTGGGAGCTCTACCTTAGGGAGCGCGCCTTTAGATGTATTTTCGAGGAGAACAACATCCTTTTCCTTCCTCTGGCCCAGCGGTTCTTGTCTTTGACTCAGCCGATCGTAGATATTCCTACAACGGGTTATGATGTATTCCTCTTATCGGATGGCCCCACCACTTCAGCTGATTTTTTCACTTGGTGGGGGCCTTGCATTATCGGAGCTCAGACCCGGGCTACCCAGTTTCTGGGGGATGTGGTTCCGGGGTCTTATCGTGATGACCAATTGGGTGGCTTGTGTTCAAGAGCCGACTTATCTGTCTCAGATCGCGGAGTTGACACAATGGCTGGATAGGATGTCCCTTTTTATTCGCCACTTAGGTAGGACCCCTTAGAGGTTGATACTTTTGATTCCCATGGACCCGAGGTTGGACCGTCTAGTATTGGTGGATTTGCTGATGGAGGAGGTCCCTTTTTCTATTGTGCTGATATGCAGGACATGCCCACTCAGGATGACCTAACTCAGGTTGATTAGTTTAATGACTATAATATCTTTATGGATGATATAGAGATCCTTGTATAGGCCTTTTGTTAGCCATTACCCTGTACTTTTTATTTTATTTTTCACATGTATCATGGATATGACATTGATGTATAAAGTTGATGTATTTCATTGAGATATATATATATATATATATGATGTTATCTTTTCATTCGTTCATGTCATATGCTGTATTATCGCTCATTACGATGTATACTTTTTTTATATATATAAATGAATGGATATGTAAGACCCCAACTTTTATAAATAAAGATAATTTTTTTTATAAATATCATTTTGAATATTATGGAGTAAATTTGATATAATATTATAGTTGTGGGTAATATTTATAAATTTTGCAAAGTACGCAAGTTGTTATATAATATTTGATTGGTCGGGGAATATTCGTTTTAAACAGGGAATATTCGTACAACGGCACAATCATTGGTGGACCCCACAATAGAATTATTGTCGGATTGAGAAAACGACAAAAATACTTTATGAAAATAACGGCGGAGGTTTTACCGTTAACTGTTGAAACACCTAGTGTTAAAAGTACAGTAATACGCGTAGTTGCACAGTAGCACACGACATTGATTATTGATGCTTACGTGAGAAGTCACTCAGTTTTGTTCAATTATTGGTATAGTAATTGCTGCATAATATCTCGCGTTATTTGATTGAATTATTGTCAATATTTTATATATTATTAAATCAATAATTAAGACGACAAAGTTATAAATATTATTATTTACAATATTAACGATGTCTAGATGTTCTGTCAAGCAGAGGTTTGGTCACCTAATTGCGCGCCAATAGGGAGAAATCCTTATTGGAAAGCCCCCTCTTTCCTGGTAACGACCTGGTCGATTAATATTGTGAATTATAATATTGATGATAAATGTTGTTAAAAATATTGAGGGAGTTTATATATATAATATTATGTATGTGGTGAGTGGAATATATATATAATATTGTGTATGTGGTGAGTGGAATATGTATAATATTATGTGTGTGTGAGTGGAAAATGGTGGAAAAATGGAATTTTGGTGGAAAAATGGAAATGGTGGGATGAGAATTAGTATTATATATGGCATGAATTGTAAAGGGTGGGGAAGTGATGTGTGACGGATGGTGTTTTTTTCAATCAATTTGTGGCTATATGTATATGATATATATATATATATATATATATATATATATATAATTGTATATCATATGGGTGGGTAATGGTAGTCCTAGTAGATAAAATTTGGCAGGTTATGGATTGATTTGTCAAGCTTGAATGTTATTGGCCATTTTTTTTTCAATCATGCAGCATGATTGGTAACTTGTAAATTGTGGAGCATTTTAATTGGTCAAGGCTTTTAAGTGGCAAGTGTTCATTTTTTCATTGGCCAACTCTTTGAAAAAAATTACTAATGCGTTGGGTCAGTGGAGCTGTGAATCAGCATACGATTTTGTCTGAATTCCTACTGTACAGTCCAATAGTATCCTTTAATTCTCCTATAAATAGAAGCTCATTCCTTCATTATTTCTTACGAATTCACTGAAACTCTAGAGAGAGAAAATTATAGAAAGAAAGAAGAAGAGAAGTCTGCTACCCTTCTTTTCCTATATTCAGTTTCTTTTACGGTAAGGGGTATTATTTCTTTTGTATTCATGAAGAGAACTTTTGTAATTCTATTATTTATTATTCTGTTGGAATATCCTATCTGTGCATTTTACGCCGGACCTGATTCCGTCTTTATTATTCTGTTGGAATATCCTGTCTGTGCGTTTTATGCCGGACCAGATTTCGTCTTTATTATTCTGTTGGAATATCCTGTTTGTGCGTTTTACGCCAGACCTGGTTCTGTTAATTATTATTCTGTTGGAATAACCTGCCTGTGTGATCTATCGTATGCCTGGTGATTTCTTTTGTTATTCCATTCTTTATTATACTCAGTTGGTTAAAGTTTTGGCTTCTATACTCTATGAAATTAGTGGAATATCCTTGATATTTGCGCTTCATCCAGTATCTTTTAATGGAAATATTCTTCTGAGCATTCTTGAATTTTACTTCACAAAATAATATCATGTTGACAATTTGGACGTTATTGGTTCCTGGATAAATTAATTCTTGAACTTGTTTTATTGAATTCTTATATCATTGTCATCATCCTCATGTTTATATTATGTTGAAAGTCATCTGTGGCATGTAGTGCATAGATGGACTTGATATGATTATGACCAAAAATTATTCGGTATAATCATGACCGTAATGTTACAAATGATGTGGTAAAAGTCCTCATTGGCCCGTAGTGCATTGATGGACAGTTATTGGCATGATCATGACCATTGATGAATACACGAATGTCCTTGGCCCGTAGTGCATGGATAATTTGTGGTCGTGATACTAATGAATATCCTTGGTCGTAGTGCAGGGATGGTGCGAATTATTTATTAAGCTGAGTCCCAGCGATAAAAGTGATGAAAAACCTTTTAAATCATAAAAGATAGTAGATTTTATTCTCTACTTGACACTTTTAATGAATTGCTTGTTCCGCTGCAGTTAAACTTGATGTCTATTGTATTTTATCAGTTTAACATTGTTGAAGACTAATGATAATTTATTCTGCATTATCTTAGTCATAATATTTCTTATTGGGTTAGTTGAGCTCACTCTTTTACTTTCCTTGTTCTCCTCAGGAAATGACAACGTAGCAGGGACTAGTCGGGGAACGGAGTGACGGTCCAGATAATAGCATCAGTAGTCCTCACTATTCTGTTAAATAGTGTGATAATAAATGTAATGAGGACTCAATTGAGTGTGGATATTGTCTAGATGACAATATTTGTATTAAAACTCACAGCATATGTTTAGTCGTATTTTACACGACTGTTGTATAATTAAGTTTGTATTTGAATTTTATACCATGTATTTGGCAACTCAAGATGGGTGATGTATACCTATTTTGGGGGCGTCACAGTTGGTATCAGAGCTTAGGGATATGATCCCTGGCTGAGATGTGAGATAAGAACTAGGAGGGAAGAGACGGGGAATTCTTTCGCTAGTATGACCTACCTAAGTTTATTTGATATTTAAATTGGTCGGTCAGAGTATAGTGATAATATGTGATATGTTAATTAACCCTTGTTTTGTGGCAGTATTTGAAAATGACATCCGAGAATGTTGAGAACATCAATGGAGCACAGGAAACTGTTGAGTCACCACAGATCAACACCTAGGATAATGTGCATCAAGAAGGCAACAATCCTCATGCAAACAACAACACTGACTAGATGATGAACGATGTAATGTTCAGAGGCTTTATGCAATTCATGCAACATCAGGCGAGAGCGGATCCTGTCCAAAATGCAGGTGGAAACACTGGCAGCTCTCGGACGGTCACTGCTAAATAGTTCAAGGAGCTGGGATCACCGGAGTTTTTTGGAGAGCCAAAACCACTTAAGGCGGAGACGTGGATAAATCAGATCAACAAGATATTTGATGTCTTGGGATGCTCCGAAGAGCAAAAGGTTTTCTTTGCCACCTTTATGTTGCGAGGAGAGGCAGATTACTGGTGGGAATCGGTAAAGCGTACTCAACCTGCCGCACTGAAGATGTTTTGGGAGAAGTTCCAAGAACTATTCAACGACAAGTACTTTCCCGAAAGTATTTGTCACATGAAAGAGGTAGAGTTCATCAAGTTAGAGCAGAAACAATATAACCGTGTCGTAATACGAAGCTAAGTTTGCCGAGTTGTCCCAGTTTGCGTCTCACTTGGTTGACAATGAGGAAAGAATGACACGGATATTTCTAAGAGGTTTGAAACCCGAGATACGTCAACATCTTATTTCTCATAAACTATGTTTGTATTCAGATGTTGTAAATAGGGCTCAGTTAGTGGAGCGCGTTAACGAGTCAACGCAACCAAAAAAGAGCAGCCAGCAAAATAATAATACCAGTGAGAGCAGTCATCGAAGCGGTGACAACAAGCGTGGTGGGAATCAACAGGCCAGAAATGGTAACCACTTCGGTGGTAATCAGGGCCAAAACAATAAGAATGGACATTTCAAGAAGAGGAGATTCAACAATGATGGAAAGACATCAGCACCAGCACTCGTTGTTAAGGAAGGAGAATGACCACCTATCATATGCTTCAAATGTGGATGGGAGGGACACATCAGTCTAAACTGCGTGATGCCGTCCAAAGCATGTTATAATTGTGGAAGAGAAGGTCACCTAGCCCGATTTTGTCGTTCACCGAAGACAAGTTCAGCTAGGATGGAGGCACCAAAGGCCGTCACAGAAAAGTCAAAGCCGGTAGTGCAAGAGATAGCGTTTGTAGTGACTTCCCAGAAAGCAAGGAACCTGAACGAGGTAATCACGGGTAAGCTTATCATAAACTCTAGCGAAGTCTATACCTTATTTGATACCGGTTCTACCCATTCTTTTATTTCTCCTACTTGCACTCAACGTTTAAATTTGACTCTAGAGAAATTAGACTTTGACTTATCTGTAGAAACTCCGTTGGGAGAAACCTTCATTACATCCACTGTTTATAAGTCTTGTTTGGTTCAAATCGGTACCTTCACATTACCTGTCGATCTTATTTCATTAAAAATACTTGCATTTGATGTGATTCTAAGGATTGATTGGTTAACTACTCATCATGCAAAAATTGATTGTTTTCGTAAGGTTGTTAGCTTTCATATTCCTAACCAACCTATTATGCGAATTCAAGCAACCAAACCATTAAAATCAATCAATGTCATCTTAAGCCATAAAGCTATTCGTTTATTAAAAAACGGATGTCAAGTTTTCTTAGCTCATGTCACGGATCTAAATAAAAATACGTCAGTTTTGAATGATATTTCTATTGTTAATAAATTTCCTGACGTATTCCCTGAAGAACTTCCTGGCCTACCCCCAGAGCGTGAAATTGAATTTTGTATCGACCTTGAACCCGGTACAAAACCCATTTTCAAAGCCCCATATCAAATGGCTCCTATTGAACTTTAGGAGTTAAAAACCCAACTGCAGGAATTGTTAGACATTGGCTTTATTCGTCCTAGTACTTCTCCTTGGGGTGCTCCTTTTCTATTCGTGAAAAAGAAAGATGGGAGTATGCGACTTTGTATTGATTATCAGGAGTTGAATCATGTCACCATCAAAAATAGGTACCCATTGCCACGTATTGAAGACCTGTTTGACCAGTTGCAAGGAGCCGAATTCTTTTCAAAGATTGATCTTCGTTACGGATATCACCAATTAAAGATTAGAACCGATGACATTCCAAAGACGGCTTTCAGAACTCGGTACGGGCATTATGAATTCCTAGTCATGTCCTTTGGATTGACTAATGCTCCTGCTGCCTTCATGGATATGATGAACCGAGTATTCAAGAAATATTTGGATCACTTTGTGGTCGTCTTTATTGATGATATCCTTAGTTATTCCAAAAGCCGTGAAGATCATGAGCAACACTTGAGGCTGATACTCCAAAAACTTCGTGAATACAAGCTTTATGCCAAGTTGAAGAAATGCGAGTTCTAGCTTGAGGAGGTAGCATTCCTGGGGCACGTAGTATCAAGTCATGGAATATCTGTTGACCCAGCAAAGATTGAAGCTATTCAAAGCTGGGAGCAACCTAAATCATTGACCGAAGTACGTAGCTTTCTCAGTTTAGCTGGTTATTATCGGAGATTCGTGGAAGGATTTTCTCGAATCGCTACTCCATTAACTCAGCTGACTCGGAAAGATACAAAATTCGGTTGGAGCGAGGAATGTGAGAAGAGTTTTCAAGAACTCAAGAGGAGACTCATTTCAGCATCTGTTCTGACAATACCATCTGGCTCGGAGGGATTTGTCATCTATAGTGATGCTTCGGGCAAAGGGTTAGGATGTATTCTCATGCAACATGGGAAGTTCATAGCCTATGTCTCAAGACAACTCAAAGAATATGAGAGAAATTATCCTACTCATGATCTAGAGTAAGTAATTGTTGTCTTCACACTTAAAATTTAGAGGCATTACTTGTATGGGGAGAAAGTGGAGATCTTTACGGATCATAAAAGCCTCAGATATTTCTTCACTCAAAAGGAACTCAACATGTGACAACGACGTTGGCTTGAACTGTTAAAAGATTATGATCATACCATCCAATACCATCCTAGAAAAGCGAACGTGGTAGCTAACGCATTAAGTAGAAGATCATATGCAAGTACGAGTGCGATATTGGTAACACAAAGACCCACTTTGTGTGACTTACAAAGGATGAAGATAGAGTTAAAGGCTTTAGGGACCCAGGTGATGATGGCGAATATACGAGTGAAACCAACTTTAATTGATAAAGTTAAAGCTGCTCAAGCTACAGACCTGGAGCTGATACGTATGAGGAAGAAAGTGCAAGAAGGTGCTATGCCGAAAGCAAGAATCGATGAAGAAGGAATACTTCGAGTCAACTCCAGACTTTGTGTTCCTAACGACCCTGATTTAAAGTATAAAATCATGATGGACGCGCACAACACACCGTTTGCAATCCATCCTGGGAGTACCAAAATGTATCATGATCTTCGATATACATTTTGGTGGGGCAATATGAAAAGAGAGATAGCACTGTTTATCTCAAGGTGTCTAGCGTGTCAACGAGTCAAGGTGGAGCATCAAGTACCAAAAGGTCTATTGCAACCACTTGAAATTGTAGAATGGAAGTGGGAGCACATTACCATGGATTTCGTTACTGGTCTTCCCAAGGTTTCTCAAGGCATAGATGCAATTTGGGTCATTGTTGATAGATTGACCAAGTCTGCTCACTTCTTACCTATACGAGAAACTTATACACTTGAACGTTTTGCTCGTATATACATAAACGAGGTTGTAAGATTGCATGGTATACCAGTATCCATTATTTCTGATCGTGACCTAAGATTCACTTCACGATTTTGGATTAGTTTACAAAAAGCTATTGGCACGAATTTACGGTTTAGTTCGGCATATCATCCTCAGATGAACGAACAATCAGAGAGGACTATTCAAACTCTTGAAGATTTATTAAGACTCTGTGTCCTTGACTTCAAGGGAAGTTGGGACAAGTTCTTACCATTAGTGAAGTTTTCCTACAACAATAGCTATCAAGCAAGTATTGGCATGGCTCCATTCAAAACGTTGTATGTATGGAAGAAAGTGTCGTTCTCCAGTATGTTGGGGTGAGGTGGGTGAAGCAACGTTGTTGGGACTGGAGTTGGTACGTATGACTACGGAAAAGATTCAAACGATCCGACAACGTATAAAAATCTCACAAGATCGACAAAAGAGTTATGCTGATCTTCATCGAAAGGATGTGGAATTCAATATTGGAGATCATGTGTTCTTACGTGTTGCTCCATGGAAAGGAGTTATGAGATTTAGAAAGAGAGGAAAGCTCAATCCTCGATTCATTGGCCCATTTTTAATCCTCGATCGAGTAGGAATTGTGGCCTATAGACTCGCTTTACCGCCAAGTATGTCTCGTGTTCATAACGTTTTTCACATATCCATGTTACGTAAATATGTGGAAGACCCGAACCACATTATTGAGTTAGAACCGGATGAAATAACGGAAGATTTGATGTATGAAGAGGTTCCTGTTCAAATCTTGGATAAGAAGGAACATATTCTACGCTCCAAGGTTGTACCTCGAGTTAAAGTTTTGTGGAGAAACAACGATGTTGAGAAAATGACCTGGGAGTTAGAATCTGAAATGAAATCAAGGTATTCTTACCTCTTCGACATACTAGGTACGTACCCTAATTTCAAGGGCGAAATTTCATAAGAAGGGGAGGTTGTAAAACCCCAACTTTTATAAATAAAGATGAATTTTTTTTATAAATATCATTTTGAATATTATGGAATAAATTTGATATAATGTTATAGTTGTGGGTAATATTTATAAATTTTACAAAGTACGTAAGTTGTTCTATAATATTCGATTGGTCGGGGAATATTCGTTTTAAACAGAGAATATTCGTACAACGGCACAATCATTGGTGGACCCCACAATAGAATTATTGTCGGATTGAGAAAACGACAAAAATACTTTATAAAAATAACGGTGGAGGTTTTACCGTTAACTGTTGAAACACCCGATGTTAAAAGTACAGTAATACGCATAGTTGCACAGTAGCACACGATATTGATTATTGGTGCTTACCTGAGAAGTCACTCAATTTTGTTCAATTATTGCTATAGTAATTGCTACATAACATCTCACGTTATTTGATTTAATTATTGTCAATATTTTATATATTATTAAATCAATAATTGAGACGACAAAGTTATAAATATTATTATTTGCAATATTAACGATGTCTAGAAGTTCTGTCAAGGAGAGGTTTGGTCACCTAATTGTGCGCCAATATGGAGAAATCTTTATTGGAAAGTCCCCTCTTTCCTGGGAACGACCTGGTCGATTAATATTGTGAATTATAATATTGATGATAAATATTGTTAAAAATATTGAGGGAGTTTATATATATAATATTATGTATGTGGTGAGTGGAATATATATAATATTATGTATGTGGTGAGTGGAATATATATAATATTATGTGTGTGAGTGAAAAATGGTGGAAAAGTAGAATTTTGGTGTAAAAATGGAAATGGTGGGATGAGAATTAGTATTATATATGGCATGAATTGTAAAGGGTGGGGAAGTGATGTGTGACGGATGGTGTTTTTTTTTCAATCAATTTGTGGCTATATGTATATATATATATATATATATATATATATATATATATATATATATATATATATATATATATAATTGTATATCATATGTGTGGGTAACGGTAGTCCTAGTAGATAAAATTTGGCAGGTTATGGATTGATTTGTCAAGCTTGAATGTTATTGGCCATTTTTTTTCAATCATGCAGCATGATTGGTAACTTGTAAATTATGGAGCATTTTAATTGGTCAAGGCTTTTAAGTGGCATGTGTTCATTTTTTCATTGGCCAACTCTTTGAAAAAGATTACTAATGCGTTGGGTCAGTGGAGCTGTGAATTAGCAAATGATTTCGTCTGAATTCCTACTGTACAGTCCAATAGTATCCTTCAATTCTCCTATAAATATAAACTTATTCCTTCATTATTTCTTATGATTTCACTAAAACTCTAGAGAGAGAAAATTATAGAAAGAAAGAAGAAGAGAAGTCTGCTACCCTTCTTTTCCTATATTCAGTTTCTTTTACGGTAAGAGGTATTATTTCTTTTGTATTCGTGAAGAGAACTTCGGTTATTCTATTATTTATTATTCTGTTGTAATATCCTATCTGTGCGTTTTACGTCGGACCTAATTCCGTCTCTATTATTCTGTTGGAATATCCAGTCTGTGCGTTTTACGCCGGACCTGATTCCGTCTTTATTATTCTATTGGAATATCCTGTATGTGCATTTTACGCCTGACCTGGTTCCGTTAATTATTATTCTGTTGGAATAACCTGCCTGTGCGGTCTATCGCATGCTTGGTGATTTCTTTTGTTATTCCATTCTTTATTATACTCAGGCGGTTAAAGTTTTGGCTTCTATCCATGAAATTAGTGGAATATCCTTGATATTTGCGCTTCGTCCAGTACCTTTTAATGAAAATATTCTTCTGAGCATTCTTGAATTTTACTCCACAAAGCAGTATCATGTTGACAATTTGGACGTTATTGGTTCCTGGATAAATTAATTCTTGAACTTGTTTTATTGAATTCTTATATCATTGTCATCATCCTCATGTTTATATTATGTTGAAAGTCATCTGTGGCATGTAGTGCATAGATGGACTTGGTATGATTATGACCAAAAATTATTCGATATAATCATGACCGTAATGTTACAAATGATGTGGTAAAAGTCCTCATTGGCTCGTAGTGCATTGATGGACAGTTATTGGCATGATCATGACCATTGATGAATACACGAATGTCCTTGGCCCGTAGTGCATGGATAATTTGTGGTCGTGATACTAATGAATATCCTTGGCCGTAGTGCAGGGATGGTGTGAATTATTTATTAAGCTGAGTCCCAGCGATAAAAGTGATGAAAAACCTTTTAAATCATAAAAGATAGTAGATTTTATTCTCTACTTGACTCTTTTAATGAATTGCTTGTTCCGCTGCAGTTAAACTTGATGTCTATTGTATTTTATCAGTTTAACATTGTTGAAGACTAATGATAATTTATTCTGCATTATCTTAGTCATAATATTTCTTATTGGGCTAGTTGAGCTCTCCCTTTTACTTTCATTATTCTCTTCAGGAAATGACAACGTAGCAGGGACTAGTCGGGGAACGGAGTGACGGTCCAGATAATAGCATCAGTAGTCCTCACTATTCTGTTAAATAGTGTGATAATAAATGTAACGAAGACTCAATTGAGTGTGAATATTGTCTAGATGACAATATTTGTATTAAAACTCACAGCATATGTTTAGTCATATTTTACACGATTGTTGTATAATTAAGTTTGTATTTGAATTTTGTACCATGTATTTGGCAACTCAAGATTGGTGATGTATACCTATTTTGGGGGCGTCACAGGATATATATTGACCCATGTATGGTCATTTTGACATAGTTTTTACATATGGCTTCCTTATTAGTCACTCGTCTAGAGCATTCTCCACCGAGTCGGATAGCCACCAACTTTAGAGCTTGGTACGACAGTCTACTTGATTCTGACCGTATCATTATTGGCCGAATGTTGGGTCATTCCTGTCTTTTCTATCCTTCTAGGTACCGAAGGGATTTGTTGATGGGATGCTTGCCCATTGAATCCCCGAGCGATATGTCTTCGAGTTTGGCTTTGATGAACTGACTCCCACTTTGGAGGAGTTTGGCCGCATTTCAGGTTTATCGATGGATGGGCCCTATGCTAGAGTGGCAGTGGGGCACATATGCTGCCAGTTTATGACCACTACTGGCTTAAGGAGGTTGGTTGTCCTTGCCGAGGTGGGTGGTAGTGAAATTATGTCGATGGATTTTATGATAGATCACTTTACTTCTATTAATAGCTTAACTATTCATCAGAGAGATTTCACAATTTCAGAGGAGAGATGGCAGACAGCAAGGGTGGATGCCCTGATCATGTGCATCTTGGCCTATTTATATATGCCCTTTTATGTAGATCATTTTGAAGTTTGGATGTCGATGGTCGTTAGGGCTCTCAGAGATGACTTCACCATTCTTCTCCTTATCTTGGTGGAGACATTGATATTGACAATTTTCTACCGGACCATCATTGATTAGGAGTTCAGAGGAAGCCCCGTTCTCCTGTATATCTGGTTCATGACCCATTTGAGGCTGATTGGCCGGCTTCATCGCCATGGCGTTTGTTTTGGTCATGGCATGACATTAACCTACTCCTTTCGTACAGCTTCATGAGTAGACGTCGTCTCTTGGATCGAGTTTTTGATTGCCACAAAGGAGCCATTTGAGATAATCATGTATTGTAGCTATTGTTCCTTCTTGACTTTTTATCACTCACGTAGCTGATCTGGATTTCCTCCCCCTGGCTGGTTTGAGGGGTGTGACCACATTTTATCCTCTAGTGATGATGGGTAAGTTTGATCAGTACCAGGATGTTCATCCATTCAAGGGGACCGAGAATTATCGCTTTCCCATTTGCTAAGCTACCGAGGAAGATTTGGCTCACGTCTATGGGTTTTGGTCCCATCGGTAGATTGCAGAGCTTAGAGATGGCCATCCAGGTCAATCAACAGAGTATTCAGCTTGGTTAGAGTCGAATTTAGCTCCACTTGTAGTGGATCAGACTGAGGCAAGGGATAGGTCCATTGATGAGGAGGAGCAGATGGAGGCTAGGGCCCTATAACTCTGACCGAGGATAAGTTGTTCGTTGGTTTTATAGCGTCTTTATTTAGCACTGATCCGAGTTTTGTGCCAGTCTCCAGAGAAACGTTAGATCACTAGGTGCATCTTCTGATTTTTGAGCGAGATCAGGCCAGGGCCTTGATGTTAACCGCTTTGGCAGGTAGTGATGCAGCTAGTATTGAGAGGAATTCGACCCTTATTACCCGAGACGAGGCTATAGCTGAGAGAGATGCACTCTGATCTTTTGCAGAAGAGTTGGCTGATTATGCTCATGATGTAGTGTAGAGTCAGGAGGGGATCTCTAGATCTTCAGTAGAGCTATAAAGACGTGTTGACATGCTGGAGCAGGAGTCTAGAAATGCTCCTCTAATTACTAAGACGACTGGGTATTTGGAGATGTTGTCTCGTTTGACCTCCGATTTGTAGTCCTGCTTTATCTTCCTGCATGAACTATGTTATTACCTTTTTTTTGCATATCAAAACCACTTTTATATTCTAAAACAGGTGTATATTTAAAAAGGAACATGTTTAGTTCACTTCACTCATTTAAACACGTCTAGACCTGCATATTAATCGCAATTTTTGCCTCATGACTTGATATTTTAATATGAAGTTGTTCTCTTTATACTAGTACAAGATCCGACAGAACGATGTTGAGATGTCTTCAAGTCCTTTCAGCATGGGCCGTTGACTTGGATAGTTTATTTGGATATTTTGATTTTCTGGATAGGTTTAATGTTTAAGATTAATATGAGGTAAAAGGGTTTGATTTTTTTAAAGCTTAAACCGCACCATAGATGGCTACCTACGTACTCCCATAGATGGGGGAGATCAGGTCTTTTGACCTGCTTAACTGATGATGATATTTTTTAATTATTTTTTTCAAAACAACATTTATGTTTGTGAAAAATGTCTCAAACATAATACTGTTTCACAAATCAGAATTGATTATTAGCGGGAATTCTTCACCATCCATCTCTTCTAACCTTAGGGCTCCGCCCGATAAGATTGCCTTAACAATAAAGGGTCCTTCTCAATTCGGGGCAAATTGTCCTTTGGCTGCGTCTTGGCCCGGGATGATCTTCTTCGGTACCAAGTCATGTTCTTAGAACTCCCGAGGTCGTACTTTTTTGTTATAGGACCGGGACATTCGCTGCTAGTATAGCTGACCGTGAAAGATAACGACAAACCTCTTCTCGTCTATAAGAGACAACTGATCGTATTGATCTTATATCCACTGACCCTCTTCTATCTGCACATCCAATATCCCTCTTAGCAATTCCATTTCCTCCTCTATGGGGAGTACGACCTCCATTCCATATACCAGTGAATAAGGGGTGGCCCCAGTAGAGGTTCGAGTCAATGTTCGATAGGTGAGCAGGGTTAAAGGCAACAAATTAGGCCATTCCCAGTGGTTTGTCGACATTTTCATCATTATCTTCTTCATATTCTTGTTGGCGGCTTCCATCGCGCCATTCATTTTCAGACGATAAATAACTGAGTAGAGGTGTTTGATATTAAACTAGTTGCACAGTCCCCTCATCATCTTGTTATTCTGATTCTTGGCGTTGTTTGATATGATAACCTTGGGTTGTTCATATCGACAGATGACATTATTTCTGATGAAACAGATGATGAACACCTTGGTAACTTTGGGGAAGGAAACTACTTTTACCCACTTCGTAAAGTAATCAATCGCGGTGAAGTTGAATCTGCGACTATTATTGACTTTGGGCTTAATAGGTCCGATCACGTTCATTACCCACATGGAAAATGGCCATGGTGACGCCATGCAATGTAGCTGGTTCGTAGGTGCATGAATAATGTTAGCATGGATTTGGCATTGATAGTATCGCTTGACGTGATCGTCGCAATCAGCTTTGAGGGATATCCAGTAATGTCCCATCCTTAATATCTTCTCAGCGAGTAGAGGTCCACTCATGTGTGCTCCACACATTCCACCCCTGGTCTTTATCTAGACACCGTAGAAGGCCTATACCCGGGTCCCTTTTGTAGAGGGCATCCCCACTAAAATAGATGTTTATTGCCATTTTCTGTATTCGCTTCTTTACGGCCTGACTCACTTCCTCCGAGGTGGATCTGTCTCGCAAATACTCCTTGATGTCTTGGTACCATGGTGGTCTGGTAGGAGATATTTCATCGGATATTTCCCCCATGCTGTTTCCATAAGATGGTGTATTTTGCTCCGTGAAGGTGATAACAACCATCCCCTTTCTCACTGATATGCTAACCAATGAGGCTAGTGTGGCCAATGCATCCGTGAAATCATTCATATTTCGAGGGATATGCATAAATGTAATGTCTTCAAACTCTCCCGCCATTTTGATAACGTGGTCATGGTATGGCAATGGATGTAAGTCTTTGTTACTGTAGACCCCAATGGATTGTCTGATGACTAGCTTCAAATCTCCAAACATTGCCAACCGTCTGACCCCCATGAATTAAGCTAATTTTAACCCCATAAGGCATCCTTCATATTCTGCCGTGTTGTTGGAGTTGTTGAATTACAACTTAGTCGCTACGGGGTACTACCCTCAAGTGATAGAAACAAGGATTGTCCCTGCCCCGGCACCTTCTGCTTTTGTTGTGACATCAAAATACAATTTCTAGATTTGACCCATATCTTCCCTATTGGCTTGCTAAATCGCCATCACATCATTATCAGGAAAGTATGTTTCAAGAGGCTTAAAACCTCCTATCGGTGCTGCTGATAGATGGTTCGCGATTCCTTGTCCCTTGATGGACTTTTAGGTCACATAAATGATGTCAAACTGTTGAAGGATTAGCTGCCACTTGGGCAATCAACAATTCAACATCTGTTTGATGAAAATATACTTCAAAGGGATCCATACGTGAAATGAGATAAGTTATATGGCCGTGTAGGTAATGCTGTAGCCTCATAGCAGCCCAGGCTAATGCGCAGCAGCTCCTTTCTATCAATGTGTACTTTTGCTCTCCACTACTAAATCGCTTGTTAAGGTAATAAATGGCCCTTTCTTTGCCCATATCATCTTTTTTGCCCCAGCAAGAAGCCCATGGCATTGGAGTTGAGTGATATGTATATGAACAACATGATTCCCTCCCTTGGGGGTAGCAGTGTAGGTGCTTCAATCAACCGCTTCTGGATGGTGTGAAAAGCCTTCTGACAGTCTTCATTCCATTTTCCAGGGGAATTCTTCCTTAAAAACATGAAAATGGGTTCACATGTGGCCGTCAACTGTGATATGAATTGACTGATAAAGTTTATCCTTCTTAGGAAACCTCGAATTTCCTTCCTAGTTCTCGGTTCTCAGTGAGGGATTTTATCTTGGTTGGGTCCAATTCAATGCCTCAATTGCTTACAAGGAAACTTAGAAGTTTACTAAACTTCACACCAAAAGCACACTTTGTTGGGTTCAGCTTTAAGTTATACTTGCGAAGGCGATCAAACAACTTCTATAGATGGGTAATGTGGTCATCCTTTTTCTTAGACTTTATGATTATATCATCCATATATACTTCGATCTCTTTGTGCATCGTGTCATGGAACAATACCATCATAGCCCTTTGATAGGTATCACCAGCATTGGTGAGGCTGAAGGCCAATCTCCTATAGCGGAAAGTGCCCCATGGAGTGATGAAGGCGGTCGTTTCCCTGTCCTCTTCAACAACCTTGATCCGGTGATATCTGGTAAAGCAATCGGCAAATTATTACATCTCGTATTGTGTCATATTATCTATCATTATAAGGATGAAGGGCACTGGGAAGTCATCTGTAAGGCTGGCTTTGTTGAGATCTTGATAATCCACGTAGACTCGCACCTTTTCACTAGGCTTTGGCACTGGGACTATATTGGATAACCACTCAGGGTAAGTTAACACGATAATGATACCCACTTTGAATTGTTTAATAATTTCTTCTTTGACCTTCAGGATCCATTCTGGTTTCAACCATCTTAGCTTCTGCTTAACTAGTTTGAACCCTTCTTTAACTGGTAATCGATGGAAAACTATGTCTATGGATAAGTCGATCATGTCTTCATGAGACCAAACAAAAACATCCTCGAATTGGGATACGAGTTTGATTAGTTCTTGTTCTTGGCTAAAGGGGAGGTTAGGTCTGATTTGTAGCTCTTTGGGATTGTCAGAGGTTCTAATGTTTATGGTGATGGTTTGTTTAAGGTTTGGTTTGGGTTTATCTTCAACCCATCCTTTAGTTTTCTTAGGAACCTCTTCATCGTCCACTTCCTATTGCTTGATTCCTATCAAGTCAAAGTCCAATTCTATATCTAAATTATAGTCATTATTCGCATTTGGCAAGTCATGGATAGGGCTAGAAATACTTAAATTTGGTAACCCTTTCTAAACAATCTAAGGATTGATCATCCAATTATTGGTAGTTAGATCTTCGGGGATGGCCAAGATATAGGCGTCACTGGAGTCATCACTATCTTTAAGGATGACCATGATTGGCTTGGATTCTGGATTAGGGTTTTCCTTCGGAATGCTGATTTTTGTTCAAGTAATAAAGGGTATGCTAGTTGATCATCTATTGGATCTGTCCTATTAAAGTCCTTAATGGCACCTTCAGCGAGGCAAAAGCTGCTCATAAATCGTAACTGGATCCCCTTTAGAAACTTCTTATTTCTTTCCTTCCTTGCCACATCTTTGAGAGGTTCTTCCTCATTGGTTTCTTTATCATTGATCTGATGGTCCCTGGGTACAAGGAGGTTAGATACATTGGCAGGGACTTTCCTCGATGACTCTTTGAACCCTGATTCAGTAAGGTTAGGCATGAGGGTAGCTAACAGATGGGGTGACATCCTCTTGTGGGGATAACGGTGCTTAGAGCTACCAAAGTAACCCAATCCAACTTTTCCCAACTACGTCAGTATATGTATCTGGTTTTAATTCCCTGACCATTTTCACTTAGCCCTCTTCTTAGTCAATGTCCTCGGGTGAACATCTCTTGACCGACTGCCATCACTTCTAGGGATATTGGGGTTTCAATGCTGGAAAATCCATATAATGGTATTGAGGAGTGCTTACTTTGAAGGCTTGAAAGCTCACAGGCTCAATGCCCTCGTTCAAGATGATCATGGCCATGTGTCCTAAAGTATGGATCAAATATTTGGGTTTGGCACTGATGGTGACCAAGTTGCCATTGATAATGTACTTTAATTGTTGGTGAAGAGTTGAGGTAACCATTCCAACCATATGAATCCATGGTAGCCCCAGCAACAGGTTATATCGACTTGTAATGTTCAATACTTAGAAGGATATGTTGCAGGTGAATGGATCGATCTCCATGGGAAGTTCAATTTCCCCCACCGTATCCCTCTGTAACCCGTCGAAAGCTCGAAGTACCACATGGCTATCTCAGATCTTGTTTGGGTTGATATTCATCCTCTCCAGGGTATTATACAGGCAGATGTTCAAGGGCAAACCACCATCGATAAGTACTCCTCCTACCACATATCCTAATGATATAACTACGATATGCAGTGGTTTGCGATGTCCATTTCCTTCGACTGGTATATAGTCATCGGTAAAGGATATTACGTTACTATTTAGTACGTAACTAATTAGATGCTGGAACTTCTCGGTATCAATGGTTTTGGGCAAATGTGCCTCCTCCAAAACCTGGATTAGAATTTAGTGGTGGTACTCAGAGGTTAACATCAGGTCTAGGATGGAGATTTGGGTTGGTGCCTCTTTCAGTTGCTTCACCGTTCTTGCTTCATTGTGTCCCACCTTATTGAGGAAATCCTCGGTCTTCCCTAGTGGTAATTTTCCCATCATCTTGGTTGTTGGCTTCATTATCCGTCCTAGGACGTATACGAGATTATCTCTTGGCAAGACTATCGTACAATCGGTTGTCGATCTTATACCTTATCCATAATTCCATGGTTTCAGAATGTAAATGGAGATATGCGGCCAAAGAGTCAATATCAATGGCTGTGGATTAGCTATTTCCATTGGATTCCTTTCTCCCATGTTGGACACTCTTAGAATAGCTACAGGCCCTGCGAAAATTCTTTCTACATAAGTGATAACTGCTACTATCTCATTCATCATTTCAAGTTCGCCAGATTCCATCATATACTAAATTAGATGACGTAGGGCCCAACATTCCTTTGTGGCGTGTCTAGGGGTGTTTAAGTGATAGAGATATGTTTTACTGGGGTCAAAACATTTTGATTGAGGATGGTGAGAACTATGTGATCTTCCCTTCACTGATTAACATGTGCAGGATTTCTTCCCAAGACTATCCCAAGGGATAAACTTTTGTTTGGCCGTAAATTCTCGTTGGAGGTGAAATCTAGATTCCCTTGCCATCTTTTCTCTCCATTTTCTCTTTTCTTATACCCTTCTTCGCTTATTTTCCCCGACCCTCAGTGTCGTAGGATTTTGGGGGTTTGTAGGTGACTGGAATGTAGGATAATTGCCTTGCTTTTGTATAGGTGGGTTATTGTTCTTATTCGCACATTGCCCTTGTAATATTACGAAGACATCTTCTTCATTCCTTTTATGTACCCTCTTGGGAGCGCTTGAGTAGTTGCCCAATTGTATATGCTCTACAACTGCCTCCAAGGCGGTGAGGTCTTTGATTTTTCCGGACTTCAAACCCATTTTTGTCATTTTCCTATGTTTTATCATTTCAGAGAATGGTTTGCCTATTCCTGCTAGGACACTTTCATAATATTATGCTTCTTGGATGCCAATGAAAGTCATCACCATCTCAGCTTCATCCATTGGCTGACTAACTTAGGCTGCCATGTGCCTCCACCTCTTCGCGTACTCTCTAAACGATTCATTGGTTAGTTTCTTAACCTTGGTCACTTGGAAGCTATACTGGTTGAGGAAAGCGTGGGCTAAATCTTCCCAACCATGGACCTTGGAGTTATCAATCTGGGTATACCAAGTTGGGGCTTCACCAGTTAGGCTATTTTGGAACAATTGCATTTAGAGGTTCTCATCCTCGATGTAAGAACTCGAATTTTTAGAAAATATTAAAATAAGAATTTAGTAAATAAAATTCTTCAAGCATGAGATGGGTTCGAATAAGAATATATAATTGTGTTACGATGTATGTAATATTGTGTTACATAAGGTAATATGAGCAATGTGATGTTGTGTTTAATAAATATATATCATTATTATATATTTGTTATACATTGTAGAGATGAATTAGTAAAAAGATGGATAAGATTTATCTAGTGGCATTAAATATTTTATAGAATTATTTTTATCATAGTGAGTTGGTGACACTAAATCTCCGTATTGGATAATCACCATTTTCTTGAATATATATATACTAGTAACTAGTATGATGTGATATGAGTTTTAGTTGGTGTTTAAGCTATCCATGGATATATTGAGATAATAAAGCATAAATTAGTTAATTGTGAGGATTAACTAACAAGTAGAAATATTGGTTAATCTATATTAAAGTGGAAGTTGTATTGTGGAATAATACAATGTGTATGTTAAACTTTAAATAACTATGGTAATATAGTACAATGTTTAATTTACTTAAATAAAGGAGTGAATTAATATGTGTGTTAAAAATGTGATACTTTATATGTTACTCAGAAAGGTAATATGTGAGAAAGTCTAATGCGCGAATAACGTTAAATATATATATGTTATTAAAGGGAGACATAAATCATTATATCTTTAATTAGATATTTAGTATTTGAAGAAATTATTTTGGGAACAATTTATAGAGGAAGAGAGAAATAAGAATTATATATTTCTAATAGAGGATATTAAAATAAATTCTAATATTGAGTTATTTTAATAAAAGGAGGAAATGTTATTTTTGAATAATAATATTACCTTATATATTTTTTTATGAGGTATGAATAATAATATAGTAAATATATTAAAACGTATTTGCTATATGTATATAAATTGATGGAAACAATTTGTTATAATAGAAAATAAACTTATTATCTATTTTCTATACATAATATATGTACATGTGTCGTACATATAGTTAATTGATATTATATTAAGAATAATATCTCGAAACAATAAGCAAATTAATTTCTAATTGTAAATGTCTTTATTCGGAGAAAACATAATATTTATGTTATGACAAAATACATAATTTCTAATGTATTTTCAAGGGAGTTAATTAATAAAAGAAAACTAAGTTATTTTAATATATTAAGTAACTTAAGTTATTATTTTATCGTGGATGTTATCATTTAAATAATTAATAGAGTAAATATTAATTATTCTAAGTGTAAAGGTTGTACATATTATATGTATGTAATTATTTAAGTCAGCTAAATAATTTAGCATTAAGGTAAAGTGTGTCATGTAAACTTTATAAATAATAAAATAATGTGTAATGTAGGAAAAATGTGAGTAGTAGTATCATATAATTACCTACTGCTTGAGATTAAATGTGGTGTGATATTTAATATAGAGTAAAAGTAATTAAATTATAAAGTTGATTTAAATAAGTTTTGTTATCTCATCCTATGTGATGAGAAAATTATATGTGTACTCTAAAAAATGAGAGTAAATAAATGTGTTATTAAAATATTTATTGGAATAAACCAATATGCATGGATTATATAATTCTATGTGAGTGGGTGTATATGTATACTTATTTGGTGAAAAATATCAAATAAACCCACACATGCTATTGATAATATGAAGTGCTGAGTATAAGCCTTGTCCTAAAATCAGTGTCTCATTAAATATAATAGCCGCAATAGGCCATTGGCCTAACAGTTCAATTGTCGAAAAACCAAAAAGGCTATAAAGCTTAAAATCATGGCTATGGGAATGGAGGAAGATGGAGCAGGTCACCAACTATTCACTACCCTTTGGTTTCTTCTTCCTTCTGCTAAATCAAAACACTATGTAAAGGCTTTGTCTGGGTAGAGAATTCTCTATAAATAGAGCTCCTCCTTTTCTTTTCACGTTTGTTTGAGTTTCTGAGAAGTTACTATAGAAAGAGTCAGTAGAATTGGGAAGTTGAGAGCAATTGGAGGATTGGAAAGCTATAGTTAACAAAGTTAAGCCATCAAAAAGGTAATGATTCTAACATATATGTTCTTTATTTCAAGTTTTGAGTTTCTTAGAAAAATGTCATGAAAAACTAGCTTTTGAGTCGTAAAATTGATGCCTAAGGATTGTTATAATCCATGAATTGTTGGTAGATGTTGTTAATATAGTTCAATGTGAAATCAACGGATGTTAAACGAACTAATTTGGTTGAGAAACGAATTCATAGTTAACGAATTCGCTAAATTGTCAAAATATGAATAATTAGTATGAACATGAGTTGGAAATTCATATTTTGGTTAGTTAATGTTTATATTAGTTGATGGGTATCTAGTATGTTGTAGTTCTATGAATTACGAATCCATAGAATCGAAAACAGACTAATTTGGACATGTATAACTCAAATTATGAAGGTTAGAAAGAAGTTTGGTTTGTTATTTCATAGGAGGGAATGAAAGTTTGTGTTAACAGTAGCTATGCCTGCCCCGGCGGGCTGCTTTTAAGGCCAAACCACCTCCCTAGCGGAGGGTGTGTGTTCTACAATGACTAATTTTACCTATTTTGGTAAAATGGCCATAACATTTTCATAAAAACTCCGATTGAGGAGATTCAAGATGATCCGGAACGAGAACGAATATACCTACAACTTTTGTGCTTTAAGTTTTTCAATTTGAGATCATTAAGAAGGGTCAAAATAGCCATCTTTGTGACTGTTACGTATTCGGAGGCGATTGGAGGGCGTCGAACGAGCACATACGCAAGTATAGTGCGCCCGATGATGGAATATATTACTCTAAGTGATGTAACATGAATATGCATGATATTAGACATGCCATATAGCTAAGATTTCTTTACTCATAATGAAATGCTTTAACATGATTTTCTAAAAGAAAACTTAAAGTTTTTGAGAAACGGAAGATTATGAATTTGGAGCCCTTTGAGTGCTGACCTTAGAGCCTATGTACGCTTATCAACGGACATGAAATGTAGGTTGTAAGTTACCTTGCATAGACTAGATTGATATAGCTTGGTTTAAAGTGTTTTGAAAGAAAAACTTGAAGTTTTAAAAATGAAACTTGATGAACTTTGTGTCTTTTTAGGTGTCGACTTTGGGAACATGGGATTGTGGCCTAGTTATGTGCACGAATGGACATGGAATGCGATTTCAAGATATATTGCACATAAAAGGTTGTCAAGCTCGGTTTAGTATGCGTTTTAAAGAGAAATTTAAAAGTTTTAGAAACTAACTTTGATGAGAATTGCATTACTTACATTATGACCTTATAAGCAAGCATGATGGAGTTGTCTATGCCCTTGGACATGAATTATATGTGCACTCAACTAGTCAAGCACGACATAAGTTATTTAAGCATGTTTAAAGAGTATGAACTATGCTATGTCTATGTAAATGAGATAGATACACATAAGCATGCTATTAGAGGCTTATTAGTACCAATATATGGTTTAAAAGCTTATAACATCGAAGCTTGTTAAAGAAAGTTGTTAAGCTTTATTGATTGAAATAAATCATCATGAAACTAAGTAGTTTGAATATGAACAATGTAGATCACGTATCTATAAACTTTAAATATGTGTCGAACACATAGCGAGTTAAGTGTGTGATAAATGTATATGAATGTTGATGTCAAGTACGGATGGTTAAGTATACCTATACATACCTAGCTATTCTAAGGGTATGATGAGAAAGTGAAATGAATGTTTTACAAACCTAGTTAGGAAATGATGTAATATTTATTGATTATATTAAGAACGTATGAAATGTGTGACTAATGGATTTGAATACATGATTATATAACTATGTAGGAATACACGCAGTGCAGATAAACTTTAAGCAGTTAAGTCGTAGTTGATAAACTATGAATCAGGCAAGTGTTTCAGTTCCTATTTGTTATATGAATTCTATAAACTGTTAGTTGAGCTATATTATGCTATGCAAATGTTGATATATATGAAATGCATATGAGATATGTATGAAATGTGAAAGTTGATCTTTGATGATATGTTCGTGATATAAATCTCTATGCATGTTATGTGGGAAGTAACATGCGTAGTAAATATTAATGAATTATGAATGCATGTGCTGAGTATGTTATTATATGCTATGTGCTGAATGAAAACTGTTAGAATTGCTGGGCTGTCGAGCTCACCCTTGAAAATAACCACTTTTGCAGGATAAGGACTCATGGTAAAGATTTCGTGCTTCTTGGTTGACAAAGTAAATAGTTTCGCAACGAAGGATACTATTTAGATTATTACTTGAACCATGTTTAGGTTCTAGGAATGTACTTGATATATACTTACGATGTTTAATACTTGTTGTATTGTAAGGATGTATTAGTTAATACATATAGGATATCAAATCAATGTGACGCCCCCAAATTCGGGTACTTGAAACCCGAACTCGGTGCTTCACGATACCATTTCTATAAGTTGAATAATACTAATAATAATAATAATAATAATAATATAAAATTCAAACTTTTTTTACATGCATCAATGTTTACTCCCAGGTACGAGACCTTTAAGCATTCATTACATCATAGATAATAAGTAACATTGTCTTAATAATCTATAACTATTACACAACATATTAGAAATCTAATTCGAACAGCTTTCCTTTCCTCTTGTTCTTGCCTGAGCCTTCTGGTTGATCATAATTAACTGAAAACATTTAATTTAAGCAAGAGTGAGCATTTAAGTGCCCAACAAGTAATAACAATTATAAATATTAGCTGAAATGATTAAATATTTTCTTTGTACTACTCTTCTACAATAATTCAATAGTTGTGAAGTAATCTGAACCGATAATAATAACATAATAACTCTCTATCAAATTTTTGAAACTACGTAATGACTATAATTGGGGTTTAGGTGATATACTATGAACATTGTTTTCAATTTTCGAATAGGTTTAGTAGATATTCATCTACAAACCGTCATAACTTACGGGCACGGGGGTGATCAGCCCGTTATGCCCTGTATTTATCAATACTACATGCTAGAGCGATAGTATCGTTCACTCTGTCCACCTTGGGTGAATAAAAAGTTTTTTCGTTTACGGGATGTTCATACTTGTCGTGTTCCAAACCAAAAAGTTTTATCTTGTTCAACAATAATCTATAATTCAACATATATATATCGGGTAATTGACAAAGGTGTATCAACATATGATTAAATACAATGATTATCCAAGTGGGGACACTTGTATAACCATTTATAGAAATTAACGAACAAAATATATATCTGAATTACCATATACTAACATGTTGAAAAGTAATGAGCGTATACACTATAGGGTTAATAATCTGTACAATAATAATATAATTTAAAAACATTCTTACTCAAGCCCATTGCATAAAAGAAATGTAAAGGTAGGATACTTGCACAATATAAAGGATAGTTCATATACTTGCCTGAGATGTTGCTTACAATAACGCAACTTAGATTAATCTTTTATACAGCGACCTATCAGTAATAAGATCATTCGTTCGATTAGAATAATATATCGTAATACATAGCACTGCTTATTGCAGTCCGCACCTTATCTAATCACATTGTCACTTATGTTTAACAACCATTGAATCACAAATAAATACTTATCAAGTCAATTTATCTAAGTTCAGATCAGTTTCAGAAATATTTTAGTGTACCAACGGCTTTATCGGGTAATTATCGAGTCTAAAACTCTATCCTATAGTTCAATAACTGAAATTATCCGTCATATTATTTTTAAAATGACTTATGATAATTTTTAAACATTTATTATAATTTATCATGAATTTTCAAACATCAGAATCATTATTAAGTGATTTAAATATTTACTAATTCTATTATCATTAATATTTAATTAATATTAAACTATTAATGAAACCATTGCCAAAATATTAAAGTTATTTACAATAACTCAAAATATTTTTAAAGTATTACTATTACCCTTAAATCATTTTTAAAGCATTTAAAATTATTATTAAATAATTACCATTAATATTTAAGTATTAATGTACTATTTATCCAAATATTAAAAGTCATTAATTATAACTTAAAATATTTTTAATTCATTTATATCCTTTTTAAATGATTTTTAAATAATTAAAACCATTTTAAAACTATTTATTTAATATAATTATTAAATAAATTTAATATCATTAATGTTAAACTAATATCATTAATATTAACTTATTAATGAAATTATCTTTTAATTATTAAAAGTTATATTTTATAACTTAAAATACCTTTAAACCTTTTTTTTCATTTAAAATGATTTTTCTAATATTAAAATCATTTTTACATTACTTTATTTAATATAATTATTAAATAAATCTAATATCCTTAGTATTAAAATATTAATATTTTTTATGACAAAATATCAAAAGTTATATTTTATAACTTAAAATATTTTTATAATCTCTAAATCATTTTTATATAAATTTTAAATCATTAATTCTATTTTCCACCATTTATTTTATATCTTTATTAAATAACTTAATCATCATTAATATCTAATTAATAATGATAATCATCACAAAATATTAAAAATTATAGAAAATAACTTAAAATATCTTTTTATATCATAACATATTTTTAAATGATTTTTCATGTACTAAAAATCATTTTTAAATAATTTATTTAATATTATACTTAAATAAATTAAATACTTTTTATATTCCAAAAATATTAAATATTTATGAAATATACTTAAAATAATTAAAAACTAATTTTCAGACTTTAAAATAATTTTAAATTTTTTTTATGTATTTTTAATGATTTAAAATTAATTTTCTATAATTATTTATTAAAAATATAATTTTTGTAAATAATCTGCCGCTAAAGACCACCTATAGTGACAGAACTGTTGCTATAGGTGTTCTTCGTGTTCTTGAGCACTGATAGACAGTTAGCAAGGTGTCTCGTTTGACCAACACAATCTGTCAAATTATAGTGTTTTTGGACAGGGTAAGATATTTATCTTGTAGTACTAATGTAGTACTACAAACACCACACAAGATCTGGGTCAGATTACAACATACAAGCAAGCAATGAATCTTCAAAGTTGCTGTCAGACCAAATCTGGGTTTTCTGGGTAACCCAGAAACCCAGCAGCTTCGAGGGTCCATTTTTGGGCTAGATTCTTTTTATGCACAGGTCTTGATTCAAGTGATCTCAAGGTTTAAAGCTATAATAGTTGTGTCAAAGTACATGATTAAAGAAACAGATAAGTCTAACAACAACAGATTCCCAACTTATTCTTTGGTCAAACGCGGTCAAAAGCTTTGTTCTAGCAATTTCTGGAAATTCTAGAAACTGCACATTATGATCAATTGGTCAAGTTTGACCACTCTCCACACTTGATCGACTGACTGTTTTAATGTTCTAATAGCATACATATATAGCCCATACAACAAGCTATAATGTAGATGAAACAAAATCACCAAACATCATAAAACCTGACAGATATCGGGCTTCAAAAATCTTGTCTGACGTTATTCTACACTTTCTGGGTCACCTAGAAAGCTTCGGTCATGCCCGGTAAACGGGTTTTGACCGACCATGACATGAAATCTAGACATTAAATAATTGTTATTTCACTTCCAGATGACAGACCACATAATAGACTACTCATTTAAAGCTTTAAACAACACAAATCAAGATCGGACAAGAATCTAAAGGCACTGAAATTCGTTGTCAAACCATAAAACACAATTTTTCCAGATTTTTTAAAAACTTAATTTTGAGCACTTTGATGTTATGGGTCTAACAAATACCAACCCAGATCAACTATATGGACTACAAATAACATGTTTTAACAATAAATCATAACATCTAACACAAGATCAAAAGTTAAATTTCTAAATTAGGTTTTACCTCCTTATGATCAAATTCTGACTTCTATGTTTCTGATTTGATGCTGATGTTCGTGGGGCTTGATTGGGGACTGATCTAGCAAGGGAATTTCAGAGGTTTGGTCTTGAGAGAATATGGCTAAGAGCTTGTCAATAATTTAGGCCATTAAGTGTACTTTCTCTCTCTTGAATCTATATGTATATTGATATGCAATGCTTTTGGCTGCTAGCAATGGCTGAGAATTGGAGTGTTATAGCTCCTAGCTAGACAATAGGGTGGCTGGCCAGATTTTGCAAGATTTGGCTAGCAATAATTCAACTAATGGGATAAAAGGGTATTTTGGTAATTATTTTTAATTTAAAGGGTATTATTGTCCAATGTTATTGAATCTAGGGTTTAATCACTAGATTTTACATCTTAAAGTTTTTCAAATAATTTTTAGGGTTTGAAAAATTAAAATTAAAGTGTAATAAAATTTTAATTAAACACACTAATTTAAAATTACGGGTTTGAATAGAAATTAGGGTTTTTAATAGAAAATTAGGGTTCCTTAATACTATTAGGGTTCCCAAATTAATAATTAGGGTTTCCTAATTATCATTATAATTTACTAAAACAGTAATTAGGGTTTCTAATTTTAGCAAATTAGGGCTTTCAAATAATAATTAGGGTTTCTCCTAATTACATAAATTCTACAATACGTAGTAAAATTCATATACACAATTACTACACAGTCTCAAACTCATAATTGAGTTTAACAATTAGGGTTTACTAACACGATATGAGGGTTATGACATAATTGATCATATTTGGCCCACCATCATCAGTCTACACATTTACAGTACATATTTATATCACTAAAAAATTAAATTATAATTAATATTATATTATTATTCTCATCCCTTGATCAATACCCAAATTTAGGGTTTGGATTCCATATCTGATTTATCTTTCATAGACAACATCAATAATTAAGCTAAAATAATTAACTTAAATATTCTGAACACATTCATATAATAATTATAATAATTCCAATAATCATTTCTTATATTACTCAAATAATACAAAAATCATATTTTCATGGAAAATAAATAATAAAGACATTTCTACAATAAACTTAATTATTATAAGAATATATTTTATAATGATCAATAATTCTAAAATTAAATTATTTTAAATTATTCATGAAATAAATAAATTTTATTTACCACATAAATACATGCACATTACTTGACACTTATCTCATCATTAAGATAAATAAAATAAAATTTATAGGCAAAAATTTCTTATTTATTTTATATTTAAAATATCGGGTTATTACATTCACCCTCCCTTATAAGGATTCTGTTCCCGGAATCATCGTTTTAAAACTCAAACATACAAGGGTACATAGCATACACAATCATTGCAAATAGATCTCGATCATAATTGATCGAACTGATCTTTTTAACCATTCAACATAAAGCTTGTCTGTCTGATTAAACGGAAGTTTCATTTTTAAAAGAACTCAAATTCCTCCCTCAAAATTTCTTTATAACATATTTTGATATATATAAGAAAAGCATATATATACGAAAATAAAATTTATTCGAATAATACATGGAGTTCCATTTCTAGCTGCCACAGTATCCTGGACCATCATATTGAAGACTCGTGCGGGTGGTTTATTGGTTGAAGTCGGTCCTGTGATTGCCAGAGTCCCGCTGCCTTTTCCCGTGGTTACCCTCCCTGCCTCCATTTTCCTCTTTGGACAATCCTTCACCTTATGTTCAGTCGATCCACATAGAAAATACCCATTGTTCATCCTTGGGTTGGGGCAGTTGGGAGAGATATGACCCTCCTGCCCGCACTTGTAACATACAAACTTACCCTTCAGACACTACTAGAGTGATTCTTCCCGCAATTCTTACACTGCATTACCTGCTTCTTCACACCTTCCTGTTTCACCTGAATATTCCCAAAATAATTTCCTTTTCTTTTCTCACCCCTATTTCCACTATTACCTTCCACCTTCACAGCTCCTCCAGCCTTGCTTTGGTTCCTCTTCTGCTTGTTGTAGAGGCTCATGGCCTCACTCCCCTCCTCAGCTATGATAGCCTTTTCCATGAGTGCTGCAAAAGTATTGATCTGCAACACTGTCACCTTATTGTAGAGTCAGGGTTTTAAGCCCAGCTCAAACTTTCTTGCCTTCCTAGCCTCCGTATCAACTTGATGCGGAGCAAACCTAGCCAACTCATTAAACTTTGCGGCATACTCCGCAACAGTCATATTCTCCTACTTTAATTCCAGAAATTTTACCTCCATCCTAGCCTGCATGCTAGCTGAGATGTAGTTTTCGAAAAACAAAGTTTTAAACCTAGCCCAAGTCACTACTCCTTCTCCTGTCCCAGTTTGATTTTCCTCCCACCAAAAGTTATCCTCCCCTTCATCATATAAGTGGCAAAAGAGGTCTTTTGCCCCCCATTTACCCTAGCAATTATGAACGCCTTTTCTATCTCGTTAATCCATGTCTGGGCTTCTATAGGGTCAGCTGATCCCCTGAATTCTGGTGGTCCTACTACCTTAAAGTCTTTAAATTTTGCCAAGAGATTGTCTGGCTGGTTCCCTGCGGCTGGTATTCCCTATTGCATAGCCTGAGCTACCATGTTCGCAAAGTTTTGCATCGGGTCTTGCTGTTGTCCCTCAGTGTTGTTGACAGATTCTTCTGCCCTTTGATTTCGTGTTCGACGTCTTGGCGGCATTATTTGATTAAATGAAATCATAAATTTAACTTACATTCTTAACCTTATTTCATAAGTTTAATATATTAAACTTAGTTCATTACCCAAACATAGATTTATATTCATTTAGCGAATATTTTACATAACATAGCACATACTGCTTTAAACATCAGTTATCCCTTTGTGACCACAAAAGTTAGGATTTACAGCCTTGCCTAATACAAAAGTTGGGAAGATTACACTACACATGTACATTATCAAACATACATAATCAACTACTAATCCTACTTATTTTCTAAGTCACGATCTTTTCTCTTTCTTTTTCCCTTTTTTCTTATCGGGTTTTCCTATGTCATGGTATTCTATCTTTCTTTTTCCCTTCTTACTAGGAGCTGCACGCGATGTGTTGCTTGAGGCTCCTATCTGATCAATTTGGATTTTAAGCTTATCTTGTTCTTCCATTGTTTCTATTAATGCCTGACGCAGTTGACTATTTAGCAGCTTTTCTATTTCCCGCAGCTTTTTTAGAGAAGAAACTTTGTTCCTCAGATCCTACACCTCCGTTGATGCTTGATCAGCTTCAACTTTAGTGTCTGTATCACTATTGTCAGCTCCAACATCTCCGGATCTGGAACTACGGTTTCCAATACCACCACCTCATCCGAGTTGGTTTCATTGTGAGCCTCTATTTTAGCTATTGGCTTCGATATTAGCTCGGGTATATGGATTTGATCCTCCTTCATGCTATAAGCATATAACAAACCTTTTCCACCATACATCTACACACATAAATTATCCTGATTAGCATATAGTATATAAACATAACAAACAATAGTTTTATAAGAGTTATCTTTTATTTTGTTTAATGATGAATTTATTTAATTCATCTCCTTTTAAACTCTATATGAGTTATTTATATTTTCAACTTTTCCCTCTGTCCTAAGGTTATAGCCTAAGGTCGATCCCACCTAAGGTTTGTAACCCTAAAGCTTTGATACCAACCTGTGACGCCCCCAAATTCGGATACTTGAAACTCGAACTCGGTGCTTCACAATACCATTTTTATAAGCTGAATAATACTAATACTAATAATAATAATATAAAATTCAAACTTTATTTACATGCATCAAAGTTTACTCCCAGGTACGAGACCTTTAAACATTCATTACATCATAGATAATAAGTAACATTGTCTTAATAATCTATAACTATTACACAACATATTAGAAATCTCATTCGAACAGCTTTCCTTTCCCCTTGTTCTTGCCTGAGCCTTCGGTTGATCATACTTAACTGAAAACATTTAATTTAAGCAAGAGTGAGCATTTGAGTGCCCAACAAGTAATAACAATTATAAACATTAGCTAAAAGGTTTAAATATTTTCTTTGTACTACCCTTCAACAACAAGTCAATAGTTGTGAAGTAATCTAAACCAATAATAATAACATAACAACTCTCTATCAAATTTTTGAAACTACGTAATGACTATAATTGGGGTTTAGGTTATATACTATGAACATTGTTTTCAATTTTTGAATAGGTTTAGTAGATATTCATCTACAAACCGTCATAACTTACGGGCACGAGGGTGATCAGCCCGTTATGCATTGTATTGATCAATACTACATGCCAGAGCGATACTATCGTTCACTCTGCCCATTGCATAAAATAAATGTAAAGGTAGGATACTTGCACAATATAAAGGATAGTTCATATACTTGCCTGAGATGCTGCTTACAATAGCGCAACTTAGAATAATCTTTTATACAGCGACCTATCAGTAATAAGATCATTCGTTCGATTAGAATAATATATCGTAACACATAGCACTGCTTATTGCAGTCCGCACCTTATCTAATCACATTGTCACTTATGTTTAACAACCATTGAATCACAAATAAACATTTATCAAGTCAAATTATCTAAATTCAGATCAATTTCTGAAACATTTCGGTGTATCGACGGCTTTATCGGGTAATTATCAAGTCTAAAACTCTATCTCGTAGTTCAATAACTGAAATTATCCGTCATATTATTTTTAAAATGACTTATAATAATTTTTAAACATTTATTATAATTTATCATGAATTTTCAAACATCAGAATTATTATTAAATGATTTAAATATTTACTAATTCTATTATCATTAATATTTAATTAATATTAAACTATTAATGAAACCATTGCCAAAATATTAAAGTTATTTATAATAACTCAAAATATTTTTAAAGTATTACTATTACCCTTAAATGATTTTTAAAGCATTTAAAATTATTATTAAATAATTACCATTAATATTTAAGTATTAATGTACTATTTATCTAAATATTAAAAGTCATTAATTATAACTTAAAATATTTTTAATTCATTTATATCCTTTTTAAATAATTTTTAAATAATTAAAACCATTTTAAAACTATTTATTTAATATAATTATTAAATAAATTTAATATCATTAATGTTAATTAATATCATTAATATTAACTTATTAATGAAATTATCCTTTAAATATTAAAAGTTATATTTTATAACTTAAAATACCTTTAAACATTTTATTTTCATTATAATGATTTTTCTAATATTAAAATCATTTTTAAATTACTTTATTTAATATAATTATTAAATAAATCTAATATCCTTAATATTAAAATATTAATATTTTTTATTACAAAATATCAAAAGTTATATTTTATAACTTAAAATATTTTTATAATCTTTAAATCATTTTTATATAAATTTTAAATCATTAATTCTATTTTCCACCATTTATTTAATATCTTTATTAAATAACTTAATCATCATTAATATCTAATTAATAATGATAATCATCACAAAATATTAAAAATTATAGAAAATAACTTAAAATATCTTTTTATATCATAACATATTTTTAAATGATTTTTCATGTACTAAAAATCATTTTTAAATAATTTATTTAATATTATACTTAAATATATTAAATATTTTTTATATTCCAAAAATATTAAATATTTATGAAATATACTTAAAGTAATTAAACATTAATTTTCGGACTTTAAAATAATTTTTATGTATATTTAATGATTTAAAACTAATTTTCTATAATTGTTTATTAAAAATATAAATTTTATAAATAATCTGCCGCTAAAGACCACCTATAGTGACAGAACCGTCGCTATAGGTGTTCTTCGTGTTCTTGAGCACTGATAGACAGTTAGCAAGGTGTCTCGTTTGACCAACCCAATCAGTCAGATTATAGTGTTTTTGGACATGGTAAGATATTTATCTTGTAGTACTAATGTAGTACTACAAATACCACGCAAGATCTGGGTCAGATTACAACATACAAGCAAGCAATGAATCTTCAAAGTTGCTGTCAGACCAAATCTGGGTTTTCTGGGTAACCCAGAAACCCAGCAGATTCGAGGGTCCATTTTTGGGCTAGATTCTTTCTATGCTCAGGTCTTGATTCAAGTGATCTCAAGGTTTAAAGCTATAATAGTTGTGTCAAAGTACATGATTAAAGCAACAGATAAGTCTAACAACAACAGATTCCCAACTTATTCTTTGGTCAAACGCGGTCAGCAACTTTGTTCTAGCAATTTCTGGAAATTCCAGAAACTGCACATTATGATCAACTGGTCAAGTTTGACCACTGTCCACACTTTATCGGCTGACTGTTTTAATGTTCTAATAGCATACATATATAGTCCATACAACAAGCTAGAATCTAGATGAAACAAAATCACCAAACATCATAAAACCTGACAGATATCAGGCTTCAAAAATCTTGTCAGACGTTATTCTACACTTTCTGGGTTACCCAGAAAGCTTCGGTCATGCCCGGTCAACGGGTTTTGACCAGCCATAACATGAAATCTAGAAATTAAATAATTGTTATTTCACTTCCAGATGACAGACCACATAACAGACTACTCATTTAAAGCTTTAAACAACACAAATCATGATCGGACAAGAATCTAAAGGCACTGACATTCGTTGTCAAACCATAAAACACAATTTTTTCAAATTTTTAAAAAACTTAATTTTGAGCACTTTGATGTTATGGGTCTAACAAATACCAACCCAGATCAACTATATGGACTACAAATAACATGTTTTAACAATAAATCATAACATCTAACACAAGATCAAAAGTTAAATTTCTAAATTAGGTTTTACCTCCTTGTGATCAAATTCTGACTTCTATGTTTTTGATTTGATGTTGGTGTTCGTGGGGCTTGATTGGGGATTGATCTGGCAAGGGAATTTCAGAGGTTTGGTCTTGAGAGAATATGGCTAAGAGCTTGTGAATAATTTAGGCCATTAAGTGTACTTTTTCTCTCTTGAATCTATATGTATATTGATATGCAATGCTTTTGGCTGCTAGCAATGGCTGAGAATTGGAGTGTTATAGCTCCTAGCTGGACAATAGGGTGGCTGGCCAAATTTTGCAAGATTTGGCTAGCAATAATTCAACTAATGGGATAAAAGGGTATTTTGGTAATTATTTTTGATTTCAAGGGTATTCTTGTCCAATGTTATTGAATCTAAGGTTTAATCACTAGATTTTACATCTTAAAGTTTCCCAAATAATTTATAGGGTTTGAAAATTTAAAATTAAAGTGTAATAAAATTTTAATTAAACACACTAATTTAAAATTAGGGTTTTTAATAGAAATTAGGGTTTTTAATAGAAAATTAGGGTTTTTAAAATTAGGGTTCCTTAATACTATTAGGGTTCCCAAATTAATAATTAGGGTTTCCTAATTATCATTATAATTTACTAAAACAGTAATTAGGGTTTCTAATTTTAGCAAATTAGGGCTTTCAAATAATAATTAGGGTTTCTCCTAATTACATAAATTCTACAATACGTAGTAAAATTCATATACACAATTACTACACAGTCTCAAACTCATAATTGAGTTTAACAATTAGGGTTTACTAACACGATATGAGGGTTATGACATAATTGATCATATTTGGCCCACCATCATCAGTCTACACATTTACAGTACATATTTATAGCACTAAAAAATTAAATTATAATTAATATTATATTATTATTCTCATCCCTTGATCAATACCCAAATTTAGGGTTTGGATTCCATATCTGATTTATTCTTCATAGACAACATTAATAATTAAGCTAAAATAATTAACTTAAATATTCTGAACACATTCATATAATAATTATTAAAATTCCAATAATCATTTCTTATATTATTCAAATAATACAATAATCATATTTTCATGGAAAATAAATAATAAAGACATTTCTACTATAAAATTAATTATTAGAAGAATATATTTTATAATGATCAGTAATTCTAAAATTAAATTGTTTAAAATTATTCATAAAATAAATAAATTTTATTTATCACATAAAATACATGCACTTTACTTGACACTTATCTCATCATTAAGATAAATAAAAAAAATAAATAAATAAAAAATTTATATGCAAAAATTTCTTATTTATTTTATATTCAAAATATCGGGTTATTACAATCCAGATGTAAAATCTTATACAGTAATTTGAATAGATTGAACCATATTATATAGTTGATTAAAGAATTGTAATTGGTTCAAAGTTATGAAATCAATAAAAGATTTTATTCAAGAGATTGAAAAAGTTTAAATTATTCCGCGTTTTTATAATATCAAATGTGATGTAATACATGAATAGTAAATGACCAGGATTAGAAACTTATGAAAGTTTGGGGTCATTGTGCAGATCCTGAAAATGGAATGAATTTATATTCTAAATTATAATATGTAAAATTTTGTTCATTAAGTTATGAATGAAAAATATAAATAGTTTGACGATAGTAGTATCGTGGCGGACCGGATCCGAGGTTCGAAGGGACCCGAATTTTGGGGCGTCACAGGTTGGTATCAAAGCTGTAGGTTATAAACTTTAGGTAAGAGTACCTTAGGCTATAACCTGAGAGAGAGAGAAAGATAAAGATTAAAATGTATAAGCGAAGATTCAAAGAAGAATCTTGAAGTGTCTAAGAGAATGAGAATTCAGGAGTTTCCTAACTCCGGTAATAAAAATGATAAGATGATGTCTATAAGATGAATATGACAAAGATAATGAGAATGAACTCGAGTGGAGTTTAGTTGATAATGGGAAAGAACCCTAAGGTAAATTGATGATCACGACGTGATCAGATTAAGCTGTGAAGTGATAAATAGTCTGTAACAACTAAGTATGTATAGCTTGATGCTATAAGTGAATGTACTATGAAATGGTACGCTATGAACTCATGAGGAGTTGTATATGATGAGATACGAAGAATTCGTATCGAGCAAAGAGCAAGTTAAGTGCAAAATAGAGTTAGGTGAGATTTCAATTGAGGACCCATGTCAGCAGCTGAATTGTATGATTCCTTGTTATGGGCGGGGAATTATACTTGGTATAAAAACGACTTAGTTTCTGGCACTGATAATCATTGAAATGTCTATGTCGCGCTATTTGCTATATACATGTTGAGAAGGTGATTCTTCTCTCATGTGTATAACAGATAGATAGGTTATAGTTAGAGAATATAAGGATAAATTGCGAGTTCTTAAAACTCATACTTATGGTACGTTCGTGACTCATAATTATATGAAATGTTTTTGAACCTCTCAGCGAATGGACGCCTATGGTCTGACTAGGATAAGTTCTTAAACTCGTATGATTATGACAAGTTCCTTGATTTCCAAAGTGTGGTAAGTTTGATGAACTATATCGGGTATATGTATGTTGTGAAGTTAGAAATTTTAGTATGGTAAGCATTGATGGTGTTAGAGACTGATAGAGTGAAGCAATGGAGTAAAGATTAAAGTTGATGAAGAAACATGGATTTTCTAAATCTTCTAGCTCTGCTAGATTTTCAAAATTTATTGACTTCGTGCTGATGTTTGCACTTCTGTTTTCTTGAAAAAGATTGGATCATGTGATTGAACCAATGATGTTTTAAAAATAATATTGTTATCCATATGTCTATGCTAATTATTTCGGCCAAGACAAAAATGATTTGAAAATTTTCAAAAAGGTATTTCTAACCATGTGCATCATTTGATATAGTGTTGGAAATGTTAAACGATGGAGTCATCAATGCAGTCGAACCTAGTGTTGGTTGTGATCGAAAGATCGTCAGCCCACTATGGTATGATGTAGTATGACAAAGTCACCTAATGGCGGAATCCTCAACGTACTACTAATCTGGTACGGTATCATGACGTTATAAAAGAATTTTTGGTTTTCTTTTAGATTATGAAGAAGGTCAATTAAGTTAGCTAAATTATTTCGATTGATGTTCGAGTTGTTGATAAAAGTCTAAGCTATTTGATTCGGCTAGACGACTGTTGAAAAATATTTGTGAAATTCAAGCATTCTTGAGTATTTGTGCCAAACCAGATTGTTCTGCTGCGGATTCAGATGTGAAAAAGCTGAGGTGAACAACCCTATAAGGGGACATGTTTTTGGGGACAATGATTCTGAGCGTAACGTATATAGTCGTTATAAAACACTACGTTGCGGCCCAACGTAGTGGTACAATATGCTGGCCACCTAGTGTACGTGTGGAGGGTGTTTTCAGTCTTTGTGATTGATAAACACTCTAGTTTGCAATGTGAAGGATTTTGTTGAAGCATTGTAAACCAAAAGAAGAGTTCACGGTCTTGTGACCCATCAGCATAATTTGGAATCTAAGATTATTCATACTACTTCCCGGTTATTGAAAAATCGTGGAAGATTCTTATTCTTCTGAAAGAACAGAGTAGAGGACGTTTTGGGGATTCCGAGGACGGAATCCTTGTAAGGGGGAGAGGATGTAAGAACTCGAATTTTTAGAAAATATTAAAATAAGAATTTAGTAAATAAAATTCTTAAAGCATGAGATGAGTTCGAATAAGAATATATAATTGTGTTACGAGGTATGTAATATTGTGTTACATAAGGTAATATGAGCAATGTGATGTTGTGTTTAATAAATATATATCATTATTATATATTTGTTATACATTGTAGAGATGAATTAGTAAAATGATGGATAAGATTTATCTAGTGGCATTAAATAATTTATTGAATTATTTTTATCATAGTGAGTTGGTGACACTAAATCTGTGTGTTAGATAATCACCATTTTCTTGAATATATATATTAGTAACTAGTATGATGTAATATGAGTTTTAGTTGGTGCTTAAGCTATCCATGGATAGATTGAGATAGTAAAGCATAAATTAGTTAATTGTGAGGATTAACTAACAAGTAGAAATATTGGTTAATCTATATTGAAGTGGAAGTTGTATTATGGAATAGTACAATGTGTATGTTAAACTTTAAATAACTATGGTAATATAGTACAAGGTTTAATTTACTTAAGTAAAGGAGTGAATTAATATGTGTGTTGAAAATGTGATACTTTATATATGTTACTTAGAAAGGTAATATGTGAGAAAGTCTAACGTGCGAATAACGTTAAATATATATACGTTATTAAAGGGAGACATAAATCATTATATCTTTAATTGGATATTTAGTATTTGAAGAAATTGTTTTGGGAACAATTTATAGAGAAAGAGAGAAATAAGAATTATATATTTCTAATAGAGGATATTAAAATAAATTCTAATATTGAGTTATTTCAATAAAAGGAGGAAATGTTATTTTTGAATAATAATATTACCTTATATATTTTTGTATGAGGTATGATTAATAATATAGTAAATATATTAAAACGTATTTGTTATATGTATATAAATTGATGGAAACAATTTGTTATAATAGAAAATAAACTTATTATCTATTTTCCATACATAATATATGTACATGTGTCGTACATATAGTTAATTGATATTATATTAAGAATAATATCTTGAGACAATAAGCAAATTAATTTCTAATTGTAAATGTCTTTATTCGGAGAAAACATAATATTTATGTTATGACAAAAAACATAATTTTTAATGTATTTTCAAGGGAGTTAATTAATAAAAGAAAACTAAGTTATTTTAATATATTAAATAACTTAAGTTATTATTTTATCGTGGATGTTATCATTTAACTAATTAATAGAGTAAATATTAATTATTCTAAGTGTAAAGGTTGTACATATTATATGTATGTAATTATTTAAGTAAACTAAATAATTTAGTATTAAGGTAAAGTGTGTCATGCAAACTTTATAAATAATAAAATAATTTGTAATGTGGGAAAAATGTGAGTAGTAGTATCATATAATTACATATTGCTTGAGATTAAATGTGGTTTGATATTTAATATAGAGTAAAAGTAATTAAATCATAAAGTTGATTTAAATAAGTTTTGTTATCTCATCCTATGTGATGAGACAATTATATGTGTACTCTAAAAGATGAGAGTAAATAAATGTGTTATTAAAATATTTATTGGAATAAACCAATGTGCATGGATTATATAATTCTATGTGAGTGGGTGTATATGTATACTCATTTGGGGAAAAATATCAAATAAACCCACACATGCTATTGATAATATGAAGTGCTGAGTATAAGCCTTGTCCTAAAATCAGTGTCTCATTAAATATAATAGCCGCAATAGGCCATTGGCCTAACAGTTCAATTGCCGAAAAACCAAAAAGGCTATAAAGCTTAAAATCATGGCTACGGGGAATGGAGGAAGATGGAGCAGGTCACCAACTATTCACTACCCTTTGGTTTCTTCTTCCTTCTGCTAAATCAAAACACTATGTAAAGGCTTTGTCTGGGTGGAGAATTCTCTATAAATAGAGCTCCTCCTTTTCTTTACGCGTTTGTTTGAGTTTCTGAGAAGTTACTATAGAAATAGTCAGTAGAATTGGGAAGTTGAGAGCAATTGGAGGATTGGAAAGCTATAGTTAGCAAAGTTAAGCCATCAAAAAGGTAATGATTCTGACATATATGTTCTTCATTTCAAGTTTTGAGTTTCTTAGAAAAATATCATGAAAAACTAGCTTTTGAGTCGCAAAATTGATGCCTAAGGATTGTTATAATCCATGAATTGTTGGTAGATGTTGTTAATATAGTTCAATGCGAAATCAACTGATGTCAAACAAACTAATTTGGTTGAGAAACGAATTCATAGTGAACGAATTCACTAAATTGTCAAAACATAAACAATTAGTATGAACATGAGTTGTAAATTCATATTTGGGCTAGTTAATGTTTATGTTAGTTGATGGGTATCTAGTATGTTGTAGTTCTATGAATTACGAATCCATAGAATCAAAAACGGACAAATTTGGACATGTATAACTCAAATTATGAAGGTTAGAAAGAAGTATGGCTTGTTATTTCGTAGCAGGGTATGAAAGTTTACGTTAACAGTAGCTATGCCCACCCCGACGGGCTGTTTTTATGGCCAAACCCCCTCCTCGACGGGGTGTGTGTGTTCTACAATGACTGATTTGACCTATTTTGGTAAAATAGCCATAACATTTTCATACGAACTTCGATTGAGGAGATTCAAGATGATTCGGAACGAGAACGAATAGACCTACAACTTTTGTGCTTTAAGTTTTTCAATTTGACATCACTAAGAAGGGTCAAAATAGTGATCTTTGTGACTGTTACGTATTCCGTAGCAATTGGAGGGCGTCGAACGAGCACATACACAAGTATAGTGCTCCCGACGATGGAATATGTTATTCTAAGTGATGTAACATGAATATGCATGATATTAGACATGTCATATAGCTAAGATTTCTTTACTCATAATGAAATGCTTTAACATGATTTTCTAAAAGAAAACTTAAAGTTTTTGAGAAACGGAAGATGATGAATTTGGAGCCCTTTGAGTGCTGACCTTAGACCCTATGTACGCTTATCAACGGACATGAAATGTAGGTTATAAGTTACCTTGCATAGACTAGATTGATATAGCTTGGTTTAAAGTGTTTTGAAAGAAAAACTTGAAGTTTTGAAAATGAAACTTGACGAACTTTGTGTCTTTAAAGTGCCGACTTTGGGAACATGGGATTGTGGCCTACTTATGTGCATGGATGGACAAGGAATGTGATTTCAAGATATATTGCACATAAAAGGTTGTCAAGCTCGATTTAGTATGCGTTTTAAAGAGAAATTTAAAAGTTTTAGAAACTAACTTTGATGAGAATTGTATTACTTGCATTATGACCTTATAACCAAGTATGATGGAGTTGTCTATGCCCTTAGACATGAATGATATGTGCACTCAACTAGTCAAGCACGATATAAGTTATTTAAGTATGTTTAAGAGTATGAACTATGCTATGTCTATGTAAATGAGATAGATACACATGAGCATGCTATTAGAGGCTTATTAGTAACAATATATGATTTAAAAGCTTATAACATCAAAATTTGTTAAAGAAAGTTGTTAAGCTTTATTGATTGAAATAAATCATCATGAAACTAAGTAGTTTGAATATGAACGACGTAGATCACGTATCTATAAACTTTAAATATGTGTCGAACACATAGCGAGTCAAGTGTGTGATAAATGTATATGAATGTTGATGTCAAGTACGGATGATTAAGTATACCTATACATACCTAGCTATTCTAAGGGAATGATGAGAAAGTGAAATGAAGGTTTTACAAACCTAGTTAGGAAACGATGTAATATTTATTGATTATATTAAGAACGTATGAAATGTATGACTAATGGATTTGAATCCATAATTATATAACTGTGTAGGAATACACGCAGTGCAGATAAGCTTTAAGCAGTTAAGTCGTAGTTGATAAACTAAGAATCAGACAAGTGTTTCAGTTCCTATTTGTTATATGAATTCGATAAATTGTTAGTTGAGCTATATTACGCTATGCAAATGTTGATATATATGAAATGCATATGAGATATGTATGAAATGTGAAAGTTGATCTTTGATGATATGTTCGTGATATAAATCTCTATGCCTATTATGTGAGAAGTAACATGCGTAGTAAATATTAATGAATTATGAATGCATGTGCTAAGTATGTTATTATATGCTATGTGCTGCATGAAAACTGTTAGAATTGCTGGGCTGTCGAGCTCACCCTTGCAAATAACCACTTTTGCAGGTTAAGGACTCGTGGTAAAGATTTCGTGCTTCTTGGTTGACCAAGTAGATAGTTTCGCAACGAAGGATACTATTTAGATTATTACTTGAACCATGTTTAGGTTCTAGGAGTGTACTTGATATATACTTACGATGTTTAATACTTGTTGTATTGTAAGGATGTGTTAGTTAATACATAGAGGATATCGAATCAAGATGTAAAATCTTATACAGTAATTCGAATAGACTGAACCATATTATATAGTTGATTCAAGAATTGTAATTGGTTCAAAGTTATGAAATTAATAAAAGATTTTATTCAAGAGATTGAAAAAGTTTAAATTATTCCGCATTTTTATAATATCGAATGTGATGTAATACAGGAATAGTAAATGACCAGGATTAGAAACTTATGAAAGTTTGGGGTCATTGTGCAGATCCTAAAAATGGAATGAATTGATATTCTAAATTATAATATGTAAAGTTTTGTTCATTAAGTTATGAATAAAAAATATAAGTAGTTTGACGATAGTAGTATCGTGGCGGACCGGATCCGAGGTTCAAAGGGACCCGAATTTTGGGGCGTCACACTCGACATATGATCCGTGCTCGCCTATGTAGACTTTCAAGTGGGTGTAGGGGTCGCCCAATCCATTGTACTTTTCAAATTCTAGGCCTTGAAATTTATCTGGGTATCTCACCTTTGGGAAGATACATAAGTCATAGTAATTCACACTCTCATGGGATCCTGTCCCCTTAATGGATCGGATGGCATCCTCCATCTGTCTAATTTTCTTCCTGATGTCTCTGATTTCTCTATCCTCTCTGAGGTCTATTATTTCCATCATCAGATTCTTATGCAGGGCCTCTTTGGCTTCTTTGATGCCAAGTGGGGATACTGGAGTAGACATTTATGTATTGCTATCTTTACCCGGTACTCACATATCTCCTTGTAAAGAGGTTTCAGTTGGAGTTTTTAGTTTGGGCTCCTAAGCTACCTTACACTGCTCTCTCAACAGGACGGCCATCTAAGAAATATGCTTATTAAATTCCTCAAACTCTTCTCAAGATACATGAATAGGTTATGATGAACTACCCTCGGCCATTTTGGTTGGTGGTGATTGTGCATTTTTGGCTTAGAATCGAGTTCTAGGACCAATCTACATAAAACCGACATCTATTTTAGTTTTGATATTGGTATATAATATGGATGCACGATATGCTATATGTCAGGAATATGCATGCGAATATTATTCCTTATTTATATAATTTGATGATAAAGATGATGAAGTTAATGAATGAATATGCAAATATGTCTGCACTGATAAAAGATGTAAAGTCCTTAATAGATGATAGATAATATGGACAAGGACTTAGATTGAAATGATCAAATATGTTAGGTTGATCTAATATTAATGAATAGTTTTGTAAAAGTCCTTCAAAAGATCATGATGTACAAGGACTATAAATAGAAAGATCAAACTTATTAGGTTGATCTTATAAAGTGTAATAGATAGGAATGCCTGATCGAAGAGCACTGCACCAGTCACTATAGAATGCCAAGAAAGTAAAGAAGAATCATAGTCTATCGAAGTAGAATCATAGACTACACTCGGAATCGTAGAAACTGTCTTTCGAGCGCCTGTCGAGCTAAAACAAGAATCGTAAGCTTCACTCGAAATCGTGAAGTCTAAAAGTCGTCACCAATTAGAATCGTAGTCTACAGAACCAGAGCAAAAGTCATAGTCAGCCAAGTGCTTACATAGCTAATGCTGTGACGCCCCCAAAATTAGGTATACATCACTCATCTTGAGTCGCCAGATACATGATACAAAATTTAAATACAACTTAATTATAAACAGTCGTGTAAAATACGACTAAACATATGCTGTGAGTTTTAATACAAATATTGTCAGATAGACAATATACGAACTCAATGAGGTCCTCATTACATTTATTATCACATTATTACATAGAATAGTGAGAACTACTAATGCTATCATCTGGTCCATCACTCCGTTTTCCGACTCATCCCAACTATATTCTCATTTCCTGAAGAGAATAGTGAAAGAAAGGGTGAGCTCAACTAGCCCAGTAAGAAATTTTATGACTAAGATAATGCAGAATAAATTATCATTAGTCTTCAACAATGTTAAACTGATAAAATACAATAGACATCAAGTTTAACTGCAGTGGAACCAACAATCCATTAAAAGAGTCAAGTAGAGAATAAAATCTACTATCTTTTATGATTTAAAAGGTTTTTCATGACTTTTATCGTTGAGACTCAGCTAAAAAAATAATCCACATCATTGAATCACCCCTACACTACGGCCAAGGATATTCTTTAGTATCCCGACCACGAATTATCCATGCACTACGGGCCAAAGATAATCGTGTTTTCATCAACGGTCCTGATCATGCCATAAAACAATTCATCTTTGCACTACGACTAAAGAGAATCCATAGCCATAATCATACCAAAACTGTCTATCAATGCACTACGGGCCAATGAGGACTTTTTCTACATCATTTGTAACATTACGGTCATGATTACACCGAATAATCCCTGGTCATAATCATACCAAGTCCATCTATGCACTACAGGCCACAGATGACTTTCAACATAATATAAACATGAGGATGATGACAATGACATAAGAATTCAATAAAACAAGTTCAAGAATTAATTTGTCTATGAACCAATAACGTCCAAATTGTCAACATGATACTTTTGTGTAGAGTAAAATTCAAGAATGCTCAAAAAATATTTCCATGAAAAAGATACTGGATGAAGCGCAAATATCAAGGATATTCTACTAATTTCATGGAGTATTGAAGTTAAAACTTTAACCAACTGAGTATAATAAAGAATGGAATAACAAAAGAAATCACCATGCATGCGGTACTTCGTATAGACATGTTATTCCAACAAAATAATAATAACGGAACCAGGTCAGGTGAAATTCACACCGACAGGATGTTCCAACAGAATATTAAAGACAGAGCCAGATCCAGTGTAAAACACATAGATAGGATATTCCAACAGAATATTAAAGACGGAACCAGGTCCGGTGTAAAACACACAGACATGATATTCTAACAGAATAATAAAGACAGAACCAGGTCCGGTGTAAAACACACAGACAGGATATTCCAACAGAATAATAAAGACAGAATAATAGAAGAATGTCACCAAGTATAGGGTAGCCCGCGTATACATGTTATTCCAACAGAATAATAAGAAATGGAATAACAGAAGTTATCTTCATGAATACAAAAGAAATAACACCCCTTACGGGTACAATAAATAATATCCCTTACCTTTGAAAGAAGAGTATTCCAATTGGTAGGGCGAGGATATACTCGAAGAAAACTTGCACTACGCTCAAAACTTTCTTAAACTCTAAATAAATACGCTCAAGATTATAGAAGAAGAACTCTCTCTATAGTTTTTCTCTCTAGAGTTTCAGTAAATTCGTAAGAAAATAATGAAGGAATGAGCTTGTGACAAACAAAATTTTTGTAATTAATTTCTAATATTTATTGAATTAAATAAATATTTTTTCGATGATTCAATTAATAGATTAAATAATTAATTGATACAATTGTAGTAGATTAATTTAATTATATGTGTTACATTTATTAAATTAATGTAGAGAAATGTTATTATCAAAGTATGTAATTATGTGAGCTTATTGAATTAAATAAAATATTTAAATAAGCATGATGTTATTAGATTAATTTAATTATTAGTTAGAGAATTAATAATTTGACATTTATTATTAATGAGAAAATTAATTATGTGACTATGTGAATTTATGAGGAATTATTATATTTTATTTATAATAAATTAAATAAGATATTGAATTTATTTATGAAGGAGTGTGACATTTATTAAAGTATATTGTAAAGGTTTTATTAAATTAAATAAGTTTAAACTTTTTAAGGATAGCCAAACATGGCTTTAGTAGTGGTTTCTAGCAGTTGCCCATGATTGGGTTAACTGGCCATTTTTGTGCGTCCGTTTTCTCTTCCTTTATTATACGTATTCTTTCCTTTATTTTTACTAAGTCCAATAAAACTAATCAGAGAGAAAGCCAGAGAGAAATTAGAGAAATTTCATTGAATTGTGAATGCTGTGATTGAAGTAGAGAGATATTGTCATCCTTAATCATCTACACTTTTGGTAATTTTATCCAACCCAACTTTTATTCTACGTCTTTTAAAGTTTTCCATAACTATGGCTTAAGTCCTCTGTAAAGTTTCTGTAGTTGAATAGGGTAACAATTATGAGTATATATGTAATAATTCGAGTATCATAACATATTATATATATATATATATATATATATATATATATATTGCATGATTCCATATCATCAATTCATAATTTTACGTCGTATATGATTGCTACAAAATTACAGAGTTTGGGTTTTGGCCTTATGGCCTTATACGTGAAATTTTATGTAGTGATCGTATATTATCTCTAAAATTTACACTCCTATATTATTGTGCATGTTAATACGAAGAGACCAAACTTTAAATGAACGAATTTGGCTTTATAACGAATCCGTGGCGTTGAATTTTAGGAATTTATGTTAAAAACTTTAAGAACATCAAGAACAGTCCAATTTTACATGATTTAATTCAGTTATTAGGTGTTTTAAATGGTTAAAATCACTTTACAAAGGTTGGGTTATGTTTATGTATAAATTATAACATGTGGGTATGTGTAATTTGGTGAAATTAGTGTTAAAAATGTGTTGATTTCGCTGAACTCTGTGTTCTTCGCGAACTGGGAAACAGATTCTGGGGTCTCGTGCTGCGGCGCCAACTCCAGAACTGAAGTCCTGCGCCGCAGCGCCACTGCGCCATTGCGCCAAGACTAGAGCCGCAGCGCCACGGCGCCACAGCGCCAGGTGTCAGGCCGTAGCGCCACGGCGCCGCAGCGCCAAGAGCCAGTACAAACGTGGCGCCGCAGCGCTACTCTCCAGAATGTCCAGAAATGTAATTTTTTTAAATGTTAAGTCTTGTAATGTGTTAGTAACTTAATGTAATGAACATGTAAACATGTTAGAAATATAATAAAATGATAAAATAGTTGTTTAAACATGTAAATAACATAATTACATGTGATTTAAATTATTGAATACATAAATTAGATTATTATTCATGAAGTACAAATTATGTGATAATGAGATAAATTGACTAAGAATAGTCGATAATTAAAGTAGACAACGAGAATGAGTTTATAATGATTAGTTAAGTTATAATTAACTGGTATTGTGAATGTGAATGGTATGTAGGATTTAATTCAAAGAACGTGCTTAGTTAAAGTGTAATCTACGCACGAGGCAAGTTTCCTAAACTTAAACTCTTAAATTTGAGCAAGTTTCCTAACCCTACTTGTCATTATTATTCAAGTTTATTATTTATCTCGAGTAAATTATCATTGCCATTATTCAAGTTCAAATGTTATATTAAAGATTTATTATCTTTTCAAAGTATGATTTAGTTATACAACAATTGTTCTATTGTATACTTCTTGAGATTATTATTCAAATTGAATATCATTGTTGTTGAACCGTATTAGACTAGTGAACCCTTAATGATTCAACTAGTCCATAGTTGATGAGCGTTCTAAATTTCAGAACCCTTGATGAATTATCCAAACCAAACTTCCGTTGGTGCGGACTCAAATTTCAAACTGAGATGAACAACCTTGTATAGGGGATTATTTACACTTTAGCGTTAAGATATTGTGCACAGTATGGTACTAAGGGCTGATCCCCCTGAGTACGAGAACAAGGTCCATAGTCTTATGATTGTTAAAGGTTTCAAGTATAACTCTTGTTAACCTAGGACATAGTTCAAGGTCATATGACCCTCAGAATTCTTTTGATTCTTGTTATTCACTCTTGATTCAAAAGTTGAGCTTTTATTCAGATGTCTTTGATTTATTCGCATGTTATTTCATTTTATACTTGTGGGCATTTGTGCTCACTCTTGCTTAATAATAACATTGCAGTTAAGAACGAAAGAACTGATGAACCTTCCACTAGTAAAGGTAAGGGCAAAGTTATCAAGTGACGAAGACCCGTTGTTTTATATGATGATGTATTTGTTAAGACTTGAGTTAATGTTATTGTTTAAGACTTATTTATTTATAATTTCGCACAGATGTTTAAGGTTAGTTTAACCTGGGATTGTATTATTATTCAGATGTTATAACCCTTAAGGGAAAGATTTTATTTCTATTATTGCATGGTTTGCACTATCATGGGTAGATAGATAGATGATATTTGTATCGTGAACACCAAATCCTATGAAACTCGAAATACCGGATTTGGGGGTGTCACAGAGCTTCTATTTATAGGAAAATGGAATGCATAGTAACAAATCCATGAACGGTCCAGATTGATTTACTTTAATCTGACGGTCCATAATTAAAGAAATTTTTTTTAAATAAAATATAATATATTCTATTTATAGAATAACTTTAATAAAGTATTTTGTTTTATATAAAAAAATGTTTCTGTTTTATTATGTTAATAATACGAATAAAACAAAATTTCATTATCACTAAATAATTCATATTATTAATTGACAATAATTGAATCAAACTGAGTAACTTCTCACATAAGCATTAATAATCAATACTGTGTGCTACTATGCAACCACACGTATTACTGTATGTTTACTACTGAGTAGTTCAACAGTACCAACGGTAAAACTTCCGCCGTTATTTTTAATAAAATATTTTTGTCGTTTTCTCAATCCGACAATAATTCCGTTGTGGGGTCCACCAATAATTGTGTCGTCATACGAATATTCCCCGACAAAAATAATATTCCCCGACCAATCGAATATAATACAACAACTTGCATACTTTGCAAAATTTATAAATACTGCCCACAACTATAACATTCTCTCAAATTCACACCATAATATTTAAAAATATTTCGAAAAAATTAAATCTTTATTCATAAAATATGGGGTTTCACAATCTCCCCTCCTTATGAAATTTTGCCCTCGAAATTTTCGTACGTACCTGGTATACCGAACAGATGAGGACACTTCGTCAGATTCTAACTCTTGAGGTATAACCTTTGAGTGTTGAATACATTCCAGAATTTTAACAGGTACATCTTCATACGTTAAATTATCCGCTATCTCGTCCGGTTCTAAATCAATAATGTGGTTCGGGTCGTAACATCAATACGTTAAAAACATTATGAACACGCGACATACATGGCGGTAAAACTAGTCTATAAGCCACAGTTCCTACTCGATCAAGGATTTCAAATGGGCCAATTAAATCGAGGGTTGAGATTTCCTCTCTTCAGCAACTCTTGCTTTTAAAATAACGCCCTCTTGAACCTTCTTCTTAGTATTCATCAGCTCCTGGTCCATAGCTTGCACAGCTTTAACTTTATCGATTAAAGTCGATTCTAATCATATATTCATTATCTTCACGTGGGTCCCTAGAGTGTTTAACTCTATCTTCATCATTTGTAGGTTATACGAAATGAGTCTTTGTGTTAACAACATCTCACTCGCATACGATCTTCTACTCAATGCGTCTGCTACCACGTTCGCACTTCCATGATGATATTGAATGGTACGATCGTAATCTTCAACAGCTCGAGCCAACGTTTGTGGTGCATAATACGTTCGTTTTAGTTGAAGAAATATTTGAGGGTTTAAGAAATGGGTTTTGTACTGGGGTCAATACAAAATTCGATTTCACGCTCTGGGGTAGGCTAAGAAGTCTTCAAGAATACGTCAGGAACTTTATTAATAATAGAAATATCGTTCAAAACTGTGACCCTCATCCAAGACTTAGATAGCACGTTACATTGATACCTATCAACTTGCCATCGTCATTCACGATGTCGCCTACAGAAAGTCTGGCTTCAGTGAATTCCACACAAGGAAGTCAACAACGAAAGGATCAGGCTCTTTACTTATGGCTTGATATGACAATGATTGACTTTAGTGGTTTGGTTACTTGAATTCGCATAATATGTTAGTTAGAAATATGAAAGCTAACAACCTTACGAAAAGCATGATGAGCAGTTAACCAATTGTTTTCAAAAATCACATCAATGCAAGTATTTTCAAAGATATAAGATCGACAGGTAACGTGAAAGTGTTGATTTGAATCAAATAATATTTATAAATAGTGGAGGTAACGAAGGTTTCTCCCAACTGAGTTTAAACAAATATATCAAAGTCTAACTTCTCCGGAGTTAACTTCAAATATTGAACACAACTAGGTGAAATAAAAGAGTCAGTAGAACCGGTATCTAACACGGTATAGACTTCACAAGAGTTTATGACTAACATACCCGTGATAATTTTATTCAGGATCCTCGTCACGAAAAAAAAATGCTCTCTCTTAAACTACCGGCTTTGGCTTGTCTGGGACATCCTTTGGCATCACTATCTCAGCTGGACTTGACTTCACCATATGACAAAATCGAGCTAGGTGACCTTCTCTTCCTCAATTAAAACACGCTTTGGATTGCTACGTACAGTTTGGACGGATGTGTCCCTCCTGTCCGCATTTGAAACATACGACCGATGGTCGTTCTTCTTCCTTTGAAACGGGTGTTGGTGTCGACGTCTTCACGTCATCGTTGAACCTTCTCTTCTTGAAATGTCCATTCTTATTGTTTTGCCCATGATTACCACCGAAGTGGTTACCATTTCTGGCATGTTGATTCCCTCCATGCTTATTGTCACCTGTTTGATGACAGTTATCACCGGTATTATCATTTTGTCGGCTGCTCTCTTTTGGTTGGGTTGACTCGTTATCGCGCTCCAATAACTGAGCCCTATTAACAACATCTGAATACAAACATAGTTTATGAGAGATAAGATATTGATGCATCTCAGGTTTTAAACCTCTTAGAAATATTCGTGTCATTCTCTCCTCATTATCAACTAAATGGGACGCAAATCGGGACAACTCGGCAAACTTGGCTTCGTACTGCAACACGATCATGTTGTTTTGCTCCAACTTGATGAATTCCACCTCCTTCATGTGACGAATGCTTTCGGGAAAGTACTTGTCATTGAACAGCTCTTGGAACTTCTCCGAAGACATCTTGAGTGCGTCAGGCTGGGTACGTTTTACAGATTCCCATCAGTAATCTGCCTCTTCATGCAACATAAAGGTGGCAAAGGGAACCTTTTGCTCCTCTGAGCATCCCAAGACATCAAATATCTTGGTGATCTGCTTTAACCATGTCTCTGCCTTAAGTGGTTCTGGCTTTCCCAAAAACTCCGGTGGTCCCAGCTCATTGAACTGCTTAGCGGTGACCAACCGTGGGTTGCCATTATTTTTACCTGTATTATGAACAGGAGTCGCCTTCGCCTGATATTGCATGAATTCTAAAAAACTCCTAAACGTACCGTCGTTCATCAATTGATCGGTGTTGTTGTTTACAGGAGGATTATCGTAATCCTATTGCCCATTGTCCTGATTATTGATATGTGGAGACTCAACAGTCTCCTGTGCTCCATTGCTTATCTGAACATTTTCATATGCCATTTTCAAATACTGTTACAAAATAAGGGTTAATTAACATATCACATATTATCTCTATACTCTGATCGACCAATTAAATACCAAATAAACTTAGGTAGGTCATACTAGCGAAAGAATTCCTCCGTCTCTCCCCTCATAGTTCATGCCTCACATCTCAGCCAGGAATCATATCCCTAAGCTTTGATACCAACTGTGACGCCCCAAAAATTAGGTATACATCACCCATCTTGAGTCGCCAGATACGTGGTACAAAATTTAAATACAACAGTTGTGTAAAATACTAGTAAACATATGCTGTGAGTTTTAATACAAATATTGTCAGATAGACAATATACGAACTCAATGAGGTCCTCATTACATTTATTATCACATTATTACATAGAATAGTGAGAACTACTAATGCTATCATCTGGTCTATCGTCCGTTTCCCAACTCATCCCAACTATATTCTCATTTCTTGAAGAGAACAGTGAAAGAAAGGGTGAGCTCAACTAGCCCAGTAAGAAATTTTATGACTAAGATAATGCAGAATAAATTATCATTAGTCTTCAACAATGTTAAACTGATAAAATACAATAGACATCAAGTTTAACTGCAGCGGAACCAACAATCCATTAAAAGAGTCAAGTAGAGAATAAAATCTACTATCTTTTATGATTTAAAAGGTTTTTCATGACTTTTATCGTTGAGACTCAGCTAAAAAAATAATCCACATCATTGAATCACCCATACACTACGGCCAAGGATATTCTTTAGTATCCCGACCACGAATTATCCATGCACTACGGGCCAAAGATAATCGTGTTTTCATCAACGGTCCTGATCATGCCATAAAATAATTCATCTTTGCACTACGGCTAAAGAGAATCCATAGCCATAATCATACCAAAAACTGTCCATCAATGCACTACGGGCCAATGAGGACTTTTTCTACATCTTTGTAACATTACGGTCATGATTACACCGAATAATCCCTGGTCATAATCATACCAAGTCCATCTATGCACTACAGGGCACAGACGACTTTCAACATAATATAAACATGAGGATGATGACAATGATATAAGAATTCAATAAAACAAGTTCAAGAATTAATTTGTCTAGGAACCAATAACGTCCAAATTGTCAACATGATACTTTTGTGTAGAGTAAAATTCAAGAATGCTAAGAAGAATATTTGCATAAAAAGATATTGGATGAAGCGCAAATATCAAGGATATTCTACTAATTTCATGGAGTATAGAAGTCAAAACTTTAACCAACTGAGTATAATAAAGAATGGAATAACAAAAGAAATCACCATGCATGCGATACTTCGCATAGACAAGTTATTCCAACAGAATAATAATAAAGGAACCAGGTCAGGTGAAATTCACACCGACAGGATGTTCCAACATAATATTAAAGACAGAGCCAGATCCAGTGTAAAACACACAGATAGGATATTCCAACAGAATATTAAAGACGGAACCAGGTCCGGTGTAAAACACACAGACAGGATATTCCAATAGAATAATAAAGACGGAACTAGGTCCGTTGTAAAACACACAGACAGGATATTCCAACAGAATAATAAAGACAGAATAATAGAAGAATGTCACCAAGTATAGGGTAGCCCACGTATACAGGTTATTCCAACAGAATAATAAGAAATGAAATAACAGAAGTTATCTTCATGAATACAAAAGAAATAACACCCCTTACGGGTACAATAAATAATATCCCTTACCTTTGAAAGAAGAGTATTCCAACTGGTAGGGCGATGATATACTCGAAGAAAACTTGCACTACGCTCAAAGCTTTCTTAAACTCTAAATAAATACGCTCAAGAATATAGAAGAAGAACTCTCTCTATAGTTTTTCTCTCTAGAGTTTCAGTGAATTCGTAAGAAAATAATGAAGGAATGCGCTTTTATTTATAGGAAAATGGAATGTATAGTAACTAATCCATGAACGGTCCAGATTGATTTACTTTAATCTGGCGGTCCATATTTAATGAAAAATCTTTTAAATAAAATATAATATATTCTATTTATAGAATAACTTTAATAAAGTATTTTGTTTTATATAAAAAGATATTTTCTGTTTTATTATGTTAATAATACGAAAAAAATAAAACTTCATTATCGCTAAATAATTCATATTATTAATTGACAATAATTGAATCAAACTGAGTGACTTCTCACATAAGCATTAATAATCAATACCGTGTGCTACTATGCAACCACACGTATTACTGTACGTTTACTACCGAGTAGTTCAACAGTATCAACGGAAAAACTTCCGCCATTATTTTTAATAAAACATTTTTGTTGTTTTCTCAATCCGATAATAATTCCGTTGTGGGGTCCACCAATAATTGTGTCATCATATGAATATTCCCCGACAAAAATAATATTCCCCGACCAATCGAATATAATACAACAACTTGCATACTTTGCAAAATTTATAAATACTACCCACAACTATAACATTCTCTCAAATTCACACCATAATATTTAAAAATATTTTAAAAAAATTAAATCTTTATTCATAAAATCTGGGGTTTCACAATCTCCCCTCCTTATGAAATTTCGCCCTCGAAATTTTCGTGCGTACCTGGTATACCGAACAGATGAGGGCACTTCGTCAAATTCTAACTCTTGAGTTATAACCTTTGAGTGTTGAATACATTTCAGGATTTTAACAGGTACATCTTCATACGTTAAATTATCTGCTATCTCGTCCGATTCTAAATCAATAATGTGGTTCGGGTGGTAACATCAATACGTTAAAAATGTTATGAACACGAGACATACTTGGCGGTAAAAATAGTCTATAAGTCACAGTTCCTAATCGATCGAGGATTTCAAATGGGCCAATTAAATCGAGGGTTGAGATTTCCTCTCTTCAGCAACTCTTGCTTTTAAAATAACGCCCTCTTGAACCTTGTTCTTAGTATTCATCAGCTCCGAGTCCGTAGCTTGCACGACTTTAACTTTATCGATTAAAGTCGATTCTAATCGTATATTCGTTATCTTCACGTGGGTCCCTAGAATCTTTAACTCTATCTTCATCATTTGTAGGTTATACGAATTGGGTCTTTGTGTTAACAACATCTCACTCGCATACGATCTTCAACTCAATGCGTCAGCTACCACGTTCGCACTTTCATGATGATATTGAATGGTACGATCGTAATCTTCAACAGCTTGAGCCAACGTCTGTGGCGCATAATACGTTCGTTTTAGTTGAAGAAATATTTGAGGGTTTAAGAAATGTGTTTTGTATTGGGGTCAATACAAAATTCGATTTCACGCTCTGGGGTAGGCTAAGAAGTCTTAAAGAATACGTCAGGAACTTTATTAATAATAGAAATATCGTTCAAAACTATGACCCTTATCCAAGACTTGGTTAGCACGTTACATTGATACCTATCAACTTGCCATCGTCATTCACGATGTCGCCTACAGAAAGTCTGGCTTCAGTGCATTCTACACAAGGAAGTCAACAACGAAAGGATCGGGCTTATTACTTATGGCTTGATATGACAATGATTGACTTTAGTGGTTTGGTTACTTGAATTCGCATAATATGTTAGTTAGAAATATGAAAGCTAACAACCTTACGAAAAGCATGATGAGCTGTTAACCAATCGTTTTCAAAAATCACATCAATGCAAGTATTTTCAAAGATATAAGATCGACAGGTAACGTGAAAGTGTTGATTTGAATCAAATAATATTTATAAATAGTGGAGGTAACGAAGGTTTCTCCCAACTGAGTTTAAACAGATATATCAAAGTCTAACTTCTCCGGAGTTAACTTCAAATATTAAACACAACTAGGAGAAATAAAAGAGTCAGTAGAACCGGTATCTAACACGGTATAGACTTCACAAGAGTTTATGACTAACATACCCGTGATAATTTTATTCAGGATCCTCGTCACGAAAAAAAATGCTCTCTCTTAAACTATCGGCTTTGGCTTGTCTGGGACATCCTTTTGGCATCACTATCTCAGCTGGACTTGACTTCACCATACGACAAAATCGAGCTAGGTGACCTTCTCTTTCGCAATTAAAACACGCTTTGGATTGTTGCGTAAAGTTTGGACGGATCATGTTGTTTTGCTTTTGGCTTCGTACTGCAACACGATCATGTTGTTTTGCTCCAACTTGATAAATTCCACCTCCTTCATGTGACGAATGCTTTCGGGAAAGTACTTGTCATTGAACAGCTCTTGGAACTTCTCCGAAGACATCTTGAGTGCGTCAGGCTGGGTACGTTTTACAGATTCCCATCAGTAATCTGCCTCTTCATGCAACATAAAGGTGGCAAAGGGAACCTTTTGCTCCTCTGAGCATCCCAAGACATCAAATATCTTGGTGATCTGCTTTAACCATGTCTCTGCCTTAAGTGGTTCTGGCTTTCCCAAAAACTCCGGTGGTCCCAGCTCATTGAACTGCTTAGCGGTGACCAACCGTGGGTTGCCATTATTTTTACCTGTATTATGAACAGGAGTCGCCTTCGCCTGATATTGCATGAATTCTAAAAAACTCCTAAACGTACCGTCATTGATCAATTGATCAGTGTTATTGTTTACAGGAGGATTATCGTCATCCTGTTGCCCATTGTCCTGATTATTGATTTGTGGAGACTCAACGGTCTCTTGTGCTCCATTGCTTATCTCAACATTTTTAGATGCCATTTTCAAATACTGTTACAAAATAAGGGTTAATTAACATATCACATATTATCTCTATACTCTGACCGACCAATTAAATACCAAATAAACTTTTGTAGGTCATACTAGCGAAAGAATTCCCCCGTCTTCCCCTCCTAGTTCTTGCCTCACATCTCAGCCAGGGATCATTTCCCTAAGCTTTGATACCAACTATGACACCCCCAAAATTAGGTATACATCACCCATCTTGAGTCGCCAGATACATGGTACAAAATTTAAATACAACTTAATTATACAACAGTCGTGTAAAATACGCCTAAACATATGCTGTGAGTTTTAATACAAATATTGTCAGATAGACAATATACAAACTCAATGAGGTCCTCATTACATTTATTATCACACTATTATATAGAATAGTGAGAACTACTAATGCTATCATCTGGTTCATCACTCCGTTTCCCGACTCGTTCCAACTATATTCTCATTTACTGAAGAGAACAGTGAAAGAAAGGGTGAGCTCAACTAGTCCAGTAAGAAATATTATGACTAAGATAATGCAGAATAAATTATCATTAGTCTTCAACAATGTTAAACTGATAAAATATAATAGACATCAAGTTTAACTGCAGCGGAACCAACAATCCATTAAAAGAGTCAAGTAGAGAATAAAATCTACTATCTTTTATGATTTAAAAGGTTTTTCATGACTTTTATCGTTGAGACTCAGCTAAAAAAATAATCCACATCATTGAATCACCCATACACTACGGCCAAGGATATTCTTTAGTATCCCGACCACGAATTATCCATGCACTACGGCCAAGGATATTCTTTAGTATCCCGACCACGAATCACCCATTCACCATGAACACACTGAGCTAAAGAGAAGAAGATACAAAGTCAAATTTGTGCACAAGACAACTAGTGTTCAAGGACTGCTAAGTATCCAAAAGAAATCAAGTTGATATGCAATGACTTAGTAGTACCTCAATAAAGCTAATGTGCATTGCTGAATATCATATGAAGACAAACATCAACAATAATGAATAGTAGCACCAAGGGATGAACCAGGCTGCTAAGTACCAAAAAGATGTCAAGCTAAATGTACATCTTAGCAGTCCATTAAATGTGATCAAGTACCAATGTTGAATGCCATATGATCACAAGGAGCTGCTAAGTACCAGAAGATGAACAAGCTAAATATCATATTAGCACCTCAACAACAACAACAAAAAACCATCCAAACACCAGGGCCTGAGGGGTCCTTGTCTTTGTGACTAAACCAAAGTCAAGTTTATTGGGCTTGCTGACTACCAGAGGGTACAAAAGCTTAAGTCTGCTGGGCTTAGTCAACAGTTTCCAAGTCTGCTCGGCTTGAAGAGTTCTTAGTAAACTAGAGTTCCAAGGTTGCTGGTCTTAAATAAATCTTAGTGATTCAAAGTTGAGCACATCCTTAGTGGAATCCCTGCTTATTGAAGCAGAAGAGTGGATTAAGAGCATTTAGTCTCTGAACCACTTAAAACCTTTTGTATCATTTACTTTATGCCATTTACATTCAGTACTATAATTGCTATATCTGCTTCCAACTAACTCAACATTAGAACTGTGTTTAATGTTATATCCTTAAAGGGGTTTGTAATCTATTTCGGTATTCATGAATTGATTCTACTATAAATTATCTGCTAATTACTTAGCAAGTAAAGAAAAAGAAAAAAGTTTTATAGGATCTATTCAACCCCCCTTCTAGATCTCTTGTGCCTTAGGGAACTAACAATTGGTATCAGAGCAGGTTCTCTCACTGTATCCAAAAGCTACCGCTTTGAGTTTGATCCGTGGCACAAATAAGTTCTAAGCTTAGTATTAGTTGTAAGTAACTTCTGAGTGAAGATGAGCTCACAAGTTAAAAATTGTTTGTGCAAGTATATATATATATATATATATATATATATATATATATATATATATATATATATATATTGTAGACACTCGAAATTTTCTGCACACCAGTTACTAACATTGCAGGAAGGCAGATTCGTCTTTCAGAGATAACCCTGAAAGACAGCTCATATCCAGTTAGGATACTACCGGAAGTTCAACCTCAACCTCGGAACACACACCGAGAGTAACAGCCTTAACCCCAGAACACACACCGAGAGTAACAGTTCCAACCTCAGAGATAACCCCGAGGCCTGCAGTTCCAAAACCGGAAATTTCACCGGAGAAGACCGATTCATCCCGGAGATAACCCGGAGATGTTCAGTCTCAGTTCCAACACTGGAAATAGCAGATTCCAACCTTGGAGATAACCCCAAGGAAGGCAATTGAAGTTATGGAGATAACCCCCAAAAATGCTTATTTCAAATGCATGTTGTAAGACCCCGAATTTTATGAAATAAAAGTATTCAATTTTCCTATTCAGTAAATGGTTAAATTGATAAAAGTTAAAGTCAAGGGTGATATATGAATTTTTTTTCAAAATACGCAAGTGGCAATAAAATATTCATTGTTGTCGGGGAATATTCGTTTGGTCGTGGAATATTCTTTTTATCGAGAATATCTGTACGACGGCGTAGTCATTTGTGGGCCCCATAACAGAATAACTATCGGATGAAGAAAATGATAAATTTGAGTTTTTATAAATAACGGCATAGTTGTTACCGTTAACACTGTTGGAATACCCGGTGGTTAAAATACAGTAATACGCGTTATTGCATAGTATTTTTGAAATTATTGATTCTTACATAAGAAGGCACTACTGAATAATTGTCAAAGTAATTATTGTTCAATATTTTATTTTATTGATCCAATAATTGCTGCGTTGATATTTTATATTATTGTTGTTTCAATAATTGTTGCTACACAGTATTTTCCATTATCAGATCAATAATTCATATTATTTAGAATAATATTATTAATTGACAATATCTAGAAAGTTCTGTCTAAGGAGAGGTTTGGTCATCTAATTGCGCGCCAGTAAGGAGAAATTCTTATCGGAAAGCCCCCTCTTTCCTGGGAACGGCCTGGTTGTCATAAATGTGATTCTGTAATATTATTTGTGAATAATTAATTATTGATTCATATGATAAGAAAATATTTATTTTATGTGGATATAAATGAGGGATATATTTTTGTGGTTAAAAATGAAGGAGTTAATGTTGAGGTTTTTATCAGTATTTTTGTCGGAATGTAGGTAGTAAAAATCAGGGTTTTTGAGATATTTTGCGGGGGTTGTAATTTTTAATCCGACCGTTGGATCGTGGTAATATTTGGATATGTTATACATATATAAGTTGAGTATATGTCCGCAAATTTTGAACCGTTAAAAATGAACGTATACTTTGTTATGAATTTTAAGAGGTGACTGATTCGAAAATTAGATTTATAAATAATTTTGGTGGAAAATTCTAGAATTGAGTGGGCCCACTTGTGGTTGGTGAAAAAATGTGCTGAATTTTATTTCAAATGTGATGGATGACAATAGTAGTAGGTAAAGCCATCAGATTGCAGGTCAAGTCTGCTTCGGCGTGCTAACATTTTTCTATAAATAGAGGACAAAGTTAGAATTGAAAATCACACCAGAAACAAGTTTTCTCTCTTTCTCTCTCTAGATTATTGAGTATATTTTGTGAGTATTTAGATACTTTGAGAGTTGCTATTCAGTGCAAGTTTCCTTCGACTTTGCATTCCAGTCAGAAATACTGTACTTTTAAGGTAAGGGATAGTAAGGGATATTAAGGGATGTTATATTCTTCATAATGATGTTATTCTTTCAATATCATTATACTGAAATATTGATATGGATTTTATTGTGAAATTTCTACCTTTTTTATGTCAGAGTTACTATTCATGAGTTACTATTCCCGAGTTACTATTCATGAGTTACTATTCACGAGTTACTATTCACAGAAAAATTGGTTTCTTTTTCAGACCAAATTATCGTTGATTTATGAATATTTCTCTTGAAATTAAATTCATGTTTTGATCATATTGTTTTTATTATCATATATAACATTTTTATAACCCTGATGTTAAAATTCTTTTTCACTTGAGTGTAAAGATGGGTAGATTATTGGTATGATCATGACTATGGGTTCTCTTTGGCCAGTAGTGCAAAGTTGAATTGTTGACTAGTATGATCATGACCATTGAATTTATAACGGAATATCTTTAGCTTAAGTGTAAATGTGAGTTGATCAACATGGTTATAATTATTGTTTATATAATTCTGAAATGATTATATATTTCTTTGAGATATGAATATATTTGGCCTGCAGTACAAATATGAACTGTTGAGGAATATATTTGGCCTGTAGTGCAAAGATGAATTATTGATGAATATCTTTGGCCCGTAGTGCAAAGATGACCTGTTGTTGAATATCTTTAGCTTGTAGTGCAAAGATGGTCTGTGGATGAATATCTATGGTCGTAGTGCAAAGATGAAATTGTTAGTATGATTATAAACATGAACTGTGATTTGGTATAACCATGATCTTTGATGTTTCAGGTAAAGACATGTGATGAAAATTATCTTCGTCCTGGATGCGAAGAAAAATTTAGAATCACAATTATGATCATGAATTATTCATATGATTATGGAAAGGAACTGTTGAGTGATGTTACAGGGATAAAACATTGTTGGTGGATTTTTAACATGGAGAAGATAATAGACTTTATAGTCTATTTGACTCTTCTAATGGATTGCTCGTTCCGCTGCAACTATGGTTGAAATTTTTTATCATCTACCATATGTTCTAAATCTCTGATTTATTACTGTAGAAGACTATTGATAATTTATTTATCTTTAGTCATGATATTCTTTATTGAGCTAGTTGTGCTCACCCTTTTGCTTCACAATTCCTTTCAGGTAATAAGAGTGTAGCTAGGTCGAGCGGGAGTAACAAGGAAATAGAAAAGTGGTCATCATTTAGTAGTTATATTTGGTGAATAAAATAGGGTGAGGCGAACCCAACGTTGGAAGGGTGTTTTGTCACTATCATACAAGATGTCTAATGACATACAACCTCGTGTCATCATAAGACAGGGTTGTGCTCATCCACTTGCTGAGTATCTTTACGAGCACTACCTATATAATCTTGGTGTTTATTTGAAGTATAATTCTCAATTAGAGACAATGGAGATAATGATATGTCAAGAGAAGACTCACCATTGGGAAGAATATGATAGTAAACTTCTCGTTTTTCTTTGGGGTCCATTGGATCAACCAAGGATAATTCTATGGCCATATGATATCTATCATAACCTAGACGCATGGCCTCTCATGTACGAAGGTTTTCTTGAGCACTTCCCAAAGATTCTAATTTCTAAAACAGTCTTTGACTATGCCTTTATGTAAGGTGCCACTGTGAGGTGTTGTCCACGGTTGGGACATGTGTCACATTTAGTATATATTTGTATTCAAACTCACAGCATATGTGTTGTTGTATTTAATACGACAATTGTTGTAATAAAGTTGTATTTGTTTTCTGTACCATGTATTTGACGACTCAGAATGAGTTGGATGGAATGGACCTATTTTGGGTTCATCACACATGCAATCAGCTTCAACCTCGGCGCTTACACCGAGGCACTCAGTACAAGACCTGGCAATAACACCAGGAAGACAGGCACACCTCAGAGATGACACTGAGAACCTTCCACACTTGCAACAGTCCAATCTAAGAGATAACCCTGAGCAACGTCTGCTTTATCAGCCCAAACCGGAGATAACCCCGGTGAAGGACAAAGTCGTCATCTTGCCACTTTGACGCCATATCATGCCGTCTCAACATTTCATACATACATTTCTACACAGCAATGTCCCACAAGAACCAAGGAAAACCAATCCCGAGTGACTATTACGCAAGGTAACTGATAGAATTTGAAGCTGAAGACTGGAGGGCATCATCCCATCTTCATGACTTCGTACAACCTCTAATCCCATGTCATTGCATAACTCTTGACAACGGCAGTCCAAAATAGGTCCTATATACCTCAGTCGGATGCCCGAATTGCAATTCTGAAAGTTCAAGCGGACATCATGTTGCCCGCGTGCACGTACTTCGAGACAGCAGGATCCGCGAAGCCCCAGGGCACCCCGAGCAGCCTCGGGTACACCTGCGGCCCAGCCGCTCCCTCCTCTATAAATAGAGGGCTTGGGGTGGCCATTTTGTAAAGAGAAAAGGCGAGGAGGCCCTGTCTAATTTGCTATGTACACACCCTAAATTGAGTGCTTTCTCATTTTAAACACTTTTAAGCTCATACATAGCTACTTTTTACTGGCGGGAGCCGAGTGTTCATCCATTTCAAGTTATTGAAGTCTTCTTTGGCAGCCCACTGTAAGCCTTCTTCCACATTTTCAAGCCTTTCTCTTCATCTTTGCACACACTGTTCTTCACGTTGAGAGTCGTGTTGTGTGTGTTTGCCCAAACTTTAGTCTGTGGCTTTTATTTCTTTTGTATATTATATATATATATATATATATATATATATATTTATATTTATATTTATATATATTTATATATGGACTAACATTTTCGAGTTATGCCTCGATTGAGCCTGGACTCACGTCCGGAGCGTTTAATTGCTTTTGTATATATATATATATATATATATATATATATATATATATATATACTCATATATATGAACTGTGTGTCAAACTCTTTTGGTGCGTTTAAATGCTTATATATATATATATATATATATATATATATATATATATATATATATATATGAACTGTGTGTCAAACTTTGCTCGATATATATATATATATATATATATGAACTGTGTGTCAAACTTTGCTCGTTGAGCCTGGATTTTACATCCGGTGCGTTTACTGCTTTAATATATATATACTAATATATGTTGACTGTTGTTGGACTTTGTCCGATGAGCCTGGATTTCATATCCGGTGTGTTTACACGCTTATATATATATATATATATATATATATATATATATATATATATATATATATATATATATATATACATTTCGGTCCGCCTGGAGTTTACTTCATGGCGATTGACTGTTTTTTACAGCTTTCTGTACATTTCGTCCCGCCTGGAGTTTCCTCCGTGGCGGTTGATCGCTTTTATAGCTTTCCTTACATTTCCGATCCCCCACGGAGGTACTTCGTGGTGGTTGATCATGTGTGTATATATATATTTACAACTTTTATATATATATACCTGCTTACTGCGTTTATATCAATTGTGGCATCATGTGAGCCTAGGAATAATGTGATCACAGATTCAGTCCGCTGAATCTAGATTCGGTTCCCGTGATGGACCTTTTTTAGCTGGAAGCAGCTTGTAAATTTATTCCCAGTGTTCAGATTTCCTCCGATGGTTTCCATGCCCATGAGGAATTCGACACTGCTTTGTACATTATTTTATGAAAGATGCTTCGCATCTCGAAAATAACAGCAATCAAGCCGAACAATTAATAATAAAATAGAAGTGTAAAAGGTCTCAATTACTATTGAGCATAAGGGTTTGAAAAACCTCTTTTACAAAACATCACTATTATATCTTGTTTAAAACTAAATTTTTACATAAATTCAAACCTTGTGTACATAGGTGCGAACGAGGCCTCGCACTACTTCCAAATAACAGCACATTGACCCACACACACGCATTAATATAACAATTTCTTAAAAAGTGGCGGTCACCGTGGCAACACGGATGTCTGGGGGTGCCTAACACCTTCCCTCCGCATAAGCAAGTCCCCGGACCCTAATGAATTTCGGTTTCATAGACCTGTTTAGCAGTGTCACATCACTGGGTCAATGTGTAAACCTTTTCTCGGTTGTGTTGGTACAACCAATTAAAAAACTAACTGGCAACTCTTAACAGTCCATCGTCGACATTATACATATCGGACCTTTTTCACTTATTTTTTCAAACAAATCTCACCTAAAATGAGAACACAAAAGAACAGGTAACGAAAAGGGACAAATAAAAAACCCGACGTCGACAGGTGGCGACTCTGCTGGGGACACCAGTAAGAGGACTTAAGCTGCTATTACAAGCTTTTCAAAACTGTTATATGCTTGTGTGTGGATGTTGCATTTACATTTATGATGAATGTGTACGAATGCATTTCTTTAATGCAATTAATGCTTTACACTATATCTACATGTGATATTAGTGCTTCGGACATGTCATCATTTTCATAAGCAGTGAGACACGTTTTATGTGAATGTATGTTGTGTGGTCCCTCGACCAGGAGGCTATCCTATCGGTGTTTGATTACTGGACTCGTAGGAAGATTAATTTCAACGAAGCTCAAGAAAGGCACCACCCAAATTCGCTCCAGTTGAAAAACCGGATTAATTTCCCGTTAAGTAAATTGCGATGATTTAGGAACCTTCATGCCAAAAAGCCGCGAGAGAAACCTAAGATAGGTCAGCCTCAGATAAACCAAACGCGAAGGAAAGTCTCTTCATGCTTTCTCATTTCAAATTACTTGTAAAGTCATATTACTAGTAATTTACATTCTATATTCATCTCCATGTAATGAGAAATATGAAGAAATGTGTGCATATACATATTTAAATTAACATGCTATCATGCATTACAAACAGCTAACATCCGTTTTGCAGGAAAAAATTCCTAAAACGGACACATCAGATAGCATATTAACATTTACACCCTCCCTAAAACTAAACTATGCCAGTTTTATCGCAGGGAAGCATTCAGACCTATTACCCGGTCAAAGTCCAAAAAGGCCGCAGGCCTACAGCCAATCATGTCTTCATCTGACCAGTCTAATCCAGTTTCTCGCGAAGAATTTGACGGATTAAGTAAACAAATTACAGATTTGGTTGTTCTGCTTAAAGAACTACATCAATCTACCTAGGGTCCAAAGATACCCATACATGTTGAATCCTCCACACAAGGGGGAACTCAATGTTCTGATAAATCCATTACAGTACCTGAACTGTAGTTGGATACAACCAACAAAAGTCATGATTCCGCCCATCTCACAAGAGATCCAGACACCGGTGACATTAGAAAGAAAGTTCTTCAAATGGAAGAGACCCTTCGTTCTATCAAAGGAATTGGAGCACATGGGAGTGTTTCATATGCCGACCTTTGTATATTCCCTGGTGTTCATTATCCAAAAAAGAGCAAAACTCCTGACTTCAAAAAGTATGATGAATTAGGAGATCCATATACACATTTGAAGGTGTTCATTGGAGAACTTGGATCTTATGCAGAGGATGAGAAGCTCAAAATGCAGCTGTTCCAAAAGAGTCTGACTGGAGAAGGACGTTCGTGGTATTCCAGATTAGACAATTCAAAGATCCATAGTTGGGATGAGCTAGCTCATGCCTTCCTCACACAATACAGCTTCCAGTCTCAAATGGGTCCTGACCGATACTAGATTACCAAGGTCAAGAAGCAGTCCAATGAGTCTTTTAGAGAATATGCTCAAAGGTGGAAGCGCCTTGCTCCACAAGTAACTCCTTCTATGACAGAGTCAGAGATGGTCATGACCTTTATCGACATACAAGAAGCTCCTTCCTATGAAAGAGTCTTAGCTGGTATCGGTAAATCATTTGCTGAAGTGATCAAACATCGAGAAATGGCTGAGATGGGATTGAAGTCAGGAAAGATTCAAGACCTAGCCGCTCTTAAATCTATTACTGAGCACATCAAATCCGAAAATTATGGAAAGAACCCCCGGAGGGTCCATAAAAAGAAAGAGGAGGATGTGTCCCTGATACTACAGGGTCAAAAAGGCAATTAAAACATGCCTATCCAGAGGAGAAATTATACTCTCTTTCCAGCACAGTCTTCAAACCCTCCAATACCAAAAGGTGGAGAAGTCAAATGCCCTTGAGTGTTCACACCATTAGGAGACTCGCTAAAGAATATTCTCACTCTTTTGACCACGCAGAAGAAAATCACGCATCTTCTTCCACCAGTCAGCCCTAATGGATGGGGTTTTAATACTGCTCAAAAATGTGCTTATCATGCCGGGGCAACTGGACATGATACTCAAGATTGTTGGGCCTTGAAACACAAGATCCAAGATTTGATAGACAACTGTGAGATCGTGGTCACCAAACCAGATCAACCTCACGTGCAAGACAACCCTCTTCCTCCATATAAAGAGGAAGAAGTCAACATGATTAACTAGAGCAATGGACAGAGTTCCAATCTTAACTGTGAAGCATCCCAGATCATCAAAGACGGTGTTGACAAGTGGGATTATGCAAAGTTCCAGTTTGTGATGGAACGAAAGATGAAAGCTCTATGCAAACAAATTGAGCAATTGGTAGAACTGGTGATCTATCAGCATCAAGTTACACGCCAATTAGTCAGCCAGGAGCATGCTAGTATCCTCCCCTTGATTATGAATATTCCATCGTCACCTTCAAAAAATGAAACAATGGAGGACGAAGTGACGAAGAGAGCGACTGCTAAAGGCCGTCGGGATTTTGCCAATAGAAGGGAATTTACATACCTGGGCCAACATATGGAGGAGATACTTCAGATGCTAATAAATGAAGGAAGAATCACTTCTCTCCTACCTCCAATCAATCCCCGTTCAGGATGGTTCAATCCTGATGGAGTATATCAGTATCACTCCCATTCTCGAGGTCACAACACGGAAGAATGTTGGGCACTCCGCCACCTTATTCAGAATTTAATCGATAGTGGTGTCCTGCAACTGGCAAACAATGATACTGTGTTATTTGAGAGTGAAAATACTTGTCCCACTAAATGGAAGGGACTGGTAGCAGTTATATCCTCTGAGGCCGATGAGACTGCTAAACCACTCATAATTCAACTCAAAGGAATTAATAATCCTTTGAAAGTGGATGCTCCAAAGCCCCCTATTTTGCCATTCAGACCACAATATCCTATTGTCAGCTTACAGAAAGTTCCTTGGAATTATGGAGAAGCTGAAGGATCCACATCTCATACAACTGATGCAGTGTCGAAGGAGAATCCACTGTATCTTCCCCAACGGGTGATGAAGCCTGCTGTTAAATCAAAGGGGAAAATTCCCATAGAGAAGATTGAAAAATTCCTCCGTGATATGGGTCATAATGAAGCCAAGGTGGTTTTAAGCTTAAGAGAAGCTCCACATCAAATTTCAATATTAGACTTGGTCTTAACTTCCGAAGATCACAGGAAGATTCTACTAAAGGTTTTGGAAGAAGTCTACTTCCCGAAATCAGTGGATGTGGAAAAATTTCAGCATCTTGCTGATCATATTTTCAACAACAATGTGATCTCTTTCATTGATGATGACATACTGCCCGAAGGGACCGGTTATTATAAGTCGTTACACATTGCGATTTTGTCCTCCAGGTATATGTTAGCTGGAGTCTTGGTAGATGGAGGTTCGTCTTTGAATATATGTCCTTATGCTACGTCGCTGAAAATGAATGTCAATCTCCAGCGAATCCGAAGTAGCCATACGATCATCAAAGCTTTTGATGGATCCCGCCAGAATTCAGTCGGAGAGATTGATCTGCCAATTGAGATTGGTCCTCATACATTTTGTGTGTCTTTTCACGTGCTCAAAATAGATACAGGATACAACCTCCTGCTAGGGAGACCATGGATTCATATGGCTAGGGCAGTCCCCTCCACTCTTCATCAGCAACTTAAATACATTATCAACAATAGCCTAGCTACAGTCAACGATGAACCGGAATGCCCTCAACCGGGTGACATACCGTTCATCAGTTTTAATTCCGATGTTGAGCCGGTCAGTTTCCACACTTTGGAAGTAAGCAACCCTCAATATCATGCCATTGGGACACCATTTCCCATACCCAAGATTTATGCCGAAGTGATGGCAGCTACTCAAGAAATGATGTCATTGGGACACCAGCTGAGACAAGGGCTGGGAAAAAGTCATCAGGGTATTAAGTACCTGATTCAAGTGTCCAATCAAACTGGGACAGCCAGACTAGGCTATTTTGCCAGTACCAGTTATAGGAATCCACATAAGCATAGGAAGATTCCTTCTACTTCAGCGCACGGCTATTATTTCCACATGTACATCTAGAGTCCTCACAATCTCCGGTAAAGGTGCCAGCCAACGTAGTGACTATGTTATTTCCTAAGTCGATAACGGTAAAGGAGAAGGAAGTCTTTGTTCCAGATCCCAAGGTGGAAGAAGATGAACGGAGAATTAAACAAGACATTGTCAGAATGATGTCAGGTGTACGCATCATTGTCCATGATGAACATACTAATAGATATACCTCAGACGATGTTTGCCCAGCCATAATGGCCATCATTCGGGAGAAGGAGGACGATGACAGCCCCTCCATTATTGCATTCCCCTAGGACTTTGCCCTTGTCAATTAGAGCAACATTCCTTGCATTGGTCGACAAGGGTAAAATGGGCATGACTTCTTTCTGCCCTATAGATATCATAACTATTTACTTTTCTGTACATTATTAGCAGTTGTTTTGTCCGTACATGCTAACGCTTTGTATGATTAAACAGTTTCATATATATTAAGTGAAAACATATTTTGTTTCAGGACTCTGAACTTAGATGTGCATGTACTTGCTGATAAGATGCCTCTTCTCCACAAGGATTGTAACTTTGATGAAAAGTTGGACTCAGACTTGCTGGAAATACAAGAGGACATTGAGGTGCCTCCGGAGATCAAAAATGGGTCGAAGACAAATCTAAACCCAACCTTGATCAAACCACCTCTTTTAATCTTGGAACCTTAGAAAACCCTAAGTTAATCTAGATTAGTTCAGACCTTACCCCAAACCAGAGGAATGACATGGTTAAGCTACTAATCCAATTCCAGGATGTGTTTGCATGGTCTCATGAAGACATGGTGGGTTTGTCCACTGACTTTGTCCTTCATCGCGTTCCCATCAAAGAGGGATTCAAGCCAGTCAAGCAAAAACTCAGGCGATTAAAACCTAAGTGGAGTTTAAAGGTGAAAGAAGAAATTGTGAAACAATTTCAAGCTGGTATTATTATGATGTCCACGTATCCTGAATGGATATCCAACATCGTGCCCATGCCTAAGCCTGGAGGAAAGGTGCGAGTTTTTGTGGATTATCGGGATCTGAATAAAGCTTGCCTTAAGGATAGATTTCCCGTGCCTTTTATGCACATTCTCATTGACAATACTGCTCAATACGGTATGTACTCCTTTGCCGATTGCTTTGTGGGGTACCATCAGATCATGGTTGCTGAGGAGGATCGTGAGAAAACTACTTTCATCACGCCTTGGGGAACCTTTTGCTACAGACGGTTGTCTTTCGGCCTCATCAATGCCGGAGCTACCTATCAGAGAGCTATGATGGGTCTTTTCCACGATTTTATGGGCAAAGAGATAGAGATCTACGTGGATGACATCATCGTCAAGTCCCGGACGGAGGAGGACCATTTAGACCATCTAAAAAAGCTTTTCAACAGGTTGCGTAAGTACAACTTAAAGTTGAATCCTGCCAAGTGTGCCTTTGGCGTTAAATCAGGAAAGTTGCTAGGATTCCTAGTCAGCCATAAAGGAATTGAGCTGGATCCCACCAAAATCCAGACCATTACAGAAATACAGGGATTTTTGGGAAGAGTCAACTACATTAGTAGATTCATTTCTCAACTCACAGCAACCTGGAGCCTATCTTCAAGCTGTTAAGGAATAACTCCTACATGAAATGGAATGATGAGTTCCAGAAAGCCTTCCTTACCATCAAAGAGCAACTAGTCAAAACTCCTATTTTGGTACCACCCAGGGATGATGTTCCCCTGTTCATATACCTGTCCAAAAGTTACAATGCCATGGGCTGCATGCTATGTCAGAAAGACGATAGAGGCAGAGAACGAGCTATCTATTACCTCAGCAAAAAATTTAGCAGCAGTGAACATAAGTACACTATGATCGAGAAGACTTGTTGTGCTTTAGCATGGGCTGCCATGAGGTTACAACATTACCTCCATGGGCACACAACCCATCTCATATCCTGTGTGGATCCTCTCAAGTATGTGTTCAGTAAACCCATACTGAATTGTCGGCTGTCCAGATGGAAGTTGATTCTGCAAAAATTTGAAATTGTTTACGTGACGTAAAAGTCCATTAAAGGTCAAGGAATTGTAGATCAACTGGCCGCCGCACCTTCAGGGGACTTCAAACCCTTGGAAACATACTTCTCCGATGAAGGGGTAATGACAATTCAGCAACACCATCAGTACGATGCACGTCAAATATGGAACATGTATTTTGATGAAGCGGTTAATATGGAAGGTTCTAGAGCTGGAGCAGTTCTGGTATCCGGTACGGGGGAGCAGTATCCCGTTGCCATCAAATTACAGTTTATCAGCACCAACAACACATCTGAGTATAAAGGTTGTATCATGGGGCTAAAATTTGCCTGTTCAATGGGTATCAGACGGTTCAATGTCTTTGGGGATTCAGAGTTGGTAGTCAAAGAATCCATGGGAATCTATCAAACCAAAGAGCTACGTTTGCTGCCTTACCATCAGCAAGTTGTATAGATGGCTTCAGAGTTTGAAGAGATCTCCTTTCTACACATTCCTCATAATATGAATGACTTCGCAGACGCATTAGCAACTTTGGCCTCCTTGATTCACATACCTGACAAGGAACACATGCCAAGCGTCACATTTGCCCTACAAAAGGCACTAGCCTATGGGAACTATGTTGGAGAAGTATCGAATGAGCTACCTCCCATCCAACAACCTTGGTATCAACATATCAAGGAGTACTTGCGAGATGGATCTACACCCGCTGAGGCGAGCCTGAATGAGCAAAGGCGGATTCATCGACTTGCTATGAAATTCTACCTGAGCGGAGATGCACTCTATAAGAGAGATGCAGGACTAGGTCTCCTCAGATGCCTGGATAAGGGTCAAGCTCAGAGACTCATGGATGCGATCCATGGTGGAGTATGTGGCCCACACATGAGTGGCCCCTCCTTATAAAGAAGATCCTCAGGACAGGGCATTACTGGCTATCTCTCAAGGCTGACTGCAATGATCACGTCAAGAGATGTTATTAATGCCAAATCCATGAGAATGCTATCCACGCCCCTCCACGGGAGCTCCACAATATGAGCTCACCTTGGCCCTTCTCGATGTGGGGAATGGACGTGATCGGGCCTATCGAGCCCAAAGCTAGTAATGGACATTGCTTCATCTTCACCATGATCGACTACTTTATCAAGTGGGTAGAAGCAACCTCCTTCCCCAGGGTTACCAAAGAAGTCATCATTACTTTCATCAGAAATAATGTCATTTGTCGATATGGACAACCAGAGGTAATTGTATCAGACAATGCTAAGAACCTCAACAACAAAATGATGGAGGAACTATGCAATAAATTCCATATCAAACACCTTAACTCCGTCATCTACCGTCCAACGATGAATGGTGTTGTTGAAGCGGCTAACAAAAACATCAAGAAGATTATGCAAAAGATGTCCGCCAACCACAAAGGATAGCCTGACTTATTGCCTCTTACTTTGTTAGCTTACAGAACGTCAATGCACACTTCAACTGGGGCAACCCCCTACGCATTAACCTATGGGATGGAAGCATTACTCCATATAGAAGTAGAAATGGAATCCCTCAGAGTGTTGATGGATGCTCAGCTAGATGAAGATCAATGGGTACAAAACAGGTATCACCAATTGTCTCTAATAGATGAAAGGCGAACAGCAGCTATCTTCCATGGTCAGTTATATTAACAAAGGATAGCCCGATCCTATAACAGAAAAGTCTGGCTATGGCAGTTTAAACAACATGACTTGGTTTTGAAGAAGATCCTCGACAACCAAGATCAGTCCAAGGGAAAATTCAATCCTAACTGGGAAGGCCCATTTATTGTCAAGGAGGTATTGACAGGAGGTGCTCTCAGATTGTAGGAAATGGATGGCGTTGAATTTCCACAGCTTATTAACTTGGACACCGTGAAACGGTACTATACCTGAAGTTGCTATCAAGCAACCATCCTGGTATTAGATCATCAGATCACCAGTCATTCCGGTTCTTTAACCCTTCATTACATACCACTCTTTTCCACATTTTGCTCCTCAAGGAAACATACTTTTCAAGCCAGCAGCCTGGCTTCACTGTGCTCTTACAACTTTGGTCATCCCACTAGGGATTGAACCTCTCGCGTTTACAGTTTGTCCCCCCCACCATGGGATCAAACTTTTCACACCTATAGTTTATCCTCAACTTAGGATCAAACTTTTTCTTACCCGCAGTCTATCATGTACATGGGATTAAACTTTCTTCCCCACAGTCTGACCTGTACATGGGATTAACTTTTCTTCCTCATAGTTTACCCTGCACATGGGATCGCGCTTTTCAACTCATCCCGAGGGGCGAACTACGTCGACCTGATCTCCTTGATACACGGGAGTACGTAGGCAACCATATTCTATATGGCCAGGTCGCAATAAACAAAAACAACAAAAACATTTCTACCATTTTCTACAAAAACAAAAACTACAAAAATACTTCTACAACCTTCTTCATCAATAAAGCTTCTACACCCATCTGCTTGTCATAAACAGCGTTGAACCTCTTACACCAGGTTCGAACTACGCAGACCTAATTTCCTCTTCAACAGGAGTATGTAGGCAGCCATTTATGGTTCGGTCTAACCCCCTACCAAAACACAAATATTTGTCAACGGTGTTGGGATCAAACTTCAATCCACCACATTTCATTGGCTTTAGACCAAAGGGATGGAATTACCTGAATTCCTCCTAAATAGGAGATTCGGCGATCATCTAAGCTGCGGTTGTTCCTTGAAGAGCAACACCAATCCATAAGAGATGGAATTAACTAGGCCCCTCCTAAATAAGAGTACTGGCGACCATCTGTGGTGCGGTCAATCTCAGAGAGGAAAGCCACACTCCTCTCCACATTTCCATACAGAAACCAGTCCCAAGACACCAAAGATGGTAGGGATACACACAGATACATTCTGAACTATCCAGAGATAACTCAATGTCCATCCAGCAAGGAGGAATTCAGAATATATCAAGAGCACAAGCCCTGAAGAAGCAGGGAACTATCAAGCATGTATCAGAGCATATCTAAAAGGGAAGTGATCAAAAATATATTTTCCTAATATATAATATTGTTTGATATAGGCTAAGCTAGTCTGTGCATAAAAGTACAAGTCCATCTACAAATCGGTGTATATGCGAGCTAACAAGCCCAATATGGCATCCCTCTCCGAAGAAGGAGGTAAAGCTGTGGTCTCCTATACGAGGATATCCACACGACCCAACAGATTTGCAGCCATCTACATGGTGACCATATGCTCATCGATGTAAGTGCTCATCTCTACAAGCATGCCAGTGGTAAGGGACCTCACTGCAATACTATTTGTGACGTCTACATCCCAGGCAGATACGGCGCTATCCCGCTCAACTATCACTGTATCTCTGGCTGATCTGGCCTCATCCTGCTCAACAACAACGATATCTCTACGAGCTAATTCCTCGTCCCTCTCTAACAAGGTTGCGTCTCTTCTATCAATAGCTGTCAACATCAGGGATCTAGCCTGATCTCTCTCAAAGGTCATCAGATGAAGACTCCGCTCAAGGTACTGTGCTGAATGTTGAATCATAAAGTGCTAGTACTGGGAGAATCTAAAGGAAATACTGGCAACTCAGTAGATGGATCCTCCTCGGTGTGAGAATCAATGTCCTCCATGGGCTCTCCACCATCTGAGTTAATACTCGGCAATATGGATACCACCTCAGCCGATGTAGTCTCTGCCTCCATCCATGCGGAATACTATGCAGAACAACCTAGATGACTAATGGAGAAAGCAGCTATCTTACACTCATCCCAATATGGATACACACGGGATCGGTCCTCTGCCAAAAGATAACGAGAAGTTAAACGCTGGCCCAGTGCTCCCTCAAAAGGATGACAATCCTAAAACTGGTCAAACTACGACATCACGACCAGTGGATGGTAAGTAGTCATGCCCCTTAAACCAGCCAGAGGGATGTAATCCATGCCCGTAGCATGAGTAATAAAGCTGTAAGGTGAGCTGAGCCCTGAGCATGGTAATATACTAAACGGGTCTACAATATCAGCTAAGAAAGCGGACCGAGACATAGCATCTGTACACTCCGCAGGCTAAAATGAATATGACATGGCTATATCATGGGTGAAACAATACCCATGCCGTCTAAAAGTGCCAATCGGTCTTAAGTGTGATATGAACCACACATATAGCATGACCGAACTACTCATAAATACTTCTGTTGGATAAGTTCAGCAATATGTAGCTGACCTCAATGTCTCTACTATAATCATCAATATAATGGTACGAACCTCCCTGAGAGCTGTCACCGCCATGATAACTCCTACGTCCAACTCATCCATATACCGTGGCATGTAGACATATGAAAATACGCACAATAGCAGTGCATCAACCCTAGCCAGATGCCAATGAGCCTCCGGTGTGGTGAAATCCCCAGAATATCGTCTATAACTATCCTCAGAGCCAAATCTGTCAAACAAAAAATGCTGGGATATAACGTGGCCAGATGTCAGCTCATCCTGCACCACCCTACGCCTCAATCCAGTGAGGGTCATGAACCGTCGACTCATGTCCCCCAAAGCCATATGCACGCAAGGTCTGTCCAGTGGCATCATCATCAACCGTGCATACTCCTCTAGAGTGGGAGTCAACTCATGGATCCCAAACTGAAAAACCTATCTCTCCGGTATCCAATGCTCCAACATGCCCTCCACGAATCCTGTGGGTACCTGAAACATCAAAAGGGTTATGGTATACTGCAACAGCTGATCTACGGTCACCCTATCTTAGGGTGACATAATATCATACCAATATCTCAGACGGGATGCCACCAATAATGGCGGGGTGTGATCTATTCTACTGACTGTCGAAGAAGACATCTGTGTGGGCCGTATTATAATACCATCCAGGGGTCAATGCTGAATATCTCTAGACATACATACATATGCATAACATGATACATGCATAACAAATAATAGATGGCAATATGATATAGGGAATGGAAAAACTGTACATACATTCCTAAGTATATCATCATCTAATACATCATCTCTGTACAACTAAAAATGCAGGGAAATGGGGCACAGACGCACTACTACTAACAGAGGCCTATCAAAAGATATAGCGAGAATGGGGCACAGCCACCCAATAGCTAACAGAGGCCTATCAAAAGAGATAATGAGAATACACATCAGAAGAAGACAATGGTGTCAATATCTATATCATCAATCATGTCCACCTGATGTAACTCCTCCTGGGTCACTGGATCTCTATAAACAGGGATGTCAGGCCTATACAAAGGAGGATCTGCACCGGCAAAGTCAAATGGGTTATCTGAGGGGCCAGCTCTTGTGCTAGAAGGATCAAATAAATCTGCCTCTGCCGGATCTCTGCCCAAATGCCGGATAAAGAAATGTGCCCGGTCCATTCACTGGGTCAAGCTGTCAATCTGTGTCACATGAGTCGGATCTCAAACACAGGCTAGCTAATCTGTCATCATCACGGATCCTGGAACCATATCTCCCATGAACTGAGTGGCGCGGGTCTAGGCTCCAATAGTACGAGGGATCTACCAATGTTGGAATACATCCTGAGTGCAAGGACCCTCTGATAATGTAAAACTGTCAATGACGGGTGACTGCGACACAAGCCAATAACGCCTAACAGGAGGTAAGATTGATGTACGGATCTCCCTTGTGGTGCTCCTAATAGTACACTCTCCTAAATAGAGCTCCCATCCTCCATCTATGAAAAGAGGAACCCTACGGGTGGAAATCACGTACTCGACACTAGTCGGGTACCCATCCTCAAATCCAACGGCCAAATGCTCCCCAGAATATGGAATCCATGTGATAACATCTGCTATCAATAACTCCAACTATAGGTGATAATGAGTGAAACCCTCAGTTATAGGGACCTCCACCAGTATGGAATGATGCCATCGTCGTCCTCGTGGGTAGGTATCCAATCCTAACACACTCACTGGACGTAAACATGAAAGCCTCTCATAAGCCCAAAACTGCCAACACAAAGGCAAACATCTGCTGTCAGTTAACACTCTTAACATGTACATGGTAAATGATAAGAGAAATACTTATCAACAAAAATGGGTAAAATCCTAACCAAGCCTCGGTCAAGCCCTGCGAGCGCATACATATGCCCCTAAGGAAATAGGCGAAGGTGTAGGAGCCCTAATCGTACTCTCCTATATGGTCCACATGTCGAGTGGCACTAATCAAAGTGAACGACATCGTAGAAGAGTTATCTGCTATGAAGCAACCCCTAATGATCATCAGGAACAATCGTCGAAGAATGTGATCCCTAACTCTGACATCATCTGGTATGGGCTCACTCAATAGCCCACTCATAGCATCTACGCTCAAAGGACCTGCACGAACAGTCCTACCCTTGAGCGCTTTCGTCGGAACTCCTAACAAGGATCTGACAGTAGTCGGGGTAATATCAGCCATGCAAGGCACTGGAGCCCCTCTAAACTCCATACCTGTGATAAACCGCCAATCCATCGGCATCATCATCAACTCACAGTCCAGTAAATGGAGAGACTGGGTCTGGTGAAACCATCGCTCAAATAATGCCCTGAGGTAACCCCAGGGATAACGGCGGGAAAGGATGGAAAAGAATGCACCAAATCCCCAGTCATGCACAATCGCTCTATAATCAGGATGAAGCGCCTGGTACATGGAGTGAATACTGAACCAGTTCCCTCGAGGCTGTGTAAAGCTGAAAACCTGTAAAAGGCAGATCGACATCAAAAAAATCCTTTGCTCCTCATCAATAGGACAGAAGGAAGATTAAGATCTAATGTTATACCTCGTTGGTGTTCAAATACATCGAGGGATGTCTGCTCAAATCACCCAAAAGCTCTAGGTTTGCCACCTGAATACTCGGGAGGTCCCTATGGGGAACATGTGCAGCAAGTGCGTGGTCCGTAATCGGAACAACCTCCTCCTTGTCCTCGACATTTGGTACATCAACCCAGACTGGACGTATCACCGCCTCCACCAACTGACGAGGCTGTCTAACGGAATGAGGTCGAGACACTTCGGAGCCCTCCTTCGTACACCAGAAGTGGTCCTGCGGGAACTACTCGGCTGATCTGGATCCATAATATCTAGACAACAAATCTCCAAATCACCTCAAAAAGGGTATGGTATTTTCTAAACTTGGAGCTTTTCAAAATGCATTTAATGACTATATGCATGCATGCATCATTTTAACATACAACTACAATAGAGTTAAAACTGCATGACTACTCAATGCCTATATTTTGAAATTTTTTTGCCATAGTTTCCTCTATAAATAGGACTATCCACATGCACATAGGCATGACTAGGTGGCCATTCAGTAGTACACCTGCCCACAGTCATATACGTACTATTTGCATTAAAAAGTCAAAGTCATCAATCCATAAGGGTAACCTAATTACCAGGATTACTTTGCTTTTTCACCTGTGCTCATTTGTCCTCAAATAGGATAAGAAATAGCAGAAAGAAGGGTGTCAATTTGACTGTCTCAAAAGTCAAATTTTTTCACATCATTATTTTTAGCATGGTTTAATACTAACATTTACTATGTTGAATTTTTTTATCAAGTCATTTGAGCATATATAATCACTACTAGGTGTTTAGATGCATTTCATATGATAAGTCATTTTCCAACGGATAAAAACTGGAAAAAAGTACATGCACACGTTACCAGGACAGTGTAGAACACTTGTACGGTGACAAAATTTTTAGAAAGACATCCAAACTCAGTAGATCTGAAGAAGAGCTCTCAGATTTCCTTCACGGCGCGACTTGAAAATGACTTATAAAAGCAACCTGTAGGACTTTAATGTCCATGGTTGGTTGCAGGTCCATTTGCGGCTGTAGCAGGTGTACCTGCGGCACCCCTATGTAGGTCCCACCACTCTGGCTCGGTCCAATTCGAGTTGCAAAGGAGTTCTCACAAGCTGAAAAGGCCAAATCAAGGATAAAAACGCTACGCGATTAAGCAAAATAGCCTGAAATCTTGGTTTTTCTGGCCCCGACTGTGGCTTTTATATCATTCATTGGTATTCGTCCAAACACAGGGTATACTATACCAATGATCCCCATCGCTACAGATCACATTCGGCAATACCGCACAGAGATCTAATGCCGTAAATTCAGGGTCGTTGCCCTAATCTCCATCAAAGAGATCCCCGGTGGGGGTTACAATGCAATCTTAAAAAAAGAGATCCCCGGCGGGGGTTACAACGCAATCTAAAAAAAAGAGATCCCCGACGTGGGTTACAGCGCTTGGTCATCTGTCCATAAGTAGTTCCCTGACATGGTTAGAATGAATGTTTTCCGTTGATACACATATCAGCGAAGGTCAGGTAACCTTGACGTCAGTTCAGCCGTTGGCAAGTAAACCCAACGTCGCATCAGAAGCCATCCGATGATTGCATCAGTTAATACACACATCAACAAAGTCCAAGCAGCCTTGGCATTTATTCCCAGCAGGGAGTTCATCCGTTGATATACACATTAACAGAGGATCAAATGGATCCCCAGTGGGGGTGACAATGCATGGTCAACCATTAGTTCACACGTCAACGAAGGTCGGGCATCCCTGACAACATCTGCTGCTGGCAGTAAATCCAACAGTATATTGATATGTTCTGGCAATACAAACCAGGAAGATCAACACCAGCGAGGAGGATCGATGATGGAATATGTTATACAGATCCTCAAACAGACAAAGTTTTGTCCCCACAGATCTCTTGTACACGAGAGGCACATCTTTGGAGTAAAGTCTGTATCCAGGATTAAGGACTTTGGTGATAGCCCCAACGTCAACATCCTGATAGGTTTGGATCAAACATCTAAACTTGTCATCAACACCATCACCAGTAGAAGCAACAGGGAGCCGGAAATCATCCTTAGCATGTTGGATAGCGATTCATATGCATCATACACTTGCATCATATTGCTACATATTACATCATGTTTATCTTGTTGCATTTCAAGTGTCTAGGATTCTTTATTCTATCCAAGCCATTGCATTGCATGAATATGATAAAGAGGGGCATCTGTAGACACTCAAAATTTTCTGCACACCTGTTACGGACATTGTAGAAAGGCAGATTCGTCGTTCAGAGATAACCCTGGAAAACAGCTCATACCAGTCCGGATACTACCGAAATTTCAACCTCAACCCCGGAACACAAACCAGGAGTAACAACCTCAACCCCGAAACACACACTGGGAGTAACAGTTCCAATCTCAGAGATAACCCCAAGGCCTGCAGTTCTAATACTGGAAATTTCACCGGAGAAGACCGATTCATCCCGGAGATAACCTCGAGATGTTCAGTCTCAATCCCAACACTGGGAATAGTAGATTCCAACCTTAGAGATAATTCCAAGGAAGGCAATTGAAGTTTCGGAGATAACCCCCAGAAATGCTTGTTTCAAATGCATGCAATCAGCTTCAACCTCGGTGCTTACACCGAGGCACTCAGTATAAGACTTGGGAATAACACCAGGAAGATAGGCACACCTCAGAGATGACACTGAGGACCTTCCACACTTGCAGCAGTCCAATCTCAGAGATAACCCTGAGTAACGTCTGCTTTATCAGCCCAAACTGGAGATAACCCTGTTGAGGGGCAAAGTCATCATCTTGCCACTTTGACGCCACATCACGCCGTCTCAAAATTTCATACATACATTTCTACTCAGCAATGTCCCACAAGATCTAAGAAAAACCAATCCCGAGTGACTATTACGCATGATAAAGGATAAAATTTGAAGCTGAAGACCGGTGGGCGTCGTCCCATCTTCATGACTTTGTACAACCTCTAATCCCACGTCATTGTATAACTCTCGACAATGGCGGTCCAAAATAGGTCCTATATACCTAAGTCGGATGCCCAGATTACAATTCTAAAAGTTCGAGCGGACATCACGTTACCCGCGTGCACGAACTTCAAGATAGCGGGACCCACGAAGCCCGGGGCACCTCGGGAAGCCTCAGGTACACCTATGTCCTTGGGGTGACCATTTTGTAAAGAGAAAAGGCGAGGAAGCCTTGTCCAATTTGCACTGTACAAACCCTAAACTGAGTGTTTTCTCATTTTAAACACTTGTAAGCTCATATATAGCAACTTTTTACCGGCAGGAGCCGAGTGTTCATCCATTTCAAGTTATTGAAGTCTTTTTTGGGAGCCCACTGTAAGCCTTCTTCCACATTTTTAAGCCTTTCTCTTCATCTTTGCACACACTGTTCTTCACGTTGAGAGTCGTGTTGTGTGTGTTTGCCCGGACTTTGGTCTGTGGCTTTTATTTCTTTATATATATATATATATATATATATATATATATATATATATATATATATGGACTAACATTATCGAGTTATGCCTCGATTGAGCCTGCACTCACGTCCGGAGCATTTAATTGCTTTCGTATATATATATACTTATATATATGAACTGTGTGTCGAACTCTGTTCGATGAGCCTAGACTTACGTCTGGTGCGTTTAAATTCTTTTATATATATATATATATATATATATATATATATATATATATATATATATATATATATAGGGTTAGGATCAGGTAAGGGATCCCTTACTTTATTAAAATAAGGGATTTTTTTTTTTTGCTTTTTTTTTGCTTTTTTTTTTTAAAACAACTAAAAAAAAAAGTTTAATATTTTATGGAATTGAAATTTTTTTCATAATACAGTATTTTAAGTGTGATTTGGGTACGCATAACAAAACATGTATGTACAGTCTGGGCAGACTGTACCACCACTTTTTGGTATAGGTATTTAAAACACGCCCAAAACATTGTATTATGGAAAAATTTCAGTTCCATAAAATATTAAACTTTTTTTTTTAGTTGTTTTAAAAAAAAAAGCAAAAAAAAAGCAAAAAAAAAAGTCCCTTATTTTAAGAAAGTAAGGGATCCCTTACTTGATCATTTCTGTATATATATATATATATATATATATATATATATATATATATATATATATATATATATATATATATATATATATGTACTTATATATATGAACTGTGTGTCGAACTTTGTTTGATGAGCCTGGAGTTTACATCTGGTGCGTTTACTGCTTTAATATATATATACTTATATATGTTGACTGTTGTTAGACTTTGTCCGATGAGCATGGATTTTATATTCGGTGCGTTTACATGCTTATATATATATATATATATATATATATATATATATATATATATATATATATATATATATTTCGATCCCTCCTGGAGTTTACTTCGTGGCGGTTGACCATTTATTACAGCTTTCTGTATATTTCATCGCGCCTGGAGTTTCCTTCGTGGAAGTTGATCGCTTTTACAGCTTTCCTTACATTTCTGATCCCCCATAGAGGTGCTTCGTGGTGGTTGATCACGTCTGTATATATATATTTACAACTTTTATATATATATATATATATATATATATATATATATATATATATATATATACCTGCTTACTGCGTTTTTATCAATTGTGGCATCATGTGAGCCTAAGAATCATGCGATTACAGATTTAGTCCACTGAATCTAAATTCGGTTCCCGTGATGGACCTTTTTCAGCTGGAAGCAGCTTGTAAATTTATTCTCGGTGTTGGGATTTTCTCCGATGGTTTCCATGCCCATGAGGAATTCGACACTGCTTTGTACATTGTTTTATTAAAGATGCTTCGCATCTCAAAAAAAAAGCAATCAAGCCGAACATTTAATAATAAAATGGAAGTGTAAAAGGTCTCAATTACTATTGAGCATAAGGGTTTGAAAAATCTCTTTTACAAAGCATCACTATTATATCTTGTTTAAAACTGAATTTTTACATAAATTCAAACCTTGTGTACCTAGGTGCGAACGAGACCTCACACTACTTCCAAATAACAGGACATTGACTCACACATACACACATTCATATAACAGTTTCTTGAAAAGTGGCGGTCACCGTGGCAACACGGATGTCGGGGGGTGCCTATCACCTTCCCTCCGCATAAGCAAGTCCCTGGACCCTAATGAAGTTGATCGCTTTTACAGCTTTCCTTACATTTCTGATCCCCCATAGAGGTGCTTCGTGGTGGTTGATCACGTCTGTATATATATATATTTACAACTTTTATATATATATATATATATATATATATATATATATACCTGCTTACTGCGTTTTTATCAATTGTGGCATCATGTGAGCCTAAGAATCATGCGATTACAGATTTAGTCCACTGAATCTAAATTCGGTTCCCGTGATGGACCTTTTTCAGCTGGAAGCAGCTTGTAAATTTATTCTCGGTGTTGGGATTTTCTCCGATGGTTTCCATGCCCATGAGGAATTCGACACTGCTTTGTACATTGTTTTATTAAAGATGCTTCGCATCTCAAAAAAAAAGCAATCAAGCCGAACATTTAATAATAAAATGGAAGTGTAAAAGGTCTCAATTACTATTGAGCATAAGGGTTTGAAAAATCTCTTTTACAAAACATCACTATTATATCTTGTTTAAAACTGAATTTTTACATAAATTCAAACCTTGTGTACCTAGGTGCGAACGAGACCTCACACTACTTCCAAATAACAGGACATTGACTCACACATACACACATTCATATAACAGTTTCTTGAAAAGTGGCGGTCACCGTGGCAACACGGATGTCGGGGGGTGCCTATCACCTTCCCTCCGCATAAGCAAGTCCCTGGACCCTAATGAATTTTGGTTTCATAGACCTGTTTAGCAGTGTCACATCACTGGGTCAGTGTGCAAACCTTTTCTCGGTTGTGTTGGTACAACCAGTTAAAAAATTAACTGGCAACTCTTAACAGTCCATCGTCAACATTATACATATCAGACCTTTTTCACTTGTTTTTTAAAATAAATCTCACCTAAAATGAGAACACAAAAGAACAGGTAACGAAAAGGGACAAATAAAAATCCCGACGTCGACATATATATATATATATATATATATATATATATATATATATATATATATATATATATATCCACCTATTACAATTCAGATTGATCCATAAGCGAAAGAAAAATAATCGTCAAATCAATCTAAAATTAAACCGAAATCAATTAGTAGTCTGCATCTCCAATGAAGGAGTTAGAGAAACTCTTCAAATGCACAATTGACAAGATCCATGAATCTGAACCTTGAGGTTTAAGAGATTCAAAGAATTTGAGATGCCAAGACTTTCCTTTGATCATAATTGAAAAACTCTGCTTGATTGATCTAAAGCCACATTGAGCAACAAATGATGTCAGTACTGACAATACAAAGGTATACGCAACAATACCTCATATCATTATGCAAATAAATAGAACAACTAACTGTTAAGAGATTGACAATAGCAAGGTATATATCCTCATCACTGTATACATTCATCATATTGAGGTTGGAAACCACTCGCTAAAACAATTTCTCTCCACACGTGTTTGAAGTTGAAAATTAATCTTCTGAAAGATATCTGATGTATGACTTTATTAAATTAAAATCTAAGAACTTTACGTTAATTCAACTTTTGCTGATAGGTAGGTATGTAAAGTAAAACATACAAATCAATGTTTTGTGTTTTGGATAAAGCATATAGTGTGATCAACTCTGCAGTTATATCCTGGAGGTTCTTGGAGACTGATCAACTCTACAAACCAAATAGATGCAAACTATAGAGCTGATCCTCACTCTATAAAAGTTCAAAGTCTATAAACATAGTAAAAGCAAAAAGCGATTCAACCAAAGAAAAATCCTAATCTATTAAAATTACTTAAACCATACACACACACACACACACACACACACACTCATAATCATGTTTTATAACTGTTATCATTTACATGTGTACATGCTTCATGATCTTTAATACCTATCCTCATACATTTTGGGAACCCAAAAGTCTAAATGAGAAGGGCTTTTGAGAAAACTAACTTAGAAGGACCCAAATAGTAATGGGTACCAAATAGAAACCTGAAGATATCTAGGTTATCTAACCTTGCTGGAATTCTATCCAAAAGAAAGGTTGGAGCCCTTCAAGCTTCTACTAGCTGCAAAGATCAAGATCTCTCAGCTATGATCTCTTTCAAGATCATCAAAAGTCAGAACTCGCTCTGTGACGCCCCCAAATTCAGGTACTTGAATCCCGAACTCGGTGCTTCACGATACTATTTCTATGAGCAGAATAATACTAATAATAATAACAATAATATAAATACTAAACTTAATTTAGATATCAGAGTCTAAATCCCAGGCACACGACCTTTAAACATTTATTACATCATAGATAATAAATATCATTATCTTAATAAAGTCAAACAATTACATAATATAGCATAAAACTCATTATGTAACCTTTCCTTTTCCCTTGTTCTTAGTAGAGCTTTCTGGTTGATCTGACTTAGCTGAAAACATTTAAATTAAAAGCAAGAATGAGCATTTGATTGCCCAACAAGTAATAGCAACAATAATTATTAGCTGAAAGAAGTAACTATTTTCTTTGATTAATACTTCTACAACGAAGCAACAGTTGTGAAGTAAGCTGAACCAATAATAACAACATATCAAATCTATTTCAAAATTTAGAAACTACATATTGACTATAAATAGTGAGCAGTCGACAGACTATGAACTTTGTTTTTATTTTTTTAAAAGGTTAAATAGAACTTCATATGAAAATCGTCATAACTTACAGGCACGGGGTGTGATCAGCCTATTATGCCATGTATTGATCAATACTGCATGTTCGAACGATATTTTTGTCCAGCATATTCGCCATAAGCGCATAAAAGTTTTCCATGTTCGGGTTGTTCATACTTAGTCGGGAATCCAAACCAAAATAATTTGATTGGATATAATAAAGTTCTATCATGTTAAACGATATTTCTAAATCTGTGTCTAGCTAGGTCAAATAGCGCAGATGAGGTTTGACTAAGAATTCATACTAAAAACCAACAAGTATGTATCAACATGTGATAAAATATAATGATTATCCAAGTGAGGCCACTTGTATAACCATGCTTAAAAATTAACAAACAGAATATATATTTTGATCTATAATAACAGAATTAAAGAACTTGTACAACAGATTATAGGTTAATAACTTACTTATACAGAATCATTGCATAGGTGTATACAATGTTAAGATATTTGAACAATAAAAAAAAATAGTTTAGATACTAGCTTACACATGTTCATTGCATAAAGTAAATACAAAGTTCAGATACTTACCTAAGCTGCTGCTTACAATTACGCAACTTAATTTTATCTTTTATATCAAGACCTATCATTAATAAGATCATTCATTCGATTAGAATAATATATTATATCACATAGTACTACTATTTGCAGTAAGCACATAACCTAATCACATTGTCATATATGTTTAACAATCATTGGATCACAAACAAAAACGTATCTAGTCAAATTATCTAAGTCCAGATCAATTTCTGAGACATTGCGGTGTACCGACGGCTTTATCGGGTAATTATCGAGTATAAAACTTTATTTTATAATTCAATATTCGTAAATATCAGTCATATTATTTTTAAATGTCTTATAATAATTTTTAAATAATTATTATAATTTATCAAGATTTTTCAAACACTGGAATTATTTTTAAATGATTTAAATATTAACTAATTCTATTATCATTAATATTAAATTATTAATGAAACCATTGCCAAAATATTAAAGTTATTTATAATAACTCAAAATAATTTTAAAACATTTTTATTACCCTTAAATGATTTTTAAAACATTTATAATCATTTTTAAATAATTACTATTAATATTTAAATATTAATGTATTATTTATCAAAATATTAAAAGTCATTAATTATAGCTAAAAATATTTTTAAAACATTTATATCCTTTTTAAATTATTTTTACATCAATAAATTCATTTTAAAACTATTTATTTAATATTATTATTAAATAAATCTAACATCATTTAATATTAATTTATTAATAAAATTTACCTTTAAATATTAAAAGTTATATTTTATAACTTAAAATATTTTTAAACTATTTATTTTCATTTAAAATGATTTTTTTAATATTAAAATTGTTTTTAATTAATTTATTTAATATAATTGTTAAATAAATCTAATATCATTAATATTAAATAATTAATGAAATTTAAAATATTAAAAGTTATATTTTATAACTTAAAATATTTTTTAAATACTTTATTATCATTCAAAATAATTTTTAATATAATAAAATCATTTTTAATTAATTTATTTAATATATTTATTAAATAAATTAAATATCAATAATATCCAAATAAATATTAATATTTATGAAAAATATGTCAAATTATTAAAAGTTAATTTTTATAACTTAAAATAATTTTTAAAACTATTTTTGGAATTTTTAATAATTAATTTCTATTTTTAAATGATTTTTGGAAAATAAATTAAATAAAATTATTAAATCTGTCGCTATAGCATTTAGCGACAGAATCTGTTGCCTTAGGTGTTCTTGAGCATCAAGAACCTTCAAAGTCAGTGATCAAGTTAGCTACTCTGACCAAACATTAAACACTGATCATGTTGTTTCTGGGCAAGCTAAAGATTAGATCATGTAGAACTAGTGTAATACTACAAGATTCAACAACAAATAGGATCAAAAAGCATAAAACGAATGAGATCTGAGCATGCAAAGTGGCTGTCGGAGCTGTTTTTCATTTCTGGGTTACCCATAAATGAAGAATAGTTCGACTGTCCACCTTTGGGCTTCCACAACTTGTAATCCTTGTATCCAATTTGTGATTTAATGGATCCAGTGTGTAGCCAACATGTCAAGGTTCATATCTATTACATAAAACCATCATAACAACAACGAAATCTCCAGATATTATCTGGTCAACCCATGTCAGAAATCACGATCATACGTTTTCGAGGTTTCCTAGAAAACGAAAATCGTGATGATCATCTTACATGGTTTGACCATACACTGCTTGAAGCCTGATAATCATTTAGGTGTTCTAAAAGCTTAAATCAACAGTCCATATACTAAACTACAACCTAGATACAACTACAAACACAAATCATCAAAACACTGTCAGATCCAAGCCCATCAAGATCCTGTCAGAACTTTATGGGCACGTTCTGGGTTACCCAGAAACGTTCGGTCATGGCCGGTCAACGTGGTTTGACCACATAAATCTAACAATCTGTACACGATCAGGACTTGATTCAAGTTCCAGATCCAAGATCTCATAGCATACTACATATTTAAACCTTTACACAACAAAAACACATAACAGACTGAGATCTGTGGGACCTGACATTTGGTTGTCAGACCATATTTCTCAATTTTCCAGATTTTGAGAAACATCAAATCCGAGCCTATAGATGTTATGGGTCTAACATCTATCAACCCAGATCATCAATATACACTACGTATAACATGTTTAACACAAAAAAACTAACATCTAACGAAGGATCAAAGTTCAGATTTCATTTAGGGTTTATACCTCACTATAAACAATTCTGATTCTTGGCTACTGATTTGGTTATGGGTGTTAGTGGGGCTTGATTTGGGACTGGTCTAGCAATAAATTTCGTGGGTTTTGAGTTGAGAGAATTTGGTTGAGAGTAAGTTGAATAAATGAGCAGGAATGTGTCTTTTCTATCTCTTGATATATATATATATATATATATATATATATATATATATATATATATATATATATATATATATTGATGCAATGGACAAGGCTAATGTTTGATGCTGATATTTGCTAATTTAAGTCACATGGAAGAGCTTTAGTTGGTCACCAACTAAAGTTTTGGCAAGTTTGACAAGTTACATACAATAATGCAAAGGAGGGTAATTTGGTCTTTAGCCTTGTGATTTTAATGGCAACTTTGTAATCTTGACAAACCCTTAGGGTTTGACCCTTAGGATTTAACCCTTAAGGTTTAAACCTAAGGTTTTCCAAAAATTGGATTTTTAAGATTTCATTTAGGGTTTAAAATAAAATAAAATAAAAATATTGGTTTCTAAAAATGAATCCACGATTTCTAGATTAATGTAGGTTTTCGAAATACTTAGACCCACAAATTAGATTTAAGAATTACTAATTATCATTACGCGTGCCAAATTCACAATTAGGGTTTACAATTAGCAATTAAGGTTACCAATTTATCTATTAGGGTTACTTATTTAGAAATTAGGGTTTCTAGTTAATTAGAGTTTCAAAAAATTAATTAGGGTTTTTCCTAATTAATAATTATAATTTTAACACTTGTTATTAATCACATTAACACAATTTTTGACCCATCTTAAACTCCGGCTTGTGTTTCAGATCATAGTACTAATAGGTTTTCTACTGATATATCATAATTGACCAACCATTATCGGTCTACACATATACAGTACATAGTATAGCACTGAAAAATAATTATTATTATATTATTATTTTTATTCATTACTCAAAACCTAGAATTAGGGTTTAGATTCTATATCTGATTTATCTTGCATATACAACATTATTAATTAAGTTAAAATTATTAACTTAACAATCTTTAATAAATTCACGTAGTAAAATAGTTATTATAATAGTTCTAATAATCATTTCATATATTATTTAAATAATACGATAATCATATTTTAATGGAAAATAAATAATAAAAATTATTTCTACTAGATAATTAATTATTATAAAAATATACTTTATAATAATCAATAATTCTTAATAAAATTTATTTACAATTATTATTGTAATAAACAAATTTTATTTATCACATATATAAATACACTTTACCTTGTACATATTCTCACCTTTTAAATAAAATAAAATAAAAATTGTATGCAAAATTTCTTATTTATTTATATAGAAAATATCGGGTTATTACACGCTCTAGAAGACATGTTGTCTCTCTAAGGATAAAGGAATCTCATTAGTATGTTATAGATCTTAAAACCCATTATATGACCATCACGATTCTTGGGTTATGGAAGTCCGTAATTTATGCTAAGAAGTATGAGAATTTCCAAGCTCATTCATGAAAACCATCTCAGCTCAAGAAGACCGAGAAGGAAGATCGTATCCATAATCATCTTCCAATGATGGTGATGTATGAGTCGTGTGTTGGAACTCTACGAATACAAAAGATGATGAAGTCTCAATACAAACCCTACGTTTGTAGTATCTAATCAGCAAATTATAGAGGAACCGATTCTAAAGAAAAAACTCTACGATCCAATAGAGCTGATTCAACCAAGAAGATATTAGACCAGCTCAGAAGATCCCAGCTAGAAGGAGAAGTGCAAGGCAACCTTACAAAGATGTATATATAGAAGTTACCCCATCTACCTAAGATGGAAGTATCAATTATGGGGGAGAAATAGCCCTTTGATCAGAAAATTCGAATCTCGCGAGTTTTTATAGGAAATTCAATTCTCTACAACTTTGCAGAAGAAAGTTTTTCTAAATTCCAAACAGAAATTGACCGAAATCCACAAACGGACGATTTTACAGTCAATAATAAATTTTCGGTCAAGAATTGTGTCCACCAACACACAAAACATGTGTTAATCATTTAATGTCACAAAAATACTCTTCCTCCTCATATACTCATATATCCCACATTCATTGTAAAAATATCACCATTAATATATTCTTAAAATAATATATTTAAATGAATTATTTTATCAGAAAAAGATAAAATATTAATTTTCAACAATTGTCACATTAAAAATTTTCTCCATCTATATCCACAAAAAATTAATATTTTCCTCATCATATAAATGAATAATTAATTATACACAAATAATATTACAGAACCACAGTACTGGCAACCAGGCCGTTCTCAATAAAGAGGGGGCTTTCCACTAAGGATATCTCCTTACTGGCGCGCAATTAGATGACCAAACCTCTCCTTAGACAGAACTTTCTAGACATTGCCAATAATGTTATCTAATAATATTATTCAGATAATATGAATTATTGCTCCGATAATAGAAAATACTGTGTAGTGACAATTATTAAATCAACAGTAATATAAAATATCAACGCAGCAATTATTGAATCAATAAAATGCAATATTGAACAGTAATTACTGTAACAATTATTGAGTAGTGCCTTCTTACGTAAGAATCAATAATTGGTACAATACCGTGTGCTACTGTGCAACAACGCGTATTACTGTGATTTAACCACCGGGTATTCCAACAGTATTAACGGTAACAACTACGCCGTTATTTATAAACAACTTATTTTTGTCGTTTTCTTCATCCAATCGCTTTTCGTTATGGGGCCCACAAAAGACTGCGCTGTCGTACGAATATTCTCCGACATTAAGAATATTCCACGACCAAGCGAATATTCCCCAACAACAATGAATATTTTATAACCACTTGGTTATTTGAAATATTTGCGCATTTTACCCATAACTAACCACATTAATCAAATCAACCCTTACTATTTCAGAATAATAAATAGAGGAAATTAAATTTTATTTATTAATAATTTGGGGTCTTACAACCTCCCCTCCTTATGAAATTTCGTCCTCGAAATTGACATACGTACCTGGTGTTTTGAAAAGATGAGGATACCTCGCTTTCATTTCCGTTTCCAACTCCCAGGTCATTTCCTCAATAGCATGGTTTCTCCACAAAACTTTAACTTGTGGTAAGACCTTCGTGCGTAGGACATGCTCCTTCCTATCCAAGATCTTGACAGGTACCTCTTCGTACGTTAAGTCTTCAGCTATCTCGTTTGGTTCTAACTCAATAACGTGGTTCGGGTCGTCCACATATTTACGTAACATCGATACGTAAATAACGTTATGAACACGTGATATACTTAGCGTTAAGGCGAGTCTATTGGCCACAGTTCCTACTCGATCGAGGATTTCAAATAAATCGAAGGCTTGAGCTTTCTTCTCTTCATCGATTCTTACTTCTAGAATAACACATTCTTGCACCTTCTTGTACTTTCTTCTTCATACGCATCAGCTCCCGGTCTGTGGCTTAAGCAACTTTAACTTTATCGATTAAAGTTGATTCTACGCGTATACTTGACATCATCGCACTCGTTCCTGCATATGATCTTCTACTCAATGCGTCAGCTACCGCGTTCGCTTTTTCAGGATGGTATTGGATGGTATGATCGAAATCTTTCAACAGCTCGAGCCAACGTCGGTGTCGCATGTTGAATTCTTGGAAGCTCTTCTCGCATTCCTCGGTCCATTCGAAGTTTGTATCTTTTCGAGTCAGCTGAGTTAACGGAGTAGCGATTTGAGAAATCCTTCCACGAATCTCCGATAGTAACCAGCTAAGCCTAGAAAGCTACGTATTTCGATTACTGACTTAGGTTTGCTCTCAACTGTAACTCATATCCCAATCTTGGATAGCACGTCACAATGACACCTATCCGTTTACTACTGCACGAATATGGCGTCCCCTACGGAGAGTCTGGCTTCGGTGCATTCCACAAAGGAAGTCACCAGATAAAGGCTCGGTTATCAACTTCTATAGTTGGGTTTTTAACTCCTGAAGTTCAATAGGAGCCATTCGATATGAGATTTTAGAAGTGAGTTTTGTACCGGGTTCAAAGTCGATACAAAATTTAATATCACGCTCTGGGAGTAAGCCAAGAAATTCTTCAGGAAATACGTCAGGGATTTACTAATAATAGAAATATCATTCAAATCTGACGTATTTTTGTTCAAGTCCATGACATGGGCTAAGAAAGCTTGACATCCGTTTTTCAATAAACGAATGACTTTACAGCTTGATATGAAAGAGTTCGACTTCAATGGTTTGATTGCTTGAATTTGAATAACAGGTTGCTTAGGAATATGAAAACTAACAACCTTACGAAAGCAATCAATTTTAGCATGATGAGTAGTTAACCAATCAATTCCTAAAATCACATCAAAAGCAAGTATCTTTAAAGAGATAAGATCAACAGGTAATGTGATGGTGCCAACTTGGATCAAACAAGATTTATAAACAATGGATGTGATGAAAATTTCTCCTAACAGAGTTTCAACAGATAAGTCAAAGTCTAATTTCTCCGGAGTCAAGTTTAAACGTTGAACGCAAGCAAGAGATAAATGAATGGGTAGAACCGGTATCTAATAAGGTATAAACTTCGCAAAAATTTATAATTAACTAACCCGTGCTAACTTCGTTCGGGTTCCTCGCATTCTGACCAGTCACGAAAAACGCTCTTCCTGAAACCATTAATTTTATTTTGTCTGTATCCACCTTTGGTGCCGCCGTCCCAGCTGGACTTTATTTCGCTACAGGACAAAATCGAGCTATGTGACCGTCTTTTCCACAACTAAAACATACCTTGGAAGGCTTTGAACAGTTTGACCTTATATGTCCCTCATCTCCGCATCTGTAGCATCTAACTGGCGGTCGCTCTCCCCCCCTATAATTTGTTGTTGGTGCTGGTGATGTTGCCGATGTCTTCCCGTTATCGTTAAATCTTCTCTTATTAGATCAGGCATCTCTTTCCACAATATCAACGCGTCGTGCGGCTTTTACCCATGCATCACTCATTCTCACTCGTTGGTGAGTATAGGCATCTCCACCGTCTCATTTACTCCACTATTAACATTCTCAATCGACATTCTCAAATACTGCCATAAAACAAGGGTTAATTTAACAAATTAACAAATCACATAATATCCCTTTATTATGACCAACCAACAAATAAGCTTAGGTAGGACACACTAGTGAAGGATTTACTCGTCTCTCCCCTCCTAGTTCTATTCGCCGATCTCCACCAGAGATCATATCCCTAAGCTCTGATACCAACTGTAACTCTGGACACCAACCTATGTCAGCACCTTACATTGATACCTATCAGTTTGCCACCGCAGAACGGCGTCCCCTACAGAGAGTCTGGCTTCGGTGCATTCCCCATCAATAGGATGTCACCAGATAGAGGCTCGGGGCTCTTTACTTATGGCTCTGATACCAACTGTGATGCCCCCAGAACAGGTCCATTCCACCCAACCCATTCTGAGTCGCCAAATACATGGTACAGAAACAACTACAACTTTATTAATACATTTGTCGTGCAAAATACGACAACACATATACTGTGAGTTTAAATACAAATATTGTCATTTAGACATTATTTATACTCAATTAAGAACTCATTATACTTATTGATACACTATTTTACAAAATAGTGAGGACTACTAAAACAACTGTCTTGAACCATCATTCCATACCCCGACTAGTACTCGCTACATTCTCGCCTCCTGAGAAGAAAATGGAACAACAAGGAAAAGGGTGAGCTCAACTAGCCCAGTAAAGAATATTATGACTAAGATAATGTATAACAAATTATCCTTAGTCTTCAATAGGGAAAAATCTAATAGAATACAATAGACAATAAGTTTTAAATCAATAACTGCAGCGGAAACAGCAAACCATTAGAAGAGTCAAGTAGAGAATGAGTTCTACTATCTTCAAAGATTTAAAAGTCCATCATCAATATTTTATCCCTGTAACAACAATCAATAACCATCTTTAATCAAATATTCATCTTTGCACTACAGGCCAAAGATATTCATTTGTATCACCAGTCGATCATGTTCATCTCAACACTTGTTCATCTTTGCACTACGGGCCAAAGATATTCATCAAAAATCATCAATCTTTGCACTACAGGCCAAAGATATTCAATTATATCATCATTTAGGACTGAGGATGATGAAAAATATTTTAAAGGAAATAAATCCAGTGAAACAAAATAATAAATATTAAGGATTCGTATTTCAGCCATTCCATGTCCAAAAATACCTCATAAATAATCATAGTGGAGTAAAATTCAAGAATGATCAAAACATGGATACAATCAAAGCTAGTATCCAGAATAGATATTTTGGACGAAAAGAAGAAAATTTCATTTTTCGGTGAATAGTAACTCGTAAATAGTAACTTATGAATAGTAACCCCGACATGAAAAGTTCCAAATTTGATAAAAAGTTCAGATCAATACTTCGGCATAATGATATTGAAAAAATAATATCATTTAAGAAGAAATAACATCCCTTACCTCGGAAAGACGGTACTTCTGACTAGAATACTAGATATAGTGATGAAAGAAACTTGTACCGTATAGCAACACTCAAAGTATCAAATACTCACAAGAATACGCTCGATATAGAGAGAGAAATAGAGAGAAACTTGTGTTTCTGGTGTGATTTTCAATTCTAACCTAAGCACCCTATATATAGGAAAATGCTTAGAACACCAAAGTAGAAAATTGAATATAATAATATATTTATAACCAAATTTTCCTTAGCCCACCACATCAAAAACACATTTTCCACACAAATGCACCAAAAATGAAAAACATGTTTTAAACAATTTTTGTTACAAAATCAATTTAGACTCAAATATCCGGAACTTCAATAATTCATAATAAATAGCCCTTTGATCAGAAAATTCGAATCTCGCGAGTTTTTATAGGAAATTCAATTCTCTACAACTTTGCAGAAGAAAGTTTTTCCAAATTCCAAACAGAAATTGACCGAAATCCACAAACGGACGATTTTACAGTCAATAATAAATTTTCGGTCAAGAATTGTATCCACCAACACACAAAACATGTGTTAATCATTTAATGCCACAAAAATACTCTTCCTCCTCATATACTCATATATCCCACATTCATTGTAAAAATATCACCATTAATATATTATTAAAATAATATATTTAAATGAATTATTTTATCAGAAAAAGATAAAATATTAATTTTCAACAATTGTCACATTAAAAATTTCTCCATCTATATCGACATAAAATTAATATTTTTCTCATCATATAAATCAATAATTAATTATACACAAATAATATTACAGAACCACAGTACTGGCAACCAGGCCGTTCCCAGGAAAGAGGGGGCTTTCCACTAAGGATATCTCCTTACTGGCGCGCAATTAGATGACCAAACCTCTCCTTAGACAGAACTTTCTAGACATTGCCAATAATGTTATCTAATAATATTATTCAGATAATATGAATTATTGCTCCGATAATAGAAAATACTGTGTAGTGACAATTATTAAATCAACAGTAATATAAAATATCAACGCAGCAATTATTGAATCAATAAAATGCAATATTGAACAGTAATTACTGTAACAATTATTGAGTAGTGCCTTCTTACGTAAGAATCAATAATTGGTGCAATATCGTGTGCTGCTGTGCAACAACGCGTATTACTGTGATTTAACCACCGGGTATTCCAACAGTATTAACGGTAACAACTACGCCGTTATTTATAAACAACTTATTTTTGTCGTTTTCTTCATCCAATCGTTTTTCATTATGGGGCCCACAAAAGACTGCGCCGTCGTACGAATATTCTTCGACAGTAAGAATATTCCACGACCAAGCGAATATTCCCCAACAACAATGAATATTTTATAACCACCTGATTATTTGAAATATTTGCGCATTTTACCCATAACTAACCACATTAATCAAATCAACCCTTACTATTTCAGAATAATAAATAGAGGAAATTAAATTTCATTTATTAATAATTTGGGGTCTTACAATCAGTCTATCATATTCGATCTTTTAGGCCAATTTGGGTTTTTCTTGTACTGTTGTCGAAGCTGTCAGTCGAAACTGCAGTTTCGCGCCGCGGCGCGGCTTCAGCAGTACATTAGTGGCGCCGCAGCGCAATCACAACGCCGCAGCGCGGCTTTGTTGTTCATTCACCCCGCCACAGCTCCGACTCTGCGTCGCAGCGCGAACCACAGTATAAACTGTGGCGCCGCAGTGCGAGTTAGCAGAATGGTCTGACAATGTACTTTTTGTACACGAAACTTTAAGAAACACTATATGATAATAGTAGGACTGTAAAATATTGATTTTAATGTTTCTATGCTATGAGTAAATATGTTATTACATATTAACTTGTGTTATAATTGATTATGTGATTATATAATCAAACCTAAATGATAAACGTATTTAGTTATGTTTGTAAAGTGTTAATGGCTAACTATGTCATGATGACTTGTGTTTATAGGATATTGTGACTCGTATTAATTCGGTTTAGCCTACGAGCAAGGCAAGTTTTCTAACTCTATTTTATTATTTTATAATTGAGCAAGTTTTCTAATCCTTTGTCTTATTGAACTATTTGATGTTGAACAATTTATTCTTGTAATTCAATTTTTGGTTAGCATGCATAACTAGATTTCTATGCATGTTTAATATTAAGTTCTAATTATCCTTGGCTTAGTATTGTTCAAGCAAGGTATGCTATAGTATTCAAATTGTATGCTATTAGATTATTCCTAAAGCATGATTTTAGTTACTATGATTAACTCAATTATGATTATTCTATAAGTATAATGTCATGGACTTTATTCAACTACACCGTAGTTGTTGTTCGTTGAATTCCAAATTACCTTGAAAGCTTATCCAAACCAAACTTACATTGGTGTGGACTTGTATTCTAAATACTGAGATGAACAAATCTTTTAATAGAGGTTTACGCTTAGCGTTGAAATGGTTGTGCATAATACATTGTACGAAGGGTTGATCCCCCTAAGTACGTGGAGTCCTTATAGTCTTATGACTGTTAAAGTTAAAGTTAAAAAATTACTTATAACTGCGGACATGATTCGTGGTCATTAGACCCTCAGTGAATGTTATAACTCTCAGAAAGTTAATAGAATATATTGTTCAGTTCTATTGATACTAATATTGTCAATTGATGTAAAAGTTTAAAGATTCACTTATTGTTATTTCAAGTGGGCCTTGTTTGCTCACTCTTGCCTGTAAACTTTCTTACATCTAAAGTTGAAACTAGTGAAGTACCAAGCACCAGTAAGGGAAAAGGAAAGATGAATAAATGTTGAAGACTTGTAATAGTTTGATAGTTTATTTTCAGACTTTGGTTTAATGATTGTAATGAAGTTATTTAAATTTCAGCATAAGTGATTGTTTGTAAATGTTAGATAACCTGGGAGATTTTATTTAAGTTTAGTCCTGTATGGGCAGATTTTCTTTTATTATTCAATTCTTTTATGAATGGGTAGTTAGTAAATGAATGTTCGATTACGTGAGCACCAAATCTTGAGGAAATTAAGTACCAGGATTTGGGGGTGTCACAAGTTGGTATCAAAGCTTTAGGTTATGAACCTTAGGTGGGGGGAAAAAGCCTTAGGAAGTAACCTTTGAAAAGATAGTGTGAGATAACTCTTATCGAGTTTTAAGAAAGAAGTAATAAAACACTTATGTGTTCATGTGTTTATAACTTATGTGCTCGCGAGTGTTGAGTATAATGATTAATAACTAAAACTTTAAAACTTTGTTGTCAGGATGACTAATGTCGGAGAATCCAGTCAGGCAAGGGAGGAGGGACCTCAAATGCCTATAGAGGAGGAGCCTCGTGAAATTCAGGTAGTTTGGGAACAACTACTACCGCGGGAGTCAGCCCCGTTGGTCACAGTAGTTGAAGATGAGGATGATGATGGGGAGACAGATGAGGAGGATCCCGTTGAGTTACCACAGGAGGATGATGATGACGAGGACGAGGAGGAAAGGATTCCACTTAACTCGATAGCAGGCCGTATATACGATGAGGTGCATGACCATAACGTGGAACTTCAAGATACAGTTGAGGAGTTGCAAGAGATAGTAGCTGAACAACAGACTGCAATGACACAAAAAGACGGTGAGATCCAGGATCGTGAGGAACGACTGACAAACGCTGAGGAGAAATTAATACAGACTGAAGGAGAGAAAGAACAATTTATCGAGATGGTTGCTGAACTGAAGAGCAAGCTGAGAGAAGAAGCTGCTAAGAGAGCAAGAGCTGAAGATGCATACGAGGAAGCTTATCAATGAACCAGATTAGCAACAAGAGACATGGAAGCAAATAGGATGAAGATGGAAGAGATAGATAAAGTATTTAACACTGCAATTAATCGAGCTCAAGATCGGGTCATGGGATATCCGATTCAATTCGAGATGCTACCATCATACGTGTTAGATCGCAGAACAATGTTTCGAGTCATGGAGGAGGAACGTGATAGGGCTAAGAAGTATCTTAATAGAACATTGTAGCTGTAGTACGATGAGTGAAAGGTTAAATAAATTGTAAATCCTAAGTCTTATGCAACCTATATGATATGATTATGATGTTGTTCTGAAACTTTTGCGGTTCAGGAAAGTAATGTAGTTAGCAGAGATGCTATTGTTTTATGTTTTTGAAAAGGTTATGAATAAATAAAAGTTGTTATTTTATTCAAAGTGTTATGTGTTATGTGGTTATTTCTGTTATGGAGGCTAGTTAACTAGAAAATACTTAAATAAGCAGAGTAATAGTCTAATAGATGTTTTGTTTTAATAGAAAATGCCTCCCAGACGTCAACCAACACGACAGAGAACCACCGAAGAAACCAATAACGTCAATGTTGACGGTAACCCCGTTCAACAATTAGTGACTTTACTGACAGGAGCATTGCAGAATCAACCACAAAATTATGGTACAACGTTTAAGGATTTCAAGGCGGTTGGACCACCTGAATTCCGTGGGTCCATGAATCCAGTCGAAGCACAAACCTGGATTATGGAGATAGAAAAAGTGTTCGATGTCGCTAGGGTAGGGGATGACCAGAAGACTGCTTTCGCAACATTTATGTTGAAAGCAGAAGCTAGTTATTGGTGGCAGACCAATAAAACTCGGGAAGGGCCAGGAGTGATGAACTGGGATAGGTTCAAGGAGTTGTTTTTCGAGACCTGTTTTTCGGAGAGTTCGAAGAGTCATCTGGAAGTACAGTTTCTAGAACTAAAGCAAGGAACGATGACGGTATCTGAGTATGCCGCGAGGTTCAATAAATTAGCGAGGTTTGTGCCATATCAAGTCAGCACAGACGAACGTAAGGTGAAAAGATTTGAACAGGGACTGAAGCCCTGGCTGTACAATAGGGTCTCCCTGTTCCAATTGAAGACATTTGCAGCGGTGATGAAGAAAGCAGTACTTGCTGAAGGTGGAGGCGAGGTGGTGACAAAGTTCAACCAGGAACAAAAGAAGAAGAAGAATGAGAATAAGATTAAGAATGGAGCTGGTAACAGTGGAACCAACAACAACAACAACAACAACAACAGCTTGAAGAGAAAGTGGAATGGGAGTATGGGTACTGAAAACCAGTAGGGTAACCAGCAAAACAAAAAGTTTGAAGCATGTGCGACATGTGGGAAGTTTCACAAGGGTGTGTGCTTGATGGGGAAACGAGTTTGCTACAATTGTGGCCAGGAGGGTCACATCGCCCCAAATTGCACTAAACCGAAGAAGAATGCGTGCTTCACGTGCGGATCCAAGGATCACTTTGCTCGTGAATGTCCTAAGAAGAAGGAGGGAGTGACAACCCGAAGTAGTGGAGGTAATAATGGAAGTACATGGGCCATTGCAGGACCTACAACATCAAACAAACCCACAGCCAGAACCTTCAACATGACTGTGCAAGATGCTGTGCAATCAAAAGATGAGGTGTCAGGTATTATCCCAATCAATGATATTGATGCATATATATTATTTGATTCGGGTGCTACTTGCTCATTTATATCTGATAAGTTTGCTAAGAGGTTAGAATTGACTAGAGAAGAACTGAATTTTCCTTTGAACATAGAAATTGCGAATAAGGAAATAATTCCTATTAGATTCGTATACAAGAACTGTAGGGTGAACATTAAGGAGAATATCTTGTTGGTAGATTTAATTCCGATTAAACTCGGGGAGTTTGATGTAATTTTGGGAATGGATTGGCTGTTCAAATATGAAGTAGTAATCGATTGTCACAAGAAGTGTGTAAACCTTATGACTCCGTCAAAGGTAGTATTTTTTGGTAGCAAGTCACCTAGACAAATGAAATGTTTGACGACTATGCAGACCAAGAAATTGTTGAGTCAAGGTTGTATGGGCTATTTAGCTTACATAGTCGATACTCAGAAGAAGGGTGTGAAAATAGAAGAAATACCAGTAGTGAGAGAATTCAAAGACGTGTTTCCAGAGGAATTGCCAAGACTTCCGCCTGACAAAAAAATTGAGTTCGTGATCGACTTAGCGCCGGGAACAGCACCAATATCTAAGGCCCGTACAGATTGGCTCCGGTGGAAATGAAGGAACTGATGGTACAGTTACAAGAACTGCTGGACAAGAAATATATTCAACCAAGCGTATCGCCGTGAGGAGCGCCAGTTTTATTTGTGAAGAAGAAGGACGGGTCAATGCGTCTTTGCATTGATTACAGGGAGTTAAACAAAGTCACTATTAAAAATAAATACCTGTTGCCAATAATAGATGATTTGTTTGACCAATTGAAGGGTGACAAATATTTTTAGAAAATAGATTTGAGAAGTGGGTATCACCAGCTAAAAGTGAGGAAGGAGGATATACCATGAACGGCATTCAGAACTCGGTATGGACATTACGAGTTTCTGGTGATGTCTTTTGGTTTAACAAATACACCTGTTGCGTTCATGAATTTGATGAACAGGGTGTTTAAACCATTCCTAGACAAGTTTGTAGTGGTATTTATCGACGACATTCTAGTGTTTTCCAAAACTCAGGAAGAACACGTGGAACACTTACGTTTGACATTGGAGACACTAAGAAGGGAAAAGTTGTACGCGAAATTCTCTAAGTGCGAATTTTGGCTCGACCGTGTACAATTTTTGGGTCATGTTATTGACAAGGATGGGATTTCAGTGGATCCATCAAAAGTGGAAGCTGTAATCAATTGGGAACAACTAAGAACACCGTCATAAGTGAGGAGTTTCTTGGGACTGGCTGGTTATTATAGAAGATTTATTCAAGATTTTTCTAAGATAGCCACTTCGCTAACAAATTTGACAAGGAAAGCTGTAAAATTCGTTTGGACGGAGAAATGTGAAGAGAGTTTCCAAGATTTGAAGAAGAAGTTAAGTGTGGCACCTATGTTGACATTACCAGATAATACAGGAAACTTTGTGGTGCATAGTGATGCCTCACACAAAGGGTTGGGTTGTGTTCTGATGCAGAACGGCAAAGTTATTGCGTATGCATCAAGACAACTGAAGGATTATGAGAAGGGGTATCTGACTCATGATTTGGAATTGGCTGCAATTGTGTTTGCTCTGAAGATATGGAGACACTATCTTTATGGAGAGAAATGTGAGATCTACACATACCACAAAAGTCTGAAATATATCTTCACTCAAAAGGATTTGAACATGCGTCAATGAAGGTGGATGGAATTGATAAAGGATTATGATTGTGAGATCTTTTATCATCCGGGCAAAGCAAATGTGGTGGCAGATGCTTTAAACAGGAAAGGTCGGGAGAGTTGATGCTGATAACAACTCAGGAGGAGCTCATTTCAGCAATGACAAAACTGGAGTTGGAAATCAAGTTTCCAAAAGAATCTAACGAACAACTATTTCAGTTAGAAGCAGGCCCAACTTTACTGGACAAGGTGAAGAATGCTCAGTTACAAGATGAAGAATGTGGAAAGATAAAGAAGAATATGGTTGATGGAATCGGTACGAAAAACAAGGTCGATACCGAAGAATTACTACGGTTCGAGGGAAGAATCTGGGTTCCAGCAACACCAGAGCTGAAAGAAGAAATTTTGACCGAAGCTCATAGCTCAAAATATTCAATTCATCCAGGAAGCACGAAAATGTATCAAGATTTGCGCCGACATTTTTGGTGGCGGAATATGAAAAGGGACGTTGCAGAATGCGTAGCGAAGTGCTTGACATGTCAAAGAGTAAAAGTCAAACATCAAAAACCCAGCGGATTACTTCAACCGTTGGAAATACCAGAATGGAAGTGGGAACACATCACGATGGATTTTGTGGTGGGTCTTCCAACTACTCAGAGAGGATGTGATGCGATTTGGGTGATAGTGGACAGACTGGCGAAATCAGCGCACTTTCTACCAATAAAGATTAGATTCAATCTTGATCAGTTGGCAAGATTGTACATTAAGGAGATCGTTTCGAGGCACGGAGTACCAGTATCAATTGTGTCCGATAGAGATCCGTGATTCACATCAAATTTCTGGAAGAGACTACAAGAATGCATGGGGACACAGTTACGAATGATTATGGCTTATCATCCACAAACAGATGGCCAAAGCGAACGAACAATTCAGACATTGGAAGATATGCTGAGAGCATGTGTCATGGACTTTAAAGGAAGCTGGGAAGAACAATTACCGTTGGTGGAATTTGCTTATAACAACAGTTACCACGCGAGCATTGGCATGCCGCCTTACGAGACATTGTACGACAGAAAGTGCAGAACTCCACTGTGCTGGGATGAAGTCGGTGAACGACAACTGTTAGGACTAGAATTGGTACAACAAACTGCTGGCGTTGTTAAACTCATCAGGACAAGATTAGTAGCAGCCCAAGACAGACATAAAAAGTATGCTGATCAACACAGACAAGATCGTGCATTCGATGTAGGAACTTTTGTATTTTTAAAAGTTTCTCCTTGGAAAGGGAAAATTCATTTCGGTAAAAAGGGAAAGCTAAGCCCGAGGTTTATTGGACCCTTTGAAGTGCTGCGAAAAGTGGGAGAAGTGGCTTACGAGGTAGCTCTACCTCTAGGGTTGGAAAACATTCATAATGTTTTTCACATTTCGGTGTTACGACCATATAAACCCGACTACAAACATGTGATCGAGTATGAACCGTTGCAGTTCGAGAAAGATTTATCTTATAAAGAGATTCCTATCCAGATAGTCGACATGAAAGAACAAGTGCTCAGGAATAAAGTGATACCTTCTGTGAATATGATATGGAGGAACCACAACGCTGAAGAAGCTACGTGAGAACTCGAAGATAAAATGTTGAAAGAGTACCCTGAGTTATTTGTTTAATCTGTGTCTTCGATTCTGGGGACAGAATCTTTGTAAGTGGGGAAGAATGTAACGAATGATTTGTTTGAGTTGTGATTATGGGGACAGAATCCTTGTAAGGAGGGAATGATGTAACATTCCAGAATTTTAAAATGTAATATTAAATATTTATTGATATATACAAGTATTTAATGGATATGTTTATTGTTGAATAAATAATTGTTCAATTTAAGTTTATGGGGTGCAATTATTTATTTGTTAAATAAATAATTAAATAATAAATAATAAATATTTATTTACAATATTAAATATTTATTGAATTATATGGCAAATTGAGTTGATGTGATTTAGCTATTTATTTGTTGAATAAATAATTAAGGAGATAAGAAAATTAGATGTTATGAGATTATATAATAATTGAATTTATTAAGTAAGCTAGAGAGCTTATAGTGATTTAAATAAACTATAATATTTTAAATGGGAAATTGTAATTTAAAATATTAGTTGGTTAAATAGAATTATAATTATAAAAGAAATTATAGTTATGTGATATTAAATTATGTGCTAAAGTAATTTAATAGATTTATGTTTTAATTGATTTATTAATTAAATAAAAGTATGACAAATAACCTTACTATAAAGGAGTTTTTAAATTAAATTAAAAGAGTTTAATTTAGTTTTGCCAAACTAGGTCTAATGCCTATTAAGTCTTTAATATAATAGTGTTTTACCAAACAAGGTATAAGGATTAATCCATTTGTTTTAATTCAGTTTACCAAACAAGGTGTAGAGGTTAATGGGCTATTTTATTAAGATTAAACAAACAAGCCTTATGGCTTTTGATTTTCAAAATAAAAATAACTGATGTCAGCTACGTTAGTATTATATTATATATTTAATATATCTATTATTACTATATACGTTATATTAGTTTACGTATGTTAGAGTTAGGAAGAAAGAAAACTCAGAGGAAAAGAGAGAAGAAGAAGAATATCACAGAGAAAAGTTTGAGAAAATTCTAGAGAGAAAGGGAGTGATTCTAACAGGTTTTTGAGAAAAGAATTGGAGAAAAGAGTAACCATCATCTTCTTAATCAAATGAAGGAGCCTAACCTCTTCTTTAAAAGCTTAGTTTTTTCTTCTTCCCAAAAAGTTCTCTGTGTATTTTTTATAAAAGATAAATTGTTGTTATGAATATAGTTTTGTATGATTATTGGTTATAAGGTTATTTCATGAGTTATATATGATTATAGATATAGTAATTCATGTATGTATGTGTTTTGTAGAAGCAAATATATTACAGAGTGTTCATATGAAAAATATATGAGTATGACTTAATTTAAAATATAAATTAAGGTTTAATTATTTGTTAAATTGATAAATTGATATTTGGAATTGCTAGAGTATGTAAAATCATAATCATGATGTTTTGACTTTAGTGTTTTGGTTGAAAAACAAAATCACAGTGTTGATTTTCTTTGAAAATATCAAAAATGGAGTTTTTGTCAAAAACATTGAAATTGGGTGTGGTATATTTGATGTCTATGTTATTTTATGAGTAGAAACATGTTAGAAGTCTTCAAAATATGTTTATATGAAGTTTATATGCAAATTACATGATAATCAGTCTATTAGATTCGAGCTTTTAGGCCAATTTGGGTTTTTCTTGTACTGTTGCCGAAGCTGTCAGTCGAAACTGCAGTTTCGCGCCGCGTCGCGGCTTCAGCAGTACATTAGTGGCACCGCAGCACCATCACCAGGCCGCAGCGCGGCTTTGTTGTTCATTCACCGCGCCGCAGCTCCGAATCTGCGCCGCAGCGCGAACCACAGTATAAACTGTGGCGCCGCAGCGCGAGTTAACAGAATGGTCTGACAGTGTACTTTTTGTACACGAAACTTTAAGAAACACTATATGATAATAGTAGGACTGTAAAATATTGATTTTAATGTTTCTATCTATGAGTAAATATGTTATTACATATTAACTTGTGTTATAATTGATTATGTGATTATATAATAAAACCTAAATGATAAACGTACTTAGTTATGTTTGTAAAGTGTTAATGGCTAACTATGTCATGATAACATGTGTTTATAGGATATTGTAATTCGTATTAATTCGGTTTAGCCTACGAGCAAGGCAAGTTTTCTAACTCTATTTTATTATTTTATAATTGAGCAAGTTTTCTAATCCTTTGTCTTATTAAACTATTTGATATTGAACAATTTATTCTTGTAATTCAATTTTAGGTTAGCATGCATAACTAGATTTCTATGCATGTTTAATATTCAGTTCTAATTAACCTTGGCTTAGTATTGTTCAAGCAAGGTATGCTATAGTATTCAAATTGTATGCTATTAGATTATTTCTAAAGCATGATTTTAGATACTATGATTAACTCAATTATGATTATTCTATAAGTATAATGTCATGGACTTTATTCAACTACTCCGTAGTTGATGTTCGTTGAATTCCAAATTACCTTGAAAGCTTATCCAAACCAAACTTATATTGGTGTGGACTTGTATTCTAAATACTGAGATGAACAACTCTTTTAATAGAGGTTTATGCTTAGCGTTGAAATGGTTGTGCACAATACATTGTACGAAGGGTTGATCCCCCTAAGTACGTGGAGTCCTTATAGTCTTATGACTGTTAAAGTTAAAGTTAAAAGATTACTTATAACCGTGGACATGATTCGTGGTCATTAGACCCTCAGTGAATGTTATAACTCTCAGAAAGTTAATAGAATATATTGTTCAGTTCTATTGATACTAATATTGTCAATTGATGTAAAAGTTTAAAGATTCACTTATTATTATTTCAAGTGGGCCTTGTTTGCTCACTTTTGCCTGTAAAATTTCTTACATCTAAAGTTGAAACTGGTGAAGTACCAAGCACCGGTAAGGGAAAAGGAAAGATGAATAAATGCTGAAGACTTGTAATAGTTTGATAGTTTATTTTCAGACTTTGGTTTAATGATTGTAATGAAGTTATTTAAATTTCAGCATAAATGATTGTTTGTAAAGGTTAGATAACCTGGGAGATTTTATTTAAGTTTAGTCCTGTATGGGCAGATTTTCTTTTATTAGTCAATTCTTTTATGAATGGGTAGTTAGTAAATGAATGTTCGATTACGTGAGCACCAAATCTTGAGGAAATTAAGTACCAGGATTTGGGGGTGTCACATTTACACAACGTTTTTAAAATGTTGTAGATTAAAAAAAAGAAAAAAAAGATTGTGATTCACCTACATTACCAATGCACCTGCAATATGCTAATGCCTAAAAGATTAGCATATTGAAGCCTAAAAGATTAAAAGAGTTGTAACTTCAATCATTTATCAAAGATTCCAAGTAATCCAACCACACACAATTCTATAGTTTCCATAAATATTCTTATCTTCAAAGTAATATCAAATTCAAAATATACTATCCGTACATCTCAAATTCAAAATATACCAATTACAATGAATATTAATACCATTCAAATTCACTTGCTACCTAAATGTATACATCCTTTCCACCAAAAAATTTCATTATAAGTCTCCAACCATATACTAGACTACACAGAAAAATAATCTAATAGCAGGTCTCCATGTGATATCAACTTAGGTTTAGTCTGGTATTTAAAGAAGGCATCATGGAGAACCTACAAAATAGAAAAAGAACACTAACTGCCAAATACATTCAGCACGCTCAAATACAGTCACAGAATGACCCATTTTATTTAACTGATCAGCTGCAGCTAAACCAGAAGGTCCACTCCCAACAATTGCAACTCTTCTCCTGCAAGCCGGAGAGTAAGAGGACCAGGTATATTTCTTACTTGATGGAAACAATTTACAGTATGCTGTTAAATATAGAAGTATATTTCTTACTTGATGGTAGAAAGGAGTGCCACAATCCATACAACGAGCAGACAGTGTCTTCAAAAGTGGACCAGGTTTTGATTTTTCCATAACTTCCTTCCAGTCATTCATCTGAACAGTAGGATCCCTGTATGAAACTCCGTCCCACTCATAAGCAACAAAACCTATATGAAAGTCATCCCCTCTTCAACGATTGGCCTTAGCAACCCTCTCAATCTCATCCTTCTTTTTAATTTCATAGCTGCATTATATATGCAAAATGAGGATAGGTTCAACTTTTGATTTGTCAAAAAGAGTAAATCAAGAGTAGAAGCATGAATTTCATTATATTAAAAATAAAAATACCCTACACAGAAAAACAATCTAATAGCAGGTAAACAAAGGCTAGCTTATTTACCTGTTAGAAGAACCCTTGGCAGCGTTTATGAGTTCGTCAGCGAGGCACTCAGCTATACTCTTAATATTCATGAATGCACTATCACGTGCACCTGTTGTGAGGAGATAAATTGCCTGATTGTCACGCCTTAGTGGAGAAATATCAACCGCCTGACGCCTTACAACACCGCAGAACCAATACGAGTGGCATCTTCTCTTAGACAACTATGTTTTGAAAATCAAACATGAATTAACAAAATAGAAAATGAGAAATTATTATAATGGCATAACAACATCATTAAAGGAAAGCTTGAATAACTACGAAATACCATCTTGCTAACTTAATCAAGAATTTTGTGGGAAAATATCGATCAAATGAATAAATAGAAAGAATAAGTTTCATAAGTAAAACTCTCTAGAGAATAAATATTGATTTTTAACATGGGTACATAGTTTCAGCTCATACATTTCAGAAAAAAAGTATACAAAACTAAAAAAATGATATTCTATCTAATTTGAATACCTGTTGATAACAGCATCAACAATGACTTGGATAGGATTCTGGTCGGTCAACAAGTGGATGATTTCCATAGCATGCTTAACAATGTGAACTGCCATCAACTTCCTAAACCGCTTAGCTTGGTATCTTCCAGCAGTGTGAGGCATATATGTTAGATCCTTAGCAGCAGTGGCAGTTATGTAATCCTCAACCGAAAGATCATTGACCTGTAGAATGCCATAAAAATTATCTAAAATACTATAAATGAATGAAGTTGGTTAAGACAACAATCCCTAAACCCACATAATTAGAGCAATATACATATGCGCACAGACACATGCATACAAGATCAATTGGAGTTCTACTGCAATTGATAAGATTAAAATGAAAACATAGAAAACAAACTGACACAACATGACACAGAATATAAGTGCATATACACAAATGAATTTTTGTTTCATGCTCTAACACTAACAATAGAGAGGTAGTAAGAAGAGCACCAAGTTCCATCAATAGATATGTAAGCAATAAGAGCGCAAAAACTATTTGGAACATCTTTAAGAAGTGAGAAAAGTGTCATTTTCCATAAGTGAACCCAATCCACTGTATCCTTGCTCTTTCTAACAATAAAAACAAGCAACAAAAAATAAATGTTAATAGCATTTGAACTTCCAATGCATTCAAAGCCGACAGAGAAAACCAACTAAACGCAGCGTATATGATCCAGTCAAGTAATTATTCATGTAAGGTTCACTTACATGACTCAGTTTAAAATTCAGAAATGTGAGCAATTTTAAATTTCTGCAATTATTCACCAATCATTTAAAAAAAGAAAAAGAAAAAAAGTATAACAATTTTGAAGAGCAACAGTACCCAGTCGTGAACTACGCGAGCCTTCTTCAAGCCATAGGTGAGACCTGAATACATCCCAGCAGCCAAACCTTCAAAAGATGTTACCATTACAGAGGAAATTGATCATAGTTTCCTCAACATTTAACTAAAATACTATTAGTAAAGGAACATAACCATAGTTAAATAGCTGAAACATCTAGAAAATTCCATCAAGTTCAAAGTGTAACTCCATGGACGAGCTTAATAAGCATATATGCAGAAATCAATAGAGGGTTTATAAAAAATAGGATTAAACCCCAAAAATAATCACAAATCTTAGTATGATAAAACTAATAAACTTCAAATCAGCAGGATTAGATGAAAATGAGGTAATATCAGAAGGTATGAATGTTTCATATCTGCAATAATCTCATCCTCACAATATACATATAACTATTAAGCCTGCAAATTTTACTTCAAAATCCCAAAATTAACACAATTTTGACTTGCGATGGCAAGGTATTGGACGCTAAGGTTCTTCCTATTTGACGAATAGAAGAAATAAGATGAAGAGAATTACCTACATGCACCTTCTTCTTCTTGAGCGCTTGCTAGCTTATAGAGGGCAAGGTTACCTTCTAATTTGGGGTTGCGATTGACGATTGATGAAGAGAGGAGAATATTTTGAGGAGCGGATAGATTAGAGCATAATCAGATAATGGAGTTAGGGTTTAAGTACTTCGAAAATGGGAAGGGAACAAATAAAGTAAAGTCTCCTGATACCCCCGTGTTTTTTTTACCCGACTGCACATAGCTCCGTGTTTTTCTTCCCTCCGCATTTTTTAACATAGACAACGCTTTTTTCAAATTAAAAATTGTCCTTATAAATAGATAACATTTTTTATATGTATCTACAACGTTTTTTATAAAAACGTTGTGGTTTAGGTGTTGTCTATTTGGTACTTTGTAGTAGTGAGTTGATATCTTAGAACTTTCCAAGGGTCAAAATATTTCCAACCAAGCTGATCAAGGATCTTTCTAATTTCAAAGTCTACGTCATGCTGGTAATATCTACATTCTCTACTATCTCTTATAAAATTTAGATAGTAAAAATGCCACATCAAAGCCCAAGATCGTAGAGGTCTCATACTCTGCGATTGCAAGTGGGCAAACTCACCCTAATACCAAAACATCAAATCCCACACCCAGTATTCCAAGCCTCAATCCTAGAATACCATCTGATATCCCCACGTCATCCAAGAATGATATCTTTGACATTCTCACTGCCTTTGAAAACATTTACAAAAATGAGAAACTTAAACCAACTGCCTAAACTCCTCAAGATCCTTAGTTGTTGAAAAACTCTGAAGAATTGATTGAGAAATTTTCCTATATTACTGAGGAAGCAAAGACCATAACAGAAGGAGAAAATAGTGAGTTCCACAAGAAGCTTCAAGTAATTATCTCAGATATATCCATCAAGCTTCATCAGAGAGATCAGATCTATTTGAAATCCATAGAGCAACAGAGAAAAGAAGCCCTATAACTTTAGAAGAAAAATAAAGAATATATTTTGTCTCTCTCAGAGAAAATAGATACTCTCAGTTAGTCTCTTTCCCAATAGCTAGAGCTCAGCCAGCAGAATCTAAAGATTGAAGTTGGAAACTCATCCTACCTGATTGAGCAGCTCATGTCTAATGTCCAACATATCTCTCAAGTGATTGATGACAAAAGGGGGAGAAAAAGAGATACTCAAAGAGACATAAGAAGAGACGAATGAAGATACAAGAGAAGAGCCAGAAGAAGAAGAATGAAAAGCTGAAGGAAAAGCAGAAAGAAGATGACTCATCATCTGAGGGGGAGCCAAAAGAAGATGAAGCAATGAAGTCATCATCTAAGGGGGAGTAGGAACCAGGAGAACAAGCAGATGAGTAGTAATGACAGAAAGAATATCTAGAAGACATACAAGGTGCAAACATGAAAAAGAGAAGTTACATCTCTAATTTTAATAGTATGTTCTAGATCAATAATTTAGATTTTTTGTGTCATCTGTAATTAAATGCTCATTAATATCATTCATATTACCTGTTCTAGCAATACAACAGCTCACTGTATCTTAAGATTAACTCATCTCATACATATGCATTTAGTATTTTTGTCATCATCAAATAAGGGGAGATTGTCAAGAATATGCATGTGAACATTATTCCTTATTTATAAAATTTGATGATGAAGATGATGAAGTAAATGAATGAATATGTAAATATATCTACATTGATAAAAGTTGTAAAGTCCTTAATAGATGATAGACAATATGGACAAGGACTTAGATTGAAATGACAAAATATGTTAGGTCGATCTAATATGAATGAATAGTTTTGTAAAAGTCCTTCAAAAGATCATGATGTACAAGGAGTATGACTAGAAAGATCAAACTTGTTAGGTTGATCTTATAAAGTGTAATAGATAGGCATGTCTAATCGAAGAGCACTGTACCAGTCACTATAATCTGCCAAGAAAGTAAGGCAAAATCATAGTCTATCGAAGCAAGATTGTAGACTACACTCGGAATCGTAGAAGCTGTCTGCCGAGCGTCTGTTGAGCTAAAATAAGAATCGTAGGCTTTACTGGAAATTATGAAGTCTGCAAGTCGTCACCAATTAGAATCGTAGTCTGCAGAACCAGAGCTAAAGTCGTAGTCAGCCAAGTGCTTACATAGTTAAGGCATAATCGTAGAACACTAAACGATTCTCAATAGATGAGCAATCCTGAAGTGTATACATAGATCTCATCCTTTGGTAAGAGCAGTCAAGTTTCAGAATCCAGTCTACTTGAAGAATATCAAAAAGCATTCTCTGAATGACCTGCAAGCAAATAGATGATCAAAGCACCAACTCTATCTACAAGGCTGATTGAGAAGCAAAAAGTCATTTAGAAGGAGTCTCCTAAAAGCACTCATCAAAAGACAACAATCGTAGTGTTGGCTACAATGATCGTAGTATCTGCAAATTAGTAGCAAAATCTAATAAAGCACCTACAGAGACAAGGGTAAACTACAAAGGACAGACGAAGAAGACTGTCTTTGCTCAGACTCACCATAAAGAATGATCTAAAGAACACAGGGCAGAAAGTTAAGGAAGTTGAGCATGACTAATCAAAATAGATATACAGACCAAACGACTAAAGCAGTCAACAAATTTATTAGTTCTTGAAGCAAGGCAAGACAAGCATGATCGTAGAACAGACTGCAAGAGCAAAGCACAAGATGGTACAACATTGTCAAATCATAGAGCTCTTTGGAAATCGAAGAGATATCAGTCAAGTTACCCTATAATTTCCATAGATAAACTGCGACCAAGTACATGCGTGTCCGCACCAGAATCGTAGAATTCATTTGTCTAATTATTGTGACTTAGCAATGTCCAACAATGAAGACCAACACCCGAACATTGATAATTAAAGATCCCGATGCACTCACCAACATCCTTGGTCTAAACCGAAGAAAGAGAAGAAAATAAAAAAGGTGACTACCAACTAGTCTGCTGAAAGTAACATTTCAGAGGTGTTAGGTGAAAGAGTAGATTGCTATGTCAGGCAAGTCAAAAAGGAGCTGTCACATCAACCAGAATGTCTACATCTAAGATATCAGAATATTTAAAGCTTTTCAAGAAGCTCTCAATGGCTATATCCCAACGGGAAGATGATGGTTGAACTTATAAAGAGCTGAAGCTTCAAAGAGATAAAAGTTGTTAACTTGAGATAAAGTGAGTCATATGGAGCTTAACAGAGAAAAATGTCTCAGTGATAATGAGACTACCATTGAGAAAGTGAAGTATACCTAATGTGAGTCTTACAGTGACAAAGCTTCACTCAATACAAAGGAGTATAACAACGAAGTGGTATCTATACTAAGAGCCGGAAGGCCAAGAAGATAATAACTAGAGTGGTCGATCTGAAAGCAAAATACTTGAGCCACTCTACGTTTCACCATGAACACACTGAGCTGAAGAGAAGAAGATACAGAGCCGAATATGTGCACAAGACAACTAGTGTTCAAGGAGTGATAAGCACCCAAAAGAAGTCAAGCTGATATATAAAGACTTAGCAGTACCTCAACGGTGGTAATGTGCAATGCTGAATATCAGATGAAGACAAGCATCAACAACAAATAACAGCAGCACCAAGGGATGAGCCAAACTACTAAGTACCAACAAGATGTCAAGTTGAATGTACATCTTAGCAGTCTATTAGATGTGATCAAGTACCAATGTTGAATGTCATACGATCACAAGGAGCTGCTAAGTACCAGAAGATGAACAAGCTAAATGTCATCTTAGCAGCTCAACAACAACAACAAACAACTATCCAAACATCCTAGGCCTGAGGTGTCCTTGTCTTTGTGACTAAACCAAAGTTAAGTATGCTAGGTTTGCTGAGTACCGGAGGGTATAAGAGATTCTAAGTCTGTTGGGTTTAGTCTACAGTTTCCAAGTATACTGGGCTTAAAGAGTTTTTAGTGAACTAGAGTTTTCAAGTCTACTGGGCTTGAAGAGTTCTTAGTGAACTAGAGTTCCAAGGCTGCTGGTCTTGAAGGAATCTTAGTGATTTAAAGTTGATCAAATCCTTAGTGGAATCCCTGCTTGTTGAAGCAGAAGAGTGGATTAAAAGCATTTTGTCTTTGAAACACTTAAAACCTCTGGTGTTATTTACTTTATGTCATTTACATTTAGTACTATAACTGATATATCTGCTTACAACTAACTCAACATTATAACTGTGTTTAATGCTATATCCTTGAAAGGGTTTGTAATCTATTCCACTGTGCATGAATTGATTCTACTATAAATTACCTGTTAATCACTTAGCAAGTAAAGAAAAAGAAAAAAGTTTTATAGGATCTTTTCACCCCCCCCCCTTCTAGATCTCTTGTGCCTCTAGAACTAACACTATGCATTAGTTTAAGGGTTTTTTTAACTTTTCCTATAAAATAAGGGGTTACTCGTCTTAATGACAGGATAAGAAGAATATATAAATGACAGTTAAGATGGTTGCCATTTATACATTCAGAAAAAAATAAGGCATGAAGAGACATCCTGCACATTAGGTTTATCAGAGGCTGGCCTATCTGAGGATTACTCTCACAGGCTTTTTAGAATGAAGATTCCTTGATCTTCGCAATTTACTTGATGAAAACATCCATCTTTCAATTGGAGTGGATCTGATTTGTGCCTTTCCTGAGCCTCACAAGGGAACACCCTTTAAAGTCCACTGATAAACAACATACGGGTTCAGCTCCTGGTGGAGGAATCACATAACATACATTCACATACATTCACCGTGCCTTACCGCATACAAATAATGAAATTTTGTGAGGCACTAATATAAAACGCTTTAAATATTTGAGACATTTACCACACACATAGATTATTTATGCAATATGCAAATGTAAAATGGAAATCAAAAAGATTAAACACGACATAGAGCCCTCTAGATCCCCAACAGAGTCGCCACCTATCTACGCTGAGGAAAAATTATTTTTCCTTTTATTTTTGATTTTTTTTCAACCCTTTTGTATTTCGCTATGTCAATTAATTTGTTTAAAGGGTGATAGTTTTGGAAAGGACCAACATGATTGTCGATGAATTTAAAAATATTTATTTTGATGATTGGGATGAATGAGACAGAGTCGCCAGTTGGTATAATTTCAAAAGGATGTACCAACTCATTCAGATTTTGAAAGTTTTCGCAATATGGTCCAATATGTGACTCCGTAACATTGGTCTGGAACCCAAGATTCATAGAGTTTGGGGGCTTACTTAAGCGGGAGAAAGGTGTTAGGCACTACCCGACTTCCGTTAAAACATGGTTATCGCATCTTATTAATTTCCTAAGCATAAAGTATGTGTGTGTGTGTGAGAGAGAGAGAGAGAGAGAGAGAAAGCTTTTATTATGCTAAGTGCTTTGATTTTAAAGTTTATTCTAAGATTCATTTTTGAGTTATTTGAAAGTTGTGTTGTACCTCTTTAGACCTATGCAGGAAGGATTTGATTTAAAGAAAAGTTAGTTTGAAACAAAAGTATATTGAGATGACGTTTTAGAAAACAAGGTTTTAAATCCTTCGTCAAATAGGAATCGAGATCCTTTGTTACTTCTGATTATTAACCTTAAGCTTATGATGTTATTCTGAAAGTAGTGTTGTACCACTTTGGACCTATGCACGAAGGATTCGATTTATATAAAAGTTCATTTTTAGAACAAAATACATTGCAATGACGTTTTGGAAAACCAGGCTTTCAAATCCTTTGTCAAATAGGAATTGAGGTCCTTTGATACTTCCATTTATTAATCCTAAGTAAATCTATCCCCAAAACGCTTTATTTTTATACAAGCTCTTTGTGGTTTTGATTTGATAATCATTTTTTGGTGATAATTCATGAAATAAAGTGCCAAAAAGGGTCGGATCATCATCGGGCATGAAAGTCATCTTAATTAGTCCAAGCACCAATAATCATTACTTTTCACTATCACGAGACCTTAAATCCATTCTATCGGGATGAAACCCTCAAGATTGATTTAAGATCTAATATTACATGTACAACGATTTTGCGTTATTTAAACATTACATTGTAAACAAAAGTCCATCGTGAGAATCTAGTCAAGATCCGATTGTTAGATCTCGAGCCAAGGATTCCTAGACTCACATTAATATATTTAAACATATATATATATATATATATATATATATATATATATATATATATATATATAATGTATCCTAAACTCGATATTAGGTGATTCATCAGTTAGAATCCCTATCAAGAGTCATTAGGACCCTATCACCTCTAGATATAAATCTAGGGCTCTACGGGTGACCGGGACTGACTAAAAGCCTCTAAATGACTAGATTTACTGTTAATAGATTTAACAATCAATGAATATGTTCAATGATACATGGTCAAGAAGTAATAAAGTGATAACTAGAGTATCGCTCCCATAGAAAATTATTCAAAAATAATTACCAAGTACTAACTTTTAACCAAATTAATTATATTTAAATAATTGATTAAGATTATGCATCAAAATCCATAATTCACAATTGATAAAGCATTCAAAATACAAAGTAAAAGATAAAGAAGAGAATAGAATCTGTAAATGAAATCCTTGAGTCTCTCCTTCTGCTCCTGTCTTGGATCCTTCTTGCTTTCACAATTGCTTCAAGTCTCCAAGTCTGAGTCTCAAAACTATGGTTTATATCCTAAAGATAATGGAATCTAATACAATTCAAAACACCAATATAATAAATGATAACAACCATTTACAGTCTTTAACATAAATCCAAGTCCTACTAGAAATTAGAGAATCAAATTTGCAATCTAATTGGTTATAAGTCAAAAAGTCAACTCTAGTTAACCCCCGAAGTGGTGCGGCCACGTTGGAAATAGCCTGGAATTGGGCGAGACCGCGCCCAAGTGGCAGAGAGCATTTTCTGAGTCTGAAGAGTAGCGCGGCCGCGCTGAAAATCAAATGCCGCTCCAGAAATTTTCTACTATGATTGCCTTTGGTAAAATCACCATAACATTTGATCTGGGAGGAGTTATGGGACATGTCACATATCAAATCGAAGATCACGACGAGATCTACAACTTTCATTCTTTGACATTTGAGAGATAATGGTTGGATATAGGTATAAATTGGGCTTCAAGTGACTGCTTTGTAAATGGCAACTCCAAACTTTGAGGTTCAACTTTCGTTGGTACAAAGGTCATAACTCTTGCATCCGAACTTTGATTGGGACGATTCAAGATGTTCTAGAAATATAAGAAGTAGATCTAAAATAAAACAAGTTCTAAGCCAAGAAAATGTATCCAACTTGGCATTGAAAGCCCTGCAATCTCTTCTTCTTGCATTTGTTTGCATGTTATACTCCAAAGATGTTTGTATTACTTTTCCTTACTTCTTCATGCCAATGTCGTCTCATAGCCTACAAAATAACATAAAATGTATGAAATTCACACAAAATAATAGAGATGAAAAATAATATAAGTTTAATGAGATCCGATTCGTAGGTATGAAATTCACTCATTATCTATCATATATCTAAGCCGATCTAGCATATGGGTTAGGGCTTTAAGTTCCATAACAGGTTAAAGGGCTTGATCCGGCTAGATCAAGGTAGATCTAGTCAGATAACTTGATTTCTTTCAATATATACACAAAGTAACTGGTGAAATATCTAAATCTACTAACTACTATATAATATATATGTAAAACCACACGCCTAAGTAGATTCAAACAATATATGAAATAGATCTAATAGTTCGAATAACATTTACTAAGGAAATGACCAAAGATACTTTTTTTCACCTTAGGAAGAAAAGAAACAAGCTTCTTTTGGCTTGGGATAAAACTATATCACTTTAGACACTAGCCGCGGTTGTACATATGGCTAGCCAGATGTACACTTGAGGCTGGGCCCCGTAGGTCCTGCCGTCTCGAAGTTCGTTCCTTCGGTCTTTAATTCGGTTAAAGTTGAGCTCCATACCAAAAAATCCCAAAAAGCTTATACTAAGGGCTGCGAAATAAGGTTGAGTTTGACTGAATTGGATTTTGGGAAGATGAAGCAGTTAGCTCTTTCGATTCCCTAGGATTGTCAATTGGCTCATCTTGGATAGCTCATAGTTCAATGATTATTGTGGTGACTTCTTGTGGCCATGTTCTCAGCTTTGCAATCCTCATTTGGACCACGTGGTGTCCAGGTGTCATTGCACTTTGATTTCTCCATAGGGTTATCTCAAGGGTGAAATGATACCTTTGCCCTCCCTCGTGATTGTCTTTGAGGTGAAACTATGCTTTTACCCTACTGTTGGTCCAAAACCGATTACTAAACAAGCGCAAGTATACGCGGTCTAACAAGTAATACAGTGATAAGGAAAGTGTCGAACCCACGAGGAACTATCACTAATATTTATCAAGTACCGACTTTGTATCGCTAAAGTCTTATTTGAACAACAATAAATGGAAGTGTGATTAGTTTAGTTATAACTAATTATCAAAGCAAGTAAATGAATAACGAATGGTAATCGAAGGAATTAAAAGCTAAGGTTACAACTTCACCCCTACACAGGCATTCTGTCGAACACCTGGCATGTTATGCTTCATCAAACTACCTACCCTTCTCTCTTTAGTCTTAATGGTCAAGACAATTTGTCGACCGAGAACACACAGGTGCTCATACACCTCTATCGAGGTATGCACAAATATATCATCTCCAGATCCACCCTCTAGGGAATAGAACATAAAAGAACGTCCAAGCTAGGTGATAATCCTACACATGTCTATGCGAACTAACCTAACAAGGATTTAAGCATAAGTTCTCAATTAGGTCACACGTGGCGCACATATATATGTCTATTCTATGCATAACTTATGCACTCGAAACCCATAATCACATGCTAATATATTTAGGTGTAAATCTACAATCCTTCTTTTAATATCATGTAGATTACCAAAATCATCACTATTATTTTAGCGAGAATCATTAAGCATGAATATATTAAACCAAATCATATGGTGCCAACCAAAGAGATAAAATACTCAATTTAAATAACAAAGGGTTCCGTTATAACCTTAGAGCAAAAACTCAGTTCATAGCTATTGAACAAAATAAAGGTAGCAATAAAGACAACATTAATGGACTACAAAATCAGAGGAAACAAATGGATAAGAATAAACTCTGTCGAGGTTCTTCAGTCTCCAAGCATTTTGCTCCTCTCAAGCTTTCCAATCAGTGTAACTCACTGTTCTTGATGCTCCAAAGAAATCCCAGACTTCTCCCTAATCTACCTAATTTATATTTACAGACATTATCTAAGAACTAGAGAGAGAAAGTACAAAAGAAGATAGAGAACTAAGCTATTATATCCTAATCTATCTTATGATGTATGATATGTATTGCAGAGGCATCTTGTCTTCTTATATCAACTCCCCCCCCATTTCTAGGTCAAACCAAGCCCTTCTCTGCCTGGGCACCGGAGGTGGCGCTGCGGCGCCGGGAATAAGACTTAGGGTGGCGCTGCGACGCCATGTCATCAACCAAAATACTGGAGGTCGCGCTACAGCGCGAGTCCATGAAGGAACTGTGGCATTGTAGCACCAGTATGACATCAACAAGGACTAGGGGCTCGCGCTGCGGTGCAAGATATAGACTGGGCAGTGGCGCTGCGGCACCAGTGTATGGAATTTGTCCGTTTTGTCCCCTTAAAGCTAGAAAAGTCCTGTAAAGTCTTGCAATACGTCGGTTAAGCATAATAACACTATAATCATATAAAACTATATAAAATCTACGCAGATCAGGTAACTATTTAAGGCATAAAGTATCCGAATTACGGGTGTAAATACCACTCATCACCTACTTCAATGTTAGTTCAAAGGAAGCAAAATTTCGAGTGTCTACAATATTATTTAGTGTATATTTTTCTAAGGATTCATTAGTTCCCTTCAATTTGACGCAAATTAATATGAAATACAAGATAATCCTGAAAGTAGTATGCATACAATCAAATCATGTATGATGATAAATCATATAATTTGTAATCAATCTTATTTATTTATTAATAAAAAAATTATTTATTAAAAGCATCTAATTATCTACATGGCGTTGTTTTAATAATATGTGATAAACTCATAGTTTTAAGTAATGCTTTTAGAATCATGATGAAATCATGCTAATGAGATCTATATTCTTAGATAGCTTAAAACTAAAATGTTCTCAATCAATAGATTACTAAAAAGGGGATTAGTGAATCTGAAAAGATTGGTACATACGTTGCTTGCTCATTGGATAAGAATGATTGATCTCATGATCATTTGTGTGGAGATACTAAAGAAAGTGTGTAAGTACTTATTGGAGAATAAGTTCAATGAACGTGACTCGCTAAGGAATAACTAATAGAGTTTCACTTACCTGTTAATAGGAATTCCTGTAGTGTTAGTAGTACAAATGATCCTTAGACTTGAGATCATCATAGTATCTTATGTATAATGAATTACATTTTGACTTTTTCCTTAAGACCTTTAGGGTATATCAAAGGGTATGTTTAGATGTAATAAGTTATTTATGGAGATATTGAATGATCAATATAGAATCTACCAATTCTAGTAAAAGAAGAGAAATGTCATATGTGATTCGATAAATGACAATCTAGGAATCATTGGCCAAGGTGAAATGAAATTAGAAAGTAGTTTCTAATTTGTATTTATTCAGAATTATGCATTTGGGAAATGAAATATATATAATTAAATAAAATAAGGCTTGACAGTAATTCCATATCTTATATTTAATTGGGACATTGTATAGTGGAAGGATTGAATTGTACGGTAACTATTTACTCAAAGGTTCTTTTATGATTAATGTTGAAATCTATATTCTTTGGAAAGTCGTTGATCGCTAGGGAGGCTTATCCCTATTGTAAAATAAAAACTATATATTTAAATAAATTAATAGTTTAATTTATTTATTTAAATAAGATTAGAATTGTTCTAATTGATTTATTCACAACCGGTTTAATATGGAGAACCTAAAGGGTCACATCATAAAAGGAATAATAATTATTTAAGAATTTAATAACATAATCGTAATAATATGTTAAGTATATTTAATTTAATCTAAGATGATAGAATAAATTAAATAGCTTATTACTTATTATTTAATATTTTGGAAATATTAAATATAAATTAATAAGAGTTGTCTTATTAATATTATTACAATTATTATTAATTTTAATTTCTAAAAAAGTTTAGGAATTAATTTAATATAAGCACTCTCATATATTCCTAATAAGATTATGAGGTAAACTAATTAAAATAGTTTAATTAATTATCTATAATTAGATTAGGGAGCCTAATTAATTAAAGGAGTTTAAATAAATAAATAATACCGTATTATATTTAATAGGGTTACCTGATATCTTCATAAAAGGAGTCTTATATCAGATATCAGATATACGTAATTTCAATAGTTGGAGAGTACGCTCCCTTTTTCTATCGAGATAGGAAAAACTAGGGTTTCAGCCAATACACCATTCTTCTTGAAAATTATTCTTCTTTGGTGGATCACCTGTAGAGGCCATACATTTGGGTGACTAACATTGATCAAAGGAATGAATCTACCCAGGGATTCAAGGAGATCGCAGAGAAGTAGAAGTTGAACGTGTACCTGTGAAAGCTCGTATCTACAAGGGTATGATTCCATGACTTCTTGTTCTTCATTTTAATTAATAATATGCATAAAGGATGATCTGTGTAATTGGTTTGTGAAAATTTTTAAAATCTGATTTTACTTTGCTTCCGCTATTTTAGTAATTTGATTGTGTCTTTGATTTTTACAAAACCTTACAGTAGTATAAGAGTCAAACTTTATGCGAATTATTAATTGTTTTGATTTCATATATGTACGGGTATGTATTTCGAATAATTTATTGGGCATAATTTATTGTATAAAATTTATTTTTAAAAAAATGTATTGTTTTTCGATGTGTCTACATCTGCGTGGATCATATATATATTGTTAAGGAAGCTTCACGGAACGGTTAATATATATGTGATTCACGTGGAGGTTATTATATATATATATATATATATATATATATATATATATATACATATATATATACAGAATGGATCAGGTCCGGGAGTCCGAACCTGATCAAAAACGGATAAATTTTTTTTTTTTGCTTTTTTTTTAAAACAACTAAAAAAAATTAATATTTTATGGAATTAAAATTTTTTCATAATACAATATTTTAGGCGTGATTTAGATACTTATACCAAAAAATGTATGTACAGTCTGCACAGACTGTACAGACATATTTTGTTATATGTATTCAAATCACACCAAAAATACTTTATTATGTAAAAATTCAAGTTCCATAATTTTTTATTTATTTTTTTTAGTTATTTAAAAAAAGGTAAAAAAAAAGGTCCGGATTTTGGTCCGGTCCGTTAGTCTGGACCTAATCCGGCCTCTATATATATATATATATATATATATATATATATCAAAATTATATATATATAATATTCTTAATAATTTTATAATTAAAATAAATAGTTTATTTTAATCTTGAAATTGAATTTTATGCAACTTAAAATTGAATTAAATGATATTCATATATATATATATATAAATATATATATATATATATATATATATTAATTCATGAGATGAATGTTTTATTTATTAATACGTATGGTGATATGTATGATAATAAATGAGATTAATTATGGACTATTGACCAATGTGATTGAATTTATTTTGGTTGGATGCTTAAATGAATGTGTTTTATTAAATGGGGTATGCGTACCTCGTCTTTTCGGCTTTTGTTCTTGATGTAAATTCTATCTCTCTCCTATGTACTTCTCATTGACTGTTGATCAAGGTTTCTATTTAAATTAAATAGTTTAATTATAATAAGATTAGTTAGAAGTTTTTCGAAGAACCGGAGATCAAGGAGCAAGGAGCGCTCGAAGACCCGTTTGTAATGGAGACTAGATTTAAATATAATAGTTAAATTTAAATGTTTATTCTTGCACCCTAGGGTTTAACCTTTTGGTTTACTTGGTGGCTCTAGTGAACCAAACTAGAATAAAAGTCCATAATCAATCCGGGTAGAATATTGTATTCTATATGTGCTTTCTAATATTATATATATATATATATATATATATATATATATATATATATGCATACACGCTAAACAAGATGAGACTAATAATAACAAACCCCTCAATAAATTTACATTAAGTTGTAACGTTCAAAGATATTTGGAATATCGAGCGTTGCCTTCTAGCATGATAAAAATAATAGAGTATTGAATATTTAATATGAGTTTGTTGTGCACACACAAGGCGAGTATTAAATATTTGAGATGTTATTTTTATTACATATGATGTTTATAAGGAATTGAACATTACCGCTTTGTTCTGCACACACAAGGGCTGTATTTTTCTCTTCACTTATATAGAAATGCTGGTATGACTTAACTTAAATCATCTTAGTTCGAATATGCGCACACTTGACCATTATGATTTAAGACGTAAAATATATGGAGTTACATGTTGATGTAATTGACAAGAGTTGTCTACCTATTTATTTATATATAGTTTGGTGTGCACACACAAGGCTATATATATTTGAAATGAGATCCTTATTCTCACTAGCAAATCTTTAATTAGATATTGCTGAACTATATTGTTTAGGGTAATATAGTTTGAAGAAAATAGTGGGAGATACCAATATATAAAATAAGACCTAATCTATTTTGGTAAAATAAATTAATAAATGAATGTTTGCTAAAATATTGTCTTTTTACATGCAGAATTTGAAAATGTCACATTTACTAATTTCACTGCGTAGCATACTTGACGCTAACAAACTGACCAGACCGAATTACACAGACTGGTTAAGGAATCTGAGAATTGTTCTCAATGCTAAAAAGATTTTTTATGTTCTAAATTTGCACGTACCTACAAAAGCTGCAGAGACATCCTTTAAGGAAGAGATTGTAACTTTTAAACAGTGGCAAGATGATGCATCTGTGACTCAATGCATCATGCTCACATCTATGAGTAACGAGCTTCAGCGTCAGCAAGAAACCATGGATGCTCCTACAATGCTACTGCACATGCAAGAGCTCTATGGTGAGCAAAGTATGACTGCTAGATATAAAATATCTAAGGAACTTTTCCGATCTCGGATGACCGAGTGTACTACTATTGAGACTCATATCCTAAAGATGATTAATTTGATTTAACATCTTGGACAGCTTGGTTTCAACATGGATGGGGAGTTGAGTCCAGATTTGATCTTGCAATCACTCCCTGACACCTTCTCACAATTTGTTGCAAATTTTCACATGAATAAGTTGGACGTCAGCTTGCCTGAATTACTTAACATGTTAAAAACTGTTGAAGGTCACTTCCCATCCAAGAAGGATCATGACTTAACGGTGGATGATTCTTCCAAGAAAAGGAAGAGGCCCAAGGTATCTTCTCAAAAGAAGAAATCTAAGAAGGCTAAAGGTGAGGCAAAAGTGAAGGATCAAAAGAAACCTGATATAGCTAGCAAAGAAATTTGCTTCCATTGTAACAAGTCGAGTCATTGAAAGAGGAACTATAACGATTATCTTGCGGAGAAAAAGCAAAAGAAGCTTGGAGAAGCTTCGAATCCTAATCAAGGTTTGTTTATAATTGAAATTAATGTTTCTAAAAGTTAATCTTCTACTTGGGTATTGGATACCGATTGTGGTTCTCACATATGAAATAATATGCAGGGACTGGTTAGAAGTAGAAAGCTAAGCAAGGATGAGGTCATCCTACGAGTGGGAAATGGAGCAAAGGTTGTTGCATTAGCTGTAGGGACTTATTGTTTAGCACCGCCTACAGACAAGTCCATTAGTTTAAATAATTGTTATTATATTCCGTCACTTATTAGAAACATTATTTCAATATTTGTATTGGATATGGATGGTTTTGACATTATAATAAAGAACAATAGTTGTTCAATTTATAATAATAATGTTTTATATGGTGTTGGTATTTTACAAAATGGACTTTATATACTTGACTTGCATGAAAATATACTTCAAATTAAACAAACTAAGAAAAGAAAAAGAGATTATGTTAATTATACCTATATGTGGCACTGTAGACTTAGTCATATTAATGAAACAAGATTATCCAAATTGTATAAAGATGGGCTCCTAGAGCTATCTGATTATGAATCATATCCAACATGGGAATCTTGTCTCATGGAAAAAATGACTAAATCTCCTTTTAGTAGAAAAGGAGAAAGAGGTATAGAGTTGTTAGCGTTGGTTCACACAGATGTATGTGGACCTATGACAATGAATGCACGAGGAGGGTATTCTTATTTTATTACATTCACTGATGATCACTCAAGATTTGGATATGTGTATTTAATAAAATACAAATCTGAATCATTTGAAATGTTCAAAGAGTTCAAAGAGTTAAGATTCTTTGATCAGATCGAGGAGGTGAATACTTAAGCAGTGTGTTTTTCAATTATCTCAAAGAAAATGGTATAATCTCACAATAGACACCAGTAGGGACACCACAGCTGAACGGTTTATCTGAAAGGAGAAATTGAACACTGTTGGACATGGTTGGTTCCATGATGAGTTTTATCGATCTTCCGGTGTCATTATGGGGATATGCCCTAGAAGCGGCTACATATCTACTAAATAAGGTTCCCTCGAAATCCGTCCCTAAGACTGCATATGAGATGTAGACAGGGAGGAAACCTAGTCTTAAGCATATTAAGATTTGGGGATGTCCAACTTATGTGAAATAGTTTTAGAATGATAAGCTTGGGACAAGATCTGATAAGTGTACTTTTGTGGGATATCCTAAAGAAAGTTTAGGATATTATTTCTACAATCCTGCTGAATAAAAGGTGTTTGTTGCCAAACATGATACCTTCTTGAAAAAAGAGTTTATCCTTGAAGGGGCCAGTGGGAGGAAAATAAATCTTGAAAAAATTCAAGAACTACAAACCACTATAGATCAAATGGATGAACATGTCCAAGTAGAGATACCTTATGTACAACAACCTATTCGTAAATCTGGAAGAGTACCGAAGATACCTGATAGGTACGGATTTGTTATAAAAGATGACAATGAGGTACGCATCATAGATGATGATGATCCATTAAATTACGAATAGGCTATGAGTAGTAATGACTTGGAGAATGTAAGACCGCAACTTATTATTAAATGAAATTAAATTTCCTCAATTTATTATTTTGAAATAGTAAGGGTTGATTTGATTAATGTGGTTAGTTATGGGTAAAATGCGCAAATATTTCAAATAAGCAAGTGGTTATAAAATATTCATTTTTGTCGATGAATATTCGTTTGGTCGGGAAATATTCTTGTTGTCGGGAAATATTCGTACGACGGTGCAACCTTGTGTGGGCCCCATAATGAAAAGCGATTGGATAAAGAAAATGACAAGTATAAGTTCTTTATAAATAACGGCGTAGTTGTTACCGTTAATACTGTTGGAATACCCGGTGGTTAAAACACAGTAGCACACGGTATTGCACTAATTATTGATTCTTGCGTAAGAAAGCACTACTCAATAATTGTTACAGTAATTACTGTTTAATATTTTATTTTATTTATTCAATAATTGCTACGTTGATATTTTATATTATTGTTGTTTCAATAATTGTCGATGCACAGTATTTTCTATTATCAGATCCATAATTCATATTATTTGAATAATATTATTAGATAGCATTATTGGCAATGTCTAGAAAGTTCTGTCTAAGGAGAGGTTTGGTCATCTAATTGCGCACTAGTAAAGAGAAATCCTTATTGGAAAGCCCCCACTTTCCTGAGAACGGCCTAGTTGTCATAATTATAATTCTGTAATATTATTTGTGAATAATTAATTATTGAGAAATTATTTATTTGATGTGGATATAAATGATGGATTTATTTATGTGGTTATAAATGAAGGAATTAGTGTTAAGGTATTTTATCAGTATTTTGTCGGATTGGAGGTATTAAAAGATCAAATCGGTGTTCTTAAAGCTCTACTGCGTGAGTTATAATTTTAATCCGACCGTTGGATCGTTGTGATTTATGGATATGTTATACATATGTAAGTTGAGTATATATCCACAAATTTGGAACTGTTAAAAATGGACGAATGATTTGTTATGGATTTTTAGAGGTGTTGAATATCATCCGTTTTTGGATTTCAGATATTTTCTGTTTGGAATTTAGAAAAACTTAAAGCTAAAAAGTTGTAGAGAATTCGATTTCGTGTGGAATGGACATAAAATTCGTATTTTTCTGATAAACAGGCTATTTTCTATGAATTATTGAAGTTTCAGAAAATAAAATAATTTTTATTATGGGTGGGACCCACTTTTTGGTTGGTGTTGAATGCACATGGGATGCTGAAATTTTTATAATTGAGGTGTTGGTCTTGGTTGGTGAGTGTGCGTAGAATTGAGAAAAAAAATAATAATATTTTATTATTTTAGTCTCCTTTGGCATTCTAGCATTTTTCTATAAATAGGCGCTTAGGTTAGAATTGAAAATCACACCAAAAACAAGTTTTCTTTCTTTCTATATTGTCGAGCGTATTTTAATGAGTATTTTGATACTTTAAGAGTTGCTATTCAGTGCAAGTTTTCTTCGGCTTTATACTCGATATTCCGAACAGAAGTACTGTTATTTTGAGGTAAGAGATGTTATTTTCTTCTTAAATGATATTATTTTCTTCAATATCATTATGCCAAAATATTGGTTAAAACTTTTTATCAAATTTGGAATATTTTGTGTCGAGGTTACTATTCACGTATACGACACTATTCACATATACGAATACGGCACTATTCACCGAAAAATAAAATTTTTTCTTTTTGTCGAAGATGTCTATTATGGTTACTATCTTTGATTGTATCCATGTTTTGATCTTTATTTTTGAATTCTACTTCACAATTGGTTGTTATGATGTATTATTGCACTTGGATAAACTGTAATACGAATCCCTAATATTTGTCCTTCTGTCTCACTGGATTTATTTTCTTTAAAATATTTTTCATCATCCTCATTCCTAAATGATGATATTACTGAATATCTTTGGCCTGTAGTGCAAAGATGAATGATTAACTGATGAATATCTTTGGCCCGTAGTGCAAAGATGAACAGGTGTTGAGATGAACATGACCGACTAGTGATACAAATGAATATCTTTGGCCTGTAGTGCAAAGATGAATATTTGATTCAAGATGTATATTGATTGATGTTACATGGATAAAATATCGTTGATGGGCTTTTAAATCTTATAAGATAGTAGAATGCATTCTCTACTTGACTCTTCTAATGGTTTACTGTTTTCGCTGCAGTTGTTGATCTAAAACTTGTTGTCTATTATATTTTATGAAATTTTTCTCTGTTGAAGACTAATGATAAGTTGTTGTATATTATCTTAGTTATAATATTCTTTACTGGGCTAGTTGAGCTCACTCTTTTCCTTTTTGTTCTATTTTTCTCAGGAGGCGAGAATATAGCGAGAACTAGTCGGGGTGTGGAATGATGTTTCTAGTCAGTTGTGTTAGCAGTCCTCACTATTTTATAAAATAGTGTTTCAATAATTGTAATGAGGACTTATTTGAGTGTGTATATTGTCTAGAAGATAATATTTGTATTTAGACTCACAGTATTGTGTTGTCGTATTTTGCGCGACAAGTGTTTTAATGAAGTTGTATTTGTTTCTGTACTATGTATTTGGCAACTCAGAATGGGTGATGTATACCTATTTTGGGGGCATCATAGAGAAGTTGCAAGAAGCCATGAAATCTGAAATGGACTCCATGTATGAAAACCAAGTATGGACTTTGGTTTCACCACCTGAAGGCATTAAGCCTATTGGGTGTAAATGGGTCTTCAAAAGAAAGTCTGGAGCAGACGGTAAGGTAGAGACGTATAAAGCCCGATTGGTCACAAAAGGTTTCAAACAAAGACAAGGAGCTGACTATAATGAAACCTTCTCACCAGTAGCGATGCTCAAGTCCATTCGGATTTTGCTTGCAATTGCAGCTTACCACGACTACGAAATATGACAAATGAACGTGAAAACGACCTTCCTCAATGGGAAACTTGAGGAGTATGTGTATATGACACAACCAGAGGGATTTGTTTCAAAGGTTTGAACAAATCAAGTCTGTAAGCTACAACGATCCATTTATGGATTGAAGCAAGCTTCTCGTAGGTGGAACATCTATTTTGATGAGACAATCAAAGAGTTTGATTTTATCAAAAATGAGGATGAACCATGTGTGTACAAGAAGGTTAGTGGGAGCACTATTTCATTCCTTGTATTATATCTTGATGATATATTACTGATAGGGAATGATATTCCTATGCTACAATCGATTAAATCTGGTTATCTAAACACTTCTCCATGAAGGACTTGGGTGAGGCATCCTATATTTTGGGGATAAAGATTTATAGAGATAGATCTAAAAGGATGCTTGTCTTATCCCAAGGAACGTACATTGACTCGATGCTAAAGAAGTTTAGCATGGAAGATTCCAAAAGAGGTCTCATGTCGATGAGCTATGGAATACATTTCTCTAAGAAATAGGCCCCAAAGACACTTAAGGAGAGAGACCGTATGAGTAAGATTCCTTATGCTTCAACAATAAGATCTATCATGTACAGTATGATATGTACTAGACTAGATGTCGCTTATGTATTTAGTGTAACAAGTAGATATCAGTTAAATCCAGGAGAAGAGCACTGAAAAGCAGTTAAAATATCCTAAAGTACTTGAGAAGAACTAAGGATGTATTTCTTATCTACGGTGGCTCTGAATTGAAACTAGAGGGCTTCACAGACTCAAGTTTCCAAACATACCAAGATGACAGTAAATCTATTTTGGGGTTTGTGTTTACCTTGAACGGTGGCATAGTGAGTTGGAAGAGTTCCAAACAGCAAACAATTGTTGATTCAGTGATAAAGGCAGAGTACATAGCTGCAAGTGAAGCTGCAAAGGAGACTGTTTGGATGAAGAAGTTCATTACCGAACTTGGTATGGTTCCTATCATTAGAGGACCAGTACCTTTATTCTGTGACAACACCGGAGCTGTTACGCATGCTAAGGAACCCAGGTCTCATCAGAAATCCAAACACGTGTTGCGGTGGTTACATTTGATCAGAGAGATCACTGAAAGAGGAGATGTCACCCTGGAGCATGTGGACTCTCAAGACAATATTGTAGATCCATTTACTAAAGTGTTAGCACAACAGCAGTTCAATCATCACTTAGAGAAGATGGGTATGAGATACCACGGCGATTGGCTTTTGTGCTAGTAGGAGATTGAAAGTAGTATGCATACAAGCCAATCATATATTATGATAAAGCATATACTTTGTAATCAATCTTATTTATTTATTTATTAATAAAAGAATTATTTATTAAATACATTTAATTATCTACATGGTGTTGTTTTAATAATATGTGATAAACTCATAGTTTTAAGCAATGTTTTTAGAATCATGATGAGATCATGCTAATGACATCTAAATTCTTAGATAGCTTAAAACTAAAATATTCTCAATCAATGGATTAATAAAAAGGGGATTTATGAATCTGGATAGATTGGTATATACGTTACTTGCTCATTGGGAGAGAATGATTGATCTCATGATCATTTGTGTGGAGACATTAAAGCAAGTGTGTAGCTGCTTCTTGGATAATAAGTTCATTGAACATGACTCGCTAAGAAATACCTAATGGAGTTTTACTTGCCTGTTAATAGGAATTCCTGTAGTGATAGTAGTACAAATGATCCTTAGACTTGAGATCACGATAGTATCTTATGTATAATGAATGACATTTTGACTTTTTCCTTAAGACCCTTAGGGTATATCAAAGGGTATGTTTGGATGTAATAAGTTATACATGGAGATAATTAATGATCAATATTGAATCTACCACTTCTAGTAAAAAAAAAAGAGAAATGTCCTATGTGATTCGATAAATGACAACCCAGAAATCCTTGGCCAATGTGAAATGAAATTAGAAAGTAGTTTCTAATTTGCATTTATTCGAAGTTGTGCATTTGGGAATCGAAATACATATAATTAAATAAAATAAGACTTCACAGTAATTCCATGTCTTATATTTATTTGGGACATTGTATGGGGGAAACATTGAATTGTACGGTAACAATTTACTCAAAGGTTCTTTTATGATTAATGTTGAAATCTATATTATCTAGAAAGTTGTTAATCGCTAGGGAGGCTTATCCCTATTGTAAAATAAATATTATTTATTTAAATAAATTAATAATTTAATTTATTTATTTAAATAAGATTAGAATTGTTCTAATTGATTTATTCACAACCGGTTAATATAGAAAACCTAAAGGGTCACACCATAAAAGGAAGAATAACTATTTAAAAAGTTAATGATATAATCGTAATAATATGTTAAGTATATTTAATTTAATCTATGGTGATAGAATAAATTAAATAACTTATTATTTATTATTTAATATTTTAAAAATATTAAATATAAATTAATAAGAGGTGTCTTATTAATATTATTACAATTATTATTAATTTTAATTTCTAAAAGAGTATAGGAATTAATTTAATATAAGTACTTCCATTTATTCCTAATAAGATTATGACGTAAATTAATTAAAAGAGTTTAATTAATTATCCCTAATTAGATTAGGGAGCCTATTTAATTAAAGAAGTTTAATTAAATAAATAATACGATATTATATTAAATAGGGCTACTTGATATCTTTATAAGATGAGTCTATATCAGATATCAGATATACGTAATTCCAATAGTTAGGGAGTACGCTCCCTTTTTCTATAGAGATAGGAAAAACTAGGGTTTGAGCCAATACACCATTCTTCTGGAAAATTCTTCTTCCTTGGTGTATCACTTGTAGAGGCCATACACTTGGGTGGCTAACATTGATCAAAGGAAGGAATCTACCCGGAGATTCAAGGAGGTCGGAGAGAAGTAAGAGTTGAACTTGTATACGTGAAAGCTTATAACTACAAGGGTATGTTTCCATAACTTCTTGTTCTTCGTTTTAATTAATAATATGCGTAAAGGATGATCCGGGTAATTGGTTTGTGAAAAATTTTAAAATCGGATTTTACTTTGCTTCCACTATTTTTGTAATTTGATTGCGTCTTTGATTTTCACAAAACCTTACAAATCCGTAATAATAACTATTAGTACAAGAAACATAAATGACGTGTTAGATGTGACATCCCAAATTCGGGTACCTTTAAACCCTGAATATGGTGCTCCACGGTACTACTTATCTAACATACTAATAATGACATAAATGTAATTACTAATTATTATGATATGTCTAGATCTAAATCCCAAGTTCTCAAACCTTTAAATTCTCATCACATGATAATGTATATATTAATTATTACAGGACTTCTAACTATTACAAATAGTTCATACTATCTTCTACTCGTTCATCTTCCCCTTTCCTTTGTCCTTACTCTTGGAACCTTCAGTCCGCTCTAGCTTCGCTGAAAATATTTGATTTAAGTCAAGGATGAGTTACAAAACTCAGCAAGTATAAAAGTTGAATAAACAATAAAATATAAAATAATACTATAATTTCAATAATTGAATAATAGTTGTGAAAACCTTTCGAATAAATAGGTATCGTAATAATTTCCTTTAATTTAACATTTTGAAACTACATACTGAGCGATCAAAAGACCTTGAACATTTTATTTTTGTAAAGATTCAACAGTAATTCAACTATGAACCGTCTGACTCATGGGCACGTTGGGTGATCAGCCTATTATACCCTATGTTGTACAACATTCTGACTAAATGACTATATGCATTTGTTTAACCACCTCAAGGATCTGTCGAGATTTTTCTGACGTATTAGGGTTGTTCATCTCAGATTTGAATCTAAATCTGCACCGAAACAATTCGAGTTGGATATCTTTTTCTAACATTAATAATATTTCAAAGATTTATTTTTAAATCGATAAAATATTCAAATCTTCGTCTAGCCAAAACAAATGGCATCGACATACATCTTAAATAGTTCATGTAATATCGAACTTTAAAACTTAAACAACTCATGCATTATAGAAAAACTTAAACAATTTATGCAAACTTAAAACTATCATTCAAATGAAGATTGAATAAAGTTAGAATACTTGTATATAAATATATTTTTACAAGATTCAACAACTAACATTCAATATACAAAATTGAATGGAGTTAGGATACTTGTCTCAAGCGTCTTCTATACTTATACTTTACTTCTCCTTCAAACGTCCTACACATATAAGTGCGTATAGACATATCAATTAGCCACATATAAACATCATGCATGGTTTAATTTAACTGATATGTATGTTCCATATTGTCCGTTCATAAGAATGAGAAAACAATTTAAGTTCATTAATGTTTGACTCGGCGTTTCAACGTTCGTATGTCAAACGTCCGACTTGTATAACCCGAACTCCCAACCAACACACCATTGTGCATGATTGATACATTCAATTAAACTACCATTCATTCTTTTACATTCCTCTACACCATATTTCCAAGGTTCATCTTTAGAACTTTGAAATACTAGACGAACATGGCTTGTCGTCACGACGTCTCTGTAAGGCCCAAAAATTTTACATGATTAAATATTTTATGAATAAATTTTTTTATTATTATTATTATAGTATTGATAATTATTTTAAGCATGCGTGGTATGAATTCATCAGGCTTGTCAATTTATTTATTGATTAAGCAGTGTAAAGAAGGTAATAATGAATACATGACCAAAATTCTAATTGGGTAGGGCTCTAGTTAATAATACAACTATTATAATAATTGTATTTTGGAATATGTGGTTTATGTAATTAATGTTACGTACTGATCAGATAAGGTGTAACATTAGTAAACCCTAATGATCAGTTAGGAAACCCTAATATTGATTAGGAAATCCTAATTCTTGATTTGGTAAGCCTAAACCCTGATAATAAACCTTAACCCTAAATAAGGTTATAAATAGGGAGTTATGAATACTAGAAAACACCTGATAAGCCATTCATTGCATCGATTAAGCATAATAACACTATAATCATATAAAACCATATAAAATCAACGAGAACATGCAACTATTTAAGTCATAAAGTATCCGATTCGCGGGTATAAATTCCACTCATCAATATAGCCGATCAAAAGTGCTTCACCAAACTTTAAACCCAGTTTTCTGGAAAACCCAGTTTTCTGGAAAACCATGACTGACATCCTGTTTGACCAACATAAATCTTGGTCCTGTGATGTTACTGAGTCACTCCAAGTATTATAATATTGTAGTATGATATATATACTATATGTTTGATACACTGTAACACTTACCCAATACCCAGAATCCAAGATATTAGACCTCAAAGTGAGTTAACCAGCGTTGACCAATTTATGGAAAACCTAGAAATTGAAGAACATGCTTAGATGAGTTCTTTGACCATTAATAATTCTTTGATAAATTATGTTTAGACTCTGAAATTAGTTTTACCTCGTAATATTACATAAATACTACAATAGTGATACACTTATATGCCTAGAAATCAAACTGATTGGAAATTAAACCCGGTCAAAATGGCCCCCAAGGCGTCGACCGAGCTGTTCTTCATAGAATGAAGGACACCTACAGCGACGCTTCCTGTCACAAAAGCCTTTAGCGACAATTTTCAATAAATATTAATAATAATAAATAAAATAATAGAAATAAATCAAAATAAATACTAAATAATTATTAATAATTAATAATTAAGTTTTAAAATTTATTTTAATTTATAATAAATAAATTTTAATATTTTGACATAAAATTTTATTAATATTTAATTTATTTAAATATTAATGATAATAAAATTATTTAATAGTTTTATTAAATAAATTAGTTAAAAATGATATTAATGTTTTAAAAATTATTTTAAATGATAATAAATTATTTAAAAATGATACTAATGATTTAAAAATTATTATCAATGATAATAAATTATTTAAAAATAATTATGAATGATTAATAATTATTTAAAAATAATATCAATGATTTTAAAAATTATTTTAATTGATAATAAATTATTTACAAATAATATTAATAATTTAAAAATTATTTTGAGCTTCTAGAGATTATTATAAATAACAATTAAATTATCCAAAGTGATATTTAAACTTTTAAATAAAGCTTATTGGAAAAATAACTCTGTAATAAATTGATAAAGCTGTAAAACACCGAATAGACATCAAATACAACCCAGACACTAGTAGATTGACTAAATATTAGTTGTTATTATTTCTAATAATTGCGATGGACATATTTAGGTTGCGTAGACAGTTTCGAATAGCATAAATTGGTTGATCTTCGAGCAGGCAAGTTTTCTAGCTTTATTTAATTTATTTATTAAATGCAAGTCTTCTATTTATCATATATGTTCTTGTTATATACAGTGTTCATGATATATGTTATTAAAAAAGGTTATGGTTTCTTGTTCAAACATAACCAAGACATATGAGCTGTTTTTTGCGAAAAATGTGTTTGATTTGATATCAAAACATAAATTGTGATAAACCAATGTTGTTTTGTACAAACATATATACTTACACTATTATGACAGGCAGTTATACACTGGCCGGGGTTTATTTATGACCGGCATTTGTAGCAATGATCGGGGGTTATTAAGATAGGATGATATGCATACTCCTAGGGTGTTTTGTTGAATGAATCAACTCGGGTTGCTAAGTTTATATGACTGACAGAAACTCATAATTTGCAGGGTTTGGCAGATAAACCTCAGTATATATATGTGGAAAAACTCTAACTTTATGTTCATTCAATTCAGATTCAGTATGAGTACATTTATTACTTGTTCAAAACTTATTGAGCTTTCTGTAGTTCATCCTTACAAATATTTTTCATTTGTAGATAGAAATAATGTATCCAGCAGTTCCAATATTTGTGGATAGAAAAGCTTAAGACATGGTTATCCTTTTTTAGGACTATGACATAATACTTAACTACATTTAGAATCTATGTAATTATATGTGAAGTTGTGTAATGTTTTATTAGTTTTCATTGCTTAGTTTTATATTTCTAAAGAAATTAGAAAAAAGTATAGTATCTATATGACTATACATTTGAATGACAGTATTGACATATCTTGGGAGTTCTCTGAAGCACTGAGGTAGTGCTTCTCAGTTCCAAGAACAACCCTAGCATTAATACTGTGAATGTCAGATAGATAGGAATTATTGATATGGAAGAAATACCTGTAAGATACTAAACCTATACATCCAAGTGAGGGTATTCAAATACAATAATTATTCTGATGAGAACTACTATCTGCCATGAGTACTGTGAATCTTGGATTAATAGGAATTATTATCTTATGAAATGTTTACGTGAGCACTAAATCTACTACAGGAAATGTAGAGAATTTAGGGGTGTCACAGTCTCAAAGAAACCACCACGCCTTGCCCCCGATTACACAACAGCCTTAAAGATGTTAAATTTTGACCTTGATACCTAACTTTAATCTCAAAACTTACTAAAGAAAAGTTTTAGGCCTACTTCTTAGTGTTAGGAATCTAATAATAGATTAGAAAAGTGTTTAATTAAGGGGGAGTTTAATTAGATCCCTAATTAGATTCTAAATATATGTGATTTGATGATGAAGCATGTATGTGACTTAATGATAAAGCTTATAAAGTATATTTGTATGGATAAGTTTTGTACAATCCTTAACTAAGGTATCTATGTACAAGAACTAAGAATAGTATGCTCAAACTTATTAGTTTGATCTTTATCCTCATTGCATATGTAATAAATAGGATCATTGTAAAGAGACTACTCTACATGCAAGAAGTATTGATCTCGGAGTAAATCTACATTTGCTTTAAAGTGAAATATGATTAATATATATTTGTATAAGTAAATTTTGCAAAGTCCTTCAAAAGAATTAGTGTACAGGGACTTAGATTAGAAAGATCAAATAATGTTAAGTTGATTTTAGAGAAATAAATCTGATGTATAGATGATAGGAAATCATGTTCATAAAGTCACTCTGCCAGTTCATAGTATGAAGATGCTTCGCAGAAATAACCATGGTTGCACATCATCAAAAGATCGCAGAATTCACCCCATCTCTCAAACAGAGAATTAGTTCGTAAAGGAAGTAAATGATCTCAAAATTACAAGGCTAACATGGAACTGCACAAGGAGTCAAAGAAGCTATTAAACATCATCTGGACAAAATAGATAAATGAATTAATGAATAACAGAGTAAAGATTGCTCAGTAAATAATGATTGTAGAGTACTCTAAGATCGTTCAGTGAGACCAAGATCGTAAAGTCAGCTTCAAAAAATTTGAGCGAAATGTGAAGTGCTAACTACACGAATTAAACTAGATCCCCAAGCTCAGTTTGTGCCGTGAATATAAAGTGAAGATTACTTAAGAAGAAGTATATGGCAAGAGAATATACTCTGATGATATCTGAGTATATCTCTCATAAGAAGATATGTCCAGAAGAAATCTAAAGGTCAACTGTGAAGCCCCCAAAATAGGTATACATCACCCATCTTGGGTCGCCAAATACATGGTACAGAATTCAGATACAAACATAATTAATACAACTATCGTGTAAAATACGACAAAACATAGCTGAGTTTTTACACGAATATTGTCTCAAAGATAATATCCAAACTCAAATTCAATCCTCATTACATTTATTCTCACACTATATAGTGAGGACTACTAAAACGACCATCTCGAACCGTCACTCCGTTCTCTGACTAGTCTCGGCTACGTTCTCATTTCCTGAAGAGAATAATGAAAGAAAAAGGGTAAGCTCAACTAGCCCAGTAAGAAATATTATGACTAAGGTAAAGTATAATAAATTATCGTTAGCTTTTATTAGTGTTAAACTGATAAAATATAATAAACATCAAGTTTGACTGCAGCGAAATAAGCAATCCATTAGAAGAGTCAAGTAGAGCATGATATCAACTATCTTCTATGATTTAAGAGTTTATCATCAATTTTATCGCTGAGACTCAACTTAATAAATAATCTACATCATCGAATTATCCTTGCGCTACTTGATAAGTAGATTTATACCAATTTATCCGGTATCTATTACTTGAATTAGTTGCCTAAACTCATGTTTCTTAGTTACTTTTCATGCATTTTGTGTTCATTTTGTAGATCTTATGCTTGGGAACGATGTGAGCGACTATTTGTATGAAAATGCAAGGAAAGGCAATCTGGACATCATTTGGGCCTTCATGTTCTTGGCTTGGAACTTGGAATATGTTGTAGAGCTTCTTCTTAGGTTTCCGGAACATCTTTAATCATTCCAATCGGAGTTCAGATGCAAGAGTTATGACCTTTGTACCAACGAACGTTGAACGTCACGGTTTTGGGTGGCCATTTGCATAGCTGTCACTTCCAACCCAATTTCAACCTTCCTTCGTCCATTATTTCTCATTTCTCAAAGAATAAAAGTTGTAGAGCTCGTCGAGAGCTTCGATTTGATTGGTGGCAAGCCACGTAAATCTTTCCAGATCAAAAGTTATGGTCGTTTTACCAGAGGATACTGCAGTAGAAAACCTACGGCACGGGCGAGCGGATTTTGAGTGTATTTTGGGTGCAACCGCGCCTATCCCTGGACCAAAAAAATGCCATATGCAACTTAAGCGCGGCGACACCCAACTTCAGACCATTTCCAGCGCGGCCGCATCACTTCGAAAGTTGACCAGAGATGACTTTTTCACTAAACAATGCAATTGAAGCGTAACTTGGAGGGGGGTTCAATTAGGGGCTTATATATAGAAGCGATATCAGTATGAAAAAGAGGATTCCACCCCTTGGAGGATCACGTAGATAATATTTCTTTCTCTCTTTACTTTCAATAGTAGATTAGAATAGATTTAGTAGTTATTTTCTATAGCTGATTAGGTCTGAAGATTTGAAGCAATTGGACAACATAATAGATTCAAACTTGGAGCAAGAGAACAGATTTACAATTCAACTTTCTACTCTTATTTTCTCTTTGATTCCTATTTGTATTCTTATGATGTTATTTCAATTTGTGGATGATGGATTTGATTCAACTACGAGTTAAACTCTATTTTGGGATTGCAATGGATTCTATTGCTTAGTTTATTCTGCTATACTTCATTGTTAGCCTTATTGATTACTATGGGATTGTCTATTAAGATTAAATTTTATTTGCTTAGTTGATTGGCCATCAATTACTGTGATAATCCATATGAACTTGAACGACGAAGTATGGGTTTAGATATGATCTTAATAGCTTGTGTTTGTATGTTCTACATGGATGGGATTTATGATTCGTGCTTAGGATAGACCTATTATACCGAAGCACCAGTCATAGTTATTTGTAAATCACATAGACATATAGTGGTTTAGGTAATGTGGGTGTTCATGTGTATTCTATCAATTGTAGATTATATATGATATGAGTATGGTACATTGAGAGATGGCTATACTTTACTTTTGTATTCTCGATTAACAATCCGATGCAATTAATTTGGCTTAACAAGGAGTGTGTTGATTTAAATGATTCATTAGATGAAACTGTAATCTCGAGTCTTTATTATCTAGTTTTGTTTTAGGAATAGTTAGTATTAATTAGTTTCATAGTTTTAATATTTAAAAATATAGCAATCATTTAAATAAGACTAAAATGGTTACGGGTTAGTGCTTGGTGAACTTTATTAGTTAATTCTTCGTGGGAACGATACTTTACTTACTCTTTATTACTTGTTGACCACGTATACTTTCGTGTTGTGCGTAACTAGATTTTACCCAACACTATTGGCCAAGGATATTCATTAGTATCACGTCCATGAATTATCCATGCACTACGGGCCAAGGATATTCGTGTAATCATCAATGGTCATGATCATGCCAACTACTGTCCATCAATACACTACGGGCCAATGAGGACTTTTACCACATCATTTATAACACTAAAGGTCATGATTACACCGAATGATCCCTGGTCATAATCATACATCAACCAAAATAGGTATACATCACCCATCTTGAGTCGCCAAATACATAGTACAAAATTTAAATACAAACTTAATTAATATAACTGTAGTGTAAAATACGACAAAACATAGCTAAGTTTTTACACAAATATTGTCTCATAGACAATATCCAAACTCAAACTCAATCCTCATTACATTTATTCCCACACTAAATAGTGAGGACTACTAGAACAACCATCTCAGACCGTCACTCCGTTCCCCGAATAGTCCCGACTACGTTCTCATTTCCGGAAGAGAACAATGAAAGCAAATGGGTGAGCTCAACTAGCCCAGTAAAAAATATTATGACTAAGATAATGTAGAATAAATTATCGTTAGCCTTCAACAGTGTTAAACTGATAAAATATAATAAATATCAAGTTTGACTGCAGCGGAACAAGCAATCCATTAGAAGAGTCAAGTAGAGCATGATATCTACTATCTTCTATGATTTAAGAGTTTATCATCAATTTTATCGCTGAGACTCATCTTAATAAAAAATTCACATCATCGAATCATCCCTGCACTACTGGCCAAGGATATTCATTAGTATCACGTCCACGAATTATCCATCCATTATGGGCCAAGGATGTTCGTGTAATCATCAATGGTCATGATCATGTCAACAACTGTCCATCAATGCACTACGGGCCAATGAGGACTTTTACCACATCATTTGTAACATTACAGGTCATGATTAGATCGAATGATCCCTAGTCATAATCATACCGATCAACAGTCCATCTATGCACTACGGGCCAAAGATGACTTTCATAACAATATAAGTATGAGAATGATGACAACGATATAAGAATTCAATTAAATAAAAGTAAATGATAAATTTTAAAGATTTATAATTTAATTTATCCAGAATTCAATAAATGTCCAAATTTTCAACATGATACTGCTTTGTGGAGTAAAATTCAAGAATAATATTATATCAAAAATGATTTGGACCAAAAAGAAATTAATATTTACCATGAATAATACCCCGGGTTAATAGTACCCTGTGAATAGTACTCTGACATAAAAAAGTTAAAACTTATCAAGAATGCTCAGGAAAATATTTCTATGAAAAAAATACTGGATGAAGCGCAAATTTCAAGGATATTCAACTAATTTCATGGAGTATAGAAGCCAAAACTTAACAAAATGAGTGTAGAATTCGAAATTTAAAACGAAATAATATTACTTACATTCTACAGAGTATGGAAGAAAATATTATTTCTTACGAGTATTGAACAAAAATAATATTCCTTACCTTAAAAAGAAGAGTATTCCAACTGGTATAGCAGGAATATTCTTGAAAAAAACTTTCACTGTTTTCTACGCTTAAAGCTTCTTAAAACTCTAAAGAAATACGCTCAATATTATAGAAGAAGAATTCTTTGATTCTGGTGTAATTTTCAATTCTAAACTAAGCATCCTATTTATAGGATAATAGAAGGGGCACTGTTAAGAAATTTTTTTCATGGACGAAATAATTCGCGAAATCACGGACGTATTGCGCAACATTACGGGCAATTGAATTTCAATGCAATTATCAAGTAAAAACAAAAAACTAATATATATATATATATATATATATATATATATATATATATACTCTTACAAAAGAAAAAGATTACAGACAATATTTACTATTGATGAATAGTAAAACCATGCTGACTTTATTACTATGCATAGACGCTTTCGACGCCTTTTGACTAAAGTGGGCAAAATCTCATGCTTTTGGTGAAAAAGCTGGAGCATCTTTTGACTATACGGCTGTAGGAGATGGTGCATGTGACTAATAGCTACTTTCGGTGGAAAAGCATAAACATCTTTTGACTAAGTGGCTGCAGGAGCATGTGCATGTGACTGAGATGTCAGGCAAATGGGCCATGAGCATCTTTAAGGTTGATTGTATCGTCTGGATCAACCTCTTCATCCTCTTCATTATTACTAGAATTGCCATTTATGGATGAAGAAGAGGAATATTCTGAAGCTTCAACTTCTTCATGTAACTTATCAATTCTTTTGTTAATAGCATCTGCATGGAGTTTTAACTCTGAGGTTAAACATTTTTTGATATTGGTAATATCAAAAGAACTTGAAGAACATGCTGGACTAGATTTGGATGGTTTTGACTTACTAGAAGATTCTTGGATAGGGATCGAGCTAACTGGAAGAACTAAGATAGGAACAGAAGGAAACTCCTTTTGAACTTGACCAACAATTCTATTTACATCAAATTTATCCCACCATTTGACAAAGAATTGACGAGAAACATGGGTAACTGGCGAAACGATGGTTTGAGTGGTTAAATAACTAAACTATAGGGACTGAAAACTTGTTACTTTAGTTGGGGTTTGAATGTCGTACTGCTATTTAAGGATCCAAGGGACCTTATATTTACTAATAAACTGAAGGAGAATAGGGATACCATCAAATTTTGGTTGATGTTTATTGTGATTGCAAAAATGACTGAGATGAGCCTTAAGAGGGTCAAGAAGATGGTCGAACGAAGACCCAAATCTTGACCACCAAAGAATAAACCAGAAGGGAATAAGACTTTTAAATTTGTGGTCAAATTGTAAGAACCACGAGTGATTATATGACTCATTTTGATAGAGGAAGATCTTATTCTAGGCTTCCATGTAATCATAATAACGGAATGAGTTATTTTGATTAGAGAGCTATTTAAGATCAGAGGGATGATTTCCCCAATCAGAGGGATGAATAACTTGTTTAATATAAAGAGAATAATAAAGAACTTTAGATTCATCATCCCTAGTATAAATAGGTTTGATGAAGATTGACTCGGTTTCAAGAAGGATATCCTTATAATACACAAGGCATTTATAAGGAGCCAAAGGAATAAAATGCCATCCAGAAGGGAAAAATTGGGCATCAAGCTTAATAGGGTCATCCTTCGATTTCATATGTTGTTCAATATGAAACAAGTGATGATCCGATTTGACATATTGAGACGGGGAATGACTGGGATTCGAGGAGGATGCCCTCGTTTGATTACAGAAAGGATCAACCGGCTTAGGGTTACTGGCTAGGACAGAAGAATAGGGCTTGGGAACTGCACCAAGGACCTGAAATTTATTAACTGGATTGGGCTGAGGAAATGGGCTAATTGGATGAGGAACTAACTTTCCTTTTGGTTGATTACTGGGGCCTGAAGACCGACCTTAACCTCGAGAAGAAGAACCTCCTCGTACACTCATGGTGACAATATGGAACCTGTATTGATAAATTTACGAGTAAGAAAATCTGGAATTGAATTGTTACTTCGATTAATATATTCAATCTCAAAATCAAAAATGCTTAACAGAGCTTGCCATCTAGCGAAAGAATGCTTAGAGGAAATATTTTCGACATCTTTTTCTAAAATGAATTTTGCAGATTTGCAATCTATCCTAACTAGAAACTTTTGATTTTACAAGTCACTTTAAAATTTATTAATATATAAGACTAAAGAAAGAATTTCATTTTTAACAGTACTGTAATTTAACTGTGTAGGATTCCATGCACTGGAATGAAATTGGACAATTTGTTCTGGAGAAGCCAGAGTTAATTTTTGCTTGAGAATACCTCCGAATCCAACGTCAGAGGCATCGATTTTAACGATTTTAAAGGTTGAATCATTAGAAATGCCAAGGAAGGGAAAAACCTTGACATACTATTTAACTTGCTAGATGACAAAAGTATGAACATTAGTCCAGGGAGGAGGATTATTTTGCAAACGCTAAAAGAGAGGTTTGCAAATCTTCTTGAGATTTTTGTAGAACTTGCCAATATAATTGAGCGAACTCAAAAATCTCTGCAGTTGGGTTTTGTTGGATATTTTATCAAGAAATCTGCTGGCAAATTAAATAGCTCTATCAATAGGTTGAATAAGTCCTTGATAAATATTAAGGCCAAGAAATCGAACTTTAGTCTGAAACAGCCTACATTTGGAAGGGGAAAGGACAAGACCATTGGTTTTAACTATTTTTGATGAACGAATTCAAATGTTTAATATGTTCTTCAATAGTTCTAGAAAAAATAAGGATATCATCAATATAAACAATGATGAAATGACCGAAGGGATTTAGAATATCATTGAGGATGTTCTAAAATTCACTAGGGGCATTTTTCAAGCCAAATAACTGAACGTTCCATTCATAATGGCCAAATGGGGTGGTGAAAACCGTTTTATACCTATCATCTGGGTGAATGGCAACTTGCCAGGATCCTGATTTTAGATCAAATTTACTGAAAATTATGGCGTAACTTAACCTATTAAGAAGGTCATCCTTATTGGGTAAGGGATATCTAATCCACTCAAGAACTTTGTTTAATGGTTTGTAATTAATGACTAGACGAGGGACACCTCTTTTCTTTTCTACTTCATTATTGCCATAAAAGGCATGATAGGAGCAAGGGAATTTACTATGTCTAATTAATCCTTTATTAAGGAGATCATTAATCTCTTTCTTGCATAACTCCATTTGTTCATGACTCATTTGTATGGGTCTAGCCTTAGTAAGAATCAAATATTCTTTGAATTCCTTAGCGTAAGGAAGCCTTACAACGTGTTTCTTCCGATGCCAAAAAGCATTAGGAGAGTCGGAACAAAGTTTTTCTTTTAAATATATCTTTAACTCTGCAATTTTTTCTTGAACCCAATTACTCATAAGTTGTTCTTCAACCTGCTTATATTTAATTTCTTCCTTTAAGAAGTTTAAATGGGTGGATTTGCATTTTAATAAATTCAAAGAATTAGAAATGGTTTCATCTTGGATGAACCTTAAATCTCTTTCTTTGGGTTTAATAAGAAACTTGAAGTTTATCTTTTCATTAATAATAAATTATTTCCATCTGTTAATAATCTTATCTCGTTCTTTATCAGTATGGTGATTAGAACGAAATAAATATCTTTTTTCTTTATTAGATTTGAAATTGAAATCTTTAACAAGATTATCCCAATCTAATTTAAATTCTTTTTTAATGACCCTTAATTGATTATTAATAGGGGCATCAAAGTCTGACAGGGTAGGAAACTCAGAAGGGGTCGAAGAAGAATATCATTCTTCTTCAACTAGATCAACATGAGTATAACAAGGATGACTAGTTTGACCTTGATTAAGGATACCTTTCATTTTTATATCCCTAATAGACGGGTTACTAAAAACTTTAGTATATCTTCAAGTGTGAACTGAAGGTGCTGAAGAACTGGTAAAATCTTCTATTATAACTGGCCTTCTGTTGCGTTCAAAACTTATTTTAACTGTTCCATCAAAAAATTGTCTAACATTTTCAACATTTAATAAGTTGTTAATGACTGGTTGTTGCGGTATTTCACTCGGTAAAGTCCATTGACTAGGTAACGTAATGTCTTTCTAGAGGATGGTTCTCGGGATCTGAACATTAGCATCACTAGTTAAACTTTGAATTAAAACAGTTTGATCTTTAGGACTTTTATTAAGAGCATGAACGTTTAAGTTCGTTTTTATGGTCTTATAATATATCCTATAAATCAAAGCAAGAGGCTGAGATCCCTCAATCATTTGAGTAATCTCTCCAACAATTTTAATATTTAAAGTTAAAGCTTTTAATAGGTTGTAATCACTTAGGCTTAACGTGAAATCAAGAAAGCAATTAAAATGGATTTGACCATTATGCATACTTGATTCCATTATGCCAATGATACGGGGTGATAATTGAGAAATCTTGCATCTCTAAGGCAAAGGTAAATACTTGAATTGATTCCTTTAATGTTCAATGGTTTAATAGCAACTTGAGCAAGTCCAATATGAATAAAATTATAACCTTTCTTCCTATGTTTTTTAATAACATCAGGAGATAACATACTACAATTTTCATATTCTTTGTTAATGACATAAACCTTTTCAACAGTTTTTACATTATAATCAGTTTTAAAGTTATCCAAAAAGGTTGACTGATAAATTTCTCTAGGAGAGACTCTAGGTATATTCCAATCATGTAAAACTTGACCAAGGTTTTCATAATTGTGTTCTTCCTGGTTAACTATGTCTAAAAAAGGAGGCAAAGTTGATCGGTTACTAACTGAAGAGCTAGATCAAAATAATCGACTCATCTTTAATAATTTCAAAAATAATTCTTACTCATGGTTCGTTCATGCATACCCTCTTACCTTGAGTAGACTCATACCTATGTTTTATAACCTGACACTGCTCACCCCTGAGACTTACAAAGGTTAGACACGAACAAGGTGGACTACAGTAAGCTAGGTGACTTCAGAACTATGAAAAGAAGAATGTTTCAGTAAAACTATAATATTTTTAGTAATTCGATTGTGTTTTGTATGCACCACTCTGTTATATTCTCTTAATTTCTACTTCCGCCCTAAATGGTATCAGAGCCTAGTTGTGTTGTTTGTTTCTAATTGCTGAGTAAGTCTTTTTAATTAATTATTCTTTCCTTTTTTCAAAACATTCCTCTTTTCATAGTTCTGAAGTCACCTAGCTTACTGTAGTCCACCTTGTTCGTGTCTAACCTTTGTAAGTCTCAAGGGTGAGCAGTGTCAGGTTATAGAACATAGGTATGAGTTTACTCAAGGTAAGATGGTATGCATGAACTAACCATGAGTAAGAATTATTTTTGAAATTTGTAAAGATGAGTCGATTGTTTAGATCTAGCTCTTTAGTTAGTAACTGGTCAACTTTGCCTCCTGTTCCAGACATAGTTAACCAGGAAGAACACAGTTATGAAAATCTTAGTCAAGTTTTACATGATTGGAATATACCTAGAGTCTCTCCTAGAGAAATTTATGAGTCAACCTTTTTGGATAACTTTAAAATTGATTATAATGTAAAAATAGTTGAAAAAGTTTATGCCATTAACAAAGAATATGAAAATTGTAGTCTATTATCTCCTGATGTTATTAAAAAACATAGGAAGAAAGGTTATAATTTGATTCATATTGGACTTCTTCAAGTTGTTGTTAAACCATTGAACATTAAAGGAATCAATTCAAGTATTTACCTTTGCCTTAGAGATGCAAGATTTATCAATTATCACCCCAGTATCATTGGCATAATGGAATCAAGTCTGCATAATGGTCCAATCTATTTTAATTGCTTTCTTGATTTTACGTTAAGCCTAAGTGATCACAACCTATTAAAAGCTTTAACTTTAAATATTAAAACTGCTGGAGAGATTACTCAAATGATTGAGGTTTTTCTTTGGCTTTAATAATCTTGTCTTTAACCCTATTATCTTTAGTTAACAATTCTTTTAATTGTTTTGTGTACTGAAGTTTTAACTCAGGATCAGTAATTTTACTAATTAAATCAATTAACAAAGAGTTTTCTTCATCCTCTTTGTTAATTATGTTTAATCTTTTAATACATCAGTTTTCATTGCAGTTATCATCACATTTAGTAACTTCATTATCACTATATGATTCTTCGTTACTAGCAATGCTATTAGAAGAACAAGAAATATCAGAACCTTCATCATTGCTGACTGTGTTCTCTATTCTCATTAATTCTAAAATCTATTTTGTATCTTCACTTGAAACATTCAACTGATATATATATATATATATATATATATATATATATATATATATATATATATATATATATATAACCATGACTTTTATTATCAACCACCCGTGACAATCATCAGATTTCCCCCTCCCACATTCATTTTTCTTCCCACATGTGGGCCCCACCCCACATGTCACTTTCACACACATCACACTTACACACAAACATTATATATATATACTGAATAATTTTCTACCGATTATTTTGAAAAATGGGTAAATGAGGATCCATATAATAAGTAAAATTTAAAACAAACACTTCATAAAAATCCCCTCAATATTTTTAACAATCATCATTATTATAACTCGTAATATTAACAACCAGATTGTTCTCGGGAAAGAAGGGGCTTTTCAATAAAGATTTCTCCCTATTGGCGTGCAATTAGGTGACCAAACCCTTTCCTCGATATAACTTTCTAGATATTGTTAATTATGCATATAATAATATGAATAACTTATCATCTCAATTATTGATTTTATAATATAAAATATTAACAATAATTAAATCAAATAACGTGAGATACTATGCAACAATTACTGTAGCAATAATTGAGTATAACTGAGTGACTTCTCACGTAAGCATCAATAATCAATATCATGTGCTACTATGCAACCACGCGTATTACTGTACTTTTAACACCGGATATTTCAACAGTTAACGGTAAAACTTTCGTCGTTAATTTTATAAAAAGATATTTCTGTCGTTTTCTAACTCCGACAATAATTCAGTTGTGGGGTCCACCAATGATTGTGTCGTCGTACGAATATTTCCTGTTAAAACGAATATTCCCTGACCAATCGAATATTTTATAACAACTTGCTTACTTTGTAAAATTAATAAATAATATCCACAACTATAACATTATATCAAATTCACACCATAATATTCAAAAATTAATTTCGAGAAAAATTAATCTTTATTCATGAAAGTTGGGGTCTTACATCAACTGCAAGGACATTCTACCTGATCACAGAACATATCGTAGAGCAATCAAAACTTTTTACATAAGAACAAAAGAGAACAGCTCACTCAAAAAGATGGCATCGACTTCATAAGATAGTTGAAGTATCAAGAAAACGGAGAAGAATTTGTTGAGCAAGTTCAAGCATTATGAAGCCATAAGAGAGCATAAAAGAAGATGAGGTGTTAGTAATTGTGAGGATACAAAACATAAGACTGCGATATCCCTCACTATACTAGCAAAGTGAAAAGAGTACAAGAACATAAAAGGTCAAACCAATCGTAAGGCTCAATTCTATGATTCTTGCAACAACAGATCGTAGAGTATATGTTAGGTCTGACAAAGAGGCTGACAAATGGAACGTTGAAAAAAGATAATCTCAAGACATCAGAAAATATATTCTTGGAAAAAATAAGGGTATATCTGTTGGCTAGTTGGGCGAAAGCAAGTTATCTGAAAAGATATAAAGGATACTGACTTATGTGACAAGTCCTAAGTCAGAAAGTACACTGAAAGAAAACTTTAGAAAGTCAACATTTGAGATATCAAAGTATCTAAGCATTAAATGCTACAACGGATACTTCTCAACGAGATGATTTCAAAGCAGTATAAAAGACAACATTATTCAAAAGAGAACGATGATGATGAGAACTGAACGTCAATACATAAGTAGGAGCATCATCAAAAATGACCATTGAGATGAACAAGAGAGAACGTAGAGTAAGAAAAACTCTACTAACAGAGAAATGTTCAAAGCTGCCAAGCCCAAAAAGAGAAGGAGATTTAACAAGATAATCTTGGCAGCACCTCATCAGATTATAAGAGGCTGATGAGTATATGCAAAAGTCAGAGCCGCAGAGCCAAAGACCAAAAGAGCAAGGAAGCTCTAGAGAAAATAAGTCAGATCCATAGAGCCAAGAAAGTGGAGGACATGTGATAACCAAAAATTTTGGGTAATATTAAAATAAGAATTAAACAAAGAAAATTCTTATTAGATGATATGTTATGTGATACTGTAGTGCACACAGGAATATGTGTCATGCAATATGTGATGTTATGTATAATAAATATATTAGAAGTATATATTTAGTATATGTAAGCAAAGTGTAGGAGTAAATTATTAAAGAAAAATAGATGGACAAAATTAAAATAATTTATAATATTAAATTATTTTAATGTGGTAAATTGGTGGAATTAAATATACTTCATGTATAACCACTATTTTATTGAAAAAATCATGTATTACATTATTGAGTGTAATGTGTGAATGTATTTAATGTGGTGAATATACTAATATATTTACTACAGTTAAATAAATTGTGAAGATAATTTATAAAAAGGAAAGAAAATAATTAGATATATGATATTATATTACATGGATAATGGTATAATATTTAATATTATTCTAAATGATGTAAAGTAAAAATATGAGATGAGATCCAATATATAAAATATGTATATTGGTATCAACTAGTTAGTAAATTAAATTCATATTTAAAAAATGATTGAATATATTAAATTATATATTTAATATGTAAATAAATTATTTGAAAATAATTTATGGAGAGAAGGAGGAAATTAAATTTAATTATACAATATAAATTGTATAATTTAAATAGTTATTTAAATTAGGTATGAGAATTAAATGACCTAAATGGTTATTTTTATTTAGTGGTCCTAGTATTTTAATTATATACTAGTGACCTAATTTAAGAGATTTGTGGACCATGTCTCAACTTATTAAATTATTTTGTATGAATATGTGAGTGAGTGAGTGAGTGAGTGAGTGAGTGAATATGAATATTATGTAACGGTTTATATTTGTTTATTATATAAACAAATAAAAGAAATTAATGTAACCTAATTATATATTAGGAATGAAAGATTGAATAACTTAAGGTTTATGGTATGAGAAAATAATAGTATTTAAAATTTATACTAATATCAAGAGATTTATTTTATACACCTCTATTAATTAATTTTATAACCTAATTAAAGCAAGTCTAATTAGGTTAAGAAATTAAATGTACATAAGTAAGAATTTGTATTCCAATTGAGTACATGAAAAGCCTAATTAAATGATTAGGGTAAGATAGAATTTAATGTAATGGATCATATTAATTCTTATGGCCCAAACATTTTAGTTAGGAAGTCAAAATATTTTAATTGGAAAGTCCAAAAGAATTAAGTGTTAAGCCCAAGTGAGCACAATTGTTAAGGAACATATGAGACATTTGCTAAATAAATAGAGTATTAGAAATTGAACCTAGAATGGGGGAAAGTGGCCCAATAAGCCCAACACATTAAATTAAGTGGTCAAGCTAAGTTTATTTGTTAAGGAACGTGTGGAAGGATAATAATATTAAAAATTATACTAATTTAAGAGATATATTTTACTATCTCAATTTATTAATTTTATAACTTAATTAAAGCAAGTTTAATTGGGTTATAAAATTTAATATACAAGAATAATGATTTAAATTCTAAATGTGTGGAATGGAAACCCTAATTAAATATTTAGGGTTGGATAAGATGAAAATGATTGGACTATGTCAATTTTACATGGCCAAGGAACTAAATGAAAGCCAAAAGATTAAATAAAGTGGCCCAATTTTTAAGCCCAATTGAAGAAGAGCATTTTGGACATTAAATAAAGCATTAAAAAAGATATTTGGAGAATAGAAGGCCACATGGCCAGCAATTAAAGAGAAAAGAGGATAAGAATAAAAGAAGATAAGAAGAAAAAGAAGAAAGAGAAGAAGGAAAGAGAAAGAGGAAGAGAGAAGAAAAAGAAAGAAAAAGAAAAAGAAACTAATGAGAGAGAAAGAGGAGAAGAACGGCAGCCGTGAGACGGAAAAGAGGAGAGGGGTGGCAGCCCCATGGGTGAAAGAAGAGGAGAGAGAAAGGTCATCCATGCAAGGAAAGAAGAGAAGAAGAAAGACTTTAAGAAAAATGTAAAATCCTAAACTAATTTATGCATTTTAGTTGGATTATTCCAAATCAAAACTTGAATCTATGTTTTTAAACTCAAGAAAAACTTTGGATTTACTTGTTGATGAGTGTTTTATGTTTAAATCTACCCATAGTGGGTGTTGATTTGTGTGAAAATCAAATGAAAAGAAAATTAATTTTTCTACTTTAGAAAACCATAATTTTTATGTACTTTGGATGTCCGTCGTTATTGATATACACCTTCTTTTTATGATTCCATCAAAGATGGGTGCTAGATGTATAAGTTATCTAGTAAATCCAAGTGGTAACACTCAGAAATGTTGAGTTTATAAGCCATAGTGGCTGCTTTAGTCAAAACTTTCCCCATTTTCGAAGAAGAATTAAAGACTGTTTTGGGGCAGTTTATGCTAGGGGCAGTTTCTTAATTTTTTTGACCTTCACAAATTTTGGAAAAATTTGGAACGATAATATGATGAGTTAACTGCATTTTGTTGAAAGATGGTGATTTTTGGATGTATAGAATGAGAATTATGGATTTTACGGAAAAATACTATTTTAAATGTAAACCTGAATGACTCTTTGTGGTTAACTCCAAAATTTGTGAAATTTTACTGGGACTACATATTCATAACAGGAACTTCTCTTGAATGTTTTGGAATTTTTGGACAAAAGAACAATTTATGATAAATGTCTCAAGATCCGGCTGTTTTGGCCATTTAAAAAATAGTAATGGAATTTTAAAAATTCCAGAAAAAATATATGTTCCTAAAGGATTCATATTCTATCAAAGCCTATAAAAGAAATTTTTTTTGAAACTGATTTGGTATCTTTCATGGAAATGGTTTAGTTATGAACAAATTAATTAAATTAATTATGTAATGTTGAAAGTTTTTATGGCTCGACAACCCTAGGCATGCTATATGCAGATTTTGATGGGGGTTTCGGTCATTGGTGATGAGATCTTATGTGTATGACATTTTTAAAATGATTAAATGTATTAATTAGTAAAGCGTAAACAATTAGAATAAATTATTTATAAGTTTAGTAAAGGATTAAAATATTATCAAAAGAATAATAATATTAGATTAAGATGTTATTAAGTGATTGATAACATTTGGATTAAAGTGTTATTAAATCATTGACTTAAAATATTATTTAATGATTAATAATATTAGTAAGTGAATTTAATATTATTAAATAATTAATAATATTAAATGGAGTTTAAAAGATGAGTTAAGTTATAAATTGGTCATTCAATAGGCCATATTGAATGTATAGGATGATGAATTGGAATTTTAGCATGTTGGAAAGGAAAATAGTTTTCTGGATTGGGAAAACTACTTACTAAATTAAAATACAGTTTGAATCCAGGTTGCTGAATTGATATATTCAACTTGTTGGATTAATTATGTTAGCTTGAATTCGGTTTGCTTAATTGGTATATTCGGTTTGCTGAATTGGTAAATTAGAGTTGCTCTATTAGTGAATCCAGGTTGCTGGATTGTAGGACGGTTTAAATCCAGGTTGCTAGATTGGTAAATCCAAGTTGCTGGATTAGTCAATCCAGGTTGCTGGATTGGTATGTTTGAATAATTCAGATTGTAGTATTAGTATTCAGCTTACTGAATTATAGAAAAGAACTTATAATATGAAATATTAAAGTGTTAAATCATAATGTATACGATAAAGTGATTGAAAAATTATCAAAGGGATGATAATAATAATGATGTTTTAAGGTGTAATCCAATATTTGATTATGTGGTTAAGTGTGACGCCCCCAAAATAGGTATACATCACCTATTCTGAGTTACCAAATACATGGTATAGAATACAAATATAATCTTAAATATACAACATGAGCTGTGAGTTTTAATACAAATATTATCTTCTAGACAGTATTCAAAGTCAAAATAAGTTATCAATACATTTATTATCACACTATTTCATAGAATAGTGAGGACTACTAATGCTATCATCTGGACCGTCACTCCGTTCCTCGACTAGTCCCTGCTACGTTCTCATTTCCTAAAGAGAACAATGAAAGCAAAAGGGTGAGCTCAACTAGCCCAATAAGAAATATTATGACTAAGATAATGCAGAATAAATTATAAATAGTCTTCAACAATGTTAAACTGATAAAATACAATAGACATCAAGTTTAACTGCAGCGGAACAAGCAATCCATTAAAAGAGTCAAGTAGAGAATAAAATCTACTATCTTTTATGATTTAAAATATTTTCATCAATTTTTATCACTGAGACTCAGCTTAATAAATAAACCACATCATCTAATCATCCATGTATTACGGACCAAGGATATTCATTAAATCATCAACGGTCATGACTATACCGAATTATCCCTGGTCATAATCATACCAAAAACTGTCCATCAATGCATTACAGGCCACTGAGGACTTTTACCACATCATTTATAACATTACAGGTCATGATTATACCGAATGATCCCTGGTCCAAATCATACTAAGTCCATCTATGCACGTAAGCCAAAGATGACTTTCATTATAATATAAGCATGAGGATGATGACAATGACATAATAATTCAATAAAACAAGTTCAAGAATAAATTTTAAAGATTAATAAGTTAATTTATCCTGAACTCAATAACATCCAAATTGTCAACATGATACTGCTTTGTGGAATAAAATTCAAAAATGCTCAAAAGAATATTTTCACAAAAAGATACTGGATGAAGCGCAAATATCCAGGACATTCCACTAATTTCAAGGACTATAGAAGCTAAAACTTTAACGAACTGAGTATAATAGAATTTATGATACTGCAAATGGATTTTCACCCGCCATGCGGTAATCCACGTATACAGATCATTTCCATAATTAAATAAGGAATGAATACAAAGGATCATTCACCATGCATGTGGTAATCTACATAGACAGGTTATTCTAACAGAATAATAAAGAATGGAATAACAGAAGGATTTACCATGCGTGCGATAGACTGCACAGACAGGTTATTCCCAACAGAATAATAAATAATGGAACCAGGTCATGCGTAACGCACAGACAGGATATTCTGACAGAATAATAAATAATGGAACCAGGTCCGACGTAAACGAACAGACAGGATATTCCGACAGAATAATAAATAATAGAACCAGGTCTGGCGTTAACGCATAAACAAGATATTCCGACAGAATAATAAAAAACGGAATAATAGAAGAATTTCACCATGTATGCGGTACTTCGCATAAACAGGTTATTCCAACATAATAATTAGGAATGGAATAACAGAAAATTTTTACCAAGTATACGGTAATCCACATATACAGGTTATTCTAACAGAATAATAAGAATGGAATAACAGAAGTTCTCTTCATGAATACGAAAGAAATAATACCCCTTACATTAGAAGAAACTAGATATAGGAGTAGTGAAGTAGCAGAATACTTTTCTTCTTTCTCTCTATAGTTTCTCTATCTAGAGATTCAGTGAATTCGTAAGAAATAATGAAGGAATGAGCTTCTATTTATTGGAGAATGGACTGATTAGTAACTAATTCATGAATGGTCCAGATTGATTTACTTTTAAACGGACGGTCCATATTGATTTACTATGCAGTATTAATAAAATATTCTAATAAAATAAAAATTTTTAAATAAAATATAATATATTCTATTTATAATATAATAAAACGAATAACTTTATAAAAGTATTCTATTTTATATAAAAAGATTTTACTATTCAAATACTATGCAGGCACTATGCAAATACTATGCATAATAGAATATTATATGCATAATAGAATATCATATACTCTATTTATAGTCTAATAAAATAAATAACTTTGTAAAAGTATTATATTTTATATAAAAATTTTTCTGTTTTATTACATTTGTAATAATAATAAAATAAAACTTATCACCTTTATTGTAATTCACAATATTAATCGACCAGGTCGTTCCCAGGAAATAGGGGATTTTCCAATAAGGATTTCTCCCTATTGGCGCGCAATTAGGTGACAGAACCTCTCCTTGGCAGAGCTTCTAGACATCGTTAATATTGCAAATAATAATATTAATAACTTTGTTATCTCAATTATTGATTTAATAATATATAAAATATCGACAATAATTTAATGAAATAACATGAGATACTATGCAGCAATTACTGTAGCAATAATTGAACAAAACTGAGTGACTTCTCACGTAAGCATCAATAATCAATACCGTGTGCTACTATGCAACCACGCGTATTACTGTACTTTGACTACTGAGTAGTTAAACAGTTTTAACGGTAAAACTTCTGCCATTATTTTTATAAAATATTTTTGTCGTTTTCTCAATTCGAAAATAATTCTGTTGTGGGGTCCACCAATGATTGTGCCGTTGTACGAATATTCCTTGTTAAAAAAATATTTCCCGACCAATCGAATATTATATAACAACTTGCGTACTTTGCAAAATTTATAAATATTACCCACAACTATAACATTATATCAAATTCATTCCATAATATTAAAAAAAATTGAGAAATTTAAATCTTTATTCATAAAATTTGGGGTCTCACAATCTCCCCTCCTTATGAAATTTCGCCCTCGAAATTTACGTACTTACCTGGTATGCCGAATAGGTGAGGATACCTTGACTTCACTTCAAATTCTAACTCTTGAGGTATAACCTTTGAGTGTCGAATATAATCCTTCTTATCTAAGATTTTGATACGTATCTCCTCATACGTTAAATCTTCTGCTATCTCGTCTAATTTCAATTCAATAATGTGGTTTGGGTCGTCTATATATTTACGTAACATCGATACGTGAAAAACGTTATGAACACGCGACATACTTGGCGGTAAAACGAGTTTATAGGCCACAGTTCCTACTCGATCAAGGATTTTAAATGGGCCAATTAAATCGAGGGTTGAGATTTCCTCTCTTCGTCGATTCTTACTTCTAGAATAACGCCCTCTTGAACCTTCTTATTCACATTCATCAGCTCTGAGTATGTAGCTTGAACGACTTTTAACTTTATCGATTAAAGTCAATTCTACTCGTTTATTTGATATCACCACGTGGGTCCTTAGAGTCTTTAACTCTATCTTCATCCTTTGCAAGTCATACAAAATGGGTTTTTGTGTTAACAACATCGCACTCATAAACGCATACGATCTTCTACTCAACGCGTCAGCTGAAAGTAGTATGCACACAAGCCAATCATGATTGATGATAAAGCATATACTTTGTAACAATCTTATTCATTTATTAATAAGAGATATTAATTTATTAAAATCTTTTAAATTATCTACATGATGTTACTTTATAATATGTGATAAACCCATAATTTTAAGCAATGCTTTTAGAATAATGATGATGATCATTCTAATGAGATCTAAATTCTTAGAAAGCTTAAAACTAAAATAGATCCCAATCGTTGGATTACTAAATAGGGGATTAGTGAATCCGGATAGATTGGTACATACATTGCTTGCTCATTGGATGAGGATGATTGATCTAATGATATTTGTGTGGAGACACTAAAGCAAGTATGTAGGTGCTTATTAGAGAATAAGTTCATTGAACGTGGTTCGCTAAGGAATACCTAATGGAGTTTTACTTGCATGTCAATAGGAATTCCTATAGTGATAGTAGTACAAGTGATCCTTGGACTTGAGATCATCATAGTATCTTATGTATGATGAGTTATACTTTGACTTATTCCTTAAGACCCTTAGGGTATATCAAAGGGTATGCTTGGGTATAATAAGTTGTACATGGAGATAATGTATGATCAATAAAGAATCTACCACTTCTAGTAAAAGAAGAGAAATGTCATATGTGATTCGATAAATGACAACCCAGTAGTCCTTGGCCAAAGCAGAATAAAATTAGAAAGGAGTTTCTAATTTGCATTATTTAGTGTTGTGCATTTAAGAGTCGAAATACATATAATTAAATAAAATGAGACTTGACAGTAATTCATGTCTTATATTTAATTGGGACATTGTATGATGGAAGGATTAAATTGTACATTAACTATTAACTCAAAGGTTCTTTTATGATTAATGTTGAAATCTATATTATCTGAAAAGTCGTTAATCGCTAGGAAGGCTTATCCATGTTGTAGAATAAATATTATTTATTTAAATAAATTAATAGTTTAATCTATTTATTTAAATAAGATTAGAATTATTCTAATTGATTTATTCACAACCGGTTTAATATAGAGAGCCTAAAGGGTCACACCATAAAAGGAAGAATAATTATTTAAGAAGTTAATGGCATAATCGTAATAATAAGTTAAGTATATTTAATTTAATCTATGGTGATAGAATAAATTAAATAGCTTAATATTTATTATTTATTATTTAATATTTTAAAAATATTAAATATAAATTAATAAGATGAGTCTTATTATTATTATTATTACTATTATTATTATTTAATTCCTAAAGGAGTTTGGAAATTAATTAATAAAAGTACTCTCATTTATTCCTAATAAGACTAGGAGGCTAATTAATTAAAAGTTTAATTAATTATTCATAATAAGATTAGGAGGCTAATTAATTAAAAGTTTAATTAATTATTCCTAATAAGATTAGAAGCCTAATTAATTAAAGGAGTTTAATTAATTAAAATAAAACCCAATTCCTTAAATGTTAAGGAGGGTTGTCCACATCCATAAATAAGAGAAGTTTTATTATAGGTGATAGAGTTGTTGTTGACTTTTTCATAACAGACGTAATTCCAATAGTTGGAGAGTACGCTTCTTTTCTATGAGAGATAGAAAAACTAGGATTTTGTCAAACACCCATCTTCTTTAATCTTTATTCTTTCTTGGTGGATCACCTCTAGAGGCCAAACACTTGGGTGGCTAACGTTGATCAAAGGAAGGAACCAAACCCGGTGGATTCAAGTAGAATGTGAAAGGATTTGGAGGTGAACTTGTACCTGAGGAAGCTCGGATCTTCAACGGTATGATTCTTGTTCTTCTTCTTTTCGTTTAATTAATAATCGTGCATAAAGGATGATCCGGGTATATAGTTTGTAAAATTTTAAAACTCTATTTTTTCACGTTTTCACTTTATTTGTACAATTTGATTGCGTTCATGAATATTACAAACCTAACAGTGGTATCAGAGCCAAACCTTTATGCAAATTATTACTTATTTTAATTTGATATGTATATTGATATGTGTTTAGAATAATTTAATTGGACATAATTTTGTTGGATAAAATTTATTTAATAAAAAAAACGATGGCTGGTTTTAAAATTGGTAATCCCGATTTTTTTTCAGCTATCGTCATTCGTGAACTTGACAGGAAGCTATATATATATATATATATATATATATATATATATATATATATATATATATATATATATATATATATATGCCTACAAACTGATTTCATTTTTTTTCAAAAGGAATGATCATGTTCTTTTATATAAGGTTCCATGATTACAATTATATTTTATATATATATATATATATATATATATATATTAGTAATCATTTTACATGATTACCTTTTGGAAAAATTAAATAAGTGATTTATATATATATGATTCCTATCCTGATGCATCCACGTGATTTCATAAATTAAATAAGTGATTTATATATATGATTTCGTTAGTTACAACATTCACGGAAATCATAGAAGGATTCAGTATAACATATATATACTTATGATATATTAACGATAATAATATGTATATATATTAACGGTTATTATATATATATATATATATATATATATATATATATATATATATATATAATGTTATTAATTATTTTATAATAAAAATATTATATTTATTTTAATCTTAAAATAAAAAGTTTATTTTAATTTTAAAATAAAAGGTTTATTTTAATTTTAAAATTAGATTTTATGCCAACTAATTAAAGTTAGAATTGGATTCCATGATAACTAATTGGAGTTGAAATTGGATTCTATGTTTTCTTAAATAAAGGAGTTTATTTAGATATGAAATAAGATTTCATTTCATTCAAAATAAAAGAGTTTATTTATGAATAGGAGAGAGAATCCGTATTTCCTTAAATAAAGGAGTTTATTTAGATATGGAATAAGATTTCATATTATTCAAAAAAAAAGAGTTTATTTGTGAATAGAAAAAGAATCTGTGTTTCCTTTAAAATAAAGGAGTTTTTTTTTAGAATTGGATTCCATAATTAATTAAAATAAAGGAGTTTATTTTGATTAAAGATTTTGATTAAAATAAAATAATTTATTTTATTCAAAATTGGATAAATTAAAATAAAATATGTTTATTTTGATTTATATTTGGATTAAAATAAAGGAGTTTATTTTGATTCAAAATTAGATTTTATGGTAACTAAATTTGTCCATTAAATGATATCAATATACATATTGAATGTTTATTATTCATGAGATCAATGTTATTTATTGATGAATATGTAGATGTGTATGATAATAAATGAGATTGATTATGGACTATTGACCAATGTGATTAGATTTTTTTTAGTCGGATGCTTGAATGTATGAATTTTATTAAATGGGGTCTGCATACCTTGTCTTCTCTAATTTTTTCTTAATGTAAATTCTATTTTCCTCCTATGTACTTTCCCTTGACTGCTGATCAAGGTTTCTATTTATTTTAAAATAGTTTTGTGATAGGAATAGTTAGAACTAATTTTTAAGAATTTGAGATCAAGGGGCAAAGAGCACTTGAAGACCCGTTTGTAATGGAGCCCGGGTTTAAATGTAATAGTTATATTTAAATATCAATTCTTGCACCCCTAAGTTTGACCTTTTGTTTTACTTAGTGGCTCTAGTGAACCAAACTAGAATAAAGTCCATAGTCAATCCATGTAGAATATATTATTCTATATGTGCATGTTTATACTATATATATTTTATATTATGCAAACATGCTTCGCATGTTAATTAATATGATGCATATTTTATATATATGTGTGCATGCGCGCTAAACAAGATGAGACAAATTAATAACATACCCCTCAAATGTTTTATGTTAAGTTGTAACGTTCAAAGATATTTAGAATATCGAACGTCGCCTTCTAGCATGGTAAAATAATAGAGTATTAAATATTTAATATGCGTTTGTTGTGCACACACAAGGAAAATATTAAATATTTAAGATGTTGTTTTATCATATTTAATGCTTATAAATAGACTGAACAATGTTGTATTGTTGTGTACACATAAGGACAATATTTTTCTTTCTAATATATGGAAGTGCTAGGTATGACTTAACTTAGATCATTTTAGTTCGGATGTGCACACACTTGACCATTATGATCTAAGAGGTAAAATACAAGGAATTACATAGTTGATGTAATTGACAAGAGTCTTCTACCTATTTATTTATATATAGTTTGTTGTGCACACACAAGGCTATATACATTTAAAATGGGATCTTTATTCTCACCAGCATATCTTTAATTAGATATTGTCGAACTATATATACTGAGGGTAATATAGTTTGAAGAAAATAGTGAGAGATACTAATTTAAAATAAGACCTAATTTATTTTGGTAATTAATAAAAGAATGTATACTAAAATATTGTTAATTACAAATTCATTTACAGAATTTTATAATATCTAAAATTACTATCACTGCATAGCATATTAGATGCTAAATTAACCGGACCGAATTAAACGGATTGGTTAAGAAATTTGAGAATAGTTCTCATGGCTAAAAAGCTATCTTATGTCCTTAATACGTCTTTCCTGTAATGGTTGCAGACAATGCCTCTGAGGAAGAGATTACTACTTTTAGAAAGTGGCAAGATGATGCATACTTGGCTCAATGCATCATGCTCGTATCCATGAGTAACAAGCTTCAGCGTCAGCATGAAACTATGGATGCTCCTACTATACCTCTGTACGTCAAGTAGTTAATGGAGAGGAAAGTATGACTAATAGATATCAGATATCTAAGGAGCTCTTCCGATCTAGAATGGCCAACGACACTACAATACAAACACATGTCCTAAACATGATCAATTTGATTGAATAATTAGGACAACAAGTTTTGTCATGGATAGAGAGTTGAGCCAAGATTTGATCTTGCACTCACTCCTGGACTCCTTTCACAATTGTTGTGAATTTTTCATATAAACAAGCTAGATATCAGCCTCGCTGATTTGCTTAACATGTTAAAAAATGTTGAGAGTCACTTTCCAACTAAGAAAGACCATGCCTTACTGGTAGGGGCCAACTGAAAAGAAGAACGATTCAAAGAAGGTAAATAGAAAGATAAAAACAAAGGATAATAACAACAAAACTGATACGGATAGCAAAGGAGTTTACTTCCACTACAATAAGAATGGACACTCGAAAAGAAACTGCGAGAAGTATCCTATGTCTGGTAAATGAAGCAAAGGTTGCTGCATTAGCCATAGGAACTTATAGTTTAGCAATGCCTACGGGCAAATCTATTAAGTCAATAAAATTTGGGGTCTCACATTAAGTGTTAGCCAATTTGCTTATAAGTAGTAGTATTATGAGATATACTATGATATGCTGATTAAAAGATCAATCTTATAAATGATAGGTCTTTCATGATACATTAAATTAGGTTGCTTAGCAATAATCGACAGTACAGACAAGTTTCCTAACTCAAACTTGAGTTGTAATTTTCAAAGCGTGTTAGTGAATAATTATTGTTGATTATTCACTTCTATACTGATTACCGATTCCCACTTAGTTCATGTTGCATATGGTCACCGGGTATGAAAGGCTGATCACCTTCATTATCATAAGATTTAGTTAAATTATTCATGGTCATTGTTGACCTTCAAACATTATTGATTTAGTCATTCAATTATTGAAACTTGATTCATGTTATTTCATAATTATTAAATTGTTGAAAATGTAACGTCCCCAAATCTGGGTCCCAAGAACCTCGAACTTGGTACGTTACGGTACTTCATCATCATACATATTCTATCATCTAATGTGAGACCCCAAATTTTATGAATAAAGATTTAATTTTCTCAAAATATTTTTTTTAATATTATGGTGTGGATTTGAGATAGTTTTATAGTTGTGGGTAATATTTATAAATTTTGTAAAGTATGCAAGTTGTTATATAATATTTGTTTGGTCGGAGAATATTCTTTTTATCGGGGAATATCCGTACGACGGCATAATCATTGGTGAACCCCACAACGGAAATATTTTCGTAGTAAGAAAACGACAGAATTATCTTTTTATAAAAATAACGACGAAAGTGTTACCGTTAAAACTGTTGAACTACTCGGTAGTAAAAGTATAGTAATACGCGTGGTTGCATAGTAGCACACGGTATTGATTATTGATGCTTATGTAAGAAGTCACTCAGTTATACTCAATTATCGCTATAGTAATTGATGCATCATATCTCTCATATTATTGATTCAATTATTGTCACAGTTGCATCTGTATAATATGTTATGTTATTCAATCAATAATTGAGACGACAAAGTTATTCATATTATTATTTGTAATATTAACGATGTCTAGAAGTTCTGCCAATGAGAGGTTTGGTCACCTAATTGCGCGCCAATAGGGAAAAATCCTTATTGGAAAGCCCCCTCTTTCCTGGGAACGACCTGGTCGATTAATATTGTGAATTATAATAAAGGTGATAAGTTTTGTTTTATTATTATTATAAATATAATAAAACAAAAAACTTTTTATATAAAACAGAATACTTTTATAAAGTTATTTATTTTATTAGACTATAAATAGAATATATAATATTCTATTATGCATAGTTTTTGCATAGTGCCTGCATAGTATTTGTATAGTAAAATCTTTTTATATAAAACAAAATACTTTTATAAAGTTATTCGTTTTATTAGATTATGAATAGAATATATTATATTTTATTAAAAAAAATTTGTTTTATTAGAATATTTTATTAATATTGCATAGTAAATCAATAAGAACCGTCTGTTTAAAAGTAAATCAATTTGGACCGTTCATGAGTTAGTTACTATTCAGTTCATTCTCCTGTAAATAGAAGCTCATTCTTTCATTATTTCTTACGAATTCACTGAAACTCTAGAGAGAAAGAAGAAAAGTATTCTGCTACTTCACTACTCCTATATTCAGTTTCTTCTAAGGTAAGGGGTATTATTTCTTTCGTATTCATGAAGAGAACTTCTGTTATTCCATTCTTTATTATTATGTTGGAATAACCTGTATACGTGGACTACCTTATACTTGGTGAAATTCTTCTATTATTCCATTCTTTATTACTATGTTGGAATAACTTGTCTATGCGAAGTACCACATACATGATGAAATTCTTCTGTTATTCCATTCTTTATTATTATGTTGGAATAACCTGTTTATGCGAATTACAGCAAACATGGTGAAATTCTTCTGTTATTCCATTCTTTATTATTCTGTTAGAATATCCTGTCTGTGCGGATTACGCATGACCTAGTTCTATTCTTTATTATTATGTTGGAATATCCTGTCTGTGCGTATTACGCATGACCTGGTTCCATTATTTATTATTCTGTTGGGAATAACCTGTCTGTGCGATCTATTGCATTCCTGATGAATTATTTTGTTATTCCATTCTTTATTATTCTGTTAGAAATGATCTGTCTACGTGGATTACCGCATGGCGGATAAAAATCCATTTGCAGTTTCGTATATTCTATTATTCTCGTATGAGATATCATTTCTTTTGTACTCGTCATGAAATATCATTTTATTTGGCATTTTATTTACGAGTTACTATTCACAGGTTACTATTCACCCGATTACTATTCACTCTAGTATTATTCACTCGGGTATTCAGGGTACTTTTTATGTTGGGCTACTATTGACGAGGTACTATTCTTGAGTACTATTCACGGAGTACTATTCACGGGATACTATTTATCCGAAAAATATATTCTTTTCTGTCTAAATTATTTTTGGTACATGAATATTATTCTTCAATTTTACTCTACAAAGCAGTATCATGTTGATAATTTGGACGTTATTGGTTCCTGGATAAATTAATTCCTGAACTTGTTTTATTGAATTCTTATATCATTGTCATCATCCTCATGTTTATATTATGTTGAAAGTCATCTGTGGCCTATAGTGCATAGATGGACTTGGTATGATTATGACCAGGGATTATTCGGTATAATCATGACCGTAATGTTACAAATGATGTTGTAAAAGTCCTTATTAGCTCGTAGTGCATTGATGGACAGTTGTTGGCATGATCATGACCATTGATGGATACACGAATATCATTGGCCCGTAGTGCATGGATAATTTGTGGTTGTGATACTAATGAATATCCTTAGCCGTAGTGCAGGGATGATATATATTATTTATTAAGCTGAGTCCCAGCGATAAAAGTAATGAAAAACCTTTTAAATCATAAAAGATAGTAGATTTTATTCTCTACTTAACTCTTTTAATGGATTGCTTGTTCCACTGCAGTTAAACTTGATGTTTGTTATATTGTATCAGTTTAATAATGTTAAAGGCTAACGATAATTTATTCTGCATTATCTTTGTGACACCCCCAAATTCGGGTACTTTGATTCCACGGGATTTGGTGTTCACTGTACAAATATCATCTATCTATCTATCCATAATAAATGCAAACCATGTAATAGATAGAAATTAAAATCTTTCCCTTATAGGGTTACAACATCTGAATCATAAACATAATCCCAGGTTGAACTAACCTTAAACATCTGTGCGAAAATATAAACAATAAGTCTTAAACAACATCATTAACTCAAGTCTAACATAAATACATCATCAAATAAAATAACAAGTCTTCAACACTTGTTGTGACGCCCCCAAAATTAGGTATACATCACCCATCTTGGGTCGTCAGATACAAAGTACAGAATACAAATACAACTTACTAATACAACTGTCGTGCACAATACGACAAAACATAAACTGCGAGTTTGAATACAAATATTATCTTCTAGAGAGTATTCATACTCAAAAGGAGTCCTCATTACATTTATTAACACACTATTACATAGAATAGTGAGGACTACTAACTAATACTATCATTCGAACCATCACTCCATTCCCCGACTTGCCCCAGCTACGTTCTCATTTTCTGAAGAGAACAGTGAAGGAAAGGGTGAGCTCAACTAGCCCAGTAAGAAATATTATGACTAAGATAATGCAGAATAAATTATCATTAGCCTGTAACAATGTTAAACTGATAAAATATAATAGACATCAAGTTTAATTGCAGCGGAACAAATAATCCATTAAAAGAGTCAAGTAGAAAATAAACTCTACTATCTTTTATGATTTAAAAGGTTTTTCAACACTGTGATCGCTGGGACTCAGCTTAATAAAATAATCCACATCATCGAATCACCCCTGCACTACGGCCAAGGATATTCGTGTATTCATTAATGGTCATGATCATGCCAACAACTGTCCATCAACGCACTACGGGCCAATGAGGACTTTTATCACATCATTTATAACATTACGGTCATGATTATACCGAATAATCCCTGGTCATAATCATACCAAGTCCATTTATGCACTACAGACCACAGATGACTTTCAACATTTTATAAACATGAGGATGATGACAATAATATAAGAATTCAATAAAACAAGTTCAAGAATTAATTTATCCAAGAATTAACAGCGTCCAAATTGTCAACATGATACTGCTTTGTGGAGTAAAATTCAAGAATGCTTAGAAGAATATTTTCATGAAAAGATACTAGATGAAACTCAATTATCAAGGATATTCCACAAATTTTATGGAGTATAGAAGTCAAAACTTAACCAACTAAGTATAATAAAGAATGGAATAACAAAAGAAATCACCATGCATGCGATAGACCGCACAGACAGGTTATTCCAACAGAATAATAAATAATGGAACCAGGTCCGGCGTAAAACGCACATACATGATATTCTAACAGAATAATAATAAAGACGGAACCAGGTCCGGCGTTAAACGCACAGACAGGATATTCCAACAGAATAATAATAAAGACGGAACCAGGTCCGGCGTAAAACGCACAGACAGGATGTTCCAACAGAATAATAATAAATGGAATAACAACAGTTCTCTTCATGAATAAGAAAGAATAACACCCCTTACCGTTTTAAAGAAGAGCTGAAATAAGGAAGTAGTTAAGTAGCAGAATACTCTTCTTCTCTCTCTCTATAGTTTCTCTCTATAGTTTCTCTCTCTAGAGTTCAGTGAATTCGTAAGAAATAATGAAGGAATGAGCTGCTATTTATAGAAAAATAGAATGCATAGTAACTAATCCATGAACGGTCCAGATTGATTACTTTAATCTGACGGTCCATATTTAAAGAAAAATCTTTTAAATAAAATATAATATATTCTATTTATAGAATAACTTTAATAAAGTATTCTGTTTTATATAAAAAGATGTTTTTGTTTTATTACGTTAATAATACGAATAAAACAAAACGTCATTATCGCTAAATAATTCATATTATTAACTGACAATAATTGAATCAAACTGAGTGACTTCTCACATAAGCATTAATAATCAATACTGTGTGCAACTATGCAACCACACGTATTACTGTACTTTTACTACCGAGTAGTTCAACAGTATCAATGGTAAAACTTTCGCCGTTATTTTTAATAAAATATTTTTGTTGTTTTCTCAATCCAACAATAATTCCGTTGTGGGGTCCACCAATGATTGTGCCGTTGTACGAATATTTCCTGTTAAAACGAATATTCCCCGACCAATCGAATACTATATAACAACTTGCATACTTTGTAAAATTTATAAATATTACCCACAACAATAACATTATATCAAATTAACTCCATAATATTCAAAAATGATATTTATAGAAAATTCATCTTTATTTATAAAAGTTAGGGTCTTACACTTGCTAACTTTGCCCTTGCCTTTACTAGTGGAAGGTTCGTCGGTTCTTTCGTTCTTAACTGCAATGTTATTATAACGTAAGAGTAAGCATGATTGCCCACAAGTATAAAAATGAAATAACAATATAATAAATGCAAGTGAATCAAAGACATCTGAAATAAAAGCTCAACTTTTGAATCAAGAATGAATAACAAGAATCAAAAGATTTTTGAGGGTCATAAGACCTTGAACTATGTCCTAGGTTATCAAGGGTTATACTTGAAACCTTTAACAGTCATAAGACTATGGATCTTTCTTCTCGTACTTAGGGGGATCATCCCTTAGTACCATACTGTGCACAATATCTTAATGCTAACGCATAAGTAAATCCCTTTGCAGGGTTGTTCATCTCAGTTTGACATTCGAGTCCGCACCAAAGGAAGTTTGGTTTGGATAATTCAATAAGGGTTCTGAAATTTAGAACGTTCATCAACTAAGGACTAGTTGAATCAATAAAGTTCACTAGTCTAATAAGGTTCAACAATAATGATATTCAATTTAAATAATAATCTCAAGAAGTATACAATAGAACAATTATTGTATAACTGAATCATGCTTTGAAAAAAATAATATAACATTTGAACTTGAATAATAGTAATGATAATTTACTCGAGGTAAATAATAATCTTGAACAATAATGACAAGTAGGGTTAGGAAACTTGCCTCGTGCGTAGGCTAAACGATTACTACTTCATTTCACCACAAATCCTACACACATACCATATGTATTCACGACATTCATTAGTTACATTTTCACTTAATATAGACTCCACTTTATTTAACAAATCATTACCCTTCTAATTTAATTACTTAATTAAATTAGAATATTTTCATTCTCTTACTATTATTACACTCAAATAAATTATTTCATAATAATTTCCATCAAATATTTATTTTATTCCATAAATATCTCAATTAAATATTTACTTTATTTTATAAATATTTTAATAATAATTTTTATCGAATATTTATTTTATTCCATAAATATCTCAATTAAAATATTTACTTTATTTTATAAATATTTTAATAATAATTTTCATCGAATATTTATTTAATTCTATAAATATCTCAATTAAAATATTTAATTTATTTTATAAATATTTTAATATTAATTTTCATCGAATATTAATTTTATTCCATAATATCTCAATTAAAATATTTAATTTATTTTATAAATATTTTAATAATAATTTTCATCAAATATTTATTTTTTTATTTTTATTTTATTTAATTTTTTTTGACCGCCGGGGCGGGGTAATTTAGTTTGGTAACACCCGCCGGGGGCGGGGTTACCCAGGCTCATTTTCTGCAGTTTCTGCAGTTCTGCAGTTCTGCAGTTCGCGAACATAACAAGGCCAAATTAGGCCAAAAATCAATCACACGTAAAATTATACATTAATATGGCCATAACTTCCATTTAGTAATTTTATACGAATTTAGACTTACCCAATCATTGTAATACATATATAATCATTACTTAACCCATCTAGCATGATTTTTAACAAGTTACAACACATAATTTGCAAAATCAACACATTTACTTTCACTGTTCTTGATGTTCTTGAAGGTTTTGAAAATAAAACATGAAAATTGTCACTACGGATTCGTTATAACACCGAATCCGTTTATTTAAACTTTGGTCTCTTCGTATCAACATGCATAATAATATACGAGTGTAAATTTTAGGGATAACATACGATCAATACATGAAATATCACGTATAAGGCCATATGGCCAAAACCCAAACTCTGTAATTTTTGAAATAGCAAGTCATCATTTACTGAAACTTATGATATGAAATCATATAAAATATATATAAAACATGTTATGCTACTCGAATTATTACATATATTCCTAACTCAATTTCCCAATTTACAGAAATTCCACAGAACTTGATTGAAAGCCATTTTCATAAAAAAAACTAAATAACGTAAAAGTAGAATTTGGGTTGGAGAGAATTACTCACAGATTAGTGTAGATAGGAGGGATTAAACTTTCTCAATCAATCAAACAACTCACAATTCTCTCAATTTCTTAATTCTCTCTCTCTCTCTGTGATAATTCTCTAGACTTAGCAATAATGGAATGAATGAAGAAGAAGACGTCGCATATAATAATTAAACTGACGTAGTTGTGGTCAGTTAACCAATTCGTGGTTAACTGCCCTCAACTACTACTAAGGCCTTGTTTGACTATTTAATATAATTCATTCTCATTTAATTTGATAAACTTCTTATACTATTGTTTAATTAATGGCATATTCCTTATAAAATAACTCCAATATTTTATTTAATATATTTTAAATAATATATAATAATTTCTCATAAATCCACATAGTCACATAAATAATTTTCTCATTAATAAATAATGTCAAATTATTAACTCTCTAATTAATAATTAAATTAATGCTTAATTAAATATTTCTTTTAATACAATAAGCTCACATAATTACATATTTGAATAATAATTATTCTCTACATTAATTTAATAAATGTAACACATATAATTAAATTAATCTATCACAATTGCATCAATTAATTATTTAATCTAATAATTAAATCATCGAAAAATATTTATTTAATTCAGTAAATATTAAAAATTAATTTACAAAATCTCGTTCGTCACATCTTTCCCTCCTTAAAAGGATTATGTCCCCATAATCACGACTCAAAAATTTCGACCCGTTACATTCTCCCCCCTCCCCCCATACAAAGATTCTGTCCCCAGAATCACTTACACATAATTAAGTAAATAATTGAGGGTAATTCTTTATCATATTCTCTTCGAGTTTCCACGTAGCTTCTTCAGCGTTGTGGTTCCTCCAAATTACCTTAACAGAAGGTATAACTTTATTTCTGAGAACTTGTTCTTTTCGGTCGACAATTTGGACAGAAATTTTTTCGTAAGATAAGTCTTTCTCAAAATGCAGGGGTTCGTATTCAATTACATGCTTGTAATCGGCCTTGTAGGGTCGTAACACAGACACATGGAAGACGTTGTGGACATTCTCGAGTGATGGAGGTAAGGCTACCTCATATGCGATTTCACCGATTCTTCTCAGTACTTCAAAGGGTCCAATGAATCTTGGGCTCAATTTTTCTTTCTTTCCGAATCTGATCTTTCCTTTCCAGGGAGAGACCTTCAAGAAAACATAATTACCTGATTCAAACTCGATATTTTTATGATGTGGGTCAGTGTATTTCTTCTGTCGATCTTGAGCCGCTACTAGTCGTGCTCGGATCACTTTGACTATTTCTGCTGTCCGCTGTACCAATTCTGGCCCTAGCAATTATCTCTCACCAACTTCATCCCAGTAAAGCAGAGTTCTGCACTTTCTGCCGTATAACGCTTCGTAAGGCGGCATGCCAATACTAGCATGGTAACTGTTGTTGTAGCCGAACTCTACTAACGGTAGGTGATCATCCCAATTTCCTTTGAAGTCCATCACACAGGCTCTTAGCATATCTTCTAACGTTTGAATTGTTCTCTCGCTCTGTCCGTCTATTTGAGGATGGTATGATGTACTCATTCGCAATTGCGTACCCATGCATTCTTGAAGACGTTTCCAGAAAATTGATGTGAAACGCGGATCTCTATTGGAAACAATTGACATCGGCACTCCGTGCCTCGAAACAATCTCTTTTACGTATAACCTCGCCAATTGATCTAAATTGAATCTGATTTTGATTGGAAGGAAGTCTGCAGATTTCGTCAGTCGGTCAACGATAACTCATACTGTGTCATAGCCTTTCTGAGTCGTCGGAAGGCCAACCACAAAATCCATTGTAATATGTTCCCATTTCCATTCTGGGATTTCCAACAGTTGAAGCAATCCACTTGGTCTCTGATGTTCTGCTTTTATTTTCTGACAGGTTAGACACTTGGCAACGCATTCTGCTACAACGCGTTTAAAATTCGGTCACCAGAAATGTTGTCGAAGATCTTGATACATCTTTGTACTACCAGGGTGAATCGAATATCTTGAACTATGAGCCTCGCTCAGAATTTCTTCCTTAATTTTTTGTACTGGCGGAACCCAGATTCTACTTTCAAATCTTAATATTCCTTCCTTATCCATCTTAAATCTTGGTTCAATTCCTTCTGACATCTTCTTTGTCACCTTTCTGCATTCATCATCTTGAAGCTGAGCCTCCTTTACACTATCCAGTAGAGTTGTACTAGTTTGCATCTGAAATAGCTTCTCATCAATATCCGTTGGATATTTCACTTCCAATTCCAGTTTCTCCATTTCCACAATTAGCTCCTCCTGAGCAGTTAACGTCATCAATTTCTCACGACCCTTTCTACTTAAGGTGTCGGCAACTACATTCGCCTTACCCGGATGATATAAAATCTCATTGTCGTAATCCTTGATTAATTCCAACCATGTTCTTTGACGCATATTTAAGTCCTTCTGTGTGAAAATATTTTTCAGACTCTTGTGGTCTGTATATATTTCACACTTCTCCCCGTAAAGATAGTGCCTCCAAATTTTTAAAGCAAAAACAACTGCAGCAAACTCCAAATCATGGGTCGGGTATCCCTTCTCGTAATCCTTCAACTGTCGTGATGCATACGCAATGACTTTACCATTTTGCATTAGCACACAACCAAGTCCTTTATGCGACGCATCACTAAAAACAACAACATTTCCTGTATCATCCGGAAGAGATAACACAGGCGCCGTACTCAACCTCTTATTCAATTCTTGAAAACTTTCCTTACACTTCTCTGTCCACACAAATTTCACAGCTTTACGAGTTAAATTCGTGAGCGGAGTTGCGATCTTGGAAAAGTCTTGAATGAATCTTCTATAATATCCTGCCAATCCAAGAAAACTTCTTACTTCTGACGGCGTTCTCGGCTGATCCCAGTTAATCACAGCTTCTACTTTAGATGGATCTATCGAAATTCCGTTTTTATCGATCACGTGCCCAAGAAATTGCACTCGTTCAATTCAAAAATCACATTTCAAAAACTTGGCATACAACTTTTCCCTTCTTAATATTTCCAATGTTAATCTCAAATGCTCTTCGTGTTCTTCTTTGGTTTTCGAATATACCAAAATGTCGTCTATAAATACCAATACGAACTTGTCCAAAAACGGCTTGAACACACCATTCATTAGTCCCATAAATGCTGCAGGAGCATTCATAAGACCAAACGACATTACTAAAAATTCGTAGTGACCATATCGCATTCTGAACGCTGTCTTCGGTACATCCTCTGGTCTCACCTTCAGTTGATGATAACCGCTTCTCAAGTCTATCTTGGAAAAGTATCTTGCTCCCTTCAATTGATCAAATAGGTCGTCGATCCTCGGTAATGGATATCTGTTCTTAATCGTGACTTTATTCAGTTCTCTGTAGTCAATGCAGAGCCGCATCGATCCATCATTCTTTTTCACAAACAACACCAGCGCTCCCCAAAGTGATACGCTAGTTGGATGTACTTCCTGTCCAGTAATTCTTGTAATTGTACCATTAATTCTTTCATTTCTACTGGTGCCATTCAGTATGGTGCCTTCGATATTGGAGCAGTTCCAGGCGCCAAATCGATCACGAAATCTACCTCTCTATCTGGTGGAAGTCCTGGCAAATCGTCTGAAAATACGTCGACGAAGTCCCTCACAATCAATATTTCTTCTACCTTTGGATTCTCTTTTCGACTGTCGACTATGTAAGCTAAGTATCCTACACAACCTTGTCTTAATAACTTTCTGTCCTGCATCATCGTCAGACAACTCGCTTGTCTAGGCGACTTGTTACCATAAAACACAACCTTTGACGAAGTCATAAGGTTAATACGCTTCTTTTGACAATTAATTACAGCCCCGTAATTGAATAACCAGTCCATTCCCAAGATAACATCAAATTCCCCAAGTCGAATAGGGATAAGATCTACGTTCATGATATTACCCTTAATATCCACTCTACAGTTCTTATGCACGTACTTAACAGGGATTATCTCTCTATTCATAATTTCTATGTTCATGGGATGTTCCAACTCATCCTTAAGCAAATCTAAACTATTAACAAAGTCATCGGATATAAAGGAACAAGTAGCACCCGAATCAAATAAAATATAGGCATTAATTTCATTGATCGGAATGATACCTGACACCACATCACGAGACTGAACTGCATCCTGCACCGTCATTTTAAAAGTCCTGGCGATCGATCGATTTGTTGCGGTTGGTCTGGTGATAGTTAAGGCATTTCCACTATTGTTTCCCCAGTTTCCTCCTGATCCTGACCCTCCCGAACCCTTCTTAGGACAGTCTCTTGCCAGATGGTCCTTCGAACCACAAGTGAAACAAGCACCCTTCTTTGGGTTTGGACAGTTTGGTGCTATGTGACCTTCCTAACCATAATTTTAGCACACTCGCTTCCCTTTAATGCTGTAACGACCCCAAAATCCATACAAGTTAAATCTCAACTTTGGTCGTTAACCATACATTAAATCTCTAATTTTACATCATTATTCGATATTAAAAAAACTAAAATTTGCGGAATATTTAAAACGTTTATACATTTCCTTCTTTCTTGCCCTGAATCTCAACCTTTACATTGCATCTCTTTGATTCAATCTTATATCATGAATCGTTACAACAAAATGACTATACAAAGTCTTACATCATAACTAAATATCCATATACATTGGATAACTCAACTTACAATTCAACAACATTTTACGTTCAAAATATGAAATACATTTCTCATAAAACATAAGTAATCTTCGTGAATATAGATCTCTATAACTCACTTAGCACATATCTTTACCTTAAAATCTTGACCTGCAAAAATGGTTATTTGCAAGAGTGAACTCGACAACCCAGTAAAGTCTAACAGTTTTCATGCATCACATAACACATAATAATATGCTAAACATACATATCATAATAATTAAAGTAACATGACATACATGCTTTTAATTCACATAGCAAATATAAAGATTGAGTTCCTTACTCAATCCTCCTTATTTAACCAAAACAATACAGTCATAAATTGACTTTAACATTTCACGATTTTAACATGTATAACATATCATGTAATTTAAAATAGTTCATCAAGTCCACGTAGAAAATAGGAACCGAAAGACTTGCCTTGATCGTTGTTTACCAATAACAGTTTAACAGCTTGCAGTTATCTGCACTTCACGTGCCCTAGACAATTATATATTCATACACATCAACTATTAGTCACATAACAACACATAGTAATTGTAATGTAAACTCTACTCCACATCTCATAATCTTTCCTATTAATTAGCACACAATGTTCAATTAGATTGTGTTAACTTTTCGACTTATATCCCACTGTATTTCATATTCGTAGTTCATTCAAGTGCTTAAGTCTTGCTAGGACTACTTATTAGTTTTATATTAAAACCATTCCATATCTTATAATATCCATTTCAATTGAATTGAAACACTTTTTAACTACATTAACACTTGGCACGACGTTTTGACGTTCATTCGTCACATGCCCGATTTACCTCTCTTGTGTTTGCTTACTATGCTTCTATAACTCATCTAATACATCATGTATTAATGTTAAGCATCATTATAATTACTAATATTCATGTTTTATAACTTAGGACATCATCTTTTATGGTTAGGAGCACTACACATGCATATGTGCATGCCCCCGAAAATATAACAGTCCTAAAGATGACCATTTTGACTACTGTTACAGACTTCAAATTGAAATATTTTTGGAATGAAAGTTCTAGGTCTACTCGTCCTCATTCCGGATCATCTTGAATCAACTCAATCGGAGTTCGTATGAGAAAGTTATGGCAATTTTACTACAGGAGGTCAAAACTGTCCGAGTTAGACTACAAATCTGGCGCTGGGGCGCGAGGACTAAGCTAACTAGTGGCGCTGGGGCGCGAATTTTTGGCGATGGGGTTCCATTTTTGGCGCTGGGCCGCTATTTTTGGCGCTAGGGCGCCGAAACTTGCAGAATCACATCCCACGAAGAACAAAACAACTAAATTTCTGTTAATAACTTGATTTCTAACACTAATTAACATGTATAACCTAAGCCAATTACACATATACACATTACCCAACATGTATATACTATTTACCAACGACAAAACCACGATTCTAGAAATCTTAAATCATTGAAAGCATTATTTTAAAAATCAAACTCCATAACCGACGTTTGTTAACACAGTTTAACACTGACATTCCTATTATTCATCAACTTAGTCCATTCCAACTATAATCTCATCGTTTCTTACCAAGTTAATATATTCAGTGTTCAATTTCACCATTATTTCACCACCAAATTATTACAGACAATTACATTATATTAATATTTGGTATTTTCACCAGTCATTTTTGAATATCTATAAACTGCAAATAATTTCTTCCTTTTTAAACGAGACTAGCGTAAAATCCCTTATCTAAACATAAACTCTAGCATTACAATTACCTACAAGTGCAATTATTCAGTTTATACAACAATTCAAAAGAATTTTAACTTCACAGAGAATTTGTAAAGAATTTTTTACACAGTGAAACTCATGAAAAAATTATGTCGTGGCATATATATTAAGGGTTATACAACATACCTTTATTTGCTCAGACAATTCTTGTTAACCACTGAGAATAACTTGAAGAACTCAAAACTTTCTCTTATTTTTTTTCTCTCTCAAACTCTCTCTCAAGCCTCCGACAAACCTTTCTTCTATTCTTTTCTTAGGCTTTAACTAAATCGATTAGACGTAACTAAAATAAACTGACGTATCTTTTCAAATGTTTTAAAACCGGCGCCACTAATGGCCTTATTAAAACAGCGGTTATTATAATTATTATATATTATTAATATTTTATTTAATTTAATTTATTTTACTACTAAATCAAATTTTAAAATCCAAAAGCCATAGGGCTTTGTTTGGCAAAACGCTTTAAAATTAAAGACTTAATATATTTAAGCATTGTTTAGCAAAATAAATTAAAACTACTTTAATTTGTTTTAATAATCATTTATAATATAGTTATTTGTCACACTTCTAATTAATTAAGCTTTCATACTTAATTTAATTAATTATAATAACAATTCATTGCATAATATAATAATTTATTTAATCATTATAAACTTTCTAACTTAATTATTAAATTAAATTAGATTACTATTTCAAAATAATTACTTTCCTTAACTCATTAATTATTTATTAAACAAATAAATAATCAAATCACATCAAATCAATTAAACAAATACTTATTCAACGATAAACACATCTATTAAATAGTTATATAATTCAATAAATATTTAAATATTATAATTAAAAATCTGGATTGTTACATCATTCCCTCCTTACAAGGATTCTGTAGTCAGAATCACAACTTAAACCACTCATTCATTACAATCTTCCCTACTTACAAAGATTATGTCCCAAGAATCGAAGACACAAATTAAACAAATAACTCAGAGTAATCTTTCATCATTTTATCTAAGTATAGATTTTATATTTTCTACTACATTCATTACTTTAACAAATTCTAGGTTTCATTTCATAACTTTCACTTGAACTCAATTATATTCTGAATATTATATATCTTAACCCATTCATTTCCTTTTCTAAGGATCGCTATCATAAACACTCGAGATATTACATTCACCCTTTCTTTTAAGAATTTCGTCCTCGAAATTTTATTTATTAATTTTTATTCATTCATTCTATCATAGTAGATTTTACGTCACTACTTCATTCATTCATTGGTTTCTATAACCACTTTCTTTCCACAAAGATCATTCTACAATTATTAACTTTTGTGTTAAAAGTTTCACATTATTCTTTGATAATTCATATCCTTCTCACTTCAAAATCTCTTTTCTCACTTATTCAATATACTCATCATTCAGTGTTGCATTCTACGACTTACTTCTTTCTAAGGAATATTTTCCTTTTTCACTTCCATCTTGCAGAATAATAAGAATCTTCCACAATTGTTCAATAATTGGGAAGTAGTTTGAATAACTCAGGAATTTAAAAGATTCCAAATCATGCTGAGGGTCATAAGACCACGAACTATGTCCACAGTTGCAAGTAATCTTTCAACTTCAACTTTAACAGTCATAAGACTATAAGGACCCCCGTACTTAGGGTGTTAAGCCCTTCGTACGATGTATTGTGCACAAACATTTAAACACTATGCGTATGTCCATAGTTATAAGTAATCTTTCAACTTAAACTTTAACAGTCATAAGACTATAGGGACTCCTCGTACTTAGGGTGATCAGCCCTTCGTACAATATATTGTGCACAAACATCTCAACGCCTTCGCGTAATCCCCTATAAAAGGGTTGTTCATCTCAGCTTTTCAACATCTGAATCCGCACAAAAATAATTTGGTTTGGCATAACTTCTTAAGAAACGCATGCATTTCATGAACATCTTTCAATATTTGTCTAGCTGAATCAAATAGCATAGACCTCTACAACAATTCGAACATCAATCGAAATATACATATACATACATACATATGTATTCTCATATCTTAAAGAAATCACAAAAATCTTTTTATGACGTCATGATACCGCACTGTATTTACAGTCCGTTGAGGATTCCGTCATTTGGTGATTTTATCATACTACATCATACTATAGTGGGCTGACGATCCTTAGATCACATCCAACACTAGGTAATACTGCATTGATGACTCTATCATTTTTATCATCTTTGCACCAGGTTATATGATGCATTAATAATATAAAATACATTTTGATATATTGCAAATCATTTTTGTCTAGCCGAAGCAATTAGCATAGACATACGAATAACAGTATTGTTGTTAAAACTCATTGGTTCCATCATTTGATCCAATATTTTTCAAGAAAATAAAAGTGTAAACATCAGCACGAAGTCAATAAATTTTGAAAGTCTAGCATAGCTAGTAGATTTAGAATACCTATGCTTCCTCCATCAACTCCACTTTCTATAATGATCCATTGCTTAATAGGTATATATATTTCTATCATCCTCAATACTCCATTTACACTTATCTATACCCAATTCGTCAACTTACTACACGTTATGAGTTCAGGAACTTGCCACAATCATATGAGTTTAAGAACTTATCCTAGTCAGACCATAGTCGTCCATTCGCTGAGGGGTTCAAAAACATACCATATAATTATGAGTCACGAACCTACCATAAGTATGAGTTTTAAGAACTCGCACTTAACCTTATAATATTCTCTAACTATACTCTACCTATCTGTTATACACATGAGAAAAGAATCACCTTCTCAATAGGCATATAGCAAATAGCGCGACACATACATTCCAATGATTATCAATGTGATAAATTGAGTACAAGCACAAAACCCTCGTCCATACAAAGGTTTGTACAACTCAGCCACCACCTGAGTCCTCAATTGAAATCCCACCTAACTCTATCTTACTCTTAACTTGCTCTTTGCTCGATACGAATTCCTCGTATCACATTATCTCTAACTCCTCGGGAGTTTATCTCGTACTATATCATAGTACAATATCTTCATTAGCATCAAGCTATAATTATTCAAACATTCCATACCATCTTTCAGATCACTTAAACAGACCACGTCGTGATCTTATTATATAATCATCTCCCTTAAAATTCTTTTCTTAACTCGTGATCGTTTTGTTTTACGATCCTCATTCTTTCTCTTTTTCATCATTTACGACATTATTCGTTATCTTGGCTTTTGGAGTTAGGAAACTCCCATTTCTTATCTTTATATCTCTTTAAGATTCTTCTTTGAATCTTCTTGTTTATATAACAATTCTTACTTTAAGAATTCCTAACTTCAGTTACATCGCTCAAAATTTCATTCGAGTTCTACACTTTCATCATACATATCTATTTCTACACTTGGTACACCTCAAGTCTCTAATAGTTTCAATATGGTACGCTGAGTGGTTTCCCACAAACAACCAACAAACTAGGTTCCGAGTTGCTAGTTCGTATATACCTCCGCTCTATGAAGGAATCGTTTAGCTCAGATACCATGCATCAACTATTAAAGAGTACAATTGCACCATACTTAGATATAACTCTCTTTTCTTAACTTCTTTACCATTCTTTTTTATAGACATTATCTATTTATTATCACCTTACATCCTTATTATTGGAGTTGGGTAACCCCACATTCATATTCCTGATAACTCTCTGAGATTCTTCTTTGAATCCTTTCACGCAAGTTTAAATCCCCTCTTTATAAATTGCTTAAATTACTTTTTATTGTTCAAACTCTATTTGAGCTTATTCTTTCATTATCTTCACCTCTCTTCTCTAAGGTTATAGCCTACGGTACTCCTACCAAAGGTTTATAACCTACAGCTTTGATACCAACTGTAACGACCCCAAAATCCATACAAGTTAAATCTCAACTTTGGTCGTTACCCATACATTAAATCTCTAATTTTACATCATTATTCGATATTAAAAACACTAAAATTTGCAGAATATTTAAAACGTTTATACATTTCCTTCTTTCTTGCCCTGAATCGCAACCTTTACATTACATCTCTTTGATTCAATCTTATATCATGAATCGTTACAACAAAATGACTATACAAAGTCTTACATCATAACTAAATATCCATATACATTGGATAACTCAACTTACAATTCAACAATATTTTACGTTCAAAATATGAAATACATTTCTCATAAAACATAAGTAATCTTTGTGAATATAGATCTCTATAACTCACTTAGCACATATCTTTACCTTAAAATCTTAACCTGCAAAAATGGTTATTTGCAAGAGTGAGCTCGACAGCCCAGCAAAGTCTAACAGTTTTCATGCATCACATAACACATAATAACATACTAAACATACATATCATAATAATTAAAGTAACATGGCATACATGCTTTTAATTCACATAGCAAATATAAAGATTGAGTTCCTTACTCAATCCTCCTTATTTAACCAAAACAATATAGTCATAAATTGACTTTAACATTTCACGATTTCAACATGTATAACATATCATGTAATTTAAAACAGTTCATCAAGTCCACGTAGAAAATAGGAACCGAAAGAATTGCCTTGATCGTTGTTTACCAATAACAGTTTAACAACTTACAGTTATCTGCACTTCACGTGCCCTACACAATTATATATTCATACACATCAACTATTAGTCACATAACAACACATAGTAATTGTAATGTAAACTCTACTCCACATCTCATAATCTTTCCTATTAATTAGCACACAATGTTCAATTAGATTGTGTTAACTTTTCGACTTATATCTCACTATATTTCATATTCGTAGTTCATTCAAGTGCTTAAGTCTTGCTAGGACTACTTATTGGTTTTATATTAAACCCATTCCATATCTTATAATATCCATTTCAATTGAATTGAAACACTTTTTAAGTTCATTAACACTTGGCACGGCGTTTCGACGTTCATTCGTCACACGCCCGATTTGCCTCTCTTGTGTATGCTTACTATGCTTCTATAACTCATCTAATACATCATGTATTAATGTTAAGCACCATTATAATTACTAATATTCATGTTTTATAACTTAGGACATCATCTTTTATGGTCAGGAGCACTACACATGCATATGTGCATGCCCGACGCCCTCCGATTGCCCTTGAAAACATAATAGTCCTAAAGATGACCATTTTGACTACTGTTACAGACCTCAAATTGAAACATTTTTTGAATGCAAGTTCTAGGTCTACTCGTCCTCGTTCCCGGATCATCTTGAATCAACTCAATCGGAGTTCGTATGAGAAAGTTATGGCCATTTTACTACAGGAGGTCAAAACTGTCCGAGTCAGACTACAAATCCGGCGCTGGGGTGCGAGGACAAAGCTAACTAGTGGCACTGGGGCGCAAAATTCAGCGCCGTGGCGTGAATTTTTGGTGCTGGGGCTCCATTTTTGGCACTAGGGCGCTATTTTTGGCCTTGAGGCGCCGAAACTTGCAGAATCGCATACCACAAAGAACAGAACAACTGAATTTCTGTCAATAACTTGATTTCTAACACTAATTAACATGTATAACCTAAGCCAATTACACATATACACATTACCCAACATATATATACTAATTACCAACGACTAAACCACGATTCTAGAAATCTTAAATCATTGAAAGCATTATTTTAAAAACTAAACTCCATAACCGACGTTTGTTTACACAGTTTAACACTGACATTCCTATTATTCATCAACTTAGTCCATTCCGACTATAATCTCATCGTTTCTTACCAAGTTAATATATTCAGTGTTCAATTTCACCATTAATTCACCACCAAATTATAACAAACAATTACATTATATTATTATTTGGTATTTTCACCAGTCATTTTTGAACATCTATAAACTGCAAATAATTTCTTCCTTTTTAAACGAGACTAGCGTACAATCCCTTATCTAAACATAAACTCTGGCATTACAATTACCTACAAGTGCAATTATTCAGTTTATACAACAATTCAAAAGAATTTTAACTTCACAGAGAATTTGTAAAGAATTTTTTACACAGTGAAACTCATGAAAAAATTATGTCGTAGCATATATATTAAGGGTTATATAACATACCTTCAATTTGCTCAGACAATTCTTGTTAACCACTGAGAATAACTTGAAGAACTCAAAACTTTCTCTTGTTTTTTTTCTCTCTCAAACTCTCTCTCAAGCCTCTGACAAACCTTTCTTCTATTCTTTTCTTAGACTTTAGCCAAATCGATTAGACGTGACTAAAATAAACTAATGTATCTTTTCAAATGTTTTAAAACCGACGCCACTAATGGCCTTATTAAAACAGCGGTTACCATAATTATTATATATTATTTATATTTTATTTAATTTAATTTATATTACTAATAAATCAAATTTAAAAATCCAAAAGCCATAGAGCTTTGTTTGGCAAAACGCTTTAAAATTAAAGACTTAATATATTTAAGCTTTGTTTGGCAAAATAAATTAAAGGGTTAAGTTCAGATGACCACATGTGGTTTGGGCGGTTTCCCACTTAACCACCTGTAGTCAGTAAACCTCCATTTAAACACCCGACCTTTTGAGGTGAAGTGAAAAAGCGCTTTCTGTCATAACTTTGTTAGTCAAATTGTATAAAGACTTAAATACCCTCCTACGTTCAACAACATAAATAGAAAGAAACACAATTGCACCTCATACGTTCAACTTTCCAATAATAAAAACAACAAGAAGGGAAAGAAGATCTGAAACAGAGAAATAATACCCAAAAACTAATATTCAAGCACAATCATATACCTAATTAACGAATTGAGATAAACAATTTAAATTATTTCTGAACAACAATTCATGTAATTGCTCTTTGACTCTATTTTCAGATATAATCGAAGAACCCAATTCAAGGAACTTATATGGGCAGCATGTTGAAAATCAGGACAATTCAGAAATAAATCAAGATGGAGCAAAAAATTACAAGAAAACAAATTTAATAAATTCTGAAGATCATAAACATGCAGGGGCTACAAGACTCCAGTCAACTGATAAAGATGAAGAGGCTGACACAATGGAAGGCGACGGGTACACAAGCAAGTTTGATGCAGAAGAAACAACAGGAAGCTCTCTCTCCCCTCCTCTTTCCCTAGCAACACTCCCTCTTGATGTCCACGAAATCCTCCTTGGAACCCCATTATTATTAATCCCACCATCCTCTCTGTATAAACAATATGAAGCTCTCTCTCCCCTCCTCTTCTCCCACCGAAAAACCTCCCCACCGCAAACCCACCTCCGGGCAGCCTCCAAATGGTTAAACCTCCCATCCTTTCACGAGCTTCTGTTCCGAATTCAAAAGCTTCTTTGCAAACAGCACAGTGTAATTCAGTAGCCACATGGTCACCGTAAATCTCAATAGTTGGCATTGACTCAATTGCAGCTTTTGATGCTGGTGGATGATCCATTCGCCCAAGTCTGTTTGCTTCAATTTGAGATAATTGATCTAAAAGGCGGTCAAAACCCGACCCTAACAAAAACTCCGACATAGTCGCCGGTAACGGTCTCAAACCTGACCCAGCTCCATCATCATAATACAGCTCGAACCCTCCTCCGTCTTCTCCGGTGGTAGTAGCCGGTTCAGAAGCACCGTTTTCGGTGGTTCCACGGAGAACGATGACCGGATTGAAAGGCGACCGATCCCCACCACTCCTACGGCTACGACGGATCGCAGGACTCGACCCCTGATCCGAATCTCACCCTTTTATCTTGCAGATCTGAGAAAAACCCAGAAAATAAAACCCAAAAAAATCGACCCTTTTCTTCAATTATCAGTTCGATTTATGAAGAATTACATAGATTAAAGGAGGAACTGTAGGTCACCGTGAAGAATATTTCGGCGGAGTGAGTGAGGAGAGAGAGGGGCTGTGGGGGAATCGATGAGGGGAATAAAGGAGTGAGAATGTTCTCGCCAGTTTTGAGAGAGAGGACGCATGGAGTGAGAAATGAGAGAGAGGAATGAGGTTTGAGGAAGATGAAGGGTAATTCGGACATTTAACTGTCTTTTTTGACTGTTATAATTCTTTCTCACGCGGTTTTCGCGTTTGACTTACACGCATGGTTAAATTGGATGGAAAATGTAACGTTTTCACTTCAACTCAAAAGGTCGGGTGTTTAAATGTAGGTTTACTGACTACAAGTGGTTAAGTGGGAAACCGCCAAAATCTCAGGTGGTCATCTGAACTTAACCCTAAATTAAAACTACTTTAATTTATTTTAATAACCATTTATAATATAGTTATTTGTCACACTTCTAATTAATTAAGTTTTCATACTTAATTTAATTAATTCTAATAACAATTCATTGCATAATATAATAATTTATTTAATCATTATAAACTCTCTAACTTAATTATTAAATTAAATTAAATTACTATTTCAAAATAATTACTTTCATTAACTCATTAATTATTTATTAAACAAATAAATAATCAAATCACATCAAATCAATTAAACAAATACTTATTCAACGATAAATACATCTATTAAATAGTTATATAATTCAATAAATATTTAAATATTATAATTAAAAATCTGGATTGTTACACATGCAAACTCCCAAATGAGCTTTTTCGCAGTTTGAGCACGCTTCGATCTTCTTCTTCTGCCCTTCTTGTTGACTTCCAGCTGACGAGTTATCCGTCCACTTCCTCTTCTGATTATGACTACCCCCAGAGCTACTCCTTCCAGTATTGTTATTACCTTCATTCTCACTCTTCTTCTTCTTCTTCTTCTTCTTCTTCTTCAGCTCTTGATTATACTTGGTCACCGCATCGCTTCCACCTTCAGCTAGGATGGCCTTTTCCAGTACTCCAGCAAATGTGTTTATCTGAAACATTGATACTTTACTGTATACCCACGGCTTTAGTCCTTGTTCGAATCTTCTGGCTTTTCCCTCGTCCGTGTGTACTTGATACGGGGCGAACCTCGCTAACTCGTTGAATCTAGCCGCATAATCCGGTATGCTCATATTTCCCTGCTTCAATTCCAGAAAGTGAACCTCCATCTGGTTCTGCGAACTAGTTGGGAAATACATTTTGAAAAACATCTATTTAAATCTCTCTCACGTAATTACACCTTCACCTCCTCGCACTTTGTTTGCTTGCCACCAGTAGCTAGCCTCAGACTTCAGCATAAACGTTACAAAAGCGGTCTTCTGGCCTTCTCTAGCCCTTGCAACGTCGAAAACCTTCTCCATTTCCATTACCCATGTTTGAGCCTCGATTGGGTTCATGGAACCTTTGAACTCTGGCGGTCCCACCGCCTTGAAATCTTTAAACATTGTGTTTGGTGGAGCTTGAGGTTGATTGTTCATGGCTCCAGTTAGTAAGTTCACCAACTGCTGCACGGGATTAGCGTTGGCATAATTGTTATTATTGGTTGACTCTTCCTAAGCCGGTTAACGTTGTTGTCTTCTTCTTAGTGGCATTTTTTTGTTAAATAAACGGTTTATTAGAACTTTATTTATTTCTCTAAATAGTTAAGGCATTACTCAACAATTTAACATATCACTTAACATATCATCTCAAACAACTTGATATATTTGCATTCAAATCAAAGTTTTAACACTAAACGATAGCATAACTGCTATTTACGTCAACTATCCTAGAATAAAGAATTCACAGGATTTAAAACATTCAAATATTCTTTCGTTCATAAACACGTCAGAATTTACATATAAAAACTAATTAAGTCTTTCACATAATTAAACAAATTCTATCACTGTTTGTCAAGGTGCTGAATAGCCTTGCCACGCTCCTCATCCATGATACGAGACATCGTCCTGCGATCTAGCATATACGATGAAAGTCCTTCGAACTGGATGGGGTACCTCAAAACTCGATCTTGGGCCTCATCCATTGCATGATTAAGTGTAGAGTATGTCTGTTCAAGCTTTGCCTTCTTTGCACGACTATCATCTTCTGCACGATCAGCTCGACATGATTCTCTTACCCATCCCTCTTCTGATATGTTTAGCCTTTCAGAGGTTTCCTTCAGTTCCTTCTTCAGCTTCTCTATCTCCTCGGTTTTATCTTTGGTTTGACCCTTCTCATGGACCAAATCCCATTCTACATTTGCCAGTCGAGAGTGAAGAGTCGAAATCTCCCTCTCCTTCTGCTCTAGAGTAATATGCTGAATAACCGCTCGCTCAGTCAAATCCTGGACCTCGTCTCGTAACTCCACGTTACGGTCGTATAACGTGTCATACATCTCAGCATCAACGGTGTACCGTGGTAACTCCTCTTCTTCCTCTTCTTCCTCTTCCTCAACAAATTCCTCCTCAGGATCAGTCTCGGGCTCATGCTCCTGACCAACAACGGTGATCAATGGAGATGACTCCCTCTGTACCAGCTGCTCCCTAAAGACATGAATGTCTCGGGGCTCCTCCTCTATCGGTACTATAGGTATACAGGGTTCTTCCTCCCCAGCTTGACTAGCTTCTCCAACATTCGACATCCTGACAACAAAATTTTAAGTTTTAGTTACTAAGTCGTATCATCTAACGCATACTTTAACACATAAACACATAAGGTCTTTTATTATCTTCAATGAATTTCAAAAATTCATTTCCTAGAACTCGATAAGAGTTTTCCATCACTATGTTCTTCCTATAAGGCTACTACCTAAGGTTGTTCCCCCACCTAAGGTTCATAACCTACAGCTTTGATACCAACTTGTGACACCCCCAAATCTGGGTACTTCGATTTCACGGGATTTGGTGTTCACTGTACAAATATCATCTATCTATCTATCCATAATAAATGCAAACCATGCAATAGATAGAAATAAAAATCTTCCCCTTATAGGGTTACAACATCTGAATCATAAACATAATCCCAGGTTGAACTAACCTTAAACATCTGTGCGCAAATATAAACAATAAGTCTTAAACAACATCATTAACTCAAGTCTAACATAAATACATCATCAAATAAAATAACAAGTCTTCAACACTTGCTAACTTTGCCCTTGCCTTTACTAGTGGAAGGTTCGTCGTTTCTTTTGTTCTTAACTGCAATGTTATTATAACGCAAGAGTGAGCATGATTGCCCACAAGTATAAAAATGAAATAACAATATAATAACATGCAAGTGAATCAAAGACATCTGAAATAAAAGCTCAACTTTTAAATCAAGAATGAATAACAAGAATCAAAAGATTTCTGAGGGTCATAAGACCTTGAACTATGTCCTAGGTTATCAAGGGTTATACTTGAAACCTTTAACAGTCATAAGACTATGGACCTTTCTTCTCATACTTAGGGGGATCAACCCTTAGTACCATACTGTGCACAATATCTTAACGCTAACGCATAAGTAAATCCCTTTGCAGGGTTGTTCATCTCAGTTTGACATTCGAGTCCGCACCAAAGGAAGTTTTGTTTGGATAATTCAATAAGGGTTCTGAAATTTAGAACGTTCATCAACTAAGGACTAGTTGAATCAATAAAGTTCACTAGTCTAATAAGGTTCAACAATAATGATATTCAATTTAAATAATAATCTCAAGAAGTATACAATAGGACAATTATTGTATAACTGAATCATGCTTTGAAAAAAATAATATAACATTTGAACTTGAATAATAGTAATGATAATTTACTCGAGGTAAATAATAATCTTGAACAATAATGACAAGTAGGGTTAGGAAACTTGCCTCGTGCGTAGGCTAAACGATTACTACTTCCGTTCACCACAAATCCTACACACATACCATATGTATTCACGGCATTCATTAGTTACATTTTCACTTAATATAAACTCCACTTTATTTAACAAATCATTACCCTTCTAATTTAATTACTTAATTAAATTAGAATATTTGCATTCTCTTACTATTATTACACTCGAATAAATTATTTCATAATAATTTCCATCGAATATTTATTTTATTCCATAAATATCTCAATTAAAATACTTACTTTATTTTATAAATATTTTAATAATAATTTTCATCGAATATTTATTTTATTTCATAAATATCTCAATTAAAATATTTACTTTATTTTTTAAATATTTTAATAATAATTTTTATCGAATATTTATTTTATTCTATAAATATCTCAATTAAAATATTTAATTTATTTTATAAATATTTTAATATTAATTTTCATCAAATATTTATTTATTTATTTATTTATTTTATTTATTTATTTATTTATTTATTTTTATTTTATTTATTTATTTTTGACCGCCGGGACGGGGTAATTTAGTTTGGTAACACCCGTCGGGGGCGGGGTTACCCAGGCTCATTTTTTTGCAGTTTCTGCAGTTCGCGAACAAAACAAGGCCAAATTAGGCCAAAAATCAATCACACGTAAAATTATACATGAATATGACCATAACTTCCAATTAGTAATTTTATACGAATTTAGACTTACCCAATCATTGTAATACATATATAATCATTACTTAACCCATCTAGCATGATTTTTAACAAGTTACAACACATAATTTGCAAAATCAACACATTTACTTTCACTGTTCTTGATGTTCTTTAAGGTTTTGAAAATAAAACATGAAAATTATCACTACGGATTCGTTATAACACCGAATCCGTTTATTTAAACTTTAGTCTCTTCGTATCAACATGCATAATAATATACGAGTGTAAAATTTAGGGATAACATACGATCAATACATGAAATATCACGTATAAGGCCATATGGCCAAAACCTAAACTCTTTAAATTTTTGAAATACCAAGTCATCATTTACTGAAACTTATGATATGGAATCATATAAAATATATATAAAACATGTTATGCTACTCGAATTATTACATATATTCCTAACTCAATTTCCCAATTTACAGAAATTCCACAGAACTTGATTGAAAGCCATTTTCATAAAAAAACTAAATGACGTTAAAGTAGAATTTGGGTTGGAGAGAATTACTCACAGATTAGTGTAGATAGGAGGGATTAAACTTTCTCAATCAATCAAACAACTCACAATTCTCTCAATTTCTTAATTCTCTCTCTGTGTGATAATTCTCTAGACTTAGCAATAATGGAATGAATGAAGAAGAAGACATCGCATATAATAATTAAACTGACGTAGTTGTGGTCAGTTAACCAATTCGTGGTTAACTGCCCTCAACCACTACTAAGGCCTTGTTTGGCTATTCAATATAATTCATTCTCATTTAATTTGATAAACTTCTTATACTATAGTTTAATTAATGTCATATTCCTTATAAAATAATTCCAATATTTTATTTAATATATTTTAAATAAAATATAATAATTTCTCATAAATTCACATAGTCACATAAATAATTTTCTCATTAATAAATAATGTCAAATTATAAACTCTCTAATTAATAATTAAATTAATTAAATAACATCATGCTTAATTAAATATTTCTTTTAATACAATAAGCTCACATAATTACATATTTGAATAATAATTATTCTCTACATTAATTTAATAAATGTAACACATATAATTAAATTAATCTACCACAATTACATCAATTAATTATTTAATCTAATAATTAAATCATCGAAAAATATTTGTTTAATTCAATAAATATTAAAAATTAATTTACAAAATCTTGTTCGTCACAATCTTAGTTATAATATTTCTTACTAGGCTAGTTGAGCCTACCCTTTTACTTTCATTGTTCTCTTTAGGAAATGAGAACGTAGCAGGGACTAGTCGGGGAATGGAGTGACGGTCCAGATGATAGCATTAGTAGTCCTCACTATTCTATGAAATAGTGTGATACTAATTGTATTGAGGATTTATTTTGAGTTTGAATACTGTCTAGAAGATAATATTTGTATTAAAACTCACAGCTCATGTTGTATATTTAAGATTGTATTTGTATTCTGTACCATGTATTTGGCGACTCAGAATAGGTGATGTATACCATTTTAGGGGCGTCACAGTTGGTATCAAAGCTTAGGGATATGAACCCTGGCTGAGATGTGAGACAAGAACCAGGAGGGGAGAGACGGGAAATTCCTTCGCTAGTATGACCTACCTAAGTTTATTTGGTATTTAATTGGTCGGTCAGAGTATAGGGATAATATGTGATATGTCAATTAACCCTTGTTTTATGGCAGTTTTAAAGAATGGCAGTAGAGAACGTTAACAATGGAGTTAATGAGACCATGTAGACACCTCTAATCACCAACCAGGATAATGTGATGTCAGGCGAAGAATGAATTAGAGATATTCTTGTAGTGAGGGAGGAATTAATAGTTGCATCAAAGCTAGTCGCAGAGGTAGCAGTTGAGAGTGAGGAAAAAGAGGAACCTGAGGAGAATTTATTAGAAGAATTTTATGATCGAAATGTAAAATTGCAAAATCGTATTCATGAGCTAGAAGAGCATGCTGAAGAACAGCAAGCGGTCGTGGAGCAAAAGGATGCAACAATTCAAGCTTGTGTTACCTGATATGTGATGCTTGAACAAAAGCACTCTTTGGCAGAGTATAAGATGATAAAGCTGGAATCTGAGCTGAAAGAAGAAACAACTGAATGAGTGAGAATGAGTGATGCATGGGTAAAAGCTGCATGACACGTTGATATTGTGGAAAGAGACGTCCGATCTAAGAAGGCTAAAATAGATGATATGTATTTCTCTTTTTAGATAGCAATTGAGAGAACCCAACATCGAGTTTTGAATTACCCTGTACATTACGGTCAACCCCAATTCGATATGGATCGAAGATTAATAATTCAGATCATGAAACAGGAGTACGACGAAGCAGTTGAGGGTGAAATATGCCCTATAGAAAAGTCAATTCTAACAGTAGTGATGACAGTAAATGCTGCCCCAGACAAATCAAGGCCGGATAGTTCAGGCGAGAACGTTTGTCATAACTTCCCAATAAGCGAGGAATCCAAACGAAGTTAGCACGAGTTAGTTAATTATAAATTCTTGTGAAGTCTATACCTTATTAGATACCGATTCTACCCATTCTTTTATCTCTCTTGCTTGCGCTCAACGTTTAAATTTAACTCAGGAGAAGTTAGACTTTGACTTATTGGTTGAAACTTCGTTAGCAGAAGCCTTCGTTACCTCCACTATTTATAAATCTTGTTGATTCAAATCGACACTTTCACGTTACCTGTCGATCTTATCTCTTTGAAAATACTTACCTTTGGTGTGATTTTAGGAATCGATTGGTTAACTACTCATCAAGTTTTTCGTAAGGTGGTTAGCTTTCATATTCCTAACCAACCTGTTATGCGAATTCAAGCAACCAAACCACTAAAGTCAATCATTGTCATACCAAGCCATAAGTAAAGAGCCCCGGTCCTTTTGTTGTTGACTTCCTTGTGTGGAATGCACAGAAGCCAGACTTTCCATAGGGGATGTTGTGAATGACGATGGCAAGTTGATAGGTATCAATGTGACGTACTATCCAAGTCTTGGATGAGAGTCACAGTTTTGAATGATATTTCTATTGTTAATAAATTTCCTAACGTATTCTTGAAGACTTCTTAGTCTACCCCTAGAGCGTGAAATCGAATTTTGTATTGACCCCAGTACAAAACTCATTTCTAAAACCCTTAAATATTTCTTCAACAAAAATAAACGTATAATGCGCCAAAGACGTTGGCTCGAGCTGTTAAAGATTACGATTGTACCATTCAATACCATCGTGGGAAAGCGAACGTGGTAGCTGACGTGTTGAGTAGAAGATCGTATGTGTTTACGAGTGCAATGTTATTAATACAAAAACCTTTTTTGTATGACTTGCAAAGGATGAAGATAGAGCTAAAGACTCCAGGGACCCATGTGATGATGGCGTATATACGAGTAGAATCGACTTTAATCGATAAAGTTAAAGCCGCTCAAGCTACACACCCGAATCTAATGAATATGAATATTCTAGAAGCAAGAATCGACGAAGAGAGAAAATCTCAACCCTCGATTTAATTGGCCCATTTGAAATCCTCGATCGAGTAGGAACTGTGGCCTATAGACTCATTTTATCGCTAAGTTTATCACATGTTCATAACGTTCTTTTTCACGTATCGATGTTACGTAAGTATGTGGATGACCCGAACCACATTATTGAATTAGAATTGAACGAGATAGCAGAAGATTTAACGTATGAGGAGATACGCGTTAAAATCTTGGACAAGAAGGATTATATTCGACACTCAAAGGTTATACCTCAAGAGTTATAATTTGAAGTGAAGTCAAGGTATCCTCACCTATTCGGCATACCAAGTACGTACGTAAATTTGTGAGACCCCAAATTTTGTGAATAAAGATTTAATTTTCTCGAAATATTTTTTTTAATATTATGGTGTGGATTTGAGATAGTGTTATAGTTGTGGGTAGTATTTATAAATTTTGTAAAGTATGCAAGTTATTATACAATATTCGTTTGGTCAGGGAATATTCTTTTTGTCGGAGAATATCCGTACGACATCATAATCATTGGTGAACCCCACAATGGAAGTATTGTCGTAGTAAGAAAACGACGGAATTATCTTTTTATAAAAATAACGGCGAAAGTATTACCGTTAAAACTGTTGAACTACTCGGTAGTAAAAGTACAATAATACGCGTGGTTGCATAGTAGCACACGGTATTGATTATTGATGCATACATAAGAAGTCACTCAGTTATACATAATTATTGCTATAGTAATTGCTGTATCATATCTCTCATATTATTGATTCAATTATTGTCACACTAGCATCTGTATAATATGTTATGTTATTAAATCAATAATTGAGACGACAAAGTTATTCATATTATTATTTGCAATATTAACGATGTCTAGAAGTTCTGCCAATGAGAGGTTTGGTCACCTAATTGCGCGCCAATAGGGTGAAATCCTTATTGAAAAGCCCATCTTTCCTGGGAACGACCTGGTCGATTAATATTGTGAATTATAATAAAGGTGATAAGTTTTGTTTTATTATTATTATAAATATAATAAAACAGAAAACTTTTTATATAAAATAGAATACTTTTATAAAGTTATTTGTTTTATTAGACTATAAATAGAATATATAATATTCTATTATGCATAGTGTTTGCATAGTGCCCGTATAGTGTTTGCATAGTAAAATCTTTTTATATAAAACAGAATACTTTTATAAAGTTATTCGTTTTATTAGATTATAAATAGAATATATTATATTTTATTTAAAAGATTTTGTTTCATTAGAATATTTTATTAATACTGCATAGTAAATCAATATGGACCGTCCGTTTAAAAGTAAATCAATCTGAACCGTTCATGAATTAGTTACTATTTAGTCCATTCTCCTATAAATAGAAGCTAATTCTTTCATTATTTCTTACGAATTCACTGAAACTCTAGAGAGAAAAATTATAGAGAGAAAGAAGAAAAATATTCTGCTACTTCACTACTCCTATATCTAGTTTCTTCTAAGGTAAGGGGCATTATTTCTTTCGTATTCATGAAGAGAACTTCTGCTATTCCATTCTTTATTATTATGTTAGAATAACCTGTATACGTGGACTACCCTATACTTGGAGAAATTCTTCTATTATTCCATTTTTTTATTACTATGTTGGAATAACCTGTCTATGCGAAGTACCGCATACATGGTAAAATTCTTCTGTTATTCCATTCTTTATTATTATGTTGGAATAACCTGTCTATGCGAAGTACCGCATACATGGTGAAATTCTTCTGTCATTCCATTCTTTATTATTCTGTTGGAATATCCTGTTTGTGCGGATTACGCATGACCTAGTTCCATTCTTTATTATTCTGTTGAAATATCCTCTATGTGCGTATTACGCATGACCTGGTTTCATTATTTATTATTCTATTGGGAATAACCTGTCTGTGCAGTCTATCTCATGCATGGTGAATTCTTTTGTTATTCCATTCTTTATTATTCTGTTGGAAATGATCTGTCTACGTGGATTACCACATGGAGGATAAAAATCAATTTATAGTTTCATATATTCTATTATACTCGTATGAGATATCATTTCTTTTGTACTCGTCATGAAATATCATTTTATTTGGTATTTTATTTACGAGTTACTATTCACAAGTTACTATTCACCCGATTACTATTCACTATAGTATTATTCACTCGGGTATTCGAGGTACATTTTATGTTGGGGTACTATTCACGAGGTACTATTCTCGAAGTACTATTCACGGGGTACTATTCACGGGATACTATTTACCCGAAAAATATATTCTTTTATGTCCAAATTATTTTTGGTACATAAATATTATTCTTGAATTTTACTCTACAAAGTAGTATCATGTAGACAATTTGGACGTTATTGCTTCCTAGATAAATTAATTCTTGAACTTGTTTTATTGAATTCTTATATCATTGTCATCATCCTCATGTTTATATTATATTGAAAGATATCTGTGGCGTGTAGTGCATAGATAGACTTGGTATGATTATGACCAGGGATTATTCGGTATAATCATGACCGTAATGTTACAAATGATATGGTAAAAGTCCTCATTGGCCCGTAGTGCATTGATGGACAGTTGTTGGCATGATCATGACCATTGATTGATACACGAATATCCTTGGCCCGTAGTGCATGGATAATTTATGGTTGTGGTAATGAATATCCTTGGCCGTAGGGCAGGGATGATGTGGATTATTTATTAAGCTGAATCCCAGCGATAAAAGTAATGAAAAACCTTTTAAATCATAAAAGATTCTCTACTTGACTCTTTTAATGGATTGCTTGTTTCGCTACAGTTAAACTCTTGATGTTTGTTATATTGTATCAGTTTAACACTGTTGAAGGCTAACGATAATTTATTCTGCATTATCTTAGTCATAATATTTCTTACTGGGCTAGTTGAGCTCACCCTTTTACTTTCATTGTTCTCTTCAGGAAATGAGAACGTAGCAGGGACTAGTCGGGGAACAGAGTGACGGTCCAGATGATAGCATTAGTAGTCCTCACTATTCTATGAAATAGTGTGATAATAAATGTATTGAGGACTTATTTTGAGTTTGAATACTGTCTAGAAGACAATATTTGTATTAAAACTCACAGCTCATGTTGTATATTTAAGATTGTATTTATATTCTATACCATGTATTTGGCGACTTAGAATAGGTGATGTATACCTATTTTGGGGGCGTCACATCTAATGCGGAACAAATAAACATATACTGTTTATTTTACATAATTCTATAATATTTTCCAGGTTTATTATCCTTAATTGAATGCAAACCTTCAAAATTACAAAGGTTTACGATAAGATAACTAAATAGTTATTCTTGCAACAATCTATTACTGTATTTTGCTTTTGTCTCTATCCTTCTTCAAGCCTTCGCCTTTATCTGAAATTTATTATCATGATATAACAAGGGTGAGCAACTACTTTGCCCAGCAAGTTAAAATTCAATAAAGATATATCATGATTGAAAGAATAATAAGCTTTAAAGTTTTCAACAATTTAATAATTGTGAAGGAACATGAATCAAGATGTCAATAATTGAATGACTGAATCAATAACGTTTAAAGTCAACAAGGACTAGGAATAACTTTATCTGAACCTTAGGGTAATGAAGGTGATCAGCCTTTCATACCTGTTGAACATATACAACATGCACTAAGTGCGAATCAATAATTAGTTTAGACGTGAATAATCATCAATAATCATTCACTAACATGCTTTGAAATATAACTTGAGTTTGAGTTAAGAAAACTTGTCTACATAGTCGATTACCGCTACGCAATTTAATTTATTATCTTTATTGAAAAGATCTATCCGGTATAAGATTGATATTTCAATTAGCATATCATACCTTATTCCATAATACTATCTAACACTTAATCACATCATCAAATATTAGATAACTTAACACCATATTCATTTACTTACTTATAATCTCATCATCTTATATTGACTTGTCTAATCTTCACTCACAAAGTTAAGTATTAGACATTAAACCTTAGTCTTAGTATTATCATTATACTTTGATAATCTTTTCATCACTTATAACTTATACGTATAAGTTTTCCCTTTATATGTTATCTTAGTAAGGTAGATAACCTTTTAGTAAACAGAAATATCATTTCAGTAAACTGGATTACATTTCAGCATCCTGAAATTACAATTTCAGCAGACCACAAAATATTTTAGCAAACTGAAACCATTTCAGTAAACAAAAATCCAATTCAGCACCCTGAATTCTCATTTTAGTCTATTACAAGCATAATATAGTTCATTGAATACCAAATTCAATAATTATATTGAAAAATAACATAAATCTCTTATTTTAATCTCCCGTCGAATATTATTAATTATGTAATAATATTTTACGCTAAGGCTATTAACCTTTTAATAATATTCCAGTCAAATACTACTAATAATATCTTAATCCAATATTATTAGTCATATAAAATAATTTAAGTCATTAATCACATTAATAAACAATTTATTTTAATTGGTTTCCTTTCCTTAATTAATTTGTTTAACATTCTAAAATGCCATAAACATCACAACACTTCACACCCGACCCAAAACTTCATAAAAAATCTGCATAAGCCATGCTCAAGGGTCTCAAGTCATAAATCGTATTTTTCATATTTTTGGACATCATATATCTACTTAAATCCATTTATCCATTTATCATCATTGAGATGAAAAATACCAAATCAGTCCCAAAAATATTTCTTTTCTGAGATTTGACAGAATATAGTTTCATATTGAACATATATTTTTTCCGGAATTTTTAAAATCCATTTACTATATTTAAATAGTTTATAATAGCCAAATATTCTCAGATTTTTCATAAATCGAGATTAACTCCAAAAATTCTAAAATCTTTACAGTATGTTCCTATTATACACATATACTTCCAGTAAAAATTTTGTAATTCTTGGACTTATACACAGAGAGTTATTCGTGTGACTTCATAAAAATAGTCTTTCACCGTAAAATCCATAACTCTCAAACCATATGGCGAAAAATTCTCAAATTTTTACAAAACCTTCATAACTTCTGATATTAACACTCCAAATTTTTTCAGAATTTTTAAAGCACAAAAAGTGGACGAAAATACCCCCATTGCTGACTGGTCTAAAACAGTATAAAAAAAACGGGACTGTTTTCACCAAAATTCACACCACGACTTTTAGAAACGTGATTTTTGAGTTCTACCACTTGAGTTTACTAGTCAACACATATATCTAGAACCTCTCTTCAACGGATCGAGAAAAGAATGCATAGATCAAAAACGGTGGATTTTCAAAGCAATAAAAATTAGGTTTCATAAACTAGAAAAAATTAAGTTTCTTTTATTTTTTATTCAAACCAAATCAACACCCATTATGGGTAGATCCATACTTGAATCCATGAAAAACCCTTAGATTATAGGGGTTTGAACTTCCAAATCAAAACCCCCCTTCATCAAATTACAAAAAGAAAGAAAATAAAGCTTAAGAAAAATAATTTTTATATCTTTCTTCTTCTTCTTCTCTCATGGAGATTTTCTCTCTTTATTCCTTCTCTCATGGCTTTGGCCACTTCCTCCCTCTCTCTTTCTCTTTCCGTTTCTCCTTCTTTTCTTTTTTCTTTTCTCTTTCTCTCTCTTTCTTATCTCTTTCTTCTTTTTAGCTTCTTTCCTTCTTATCTTATTTCTTCTAATTCTTATTTCCTTCTTACTTGGACAAGTGGCCCATTCTTCTTCACAATTTGACCGACCATGTGGCCTCTTCTCCTCCCACATCTTTTTTTTAATTGCTTTATTAAATGACCAAAATGCCCATTTTTAATTTGGGTTTCAAAATTTATTTCTTTTAAGCTTTCAATTAATCCTTTGGGCTATGTAATATTTATATAGTCCAATCCTTTCCATCTTATCTCACCCTAAATATTTAATTAGGGTATTCATTCTAAATATTTAGAATTTAAATCATCACTCTTGTACATTAAATTTTATAACACAATTAAACTTGTTTCAATTAAGTTATAAAATTAATAACTTGAGATAATAAAAATATCTCTTAAATTAATATAATATCTAATATTATTATTCTCCCACATGCAACTTAATAATTGGGCTCACTTGGCCTTAACCTTCCATCCATATTTGTTTTATATTAAGCATATTAATGACTAAATTATTCTTCCCACAAGTGAGCTTAGTTTGGGCCCTTAATTAATTTCATTGAGCTAACAAATTTTCTTGTTTTACTTACTAACAAAAACTAACTTGGGCTTTCAACCCCACTTAAATTGGGTCATTATAATACGTGTCACACACATAATATATTGGACTAGATTAAATAATTTAATCATCCTTAGTCACTTTATCTACAAGTCCTATGCTTAATTAATTAATTGGACTCGTTTAAATAATATAACTTCCTTAGTCCATTAAATTTTAATTCACTTGAACTCTAAATAAATTATTGGGCTATGATATTATTATAGTCAAATACTTTTAATTCTATTTTACCCTAATCATTAATATGGGTTCCACTACACCTTTGTAAATAAATTCCTTACTCATGCGTTTTTAATTTTATAACCCAATTAGACTTGGTTATAAAATTAATTATTTTGAGATATATAAAAATAAATCTCTTAATGTTAGTATATATATTTATATACTAATATTCTCCGATATTATAACCTCTTAGGTTATTTAATTATCACACCTAATAAATATATTAGGTTACATAACTTAATTCTTAATTCACTTTTATATACAAAATAAATGTATTCATATTATATAATATATATTTATTTAATCATATACATAATTCACATAATCATAACATATTTCACTTCTCACACTAATTTTGATTTTTTTCCATAAAAAGTCAACTGTTGACTTTGACCAAAAAGTCAACCCTTACACATTTTGTGTTTATTGTCTATTATGACTAAACTTAACGTTCTGAACGCAACCGAGCAGTCCATGCTTCAAAATTCTATTTCTAGCTCAAATTTTAAATTTTAAATTACTCCATTCTTATTGCCAATCGTATTAACTAATTAACAACTTTATACTTATTCAAATTCTTATTTGCCAGTCAAGACCAATGTTCAAGCTATGTTAATTACTAACATAGTTTTATCTTGATCCTTATATCATTAACTTAATTTATCATTCCTCTTGCTAAAATATATATAAAACCTTACTAAGTATAAATATTTCTATACATATACTCATCTTCGTTTAACCTCATAGCATCTCTTCATGTGAAATCTTATCTCCTTAATAAAATTTCCATATGTACTTATACAATATTTCTTAGACTATTCAATTCACATCGAATTTACAGGTATCGTAATACCTTATTCTTGATATTTCTTCAATTACATATTAATATATTTCTAGGGTTTTGGAATTTTGTAACCCATATTTTTTCTATTCTCATTCGAATAGCAAACCATATAGGTTTTACTTGAAAATTGTAAATAAATCCTCAAATTCTCATCTAGGTTTTATTCTTTAATCTTTATTTTAATCAATCAAGATTTTATGAATTTTTGGGTTATCACAGAAAACTTGAAAACATATTCTTTCTTTTCAACCATGATATATCTTCATTGTATTTAAAACTTGCTAAGCAAATTTGTTGCTCATCCTTGCTATATATATCATGATAAAATTTTTAGATTAAGATGAAGGCTTGAATAAAGACAGAGGCAAAGGAAAATTTCAGAATTTGATTATTATGCAGTTAGAATTATTAAATTTTTTGACCCAAAATGCATTGTAAATCATTTAAGATATTGAAGGTATGTATTAAGTTAAGGTTGTTGACCTTGGGAATTATGTTGTAAAGATTTATTGTATAAATAATTTATGATTATACCTTCCGCAATAGTTATAAAAATGATGTATCATAACGTACCAGGTCAGAGGTAAAAGGTGCCCGGATTTGGGGATGCTACAAGACATGGCAGAACTGAAGATTTAAATATAAAGAAGCTATGCAGTTGATGCTGATGACGTAATTGTGGCTAATTAGAAAGCTAATCTCAAAGCTCTACAATACAGTTCATCATGAACACTCAGAATTGACTAGTCAAAAATGTGAAACACAAGTCTATGATCCTGAGGTTTTTCAATGCTGATAAACACCAAAGATAAAGAACTTAAGTGAATAACTTATCAGCACATCAACCTTCATTATGAATAGCTCCTGACAATCAGAAGAAGTGAAGCTTCAACAAAAGAATTCAGCAAGCAGGAAGACAATGATCAACAACGCTACTAACTACCATAAGATGAAGAGTATTCAAGCCATCTTAGTAGCACCTCAAACACCTCTACAATAGGAAGAATGGTCGGTGGATCCTGGTCAGTAGTGACCGAATTATCAATTCTAAGTGACTTGATGTCGAGACCTATATGACTCAAAGGAATCCTACGGATTCAGTTGTGAATGGTTTACTGGGCCTATGTCCAATAGTGGATATCCTACTTGTTGAGTAAAAGATTGGGGTAAAAGTTGTTTAGTCGCTGAACCACTTAAAACCTCCCGTGCCTTTTACTTTCTGCACTTTACATTACGCACTCTATAAACTGCTATATCTTCTATGTGTTTGATTATTCATAAATCTTGTTTAAGAATTGAGATTTGTAAGTAAATCTTTAAGGGAGTTTTTCCAACTTATATTCCGCTGGGTATAGATAATTTTGAATAATTAATTACTTGGTAACTCTCAAATAAGTAATTATGAAAGAATTTTTTAATGATTTATTTAAGCCCCCTTCCAAATCTATATTATTCCTTTTGGAAAATAACAATTGATATCAGAGCAGGTTTTCACGAACATAAAGCTTACGCTTTGAGTTAATCCAAGGCATTAATCTAAAACCAGTTCTAAACTGAGTAATGAAATTCAAACACATCTTCTAAACGAAGATAAACTCACATGCTGAAATCTATATATACAGGTATATTCAAAGGAGTGTTAATGATCTGCTTGATGCTATCTAGAATTGATCTACACGCTTAAACAAAGTCATTGATATTATCAGATATGCCTATCAAAATAATGATAGAGCAGCAAATCGAGCTATCCATCTATAGGGAAGTGAAAAAGCTGCTAGAACTACATGAATTCAAGAATACGTTCTTAGAATGTATACTCGACGATGCCAAATTTTTCATCCATACCAAAGGAGTCAGAGAAGTGTCATTAGCTTTGGTCAAGAGCATAACTTTTAAGTCATCTATGTTCTTTGAAGAAATGATCAATGGAAAATGAAAGACTCAATGTGCTTCTCAAACAATCTGGTTGAAGTGGCAAGACTCATCTCAACAAAGATCTAAACCTTGAGGTTCTCACAGGCTATGCAAGGAATATGGGATGTTAAAATATTTTCCTCTATTTTAAGAGCAAGGGATATACTAGATATGCTCACCTCTTAACTTTTATCTGATAAAACAAGACGATCTTTTTGGAAGTGCTAGAAATAATGATTGTTGCTAAAGGTAAAGATTTAAAAATTCATTTCACCAACAAAACCAAAATGCTCAAGTTGAACCACTGGCTGTCAAGAGATTAGTATCAATGAGGTATAAGACATTGTTTTTTTGTACATTTGTTTCAAGAATTATTTTATATGCTATTTTTTGTGTGTTGCAATAATCTTAACATGTTTTAGTGTTCTATTGAATATACAATTTCTACTTCAAAAGGAAGAAAAGAAATGGTAGGCAGAACTTTAACTCTATGAAGAATTATCTCTCTATCCAAGTTTAAAGTCGAAAATAAATCTTCAAAGAAGAATTCTAAAGTATATGCACTGAGAAAATCTACTCTTATTCTTGTGATGAGAAATGAAAATCTCAATATGAACTCATCATTTATCATAGGATTTTTACTGATCTCTTGTCAGAAACTTAATTTGACAAAACCAGTTCTGAAGTTTGAAGATCTATCTTCTACCTCAGATGTGGAACTCTTAATAAAAATTAGTAATAGTGATTAACTTCCTTCTTGATTGGAGATGTTACTATTATGAAATTTAAAGAGATTGCTTAAGTTAAGTACTTCATGTTGATAGTATAATATGATAAGATAAGTTAAGTTAAGTTAAGTTAAGTACTTTAGGTTAAGTTAAGTTAATATGATAAGAGCTATCTGTCACTCAATAATCTAATTTTTTGATAAATCGTAGAGTGTAGCCAAAACTATAGTAGTACCTTGAAGAATCGTAGAACCTGATCAATTCAACGAATCAATTAGGTGCTACTAGTAGAGTTGATCATTACTCTGTGAGATTTCAAAATTGTAGATCATAGTAAAAGCAAAAGGAATACAAACCAAAAAGGGAAAAGGTTGTCATCCACATATGTCTTTGACAAATGATATTCGTACACACACACACACACACACACACACACACACACTTATATAGCATTTTATATGAATTAGTCATCAAATGTGCAAATGAAATTTACACTGTTATGATAATGTCATTTTATATGAAGATCCAAAATATCTAAAAATTTGGATAGTCATATATATAACTAACCCAGCAGGACCCAATTATCAATGGGTACAAAAGATAGAACCTTTTATAAATTGTAGGTACAAGGATTATTCTATTTACAAATCCCCAGGTTGTTGTTTGAAGAATGCAATTGCCATAAAGATTCTCATGACACCAAGAATGGTCAAATCAACTTCATGAATAATATCTCTGATCATCAAAAGCTAGTACTCGATCAAGGATTACTCCTTTAATTTGAAGATGAAGGAATTTCATGAACATTCATTAAAGCTCTATCTTTATGAAGAAATCGTCAAAGAACCTCTGATCTAAGAAGCATGTGTCTCAACGATTAACACCTATGATAACAATTTGTGAATCATGCAAAATCAAAATTCATCTCAAGAAACATACTTATTTCTCAGACTGAAGATCAAACCAACTCTACTACTGTAAGGGCTTGTCAAAGTAAAAGGAAGGAGAGAAATATAGATATCAGTTAGAAAAAGGAAGAAGCTTATCAAGGATTGATTGGTCCTCAAGCTCATAAAACTCCTGATCAACCAAAGGATAAACATAAGTCGACAAGAAATAGCCATCCAAGAAGGTCAAGAGGATGTACAAACTTCTGGAGAAGAGAAAGATGCAGATGACCTGAATATTCCTTTATCTAAGTTGATTTCAGAAAAGAAATAACGGAATCATCGAAGAAAGGCTCATGCTCAATCAAAGGAGCAGACTAAAGAATCTATGTCTTCTTAAATTGATGAAAAGAGGAAAAGGAAAAGAGCTAAGAACCAAACAAGGATGATTCTAACTCAGCGATCGGCACATTCTTCAAATGCCCCTCAAACAATTGATTCATATCATCAACGATCATAGAAGATGTCACCAAAAATGTTGACCCAGCGATCGTAATGCCTAAAGATCCTTTCTCTGAGAAAGAGCAACAAAGGGAATCTCAAATCCCTCTCCCTTATCTCGGTCTTTTACTTCTCAACAAATACAACAAACTCTTGGCTATCTTTATGGAAAATCTTATCCATTAATGATGTGCTGAATTTTTACTAATCAGTAAGAAGTTCCAGAGATTGATCACTTTCTTCCAAATAAGTGTAAAGGCATTGGAACAGACAAACTAAAGAGAGTAAGGACTCTTGATTTGAAGAAATAAAGATCTAACCTCCGTGGCTCCACAAATCATCATACTCTGGTCCATAAGTCAGTCAAGATATGACCCTAAGGAAGAAATGTTGCATAACAAGTTATGAAGGAATATGTTACTAAGCAAAAGGGAGAAACAAGGAAAGTTGCTATCAACATTCAGAACTAGAGGAAGCTATCTATATAGGGAAGCAACCAGAACTAAAGAAGCAAGTAGAAAAATCAAGGAAGACTAGGCCAACCTGGAAGAAGCAGGAATTAGAAGCAAGACTGCTATTTACTCAACGAGTAGAGCAAATGAGTAACTTTTATAGAACCTTTTATTAACAGACTTCAGACTTGAAGAAGATCCACATATCTTCGAGTAACCGGTTACATAATTTGAGGGGGAAATGCTCAAGAAAATGTTCTAAGTCTTAATCTCTTAAAGAACCAAGAAAATTGATGCATAAAAGAGAATCATCGTTGAACTAATTGGAGTCGTAGGGTGAAGATTTTTACATCTAGTCAACTCATGACCATAGAAAATAATTACTGTGGAGCTATAGAGGAGTGAATTCCACGCGCTTGAAAGGAGAGTGAACAAACTATTAAATAATAATATTGGGTAGTTACAAAGTCTCAAAGTTGGAAAAGACAGTTGATGCTCATATAAAAAATGGAACGTGTCTCAAAGTGCTATATTGAAAGGAACTTATCTAATAAATATTTCAAATTCTGAATATTACTTTTCCCGATCAAACCTCTAAATCTATAAACCTACAAACCTTTCATCTACTCAGAATCATTGATTATTTCGTACCACCCACCTAATCAAGTTTTAAAAACCCTAAAAACATCTTCAGAAAACCAAAGTCCATTCCTCTTCAGATCAACCTTAATGAAAAACTTCCATGGTAAAGGAAAAAGGAAAGCATATAAGGCTACTAAATAACAGTCAGAAATGAACGTCATTCAAGATTATGATACATCCATGAACCCGTCATCTTGGAAGAAATGAAAAAACAATAAAGATAAAAATGCCAAGAATGATGAATATGCCTAAATAAGTTCAAATGAAACCTTAATATGTTCTCAAAGAGCAAATGAAAAGGTCATTCTAACTGACGATAGCAAGGCAGAGCAAGGAATTGAAAATATGGAGGTCCTCAAGGTATCCACCGATGGAACAGCTGTAACAACTTGGAGAATCCGGATTGTTTAGAATTTAAGTTTAAAGAATTAATTATTAATAAAATGAATTTTTATTAATATTATTATGTGCTATGTGTTTATTAATCGTTTTATAACCTAGGATGAATATAAGTCGGGAGGATTCTGGCTACGAGCTAGACTGAACGAGTAAGAATTTTGAAGACGAAAATAAAAAAATTTTGAGAACAAAAATATTTATGGAAAAAAGACGAAATAAGCACTATTCACCCGACAAAATAAAAGGGTTAGGGTTTGAATAACCTAAGCCTTTTCGAGAGTTCGGTATGTCGAAATGGCATTTCATCAAAAGATTTGACAATAATATATCGTGAAAAGTTAAGTAAGCCGATAAAATTTTTTCTCGAAAAACGTGCAGAAATCGGACGAAATAAAAATAACGAAAAGTACTGCTATGCACTTTTCACTTGTTTAACTACGTTAGGGTAAAACGTGAAGGAAAATGCTTAACGCAAAAAAGTATTTTTCAATTTTTCAAAAATTTGAAGAATACGTAAAAGTTAATCGGTAAAGAAAAGACGAAATATCCAAAAATATTTGGATTCCGAGAATCGCAGTTTTTAAAACTGTCGAACAAAACCAGAAAGACGGAACCACGAAACTTACAAGAGAAGTTTCGTGAATAGTAAGGAGGTGTATTGAGGAGGTAGGAATAGTATGAAGGTGTGAATAGTAAGGAGGTTCGGGGGGCAAAATGACTATTTTGCCCCTAGCCTTGGTTTTCTATAAATAGGAAGCTTAATTCATTTAAATAGGATTTTGAAAATCCTATAACTAGAGAGAGAAAACTTGAGAGCTTGGAAAAGATGAAGAAGGAAGAGAGTGAGCATGAATGATAGGATCAAAGGTGATCGTGAAATAGAAAAGCTTGCGAATCGCCGGCTTTGTCTAGCGGAAGAAAAATAAAGAGGAAATGTATTAAAACCTAACTCCTAAGTTAACTTTTCTTAAGTTTTTATGTTCAGAACATAGCTTAATGAGAATAAGGAGTAAAAGATGTTAGAAATAGTTTCATATGGTTGAAATTGTAAGAAAATGAAGAAATAAGAATTGGAAGTTTATTTTATAAACTATAAACTGTGCGAAGCCTCGCGCAGGCGCGCCGCCCGTGCGCGCCGGCGCGCCGCCCGTGCGCGCCGGCGCGCCGCCCGTGCGTGCCGGCGCCCAGCTGGGGCTGGGATATCGCACAGGCACACTGGAAGTCACGCTGGCGCGCGCCCAAGGTGTGCTAACTTTGACTGCTTTGACCTATTTTGTTAAAATGGCCATAACGTTTTCATACGAACTCCGATTGAGGCGATTCAAGATGATCCGAAACGAGGACGGATAGACCTACAAGTTTTGTTCTTTAAGGTTTTCAATTTGAGGTCACTAGGAAGGGTCAAAATGGTCATATTTGGGACTGTTGTGTTTTAGGAGGCAATCGGAGGGCGTCGGGCATGCACGTATGCAAGTGTAGTGCTTTTGACGATAAAAGATATTCTTCTAAGTTATAAAACATGAATGTTAGTAAATATAATGATACTTAACATTGATAAATGATGTATTAGATAAGTTGTATAAGCATACTAAGCATACATAAGAGAAACAAATCGGGCGTGTGACGAATGAATGTCGAAACGCCGTGCCAAGTGTTAATGAATGTAAAAAGTGTTTTAAGTCGAATGAAATGAATATTATAAGATACAAAATGGGTTTAATATAAAACCAATAATGATTCCTAGTAATACTTTAACACTTGAATGAACTTCGAGTATGAAATATAGTGAGATATAATTCAAAAGTTAACATAATCCAATTGAACATTGTGCATTTATGATAGGAAGGGTTATGAGATATAGAGTAAAGTTTATATTACAACTACTATGTGTTGCTATGTGACTAATAGTTAATGTGAGTGATTATATAATTGTGTAGGGCACGTGAAGTGCAGATAGCTGTAAGCTGTTAAACTATTGTTGGTAAACAACGATCAAGGCAAGTCTTTATGTTCCTATTTGCTACGTGAACTTGATGATTAATTGTTTTAAGTCTTTATTGCAAATAACATGGTGTGTTATATTTTTGTTGAAAGCATGAAACGTCAAAGTCAACTTATGACTACGTTAATTAGGTAAAGCATGCTGATTGAGTAAGGAACTCAATCTTTATACTTGTTATATGAACTGTAGCATGTATGTTATGTTAGTCCAATGTTTAAAAAATATATGTTGAGCATGTTATTATGTGTTATGTGATGCATGAAAACTGTAAGATTTTGCTGGGATGTCGAGCTCAACCTTGCAAATAACCATTTTTGCATGTCAAGATTTCAAGGTAAAGTTATGTGTTACCTAAAAGATATGAACCCGACGTGGTACTTGAGGATTTATACACTTTGGTTGCGTTATTATTATTTGAACCATGTTTAAGGTTCCGAATGATGTATAAATGTTGAATTGTAATATCATTTCGCGATGTAAACTATTGTATTATTAATTTGATTATGAGATATTTAGATGTAAAGGTTGAAGATTTTGGGAACGAGGATAGTTTGTAATAGAAAATTTTAGTTGTTCCACAAATTTTCAATGGTTGTATTATCATTTAATGATGTAAAAGTAGAGGTTGAAAGCATTATTAACGACTAAAATCGAGAATTAAATTGTATGAATTATGGGGTCGTTACAGATTATATGAATGAGTAGGTAAAATAAGTAAGGAATGGTGCTCTAGAACATCAAATTCCAAGAAAAAATGGAATCGCAATCCAAAATATCAATTAAAAACGAAGAACAAACGAAGAACACGAAGAACATTCGAAGAACACGAAGAATGTTGTTGATGGACAAATTTAAAACCATCGTATGATAACTGTTGTTGATGGACAAGTTTAAAACCATCGCGTATAAGTTAGTTGCTTATTGCTTGGTTAGGAACGGTAGAAATGTTCATGAAGAACGAATTAAAACTTTGCTATAACGAAGTTATGGCAAAAATTTTGTAAAAGACGAATAAGAATTAAAAAGTTAGTAAATGGACCCGAAGGTGTAGGGTTTATTAAGAAAGTAAGAGAACGTAGAAAACGTGAGTCATAGACTTAAGAACAAATGAGTTCGGATAATCGAATTACGGACGAACGAACGAAGAACATTAAAAGCGTAAAAATTAACAAAGAATGAAGATCAAGCCAATCGAATGGCATGTTAATGGATTTAGAACGAAGTTCTATCTAAGGGATATTGAAGTACATAAGATAAGGAAGAGAATGTCTTTAGAACAACCTCGTTCCGAGTTATAACGAAGGAGTTATGAGATCGGGAAGTAAGTGTCTCAAAATTGATTTAACACTTAGAGAAATTTTCTAGGGTTAGGGCTTGGCACCGCGACGCCAGTCATGCCTTATAATGTGGTGCTGCAGCACCAGACCGGGGAGCCAGGTACTGCCAACTCGCACCGCGGCGTGAGAGATAAAGAAGAGAGTGGCGTCACAGAGCCGGTGTAGGGAAAAAGCCCGATAATGAGCTTTTAACTGCTCAAAACCTGGGGAAGTGTAACGAAAGCTAATGAACGTGTAGTTCATCGAATGTAACACTTAAACAAGTAATTTAAACCTTTAGTACATGTTGAATAAAATGATCAAAAGAGATTAAAAGATCAAGAAGGTAATAAATAACGAAAGTATTAAGTAAGATATGAATTATCAAGAAAGCCGTAACAAACGGTAATAAGATTAATGGAAGCCGAGCATATTTCAGATATAGAATGCTAGAAGGAAATGTAAGCATTAAACACTTTAACCGACGTGAAGATTGAGTGTACGCAAGTACTAAGCGGATAGAACCTACACCCAATGTATGGTTTGACCGTAAGATAATGAAGATCAATGATTAAACCAGGAATGGTAAAGAATTGAATAACGATAATGACGTTAACGTAACAAAACTGAGTTAATGAGTAATTTGAATGATTGTTTTGAGTATACAAAAGGCTGTATGACTTGGACGATAGAGAATGAATCTTGAGGTATGACATTTAGTTGCCAGGAAGCCGTAAGGAATAAGAAATTAACTTAACGAACATTATAGTTTAATAATTCGGATAAGTTAAATGAATTTAGGTTGTAGTACAATCGTAACATTTGATAGTTGACATATGGGAGCTGGGCTAAACAATTCTTTCAGAGAGTGAAGGTATATACAAAACTGGAAATCGATCTAACTCACTGTGATGACAGTGTAGATGAGACGGGAATTTGTTTGTTGGTTGTTTGTGGAAAATCACTCAGAGTACCATATGGACTACTAGCAAAGAAGCGATGTGTGCTGAGTCCTATAGAAGTTATAAGAAGAAGATAAGAATAGAAATAATCAAAGATGATGAACGTTTTTAGTAAGACATCTCCGTATGTTATGAAGACGTAAACTGGCAAAAGAAGTTAGTCGCGTAAACTTATATTGCAAGAACGCTAACCCTAAGAAGTAAAGTTAAGTAAACCAATGCGTAAGTTCAATATATTTCTAATTGGTGTTTATGTTTTCTCCTTATGTGTTATATAGGAATTGGAATGAGCAGTTCAGCGTAAGCTGTAGCTGTGCGTAAGGCAAGTTTCCTAACTTCATTCACATTCTAAATGAATGCTAGTTTCTTAAACTTCTTAGATGTTGAACTTGAAAAGTTCTGTCTATGTGCGAATGTGCAATATTGGTACAAGGTGGTAGAATGTATGAGGCCTTTAGCTATAATGTGAACACTTTGGTGTTTCAATGATATGAACTGTTCTATGATTGAGCTGTTCAATACAAGTATGTTCTATTTATACATGAACCATTATTATTAAGTCTGTGCTAATAATTCTAGCCAGACAGGATGTGTATAAAAAAGGTAGAGGAATGAAAGTATTTCAAAGTGAAAGTGAATGATGTTTTAAGACGATACGAATCGAAACTATTCCTATTATTCAAGCTGCTTCATAACCTTTGTTCGGTTATCGAAGTTCTAAAGGAACGTTTAAACTCTTGAAGTTATGAGTTCAACTGTTATGACTTGCTGGGCAATTGAATGCTCACACTTGTTTTAAACGAAAAACATTTTTAGCGAACGAGGTTAGAAGAACTTAAGGATCCCGTAAAGATCAAGCTGACGGTATCCAGATGAAGTGTCATTCAGAATGTTAATGAGCGAGAGGATCAAGTGAACACTTATAATATAGAAAGATGAAATTGAACTACAGACTAGTTTAAGGAACTGTTATGTATCCTTGGTGGTGGATAAAAGTCACTCTTGTAAGATGAAATGAATAATGTATTTATTATTATTTGTAATGAAAAAGGTTATAAGGTTTTCAGAACCTAGGATTTGAGAGTGTATGTTATTATATTTTAGTATATAATGATGTATGTTGGATGAATGATGTACTCGTGACGTACGAAATTCGGGTGTGAAGATAAACCAGATTTTGGGGCGTTACAACAGCTTAAGAAGACGGTGGCATGGATGACATCTGCTTGAATAAAATTCAAGAAATCATCAATCACGCATAGATGATGATGGAGTCAAGAAAAGGAAAAGATCTGACTAAGAAATGAAAAGGAAAATGAAGAACAAACGAATGGCAGTCTCATGGGAGTCAGAAAAGATCTTCATCAAATTCAGTCAAACGGTACTTCTGCTGAAGATCCCATCTTCTCATAACAAGGGCTATGTAGACACTCAAAATTTTCTTCTACTGTTACTAACATTGCAGGAGGACAGATTCGTCTTTTAAGAGGGAACCCTGAAAGACAATCCAAATCCATACAAAATAATACCAAAAGTTCATCATCAAACCCCAGATCGTAATCTGGGAGTAACCAAATCCAATCTCGGAGATAACCCCGAGGCCTGCAGCTAAAATATCGGACCACACACCGGAGAAGACCGATTAATCTCAGAGATGACCCCGAGGTATCCAGTCTCAGTCCCAACCATGGGAATAGGACAAGCCAACCTCAGAGATGACCCTGAGGATAGTCAAAGTCAACAGCAAGCCAATCTCAGAGATAACCCTGAGAAAATACTGCTACAACTGCGCAAAAATCGAAGATAACCCCGGGAGGGGAAAAATGGTCATTTTTCTCACATCAAATCAACTCATCTCAACTCAAATTACTTCAAAGGAAGTCCCACAAGAGCGATATCTTAACTTCTGAGTGCAAACTACGCAAAACGGCTCAACGGATTGCCTGACGGACTCCCGGGAATGCCATTTCGGTCATGGACCCATCTTCTTGAAATTAAAAAGGTCAAATCATGTCATTGTGTAGCTCTCGGAAAGAGCTTTCCAGAATGATATGGCACGCTTCCATCGGACTCCCGGATTGAAAGTTATGAGCGACCGAGCGAACAGCGCGTACGTACTTCGACACGGCGGGACCCACACTGCCCATGGCACCCCGGGCAGCCGTAGGTACACCTGCTACTAGGTGCCGCAGGTAGACCTGCAGCTCCCCCCTCTATAAATATGGGGCTTTGGGTGCTAATTTTCTAAGAGAAAAAGACGGGGAAACCCTGTAGAACTCGCTCCACACTCGCCCATACAGTGTATTTGCCCACTTTTAAACACATGTGAGCTCATATATAGCTCTCTTTTGTACCTACAAAAGCCAATGTTTACCCACTCTAAAGATATAGAAGCCTTTTCTAGCAGTCAGCTGGAATCCTTCTCACACACTTTAGAGTCTTTCTCTTTATCTATGCACACACCCTTCTACACGTTGAGAGTCGTGTTGCTTGCTTTTGCCCGAACTTCGGTCCGTGGTTTCCTTTCAGTCTATATATATATACATACATATATATATATATACATACATATATATATATATATATATATATATATATATATATATATATATATATATATATATTGACTAACATTATCGAGTTATGCCTCGATTGAGCCTAGACTTCGGTCTGGAGCGTTTATTTGTTTTTCTATATATATATATATGAACTGTGTGTCGAACTTTGCTCGATGAGCCTAGACTTCGGTCTGGAGCGTTTACTGCTTTAATATATATATATATATATATATATATATATATATATATATATATATATATATATATATATATATATATTAACTGTGTGTCAAACTTTGTTCGATGAGCCTAAACTTCGGTTTGGTGCGTCTAATTGCTTTCTTATATATATATATATACTTATATATATGAACTGCTATCGAACTCTGTTCGGTGAGCCTGGATTTTATATCCGGTGCGTTTACTCGCTTTCCTATATATATATATATATATATATATATATATATATATATACACTTATATATATGAACTGTGGTCGAACTATGTTCGATGAGCCTGGATTTTACATCCGGTGTGTTTATCGCTTTTATATATATATATATATATATATATATATATATATATATATATATATATTTCGTCCCACCTGGAGTTTCCTCCATGGTGGTTGATCGTTTGTACAGCTTTCTTTACGTTTCGTCCTGCCTGAAGTTTTTTTCGTGGCGGTTGACCGTATTTACTGCTTATCTACGTTTTGTCCTGCCTAGAGTTTCCTCCGTGGCGGTTGATAGCTTTTAAAAGCTTTATTTATATTTCTGATCCCTATGGAGGTTCTTCATGGTTGGTGATTATGTCTGTATATATATATTTACGGCTTTTATATATATACATGCTTACTGCTTTTATACAAATTGCGGTATCATGTGAGCCTAGGAATCATGTGATCACAGATTCATCCCATTGGATCTAGATTCGGTTCCCGTGATGGACATTTTCAGCTGTAAGCAGCTTATAAATTATTCTGCGGTATCTGAATTTCCTCTGATGGTTTCCATACCCACAAGGAAGTCGGCATTATTTTTGTACATTATTTTTGTACGGATGCTTCGCATCTGTCAAAATAAAATCAACCAAGCCGCGCATTTGATAAAATGGGAGTGCAAAAGGCCTCAATTACTATTGAGTGACAGGGTTTGAAAAAACCTCTTTTATAAAACATCATTGCCATATCTTGCATAAAACTAAATTTTTACATAAATTCAAACCCTGTGTATATAGGTGCGAACGAGGCCTCGCACTACTTCCAAATAAACAGCACATTGACCCCCCCCACACACACACACACACACTCAGATAATGGTTTCTTTAAAAGAGGCAGTCACCGTGGTAACACGGATGTCGGGGGGTGCCTAACACCTTCCCTCCGCATAATCAAGTCTCCGGACCCTAATTGAATCTCGGTTTCACTGACCCGTTTAGCAGTGTCACATCACTGGGTCAATGTGCAAACCTTTTCTCGGTTGTGTTGGTACAACCATTTAAAAAACCAACTGGCGACTCTTATAGTCCAATCGTCGACATTATACATGTCGGACCTTTTTCACTTATTTTTTCACACAAATCTAACATAAAAATGAGAACACCAAAGAACAAGTAACGGAAAGGGACATCAAAAAATCTCGACGTCGACAGGTGGCGACTCTGCTGGGGACTCCAGTAAGAGGACTTAAGCCGCTATTTTAATCTTTTCAAAACTGTTATCTGCTTGTGTGTGGATGTTACATTTACATTGGATGAATGTGTACGAATGCATGTCTTGTTTATTTAGTGTCTCGCACTATAAACTGCCTATGATGTTAGTGCCTCGCACTATAAACTGCCTGTGATGTTAGTGTCTCGCACTATAAACTGCTCATGATATTAGTGCTTCGCACATGTCATCATTTCATACGGTGAGACGCGATGTATGTGAATGTATGTTGTGTGGTCCCTCCACCAGGAGTTATCCCGTCGGTGTTTGATTACTTGACTCGTGAGAAGCCTGATTCTTCGAGGCTCAGGAAAGGCACCACCCAAATTCGCTCCAGTTGAAAGACCGGATTAACTTCCCGTCAAGTAGATTGCAATGATTTGAGAACCTTCATGCCAAAAAGCCACGAGAGTAACCTAAGATAGGTCAGCCTCTGATAAACCCAAAACGGAGGAAAGTCTCTTCATTCTCTCATTTCAATTACACAATTTCATGCCATATCTATCTCCATGTAATGAGAAATATAAAGAAATGTGTACACATATACATACATGCTACAGACAGCTGACATTCGTTTTGCAGGATAAATTTCCTAAAATGGACACATCACATAGCATGTTATTATTCACATTCCCTAAAGACTAAACTATGCAAGTCTTTCGCAGGGAAGCAATCGATCCCGTTACCCGGTTAAAGTCTAAAAAGGCTACAGGCCTACAGTCAATCCAGTTTCTCGCAAGAAATTTGATAGATTAAGCAAACAAATTGCAGATTTGGCTGTTTTACTCAAAGAATTACACCAGTCTAATCAGGGTCCCAAGATATCCGTACATGCTGAATCCTCCATACAAGGAGGGAATCCGGTCATTACCATACCTGAATTGCAGTTGGATATGACCAACAAAACTCATGATGCTGCCCATCCCACTAGAGACCCAGACACTGGTGACATCAAAAAGAAAGTCCTCCAAATGGAAGAGACCATCCGGTCAATCAAAGGGACTGGAAATTATGGGAGTGTCACCTATTCAGATCTCTACATATTCCCAGGGGCTCGATACCCTACCAAATTCAAAGTCCCAGAGTTTGAAAAGTACAATGGGGCAGGCGATCCCTATACTCACCTCAAAGTGTACATTGGCGAACTGGGGTCTTATGCTGAAGATGAAAGCCTCAGAATGCAACTTTTTCAAAAGAGTCTCACTGGAGAGGCTAAAGCCTGGTATGCTCGACTTGATAATGCCAGAATACACAATTGGGAAGAATTGGCCCATGCATTTCTAAATCAGTACAGTTTTCAGTCACAAATGGCGCCAGATCGATACCAATTGACTAAAGTCAAAAAGTAAAGTACTGAATCTTTTCGAGAATATGCCCAAAGGTGGAGACATCTAGCAGCGCAAGTCATTCCATCAATGACAGAAACTGAGATGGTAATGACGTTTATTGACATCCAAGAGGCTCCGTACTACGAGAGGATCCTAGCAGGCATAGGAAAGCCATTCTCAGAAATGATCAAACACGGCGAAATGGCTGAGATGGGCCTAAAGGCAGGCAAGATTAAAGACTTCACTGCCTTAGAAGCAGTCGCCAAGCATATACAGACTGGAAAATATGCAAGCGAACCCAAGAATGTACCCGATAAAGGCATTAAAGATGTATCCCTTGTTGTACAGGGGAAAGCTAGGAGACCAACATACAGTCCCCCCATTTGGAAAATACAAGAAAATCTGTCGTCTTAACAACAGGCTACATTCAACCAATGCCCAGACAGGAAAAGAAAATTTGAAAGAACGGAAAATCGGGTATTCACTCCACTGGGCGATTCCCTTGAACATGTATTGGCGATATTAATGGATCACAAGAAAATTACCGAATTAGCCCCACCTCTGGAACCAAGGAGCAAAAGATACAATCCAAGCCAGAGATGTGCTTACCACTCAGGGTCTCTAGGACACGATACACAGGATTGTTGGTCCTTAAAACATAAGATTCAAAATCTGATCGAAAGTGGCAGTATTGTGGTCGAACAACCTGACCAACAAAATATCAACACCAACCTTCCGTTGCGACATGATACTGAAGAAGTAAACATGATCGGGTCAGGAAGCGCTGAAAGGTATCCAATTCGTAAGTACATACGAAGAATGGAGGAATACCCCCAAAGGCACATAAAAAATATCCTAGAGTGGGAAAACTCGGAGGAGGGTATTCTAGTAATGCAAAAATTGGATGCAATCCAGAATCAAGTAAACCTGCTGGCTAGGCTGATAGTGCGCCAACATCAGGAAACAAAGCAATTTTTCGCTCAACTATCAGAAAGCCAAGAGAAAAAGGACTCCACGATGAGCCAGCTAAATAAAGAAGATCAAAGCAGGCTAAAAATACAAGAAAAAGGGGATGATAAAATTGCTAGAAGATCTCGCCAGCGGAAGAATCGATCGAGGGAATGCGAATTCTCAAAGATGAAAGATCAAATAACCTCCAAAAGAGTTCAGAAATTCACCCCTCTAAGCAAATCTAATGAAGAAATGCTACACTTTCTGATAAGCGAAGGAAGGATTACTGAGTTGCAGCCTCCTATAAAGCCCAAGATAAAGAGTTATGACTCCACCAAGATATGTCTCTACCATTCTAACTCACTTGCACATACAACTAAAGAATACTGGTCTTTGCGACATAAAATCCAGGATCTCATTGAAAATGGAGAGCTCGATATAGAATTTTCCATGACAAAAAAAGGCGAAAAGGAAATAAAAAGCTTAAGATGTCCATTCGAGATAGGCAGTTCAAATAAGGTGAAGGCTATGAACTATAATTATGCCAGCACACAAGGTGGACTGATCCTAATGCAAGAAATGGCAGAAGAGACAAAGGCATCCCCAAAGGAGATTTCCCCGCCAACATCAAACGTTCTATGGTTCCAAGATATCAACCACGTTCCTGATTTTATCACCTTGGATGATGCGGAGGAAATACTAATCATTTCCAAGGAGGGAAAAGCCAAAAAGGAAAGTTCTTTGCAGGAAATACAACAACAGTTCGAGGGAGATTTCATGGTTGAATCCTTTGAAACCCATGAAGAAGGCGAAGGAATAGATAAAGAAAAAGGTGGTGAGATTGTCGGGGAATCCAACCCATTAAAGAATCCAGAGTTCATCCCTTTTTGCGATGCATCCATTTCAAGCGTCCCTGAGGAGTGTACTGAATCAGGAAGCGATCAAGTTATGGCCACAAGCGAAGACATTCAGAATCAAGGGGTAACCTCTATCATGAGCCCTGAAGGCAACATAACCACTGACAACTGGACTATCAGGCCTCAACTAGACAATAAGATGTAGATCCAGGGGATAAAGTTGCGAGTTCCAGAAAATGTTGGAACGGTACCACTTTCTTCGTAGTATGCCTTTCATTTCCATGCATGTAAATAAATAAACAAAACAAAAAATATCCCTACACTCTTCTCACCACTTACCCTTTTGAACCTTTTCAAACCAACGCCTGAACTACGAAAAACCTGATCTCCTCTTCAATAGGAGTACGTAGGCAGCCATCAATGGTGCGGTCAAACCAAATAAAAACCCAAACAAACACTTTTTAAATAGATACCCCCAGACTATGATGACCCAGACGTAATGGTCACCATTCAGGAGAAGGAGGTTGATGATAGCCCCTCCATCACTACAGTCCACCAAGACTTTGCCCTCGACAATTGGAGCACCACTCCTTGCATTTGCCGATGAGGGTAAAAAGGGAAGAAACTCTCTCTGCCTTGTAGATAGCAATAACTGCTTACATTTTCTGTATAGTATTAGCAGTTACTTTTGTCATTACATGCTAACACTTTATGTGATTGAACAGTGTCATATATTAAGTGAAAGCATATTTTGTTTCAGGACTCTGAACTAGGATGCACCTGTGCTTGCTGATGAGGTGCCTTTTCTCCACAAGGACTGTAGCTTTGATGTAAAGTTAGACTCAGACTTGATGGAAATACAAGAGGACTATGAGGTACCTCAAGAGATCAAAGAATGGGTCGAAGACAAACCCAAGCAAAATCTTGATCAAACCACCTCTTTTAAACCACAGAACCTTAGAAAAATCCCAAACAAATCCAGATTGGGACGGACCTCACTCTAAACCAAAGGAATGACATGGTTACTCTATTGACCCTATTCCAGGATGTGTCTGCATGGTCTCACGAAGACATGGTTTGTTTATCCACATATATTGTCATTCATCGCGTTCCTATCAAAGAGGGATTCGAGCCAGTCAAACAGAAGCTCAGGTGATTAAAACCTGAGTGAAGTCTAAAAGTTAAAGAAGAAATTGCGAAACAATTTTAAGCCAACATCAACATGATGTCAACATACCCTGAATGGGTATCCAACATAGTCCCCGTGCCGAAACCGGGAAGGGAGGTGCGAGTTTATGTGGATTACAGAGATTTGAATAAAGCTTGCCTCAAAGATAGCTTTCACGTGCCGTTCATCCACATACTCATTGACAATACAGCTCGATACGACATGTACTCCTTTGCTGATTTCTCCACGGGGTACCATCAAATCATGGTTGTTGAAGATGATCGTGAGAAAACTTTATTCATCACGCCTTGGGGAGCCCTTTGCTACAGTCGATTGTCATTCGGCCTCATCAATGCCGGAGCTACCTATCAGTGAGACATGTGGCTCTTTTCCACGATCTAATGCATGAAAATAAGAAGAAAAAAAAAGAAAAAAAGAAGAAAAAGAAAAAGATAAGAAAAAATAGAAAAAGAAAAAGAAAAATCTCTTCAACATGTTCTACAGTTGCTGCCTTACCATCGACATGCTCTACAGATGATTTTGGAGTTCGAAGAAATCTGCTTTCTATACATTCCTCGTAATAGGAATGACTTTGCGGATGCGCTACCAACCTTGGCCTCCTTGATCAGCATACATGACAAAGAAGACATGCCAACTCTCACATTTGCGCAACAAAGAGCTCCAGCCTATGGGAATTCCATTGAAAATTATCGGATGACCTACCTCCCATCCAGTAACCTTGGTATCAACACATCAAGAAATACTTACGAGATGGATCTACACCCACTGAGGTGATCCCGACTGAGAAAATGCAGATCCATCAACTTGCTATAAAATTCTACCTGAGCGAACATGCACTCTACAAAAGAGATGCAACACTAGGTCTCCTCAGATGTTTGGACGAGGACCAAGCTCAGAGGCCATGGATAAAATCCATGGGAAAGTATGTGGCCCACACATGAGCGACCCTCTACTTATAAAAAAGATCCAACAACAGAAAAGTCTGACTACAGCAGTTCAAACAACAGGACTTGATTTTGAAAAAGGTCGTTGACAACCAAGCTTAGTCAAAAGGAAAATTCTCCCCAAACTGGGAAGGCCCATTTATTGTCGAGGAGGTATTGACAGGAGGCACTTTCAGATTACAAGAAATGGACGGCGATGAATTTTTGCAACTCATCAATTCGAACACCGTGAAATGATACTATGTCTGAGGTAACCATCAAGCGAACATCCTGGTTTTGGATCATAAGATCATCAGTCATTTTGGTTCTTTAACCCCTCACTACATACAACCCTTTTTCACATCTATTTGCCCCATCAGGGACAAACACTTTCTAACCAGCAGCCTGGTTTTCGGATCGCTCTATCCGTTTATCAACTTAGTTTTGAACCCTTACTCAACTTCGATTATCCCATTAGGGATAAGACCTTTCACATCTGCGGTTTATCCTAGACATGAGATTAAACTTTTCATCTGCAATCCGCCCTGTACTGGGGCGAACTATGTCAACCTGATCTCCCCAATACACGAGAGTACGTAGGCAGCCATCATTATGGTCCGGTCTCACCACAGAAAAACAAAAATGAACACACTCCTATCCATAACCACATACAGAAACAAGTCCCAAGACACCAAAGATGGTAGGGAATACACACAGATCGACGATCCATTCTGAAAATCCTGAGACATCTCACTGTCCATCCATCAAAGAGGAGTTCAGAATATATCTAGATCACAAAGTCCTGGAGAAACAAGCGAATATCAAGCAAGTAGCAAGGCAGACCTAAAAGGGAAGTGAATCAACATATATTTCCCTGTCATATATAATGATGTTTGATATATACAATGTGTACTGTACATGCCAAAATGGCTAAGCTAGTCTGTGCAGGAAAATACAAGCCCATCTACAATAAGTGTATGTGCGGGCTATCAAGTCAAACATGGATTCCCTCTCATAAGAAGGAGGTAATGATGTAATCTCCCGCCAAAGGGTCTCTACACGAGTCAAACAAATCCACCGCCAACTACATGCGATATTTCGGGCAGATATAGCGCTATCCCACTCAACAATCACTACATCTATGGATGATCTGGCCTCATCCCGCTCAACAACAGCGGTATCCCTATGAGTTAGAGCATCATCTCTCTCAACTAGAGCGACATCTCTACCATAAAGAGCTATCAACATTAAAGCCCACATTCTCTACTTGTTCACCATATGGTATAGAGGTAAAAGCTTCTTGCGATCTCGACATCTTATCAGCCCATCTGTCAAAGCAACTACCCCAGATAACAAGCAAAGCTGTGGCAATTTCAAAATTGACGACAACCAGATATTGGATCCCTAACGACAAAATTGGGGGCAATCTCGGAAGTAGCGACAACTCAACACTGGGGCATTTATCAACCATCCTAAAGTGGAAAATGCACTAGTCAGCACCATCAGCATGGTCATTCATCATCTTAATGGCGATTTTGATATTACTCACTTGCGACTTCATCAACAAAGAGAGTTTCTCATATGAATCCCCGGCAACAACTGGCGAAAGGACTGGGGCATTTTTGCGATTCCAAGGAATGGAAGGATTTCAAGGCAGGATCATACCTCTCATCAAAAGAAGGAGAACTCCTGAAAGTAATCATGACGACATTAGCTTGCCTCTACAAAAGAAGGGGAAGATTCTCAAAAGAGTCATTAACTCAAAAGTAGAGACCCAATGACAAAAGATCTAGTGAATGAAATTCTCACCATCAAATGCATCAACCTGCGTCAAGTCCTCACAAGTTGAGGCCTCTACACCGAAGTTTAAATCTTGGCAGTGAAAGAACGAGTTATACACTCCAGCAATGTCAGCGGCATTCAAGTCATCAGTTCAACCGGGTTTCGAATCAAGCGCTCAAGGAAATAGGGCACAAGCACCCAAACAGTGAGAGAAAACTCTAAATCACCTATAAAGGGGTGAGACATCTGGTGGTTGTCATCAATCTACCGTAACATCAGGTGAAATCTAGTGAAGTAATCCGTGGAATATTACTTCAGCGAAGGAATTCGAAGATCCGGTATTCTAAACCATTGGCATCAATTCAGTGTAACATCAAGCTTGTCCAACGATGAATGCTTCGTATACCACCGTTTGAGTGGGAGCCGAAATAGTTTGGCGATCAGCAGAGTAGGCACCGTTGCAACTACCAGCGAATACGTCAGGAGGGTCTGGTGATTTTCAGAACGTCATCCCCATCAGAGATGTGGAAAACATCTCAACTTATCTTCATCAAACAAGCATCACCAGCATATGCATCAGCGATGATCGGTAAAGGTAAAGTGATTAGCGAATACATTTTAACATTCATCATAACGTTCATTACATTGTGATTTGTAATTTTGCGATATGAGATATGCGATAGACGATGCGATATGCGATATACGATGTGTGATTTACGATGTACGAATTCCGATGTGCGATTTGGCCAAATGCGAAAAGCGAAGTGCGAAATGCGATGTGTGATTTACGAACTTCGATTTGCGAAAACATTTTCACGTTCATCATAAACATTCACTACATTGCGATTTGCATCATTGAAAATACCTTGTCATGTTCCAAGTGTCTACTAATCTTTATCATGTTCATTCCATTGCATTGCATGAACATGATAAAGAGGGGCATCTGTAGACACTCAAAATTTTCTTCTACTGTTACTAACATTACAGGAGGACGGATTCGTCTTTTAAGAGGGAACCCTCAAAGACAATCCAAATCCATATCGAATAATACCAAAAGTTCATCATCAAACCCCGTATCATAATCTGGGAGTAACCAAATCCAACCTCGGAGATAACCCCGAGGCCTGCAGATACAATATCGGACCACACACCGGAGAAGATCGATTAATCTCGGAGATGATCCTGAGGTATCCAGTCTCAGTCCCAACCATGAGAATAGGACAAGCCAACCTCAGAGATGACCCTAAGGATAGTCAAAGTCAACAGCAAGCCAACCTCAGAGATAACCCTGAGAAATACTGCTACAACTGCGCGAAAATCGGAGAGAACCCCGGGAGGGGCAAAATGGTTATTTTGCCAACTCAACTTCAACTCACATCAAATAAACTCATCTCAACTCAAATTACTTCAAAGGAAGTCCCACAAGAGCGATATCTTAACTTCTGAGCGCAAACTACGCAAAACGGCTCAACGGATTGCCTGACGGACGCCCGGGAATGCCATTTCGGTCATGGACCCATCTTCTTGAAATCAAAAAGGTCAAATCATATGTCATTGTGTAGCTCTCGGAAAGAGCTTTTCGGAATGATATGGCACGCTTCCATCGGACTCTCGGATTAAAAGTTATGAGCGAACGAGCGAACAGCGCGTAAGTACTTCGACACGGCGGGACCAACACTGCCCAGGGCACCCCGGGCAGCCGCAGGTACACCTGCTACTAGGTGCCGCATGTAGACCTACGGCTCCCCCCTCTATAAATATGGGGCTTGGGGTGCTGATTTTCTAAGAGAAAAAGACGGGGAAACCCTGCAGAACTCGCTCCACACTCGCCCAAACAGTGTATTTGCCCACTTTTAAACACCTGTGAGCTCATATATAGCTCTCTTCTGTACCTGTAAAAGCCAGTGTTTACCCACTCTAAAGATATAGAAGCCTTTTCTAGCAGTCAGCTGGAAGCCTTCTCACACACTTTAGAGTCTTTCTCTTCATCTGTGCACACACCCTTCTACACGTTGAGAGTCGTGTTGCTTGCTTTTGCCCAGACTTCGGTCCGTGGTTTCCTTTCAGTCTGTATATATATATTATATATATATATATATATATATATATATATATATATTATATATATATTAACTGTGTGTCAAACTTTGTTCGATGAGCCTAAACTTCTGTTTGGTGCGTTTAATTGCTTTCTTATATATATATACTTATATATATGAGCTGCTATCGAACTCTGTTCGGTGAGCCTGGATTTTATATCCGGTGCGTTTACTCGCTTTCCTATATATATATATATATATATATATATATATATATATATATATATATATATATATATATATATACTTATATATATGAACTGTGGTCGAACTATGTTCGATGAGCCTGAATTTTACATCCGGTGCATTTATAGCTTTTATATATATATATATATATATATATATATATATATATATATATATATATATATATATATATATATATATATCGTCCCACTTGGAGTTTCCTCCGTGGTGGTTGATAGTTTGTACAGCTTTCTTTACGTTTCGTCCCGCCTGGAGTTTCCTTCGTAGCGGTTGACCGTATTTACTGCTTATCTATGTTTTGTCCCGCCTGGAGTTTCCTCTGTGGCGGTTGATAGCTTTTAACAGCTTTATTTACATTTCTGATCCCCATAGAGGTTCTTCGTGGTTGATGATCATGTCTGTATATATATATTTACGGCTTTTATATATATACCTGCTTACTGCTTTCATACAAATTGCGGTATCATGTGAGCCTAAGAATCATGTGATCACAGATTCATCCCATTGGATCAAGATTCGGTTCCCGTGATGGACATTTTCAGCTGTAAGCAGCTTGTAAATTATTCTGCGGTGTCTGAATTTCCTCAGATAGTTTCCATACCCACGAGGAAGTTGGCATTATTTTGTACATTATTTTCGTACGGATGCTTCACATCTATCAAATTAAAATCAACCAAGCCGCACATTTGATAAAATGGTAGTGCAAAAGGCCTCAATTACTATTGAGCGATAGGGTTTGAAAAAACCTCTTTTATAAAACATCATTGCTATATATTGCTTAAAACTGAATTTTTACATAAATTCAAACCATGTGTATATAGGTGCAAACGAGGCCTCACACTACTTCCAAATAAACAGCACATTGACCACACACACACACACACACACACACACTCAGATAATGATTTCTTGAAAAGAGGCGGTCACCTTGGTAACACGGATATCGGGGGGTGCCTAACACCTTCCCTCCGCATAATCAAGTCCCCGGACCCTAATTGAATCTCGGTTTCACTGACCCATTTAGCAGTGTCACATCACTGGGTCAATGTGCAAACTTTTTTTCGGTTGTGTTGGTACAACCATTTAAAAATCCAACTGGCGACTCTTATTGTCCAATCGTTGACAGTATACATGTCGGACCTTTTTCACTTGTTTTTTCACACAAATCTCACATAAAAATGAGAACACCAAAGAACAAGTAACGGAAAGGGACAACAAAAAATCCCGACGTCGACAGGCTACATCATTTGGTGGTTCTCCATATTTCCAAACATTCACATAGTTTTTGATGTTTTTCCACAAGAATCTACACTTGCAACTCTATTGATTTGTAATAAGCCTTGGTATGAAAGCTACTGTAATTATCATATAGTCTCCATTTCCAGTCTATAGAATTCTCACTCGTCTGATTCATCCCATTTCACTCTATTCATCGAAGTAATTGATTCCCTGGCTACTATTTTATCTAAGTTTCTTGCTAACTGTGAAGAAGAATTTGGAAATCTCAACTTTGAAAATTTTCCTCAACCCTCGATCAGCTGCCAACACTTTTTGAATAATCCGAATATCATCTCCTTTATTGGAGAAATCCCTATCCTCTGAAATCTATCATCTCAACCTCCTATGAGTCATGACTCAATCTCTATCGCTCATACGTCAGTATTCTCTTCAATCAACAACTTATTTCCTTGTCTAATCCCTTCATCCGAGCTTACTCAGTAAAATAATGTGTCGTACCCTTTGTCTTCATCTCATATAGTTGCTCCACATCCTCAACCCCATGTGTCAGTGGCTATAGGTCATCCCTCTGAATATGCCACATTGATCTCCTTGTAAAATGATATGCCAGTTGGTCATTACTCCTTCGAAGACCAACGAATCACAACTCAGAATATCTCTGATAAAAGTAAAAACTTTATTAATATTTTAAATGCCAAAATCCTTGAACTAAGTGATACACTCAACGATGATCAAAGGAATTGATCATTCTATACGACCATGCCTCTTTCACATTGATGATAACAAAAAGGGGGAGAAAAAGGCATATCAAAGAAGTAACTTTACAAGGGGAGAGACTAGCGAAACAGACACAAAGAAAGCACGAGCACGATGATACAAAAAGGTACATTTCTGAAGCAGACAAGCTTAGCTTAGGTGATATAACTGCCTTAGGATAATTCTTCTTAAGACTTTTGGTTTAATTATTTTGGACCTGTAATATTTTAATAAAACTATGTGGCTATCTTTTGTGTGGATGATTTAATTATACGTGAATGCTTAACTTCCATTACGATTGTCTTACCTGAATGCACATCATTTTATTCATATTTGTTGTTTTAGCAATACATTGACTTACTAGGTTAAGTCATTCATAATCTTGAATATATTTTAAATGAAATTGGTTAAATAAGTTGCCATAGTATTTTTATCATCATCAAATAGGGGGAGATTGTTAAGAATCTAATAATACCTTAGAAGAGTGTTTAATTAAAGTGGAGTTTAATTAGATCCCTAATTAGATTCTAAATGTATGTGATTTGATGATGAAGCATGTATGTGACTTAATGATAAAGCTTATAAAGTATATTTGTATGGATAAGTTTTGTACAGCCCTTTATTGAGATATCAATGTACAAGGACTTAGAATAATATGATCAAACTTGTTAGGTTGATCTTTATCCTATATATATACGTAACAGATAGGATCATTGCAAATAGAATACTCTGCATGGAAGAAGTATTGATCGCAGTGTAAATCTACATGTGCTTTAAAATGAAATATGATTAATGTATATTTGTACAAGTAAGTTTTGTCAAGTCCTTCAAAAGAATTGATGTACAAGGACTTAGATTAGAAAGATCAAATAATGTTAGTTTGATCTTATGGAAATAAATTTGATGTATAGATGATAGGAAATCATGTTCGTAAAGTCACTCAGTCAGTTCACAATATGAAGATTCTTTGCAGAGACAACCATGGTTGCGCAGCATCAGAAGATTGCAGAATTCACCCCATCTCACACACAGAGAATCAGTTTGTAAAGGAAGTAAATGATCTCAAAATTTCAAGGCTAACACAGAACTACACAAGGAGTCGAAGAAGTTGTTAAACATCATCTGGCAAAAATAGATAAATGAATCAATGGATAGCGGAGTAAAGATTGCTTAGTAAATAGTGATTGTAGAATACTCCAAGCATACACTGAATGAAAACAACATCTAAAGATTACTCTAAGATCGTTCAGTGAGACAAAGATCGTAAAGTCAGCTTCAAAACAATTGAGTGAAATGTGAAGTTCTGACTACACGAATTAAAGGAGATCACCAAGCTCAGTTTGTGTCGTGGATATAAAGTGAAGATTACTCAAGAAGAAGTATATGGAAAGAGAATATACTCTGATGAATATCTCTCACAAGATGAGATCTCCAGAAGAAATATAAAGGTCAATTGCAAGGACAATCAACCTGATCACAGAACAGATCGTAAAGTGTTGGTCGTTTTACTGATCAATATATTCGTGCAAGTATACATGGTCAACAAGTAATAAAGAGTAAGTAAAGTATCGTTCCCATGGACAATTAACTAATAAAGTTCACCAAGCATTAACCCATAACCATTTCAGTCTTATTTAAACGAATGATATTATATTTTATATTTAAACTATGAAATTAACTAAACCTAACTATTCCTAGAGTGGGATTATATAAAGAAAACCTGAGATCACAATTTCATCTATCGACTCATTTAAACCAACACACTCCCTGTTAAGCCAAAATAATTTTATCGGATTGTTAGTCCAGAACACGAAAGTAAAGTATAGCCATCTCTCAATGTACCATATGTAAGACCCCAACTTATTATTAAATGAAATTAAATTTCCTTTATTTATTATTTTGAAATAGTAAGAGTTGATTTGATTAATGTGGTTAGTTATGGGTAAAATGCGCAAATATTTCGAATAAGCAAGTGATTACAAAATATTCATTTTTTGTCGGTGAATATTCGTTTGGTCGTGGAATATTCTTGCTGTTAAGGAATATTCGTACGACAGCGCAGTCTTGTATGGGCCCCATAACAGAAAGCGGTTGGATGCAGAAAACGACAAGTATAAGTTATTTATAAATAATGGCGTAGTTGTTACCGTTAATACTGTTGGAATACCCGGTGGTTAAAACGCAGTAACACACGGTATTGCACCAATTATTGATTCTTACGTAAGAAGGCATTACTCAATAATTGTTATAGTAATTATTGTTCAATATTTTATTTTATTGATTCAATAATTGCTACCTTGATATTTTATATTATTGTTGTTCAATAATTGTCACTGCACATTATTTCCCATTATCAGATCAATAATTCATATTATTTGAATAATATTATTAGATAGCATTATTGGCAATGTCTAGAAAGTTTTGTCTAAGGAGAGGTTTGGTCATCGAATTGCGCGCCCGTAAGGAGAAATCCTTATTAGAAAGCCCCCTCTTCCCTGGGAACTGCCTGGTTGTCATAATTGTGATTCTGTAATATTATTTGTGAATAATTAATTATTGAGAAAATATTTATTTGACGTGGATATAAATGATGGATTTATTTAGGTGGTTATAAATGAAGGAATTAATGTTGAGGTGTTTTATCAGTATTTTGTCGGATTGGAGGTATTAAAAGATCAAATCGGTGTTCTTAAAGCTCTATTGTGTGAGTTATAATTTTGATCCGACCGTTGGATCTTTGTGATTTTTGAATATGTGATACATATATAAGTTAAGTATATATCCACAAATTTTGAACTGTTAAAAATTAACGCATGATTTGTTATAAATTTTAAAAGGTGTTAAAAATTGTCCGTTTGTGGATTTCGGATATTTTTTGTCTGGAATTCGGAAAAACTTAAAGCTACAGAGTTGTAGAGAATTCGATTTCGTGTGGAATGGATATAAAATTTGTATTTTTCTGATAAACGGGCTATTTTTTTATGAATTATTGAAGTTTCAAAAAATAAAATAATTTTTATTAAATTATGGGTGGGACCCACTTTTTGGTTGGTGTTAAATGCACATGGGTTGCTAAAATTTTCAGAATTGAGGTGTTGGTCTTGGTTGGTGAGTGTGCGTAGAATTGAGAAAAGAAATAATATTATTTTATTATTTTAGTCTCCTTTGGCGTTCTAGCATTTTCCTATAAATAGGCGCTTAGGTTAGAATTGAAAATCACACCAGAAACAAGTTTCCTTTCTCTCTATATTGTCGAGCGTATTTTAGTGAGTATTTTGATACTTTGAAAGTTACTATTCAGTGCAAGCTTCCTTCGGCTTAACATCCGATATTCCGAACAGAAGTACTGTTATTTTGAGGTAAAGGATGTTATTTTCTTCGTAAATGATATTATTTCTTTGGATATCATTATGCCGAAATATTAGTTTGAATTTTTATCAAATTTAGAACTTTTCGTGTCGGGGTTACTATTCACGTATACGGCACTATTCACGTATACGACACTATTCACGAATACGACACTATTCACCGAAAAATGAAATTTTTTCTTGTTGTCCAAGATGTCTATTATGGTTACTATCTTTGATTGTATCCATGTTTTGATCTTTATTTTTTTAATTCTACTTCAAAATTGGTTGTTATGGAGTATTATTGCACTTGAATAAACTATAATAGGAATCCCTAATATTTGTCCTTCTGTCTCACTGGATTCGTTTCCTTTAAAATATTTTTCATCATCCTCAGTCCTAAATGATGATATTACTGAATATCTTTGGCCTGTAGTGCAAAGATGAATGATTAACTGATGAATATCTTTGGCCCGTAGTGCAAAGATGAACATGTGTTGAGATGAACATGACCGACTGGTGATACAAATGAATATCTTTGGCCAGTAGTGGAAAGATGAATATTTGATTTAAGATGTATATTGATTGATGTTACAGGGATAAAATATCGTTGATGGGCTTTTAAATCTTAGAAGATAGTAGAATTCATTCTCTACTTAACTCTTCTAATGAATTGTTGTTTCCGCTGCAGTTGTTGATTTAAAACTTGTTGTCTATTGTATTCTATCAGATTTTTTTCCTGTTGAAGACTAAGGATAATTTGTTGTATATTATCTTAGTTATAATGTTCTTTACTGGGCTAGTTGTGCTCACCATTTTATTTTTTGTTCCATTTTTCTTCTCAGGAGGTGAGAATTTAGCAAGGACTAGCCGAAGTATGGAGTGATGATTCAAGATAGTTGTTTTAGTAGTCCTCACTATTTTGTAAAATTGTGTATCAATAATTATAATGAGGACTTTATTTGGGTGTGTATATTGTCTAGAAGACAATATTGTATTCAAACTCACAGTATGTGTTGTCGTATTTTGCACGACAATTGTATTAATAAAGTTGTAGTTATTTTTCTGTACCATGTATTTGGCGACTCAGAATGGGTGATGTATACCTATTTTGGGGGCGTCACATCATACCCATATAACATATAATCTACAAATTATAGAATACACATGAACACCCACATTACCTAAACCACTATATGTCTATGTGATTTACAAATAATTAGGGTTTAAGCCCAAGTTCTCATTTGACTACGAATGGCGCTTCTGTATATGTCTATCCTAAGCATAAATCATACATCCTAACACAATGTAGAATATACAATCTTAAGCTAATAAGATCAGATCTAAACCCATACTTTGTCTCTTTAGTCCATATGGATTATCACAGTAATTGATGGCCAATCAACTAAGCAAATAAGCATGAATCTAATTAGACAATCTCATAGCAATCAATAAAGCTAACAACGACATATATCAGAGTAAACTAATCCATATAATCCATTGCAATCTCAGAATAGAGTTTAAATAATAACTGAATCAAATCTATCATTCACATATAGAATAAACATCGTAAGATACAATTATGAATCAAAGAGAAAATAAAAGTAGAGAATTGGAGTGCAAATCTATTTTCTTGATCCACTGGTTGAATCTATAATGCCTTCCTAATGCTTCAAGTCTTCAATCTAATCAACTCTAGAAATTACCTACACTAATCTACTCTACTCTGTTATTGAAATTGAAGGAAACAAATAATAGTGGCTTGTTGTCCCCCAAGGTGTGGTCTCCCTTTACATCATGCCAATACGTCTAATATATAAGCCCTGGTTCCATCCCCCCTCTCAGTTAAGCAAATTAAAATAAAGTCAGCAGCTTCAGTCAACGTCGCGCGTGGGCGCGTGCTTCCCCTTTGTATTCCTCGCGCGGGTGCGCGCCTTTAAAATCTGGTCAAGCCGGGTGGTCGCGCGGGCACGCGTGTTTTGGCCTGTGTTGCCGCACGGCCGCGCGGCTTCTGCAATTTTGATTCTGTGTTCTGCTGCTGCTACTGATTCTTTGTCCTGCTTATAAATCTTTGACATGCCACTCTTCCTTCATCCATCCTCAGTTGCTTATCTCCACTTGTTCCTTCGTCACGCTTCCATTAGCCTCATGCCATCTACCATTGCCAAGCTATGTCATTTCCTGCACATTTACACCAAAGGAGTTCTCAGTACATGCAATGCAAAATATTACGAAATGCAACTAAAAACACACTAAAATGTACTTGAGATGGGCATAGTTCTCATGAATTGATATCGAATAAGTAGGTATAAAACTCACTTATCAAATACCCCCAGACTTGAACTATTGCTTACCCTCAAGCAATGCATACAACATACAACACTAAAAATGCAACTACATGTTGTGCTACTAAATCATGATGCAAACGAGTCTCACATTGTTCCAGCTATAACAGAATTTCAGTCCAACATGCCTCAGTGAATTATCCTGATTCAAGAATACAAATTCAAACCAAACTATAGGCATAATATCATACACTCAGATAATTCATATATGCTATAAAGATGCTATATGTGTGTGTTGTGTTCACCAAAACTTGATTTAAGCAAAGAATACACATGCTAAACCGCTCAAAACAGAAAATTACAGTCTAAATTAAGACTCATGTATACTTATGCAACAAAGACTCTTCCAACATATCAAAACAGACTAAGCTTAACTGCTGTATTGCTACTCACGAGGGCGATTTTCGCTCTTTCTCGCGGTGTATATTGCTATTTTTTTTATTTTTTTTTTCACATGACTATGCAATGCCTCATTCCATTAGGCAAACACTGCTACCCCTTAGCGAGCTTTCAACCAACGACTCCCAGACCATGAAAGACCTTAGGGCGCTAGGTGTTAAGACACCCCTACGGGCGTACTTACTCAAGTAGCCAGGGCCCCGAAATAAGACTAGCCACGTTATTGCTTTTTCTTTTTTTTATATAGCATACCCAAGTTTTTCCAAAGTTTGATTATCAAGTCTTTGTACATTCTAAGTCCATTTTCCACATAATTCTCTTTTTACAATTACATTTTCTACCGAGCAATGCAACACATAATTCTTATACCTACAAGCAATTGTGAACATGGCAGTGCAAACCGAAAGCATCTAAACAGCAATATGAATTTCATTGTGTAAAACATTATAATTAGGTTCATGTTATCCAAAATACTCCACAATCCTTCAAACTTCACTTTCATCCTCGGCTAGACAAAATTTCCATAAAGCTAGAATTTGATAGATATGCACGACACATAAAATGCAACGAAACATATACTAACACAAGTAATAATGACAAAAAACCAAAAATTTTCTACAAACTAAACATGCACATATAGTAACACATAAACATGACAATTTTAAACTAATCATGCAAAAACTATATGCAACTAATATGCAACTAACTACCCCAATACCCCCAAACTTATAATATTCATTTCCCCAATGAATGAAGGTATATGGTTACAGAAAACTCCCCTAGTGCTCCGCTGCACCACCCACTTTGGGTGGTGAATCCGGTGGTGGATATGGCATGGCAGTCCCGAACTGTGGCCACTCAACCATGGTTTTCTGTTGTGCAAATGCCTCCGCCAACGACCTCGTGAGACCCGTATCAAAAGATACAAAATTATCATACATCGCGTCGACCTTCTGCTCTAACCTTCGGAGCTGTCGATCCCCAGTAACAGCATTGGCTTGGGTTGATGTTCCTTCTTTTTCAAAATTCGGTGTCAGACGTGGCCGCGCGTTCAATGGAGATATGGCGCGGGCGCGCGAGAGCTATTTCTACACAGACTTGCAGCGCGGGCGCGCGGGTTTTCAAGGTATACATCGCGCGGCCCCACGACCCTACTTCCTACAATTCCAATCTGCATCTTCCAATACATAACACAGTGATGACTGCTTTACAATTCTCCTACAGAACAAATCAAACTATCATAATTAAAAATGAAAATGAACTAACAAAAACAATCTAAATAGAATAATTAAAAGGTACAGATAGAAACAATGGGTTGCCTCCCATCAAGCGCTAAGTTATAGTCAATTAGCTTGACTTTTTTCTTGACACCGCTATCCAATTCCTCTACGATAATCTAAGAACCCTCCATCCATTAGAACTGCAATGTGCATTGGGAGGTTCCGCATCATAAGAGTCATCAGATTGAAGCCACCTAGCATATTTCCTGTACATGATGTCTCTATTTCTATTGCATCGTCAGGTGCTTCTCCCGTTGTATCTGTGAACAGATTTTTACATTGAGGCATGAAAGATTCAACGGGCTTTTCTTCTTCTTTTATCTCTTCCTTTGCCCACCATGGTTTGTTAGAGGCCTCATACTCGTAGAAATTCTTACTTTGGATGTGACCACCAAGGGGGCATGGGTGTGTAAAGTTCACTGAATTTTTTAACTCTAACTGAGAAGGAACTTGGGGTATTATACAAGTTAGCTCATGATCTTCATTTTCCATACCCCCAATTGTTTCCTCAGTGTCCACTCCTTTCAGTTCATCCAGTGGCATGTACACTTCTAGCTCTACATCAATTTCACCATCCATGTCATAGTACCAATTGTTTTGAGGGCGATTGTTCAAGGCTTCGAGTATTTGATCCATTTGATTTTGCAGATTCCGAATTGACCTCTCTTGCTCAATCATCTTCTCCTCAGTTGATGCTATAAACTTGAACCACAAATCCTCCACTCTTGAATTATCTTGTTCAGTTTTGAAATCCATGCATTGAGGACCATTCCTTGAGGAGTTAATGAGTTGCTCCATCTGTCTGTTAAGATTTTGGTGGGTGGGAATAGTAGCAGCTAAAGCCATCAGGTTGCAGGTTAAGTCTGCTTCGGCGTGCTAACATTTTCCTATAAATAGAGGGCTAAGTTAGAATTGAAAATCACACCAGAAACAAGTTTTCTCTCTTTCTCTCTCTAGATTATTGAGTGTATTTTGTGAGTATTTAGATACTTTGAGAGTTTCTATTCATCAGTGCAAGTTTTCTTCAGCCTTATACCGACCAGAAGTACTGATATTTTGAGGTAAGGGATATTATTTTCTTCTTAATGATATTATTTTCTTCAATATCATTATGCTAAAATATTGATATGAGTTTTTATCAAATTTAAAACTTTTTGTGTCGGGATTACTATTTACTTATACGGCACTATTCACGTATACGATACTATTCATAAATACGGCACTATTCACCAAAAAATAAAATTTTCCCTTTTTGTCCAAGATGTCTATTATGGTTACTATCTTTGATTATATCCATGTTTTGATCTTTATTTTTGAATTCTGCTTCACAATTGATTATTATGAAGTATTATTGATCTTGGATAAACTGTTATACGAATCCCTAATATTTGTCCTTCTGTCTCACTGGATTCGTTCTCTTTAAGATATTTTTCATCATCCTCAGTCCTAAATGATGATATTACTGAATATCTTTGGCCTGTAGTGCAAAGATGTATGATTACTTGATGAATATCTTTGGCCTATAGTGCAAAGATGAACAGGTGTTGAGATGAACATGACTGACATGTGATACAAATGAATATCTTTGGCCTGTAGTGCAAAGATGAATATTTGGATAAAGATGATTATTAATTGATGTTACAGGGATAAAATATTGATGATGGACTTTTAAATCTTAGAAGATAGTAGAATTCTTTCTCTACTTGACTCTTCTAATGGTTTGTTGTTTCCGCTGCAGTTGTTGATCTAAAACTTGTTGTCGATTATATTCTATCAGATTTTTTCCTGTTGAATACTAACGATAATTTGTTGTATATTATCTTAGTCATAATATTCTTTATTGGGCTAGTTGAGCACACCCTTTTCCTTTTTGTTCCATTTTTTTTCTCAGGAGGTGAGAACATAGCAGGATCTAGTCGGGATATGGAGTGATGGTTCTAGAAAGATGTTTTAGCAGTCCTCACTATTTCTGTAAAATAGTGTTTGAATAGTTGTAATGAGGATTTATTTGAGTGTGGATATTGTCTAGAAGACAATATTTGTATTTAAACTCACAGTATGTGTTGTCGTATTTTGCATGACAATTGTATTATTGAAGTTGTAGTTTTCTTTCTGTACCATGTATTTGGCGACTCAAAATGGGTGTTGTATACCTATTTTGGGGGCGTCACAGTCTAAGTAACCGAAGTAGTGTCGGTGGATCCTGGTTTTGAAGACCGAATTGAGGTCAGTGGATCCTAGTTAGTAGTGACCAAATTGTTGAGTCTAAGTGACTCGATGTAGAGACTTTGCGACTCGAAGGAATCCTAGGGATTCAGATGTAAATGGTATGTTGGGCCTATATCTAATAGTGGATATCCTTCTTGTTGAGTAAAAGAGTAAAGTAGGAGTTGTTTAGTCTCCGAACCACTTAAAACCTCATGTGTCTTTTACTTTATGCACTTTACATTACGCACTCTATAAACTGCTATATCTGCTATGTGACACCCCCAAAATAGGTATACACAACCCATTCTGAGTCGCCACATACATGGTACACAATTTAAATATAAACCTCATTAATACAATACGACAGCCGTAAGTTGAGAGTTTTAACATGAATATTGTCTCGTAGACAATATCCAAACTCAAATGGAGTCCTCATTACAATTATTATCACAATATTTTATAAAATAGTGAGGACTATTATAGCCACCATCTCGGACCATCACTCCGTTTCCCGACTAGTCCGAGCTATATTCTTATTTCCTGAAGAGAACAATGAAAGCAAAGGGTGAGCTCAACTAGCCCAGTAAATAATATTATGACTAATATAAGGAAGAATAAATTATCGTTAGCCTTCAACGGTGTAAAACTGATAGAATATAATAGACAACAAGTTTAACTGCAGCGGAACAAGTAATCCATTAGAAGAGTCAAGTAAAGCATAATATCTACTATCTTCTATGATATAAAAGTTCGTCAATATTCATTATTATCTATGATATAAAAGTTCATCATCAATATTCATTATTATTATTCATCATCAATAGCTCAATAAAAAATCCACATCATCGAATTATCCATGCACTACGGGCCAAGGATATTCGTTAGTATCACATCCATGAATTATCCATGCACTGCGGGCCAAGGATATTCCTTATTATCACATCCATGAATTATCCATGCACTACGGGCCAAGGATATTCATTATTATTAAATCCATGAATTATCCATGCACTACGGGCCAATGATATTCGTTAGTATCACCAGTGGTCATGATCACGCCAACAACTGTTCATTAATGCACTACGGGCCAATGAGGACTTTTACCACATCATTTGTAGCATTACAGGCCATGATTATACCGATACATAATTCTTAGTCATAATCATACCAATCAATAGTCCATCTATGCACTACGGGCCAAAGATGACTTTCGTCACAATTTAAGTATGAGGATGATGACAATAATATAAGAATCAATAAAACGAAATCAAGGATAAATATTAAAGATTTTTAATTTACCCAGAGTTTAAAAATGTCCAAATTGTCAACATGATAATTGCTTTGTAGAGTAAAAATCAAGAATAATATCCATGCATAAAAAATAATTTGGATAGAAAAGAAATCAATTTTTCGGGTGAATAGTACCCCGTGAATAATACTTCGTGAATAGTACCCCAGCATGAAAAGATTAAAATTTAACAAGAATATCCAGAAAAATATTCTTGTGAAACGATACTAGATGAAGATCAAATTTCAAGGATATTCTACTAATTTCAAGGAGTATAGAAGCAATACTTAACAAAATGAGTGTAGAATTCGGAATCTGAAACCAAATAATATTACTTACATACTACAGAGTATGGAAGAAAATATTATTTCATACGAATATTGAACAAAAATAATATCCATTACCTTAAAAGAAGAGTACTTCTGACTTGTATGACGGGGATACTCTTGAAGAAAACTTGTACTGTTTTCTACACTCAAAGCTTCCTTGAACTCTAAAGAAATACGCTCAATATTATAGAAGAAGAATTCTCTGATTCTGGTGTGATTTTCAATTCTAAACTAAGCATCCTATTTATAGGAGAATGGCAGTGCACTATTTAAATTTAGAAAATCACGGGCGCACAGTAAAGAATTCATGGGCGCAAATCACCGTCGCATGATACTGCTTTGTAGAGTAAAATTTAAGAATGCTCAGAAGAATATTTCCATAAAAAGATACTGGATGAAGCGCAAATATCAATGATATTCCACTAATTTCATGGAGTATAAAAGCCAAAACTTTAACCAACTGAGTATAATAAAGAATGGAATAACAAAAGAAATCACCGGACATGCGATAGACCGCACAGGCAGGTTATTCCAACAGAATAATAAATAATGAAACCAGGTCCGACGTAAAATGCACAGACATGATATTTCAATAAAATAATAAAGACGAAACTAGGTCCGCGCGTAAAATGCACAGACATGATATTCCAACAGAATAATAAAGAATAGAATAACAGAAGAATTTCACCAAGTATAGGGTAGTCCGCGTATACAGGTTATTCCAACAGAATAATAAATAATGGAATAATAGAAGTTCTCTTCATGAATACAAAAGAAATAATATCTCTTACCTTAAGAAGAAGAGTACTGGATATAGGAGTAGTGAAGTAGCAGAATACTTTTCTTCTTTCTCTCTATAATTTCTCTCTCTAGAGTTTCAGTGAATTCGTAAGAAATAATGAAGGAATCAACTTCTATTTATAGAAGAATGGACTGCATAGTAACTAATTCATGAACGGGCCAGATTGATTTACTTTTAATCGGACGATCCATATTAAAGCAAAATCTTTTAAATAAAATATAATATATTCTATTTATAATATAATAAAATGAATAACTTTATAAAAGTATTCTGTTTTATATAAAAAAATTTTACTATGCAAAATACTATGCAGGGACTATGCAAACACTATGCATAATAAAATATAATATATTTTATTTATAGAATAGCTTTATAAAAGTATTCTGTTTTATATAAAAAGTTTTTCTGTTTTATTATATTAATAATATTAATAAAACAAAACTGAGTGACTTATCACATAAGCATCAATAATCAATACCGCGTGCTACTATGCAACCACGCGTATTTCTGTACTTTTACTACCGAGTAGTTCAACAGTATTAATGGTAAAACTTCTGCCGTTATTTTCATAAAATATTTTTGTCGTTTTCTCAATCCGACAATAATTCCGTTCTGGGGTCCACCAATGATTGTGTCGTCGTACGAATATTCCCTGTTCAAACGAATATTCCCCGACCAATCGAATATTATACACCAACTTGCGTACTTTGTAAAATTTATAAATATTATCTACAACTATGACATTATATCAAATTCATTCCATAATATTAAAAAAATGATATTTATAGAAAACTCATCTTTATTAAAAAAAAATTTGGGTTCTTACATATTGGCACTTGATGCTCCACATTGACACGTTGACAAGTTAGACAACTTGAGATAAACTCCATTATCTCTTTCTTCATATTGCTCCACCAAAATGTATGCCGAAGATCACAATACATTTTGGTACTCCCAGGATGGATTGCAAACGGTGTGTTGTGCGCCTCCATCATGATTTTATACTTCAAATCAGAGTCATTAGGAACACAAAGTCTGGAGTTGACTCGAAGTATTCCTTCTTCATCAATTCTTGCTTCTGGAATAGCACCTTCTTGCACTTTCTTTTTCATATGCATCAGCTCCAGGTCTGTAGCTTGAGCATCTTTAACTTTATCGATTAAAGTTGGTTCTACTTGTATATTTGACATCATCACGTGGGTCCCTGAAATCCTTAACTCTATCTCCATCCTTTGTATGTCAAACAAAATGAGTCTTTGCGTTGACAATATCGCAGTCGTACCCGCATATGATCTTCTACTCAATGCGTTAGCTACCACGTTCGCTTTTCCAATATGGTATTAAATGGTATGATCATAATCTTTCAACAGCTTGATGAGTGAGTTTTATACCTACGAATCGGCCTCTAATTTGAGCTTAAACTATGGTAATTCGTTATTTTTGTGATTCGTTTTACTTGTTTTGTGTTATTTTATGTTTAGATGTGGTGGCGTAGCGTGTGCAGGCCTAAAAGTTGGTTTCGTGGCAAAACTTGGCAAGAAAAGGAGCTAAAACTGAACTTCTGCAGATTGACCCCCGCCGGGGCGGGGATATTGAGGAGAAAATAGAAGCACCCCCCACCGAGGCGGGCTCTTGAAGAAGGAAAACCCCCGCCGTGGCGGGGGGTACGGGAAAAGGCAAAGACTACTGACTAAACTATAATGCTGCAGAGGCGTGAAGGAAGGAGGTTGGCATAGTTTGGAACTGCATTTGGCGTCAAGTTATGATCTGAATACGTGTCCTAAGCTGGATTATAACAAGAAACAACAAGGGAGATTACATCTAAGAATCAATTAGCAATTTGAAGCCCTAATTTTGAGAAAATTCATTGGAGGAAAGATTGAAGGTCAGAGTTACGATAATTGCAAGTTGGAGCAAAGGAGAAGGGTGGTTTTGGATTCATTCTACTTCTTTAATTCAACAATTGTAATTGGGATGATGATTACTTTAATTATTTCAGTTTTTAATTCATTTGCGATGAACTAATTTACTTATTAGGCTTATGACGGATCTTTATGGTGGAAAGATGATTATGTAGTCCTTAATTTCAGTTTAATAATCCATCATTCACTTTATCTATTACGATTTGTGCATTAATTTATGAATTGCTTGATCACCAATTTTATGTGGATTTGTATGGACTCGAGAGATGATATATGAATCTAGACTTAGTCACTTTAGTACGTGTTCTTGAATTCCGTGATTGAATAGAATCTTTATGAATGTTAGGGTAGAGATATGCTTAACGTCGCATGTAATCGGATAGAGAACTTGAATTTAAATATTCTTTGATTGTAATTCACATAGAGATATAGTGAATTAGTTGATTAAGGTGTTTAGCTTAATTCTATCTAATTTTTGGATTTAAGTTAATATGGTATTAGTGCATCAAGATATGGCTAGTTCTACTTGAGAGTTCTTGATTAATAAATTGGGATAGTGAATTGAACTGAAATAGGGTGTAGTAATCGGAGTGATACTTAAAGTGAAGTTGTAACCCTAATTCTCCATTATTTACTTGAAATTACAGTTTTTGAGTTTGTTGATTTCTTAGTGTTTTAATATTTTAGTTTTTAATAGTTATAATCATATAATTGGACAGTTTAATAAAATTTGGATTAATATAAAGCTGGTAATTGTTAGGATTAATTTCATACTAGTCTCTGTGGGAACGATACTTAACTTATCATTATATTACTTGTTGACCACGTGCACTTGCGTGTGAGCGTAATTAGATTTTGACCAATAAGTTTTTGGCGCCGTTGCCGGGGAATTAGTATAGATTTTAATATTTTTTCAGTATCAGTTTAATTAGTCCAGTTTTATTTAAACAATGTTTTTTATTTTGTTTTGTTCTTTCTTATTTTAGGTTCTTGGAGTCAGTTTATGCAAACTCGGTCTAAGAAGCCAGACTTGCTTCCCTTTGAGGATGATATCGAGAAACGATTTCAAAGGCTACGTAAGTGGATCAAAAACACAAGGGAAAACTTTGAGAACTCTGAAAAAGAAGAAATAATGGATGTAGAAGATCAAAAAGTGCTAAGGGATTTTGTTATTCCTAAGGTGACTGAGCTTCAATCGAGTATCACCATGCCGGTGATTGCTGCAAATACTTTTGAGATCAAGCCTGGAATGATTTAGATGATTCAGAACTCAGTTCAGTTTGGGGGACTAGCCAACGACGATCCGAATGAACTCTTAGTCAGCTTTTTGAAGATATGTGACACCTTCAGATACAATAGGGTGTCGGATGAAGCAGTCAGACTTTGCTTGTTCCCATTCACCCTGCAGGATAAGGCAAAGAGTTGGTTACATTCTCTACCGTCAGGATCGATAACTACTTGGGATGACCTTGCTCAGAAGTTCCTGGCTAAGTTCTTTCCACCAGCTAAAACTGCAAAGATGACAAACGAGATCACCATTGTGACGCCCCCAAAATTAGGTATACATCACCCATCTTGGGTCGCCAGATACATGGTACTGAATACAAATACAACTTAATAATACAACTGTCGTGTACAATACGACCAAACATAACCTATGAGTTTGAATACAAATATTTTCTTCTAGGGAGTATCCATACTCAAAAGGAGTTCTCATTACAATTATTATCACACTATTTCACATAATAGTGAGGACTACTAATGCTATCCTCTGGACCATCACTCCGTTTCTCGACTCGTCCCAGCTATATTCTCATTTCCTGAAGAGAACAGTGAAAGAAAGGGTGAGCTCAACTAGCCCAGTAAGAAATATTATGACTAAAATAATGTAGAATAAATTATCATTAGTCTCCAACAATGTTAAACTGATAAAATATAATAGACATCAAGTTTAACTGCAGCAGAACAAGCAATCCATTAGAAGAGTCAAGTAGAGAATAAAATCTACTATCTTCTATAGTTTAAAAGGTTTTTCAACACTGTTATCGCTGGGACTCAGTTTAATAAAATAATCCACATCATCTAATCACCCCTGCACTACGGCCAATGATATTCTTTAGTATCACGACCACAATTATCCATGCACTACGGGCCAAGAATATTTGTGTATTCATTAATGGTCATGATCATGCCAACAACTGTCCATCAATGCACTACGGGCCAATGAGGACTTTTACCATATCATTTGTAACATTACGGTCATGATTATACCGAATAATCCCTGGTCATAATCATACCAAGTCCATCTATGCACTACAGGCCACAGACGACTTTCAACATTTTATAAACATGAGGATGATGACAATGATATAAAAATTCAATAAAACAAGTTCAAGAATTAATTTATCCAAGAATTAACAACGTCCAAATTGTCAATATGATACTTCTTTGTGGAGTAAAATTCAAGAATTCTTAGAATAATATTTTCATGAAAAGATACTAGATGAAGGGCAAATAGCAAAGATATTCCACTAATTTCATGGAGTATAGAAGTCAAAATTTTAACCAACTGAGTATAATAAAGAATGGAATAACAAAAGAAATCACCATCCATGCGATAGACCGCACAGACAGGTTATTCCAACAGAATAATGGAACCAGGTCCGGCGTAAAACGCACAGACATGATGTTCCAACAGAATAATAATAAAGACGGAACCAGGTCAAGTGTAAAACACACAGACAGGATGTTCCAACAGAATAATAATAAAGACGGAACCAGGTCCGGTGTAAAACACAAAGACAGGATGTTCTAACAGAATAATAATAAAGACGGAACCAGGTCCGGTGTAAAACACACAGACAGGATGTTCCAACAGAATAATAGAAGAATGTCACCAAGTATAGGGTAGACCGCGCATACAGGTTATTCCAACAGAATAATAAATAATGGAATAACAAAAGTTCTCTTCATGAATACAAAATAAATAATATCCCTTACCATTTTAAAGAAGAACTGAAATAAAGAAGTAGTTAAGTAGCAGAATACTTTTTTTTTTTCTCTCTATAGTTTCTCTCTCTAGAGTTCAGTGAATTCGTAAGAAAATAATGAAGGAATGAGCTTCTATCTATAGGAAAATGGAATACATAGTAACTAATCCATGAACGGTCCAGATTGATTTACTTTAATCTGACGGTCCATATTTAAAAAAAAAATTTAAATAAAATATAATATATTCTATTTATTGAATAACTTTAATAAAGTATTATGTTTTATATAAAAAGTTGTTTCTGTTTTATTACGTTAATAATACGAATAAAACAAAACTTCATTATCGCTAAATAATTCATATTATTAATTGACAATAATTGAATCAAACTGAGTGATTTCTCACATAAGCATTAATAATCAATACCGTGTGCCACTATGCAACCACACGTTTTACTGTACTTTTACTATCGAGTAGTTCAACAGTATCAACGGTAAAACTTCCGCCGTTATTTTTAATAAAATATTTTTTGTCTTTTTCTCATTCCGACAATAATTCCGTTGTGGGGTCCACCAATAATTGTGCCGTCGTACGAATATTTTCCGACAAAAATAATATTTCCCGACCAATCGAATATAATACAACAACTTGCATACTTTGCAAAATTTATAAATACTACCCACAACTATAACATTATCTCAAATTCACATCATAATATTTAAAAAAATATTCCGAAAAAATTAAATCTTTATTCATAAAATCTGGGATTTCACAATCTCCCCTCCTTATGAAATTTTGCCCTCGAAATTTTTGTACGTACCTGGTATGCCGAACAGATGAGGACACTTCGTCAGATTCTAACTCTTGAGGTATAACCTTTGAGAGTTGAATACATTCCAGGATTTTAACAGGTACATCTTCATACGTTAAATTATCCACTATCTCGTCCGGTTCTACATCAATAATGTGGTTCGGGTCGTCCACATATTTATGTAACATCAATACGTTAAAAAATGTTATAAACACGCGACATACTTGGCGGTAAAACGAGTCTATAAGCCACAGTTCCTACTTGATCGAGGATTTCAAATGGGCCAATTAAATCGAGGGTTGAGATTTCAGCAACTCTTCCTATTTAAAATAACGGCCTCTTGAACCTTCTTCTTCATGTTCATCAGCTTCGGGTGTGTAGCTTGAGCGACTTTAACTTTATTGATTAAAGTCGATTCTACTCGTATATTTGTAATCTTCACGTAGGTCCCTAGAGTCTTTAATTCTATCTTCATCACTTGTAAGTTATACGAAATGAGTCTTTGTGTTAACAACATCGCACTCGTAAATGCATACGATCTTCTACTCAATGCGTCAGCTACCACGTTCATTTTTTCCACAATGATATTGAATGGTACGATCGTAATCTTCAACAGCTCAAGCCAACGTCTTTTGTAACGACCCCAAAATAGGTCCATTCCATCCAACCCATTATGAGTCGCCAAATACATGGTACAGAAACAACTACAACTTTATTAATACAACTGTCGTGCAAAATACGACAACACTTAAAATGTGAGTTTAAATACAAATATATAGCAACTGTGACTCATGTCCCAACCGTGGACAGCACCTCATAATGACACCTTACATAAAGGTATAGTCGAAAACTGTTTTAGAAATTAGAATCTTTTGGAAGTGCTCAAGAAAATCTTCGTACATGGGAGGCCATGCGTCTAGGTTATGATAGATATCATATGGCCACAAAATTATCCTTGGTTGACCTAATAGACCCCAAAGAAAAACGAGAAGATTACTATCATATTCTTCCTATTGGCGAGTCTTCTCTTGACATATTGTTATCTCCACTGTCTCTAATTCGGAATTATACTCTAAGCAAACACCTAGATTATATAGGTAGTGCTTGTAAATATACTCAACAAGTGGATAAGCACAACCCTGTCTTATGATGACCCGAGGTTGTATGTCATTAGACATCTTGTATGATAGTGGCAAAACACCCTTCCAAGTTAAATTCACCTCACCCTCAACAGCTATAGACCACTGTTCTATTCCCCTGTTATCCCCCGCTCGACCCAGCTACACTTCTATTACATGAAAGGAATTGTGAAGCAAAAGGGTGAGCACAACTAGCTCAGTAAAGAATATTAGGACTAAAGATAAATAAATTATCAATAGTCTTCATCAGTAATAAATCAGAGATTTAGAACATATGATAGATGATAAAACTTTTCAACCATAGTTGCAGCGGAATGATCAATCCATTAGAAGAGTCAAATAGACCATAAAATCTATTATCTTCTCCATGTTAAAAGTCTACCAACAATGTTTTATCCCTATAACATCAATCAACAATTCCTGTCCACAATCACGTGTATAACTCATAATCGTAATTGCAGTTCTAAATTCCTTTTCTCATCCATGACAAAGATAATATTCGTCACCTGAAACTTCAAAGATTATGGTTATACCAAATCACAATTCATGTTTATAATCTTACTAATAAATTCATCTTTGCACTACGGCCAAAGATATACATCAACAAGTCATCTTTCCACTATAGGCCAAAGATATTCATCAGTTGGTCATGTTCATCTAAATACCTATTCATCTTTGCACTACGGGCCAAAGATATTAATCAATCGGTCATATTCATCTCAACACCTGTTCATCTTTGCACTGCAGCCAAAGATATTCATCTAGAAATCATTCATATAAGACTAAATATGATGAAAAATATTTTAAAGAAAACGAATCAAGTGAAGCAAAAGAACAAATATTTAGGATTCGTACTTTAAACAATTCCCATTCAAAAATACTTCATAAATAACCAGAGTGGGATAAAATTCAAAAATGATTAAAACATGGATACAATCACAGCTAGTATCCATAATAGATATTTGGACAAAAAGAAGAAATTTCATTTTTCGGTGAATAGTGCCGTATTCGTGAATAGTGCCGTATATGTGAATAGTAACTCCGACACAAAAAGATAGAAATTTCACAAAAAATATCCTCACGCTTCGTGAATAGTACTCGTGAATAGTAACTCATGAATAGTAACTCGTGAATAGTAACTCGTGAATAGTAACTCATGAATAGTAACCCTGACATGAAAAGTTTCAAATTTGATAAAAAATTCCAACCAATATTCAGCATAATGATATTGAAAAAATAATATCATTTTACGAAAGAATAACATCCCTAACCTTAGAAAGAATAGTACTTTTGACTGAATACTGGATATAGTGCTAAAAGAACTTGCACCGTATAGCAATACTCGAAGTACTAAAATACTCACAAAATTACGTTCGATATTATAGAGAGAGAAATAGAGAGAAAACTTCAGTTTCTGGTGTGATTTTCAATTCTAACCTAAGCACCCTATTTATAGGAAATTGCTTAAAACACCAAAGCAGAAAATTTAATATTAAATTAATATATATATTATAATTCTTACGCACACTTTTTATCAACTGAATTCAGCATTCAACACAAGTATCCCACCTCACAAAACTTTTAAAAAAATGTTTTTCTTACTTAACATAATTAAAACTTCCAAAAATCAATTATTTAATTCATAATAAATAGCCCTTTTATCAGAAAATTCAAATCTCGCGACTATTTATAGGAAATTCAATTCTCTACAACTTTGCAGAAGAAAGTTTTTCCAAATTCCAAACAGAAATTGACCGAAATCTATAAACGGACGATTTTACAGGCTATAATCAAATTTCAGTTATGAAATGGGGTCCACCGACACACAAAACATGTTTTAAACATCTTTTACAACAAAAATAGTCTTCCTCCTCATATACTCATATATCTCACATTCATTATAAAAATATCACCATTATTATATTATTAAAATATAATAATATATTAAAATAAATTATTTTATCAGAAAAAGATAAAATATTAATTTTCAACAATTGTCACATTAAAAATTTTCTCCATCTATATCCACATAAAATAAATATTTTCCTCATCATATAAATCAACAATTAATTATTCACAAATAATATTACAGAATCACAATAATGACAACCAGGCCGTTCCCAAGAAAAAGGGGGACTTTCCAATAAGGATTTCTCCTTACTGGCGCGCAATTAGGTGACCAAACCTCTCCTTAGACAGAACTTTCTAGACATTACCAATAATATTATTCAGATAATATGAATTATTGCTTCGATAATGGAAAATACTGTGTAGTGACAATTATTAAAATAACAGTAATATAAAATATCAACGCAGCAATTATTGATTCAATAAAATACTGAACAATAATTTTCGAATTCAGGTTGACCGCTCTGTACAGGATAATTCAAAACTCGATGTTGGGTACTCCCAATTACTTTCCAAAAAGAGAAATTCATATAATCTATTTTAGCCTTCTTAGATAGGACATCTCTTTCCACAATATCCACGTGTCGTGCGACTTTTGTCCATGCGACACTTATTCTCACTCGTTCAGTTTTTTCTTCTTTCAGCTCAGATTCCATCTTTATCATCTTATACTCTGCCAAAGAATGCTTCTGTTCAAGCATCACATATCGGGTAACACAAGCTTGAATTGTTGCATCCTTTTGCTCCACGACCGCCTGTCGTTCTTCAGCCTGCTCTTCTAACTCATGAATACGATTTTGAAATTCTACATTTTGATCATATAATACCTCTAATAAACTCTGCTCAGGTACCTCTTCTTCCTCTTCCTCCTCATTCTCAGCTGTTACCTCTGCAACTATCTCGGGTGCAACTATCAATTCTTCACTCACCACATGGATATCTCTAATTTCTTCTTCGTCTGACATCACATTATCATGGTTAGTGATTAGAGGTTTCCACACAGTCTCATTCACTCCATTGTTAGCATTCTCAGCTGCCATTCTCAAATACTGTCAAAAACAAGGGTTAATTAACCAAATTAACATATCACATAATATCCCGATATTATGACTGACCAAAAAATAAGCTTAGGTAGGACACACTAGCAAAGGATTTACTCATCTCTCCCCTCCTAGTTATATTCTCCGATCTCCGCTAGAGACCATATCCCTAAGCTTTGATACCAAATGTAACGACCCCAAAATAGGTCCATTCCATCCAACCCATTCTGAGTCGCCAAATACATGGTACAGAAATAACTACAACTTTAATAATACAAATGTCGTACAAAATACGACAACAATTAAACTGTGAGTTTAAATACAAATATATAGCAACTGTGACTCATGTCCCAACCGTGGACAGCACCTCATAACGACACCTTACATAAAGGTATAGTCGAAAACTGTTTTAGAAATTAGAATCTTTGGGAAGTGCTCAAGAAAACCTTCATACATGGGAGGCCATGCGTCTAGGTTATGATAGATATCATATGGCCACAAAACTATCCTTGGTTGACCTAATAGACCCCAAAGAAAAACGAGAAGATTACTATCATATTCTTCCCAATGGCGAGTCTTCTCTTGACATATTGTTATCTCCACTGTCTCTAATTGGAAATTATACTCCAAACAAACACCTAGATTATATAGGTAGTGCTTGTAAATATACTCAACAAGTGGATAAGCACAACCCTGTTTTATGATGATCCGAGGTTGTATGTCATTAGATATCTTGTATGATAGTGACAAAACACCCTTCCAAGTTAAATTCATCTCACCCTCAACATCTATAGACCACCGTTCTATTCCCCTGTTATCCCCCGCTCGACCCAGCTACACTTCTATTACCTGAAAGGAATTGTGAAGTAAAAGGGTGAGCACAACTAGCACAGTAAAGAATATTAGGACTAAAGATAAATAAATTATCAATAGTCTTCATCAGTAATAAATCAGAGATTTAGAACATATGGTAGATGATAAAACTTTTCAACCATAGTTGCAGCGGAATGAGCAATCCATTAGAAGAGTCAAATAGATCATAAAATCTATTATCTTCTCCATGTTAAAAGTCTACCAAGAATGCTTTATCCTTGTAACATCAATCAACAAATTCTCTACAACTTTGCAGAAGAAAGTTTTTCCAAATTCCAAGCACAAGTTGACCGAAATCCATAAACTGATGATTTTACATGCTATAATCAAATTTCAGTTAAGAAATGGGGTCCACCGACACACAAAACATGTTTTAAACATCTTTTACAACAAAAATACTCTTCCTCCTCATATACTCATATATCCCACATTCATTGTAAAAATATCACCATTATTATATTATTAAAATATAATAATATATTAAAATGAATTATTTTATCAGAAAAAGATAAAATATTAATTTTCAACAATTGTCACATTAAAAATTTTCTCCATCTATATCCACATAAAATAAATATTTTCTTCATCATATAAATCAGTAATTAATTATTCACAAATAATATTACAGAATCACAATAATGACAACCAGGCCGTTCCAAGGAAAGAGGGGGCTTTCCAATAAGGATTTCTCCTTACTGGCGCGTAATTAGGTGACCAAACCTCTCCTTACACAGAACTTTCTAGACATTGTCAATAATGTTATCTAATAATATTATTCAGATAATATGAATTATTGCTTCGATAATGGAAAATATTGTGTAGTGACAATTATTAAAATAACAGTAATATAAATTATCAACGCAGCAATTATTGAATCAATAAAATACTGAACAGTAACTACTGTAACAATTATTGAGTAGTGCCTTCTTACGTATGAATCAATAATTTAAAAATACTGTGTAATACCGTGTGCTACTGTGCAACAACGCGTATTACTTTACTTTAACCACCGGGTATTCCAACAGTGTTAACGGTAACCACTACGACGTTATTTATAAAAACTTTAATTTGTCTTTTTCTTTATCCGACAGTTATTCTGTTATGGGGCCCACAAATGGCTGCGCCGTCGTACGAATATTCCCGACAGAAAGAATATTCCACGACCAAATGAATATTCCCCGACAACAATGAATATTTTATAACCACTTATGTATTTTTGAAAAAAATTCATATATCACCCTTAACTTTAACCTTTTATAAATTTAACCATTTACTGAATTGTAATTATAAGAAAAATTGAATACTTTTATTTCATAAAATTCGGGGTCTTACAATCTCCCCTCCTTATGAAATTTCGTCCCCGAAATTTACGTACCTGGTATTTCGAAGAGTTGAGAATACCTTGCTTTCATTTCAGATTCTATCTCTTAGATCATCATGATCTCTCCATTGCTCATCTCCCATGATATCTTCATTTGGGTTCGTCATTTGTTGGGAAGTCATGACAACCGCTATCCCTCGAACTACTCGACTTTGACTTGTCTTGGGCAGCATTTGGCGTCATCACTACCGTTGGAATATACTTTTCTATAGGGCATATTCCTCCCTCAACTGCCTCATTGTACTCTTGATTCAAGATCTGAATCATCAATCTTCGATCCATATCGAATTCAGGTTGACCGCTCTGTATAGGGTAATTCAAAACTCGATGTTGGGTACTCCCAATTACTTTCCAAAAAGAGAAATTCATATCATCTATTTTAGCCTTCTTAGATCGGACATCTCTTTCCACAATATCCACGTGTCGTGCGGCTTTTGCCCATGCGTCACTTATTCTCACTCGTTCAGTTTTTTCTTCTTTCAGCTCAGATTCCATCTTTATCATCTTATACTCTGCCAAAGAATGCTTCTGTTCAAGCATCACATATCGGGTAACACAAGCTTGAATTGTTGCATCCTTTTGCTCCACGACCGCTTGTCGTTCTTCAGCCTGCTCTTCTAACTCATGAATACGATTTTGAAATTCTACATTTTGATAATATAATACCTCTAATAAACTCTGCTCAGGTACCTCTTCTTCCTTTTCTTCCTCATTCTCAGCTGTTACCTCTACGACTATCTCGGGTACAACTATCAATTCTTCACTCACCACATGGATATCTCTAATTTCTTCTTCGTCTGACATCACATTATCATGGTTAGTGATTAGAGGTTTCCACACAGTCTCATTCACTCCATTGTTAGCATTCTCAGCTGCCATTCTCAAATACTGTCAAAAACAAGGGTTAATTAACCAAATTAACATATCACATAATATCCCGATATTATGACTGACCAAAAAATAAGCTTAGGTAGGACACACTAGCAAAGGATTTACTCATCTCTCCCCTCCTAGTTATATTCTCCGATCTCCGCTAGAGACCATATCCCTAAGCTTTGATACCAAATGTAACGACCCCAAAATAGGTCCATTCCATCCAACCCATTCTGAGTCGCCAAATACATGGTACAGAAATAACTACAACTTTAATAATACAAATGTCGTACAAAATACGACAACAATTAAACTGTGAGTTTAAATACAAATATATAGCAACTGTGACTCATGTCCCAACCGTGGACAGCACCTCATAACGACACCTTACATAAAGGTATAGTCGAAAACTGTTTTAGAAATTAGAATCTTTGGGAAGTGCTCAAGAAAACCTTCATACATGGGAGGCCATGCGTCTAGGTTATGATAGATATCATATGGCCACAAAACTATCCTTGGTTGACCTAATAGACCCCAAAGAAAAACGAGAAGATTACTATCATATTCTTCCCAATGGCGAGTCTTCTCTTGACATATTGTTATCTCCACTGTCTCTAATTGGAAATTATACTCCAAACAAACACCTAGATTATATAGGTAGTGCTTGTAAATATACTCAACAAGTGGATAAGCACAACCCTGTTTTATGATGATCCGAGGTTGTATGTCATTAGATATCTTGTATGATAGTGACAAAACACCCTTCCAAGTTAAATTCATCTCACCCTCAACATCTATAGACCACCGTTCTATTCCCCTGTTATCCCCCGCTCGACCCAGCTACACTTCTATTACCTGAAAGGAATTGTGAAGTAAAAGGGTGAGCACAACTAGCACAGTAAAGAATATTAGGACTAAAGATAAATAAATTATCAATAGTCTTCATCAGTAATAAATCAGAGATTTAGAACATATGGTAGATGATAAAACTTTTCAACCATAGTTGCAGCGGAATGAGCAATCCATTAGAAGAGTCAAATAGATCATAAAATCTATTATCTTCTCCATGTTAAAAGTCTACCAAGAATGCTTTATCCTTGTAACATCAATCAACAAATTCTCTACAACTTTGCAGAAGAAAGTTTTTCCAAATTCCAAGCACAAGTTGACCGAAATCCATAAACTGATGATTTTACATGCTATAATCAAATTTCAGTTAAGAAATGGGGTCCACCGACACACAAAACATGTTTTAAACATCTTTTACAACAAAAATACTCTTCCTCCTCATATACTCATATATCCCACATTCATTGTAAAAATATCACCATTATTATATTATTAAAATATAATAATATATTAAAATGAATTATTTTATCAGAAAAAGATAAAATATTAATTTTCAACAATTGTCACATTAAAAATTTTCTCCATCTATATCCACATAAAATAAATATTTTCTTCATCATATAAATCAGTAATTAATTATTCACAAATAATATTACAGAATCACAATAATGACAACCAGGCCGTTCCAAGGAAAGAGGGGGCTTTCCAATAAGGATTTCTCCTTACTGGCGCGTAATTAGGTGACCAAACCTCTCCTTACACAGAACTTTCTAGACATTGTCAATAATGTTATCTAATAATATTATTCAGATAATATGAATTATTGCTTCGATAATGGAAAATATTGTGTAGTGACAATTATTAAAATAACAGTAATATAAATTATCAACGCAGCAATTATTGAATCAATAAAATACTGAACAGTAATTACTGTAACAATTATTGAGTAGTGCCTTCTTACGTAAGAATCAATAATTTAAAAATATTGTGTAATACCGTGTGCTACTGTGCAACAACGCGTATTACTTTACTTTAACCACCGGGTATTCCAACAGTGTTAACGGTAACCACTACGCCGTTATTTATAAAAACTTTAATTTGTCTTTTTCTTCATCCGATAATTATTCTGTTATGGGGCCCACAAATGGCTGCGCCGTCGTTTGAATATTCCCGACAGAAAGAATATTCCATGACCAAACGAATATTCCCCGACAACAATGAATATTTTATAACCACTTGCGTATTTTTGAAAAAATTTCATATATCACCCTTAACTTTAACCTTTTATCAATTTAACCATTTACTGAATTGTAATTATAAGAAAAATTGAATACTTTTATTTCATAAAATTCGGGGTCTTACATCTTTGGCACATTACACGTTCGTTTTAGGTGAAGAAAATATTTGAGGGTTTTAGAAATGGGTCTTGTATTGGGGTCGATACAAAATTCGATTGGACGCTCTAGGGGTAGGCTAGGAAGTCTTCAAGAATATGTCAGGAAATTTATTAACAATAGAAATATCATTCAAAACTATGACTCTCATCCCAGACTTGGATAACACGTCACATTGATACCTATCAACTTGCCATCATCATTTACAACGTCTCCTACGGAAAGTCTAGCTTCGGTGCATTCCACACCAGGAAGTCAACAACGAAAGGAACGGGGATCTTTACTTATGGCTTGATATGGCAATGATTGACTTTAGTGGTTTGGTTGCTTGAATTCGCATAACAGGTTGGTTAGGAATATGAAAGTTAACAACCTTACGAAAAGCATGATGAGCAGTTTACCAATTGTTTCCAAAAATCACATCAATACAAGTATTTTCAAAGAGATAAGATCGACAGGTAACGTGAAAGTGTTGATTTGAACAAGATTTATAAATAATGGAGGTAACGAAGGTTTCTCCCAACTGAGTTTAAACTGATATATCAAAGTCTAACTTCTCCGGAGTTGAGTTCAAACATTGAACACAACTAGGTGAAATAAAAGAGTGAGTAGAACCGGTATCTAACACGGTATAGACTTTGTAGGAGTTTATGAGAGATAAGATATGAGTAGAATCGGTATCTAACCGCTTTGATGACTGTTATCACCAGTATTATCATTTTGTCGATTGCTCTCTTTTGGTTGCGTTGACTCGTTATCGCGCTCCAATAACTGAGTCATATTAACAACATCTGAATACAAACACAGTTTATGAGAGATAAGATATTGACGTATCTTAGGTTTCAAATCTCTTAGTATCAACCAAATGGGACGCAAATCGGGACAACTCGACAAACTTGGCTTCGTACTGCGACAAAGTCATGTTGTTTTGCTCCAACTTGATAAATTCCACCTCCTTCATGTGACGAATGCTTTTGGGAAAGTACTTGTCATTTAACAGCTCTTGGAACTTCCCCCAAGACATCTTGAGTGCGTCAGGCTGGGTACGTTTTACAGATTCCCACCAGTGATTTGCCTCTTCACGCAACATAAAGGTGGCAAAGGGAACCTTTTGCTCCTCTGAACATCCCAAGATATCAAATATCTTGGTGATCTGCTTCAACCACGTCTCTGCCTTAAGTGGTTCTGGCTTTCCCAGAAACTCCGGTGGTCCCAGCTCCTTGAATTGCTTAACGGTGAGCAACCGTGGGTTGCCATTGTTTCCTCCTGCATTATGAATAGGAGCCGTCTTCGCTTGATGTTGCATAAATTCTAAAAAGCTCTTAAATGTACCGTCGTTCGTCAATTGATTAGCGTTGTTGTTTATAGGAGGATTATCGCCATCCTGTTGCACATTGTCCTGATTATTGATCTGTGGAGACTCAACGGTCTCATGTGCTCCATTGCTTATCTCAACATTTTCAGATGCCATTTTCAAATACTGTTACAAAATAAGGGTTAATTAACATATCACATATTATCTCTATATTCTGACCGACCAATTACATAACAAGTAAACTTAGGTAGGTCATACTAGCAAAGGGATTCCCCGTCTCTCCCCTCTTAGTTATATTCTCACATCCTAGCCAGGGATCATATCCCTAAGCTCTGATACCAACTGTGACGCCCCCAAAATTAGGTATAAATCACCCATATTGGGTCGCCAGATACATGGTACTGAATACAAATATAACTTAATAATACAACTGTCGTGTACAATACGACCAAATATAATCTGTGAGTTTGAATACAAATATTATCTTCTAGAGAGTATCCATACTCAAAAGGAGTCCTCATTACAATTATTATCACACTATTTCACAGAATAGTGAGGACTACTAATGCTATCCTCTAGAGCATCACTCCGTTTCCCGACTCGTCCCAGCTATATTCTCATTTCCTGAAGAGAACAGTGAAAGAAAGGGTGAGCTCAACTAGCCCAGTAAGAAATATTATAACTAAGATAATGCAGAATAAATTATCATTAGTCTCCAACAATGTTAAACTGATAAAATATAATAGACATCAAGTTTAACTACAGCGGAACAAACAATCCATTAGAAGAGTCAAGTAGAGAATAAAATCTACTATCTTCTATGATTTAAAAGGTTTTTCAACATTGTTATCGCTGGGATTCAGCTTAATAAAATAATCCACATCATCGAAACACCCCCGCACTACGGCCAAGGATATTCTTTAGTATCACGACCACAATTATCCATGTACTACGGGCCAAGAATATTTGTGTATTCGTTAATGGTCATGATCATGCTAACAACTGTCCATCAATGGACTACGGGCCAATAAGGACTTTTACCACATCTTTGTAACATTACGGTCATGATTATACCGAATAATCCCTGGTCATAATCATACCAAGTCCATCTATGCACTACAGGCCACAGATGACTTTCAACATTTTATAAACATGAGGATGATGACAATGATATAAGAATTCAATAAAACAAGTTCAAGAATTAATTTATCCAAGAATTAACAACGTCCAAATTGTCAATATGATACTGCTTTGTGGAGTAAAATTTAAGAATTCTTAGAAGAATATTTCCATGAAAAGATACTAGATGAAGCGCAAATATCAAAGATATTCCACTAATTTCATGGAGTATAGAAGTCGAAGTTTTAACCAACTGAGTATAATAAAGAATAGAATAACAAAAGTAATCAGCATGCATGCGACAGACCGCACAGATAGGTTATTCCAACAGAATAATAAATAATGGAACCAGGTCTGGCGTAAAACGCACAGACATGATATTCTAACAAAATAATAATAAAGACGGAACTAGGTCTGGTGTAAAACACACAGACAGGATGTTCCAACAGAATAATAATAAAGGCGAAACCAGGTCCGGTGTAAAACACACAGACTGGATGTTCCAACAGAATAATAATAAAGACGGAACCAGGTCTGGTGTAAAATACACTGACAGGATGTTCCAATAGAATAATAGAAGAATGTCACCAAGTATAGGGTAGACCGCGTATACAGGTTATTCCAACAGAATAATAAATAATGGAATAACAGATATTCTCTTAATGAATACAAAAGAAATAATACCCCTTACGGGTACAACAAATAATATCCCTTACCGTTTTAAAGAAGAACTGAAATAAAGAAGTAGTTAAGTAGCAGAATACTTTTCTTCTTTCTCTCTATAGTTTCTCTCTCTAGAGTTCAGTGAATTCGTAAGAAAATAATAAATGAATGAGCTTCTATCTATAGGAAAATGGAATACATAGTAACTAATCCATGAACGGTCCAGATTAATTTACTTTAATCTGACGGTCCATATTTAAAGAAATTTTTTTTAAATAAAATATAATATATTCTATTTATTGAATAACTTTAATAAAGTATTATGTTTTATATAAAAAGTTGTTTCTGTTTTATTACGTTAATAATACGAATACAACAAAACTTCATTATCGCTAAATAATTCATATTATTAATTGGCAATAATTGAATCAAACTGAGTGACTTCTCACATAAGCATTAATAATCAATACCGTGTGCTACTATGCAACCACACATTTTACTGTTCTTTTACTATCGAGTAGTTCAACAGTATCAACTATAAAACTTCCGCCGTTATTTTTAATAAAATATTTTTTGTCATTTTCTCAATCCGACAATAATTTCGTTGTGGGGTCCACCAATAATTGTGCCATCGTACGAATATTCCCTGACAAAAATAATATTCCCCGACCAATCGAATATAATACAACAACTTGCATACTTTGCAAAATTTATAAATACTACCCACAACTATAACATTATCTCAAATTCACACCATAATATTTAAAAAAATATTTCGAAAAAATTAAATCTTTATTCATAAAATCTGGGGTTTCACAACCATGTTTGAGCAGCAGCATGGGGAATCCTTATATGAGGCATGGGATCGATACAAGGAATTACTCAAAAAGTGCCTTCATCATGGACTACCCAAATGGCTACAGATGATTACATTTTATAACAGGTTGAATGGGAATCTCAAAACTAGTATAGATGCAGCTTCGAGTGGAGCGTTTATGGCCAAGACTTTTGAGGAGGCATATGAGTTAATTGAGACTATGGCAGCTAATAACTACCAGTGGCCTATAGCAAGGATGACACAGTCTAAAGTAGCTGGGGTATTAGAGGTAGACAGAGTAACAGCGTTGGCGGCACAGATTTCTGCCTTATCAAAGAAAATGGATACTCTAACGGGTGCACAACCACAGCAGGTGGCATATGTTTGTGAGTTATGTGCAGGAGAACATCCTACAAAGCAGTGTGCCATCAACCCAGCATCGGTTTAGTTTATGGACAGCTACAATAGGATTCCACAGAACATGTATCAAAATCCCTACAACCTTGGGAATAGGAACCATCCTAACTTTTCATGGAGTAACAATCAAAATCAGTAGGCTCCACGACCTTTTTTTCCCTCGGGGTTTCAAAATCAGCATCAACAAATAGCTACGCATCAAGAAAAGAAAATAGACTTAGAAGAGTTGTTACTGAAATACATATCGAGAAACGAAGCGGCAATGAAAACACAAGCAGTGGCCATAAAAAATTTAGAAAATCAGATGGGACAGCTTGCCTTAGCATTGAATAATAGACCACAAGGGACTCTACCTAGTGACACAGAAAAGAATTTGAAAGGAAATCATAAGTAGTGTCAAGCAATCACTTTGAGGAGTGGAAAGCATCTTAATGGGAAAATTACAAAAAATTCAGCACAGAAGGATGTCAAGGATAATGAAAACAAAGTGGTTACAGAGAAACAGGATGGGGAAAAGCAAGGGGACAAGAACAAATCAAATGTTGAGCCAATTGTGTATCGTCCACCGCCGTTTCAGCAGAGGGTCCAAAATAGAAATTAGATAAGCAATTCGCCAAATTTTTGGAAGTTTTTAAGAAAGTTCAAATTAATATTCCTTTCGCAGAAGCCCTGGAGCAAATGCTTAGTTATGTCATATTCGTGAAGGGTATTCTGTCTAAGAAGAAAAAGTTAGAAGATTATGAAACTGTTGCTTTGACGGAGGAATGCAACGCAGTTTTACAGCAAAAGTTGCCTCCAAAGTTGAAGGATCCGGGGAGTTTTACTATACATTACACGATCGGTAACATGGCCTTCAAAAAATGTTTGTGTGACTTGGGGTAAGTGTAAACCTCATGCCATTATCCATGTACACTGAATTGGGTTTACCAGCTCCAAAGGCTACGAACATATCGTTGCAGTTAGCAGATAGATCAAAGTGGATAAATTCATATTTCCAGCTGATTTCATAATTTTGGATTATGAGGAAGATAAGAACATCCCAATCATCTTAGTGAGACCATTTTTTGCTACGGGCAGGACTCTCATTGAAGTGCAAAAAGGTGAATTAACCATGAGTGTCCAAGATCAGGAAGTCAAATTAAATGTGTTCAAAGCCATGAAGTTTCCTATAGATGAAGAGGAGTGCTTCCAGGTGGATGTCATCGATCGGATAGTTAATGATGATATGGTAAAAGGTTTGGTCAGTGATCCATTAGAAACTACACTGCTGGGGGATGAGGATTTGGATGATCCAGAGTTCGTGGATTATTTACACATGATGGATGCTTTACCGAGAGTTAGTAGATTTAAAGTTCCATTCGAGCCATTACACACGTAGGAAAAAGCTGAAAGTAGTATGCACATAAGCCAATCATGTTTGATGATAAAATATATACTTTGTAACAATCTTATTCTTTTATTAATAAAAAGTATTAATTTATTAAAGGCTTTTAAATTATCTACATGATGCTATTTTATAATATGTGATAAACTCATAGTTTTAAGCAATGCTTTTAGAATAATGATGATGCTCATTCTAATGAGATCTAAATTCTTAGAAAGCTTAAAACTAAATAGTTCCCAATCATTGGATTACTAAATTGGGGATTAGTGAATCCGGATAGATTGGTACATACGTTGCTTGCTCATTGGATGAGGATGATTGATCTCATGATCATTTGTGTGGAGACACTAAAGTAAGTATGTGGGTGCTTATTAAAGAATAAGTTCACTGAACATGGCTCGCTAAGGAATACCTAATGGAGTTTTACTTGCTTGTCAATAGGAATTCCTATAGTGATAGTAGTACAAGTGATCCTTGGACTTGACATCATCATAGTCTCTTGTGTATGATGAGTTATACTTTGACTTATTCCTTAAGATCCTTAGGGTATATCAAAGGGTATAATAAGTTGTACATGGAGATAATGTATGATCAATAAAGAATCTATCGCTTCTAGTAAAAGAAGATCAATGTCCTATGTGATTCGATAAATGACAACCCAATAGTCCTTTGCCAAGGCAGAATGAAATTAGAAAGGAGTTTCTAATTTGCATTATTTGGAGTTGTGCATTTAAGAGTCGAAATACATATAATTAAATAAAATAAGACTTGACAGTAATTCCATGTCTTATATTTAATTGGGACATTGTATAGTGGAAGGATTGAATTGTACATTAACTATTTACTCAAAGGTTTTTTTATAATTAATGTTGAAATCTATATTATCTGGAAAGTCGTTGCTCGCTAGGGAGGCTTATCCCTATTGTAGAATAAATATTATTTATTTAAATAAGTTAATAGTTTAATTTATTTATTTAAATAAGATTAGAATTGTTCTAATTGATTTATTCACAACCGGTTTAATATGAAGAACCTAAAGGGTCACACCATAAAAAGAGGAATAATTATTTAAGAAGTTAATGACATAATCATAATAACAAGTTAAGTATATTTAATTTAATCTATGGTGATAGAATAAATTAAATAGCTTAATACTTATTATTTAATATTTTGAAAATATTAAATATAAATTAATAAGAGGAGTCTTATTATTATTATTACTGTTATTATTATTTAATTCTTAAAAGATTTTGGGAATTAATTAATAAAAATACTCTTATATATCTTAATAAGATTAGGAGGCTAATTAATTAAAAGAGTTTAATTAATTATTCCTAATGAGATTGGGAGCCTAATTAATTAAAGAATTTAATTAATTAAAATAAAACTCAATTCCTTAATTGTTAAGGAGGGTTGCCCATATCTATAAATAAGAGGAGTCTTATTATGGGTGATAGAGTTATTGTTGACTTTTTCACAACAGACGTGATTCCAATTGTTGGAGAGTATGCTCTTTTTCTATAGAGATAGAAAACTAGGGTTTAGCCAACCACCCTTCTTGAATATTTATTCTTCCTTGGCGGATTACCTCTAGAGGCCAAACACTTGGGTGGCTAATGTTGATCAAAGGAAGGAACCAAACCCGGTGGATTCAAGTTGAACGCGAAAGGATTTGGAGGTGAACTTGTACATGAGGTAGCTCGAATCTTCAAGGGAATAATTCTTATTCTTCTTCTTTTCGTTTAATTAATAAGTGTGCATAAAGGATGATCCGGGTATATGGTTTGTAAAATTTTAGAACTCTTATTTTTCACGCTTCCGCTTATTTTGTGCAATTTGATTGCGCTCATGAATATTACACACCTAACAAAAACTTCAGCTCAGATGAAACCTTCACTTGAGGAGCTACCGACTCTTGAGCTCAAACCACTTCCTAAACACCTCAGGTATGCTTATTTGGGTGATTCATATACTTTACCTGTTATTATTGCATCTTTACTTAACGAATTGTAGGAAAGTAAATTGCTGAGCATTTTGAGAGAATACAAGTCTACAATAGGCTGCACCATTGTTGATATAAAGGGGATCAGCCCCTCCTTTTGCATGCACAAAATTCTCATGGAAGAGGATGCGAAGCCAACAGTAGAGCAATAGAGAAGGTTAAATCCAATCATGAAAGAAGTAGTAAAGAAAGAAATATTGAAGTGGTTGGATGTAGGAATTATTTACCCAATTTCTGACAGTGTATGGGTCAGTCTAATATAGTGCATGCCGAAAATAGGAGGAATGATAGTGGTTAAGAATGAAGATAATGAGCAGATTCCGACGAGGACAGTGATTGGATGGAGGGTGTACATGGACTACATAAAGCTAAATAAGGCAACCAGAAAGGATCACTTTCCTCTACCCTTCATTGATCAGATGTTGGACGGACTAGCTGGACATGAATACTATTACTTACTGGATGGATACTCGGGGTACAACCAAATCGTCATAGCTCCTGAGGATCAAGAGAAGACCACCTTTACATGCCCATATGGCACCTTTACATTCAGAAGGATGTCCTTTGGGTTATATAATGCACCAACTACATTCCAACGATGCATGATGGCTGTCTTTTCGGATATGGTGGAGAAAGATGTTGAAGTTTTCGTGGATGATTTTTCAGTCTATGGAAACACGTTTGATAAGTGTCTAGAGAATTTGTTCATGGTCTTGAAACAGTGTGTGGAAACTAATTTGGTACTCAATTATGAGAAGTGTCACTTAATGGTTAAAGAGGGGATAATTCTGGGGCACAAGGTCTCTACTAAAGGTTTAGAGGTTAATAAGGCAAAGTTGGACATGATCGAGAACCTTCCATCACCGAATTCAATAAAGGGAATCTGTAGTTTTCTGGGACACGCCGGGTTCTACAGAAGGTTTATTAAGGATTTCTCTAAGATTGCAAAACCCTTGTGCAGTCTTTTAAAGAAGGATGCAGTATTCAGATTTGATGAAGAGTGTAATACAGCATTTGAGCAGTTGAAAAAGAAGTTGACTACAGCCCTAGTAATCATCGCACCGTATTGGACACCTTTGAACTAATGTGCGATGCAAGCAACTATGCGGTAGGAGCTGTTTTGGGTTAACGCCAAGAGAAAATATTCCACGCCATATACTATGCAAGTAAAACTCTTACAGATGCACAATTGAACTACATAACTACAGAGAAGGAGTTAGTTGCACTATTATATGCCTTTGACAAATTCAGAGCATATTTAATTGGGACAAAGGTGGTGGTTTACATAGATCACTCGGTGATTCACTATTTGATTTCGAACAAGGATTCTAAGCCTAGACTAATCAGATGGATCCTTCTCCATCAAGAATTTGATTTGGAAATAAAGGAATGAAAGGGAACAAAAAATCAAGTAGCAGATCATCTTTCTAGGCTGGAAAATTCAGATAAAGATAAAGCAGATTAATGTGTGATCAATAAATCGTTCCCGGATGAACAACTATTTGGAGTTAATTCTGAGTTTCCATGGTATGCGGATTTTGCTAACTATTTGGTGAGCAACATCCTTCCCCCTGATTTGACGTGACAACAGAAAAAGAAATTTCTACATGACGTTAAGTGGTACATGTGGGATGAGCCATACTTATTCGGATAGTGTGCAGATAAGATAATTTGAAGGAATGTGCCGTATAGTGAAGTGAAGAATATTTTACACGAATGTCACTCATCTGCATATGGGGGACATTATGGTAGTGAGCGGACAGTGTCCAAGGTGCTTCAGTCAAGATTATATTGGCCTATAGTGTTCAAGGATGACCACCAATTTGTGAGAACTTGCGATAGATGCCAAAGGGTGGGCAATATTTCAAAAAGGAATGAAATTCCGCTACACACTATCATGAAAATGGAAATTTTTAACGTATGGGGATAGATTTTATGGGACCGTTTCCTCCATCCTTCAACAACATGTACATCTTGCTAGCTGTAGACTATGTGTCAAAATGGGTTGAAGTCGTAGCACTCCCCACAAATGATGCTAAGGTGGTTCTCAAGTTCCTACAGAAGAATATCTTTACAAGATTTGGCATGCCAAGAGAAATTATTAGTGATAAGGGAAGTCACTTTTGCAACAGATTGTTTACAACTCTTTTGGCGAAATATGGGGTCAATCATAGAGTGGCTATAGCATATCACCCCTAAACAAGTGGTCAAGCTGAGGTTTCGAACATAGTGGTGAAGAAGATTTTAGAGAAAGTAGTGAACCCAAACAAAAAAGATTGGTCTCTAAAATTGGATAGCGCACTATGGGCTTATAAGACAGCACACAAAACACCGATTGAGATGTCTCCATACCAGTTGGTCTACGGGAAAGCGTGGCACCTCCCAATAGAATTACAACATAAAGCATATTGGGTAATTCAGAAACTTAATTTTGATCAAGTAGCTACAAGAGAGAAAAGATTGCTCCAATTGAATGAACTCAATGAGTTTCGACTACAAGCATATGAGAACTCCAAGCTATATAAGGAAAAGGTGAAGAAGTGGCATAACCAAAAGATCATGCAAAAAAAGTTTGAACCGGGACAGTCAGTATTACTATTCAACTCACGACTGCGGTTGTTCCCAGGAAAGCTTAAATCTAGATGGTCGGGGCCATTCACAGTCAAGAGAGTTTTCCCACATGGTGTCGCTGAGTTATACAGTAGGAATCCATTGGAGACATTTAAAGTCAATGGTCATTGGTTGAAACATTACTAGGGCGGTGACATCAACAATGAAGTTACCGCAGTCACACTTGCCGATGCACCATGAAAAGGGAGTAGTCAGGCTGAAAGACTTAAAATCAAGTGCTAATTGGGAGGCAACCCAATTTTACTTTTATTCTCACTATTTTTTAAGTAGGCTAATGAATTCGTAGTTTAGAGTATAAGTCTAGTATGAGTTCAGTTTAAAGTAAGTTATTTTGGTTTATCAAGTAGTTAGCGAGTTATGATTTCTAGTAAATTCAACCTTCAATGCGCAATGTTTATGTTGTTATCTGAAACTTATACTTTTATGGTGTTTCAAGTACTTGGGAAGTGCATGGATATGTGTTTGATGTAAAGAATGGGAAAATTTGAACCCATTTACAGAACCACCCCCCGCCGGGGTAGACAATTTGTACAGGATACCCCCCACCGGGGCGAGGGTCATGAACCGAAAGCAGAATACCCCCCCTTCCCCGCCGAGGTGGAGGTACAGGAACATGAAGAGTTTAGTTCGACAGTTACAAACATTTAGCCCATCCTCCCCACTTCCTTAAACCACAACTGATACCTACTTTTTACCACAACAAACCCACGATTTCCTCAACTCTCACCCATTATCTCACTTAATCCCCACTTACCCATTACTTTAACCCACAAAGCTCTACACTATCTCTTACCTATAAATTCAACCCTTAAATACACTACATCTTCATCTCCATTCATATAATTTCAATCATACAAGGGTTAGGGTTCTTCAAGTGAGATTGTTGGAAGCAACGACGAAAGGGGAGAAGCAACCAATTGATCAATACATTAAGGGTAAGCGGTTATTTCTTGCAATTTTTCATCAAACATCACCACATTAGAAGTTTAATTACCATTGTGGGGGTATTGTGAGTCGTGCACACCATATATTTGACGAATTGTTCAAGTGAAGTTTGGGGAGAAGTTTGGCTTGAGTTCATCTATTAGAGTACTATGGCACCAAAACCAGCGTCAAAGAGACAGCGAGACGAAGGTTCAGGGTCCACACCACCGACTCGGGCCTTCGACAGAAGAAAGTTCGTGAGTGCCAACGCTGCCGATCGCTTTGACTATCTTGTTACTAAGGCACTAACTCCAGAGCGAGGTTTGGCACCCGACAACATAGATGGAGAAATAAAGAGACAAATATATGAAAAAGGATGGGATAGGTTCACTGACAAGTCGGAGCCAGTGATCGTCAATGTGGTGAAGGAATTTTATGCCAATGCGGAGGATAAGGCCCCATTCATAGCATTCGTGAGGGGCAAGGAAGTACCTTTCAGTGCTGACACTATTAACGAGTATTACCAACTGTGAGTTCCTGTGGAATGCCAGTATGCCTATTTGCGTGACCACGATCCCGACTACGATGTGATCTTAATTGAAATAACAAAGTAGGGCACCACATGGGTAAAAGAATGAAAAGGGGGCACCATCTTCCTCATCAAGGATCTGAGCCGTTATGGAAAAATATGGTATGCGTTCTTGTGCGCCAAATTATTCCCAACCACACATACTACTGAAGTGACAAAGGAGAAGGTATTGCTGCTGTATGCGATTGTGCAAGACTTCCTCATTAACGTGGGTGCCATCATCAATTTCTTAATATGAAGATGCCTGCGAGGGCCATTTTTCGGTGGCCTGCCACACCCATCCCTCATATGTGGGTTGTGCAGACAGGCTGGAGTTTGGTGGTTCGATGATGAGACTACTCAGCAACTGCTTCAGACGTTGGAAACACGGATGATTGCACGCTATACAGTGTGGCCCGGGGGCGAGTCGCACCCAAGAGGAGTCGGGTTCATATTTCCACCAGCCTCTGAGGATGAGGCTGATGCTAAGGATACTTCTGACGACAACGAGTTCCAGGCGAACGAGATGACGGGAGAGCAGGAGACTGAGGAGATGCAGAGGACCGGTAGAGATATGTTTAGCCCTCAGTTTCACAGTCTCCAGAGACAAATTGATGGACACAATAAAGAGGCCAACAGACAGATGAGGAAACTCACGGCCAGGCAGGACCACATGTTTGAGGCCATGAATATGTCATTCGCGTCCTTGAACGTGACTCTCCAAAGTATCAACCCGAATGCTCAGTTTCCATACCAGCAGTCGGCCCCAATGCCACGATTTCCACCTTCAGATTAAAACAATGATGAGCCACAACAACCATCACCTCAAGCTTAAATGATTATAGGGAAGTTCTCGTACACTTGATGCTTTATTTTTACAATGAGGACATTGTAATTGTTAAGTTTTGGGGAGTTAGTTTAATTTAGAGTTTTTACATGTTTAATTTAGTATGTTAGTTTTGCATATGTTAGTGTCATGATTAGAGTTAGGTTCATGATATTTTGCATTTATTTAGTGTAATTGCATAATAGTTGCATAATAGTGTAATATTATAACTAGTTTTTAGTAGTTTTTAATTCTGTTATGTGTATTCCATATTGTAATAATAATAATAATAATAATAATAATAATAATAATAATAATAATAATAATAATAATAATAATAATAATAAATACCGTGGCATGCTTGTCTATGCTTGTCTAGTTGTGTTGCCTTTGCTACTTGAGTACATAAGCTCGAGGGGATTATCTTTACACCTAGCACCCTAACGTCTTAATGGCCTGGGAGTCATCGGTCGAAAACTCGTTAAAGTAACATTAAAAAGCCTAAGAGAATAAGACATTGCATAACTATGTGTATAATATATATATATATATATATATATATATATATATATATATATATATATATATGAATAAAACGGGAAATAAGAGCAAAAAGCCCCCGTAAATGAAAAATAAAGCATAAGTACCCTATTTGGACCCTTGATATCGGTAATTATTTGATTTTAGTTGGATCTTAACTATTTTTGAAATTCTTGAGTTTACACTGTATGATACCTCCTAAGAGACTTGTTATGTATTAAATTTGAATTTGCATCAGTTAGCATGGGTGTTGAGCACACACACACTATATCAGTGATAACAGATTAAGATTTGATGATTGACTGGGAAGTTATTGATTAGTTTTGATAATGTCGTGTTTACTTGATTACTTGATTCGCATATAGCTTGTTTTCACGAAACTTTTGGAGTATCATCCTCAAGTGTTGCTCATGATCTTCACGGCTTTTGGAGTATATGAGGATGTCATCAATAAAGACAACCACAAAATGATCAAAATATTCCTTGAATACTCGGTTCATCATATCCATGAAGGCAGCAGGAGCATTCGTCAATCCAAAAGACATGACTAGGAATTCGTAATGCCCGTACCGAGTTCTGAAAGCATTATTTGGAATGTCATCAGTTTTAATCTTTAACCGATGATATCCAAAACGAATATCAATCTTTGAAAAGAATTTGGCACATTGCAACTGGTCAAACAGGTCATCAATGCGAGGCAACGGGTACCTATTTTTGACGGTGACATGATTCAACTATTGATAATCAATGCAAAGTTGTATAGTTCCACCCTTCTTCTTTACGAATAGAACAGGAGCACCCCAAGGAGACGTACTAGGACAAATGAAACCAGTGTTTAATAATTCCTACAGTTGGGTTTTTAACTCCTGAAGTTCAATAGGAGTCAATCGATATGGGGTTTTGGAAATGGGTTTTGTAACGGGTTCAAGGTCAATACAAATTCAATTTCACGCTCTGTGGTAGGCCAGGAAGTTCTTCAGGGAATACGTAAGGAAATTTATTAACAATAGAAATATCATTCAAATCTGACGTATTTTTGTTTAAATTCGTGACATGGGCTAAGAAAGCTTGACATCTGTTTTTTAATAAACGAATGACTTTATTTCTTGATATGACAGTAATTGACTTTAGTGGTTTGGTTGCTAGAATTCGCATAATAGGTTGGTTAGAAATATGAAAGCTAGCAATTTTATGAAAACAATCATGTTTAGCATGATGAGTAGTTAACCAATCAATCCTTAAAATCACATCAAATGCAAGTATTTTCAAATAGATAAGATCGACAGGTATCGCGAGGGTGCCGATTTGAATCAAACAAGATTTATAAACAATGAATGTAATAAAGGTTTCTCCCAACGGAGTTTCAACAGATAAGTCAAAGTCTAATTTTTCTGGAGTTAAATTTAAACGTTGAGCGCAAGTAGGAGAAATAAAAGAATGGGTAGAACCGGTATCAAATAAGTTATAGAATTTGTAAGGGTTTATGATTAGTTTACCCGTGATAACCTTGTTCGGGTTCCTCACTTTTTGGGAGGTCACGACAAACGCGCTCCCTTGAACTAACGGCTTTGACTTTTCTGGGACGGCCTTTGGTGTCTCCATCCCAGCTGGACTTGACTTCACTACACGATAAAATCAGGCTAGGTGACCTTCTCTTCCGCAATTATAACATGTCTTGGGTTGTTGTGTACAGTTTGGACTGATGTGTCCCTCCCCTCCGCATTTGTAGCATACGACCGGTGGTCGTTCTTCTTCCTTGAAAATGGGTGCTGGTGCTGCCGTCTTTCCATCATTATTGAACCTTCTCTTCTTGAAATTTCCACTTGACTCATTTCTTCTATTATCTTGGTCAGGATTACCACCGAAGTGGTTACCATTTCTGGCATGTTGATTTTCTCCACGTTTATTGTCATCGATTCGATGACTGCTACCACTGGTATTTTTGTTTTATCGGTTGCTATCTCTTGGTTGGGTTGACTCATTATCGCACTCGAATAACCGATCCCTATTCACAACATCTGAATACAAGTAAAGTTTGTGAGAAATAAGGTATTGGCGTATTTTGGGTTTCAAACCTCTTAGAAACATTCGCGTCATATGCTCCTCATTATCTACCAAATGGGATGCAAATCAGGATAACTCGACAAACATAGCCTTATATTACGATACAGTCATATTGTTTTGCTCCAGCTTGATGAATTCTACCTCCTTCACATGACTAATACTTTCAGGAAAGCACTTGTCGTTGAATAATTTTTGGAACTTCTCCCAAGACATCTTCAGTGTGGCAGGCTGAGTACGTTTTACAGATTCCCACCAATGATCTGCCTCTCCTCGTAACATGAAGGTGGGAAAGGGAACCTTTTGCTACTTGGAGCATCCCAAGATATCAAATATCTCGGTGATCTTCTTAATCCACGTATCCGCCTTAAGTGGTTCTGGCTTTCCCAAAAATTCCGTTGGTCCCAACTTCTTAAATTGCTTAGCGGTGACCAGCTGAGAGTTGCCAGTGTTTTCACATGTATTTTGCACTAGAGTCTCTCTCGCCTGATGTTGTACGAATTACAGAAAGCTCCTGAACATCCCGTCGTTCATTATTTGGTCGGTGTTGTTATTTACCTGAGGATTATTGCCTTCTTGATGCACATTATGTTGGTTATTGATCGTCTGTGACTCAACGGTCTCATATGCTCCATTGCTTATCTCAACATTTTCATATGTTATTTTCAAATAGTGCCACAAAACAAGGGTTAATCGGCATGCCACATATTATCCCTATATTCTGACCGACCAATTAAATAACAAGTAAGCTTAGGTAGATCATACTAGCGAAGGATTTACCCATCTCTCCCTCCTAGTTCTAGACTCACATCGCAGCAAGGGATCATATCCCTAAGATTTGATACCAACTGTGACGCCCCCAAAATAGGTATACATAATCCATTCTGAGTCGCCAAATACATTATACAAAATTCAAATACAAACTTCATTAATACAATACGACAACCATAAGCTGAGAGTTTTAACACGAATATTGTCTCGTAGACAATATCCAAACTCAAATGGAGTCCTCATTACAATTATTATCACACTATTTTATAAAATAGTGAGGACTACTATAGCCACCATCTTGGACCATCACTCTGTTCCCCGACTACTCTCAGCTATATTCTCATTTCCTGAAGAGAACAATGAAAGCAAAGGGTGAGCTCAACTAGCCCAATAAAGAATATTATGACTAAGATAATGCATAATAAATTATCGGTAGCCTTCAACAGTGTAAAACTGATAGAATATAATAGACAACAAGTCTAACTGCAGGGGAACAAGCAATCTATTAGAAGAGTCAAGTAGAGCATAATGTCTGCTATCTTCTATTATTTAAAAGGTCAACATCAATATTTTATCGTTGTAACACAACTTAATAAATAATCCACATCATCGAATTATCCATGCACTACTGGCCAATGATATTCGTTAGTATCACATCCATGAATTATCCATGCACTACGGGCCAATGATATTCATTATTATCACATCCATGAATTATCCATGCACTACGGGCCAAGAATATTCATTATTATAACATCCACGAATTATCCATGCACTACGTGTAACGACCGAGAAAATTGGATTAATTGTAAAATAATTTTATTTGATTAAATAATGAATTAAATTATAACATATGTTATTATAATGAGTAAGCAAGATTAAGGTTGTTCTATGACCTAAAAGTATCATAAAATCATAGTATTCTGGCTACGTGGTAGAATTAAGGTGTTTGAATTTCTAAGATGAAAATAAAAGTTTTCTGAGAAATTTTCTGAAAAATACTATTCATCAATTTCTGCTCGAGAATTATTTTTAAATTTTTGGGAAATACATAACGATAGAATAATAAGGAAGGATGGATTATGTAATAATAATTCAGTTATGACAAACACGGTTTTTTGCCTGTGTATTAAGTTTAAGAATGTTAAGGAAAGTAAAGATTGAATAAATAATAATCGTATAATAAGCATGTACTACACGAAACAATGAATACGGGTATGATATGAAGTATTGCACTAGTATATACAAAAGATAGTTTAACTTATATGACGAATGATTATACGAACTAGTATACGTAAAGAATACAAAGATTATACGTTATAAGCATTAATCCTATTGCAATGAACTTGTAGGATTTGTGTAGGAATTGGGCAAGCCCAAGTGCAAACTTGTTAAGGCCCAATGATTATTAATGCAAGCCCAACGTTAGACCCAAAATAGTTAAACTTAAGCTCAAACCAAGAACCGGACTCTTGGATCACGCTGATAGGTCACCGAGTGAGAAAACCCCATGTGGGTCCCATGAGTGAGTCATGGCTGGCCACTTGGTGAGCAAGCAAAGGATAAGTGTTGTAGTGTGTAAGTAATGAATAGTAAGGAGGTAGAAATAAGGAGATGGGATGGCCTAAAGACCCTTATGCCCTCACCTTGGAAATCCTATAAATAGGATCATAGATTTCTCATTTGTTGCTTGTTCATTATACACCAACACCTTATTTTATATTGAGAGAAGTAAGAGCTAGATTTTTCCTAACTCAAGAAGAAGAAAGAAAGCTTGAAACTTCAAAGGTAATAAACTTCTAAACCATTAATCTTCATCTCTTCATTTGTATCTACGATAGAGAAGTGATTATTGGTGGAGCATGTTTCATAAGAAGGAACAAGGATGGTTATTAGAGGACTTAAACCTTAATAAGCCATGTTATAAATGAATCATAAGCATAGAAGTTATGAACTAATGAAGAATATGGAAGAATTATAATTTTGTTGTTGATGGACAAATTAAAAACCATTATGTATAATATTAGATGAAATATGTTTGGTTAGGTTGATAGATATATGGGATGAATGTGACGCCCCCAAAATAGGTATACAACACCCATTCTGAGTCGCCAAAATACATGGTACAGAAACAACTACATCTTTATTATTACAACACAAGAACTGTGAGTTTAAATACAAATATTGTCATTTAGACAATATCCACACTCAAATAAGTCCTCATTACAATTATTGATACATTATTTCACAAAAATGGTGAGGACTACTAAAGTAACTTCTAGAACCATCATTCCATACCCTGACTAGTACTCGCTACATTCTCGCTTCTTGAGAAAAATGGAACAAAAAGGAAAAGGGTGAGCTCAACTAGCCCAGTAAAGAACATTATGACTAAGATAATACAGATCAAATTATCGTTAGTCTTCAACAGGGAAAAATCTAATAGAATACAATAGACAACAAGTTTTAAATCAATAACTGCAGCGGAAATAGCAAACCATTAGAAGAGTCAAGTAGAGAATGAGTTCTACTATCTTCTAAGATTTAAAAGTCCATCATCAATATTTTATCCCTGTAACAACAATCAATAACCATCTTTAATCAAATATTCATCTTTGCACTACAGGCCAAAGATATTCATTTGTATCACCAGTCGGTCATGTTCATCTCAACACCTGTTCATCTTTGCACTACGGGCCAAAGATATTCATCAGTTAATCATTCATCTTTGCACTACGGGCCAAAGATATTCAGTAATATCATCATTTAGGACTGAGGATGATGAAAAATATCTTAAAGAAAACGAATCCAGTTAAACAAAATAACAAATATTAAGGATTCGTATTTCGATTTATCCATGTCCAAAAATACCTTATAATTATCCATAGTGAAGTAGAATTCAAGAATGATCAAAACATGAATACAATCAAAGCTAGTACCCAGAATAGATATTTTGGACGAAAAGAAGAAAATTTTATTTTTTTGGTGAATAGTAACTCGTGAATAGTAACTCGTGAATAGTAACTCATGAATAGTAACCCCGACGTGAAAAGTTCCAAATTTGATAAAAATTTCCAACCAATATTTCGGCATAATGATATTGAAGAAATAATATCATTTTTGAAAAAAATAACATCCCTTACCTCGTAAAAACAGTACTTCTGGTCGGAATACCGGTATTACGCTGAAAGACACTTGCTCTGATGAATAGAAACTCTCAAAGTATCTACATACTCACAAAATACACTCAATAATCTAGAGAGAGAAAGAGAAAAAACTTGTTTCTGGTGTGATTTTCAATTCTAACTTAGCCCTCTATTTATAGGAAAATGTTAGCACGCCGAAGCAGACTTAACCTGCAACCTGATGGCTTTACCTGCTACTATTCCCACCCACCACATTTGAATAAAAATCTCAGCACATTTCTTCACCAACCAAGAGTGGGGCCCACCAATTCTAGAATTTTCTACCAAAATGATTAACTCCGAAAATTCAACAATTTCTGAACCAGTCATCTCGTAAAATTCATAATAAATCATACGTTCATTTTTAACGGTTCAAAATTTGTTGACATATACTTAACTTATATATGTATAACATATCCAAAAATTACCACGATCCAACGGTCGGATTAAAAATTATAACCCCCGTAAAATATCTCAAAAACCCTAATTTTTAATACCTCCATTCCGACAAAAATACTGATAAAAACCTCAACATTAACTCCTTCATTTTTAACCACAAAAATATATCCCTCATTTATATCCACAAAAATAAATATTTCCTTATCATATGAATTAATAATTAATTATTCACAAATAATATTACAGAATCACATTTATGACAATCAGGCCGTTCCCAGGAAAGAGGGGGCTTTCCAATAAGGATTTCTCCTTACTGGCGCGCAATTAGATGACCAAACCTCTCCTTAGACAGAACTTTCTAGACATTGCCAATAATGTTATCTAATAATATTATTCAAATAATATGAATTATTGATCTGATAATGGGAAATACTGTGTAGTGACAATTATTGAAACAACAGTAATATAAAATATCAACGCAGCAATTATTGAATCAATAAAATAAAATACTGAACAGTAATTACTGTAACCATTATTGAGTAGTGCCTTCTTACGTAAGAATCAATAATTGGTGCAATACAGTGTGCTACTGTGTAACAACGCGTATTACTGTGTTTTAACCACGGGTATTCCAACAGTATTAACGGTAACAACTACGCCGTTATTAATAAAAAACATATACTTGTCGTTTTCTTCATCCAATCGCTTTCCGTTATGGGGCCCATAAAAGACTGCGCCGTCGTACGAATATTCCCCGACAGGAAGAATATTCCACGACCAAACGAATATTCCCCGACAACAATGAATATTTTATAACCACCTACTTATTTGAAATATTTGTGCATTTTACCCATAACTAACCTCATTAATCAATTTAACACTTACTATTTCAAAATAATAAATAGAGGGAATTTAAATTTCATTTATTAATAATTTGGGGTCTTACAACCTCCCCTCCTTATGAAATTTCATCCTCGAAATTGACGTACGTACCTGGTGTTTCGAAAAGATGAGGATACCTCGCTTTCATTTCCGTTTCCAACTCCCAGGTCATTTCCTCAATAGCATGGTTTCTCCACAAAACTTTAACTTGTGGTATGACCTTCGTGCGTAGGACATGCTCCTTTCTATCCAAGATCTTGACAGGTACCTCTTCGTACGTTAAGTCTTCAGCTATCTCGTCCGGTTCTAACTCAATAACGTGGTCTGGGTCTTTCACATATTTACGTAACACAGATATATGAAAAACATTATGAACACGAGACATACTTGGAGGTAACGCGAGTCTATAGGCCACATTTCCTACTCGGTCAAGAATCTGAAATGGACCAATAAATCGTGGATTGAGCTTTCCTCTCTTCCCAAATCTTGTAACTCTTTTCCATGGAGCCACACGCAACAATACATGATCCCCAATGTCAAATTCCACGTCCTTTCGATGAAGATCCGCATAACTCTTTTGTTGATCCTGTGCCGTTTGTATACGTTGTCGAATCGTTTGGATCTTCTCTGTAGTCATGTGTACCAACTCTGGTCCCAACAATGTTGCTTCACCCACCTCGTCCCAGCATACTGGAGAGTGACACTTTCGTCCATATAATGCTTCAAATGGGGCCACACCTATACTTGCCTGATAACTGTTATTGTAAGAGAATTCCACCAATGGTAGGTACTTATCCCAACACCCTTTGAAATCTAGGACACAAAGTCTTAATAGATCTTCAAGAGTTTGAATAGTCCTCTCTGATTGTCCGTCCGTTTGAGGATGGTATGCCGAACTAAATCGTAAATCTGTGCCCATAGCTTTTTGCAAGCTAACCCAAAATCTTGAAGTGAATTTTGGGTCACGATCCGAAACTATGGATACTGGCATGCCATGCAGTCTCACAATCTCATCTACGTATATACAAGCAAGACGTTCAAGGGAATAAGTCTCCCGTATCGGTAAGAAATGAGCAGACTTGGTTAATCTATCAACAATAACCCAAATAGCATTTATGCCTTGAGAAACCGTGGGAAGACCCGTAACGAAATCCATGGTAATGTGTTTCCACTTCCATTTCGGAATCTCAAGTGGTTGCAATGAACCCTTTGGTACTTGATGTTCCGCCTTTACACGTTGACAAGTTAAACACCTCGAGATAAACTTTGCAATCTCTCTCTTCATATTATTCCACCAAAATGTATGTCGTAGATCACGATACATTTTGGTACTTTCAGGATGGATTGCAAATGGTGTATTGTGTGCTTCCATCATGATCTTGTACTTCAAATCAGAATTGTTAGGAACACATAGTCTAGTGTGGACTCAAAGTATTCCTTCTTCATCGATTCTTGCTTCTGGAATAGAACCTTCTTGCACTTTCTTCTTCATACGCATCAGCTCTATGTCCGTAGCTTGAGCAGCTTTAACTTTATCGATTAAAGTCGGTTCTACTCGTATATTTGATATCATCATGTGGGTACTTGGAGCCTTCATCTCTATCTCCATCCTTTGCAAGTCATACAAAATGGGCCTTTGTGTTAACAACATTGCACTCGTACCCGCATATGATCTTCTACTCAATGCGTCAGCTACTACGTTTGCTTTTCCAGGATGATATTGGATGGTATGATCGTAATCTTTCAACAGCTCGAGCCAACGTCGCTGCCGCATGTTGAGTTCCTTTTGGGTGAAGAAATATTTGAGGCTTTTATGATCTGTATAGATCTCCACTTTCTCCCCATACAGGTAGTGTCTCCAGATCTTCAATGCGAAAACTACTGCTGCCAACTCCAAATCATGAGTAGGATAATTCCTCTCATATTCTTTGAGTTGTCGCGAGGCATAGGCTATGACTTTCCCATGTTGCATGAGAACACATCCTAACCCTTTGCCTGAAACATCACTGTAGATAACAAATTCATCCGAACCAGATGGTATTGTCAAAACAGGTGCCGAAATGAGTCTCCTCTTAAGCTCTTGAAAACTCTTCTCGCATTCCTCGCACCATACGAATTTGATATCTTTCCGAGTCAGCTGAGTTAACGAGGTAGCGATTCGAGAAAACCCTTCCACGAATCTTCGATAATAACCAGCTAAGCCTAGAAAGCTACGTACTTCGGTCACCGTCTTTGGTTGTTCCAAACTTTGTATTGCTTCAATCTTCGCCGGGTCAACAGATACTCCATGTTTTGACACCACGTGCCCTAGGAAAGCTACTTCCTCAAGCCAGAACTCGCATTTCTTCAACTTAGCATATAACTTGTTTTCACGCAGCCTTTGGAGTACCAGCTTCAAATGATGCTCATGATCTTCACAGCTTTTGGAATATATGAGGATGTCATCAATAAAGACAACAACGAACTGATCCAAATAATCCTTGAATACTCGGTTCATCATATCCATGAAAGCCGCAGGAGCATTAGTCAATCCAAAAGACATGACTAGGAATTCATAATGCCCGTACCGAGTTCTGAAGGCAGTCTTTGGAATATCCTCAGTTTTAACCTTCAGCTGATGATATCCAGAACGAAGATCGATCTTTAAAAAGAATTGTGCTCCTTGTAACTGGTCAAACAGGTCATCAATACGAGGTAGCGGATACCTATTCTTAATAGTGACATGGTTTAATTCCCGGTAATCAATACAAAGTCGCATACTCCCGTCTTTCTTCTTTACAAATAAAACAGGAGCACCCCAAGGAGATGTACCAGGACGAATGAAACCGATGTCCAACAACTCTTGTAGTTGGACCTTTAACTCCTGAAGTTTAATAGGAGCCATTCGATATGGGGTTTTAGAAATGGGCTTTGTACCAGGTTCAAGATCAATAAAGAATTCAATTTCTCGTTCCGGGGTAGACCGGGAAGTTCTTTAGGAAATACGTCGGGAAAGTCAATAACAACAGGAATATTATTCAAATTTGACGTGTCTTTATTCAAATCCATAACATGGGCTAAAAAAGCTTGACATACGTTTTTTAATAAACGAATGGCTTTATGGCTTGATATAATAGTGATTGATTTTAATGGCTTAGTTGTTTGAATTCGTACAACAGGTTGGTTAGGAATATGAAAACTAACAACCTTACGAAAATAATCAATTTTGGCATGATGAGTAGTTAGCCAATCAATCCCTAAAATCACATCAAAAGCAAGTATCTTTAAAGAGATAAGGTCAACAGGTAAGGTGATGGTGCCAACTTGGATCACACAAGATTTATAAACAGTGGATGTGATGAAAGTTTCTCCTAACGGAGTCTCCACAGATAAATCAAAGTCTAACTTCTCCAGAGTCAAGTTTAAACGTTGAGCACAAGCAGGAGAGATAAAAGAATGGGTAGAACCGGTATCTAATAAGGTATAAACTTCGCATGAATTTATGATTAGCTTACCCGTGATCACCTCGTTTGGGTTCCTCGCATGTTGACCAGTCACGACAAACGCTCTTCCAGGAACCGTTGACTTTATCTTTTCTGGGATAGCTTTTTGAGTCACCATCCCCGCTGGACTTGGTTTTGCTATAGTGCAATCTCGAGCGATATGTCCTTCCTTTCCACAATTATAACATACCTTAAACTGTTGTGGACAGTTTGGGCTGATATGTCCTTCTTTTTCGCACTTATAGCATATAATCGGTGGTCGTTCTCCTCCCTTGGAACCAGTTGCTGCTGGTGCTGATGTCTTCGTATTGTCATTGTTGAATCTCCTCTTTTTAAAATCTCCTCCCGACTCGCTTCTTCTATTTTCATAGCCACGATTACCACCAGAGTGGTTGCCGTTCTTGTCTGTATTTTTCTTTCTCCGCTGGTTATCATTGTTCTGATGACTGCTGTCACCGATATGATCCTGGTTGTGGTCCCTCAGTTGACCGTACTCATTAACTCGCTCTAATAATTGAGCCCTGTTGACAACATCTGAATAGAGAGAAAATTTATGAGAAATGAGATATTGACGTATGCCAGGTTTCAAACCTCTCAAAAACATCCTCGTCATACGTTCCTCATTCTCCACCAAATGAGGTGCAAACCTGGACAACTCTGGAAACCTCGCCTCTTACTGAGACACCGTCATGTTATTCTGCTCCAGTCTAATAAACTCTACCTCCTTCATATGACGAATACTTTCAGGAAAGTACTTGTCATTGAACAGTTACTGAAATGTCTCCCAAGACATGCTGAGTGCGGTTGGATGGGTACGCTTCACAGACTCCCAGCAGTAATCTGCCTCGTCACGGAACATAAAGGTGGCGAATGGAACCTTCTGTTCCTCCGTGCATCCCAAGACATCGAATATCTTGGTAATTTGCTTGACCCACATTTCCGCCATGATCGGATCCGGCTTTCCCTTAAATTCTGGTGGTCCCAATTCTTTGAACTGTTTGGCTGTGACAAACCGTGAATTGCTATCATTTCCTCCTGTATTTTGAACACGAGTCCCCCTCGTCTGGTTTTGCATGAATTACAAAAAACTTCTAAATATTCCATCATTCATCATCTGCTCATTGGTGTTGTTCACAGGAGGAACATTGCCAGCCTGTTGCACGTTCTCCTCGTTGGTAAGCACCGGTGTCTCCACGGTCTCATTTACTCCACCGTTAATATTCTTAGTCGACATTCTCAAATACTGCCATAAAACAAGGGTTAATTAAATAAATTAACAAATCACATAATACCCCTATATTATGACTGACCAATAAATAAGCTTAGGTAGGACACACTAGCGGAGGATTTATTCGTCTCTCCCCTCCTAGTTCTATTCTCCGATCTCCGCCAAAGATCATATCCCTAAGCTCTAATACCAACTGTGACGCCCCCAAAATAGGTATACAACACCCATTCTGAGTCGCCAAAATACATGGTACATAAACAACTACATCTTTATTATTACAACACAAGAACTGTGAGTTTAAATACAAATATTGTCATTTAGACAATATCCACACTCAAATAAGTCCTCATTACAATTATTGATACATTATTTCATAAAAATGGTGAGGACTACTAAAGTAACTTCTAGAACCATCATTCCATACCCCGACTAGTACTCGCTACATTCTCACCTCTTGAGAAAAATGGAACAAAAAGGAAAAGGGTGAGCTCAACTAGCCCAGTAAAGAACATTATGACTAAGATAATACAGATCAAATTATCGTTAGTCTTCAACAGGGAAAAATCTAATAGAATACAATAGACAACAAGTTTTAAATCAATAACTGCAGCGGAAACAGCAAACCATTAGAAGAGTCAAGTAGAGAATGAGTTCTACTATCTTCTAAGATTTAAAAGTCCATCATCAATATTTTATCCCTGTAACAACAATCAATAACCATCTTTAATCAAATATTCATCTTTGCACTACAGGCCAAAGATATTCATTTGTATCACCAGTCGGTCATGTTCATCTCAACACCTGTTCATCTTTGCACTACGGGCCAAAGATATTCATCAGTTAATCATTCATCTTTGCACTACGGACCAAAGATATTCAGTAATATCATCATTTAGGACTGAGGATGATGAAAAATATCTTAAAGAAAACGAATCCAGTGAAACAAAATAACAAATATTAAGGATTCGTATTTCGATTTATCCATGTCCAAAAATATCTTATAATTATTCATAGCGAAGTAGAATTCAAGAATGATCAAAATATGGATACAATCAAAGCTAGTACCCAGAATAGATAGTTTGGATGAAAAGAAGAAAATTTTATTTTTTGGTGAATAGTAACTCGTGAATAGTAACTCGTGAATAGTAACTCATGAATAGTAACCCCGACGTGAAAAGTTCCAAATTTGATAAAAATTTCCAACCAATATTTCGGCATAATGATATTGAAGAAATAATATCATTTTTGAATAAAATAACATCCCTTACCTCGTAAAAATAGTACTTCTGGTCGGAATACCGGTATAAGGCTGAAAGACACTTGCTCTGATGAATAGAAACTCTCAAAGTATCTAAATACTCACAAAATACACTCAATAATCTAGAGAGAGAAAGAGAGAAAACTTGTTTCTGGTGTGATTTTCAATTCTAACTTAGCCCTCTATTTATAGGAAAATGTTAGCACGCCGAAGCAGACTTAACCTGCAACCTGATGGCTTTACCTGCTACTATTCCCACCCACCACATTTGAATAAAAATCTCAGCACATTTCTTCACCAACCAAGAGTGGGGCCCACCAATTCTAGAATTTTCTACCAAAATGATTAACTCCGAAAATTTAACAATTTCTGAACCAGTCATCTCGTAAAATTCATAATAAATCATACGTTCATTTTTAACGGTTCAAAATTTGTGGACATATACTCAACTTATATATGTATAACATATCCAAAAATTACCACGATCCAACGGTCGGATTAAAAATTATAACCCCCGCAAAATATCTCAAAAACTCTTATTTTTAATACCTCCATTTCGACAAAAATACTGATAAAAACCTCAACATTAACTCCTTCATTTTTAACCACAAAAATATATCCCTCATTTATATCCACAAAAATAAATATTTCCTTATCATATGAATCAATAATTAATTATTCACAAATAATATTACAGAATCACATTTATGACAACCAGGCCGTTCCCAGGAAAGAGGGGGCTTTCCAATAAGGATTTCTCCTTACTGGCGCGCAATTAGATGACCAAACCTCTCCTTAGACAAAACTTTCTAGACATTGTCAATAATGTTATCTAATAATATTATTCAAATAATATGAATTATTGATCTGATAATGGGAAATACTGTGTAGTGACAATTATTGAAACAACAGTAATATAAAATATCAACGCAGCAATTATTGAATCAATAAAATAAAATATTGAACAGTAATTACTGTAACCATTATTGAGTAGTGCCTTCTTACGTAAGAATCAATAATTGGTGCAATACAGTGTGCTACTGTGTAACAACGCGTATTACTGTGTTTTAACCACCGGGTATTCCAACAGTATTAACGGTAACAACTACGCCGTTATTAATAAAAAATATATACTTGTCGTTTTCTTCATCCAATCGCTTTCCGTTATGGGGTCCACAAAAGACTGCGCCGTCGTACGAATATTCCCCGACAGGAAGAATATTCCACGATCAAACGAATATTCCCCGACAACAATGAATATTTTATAACCACCTGCTTATTTAAAATATTTGCGCATTTTACCCATAACTAACCTCATTAATCAATTTAACACTTACTATTTCAAAATAATAAATAGAGGGAATTTAAATTTCATTTATTAATAATTTGGGGTCTTACAATGAATTCATTTTGAATGGTGTAAAAATATCACATAACGAAGTCATGGTGAAATTTACTAGATTAAACGATAATCTTCAAAATCGTGAAATTCTCATAATGAAAGTCGAAAGTCAAAAGTCACAGTTTAACTTGAAAACATTGGTTTTCGATGGAGAATAGTCTAAATTTGCATTTTAGAGTTGCGGACTCGAAAATGGTCAAATTCTGACTTAGAACTAAGAAACGAGCTTTGAACGTTCACGAACATTTAACGAATGCTCAATAAAGAACTTAATAGGTGAATTCCGTGTTAACGGATTCAAAAATGTAAGAGTTTCTAATAAAATCGTAGTACATATGATATTAGAGTTAACGGCTTTTGAACAAGCCAATTCCGACTTATAATGAATAAGTTATGAGCTCGAAAAAATTTTCAGAAGAAAAGAACTGTGAAAATTGTTTGAGGCATAGGGTCGGCGCCGCAGGGCCTGTAATACCCGAGAATTTCCACATCTTATTAAATGAATATATTAATGGAAATAAATATCTATTTACATATAAATATTGATGTATGGTAAGATAAGTGATTCAATTAGTGTAAATTGAAGTTATAAGTGTGAGGTTGTGATGACAATTGAGTAATGCCTTGTGTGGCATGAGAAGGGAAATTTAAGCGATTAAACCAAGAGGAAGATTTATTGTGTATGATTATGTGATTCCATATAAGGAATGAATACACTCTTAGATTAGTAATATCACTCATGTGGACGTTAATTCATGTCATGTAAAACTGGCTTAAAGCTAAACCAGTTTGGCACTGCCAGGGTTTGGCGCAGTTGCGCCCTCCCGCAGTACAAACTGGCGCAGCTGCGCTAGTGATCAGTCTAAGATAGTTAAGTTTTCTACTATAGAAATGAAAGGGAACACTTTGGTAATATGTGACCTTAATAAAACCATATGATAGGAGTATATGTTAATGACTTGAGGTACCTAGTAGTACAATGAAATCCCATGGGATTGTTATACATAAATAATTAAATATATGTGTACTCTATAAACTAGGAAAGAAATTAGGTGTTTAAATAAACATTAATATTGAATAATGTTATAATGTGGTTATGTGAGTAGTAAAAATAATTATGGGGGATACCCGGACAATAATACCTAACTGCGTTATTTTATTGCGTGTATTTAATGTACATGGATTATATGATGTGAGTATATAATTAATCCTTAATTCCCTAATATAGTAACAGTTGTACATTAATATTAATTATGGGAATTAAAGAACCAAACCAAGCCTTAGATGATCAAATGTTGAGATTTTTGCTCTTGTCCCAAATTGAGTGACACCAAGGTACATGAACAGTGATCTAAAAGCTAAGTTGTGTAACTTTCAAATGGCTAGGCATAGATGATGATTGCAAAGCCAATGGCTGGTGGTGGGTTGTTAAACCACTCTCAATTAACCAATGTTTTCTTCCATTACACCATGAACTCCAACCTTAGTGTAATGCCAATGTCTAGTCCAAGTTTCTTCTATAAATACAAGCTCTAAATTTTAGTTTTTGTTGCTAGAAATTGTTTGATAAGTCTAAGTTGGAGAGTTCTCAGATGCTGAGCATTTGTAGAAGCATACACAGTGAGTAAGAAGTCCAATTCAAGCTTTAAAAGGTATAAACTCTAGTTATGTTCTTGAAATAGGTCTTGTGTAGTTCTTTAAATTACTTAAATTTCTATGTCAATTGATATGAATTAATATGCTATAATGTGTTTAAGAAGTTTACTTACATGTATGAACTCTTTAATGATGGTTTGGAACAAGTTTAAATTGTTAGAAATCAAGTTGGTTAATACTCTGCAAAACAGAGTCTGCTTACTGCTTCTGATCCCGACATGGAGCAGCTGCACTCTGGTTATACTAGGGTGCAGCACAGCTGCGCCGTACCTCAGAATCAGTTATTAATTTTTGTTATGCTATGTGTTGTGGAATTGACTTAAGTATATACTGAAAATAAGTATAACAAGTGGTACAAAGATTATTAGTGTTTATAGTGTCTTTGTTCATGACCAAACTTGTTAGACCTTGTGTTAGAGAAATTCTTCAAAGAAGAGCTTGTCATATCAAAGCTAATGAACATAAATGCTACAAGATGTAGTTTCTGATCTTGTAAAGAAGTTATCATGACTTAGTTACTTATGATAAGAGTTGTAAAGTTGTCTTATATGTGTCATATTACATCATTCATGATAAAGTGATTTCAAAGGCAACCTTGAACATATTTCTAAAATCTAGTTGCATCACATGAATATCTAGATTCTAAAGGTTTAAGATGTCATGTTATGTCGATAATATCCCTAGACATGATTCGTATGTATTGAATATTTTGATAACTAAATCAAACATGAGTTAAAGCATGATTCGAAGTGTTAAACAATGATAGTTGTGAACAAACAATATGAATACTATAAGCATGTGTATTAACAGATTGTGTAATCTCTCTATGTGAACATATAGTCAACTTATAAAACATGGTAACTACATGATCTTGTTATGCTTTAATACATTGTAAGTTGTAAGTTAAAACTTGTAAAAACAAACTTAAGAATGGTCATATGCTTAAGTGAGAACCTCTAACATGCATGTATCTTAAATATAAGTGCATAGGTGTGTTAGAGTTAGACAAAAACAGGAAGTGCAAAGCTCAACCCTGGTCTAGCCAGGGGACAGCGCAGTTGTGCCATCCCTAAGCCTAGACAGGGCGCAGTTGCGCCATCCTGTAGTCATGAATAGTTTCTATTTTTGATATGATGTTTGAAGCATACCTATAATACCTGAGAATTTCCGTGTATTATTTAAATAAATATATTAATGGAAATAAATATTTATTGGAATAGGAACAATTTCGTGTTATGAAATGAGATAACTTAATAACTGAATAATTGTGAATATATGGAGTTTATGGTAAACTCGTTGAAAGCCCTGTGTGTCATGGTGATGGGAAATACTAATAGTAATGTTAATCGGTGAAGAAATTATAAGATGAGCAATTAAGTAATATTAACTGTTAATTGTTGTTGTAGTATACTATTAGTTGATAATTGATGTATGGTATATTAATTATTTAATAATAAGGATTAACTAATGATTATATTAATTAATTGATGATGGTTGTGGTAGAATATTGAATTCTTAGTAATTAACTAATAATGCGTGATTACTATTATTTACAATATACCTATAAATGTAATGAGACTATTATTAATGAATAATGATTATGAAAATCCATAACTACATTAATCAATGGTTGGATTAATTAATATTGGTGTTAATTAATTAAGGAAGTGCATGATTTATTTATTTAACATAAATAAGTTAATAATATAATAATATTATATAAGCGGTTATGTGCATATACAACTATATTATATAGTGCAGTGTGACTATATATCTTAGGTTGTATAAAACTATATTGTATGGGCATTGTGACTAAATATATTGGAACTATATGTTATAAATATATTATCTATGTGACAATATGTATGTGGGTAGGTATTAAAATAATATGCCATGAACTATTAAAGTATACCAGTGTGATAAAATGTACATGGAATATATGTATATTACATTTCCATATTTCATCTACTACATTGAAACCTTAATTATTAAGTGTGGCATTTAATTATAATATATGGTTGAGATGTGTATAAAAAATATAACATAAGAATAAGGGTTGTGCATAAGTATAGTCTAAGTGTTGCTAGAATGTTGAGCATTTTCAGTTGTCCCAAAATGAGTGTCCCATTTGCCTTAAACTTCATTCACGTGAGTTTCAAAAAGGCTCAAGCCTATTATCTCTTCCTTCTTCCAAGCTCAAGCTAGCAATCTAAGTGATGATTATGAGGGGAGTGGGAATAATGATGCAAACCAACTACCAATTACCAACTCCTTGATAACCTTCATGCAATTCTTCCATCCTTTGGTTTGATTTTTTGGACAATGGCTTGGCATGGTCAATGAATTCTCTATAAATTGGACACTTCCCTTTATTATCTATGTTGCTTGAATTGTCTGAGAATTGTCAAGTGTTAGGGTGAGAGATTACAAGCATTCTTAGAGCTTAGGAGTTCAAGTAGTAGCAAGTTTCATTCATATTGCAAAGGTATAATTTCATTCTATATTTTCAATTTCATTCTCTATAAAACTAAGTTTTGAATTCTTGAATTCATGTAATTGTATGTTAATGAGGTTGGGTATTGGTTATATAGATGTTATATGATCATATAAGTATGTTGCAATTGGTTTATGAGTATCTAGAATCCATTTGGTGAATAAATTTTGAGGTTGGGCTGGAGTTCTGCCGAAGCAGACTGCTTCTGCGCCTGAACCAAGCACGGCGCAACTGCGTCACATTTGTATTGAGGCGCAGCGTAGCTGCGCCAGTTGTTGAACTCAGTTGAGCAATCTGTTTTTAAATCTGATCATGATTAGCTAGTTGTTTTGACTCAAGCTAACATGTAAGCATGTGTATGATGTATATATGGATATGTTAAACTAATGTGAGCATGTTTTCATAGACTTGCATGATTAATGGAGGCATATGGTTTAAATGGAGATTTGAACCTTATGTTTTGAAAACCAACTATGTTAAAGATCGTGTGCTACAAATTGTGAACCTAGTAAGCTATACATTACTGATTTTACACATATATGAACATGTTGTAGTGTATATAGTCCTTTTGAGCATGAACAAACTTATTAAGCCTAGTGATAGAAATGTTTTCATGGAAAGACTTATCCTAGTATCCTAACTTGTATGATTTCTACATGATGAATATTCTGACTTTGAAAGCATGTGAATATGACTTGTAAATGCATGAATAAACATTTAGCTTATGTTTATGTGATTAACAAAGAAACATGAACAAGTTGGACTTACTAGTAAGTTTAGAATATGAATATCGTCATGATATCTTGAAGACTAGAATCTGACATTTGTGATCATATTTAATGACGCTCTTAGACTCACTCATGTAGCATAAACATATATATAACATGCTTGTGTAGCATATTTCAAGAAAAGCATGAACAAAGCCTATTTTTCAACTAAAGCGGTGTTAGTTTCACATATGCATTATGAATATACACAAGCATGCTTAATATGAGTTTTATAACTATCATGTATGTTTAGAAAGCAAGCATGCTAGACTTTGTGGTTTCACGGCCTTCAATGACCTTAAATTATTGAAATGATCGAACTTAGAACCATGTTATGCAAGAAGGGACCTAGATTGATCTGAAAAGCATGTGAAAGCCTTTAACATGACAAAATATGATTGTATGTTCAAGCCAAACAGAGACCACAAGGCAGCAGCTGAGTTTTGGCTGGGTCAGGGGACGGCGCAGCTGCGCCGGTCCTAGGCTTAGCTATGGCGCAGCTGTGCCAGTCTGGAATTCCAGATATTGGGTTCTGACTTTTGGACATTAACTTGCATAGTGTTTATGATGCTACATGTAATCTAAAACCTACTGGTGTACATATATATGTGTGATGCTTAGTTGTTAAGTTGGTGTTGTATTGAAATGGAAAGTCCATGAATAGAGAAAGTCTTAACCTTGAGCATTCTTGATTCGCTTATAACTAAGTATTTAATTCATGATGACTTACAAACTGATTTTGTACTACATGTACATACTTGAATCGTGTCGAGCTTGATTAAAGGATGTGTTAGCTAATGAATATTGTATACTTATAATGCGCTATAAATAGGATTCAAAAGTATTGATTTGTTAAACGTGGATAAACTACGCTTAAGGCAAGTATCTGAACCCTACTATTATTGTTGTGCAATACCATTGCATTATTTTTATTCGACAAATACCATAAGCTTACCTCTTTGAATACAAGTTACATTACTTTCTCGTTCAAATGAGCTAGTATGTTAAACCCTTGTGAAAAAGCTATTATTCATGTTAAAATTGGTATTGTCCTTGAATATTGTGAAAGAGTCGATGCCATTAGATTCGGCTAGACTATATGTATGTTTATAAAAAAAACTACCCAAACCAATTGATTGGTGCGGAAATCTTGAAAACTAAGTTGGACAACCCTTTTGGTAAGGGGAGTGTATGTTGTTGGAAACCCCAACACATGAATTAATATTATTGTGGTGTTATATATAACGTATAGTATTGTAGATTGATCATCTATAATACTTGTTATTTTTGGTTATCAGTTTAATATTGCTAACTCTAGTGAAAGTTCAATAGTCCTTAGTGACTGCTCAGTATAAAGTGCTTATCCAGTTGGATACATTGTTAGCCGTTGAATTCATATATATCTGTTGATTTATATTGAATTGTTATATCCCTTATTCATGATGTTATTCTGACACTTTGAACTATCCTAAAATAACCCTTCGATATTTCGAACCTTGTGATATTATATCCTACACCCTTGTTGTATATTACTTGCTGGGCTATTTGTGCTCATCCTTGCTTATTTAAAACCTTTCAGTTAAGGAAAAACAGGGAGGTGTCTCTGGAACTGACAAGGGCAAGGGCAAGGCTACCGACTAGCTTGTCCCTTTTATGTTTAAAATTATTATATTATATTAAGATTATGTTTAAACTTAAGTAGGATTATGTAACAGGTCTTTACTCGATACTATTATGTAATCTTTTAAGTACTGTAGGTTGCGAGACTTTGGGGAATATGATAAGTAGGTTTTATACGTACTTATCTGGTATCTGTTACTTGAATTATTTGCTTAATCTCATGTTTCTTAGTTACTTTTTATGTATTTTGTGTTTGTTTTGTAGATTATATGCTTGGGTATGAAAACGCAAGAAAAAGGCGACTATTGGCATGAAAAAGCAATTTGGAAATCTTTTGGACTAAAATACGCAAGCAAATGCAAGAAGGGAAGATTGAAGAGCTTTTACCACCAAGTGGGATACATGTTCTTGGATTGGAAATTGGATTATACTATAGAGCTTTTTCTTAGTTTTTCGGAACATCTTGAATCATCCCAATCGGAGTTCGGATGCAAGAGTTATGGCCTTTTTATCAACGAATATCAAAGCTGAGAGTTCTCATACTTGCAATTTACATAGCATCTACTTCAAGCTCAATTTCCACATTCATCCAATCCGAATCTGTCAAATCTCAAAGAATGAAAGTTATGGCCATTTTACCAGAGGACACTGTGGTAGAAAATGGACCCCCGCCGGGGCGGGCTTTTCCTTAGCAAAACCGCCGTCGGGGCGGGCATGCAAGTCACAAGACAGGCCCCTAGCCCATCGAGGCGGGCCCAAAACAAGCCTAGACCCCTGCCGGGGCTGGGGTATGCCCAAAAAATGCACAAAAAGTTATTTTTTTGCCAAATTTGAGTTCGGGAAGGATTGTTTCGATCCAATTGACTCAAGGACTTTCAAGAGAACTTAAAGACATGTAAAAAGGCTTATAAAAGGATGAGAATAACAAGGTTTGGAGATTAGAGAGATTGGAGAGGATTCCATTATATTAGATTAGAGTAGAATAGGAAAACACTAGTTCTAATTAGATTTGGAGATTGAAGCAACTTGGAGACCATTGAAGAATCAACGTAGGAGCAAGGAGGGAGCGTCAAATCTACAGACAATAGATTATATCTTCTTATCTTCTTCTATCTTTGTCTTTTATTGTTTATTCAATTGTGGATTCTTAGTTTTAATTCAATAATCATAAACTAATTCTTTGTTTGAGATTACAATGGATCTTATTGTGTAGTTTATTTTAATATGCTTCGCTATCAATTATTAAGTTCTATTGTGAGGATTGTCTATTATGATTTGGACTTAATTGCTTAATTGATTGGCCATCAATTATCGTGATAATCTATATGAACTCGAGAGATGTAGTATTGATTTAGATCTTATCATGATAGCATGTGTTCAGGATTTTGTTAGTCGCTTAAACTTGATGAGTGTTAAGGTAGAGATATGCTTGACATCGCATGTAATCGGATAGAGAACTTATTCTTCAACCTTCTTCAATTGTAATTCACATAGAGATATAGTGGGTTAGTTGATTAAGGTGTTTAACGGATTTCTATCTTAATTGTGGATTGACGTTAATATGGGTATTATGCATCGAGAGGTGGTTTTATCTGCTTTAGTGTTCTTGATTAACAATTCAGGATAGAGAATAATTGATGAGAAGTGTGTTAACTTAAATGAAGCAATAAGTGAAGTTGTGATCTTAAATCTCCATTATCTTAATTTAACTAGTGGAATTTAATAGTAGTTTAATTTATATAATTTGAAATTCATTCGTTTAAATAAGATTGAGTTGGTTACGGGTTAGTACTTGGTGATTTTTGTTAAATAATTCTCTGTGGGAACGATACTCTACTTTCACTTTATTACTTGTTGACCACGTATACTTGCGTGTTGTGCGTAATTAGATTTTACCAACAGAATAATTATAATAAATCGTTGTACATTATTCTAAAGTAGATTTTCCATTGTGTATGCGTTATTTTAGTTATTATGGTTTTACCATGAGAACGTGATGAACCGAATTCGGGTGACCAAGTGGAGGTCAGAATTTGGGGACGTCACAAGTTGGTATCAAAGCTTTAGTTATAAACCTTAGGAGCGAGTGTCCTTAGATTATAACTTAAGGAAACTTAGAAGTTAGGAAGGAGATAAAACTCATGTAGAGTTTCCTTAAGGGACTTAGTGTGTTATGAAATGTAACTTCATTCTATACAATGAACTTATGTTATTTAACATTCTGATAGAGTTGTTGTTTGTCTTGTCTTATGTTGGTATTTGTAGGATGACTGACATGCGAGGACCTAGCCGAGTAGTAGAGGAAGAGCAGCGTGATATCCACGTAGTCTATGAGGCACCCTTGATAGCAGAACCTATTTTGGTAGTTGCCCCTATTGATGATGATGACGAGGAGGAGGAGGAGGAGATGGAGCCTATACCTGAGGAATCTGGTCCGGAGGAGGAACCCGTGGAGGATGAAACCGAGCCCATGGAGGACTCCGACGAGGCTACTTTTGAGGATCAGATGTTAGGAGAATATGAGGAGCAGATAATGGAGTTGGGATGTAGAGTGGAGGAGCTAGAGGCTGAGGCTAGGGAGAGGGAGTTTGCATTCCAGAAGTTGAGGGACGAGGACCATCAGAGGCAACTAGTGATGCAGGACATGGAAGTAGAGATTGCTAACCGAAAGGAGGCAGGGATCCAGATGGGAGCCTTGTTTTACCGATCGGTGGCGGGGAACGTTGAATTGGGAGGTAAGTTAGAAGAGAGGGAGCAGAGGATTTTGAGTGAGAGGATGGAGAAGGAAGCTCTCCGAACTCAGTTAGAGATGGAGATGATGGATAGGATTCACTTCGAGGAGAAGTGGGAGGATTCCAATGATAGGGTGAATGACCTAGAGGACGAGGTGTGATGTAAGAGGAGGAAGATGAAGAAGATGGGCTATGCTAGACGCACGGCCATGGAGAGATTGATCGATGGGGTAAATCACTACCTAGTTGAGCAAGGACACACCCGGCATACCATAAGTCGGGATATGGTAGCACACATTACGCAAAAGGAGTATCAGAGTGCTGTGGAGCGTGGGATGTTAGATTGAGTCTAGAAGGGAAAGCTCAGTAGTGTAGTAGTTTTATTTATGTGTTGTTAATATGTTATTGTAATCTCAATCTTTTGTGTAAGAGGTGAGACAGTGGTAACCCCAAACTTTTAAAAAATGTTAAAGGGGTAGTAAGCTAGTGTGGTCCCCGTCTTTTGTGATATTAGGGGATATGTGTTTTCATTTATAGTAGTATGCTAGAAAAGAACGTGTATTGTAACCCTTTGGCATATGAATATAAATGATCCTATTTCAGAAACGTGTTATAAACTTGTAGTTCTTTTCTATTGAGAAATGTCTAATTATTATAACTAGATAATAAAATAAAAATTTTGTGATGCAAAAAATGCCGCCCAAACGTATAATAACTGTCCCAGAAGAGTCAATTAATGATGAGAGAGGTCCAGTAGATCCGATACAGTGACTGGTAGATTTATTGGGAGAAACTCTAAGGGGAAGAAATGAACCCGTACCACCCGTTCTCCAAGCTGTCCCTGTAACAACCTTCAAAGACTTTAAGAATGTAGGACCCCCAGAGTTCACAGGAACTACTGACCCGATAGTTACGCAAACCTGGATCAAGGAGATCGAGAAGGCCTTCACTATAGCTCGCGTGGGTGAAGACCAGAAGACCATATTTGCCACATACATGCTGAGAGGCGAAGCAAACTATTGGTGAGAAACTAATCAGCAGAGAGCGGGGGAAGGAACGATAACTTGGGAGAGGTTTACGACACTATTTTTCGAGAATTATTTTTCGAATAGTATGAAGGGTAGGATGGAAGTAAAATTCCTAGAGTTGAAACAAGGTGATATGACGGTGGCGCATTATGCAGCTAAGTTCAATGAACTAGCGCGATTTGCAGAACACCAAGTTGTGGATGAGGAGAGGAAAGTGAGACATTTTGAGCAGGGGTTGAAGCTGTGGTTGTACAATAAGGTATCGGTCCTCCAGATTGATTCCTTTACAATGTTGTTGGAGAAGGCAATCATTGCGGAAGGTGGCATTGAGGCCTTAAGTCTGTATCATAAGGAGAAAAAGAACAAGAACGCTGGTAGTGAGCATCGGGGAGGGAGCAGCAGCGGAGGAAGTAACTCTAGAAAGAGGAAATGGGAAAACAATAACAACAATAGAAGCAATAATCAAGGTGGGAATCACCAGGGGAACTTCAAGAAAAGGACTGAAGCTTGCAATAAATGTGGATGAAGCCATCAGGGAGAATGTTGGAAGAAGAAAAGCACTTGCTATACTTACGGCCAAGAGGGCACATATCGCCAAACTGCCCATAGCCGAAGAAAATCAGTGGATGTTTTGCTTGTGGATCAACAGAGCACCAGATAAAGGATTGCCCGAAGAAAGGAAGCGGTGGAGCTGGTGGAAGCCAAGGAAGAGGAAGTAAGTTGATGATTGGTAGACCTGCGCAACCTAACCGATCGACCGCTCGAACCTTTAACATGACCGTCCAAGACGCCGTAGCTGCAAAGGACGTGGTGTCAGGTATAATCCCAATCAATAATATAAATGCTTATGTATTATTTGATTCGGGTGCTGCCTGTTCGTTTATGTCGGAAGAATTTGCTAATAAACTTAGTACACCCCGAGAACGTTTAGAAGATCCTTTGAACATAGAAGTTACGAATAAGGAAATAATCTCTGTAGAATACGTCTATCGAAATTGTCGCGCAAACATTAGAGAACATGAACTGAGCGTAGACTTGATTCCTATTAGATTAAGAGAATTCGACGTAATACTGGGGATGGACTGGTTATATAACCATGCGCAGTAATTGACTGTCAGAACAAGTGTGTTAACCTTCAGACTCTGAGTAAGTCTAAGGTAGTGTGTTATGGTAGCTCATCGCTTAAGCAATCGTGTTGCGTTATGATGATGTAGGCCAGGAAACTGTTAAAGAAAGGATGTGTAGGTTATTTAGCTTACATCATAGATACTCAAAAGAATGGAGTAGAGATTAAGGATATAACCGTAGTGAATGAATTTCAAGATGTGTTTTCGGACGATCTTCCTGGTCTTCCGCCAGACAGAGAGATCAAATTCGTAATAGACTTAGTACCGGGAACGGCACCAGTTTCGAAAGCTCCATATCGTATGGCGCCAGTAGAAATGAAGGAATTGATGATACAACTTCAAGAGTTACTGGATAAAGGTTACATACGACCGAGTGTATCTCCTTTGGGAGCACCAGTGTTATTCGTGAAAAAAAAGGACGGATCGATGAGGCTCTGTATCGATTATCGTGAATTGAACAGAGTAACGATCAAGAACAGGTATCTGCTGCCAAGGATAGACGACTTATTTGATCAATGGAAGGGAGCGAAGTGTTTCTCGAAAATTGACCTACGGATGGGATATCACCAACTGAAAGTATGGGATGAGGACATACCAAAGACTGCATTTCGAACCCGTTATGGACATTACGGGTTCTTAGTAATGTCATTCGGTTTAACTAATGCTCCGGCAGCATTCATGGACTTGATTAATCGAGTTTTCAAGCCATATTTGGATAAATTCGTAGTAGTTTTCATCGACAACATTTTGATCTACTCCAAGACAGAGGAAGAACACGCTGAACATCTGAAGATTATTTTGGAGGCACTACGAAAGGAGAAGATGTATGCGAGATTTTAAAAATATGAATTTTGGATGCAGAAGGTTCAATTCTTAGGCCACGTGGTGGATGAGTATGAAATCTCAGTAGACCCTGAAAAGGTCTAAGCAGTAAGTAGTTGGGAACAACCAGGGACACCGACAGAGGTGAGAAGTTTCTTATGTAACGACCAAAAAATTCGGATCTTATTGTAAAATGATTTTATTAATTTAAATAATAATAAAATCTTATCCTATGTGTTATCAAGATGGTTGTCGTTATATAACCTAGTGACGTTGGAATGTCGTAGTATTTGAGCTACGTGGATGAATTAAAGTGTTTGAATTTTCAAGACGAAAATAAAAGTTTTCCGATAAATTTTTTGAAAAACACTATTCATCGGTATTTGCTCGGGATATAATTTTGGATTTCCGAGAAATACGTAATGATGGAATAATAAGGTGAGATGGATTATGTAATAAAAATCTAGTTATGGAAAAAACGATATTTCGCTTGTGGACTTAATTTATAAACGTTAAGGAAGGCGAAATAGTAATGAATATGTACTAATGGTATGATACTTATGTATTGTACAAAGAAATGGAAATGAGTATAATACGAAGTATTATACGAGTTTGTATGAAGGATGAAAAACGGTATACAAATTCTATAGGAATTAGAATACAAGAATAATGCATAAACTATAAGTATATGTACTAAAGTAATGTTAATGGACTTGAAAGGATTGACTAGGATTTTGTATAAAGCCAAGTGAATTAAAGGGTTAAGGCCCAAACATAAATTAATAAAACCAATGAGAGTTATTAATGCAAAGCCCAAAGGATTTATAAATCCAAGCCCAAGCTACATTAAAATGAATTGGTTGACCCACGGGGCAAAACCATATTAATATGGTAAATGTGTGATGACCAAGATAAGTGGTGACCAAGAATGTGTGGTGACCAAGTGAGGTGGTGATTAAGTAAGTGTGATGATCAAGTAGGAGTATTGAGTAAGACTTTTAATTAATGACCAAGTGTAGGATTAAATTTGTGTTAGCCAAGTAATGAATAGTAAAGAGGTGGGATGTTTTAAAGACTAAAATAACCTAACTTTGGAAAGTCTATAAATAGAAGAGCTTGCAAGTCATTTTGTTGGTTGTTCAAATAATCCAAAGTGCTTAAGTGTTAGAGAAAATAAGCTAGCAATAAGTCATTCCATAAGTAAGAAGAAGAAGCAAGCTACCTTACCAAGACAACAAAAGTAAGATTTCTTCTCCAATTATCTTCTATCTCTACCATGATAGGTTGATAAGAAAAGTTATATTAAGAAACATAAATGAGTAAGTAATGAACTTAAGCCAATTAAGTTGGCAATGAGTCATTTAAGCTAACATAAGTTATAGCTTATGAGAAAATAATATGAACTTATAAGGAGGTTATTAAGAGAATTGATATAAAGATAAAGGAATTTATATGATCATGTGCATCATGTATACCTAATTTGAGTTATATGTTGAGAACATATAAGAAATGATGTTTAAGAAACTTAAATTGTCATAAGTCATTAACAATGAAATCTTAAGTAGTTTATAAATTGACAAGTTATAAGCTCATGAAGAATAAGTTAAAATCCAACAATGAACATAAGTATGTTGAGATGTTCACATGAAGAATAGTCTTCACTTGTAATGTTGAACAAATCATAAGAAGGAAGATTTGCCGGAAATTGCACGATTAGACGACAATCATCGAATTCGTACAATTCTCGGAATGGAAGTTAAATTTTGTGTTTGATCACGAAATTATTTCTTTACAATGGAGTTAAGTCATATTTGGCATTTAAGAGTTGCGGACTCGAAAATGACCGGATTCCGACTTAGAACGAAGAAACGACCGTTGAACGTTCACGAACGTTTATCGTTTTCGTTAAAAATGAACCAATAGGGGAATTTTTAGCAAACAAAGTCAAATAGATAAAATTCTTGGATAATCATGTAGATTAGGTAATTTGTGAACCGTAGGCTTTTGAACGAGCCAATTCGGACTTATAACGAAGAAGTTATGCGTCCGGGAAGTTCGCAAAATTTCAAAACTGCAATTTTTTTTCTGGTGCACAGAGTTGGCGCCGCTGCGCCAACCCCAGGCAAAAGACCGGCGCCCCAGTACCATGCACAGTACAAAACCTTCTGGAGAGTGGCGCCGTAGCGTGGCCCATTACATAAGGACTCGCGCCCCAGCGCCAAGTCCGAGACATGCTAGAATAGGGCTCGTGCCGCAGCGCGAGATGTAAGTATAGGACCGGTGCCACAGCGCCAGTCTCAAAACAAGGATGATCAAGAATGTTCTAAGTACAAAGAAAGGAAATGGAAATAAACACAAACTAAAGGAAGGTAATGCAACATTGTTTAAACTTTGTTAAACCTTAAGGAATGTAATGTAAAGGTTAAGATAGCCTAGTCAAGGATAAATGCAATGGTAATGATAAACCGAAACGAATAGTAACTGAATCTAATACACAATTAGATTGAGAAGAAAGGTAAGATATAATCGTATACATACTTGATTATATGTGACCTAATGTAAGGCATTATGTGTTCATGTATTGTAGGGACTTGAAAGACTTAAGCATAAAGTTAATATACGGTAGCAGACGCTAAAGGCAAGTATTCTAACTCTTGTTTCAGTTCAATCTGAACAAGTTTAAGATTCATGTATTCTTTCGCATGGATTGAGGTATGTTGAGGTTGAAGCCAATCCCTTTAGCTAAACTTGATAATCTACTCTTGTATTATCAAATGCTGTTGTCTTTTGTCAACTACTTGATATGGTTTTCAAAAGAAGACTGAAATGTTAAACAAATGTTTTGTCGGTAAAACGACAGGAACGTGAGGTTGCCAAATGATTAAACGTACATACGTTTAATGGATGTAGTGTTGATCAACATAGAGTACAATAGGCTGATCACCTAGAAGTGCTCGTAAGTAATATCGGGCTTACGAAATTCGTTCTGGGTTGTCCTTTTTCAAATAAAGAAGGAATACTAGAGGTCTCTGACCGGGGTGAAGTGCTATTTTGAATTATCAATAGTACTTCATAACTATTGTTCAGTTATTGAAGATATACGATTTGTATGTGTCAAGCATGTTGTTATTGAATTGTTATACTTGCTGAGCTAGCCACGCTCACTCTTGCTTGAACCATATGAATGCAGCTAAGACTGAACGTCCCAAATGATCAAAAAGGGATAAAGGAAAAGCTAAGGCAGATTGTTAAGCTGTCTTGTAATAGTATAGGTCTATTGTTGTAATGTAACTGATATTATGACAAAGAACCTTTGTAATGGGTATAGAACCTGGGAAATTGTAAATATTACTTTAATATATAGAAGTTATATTTGTTCTTTGAGACTATTCAATTGGATGAATGTATAAATGTTGTACAGTATAGCACCATCTGTCGGGTTGGAAGATACCCAGATTTGGGGGCGCTACAAGTTGGTATCAGAGCCTAGGTTATAAAACTTAAGGGTGAAAATAGAACCTTAAGTCATAACCTTAAGAAAGAATAAAGAAGTAAAAGATGGAAAGTAACCCTATAAAAATGCATTATATTATGTTATGTGTTTCTATTATTTCACTGACGTGTACTAATCAAACTATATTTTTTTATTGTAGATGTCAGGAGAAAATGATATGTATAGAGATATACATGTAGTGAGCGAGGATTCGGTTAATCGGGTAGAGATACTACCAAATCCTGTAGCCGTAGAACCAGAAGTGGTGACAATTGAGTCCGTAAACTCAGACGATTTAGACTATATGTCTATATTTGATGGCATGATATAGGATGAGGTGGACGTGATGTCCTTTGATCAGGTTCCACCTACAGAGGAATTGTCTACGGGAGAATCAATGAAGGCATTGTTTATGTCAGTATTGGATAGAAATATCCATTACTGCCAAGAGGTTAAGGAGTTGAAAGAGGAACTCCAAGCTGTCCAGGAGGACAAGGCTAGTATGGAAGGAATGTGGGAAGAGGAGCACGATAATAGATTCCTAGCTATGGACAAGGTCCGAGATTTGAAAGAAGAAGTCTTTGAGCTCAAATAGGAGCTAAAGACTAAACAGTGGAAGTTGGAGAGGATGTCCTATATACATAGGTGTTCTCATGTAGATTTCCAGAAGCAGTTAGCTGGATATTAGATAGAAGCAGGACAGACCCGTCATACCATCAGTAGAGATGTTGTTACCGGTTTGGCCAGAGTAGACTTTGAGAATGCCTTACGGCAGATGTAATCTAGCAATAGCTGGAGTAGCTTACATATGTAAATATTATATATCTAGTAGTGACATAAAATCCTTCTTTTGTATAAACAAAGGGTAGTCTTTTGTAAATCCCAATTTTTGAAGTAATTACGAGATGGTAATGTAATCAGCTAAGGCTGAGTAATGTAAACAATGTAGTGTTATACTACAAGTTATGAATTAATATAAGTCTTTTCTTGGAAAATATTGAGTAATGAGTATGATTTGTTGTTTTATTACAAATAATAACAAACCAACAAGAATAAAGTAATAATGATGTGTTGTTTTCTTAACAGCAAAATGCCGCCAAGAAGGAGACAACAAAATCAAGACGCTAATGTTAACCAACCAGAGGGTGGTCCGGTTAATCCAATGCAGGAATTCGTTAATCTTTTAACGACTGCATTTAATAGAACGGGGGCTAATATACCTGTGATTCCTCGAGTAGTACGAGCTACTACTTTTAAGGATTTTAAAAGTGTAGGTCTGCCGGAGTTCAAAGGAACTACGGACCCTATAGAAGCCCAGACTTGGGTAAAAGAAATCGAGAAAGCATTTGTAATAGCAAATGTTGAGGAGGGTCAAAAGGTTGACTTTGCAACCTATTTGATGAAAGGAGAGGCCAACTTCTGGTGGGAGGTAAATCAGGCTAGGGCCGATATAGGAAATCTAACGTGGGAGAGGTTTAAAGAGATTTTCTTCGAGAACTATTTTCCCACGAGTATGCAAGGAAGGATGGAAATGAGGTTTCTTGAATTGAAACAAGGGGATATGACAGTTCCCCAGTATGCTGTCAAGTTTAATGAACTGGCACGATTCGCTCCACATCAAGTGTACACTGAAGTGAGAAAGGCTAGAAGGTTTGAGCAAGGTTTGAAACACTGGCTCTATAGCCGAATCTTGGTGTTCCAAAGTACTTCCTTTGGAACCATACTAAAAAAGGCAATCATTGCCGAAGGTAGAAATGCGGCTCTTAGCCAGTACCACAAGGATAAGAAAAACAAGGGCAAGGGTGATGGAGGATCCAAGACCGAGGGAGCCAGTGAAAGTGGCAACGGTCAAAAGAGGAAGGGCTTTAACTCTGGGAATGCCGGAGTAAAACAAGGGGATTCTAAGAGAAGGATGGAGGCCTGTAAAACCTGGGGGAAGACTCACTTAGGAGTCTGTCTCAAAGGAAATGCAGTATGTTATAATTGTGGACAGGAATGGCACATTTCGCCTAACTGTCCAAATCCAAAGAAAAATCACGGATGCTTTGTATGTGGATCAACTGATCATATAGCAAAGAATTGCCCGAAGAAGGGGACGGAAGGAAATAAGGGAACTAATAGCGGTAAGTTAGCTATTAGTGGTCCAACTCAGTCGGGGAAATCAATGGCCCGCACTTTTAATATGACGGTCCAAGATGCGGTGGCATCAGGGGATGTAGTTGCAGGTATTATTCTGATCAATAACATAAATGCAGACGTGCTTTTTGATTTAGGTGCTACTTGTTCGTTTATAGCATGTGATTTTGCTAGACTACTAGAATTATTTCCCGAAAAATTACCTATACCTTTGAACATTAAGGTAGCAAATGAGGAGATAATTCCTGTTGAAAATATTCATAGGAGTTGTTGCGTAGAGGTACGGGGTTGTAAGTTATCGGTATATTTAATACAGATAAAGTTAGGAGAATTCGACGTAATTCTCGGAATGGATTGGTTAATTAATCATAGAGAAATTATAGATTGCCAAAAGAAATGTGTGAGAATCAATTCGTTGAAGCAACCTTCGGTAGTACTTTACGGTAGTAAGTTGCCGGGACGTCCGTGTTGCCTTACGATGACACAAACTAGAAAATTATTAAGGAAGGGTTGCGTAGGTTACCTATGCCATGTTGTGGATACCCAGAGAGTGGGAGCAACTATAGAACAAATACCTATAGTAAATGAGTTCATGGATGTATTTCCAAGTGAGTTACCGGGGTTACGAGATCGAATTTGTGATAGACGTTGTGCCAGGAGCGGTACCAGTCTCAAGGGCACCGTATCGTATGGTGCCTGTGGAAATGAAAGAACTAATGGTTCAGTTACAAGAACTATTGGATAGAAAGTACATTCAACAAAGTGTTTTTCCGTGGGGGGCACCAGTGTTGTTTGTCAAGAAGAATGACGGATCGTTAAGGCTTTGTATTGACTATTGGGAGTTGAACAAGTTAATGATAAAGAATAAATACCCATTGCCCAGGATCGATGATCTCTTTGATCAATTAAAAGGGGCAAAGTATTTTTCTAAAATAGATTTATGGACGGGGTATCATCAGTTGAAAGTTAGGAAGGAAGATGTACCAAAAACGACATTCAGGACTCGTTATGGTCATTACGAGTTTCTGGTAATGTCATTTGGGTTGACAAATGCACCAGCTGCATTTATGGATATGATGAACAGAGTGTTCCAACCATATTTGGACCAGTTCGTCGTTGTGTTTATTGATGATATTCTAGTCTATTCTAAGACGCCAGAAGATCATGCTAAACACTTAAGATTAGTGTTGGAAACACTAAGGAAGGAGAAGCTATATGGAAATTCACCAAATGTGAATTTTGGCTGGAAAAGGTGCAGTTTTTAGGTCATGTCATTGACCAAGCGGGGATTTCAGTAGATCCAGCGAAGGTGGAAGCAGTGATGAATTGGGAACAGCCGAAAATGCCAACTGAGGTGCGGAGTTTCCCAGGGTTAGCAGCGTACTATAGAAGATTTATCCAAGATTTTTCGAAGATAGCTACCCCGTTGACAAATTTGACAAGGAAGACGGTGAAATATGTATGGACTAATAAATGTGAAGACAGTTTTCAAGAACTGAAGAAAAGATTAAGTGAAGCGCCTATTTTGTCGTTGCCTGATGACACAGGAAATTTCGTAGTATACAGTGATGCTTCGCATAGAGGACTTGGTTGTGTGCTTATGCAACATGGCAAAGTCATTGCGTATGCATCACAACAGTTTAAGGATTATGAGAAAGTTTATCCTACTCATGATCTGGAACTGGCCGCAGTAGTATTTGCCCTAAAGATATGGAGACATTATCTTTATGGGGAAAAATGTGAGATATATACGGACCATAAAAGTTTAAAATATATCTTCACTCAGAAGGAGTTGAATATGAGACAGAGGAGATGGATAGAGTTGATAAAGGATTATGATTATGAAATCATGTATCACCCTGGAAAAGCCAATGTAGTTGCCGACGCCTTAAGTAGGAAGGGTCGGGAAAAGTTGTCTATGTTAATGGCTCAAAATGAGTTAATAATAGAAATGGCTAGGATGGAATTAGAGGTAAAGTTGCCAGTTGAGGCGGAGCAGAGACTGTGTGCGACGGAGATGCAGTCTACCATCGTAGAAAGAGTCAAGGAAGTACAACTCACAACAAACAAGTGTAATCAAATAAAGAAGCGGTTATCCGAGAAGGAAGATGCTAAGTATAGTCTTGATAATGAAGGATTATTAAGATTTGAGGGAAGAATTTGGGTTCCGAATGAGACGGAATTAAAGGAGCAAGTGTTACAAGAAGCCCATAATTCGAGGTACTCGATACATCCTGGTAGCACTAAGATGTATCAAGACCTTCGACAAAGTTTTTGGTGGCCGAACATGAAGAGAGAAATAGCAGAGTATGTGAGTAGGTGCTTGACTTGTCAAAAAGTTAAGGCCGAACATCAACGACCCAGTGGCTTATTACAGTCATTGGAGATTCCAGAAGGGAAGTGGGAGCATATCACGATGGACTTCGTGGTGGGACTTCCGACAATGCAAAAAGGGTACGATTCGATCTGGGTAATAGTGGACCGGTTGACGAAGTCGGCTCACTTTTTGACAATAAGGGTCAAGTATAACTTAGACCAATTAGCTAAACTTTATGTTAAGGAAATCATTTTCAGACATGGAGTACCGATATCGATTGTGTCAGATCGTGATCCACGATTCACATCGAACTTTTGGAGGAGTTTGCAAGAGCAGTTGGGAACACAGCTGAAGTTAAGCACGGCTTATCATCCTCAAACTGATGGGCAGAGCGAGAGAACAATTCAGACGTTAGAAGACATGTTGAGGTCTTGCGTTATGGATTTCAAGGGTAGTTGGGATTATCACCTACCACTAGTAGAGTTTGTGTATATTAATAGTTATCATGCAAGCATAGGTATGCCGCCTTATGAAGCTCTGTATGGGAGAAAATGCAAAACACCTTTGTGTTGGGATGAGGTGGGAGAACGCCGTATGCTAGGACCAGAATTGGTGCAGCAAACAGCGGAGGTGGTAAAGTTAATTCGGATACGTCTTGTCACGGCTCAAGATAGACAGAAAAAGTATGCGGACTCACATAGACAAAGTCGAGAGTTTGAGGTGGGTTCGTATGTATTTCTAAAGGTATCTCCCTGAAAAGGAAAGATACGCTTTGGAAAGAAAGGAAAGTTAAGTCCAAGGTTTATAGGACCTTCTGAGGTGTTAAAACGGGTGGGAGAGGTAGCTTATATGATAGCATTACCTCCAGCCCTAGAGCGGATACATAACGTGTTTCACGTATCTGTATTACGTCCATATAAGCCGGACTATAAGCATGTAATCGAGTATGAGCCAATTCATATCGAGAAAGAGTTAACATATGAAGAGTTGCCGATGCAAATCATTGATAGAAAGGAACAAGTTTTGAGGAACAAGGTAATACCATCAGTGAAGGTATTATAGAGGAACCACGTTGCTAAAGAAGCAACGTGGGAACTAGAAGAAAAGATGAAGAAAAATTTTCCACATCTATTTGATTAAAGTAAGACGAGATTCTGGGGACAGAATCTTTATAAAGGGGGAAGAATGTAACAACCGAGAAATTCGGATCTTATTGTAAAATGATTTTATTAATTTAAATAATAATAAAATCTTATCCTATGTGTTATCAAGATGGTTGTCGTTATATAACCTAGTGACGTTGGAATGTCGTAGTATTTGAGCTACGTGGATGAATTAAAGTGTTTGAATTTTCAAGACGAAAATAAAAGTTTTTCGAGAAATTTTTCGAAAAATACTATTCATCGGTATTTGCTCGGGATATAATTTTGGATTTCTGAGAAATACGTAATTTTGGATTATGTAATAAAAATCTAGTTATGGAAAAAACGATATTTCGCTTGTGGACTTAATTTATAAACGTTAAGGAAGGCGAAATAGTAATGAATATGTACTAATGGTATAATACTTATGTATTGTACAAAGAAATGGAAATAAGTATAATACGAAGTATTATACGAGTTTGTATGAAGGATGAAAAACGGTATACAAATTCTATAGGAATTAGAATACAAGAATAATGCATAAACTATAAGTATATGTACTAAAGTAATGTTAATGGACTTGAAAGGATTGGCTAGGATTTTGTATAAAGCCAAGTGAATTAAAGGGTTAAGGCCCAAACATAAATTAATAAACCAATGAGAGTTATTAATGCAAAGCCCAAAGGATTTATAAATCCAAGCCCAAGCTAGATTAAAATTAATTGGTTGACCCATGCGGCAAAACCATATTAATATGGTAAATGTGTGATGACCAAGATAAGTGGTGACCAAGAATGTGTGGTGACCAAGTGAGGTGGTGATTAAGTAAGTGTGATGATCAAGTAGGAGTATTGACCAAGACTTTTAATTAATGACCAAGTGTAGGATTAAAGTTGTGCTAGCCAAGTAATGAATAGCAAGGAGGTGGGATGTTTTAAAGACTAAAATACCCTAACTTTGGAAAGTCTATAAATAGAAGAGCTTGCAAGTCATTTTGTTGGTTGTTCAAATAATCCAAAGTGCTTAAGTGTTAGAGAGAATAAGCTAGCAATAAGTCATTCCATAAGTAAGAAGAAGAAGCAAGCTACCTTACCAAGATAACAAAAGTAAGATTTCTTCTCCAATTATCTTCTATCTCTACCATGATAGATTGATAAGAAAAGTTGGATTAAGAAACATAAATGAGTAAGTAATGAACTTAAGCCAATTAAGTTGGCAATAAGTCATTTAAGCTAACATAAGTTATAGCTTATGAGAAAATAATATGAACTTATAAGGAGGTTATTAAGAGAAATGATATGAAGATAAAGGAATTTATATGATCATGTGTATCATGTATACCTAAGTTGAGTTATATGTTGAGAACATATAAGAAATGATGTTTAAGAAACTTAAATTGTCATAAGTCATTAACAATGAAATCTTAAGTAGTTTATAAATTGTCAAGTTATAAGCTCACGAAGAATAAGTTAAAATCCAACAATGAACATAAATATGTTGAGATGTTCACATGAAGAATAGACTTCACTTGTAATGTTGAACAAATCATAAGAAGGAAGATTTGCCGGAAATTGCACGATTGGACGACAATCGTCGAATTCGTAAAATTCTCGGAATGGAAGTCAAATTTTGTGTTTGATCACGGAATTATTGCTTTACAATGGAGTTAAGTCATATTTGGCATTTAAGAGTTGCGGACTCAAAAATGACCGGATTCCGACTTAGAACGAAGAAACGAGCGTTGAACGTTCACGAACGTTTATCGTTTTCGTTAAAAATGAACCAATAGGGGAATTTTTAGCAAACAAAGTCAAATAGATAAAATTCTTGCACGATCATGTAGATTAGGTAATTTGTGAACCGTAGGCTTTTGAACGAGCCAATTTGGACTTATAACGAAGAAGTTATGCGTCCGGGAAGTTCGCAAAATTTCAAAACTGCAATTTTTTTTCTGGTGCACAGAGTTGGCGCCGCGACGCCAACCCCAGGCAAATGACCGGCGCCCCAGTGCCATGCACAGTACAAAACCTTTTGGAGAGTGGCGCCGCAGCGCGTCCCATTACATAAGGACTCGCGCCCCAGCGCCAAGTCCGAGACATGCTAGAATGGGGCTCGTGCCGCAGCGCGAGATGTAAATATAGGACCGGCGCCGCAGCGCCAGTCTCAGAACAAGGATGATCAAGATTGTTCTAAGTACAATGAAAGGAAATGGAAATAAACACAAACTTAAGGAAGGTAATGTAACATTGTTTAAACTTTGTTAAACCTTAAGGAATGTAATGTAAAGGTTAAGATAGCCTAGTCAAGGATAAATGCAATGGTAATGATAAATCGGAACGAATAGTAACTGAATCTAATACACAATTAGATTGAGAAGAAAGGTAAGATATAGTCGTATACATACTTGATTATATGTGACCTAATGTAGGCATTATGTGATCATGTACTGTAGGGACTTAAAAGACTTAAGCATAAAGTTAATATACGGTAGCAGACGCTAAAGGCAAGTATTCTAACTCTTGTTTCAGTTCAATCTGAACAAGTTTAAGATTTATGTATTCTTTCGCATGGATTGAGGTATGTTGAGGTTAAAGCCAATCCCTTTAGCTAAACTTGATAATCTACTCTTGTATTATCAAATGCTGCTGTCTTTTGTCAACTATTTGATATGGTTTTCAAAAGAAGACTGAAATGTTAAACAAATATTTTGTCGGTAAAACGACAGGCACGTGAGGTTGCCAAATGATTAAACGTACATACATTTAATGGATGAAGTGTTGATCAACATAGAGTATAATAGGCTGATCACCTAGAAGTGCTCATAAGTAATATCGGGCTTACAGAATTCGTTCTGGGTTGTCCTTTTTCAAATAAAGAAGGAATACTTGAGGTCTCTGACCGGGGTGAATGTTTTACTAAATCTTGTTGTTATTGTAACACATTTTGAAAGAAAAGATGAAGTGCTATTTTGAATTATCAATAGTACTTCATAACTATTGTTCAGTTATTGGAGATATACGATTCGTATGTGTCAAGCATGTTGTTATTGAATTGTTATACTTGCTGAGCTAGCCATGCTCACTCTTGCTTGAACCATATGAATGCAGCTAAGACTGAACGTCCCGAAGGATCAAAAAGGGATAAAGGAAAAGCTAAGGCAGATTGTTAAGCTGTCTTGTAATAGTATAGGTCTATTGTTGTAATATAACTGATATTATGACAAAGAACCTTTGTAATGGGTATAGAACCCGGGAAATTGTAAATATTACTTTAATATATAGAAGTTATATTCGTTCTTTGAGACTATTCAATTGGATGAATGTATAAATGTTGTACAGTATAGCACCATCTGTCGGGTTAGAAGATACCCGAATTTGGGGGCGCTACATCTTAGGGTTAGCTGGGTACTATCTAAGATTCATCCAAGATTTTTCTAAGATAACGACCGTTGACTAATCTGACGAGGAAGACGGTGAAATTTGTATGGACCGACAAATGCAAAGAGAGTTTTCAAGAGTTGAAGAAAAGATTGATCGAGGCTCCTGTATTATCATTACCAGATGATATGGGAGGATTTGTGGTGTACAGTGATGCGTCGCATAGAGGACTTGGTTGTGTGCTTATGCAACACGGCAAAGTCATTGCGTATGTATCACGACAATTGAAGGATTACGAAAAATGATACCCTACTCATGACCTAGAGTTAGCGGCCGTAATTTTTGCGTTGAAGATATGGAGGCATTATTTGTACGGAGAGAAATGTGAGATATACACGGATCACAAGAGTCTGAAATATATCTTCACACAGAAGGAGTTGAATATGCGTTAGAGAAGGTGGTTAGAATTAATCAAGGATTATGACTGTGAGATTCTTTATCACCCGGGGAAGGCAAACGTAGTTGCCAACGTTCTGAGCAGGTAAGGAAGGGAGAAATTGTTTCGACTGACAACTCAGGAGGAATTAGTAAGAGATATGGAGAAATTGGAAATAGAAGTGAAGGGACTCGAGAGGTCTGCAGAAAAGTTATTTGTACTAGAAGCTTGTCCGACATTGTTGGATAGAGTAAAGGAAGCCCAGGAGAAACATGGAGAATGTGAGAAAATCAGGAGAAGGATTTCAGAAAATGAGGTAGAAAAATTTTGAATAGATAAAGACAATATTTTAAGATTCGAAGGGAGAGTGTGGGTACCGGCAGTAACCAAGTTGAGAGAGGAGATTTTGCACGAGGCACACAATACGACGTATTCCATTCATCCGGGAGGCACAAAGATATGCCGGGACTTGAAGCAACATTTTTGGTGGCCAAATCTGAAACGAGAAATTGCGGAGTACGTTAGTAGATGTCTTACGTGCCAGTGAGTCAAAGTAGAGCATCAACGACCGAGTGGGTTACTACAACCGTTGGAAATACCAGAGTGGAAATGGGAGCATATTACGATGGATTTCGTGGTAGGACTTCCAGTCACACAGAAAGGTTTGGATGTCATTTGGGTCATCATGGATCGACTTACAAAGACCACACATTTTCTACCTATCAAGATCCACTACAGTTTAAATCAATTAGCGAGTCTATACATAAAGGAAATCATTTCACGACATGGAGTGCCTGTGTCGATTGTTTCCAATCGAGACCCGCGTTTCGCGTCAAAAATCTGGAAAAGTTTGCAAAAGAGGATGGGAACACAGTTGAGGTTGAGTACTGCTTATCATCCTCAGATAGACGAAAAAAGTGAGCGAACAATACAAATGCTAGAGGACATGCTTAGGACTTACGTGATGGACTTCAAGGGAAATTGGGACGACCACCTACTCTTAGTCTAATTTGCGTATAATAATAGTTACCATGTGAGTATCGACATGCCACCGTACGAAGCTCTTTATGGAATGAAGTGCTGGACGCCATTATGTTGGGACGAAGTCGTAGAACGATGAATACTCGGACCAGAGTTAGTACAACAAACCGCGAATGTGGTGACAGTAATAAGGACTAGACTAGTGGCAGCTCAAGATCGCCAGAAAAAGTAAGCAGATTTGCATCGACAAGACCGATATTTTGAAATTGGCAGTTTTGTATTCCTGAAGGTATCTCCATGGAAGGGAAAGATCCGTTTCTGCAAGAAAGGGAAACTGAGTTCAAGATTCAGAGGACCGTTCGAGATACTCAAGCGAGTGGGCGAAGTAGCATACATAGTTGTACTACCACCTGAGTTGGAGCACATCCATAACGTGTTTCACATATCCATGTTGCGTCCGTACAAGCCTGACTACAAACACGTGATTTCTTATGAGCCCATTCAAGTGGAGAAGAACTTAGCGTACGAGAAAATTCCTATCCAAATTCTAGATAGGAAAGAGCAAACCTTAAGGAATAAAGTTATTTCTTCTGTAAAAGTGCTTTGGCATAACCACAATGTCGAGGAGGCAATGTGGGAGTTAGAAGATAGGATGATGCCAGGGGACAGCGCAACTGCGCCATCCTGCAGTCATGAATAGTTTCTATTTTTGATCTGATGTTCGAAGAATACCTATATGATTTCTTTAGCTTGTAAATGTGTTAACAAGCATGCTAGGTGATAGCGAAGAATGTTAATGAGAAATTATGACTTTCAAGTGTTGAGTCTAAAATAAGGTTTACAAGCTATAAAGCAATAATCAAAAAATACGTTGTTTGACTTTATAGTGTCATAAAATCTGATTTGGTGCGTTGAGGATGTAGGATATGTGATATAGTATGTATAAAGCTTACAACTAAGTTAGACGTCTGTGTGTATGTTTGGACTTACATGTATGAGTTTATGAAACTAATGAATATCCTATACGTGTAAATATATTATGTTAGGATCCGAAAGAAGGTATTAAGCTTTACTTTGATAAACTACGCTTGAGGCAAGTATCCTAAACTCTTGCATTACTTTATTCGACGGATATTATAAGCAAGTTTCTAAACCTTATCTCCTTGAATGCAAGTTATCTTACTTACTCGTTCAATTGAGCTAGTATGTTTAAACTCTTGTGAAAACTATTATGCATGTTAAACTTGGGATTGTTCTTAAATATTGTGAAAGTGTTTATGCCATTCGATTTGGCTAGACTATATGCATGTTTATAAAACTATCCAAACCAATTGACTGGTGCTAAAATCTTGAAAACTGAGTTAAACAACTCTTTTGGTAAGGGGAGTGTATATTGTTAGAAGCCCCACCACACGCGTGAATATTACTGTGGTGTTATGCATAACATAGAGTATTGTAGACTGATCATCTATCGTACTTAATTCTTTTGGGTTATTAGTTTAATATTGGTAATTCTAGTAGATGCTCGATAGTCCTTAGTGATTGCTCTGTATAAATTGTTTATTCAGTTGGATACGTTGATAGCCTTTGAATTCATATATATCTGTTGATCTATATTGAATTATCGTTTCATATTCCAAAGATTTGATTCAAGAATTGTTGATATTCGTTATTCATGATATTACTCTGAAACACTGAACTATCTTCGAGATAATACTTCGATATTTCAAACTCATGTTATAAAACGCTTTACCCTTGTTGTATATTACTTTCTGGGCAATTTGTGCTCATTCTTGCTTATTTAAAACCTTTCAGTTAAGGTGGAATAGGGAAGTGTCCCTGGGAAAGACAAGGGCAAGGGATAGGCTATCGGCTAGCTTGTTCCTTTATGTATAAAATTATTATGTTGTATTAAGACTGTCTTCAGACTATGTTTAAGCTTAAGTAGGATTATGTAATAAGTCTTTATTCGATATTATTATGTAATCTATTAAGTATTGTAGGTTGCGAGACTTGGGAGAATAATTATAATAAATCATTGTATATTATTGTAGATTAGATCTTCCGCTATGAATGTGTGATTTTAGTTATTATTGTATTACCATGAGCACGTAACGAACCGAATTCGAGTGACCAAGTGGCGGTCCGAATTTGGGGGTGTCACAGGTTGGTATCAAAGCTTTAGTTATACACCTTAGGAACGAGAGTCATTAGATTATAACTTAGAAAAACTTAGAAGATAGAGAGGGATGAAACTCATGTAGAGTTTTCCTAGAGGGTAGCTTAGTGTGTTATAGAATATAATTTCATTTTATATAATGAAATTATGTTATTTAACATTCTAATGGAGTTGTTGTTTGTCTTGTCTTATGTTGGTGATTGTTGGATGACTGACATGGGAGGACCTAGCCGAGTGATAAAGGAGGAGCTGTGTGACATACACGTGGTCTATGAGGCACCATTGATAGCGGAGCCCATAACAGTAGTGGCCCCTATTGATGAGGAGGATGAGATGGAGCCTTTACCTGAGGAGTCTGATCCGAAGGAGGAGCCTATGGAGGAGGAACCTGAGCCTATGGAGGACTCCGACGAGGCTACTTTTGAGGATCAAATGTTGGGAGAATATGAGGAGCAGATTCTGGAGTTAGGATGTAGAGTGGAAGAATTAGAGATTGAAGCTGGGGAAAGGGAGTCTGAGTTCCAGAAACTGTGGGACGAGGACCATCAGAGGAAATTAGTGATGCAGGAAATGGAGGTGGAAATTGATCACCGTAAGGAGGCAGGGATCCAGATGGGAACTTTATTTCACCGATCGGTGGCTAGGAATATGTAGCTGGCAGGGAAGCTTGAAGAGTCTGAGTAGAGGGAGCTTAGTGAGAAGTCTGAGAAGGAAGCACTTCATACTCAGCTATAGATGGAGGTGATGTATAGGATTCACTTCGAGGAGAAGTGGGAAGAAACTAATGATCGGGCTAATGACTTAGAGGATGAGGTGAGATGCAAGAGAAGGAATATGAACAAGATGGGCTATGCTCTACGTACGGTCATGGAGAGATTGATTGTGACAACCCGGAAAATCGGATTGTCAAGAATTTAAGTTAAAGAATTAGTTATTAATAAAATGAATTTTTATTAATACTATTATGTGCTATGTGTTCATTAATCGTTCTATAACCTAGAATGATTATTAATTGGGAGGATTCTGGCTACGTGCTAGACTGAACGAGTAAGAATTTTCAAGACGAAAATAAAATTTTTCCAGGAACAAAATATTTTTTGGGGAAAAAGACGAAATATGCACTATTCACCCGTTTCTGCTCGGAGATTTATTTTGAAATTCTGAGAAGTTTTTGATTGCGTGAAATCTTAAGACGTGATGGAATATTCAATAATATTTCAGTTATGGCAAAAACGAAGTTTTCGCCTGCGGACTCAAAACCTAAGGGTTAGGGAAAGTGAGTTCTGAGAATGTTATGAGTATGTATAATAACTAGGGTTATTATGCGTGAGAAATACGAGTATGATACGACTTATTATACGAGTATATTATGAAGATTAGTACGACGTATAATATGAATATCGTACGAACAATATACGAAGAGAATACGAGCATACGAGAATGGAATGCGTAGAATACGATTAGTCTTAATGGACTTTGTGTTCATAGACTTTTGTAGAATCCAATTGGACTTGGATTATGTCAAGCCCAATGATTTGTGAAGTTAAGCCCAAGTTAGGCCCAATAAGAATTAGGGTTAAGGCCCAAACCAAGAAAAGAAACCGCGGATCGAACTGATGGGTAAACGAATGGGTAAGAACCATTGGGGCAACCCATGGGCATGTGGGCCGGCCACTTGGCCACCAAGTAAGGGTGGTGGCCAAGTAAACTTGGTTGCAAAGTTTGGAATAGTAAGGAGGTTAGGGGGGAAATTGTGACGCCCCCAAAATAGGTATACAACACCCATTCTGAGTCGTCAAATACATGGAACAGAAAGCAAACTACAACTTCAATAATACAATTGTCGTGCAAAATACGACAACACATACTGTGAGTTTAAATACAAATATTGTCTTCTGGACAATATCCACGCTCAAATAAATCCTCATTACAATTATTCAAACACTATTTTACAGAAATAGTGAGGACTGCTAAAACATATTTTAAGAACCATCACTCCATACCCCGACTAGATCCTGCTATGTTCTCACCTCTTGAGAAGAAAACTGGAACAAAAAGGAAAAGGGTGAGCTCAACTAGCCCAGTAAAGAATATTATGACTAAGATAATATACAACAAATTATCGTTAGTCTTCAACAGGAAAAAATCTGATAGAATATAATCGACAACAAGTTTTAGATCAACAACTGCAGCGGAAACAGCAAACCATTAGAAGAGTCAAGTAGAGAAAGAATTCTACTATCTTCTAAGATTTAAAAGTCCATCATCAATATTTTATCCCTGTAACATCAATTAATAATCATCTTTATCCAAATATTCATCTTTGCACTACAGGCCAAAGATATTCATTTGTATCACCTGTCAGTCATGTTCATCTCAACACCTGTTCATCTTTGTACTACTGGCCAAAGATATTCATCAAGTAATCATACATCTTTGCACTACAGGCCAAAGATATTCAGTAATATCATCATTTAGGACTGAGGATGATGAAAAATATCTTAAAGAAAATGAATCCAGTGAGACAGAAGGACAAATATTAGGGATTCGTATAACAGTTTATCCAAGATCAATAATACTTCATAATAATCAATTGTGAAGCAGAATTCAAAAATAAATATCAAACATGGATACAATCAAAGATAGTAACCATAATAGATATCTTGGACAAAAAGGAAAAATTTTATTTTTCGGTGAATAGTGCCGTATTCGTAAATAGTACCGTATACGTAAATAGTGCCGTATACGTGAATAGTAACCCCGACACAAAAAGTTTCAAATTTGATAAAAACTCATATCAATATTTCAGCATAATGATATTGAAGAAAATAATATCATTAGGAAGAAAATAATATCCCTTACCTCAAAATATCAGTACTTCTGGTCTGAATACCGGTATAAGGCTGAAAGAAACTTGCTCTGATGAATAGAAACTCTCAAAGTATCTAAATACTCAAAAAATGCACTCAATAATCTAGAGAGAAAAAGAGAGAAAACTTGTTTCTGGTGTGATTTTCAATTCTAACTTAGCCCTCTATTTATAGGAAAATGTTAGCACGCCGAAGCAGACTTAACCTGCATCCTGATGGCTTTACCTGCTACTATTCCCACCCACCACATTTGAATAAAAATCTCAGCATATTTTTTCACCAACCAAGAGTGGGGCCCACCAATTCTAGAATTTTTCACCAATTCTAGAATTTTCCATCAAAATGATAAACTCCGAAAATTCAACAATTTCTGAACCAGTCATCTCGTAAAATTCATAATAAATCATACGTTTATTTTTAACGGTTCAAAATTTGTGGACATATACTCAACTTATATATGTATAACATATCCAAAAATTACCACGATCCAACGGTCGGATTAAAAATTATAACCCCCGCAAAATATCTCAAAAACCCTGATTTTTAATACCTCAATTCCGACAAAAATACTGATAAAAACCTCAACATTAACTCCTTCATTTTTAACCACAAAAATATATCTCTCATTTATATCCACACAAAATAAATATTTTCTTATCATATGAATCAATAATTAATTATTCACAAATAATATTACAGAATCACATTTATGACAACCAGGCCGTTCCCAGGAAAGAGAGGGCTTTCCAATAAGGATTTCTCCTTACTGGCGCGCAATTAGATGATCAAACCTCTCCTTAGATAGAACATTCTAGACATTGCCAATAATGTTATCTAATAATATTATTCAAATATTATGAATTATTGATCTGATAATGGAAAATATTGTGCAGCAACAATTATTGAAACAACAATAATATAAAATATCAACGCAACAATTATTGAATCAATAAAATAAAATATTGAACAATAACTACTGTAACAATTATTGAGTAGTGCCTTCTTACGTAAGAATCAATAATTGGTGCAATACCGTGTGCTACTGTATTTTAACCACCGGGTATTCCAACAGTATTAACGGTAACAACTACGCCGTTATTTATAAATAACTTATACTTGTCGTTTTCTTCATCCAATCGCTTTTCGTTATGGGGCCCACACAAGGCTGCGCCGTCGTACGAATATTCCCCGACAGCAAAAATATTCCACGACCAAACGAATATTCCCTGACAAAATGAATATTTTATAATCACTTGCTTATTTTGTAAAATTTGCACATTTCACCCATAACCAAAGTATTATATCAAATTAACCCCTTATTAGAGAAAATTTGATTTTATTCATTAATAAGTTGGGGTCTTACAGAAATGACTATTTTGCCCTTGCTTTGGTTTTCTATAAATAGAAAGCTTAACTTTCATTTTTTAGGATTTCGAAAATCCTAGAACTTGAGAGAGCGAGAGAGAGCTCGGTTAGGAGAGGAGAAGGAAGAGCATGATCATGAACGCTCGGATCAAAAGTGATCGTGAAATAGAAAAGCTCGCAAATCGCCGGCTTTGTCTAACGGAAGAGAAATAAAGAAGAACGGTAATTCGAACCCTAGTTTCTTCTCATATTTTCTTTAAGTTTAATATGTTTAATCATAACTTAATGAGAATAAGGAGTAAAAGATGTTAGTAATGATTTCATATGGTTGAAATCATGAGAAAATAAGAAATAAGGAATAAGAAATTTAGTTTATAAATTTCTTAAGAAAGTATAAGATTCGTGAGGATTTTGAGCGATCCGAATGAATTTTATGAGTGAGTTGGTCAAATAAGTAAGGAATGGTGTTCTATAACATCAAATTCCAAGAAAAACTAGAATCGTAATCTAAAATATCGATTAAAAACGAAGAACGCGAAGAACACGCGAAGAACACGTAGAACGTTGTTGATGGACAAATTTAAAACCATCGTAGTGTAAATGTTATTGATGGACAAGTTTAAAACCATCGTGTATAAGTTAGATGCTTATTTCTTGGTTAGGAACGTTAGAAACGTTTATAAAGAACGGATTTAAACGGAGCTATAACGAAGTTATGGCGAAATTTCGTAAAAGACGAACGAAAATTAGAAAGTTAGTAACTGAACCTGAACGTGTAGGGTTTCATAAGAATGTAAGAGAACGTATAAAACGTGAGTCGTGGACTCAAGAACGAACGAATTCCGAGTTCGGATGACCGAATTACGGACGAACGAACGAAGAACGTTAAAAGCGTAAAATGAACGAAGGGTTAAGATTAAGCCAATTGAATGGCATGTTAACGGATTCAGAATGAAGTTTTGTCGGGGGCATATTAAAGTACGTAAGATAAGGAATAGAATGGCTTTGGAATGACCTCGTTCCGAGTTATAACGAAGAAGTTATGAGATCGTAAAGTAAGCATCTCAAACTTGATTTAACACTTAGAAAATTTTTCTAGGTTTTTGTCTTGGCGCCGCAGCGCGAGAAGGGGCGTCGCAGCGCGAGAAGGGGCGTCGCAGTGCGAGCTCGGCCATACACTTCTGGAGAGTGGTACCGCAGTGCGAGAGGAAAGGCAGGGCACGGCGCCGCAGCGCCAGTGCATAGCAATGCCCAGAAATGAGATTTTTAGTTCTCAGATACTGGGGGATGTGCAAGAAATAAGTATGAACATACAGTTCACGTAATGTAACACTTAGTCAAGTGTTTTAAACCTTGAGGAAAGGTTGAACGAAAAGATTAAACTAGAATAAAAGATAAAGAATGTAGATGCGGGTTACGAAACCGATGTCCGGGGACCGTAGTCGCGATAAACGAACGTGAGGGATTGCTATGGTTGTGATTCCTTAGACGTTGGTTGACGATGTTAATGTATAACATTTTGACGTTATGACATGGCATTGAGAGATGAATGTAAAGCGTATAGACGCTATGAACGCAACGTAGTTACAATGAACGATCGGTCTTAGCATACAACGAACAGTATGGCTTTGACATTAAGAAAGAATAATGAACATGGGGTTCATGGTTGGATAACGATGAAAGTAATTGAAACCTTGAGTAAAGGCTGAATGAGAAATTAAAAGACGAATAAGTAAAACGTTGAATGCGTAAACGATCCTTGTGAATTGTATTCACGTTTGACGAACGTGCTAAGTATACCCTAGTTGTATGACATAGACGTTGATGAAGGTAGTAAGTAAGATACGAATGGTATCAAGAGAGCCGTAACGAACGGTAATCAGATTACTGAAAGCCGAATATAAGTCAGGTGAGAATGATAGAATGAAAAGTAAGCGCTGAACACTTTAACCAGCGTAAGGGTTGAATGTAAGCGAGTTTTAAACAGGCAGAACCTACACCATGTGTATGGTTTAACTGTAATGTAATGAAGAATGTTGATTAATCGTGAACGGTGAAGAAACTAAATTAGAGATAATAACGTATAACGTTAAGAAGCCGAGTTAATAAGTATAACTTGGATAAACGTTCTGAGTTGAGGGAACCGGACGTTGTAAGATATGAATAAGTTCATATGAAATGTTTAAACGCTATGGTCTCATAGTATTGACAATGAATGATCGTTCCGAGTATACAAAGGATTGTATGACTTAGACAATAAAGAATGATTCCTGAGGTATGGCATTTAGTTGCCAGAAAGCCATAAGGAATAAGAAGTTGACTTAACGAACATTATAGTTTAATGGTTCAGATAAGTTAAGGTAAGTTAGGTTGTAGTACAATCGTAACCTTTGATGGTTGACATATGGGAGCTGGGCTAAACAATTCCTTTAGAGAGCAAAGGTATATACAAAACTGGCAACCGATCTAACTCACTGTGTGGGCAGTGTAGATGAGACGGGAACTTGTTTGTTGGTTGTTTGTGGGAAACCACTCAAAGTACCATATGGACTACTAGCAGAAAAGCGATGTGTGCTGAGTGCTAGAGAAGTATAAGAAGAAGATAAGAATGTGAATCATCAAAGATGATGAACGTGTTGAGTAAGACATCTCAGTATGTCATAAAGCCATAATCTAGTAATGAAAGTTAGTCGTGTAGGCTTAAATTATAAGAACGCGAACCTTAAGAAGTAAAGTTAAGTAAACCAATGCGTAAGTCAAGTATATGACTAATTGGTGTACTTGTTATTTCCTTATTTGTTATATAGGGTTTTGGAATAAGCATTTCAGCGTAAACTGTAAGCTGTAGCTATGCATAAGGCAAGTTTCCTAACTTCATTCATATTTTAAATGAATGCTAGTTTCTAAAACTTCCCAGATGTTGAACTTGAGAGGTTCTGTCTATGTGTGAATGTGCGATATTTGTACAAGATGGTAGTATGTATGAGGCCTTGAGCCACAATGTGAGCACTTCGGTGTTTTTATGAGATGAACTATTTTGTGATCGAACTGTTCAATCCAAGTATGTTCGGTTTATACATGAACCGTTATTGTTAAATCTGTGCTATTGATTCTAGCCAGACCGATTGTGCATGAAAGAAAGTAGAGAATGAAAGTATTTCAAAGTGCATGTGACTAATGTTTTAAAATAATAGGAATCAAGACTATTCCTATTATTCAAGCTGCTTCGTAACCTTGGTTCGGTTATTGAAGTTCTGAAAAATATTTACACTCTTGAAGTTGTTTGTTCAACTGTTATGACTTGCTGGGCAATTGAATGCTCACACTTGCTTTAAATGAAAAACATTTTCAGCGAACGAGATTAGAAAGAACTTAAGGATCCCGTAAAGATCAAGCTGAGCGGTATTCAGACGAAGTGATATTCATTATATGAATGTGCGTGAAGAGCGAGTGAAGACTTGTAATATAGAATGATAGAATTAAACTATAGACTAGTTTAATGACCAGTTATGAATCCTTTGTGGCGGATGAAAGTCACTCGTGTAAGATGTAAAGAATAATGTAATTATCATTATTTGTAATGAAAGAGGTTTTGTGGTTATAGAACCTGGGATTTTAGAATATATGTTATTATATTTTAGTATATAATGATGTATGTTTGGAAGAAAATGGGATAGTGACGTACGGAATCCGGATGTGAAAATAGATCGAATTTCGGGGCGTTACAGGTTGGTATCAGAGCTGATAGGTTATAAATCTTAGGTAAGAGTACCTAAGACTATAATCGTAGAGAGAATGATAAGAAGATCACCACGTGATCATTGTAAATCGTAGTAACAGTTGAGTTGTTAAACGATGAATGATTTATAGCTAATGCTATGAATGAATGGTACTACGAAGTAGTACGGGAAGAAGAACTCAGATTGAGTTATAAAGGTTACTATACGAATTAAAGAAAATTTGTATTAAGTACAGAGGAAGTCAGAAGTTGTAAGATTTCAATTGAGAACTCATGTGATGGCTGAGTTGTATGAACCTTTGTATGGGCAGAGGTTTGTGCTTGGTGTAACAACTGCTCAGTTTATTACAGTGATAATCATTGGAATTGGTCGCGCTATTAAGATGTATATGACGGGAAGGTGAATCTTTTCTCATTTATATACTTGATAGATAGAGAAGGTTAAGGTAGGTGCGAGTCTTGAAACTCATACGTATGGTAAGTTTGTGACTCATAATAGTATGGTATGTTTTCGAATGTTTCAGCGAATGGACGCCAAAGGTCTGTCTGGATGTTCTTAAACTCATATTATTGTGGAAAGTTCCTGAACCCATAATGTGTGGTAAGTTGATGGACTGTACTAAGAAATAGGAATGTTTAGACTGAAAACGAAGTATTTTCAGTAGACTTAGCATTGAAGGTGCTAGAGAAGTTTAAGTATTGTCGCAGAAAGACAATGAAGGAAGATGGAGAACAGGATATTTCAAATCCTCTAGCTATGCTAGATTTTGAAGTTTATTCAAATCATGCTGAATTGTACATTTTGAAAAAGAAAAGAATTGGTTCAACTTTACGGAACCAATGGAATTTAAAAGAGCTATGTTTTTATGTCTATGCCAATTGTTTCGGCTACACAGAAATTGATTTAAATATCAAAATGAATTTTATATCATCAGTGCATTTGATGCAAGGATGGTAAAAAGATAGAGTTGTTAATGCAATTAAACCTGGTATGGAATTTGATCAGAGGATCAATAACCTGCTATGGTATAATGTATAATGACGAAGTCATAAACTGACGAAGTCCTCAACGTACTGTGAAGAGTACGGTATCACGACGTCATGAAACGTTTTGAAAATAATTTAAAGAAGTAGTCTATGTCAAGCGAGTTGCCTAGACGAATGTTTCAAGAAATATCCAAATTTTTGGTACTAAGTCTGAGGTGAACATACCCTGAAATGGGGTTATACGTTAGGCTGATCACCAACGTATGGAAGAGGTAGTTTACCTTCTTTGTGATTGTAAACTTACCGTGTAAGAAAGGTTTACGGCGAGAGGCTGTTTAACCTTGTAAGAGTTCATGGTCAATTTGATCCCTCAGCAAAAGAATGAAATGTTTTAAAGGAATTTTTATATTCCTAGTTATTCCTTTCGCTTCATGATTCTTGATAAGTTATGGAGGTTAGGAATGATGGACAGATAAGAACTTCTTTGAAGAGAAGTTGAGGAGAAGGGTAAGCTAAAATTTCGAGGACGAAATTCTTTGAAGGAGGGAAGAATGTGAGAACCCGAAAAATCGGATTGTCAAGAATTTAAGTTAAAGAATTAGTTATTAATAAAATGAATTGTTATTAATACTATTCTGTGCTATGTGTTCATTAATCGTTCTATAACCTAGAATGATTATTAATCGGGAGGATTCTTGCTACGTGCTAGACTAAACGAGTAAGAATTTTCAAGACGAAAATGAAATTTTTCCGGGAACAAAATATTTTTCGGGGAAAAAGACGAAATAGGCACTATTCACCCGTTTCTGCTCGGAGATTTATTTTGAAATTCCGAGAAGTTTTTGATTGCGTGAAATCTTAAGACGTGATGGAATATTCAGTAATATTTCAGTTATGGCAAAAACGAAATTTTCGCCTGCGGACTCAAAACCTAAGGGTTAGGGAAAGTGAGTTCTGAGAATGTTATGAGTATGCATAATAACTAGGGTTATTATGCGTGAGAAATACGAGTATGATACGAGTTATTATATGAGTATATTACGAAGATTAGTACGACGTATAATACGAATATCGTACGAACAATATACGAAGAGAATACGAGCATACGAGAATGGAATGCGTAGAATACGATTAGTCTTAATGGACTTTGTCTTCATAGACTTTTGTAGAATCTAATTGGACTTGGATTATGTCAAGCCCAATGATTTGTGAAGTTAAGCCCAAGTTAGGCCCAATAAGAATTAGGGTTAAGGCCCAAACCAAGAAAAGAAACCGCGGATCGAACCGATTTGTAAACGAATGGGTAAGAACCATTGGGGCAACCCATGGGATGACCCATGGGCATGTGGGCCGGCCACTTGGCCACCAAGTAAGGGTGGTGGCCACGTAAACTTGGTTGCAAAGTTTGGAATAGTAAGGAGGTTAGGGGGGAAATGACTATTTTGCCCTTGCTTTGATTTTCTATAAATAGAAAGCTTAACTTTCATTTTCTAGGATTTTGAAAATCCTAGAACTTGAGAGAGAGAGAGAGAGAGAGAGAGAGAGCTAGGTTGGGAGAGGAGAAGGAAGAGCATGATCATGAACGCTCGGATCAAAAGTGATCGTGAAATTAGAAAAGCTCGCAAATCGTCGGCTTTGTCTAACGGAAGAGAAATAAAGAAGAACGGTAATCCGAACCCTAGTTTCTTCTACTATTTTCTTTAAGTATAATATGTTTAATCATAACTTAATGAGAATAAGGAGTAAAAGATTTTAGTAATGATTTCATATGGTTGAAATCATGAGAAAATAAGAAATAAGGAATAAGAAATTTAATTTATAAATTTCTTAAGCAAGTATAAGATTCGTGAGGATTTTGAGCGATCCGAATGAATTTTATGAGTGAGTAGGTCAAATAAGTAAGGAATGGTGTTCTATAACATCAAATTCCAAGAAAAACTAGAATCGTAATCCAAAATATCGATTAAAAACGAAGAACGCGAAGAACGCGTAGAACGTTGTTGATGGACAAATTTAAAACAATCGTAGTGTAAATGTTGTTGATGGACAAGTTTAAAACCATCGTGTATAAGTTAGATGCTTATTGCTTGGTTAGGAATGTTAGAAACGTTCATGAAGAACGGATTTAAACGGAGCTATAACGAAGTTATGGCGAAATTTCGTAAAAGACGAACGAGAATTAGAATGTTAGTAACTGAACCTGAACATGTTGGGTTTCATAAGAATGTAAGAGAACATATAAAACGTGAGTCGTGGACTCAAGAACGAACGAATTCCGAGTTCGGATGACCGAATTACGGACGAACGAACGAAGAACGTTAAAAGTATAAAATGAACGAAGGGTTAAGATTAAGCCAATTGAATGGCATGTTAACAGATTCATAATGAAGTTCTATTGGAGGCATGTTAAAGTACGTAAGATAAGGAAGAGAATGGCTTTGGAACGACCTCGTTCCGAGTTATAACGAAGAAGTTATGAGATCGTAAAGTAAGCATCTCAAACTTGACTTAACACTTAGAAAATTTTTCTAGGTTTTTATCTTGGCGCCGCAGCGCGAGAAGGGGCGCCGCAGCGCGAGAAGGGGCGCCCAGCGCGAGAAGGGGCGCCGCAGCACGAGCTCGGCCACACACTTCTGGAGAGTGGCGCCGCAGCGCGAGAGGAAAGGCAGGGCACGGCGCCGCAGCGCCAGTGCATAGCAATGCCCAGAAATGAGATTTTTAGTTCTCAGATACTGGGGGATGTGCAAGAAAGAAGTATGAACATATAGTTCACATAATGTAACACTTAGTCAAGTGTTTTAAACCTTTAGCAAAGGTTGAACGAAAAGATTAAACGAGAATAAAAGACAAAGAATGTAGATGCGGGTTACGAAACCGATGTCCGGGGACCGTAGTCGCGATAAACGAACGTGAGGGATTGCTATGGTTGTGATTCCTTAGACGTTGGTTGACGATGTTAATGTATAACATTTTGACGTTATGACATGGCATTGAGAGATGAATGTAAAGCGTATAGACGCTATGAACGCAACGTAGTTACAATGAACGATCGGTCTTAGCATACAACGAACGGTATGGCTTCGACATTAAGAAAGAATAATGAACATGGGGTTCATGGGTTGGATAACGATGAAAGTAATTGAAACCTTGAGTAAAGGTTGAATGAGAAATTAAAAGACGAATAAGTAAAACGTTGAATGCGTAAACGATCCTTGTGAATTGTATTCACGTTTGACGAACGTGCTAAGTATACCCTAGTTGTATGACATAGACGTTGATGCAGGTAGTAAGTAAGATACGAATGGTATCAAGAGAGCCGTAACGAATGGTAATAAGATTACTGAAAGCTGAATATAAGTCAGGTGAGAATGATAGAATGAAAAGTAAGCGCTGAACACTTTAACCAGTGTAAGGGTTGAATGTAAGCGAGTTTTAAACAGGCAGAACCTACACCATGTGTATGGTTTAACCGTAATGTAATGAAAAATGTTGATTAATCGTGAACGGTGAAGAAACTAAATTGGAGATAATAACGTATAACGTTAAGAAGCCGAGTTAATAAGTATAACTTGGATAAACGTTCTGAGTTGAGGGAACCGGACGTTGTAAGATATGAATAAGTTCATATGAAATGTTTAAACACTATGGTCTCATAGTATTGACAATGAATGATCGTTTCGAGTATACAAAGGATTGTATGACTTAGACAATAAAGAATGATTCCTGAGGTATGGCATTTAGTTGCCAGAAAGCCATAAGGAATAAGAAGTTGACTTAACGAACATTATAGTTTAATGGTTCGGATAAGTTAAGGTAAGTTAGGTTGTAGTACAATCGTAACCTTTGATGGTTGACATATGGGAGCTGGGCTAAACAATTCCTTTAGAGAGCGAAGGTATATACAAAACTGGCAACCGATCTAACTCACTGTGTGGGCAGTGTAGATGAGACGGGAACTTGTTTGTTGGTTGTTTGTGGGAAACCACTCAAAGTACCATATGGACTACTAGCAGAAAAGCGATGTGTGCTGAGTGCTAGAGAAGTATAAGAAGAAGATAAGAATGTGAATCATCAAAATGATGAACGTGTTGAGTAAGACATCTCAGTATGTCATAAAGCCATAATCTAGTAATGAAAGTTAGTCGCGTAAGCTTAAATTACAAGAACGCGAACCTTAAGAAGGAAAGTCAAGTAAACTAATGTGTAAGTCAAGTATTTGACTAATTGGTGTACTTGTTATTTCCTTATTTGTTATATAGGGTTTTGGAATAAGCATTTCAGCGTAAACTGTAAGCTGTAGCTATGCGTAAGGCAAGTTTCCTAACTTCATTCATATTTTAAATGAATGCTAGTTTCTAAAACTTCCTAGATGTTGAACTTGAGAGGTTCTGTCTATGTGTGAATGTGCGATATTTGTACAAGATGGTAATATGTATGAGGCCTTGAGCCACAATGTGAGCACTTCGGTGTTTTTATGAGATGAACTGTTTTATGATCGAACTGTTCAATCCAAGTATGTTCGGTTTATACATGAACCGTTATTGTTAAGTCTGTGCTATTGATTCTAGCCAGACCGATTGTGCATGAAAGAAAGTAGAGAATGAAAGTATTTCAAAGTGCATGTGACTAATGTTTTAAAATGATAGGAATCAAGACTATTCCTATTATTCAAGCTGCTTCGTAACCTTTGTTCAGTTATTGAAGTTCTGAAAAATGTTTACACTCTTGAAGTTGTTTGTTCAACTGTTATGACTTGCTGGGAAATTGAATGCTCACACTTGCTTTAAATGAAAAACATTTTCAGTGAACGAGATTAGAAAGAACTTAAGGATCCCGTAAAGATCAAGCTGAGCGGTATTCAGACGAAGTGACATTCATTATATGAATGTGCGTGAAGAGCAAGTGAAGACTTGTAATATAGAATGATAGAATTAAACTATAGACTAGTTTAATGAACAGTTATGAATCCTTTGTGGCGGATGAAAGTCACTCGTGTAAGATGTAAAGAATAATGTAATTGTCATTATTTGTAATGAAAGAGGTTTTGTGGTTATAGAACCTGGGATTTTAGAATATATGTTATTATATTTTAGTATATAATGATGTATGTTTGGAAGAAAATGGGATAGTGACGTATGGAATCCGGATGTGAAAATAGACCGGATTTCGGGGCGTTACATTGATGGATGGGGTAAATCACTACCCTGCTAAACAAGGACAGACCCGACATACCATAAGCTGAGATATGGTGGTGCACATTACTCAGAAGGAATACCAGAGCGCCGTGGAGCGTGGAATGTTAGATTGAGTCTAGAGAAAGAAGCTTAGTAGTTGTATTATATTTATTTATGTGTTGTTGAAATCTCAATCTTATGTGTAAGATGTGAGATAGTAGTAAGCCCCAACTTTTGGAAAATGTTAGAGGGGTAGTAAGCTAGTGTTGTCCCAATCTTTTGTGATTTTAGGGGTTATGTGTTATCATTTATGGCAGTATGCTAGAGAGAATCATGTAATTGTAACGATTTTGCATATGAATATAAATGGAGTTTATTCAGAAACATGTTATAATTTATTCTTTTTGAATTAAAAGAAATACTTAGTGATATAACTGAATAATAATAAAATGAAAATTTGTGATGCAGATCATGGCACCAAGGCGTAGATTGACTGCACCTGAAGAATACGTTAATAACGAGAGGGAGCAAGTAGATCCTATTCAGAAGTTGGTAGACTTGTTAGGAGATGCCTTAAGGGGAAGAAATAATGAACCCGTTCGCCCCAACCCTCAAGCTATCCTAGTAATAACCTTCAAAGATTTTAGGAGTGTGGGACCCCCAGAGTTCGAGGGACTACTGACCAGATAGTCGCGCAAACCTAGATCAAGGAGATCGAGAAGGCCTTCACTATAGCTCACGTGGGTGAAGACCAGAAGACAATATTTGCCATATACATGATGAGAGGCGAAGCGAACTATTGGTGGGAAGCTAATCATGAAAGAGCGGGATAAGGGACGATAACATGGGAAAGTTTTAAGACTTTGTTCTTCGCGAACTATTTTCTAAAGAGTATGAAGAATAGGATGGAAGTGAAGTTCCTAGAGTTAAAATAAGGGGATATGACGGTGGCGCAATTCGTAGCTAAGTTTAACGAACTAGTGCGATTTACGGAGCACCAAGTTGGGGATGAAAGGAAGGCTAGACGCTTCGAGCAAGGGCTGAAGCCATGGCTGTATAATAAGGTATCAGTCCTCCAGATTGATTCCTTTGTGACATTATTAGAAAAGGAAATCATTGCAGAAGGTGGCAGTGAGTCCTTAAGTTTATATCATAAGGAGAAGAAAAACAAGAACACTAGTAGTGAGTATCATGGAGGAAGCAGCGGCGGAGGGAGTAACTCCGGAAAGAGAAAATGGGAAAACAACAATAATAACAGAAATAATAGTCAAGGTTGGAGTCACCAGGGAAACTTTAAGAAAAAGACTGAAGCTTGTAACAAGTGTGGGAGGAGTCATCAGGGGAGTGCTGGAAAGGAAAGGGCACGTGTTATAATTGCGGCCAAGAGGGGCACATATCGCCAAATTGCCCAAAACCAAAGAAGATCAGGGGATGTTTTACTTGTGGATCAACAAAGCACCAAATAAAGGATTGCCCAAAAAAAGGAAGTGGCAGAACTGGCGGAGACTAGGGAGGAGAAAGCAATTTAATGATTGGTGGACTCGCGTAACCCAACCGATCGACCGCCCGAACCTTTAACATGACCGTCCAGGACGCAGTAGCTGTAAATGACGTGGTGTCAGTTATAAACACAATCAATGATATAAATGCATATATATTATTTAATTCGGGTGCCACCTGTTCTTTCATATCTAAAGAATTTGCTAGTAAACTTAGTACACCCCGAGAATGTTTAGAAAATCCTCTGAACATAGAAGTTGCAAATAAGGAAATAATCCCTATAAAATTCGTTTATCGAAATTGTCGTGCAAACATTAGAGAACAAGAACTAAGCGTAGACTTGATTCCTATTAGACTAGGAGAATTTGACGTAATACTGGGAATAGATTGGTTGTATAACCATGCGGCGGTAATTGACTGTCAGAACAAGTGTGTGAACTTTCAGACTCCGAGTAAGTCTAAGGTAGTGTTTTATGGTAGCTCATCGGTTAAGTAATCGTGTTGTGTTACGATGATGTAGGCCAAGAAATTGTTAAGGAAAGGATGTGTAGGTTATTTAGCTTACATCGTAGATACTCAGAAAAAAGGAGTAGAAATTAAAGATATACCCATAGTGAATGAATTTCAAGATGCGTTTCCAGACGATCTGTCTGGTCTTCTGCCTGACAGAGAAATCAAAATCGTAATAGACTTAGCACCGGGAATGACACCGATTTTGAAAGCTCCATGTCGTATGGCACCAGTAGAAATGAAGGAATTGATGGTATAACTTTAAGAGTTATTGGATAAGGGTTTCATTCGACCGAGTGTGTCTCTTTGGGGAGCACCAATGTTATTCGTTAAGAAAAAGGACGGATCGATGAGGCTCTATATCGATTATCGAGAATTGAACAGAGTAACGATCAAGAATAGATATCCGCTACCGAGGATAAATGACTTGTTTGATCAACTGAAGGGAGCAAAATGTTTCTCGAAGATTGACCTACAGACAAGATATCACCAACTAAAGTTACAGGATGATGACATACCAAAGACTGCGTTTCGAACCCATTATGGACATTACGAGTTTATGGTTATATCATTTGGTTTGACTAATGCCCCGACAGCATTTAGGGACTTGATGAACCGAGTCTTCAAGCCATTCTTAGATAAATTCGTAGTAGTTTTCATCGACAATATCTTGATCTACTCGAAGACGAAAGAAGAACACGTTGAACATCTGAAAATTGTTTTGGAGGTGCTACGGAAGGAGAAGATGTATGCGAAATTTTCAAAGTGTGAATTTTGGATGAAGAACGTTCAATTCTTAGGCTATGTGGTGGATAGGAATGGAATCTCAGTAGACCCCACAAAGGTCGAAGTAGTAAGTAATTGAGAACAACCAAGAACACCGATGGAGGTGAGAAGTTTCTTAAGGTTAGCTGGGTACTATCGAAGATTCATCCAAGATTTTTCTTAAGATAGCAAACTCGTTGGCTAATTTGACACGAAAGACGGTGAAATTTGTATGGACCGACAAATGCAAAGAGAGTTTTTAAAAGTTGAAGAAGAGATTGAGCGAAGCGCCTGTATTATCACTACTAGATGGTGCGGGAAATTTTGGGGTGTATAGTGACGCATCGCATAGGGGACTCGATTTTGTGCTCATGCAACACGGCAAAGTTATTGTGTATGCATCACGACAACTAAAGGATTACGAAAAACGATACCCTACTCACGACTTAGAATTAGCAGCAGTAGTTTTTGCGTTAAAGATATGAAGGCATTATTTGTACAGAGAGAAATGTGAGATATACACGGACCACAAAAGTCTGAAATATATATTTACACAAAAGGATTTGAATATGCGTCAGAGAAGATGGTTAGAATTGATCAAAGATTATGACTGTGATATTCTTTATCACCCGAGAAAGGCAAACGTGGTTGCTGACGCTCTGAGCAGGAAAGGAATAGAGAAATTGTTTCAATTGACGACTCAGGAAGAGTTAATAAGAGAAATGGAGAAATTAGAAATAGAGGTAAAGGGACTAGAGAGGTCTAAAGAGAAGTTATTTGTAATAGAAGCTTATCCGACATTGTTGGATAGAGTAAAAGAAGCACGGGAGAAAGATGAAGAATGTGAGAAGATCAAGAAAAGGATTTCAAAAAATGAGTGAAATTTCGAATGGATAAAAACAGTATCTTCATATTCGAAGGAAGAGTGTGGGTGCCAGCGGTAACCAAGCTAAGAGAAGACATTTTGTATGAGGCACACAATACGACGTATTCCGTTCATCTGGGAGGCACTAAGAGGTACCGAGACTTGAGGAAACATTTTTGGTGGCCCAATTTGAAACGGGAAGTCGCAGAGTGCGCTAGTAGATGTTTGGCTTGCCAACGCGTAAAAGCAGAGCATCAGTGGCCGAGTGGTTTACTACAACCGTTGGAAATACCATAGTGGATATGGGAGCACATTATGATGGATTTCATGGTAGGACTTCTAGTTACGCAGAAAGGTTATGATGCCATTTGGGTTATCGTGGATCGACTTACAATGACCGCACATTTTCTACCGATCAAGATCCAAAATAGTTTAAATCAGTTAGCGAGTCTTTACGTAAGGGAGATTGTTTCACGACATGGAGTGCCAGTGTCAATTGTCCCTGAAAGAGACCTGCGCTTCACGTCAAATTTTTTTAAAAGCTTGCAAGAGAGAATGGGAACATAGTTAAGTTTGAGTACTCCTTATCATCCTCAGATAGACGGACAGAGTGAGCGAATGGTACAAATGCTGGAGGACATGCTTAGGACTTACGTGATGGACTACAAGGGAAATTGGGACGACCACCTACCCTTAGTCTAATTTGCGTATAAGAATAGTTACCATGCGAGTATCGGCATGCCACCGTACGAAGCTCTTTACAGAAGAAAGTTGTGACGCCCCCAAAATAAGTATGCATCACCCATTCTAAGTCGTCAAATACATGGTACAGAAACAAATACAAGTTCATTAAAACACTTGTCGTGCAAAATACGACAATACAATACTGTGAGTTTAAATAAAAATATTATCTTCTAGACAATATCCACACTCAAATAAGTCCTTATTACAATTATTGAAACACTATTTTATAAAATAGTGAGGACTGGTAACACAACTGACTAGAAACATCAGTCTACACCCCGACTAGTTCCCGCTATATTCTCGTCTCCTGAGAAAAATGGAACAAAAAAGAAAAGGCTGAGCTCAACTAGCCCAGTAAAGAATATTATGACTACGATAATATACAACAACTTATCATTAGTCTTCAACAGAGAAAAATCTGATAAAATATAATAGACAATAAGTTTTAGATCAACAACTGCAGCGAAAATAGCAAACCATTAGAAGAGTCAAGTAGAGAATGAATTCTACTATCTTCTAAGATTTAAAATGTGACAACCCGGAAAATCGGATTGTCAAGAATTTAAGTTAAAGAATTAGTTATTAATAAAATGAATTTTTATTAATATTATTATGTGCTAAGTGTTTATTAATCGTTCTATAACCTAGAATGATTATAAGTCGGGAGTATTCTGGCTACGAGTTAGATTGAACGAGTAAGAATTTTCAAGACGAAAACGAAATTTTTTCGGGAACAAAATATTTTCGGGGAAAAAGACGAAATAGGCACTATTCACCAATTTCAGCTCGGAGATTATTTTTGAAATTCTGAGAAGTTCTGGATTGCGTGACATCTTAAGACGTGATGAAATATTCAATAATATTTCAGTTATGGCAAAAAACGAAGTTTTCGCCTGCGGACTCAAAACCTAAGGGTTAGGGAAAGTGAGTTCCGAGAAAGTTATGAGTATGTATAATAACTAGGGTTATTATGCGTGAGAAATACGAGTATGATACGAGTTATTATACGAGTATATTATGAAGATTAGTACGACGTATAATACGAATATCGTACGAACAATATACGAAGAGAATACGAGCATACGAGAATGGAATGTGTAGAATACGATTAGTCTTAATGGACTTTGTGTTCATAGACTTTTGTAGAATCCAATTGGACTTGGATTATGTCAAGCCCAATGATTTATGAAGTTAAGCCCAAGTTAGGCCCAATAAGAATTAGGGTTAAGGCCCAAACCAAGAAAAGAAACCGCGGATCGAACCGGTGGGTAAACGGATGGGTAAAACCCATGGAGCAACCCATGGGGATGACCCATGGGCATAAGGGGCGGCCACTTGACCACCAAGTAAGGGTGGTGGCCAAGTAAACTTGGTTGCCAAGTCTGGAATAGTAAGGAGGTGGAGGGGAAATGACCAAAATGCCCCTAACCTTGAAAATCTATAAATATGAAGCTTAATTTCATTTTCTAGGATTTTGAAAATCCTAGAACTTGAGAGAGAGAGAGAGAGAGAGCTCGGTTGGAAGAGGAAGAAGAAGAGTATGAGCATGAAGGCTCGGATCAAAAGTGATCGTGAAATAGAAAAGCTAGCAAATCGCCGGCTTTGTCTAACGGAAGAGAAATAAATAAGAACAGTAATCCGAACCCTAGTTTCTTCTAACATTTTCTTTAAGTTTAATATGTTTAAAATATAACTTAATGAGAATAAGGAGTAAAAGATGTTAGTAATGATTTCATATGGTTGAAATCATGAGAAAATAAGAAATGAGAAATAAGAAATTTAGTTTATAAATTTCTTAAGCAAGTATAAGATTCGTGAGGATTTTGAGCGATCCGAACGAATATTATGAACGAGTAGGTGAATTAAGTAAAGAATGGTGTTCTATAACATCAAATTCCAAGAAAAAGTGAAATCGTAATCCAAAATATAGATTAAAAACGAAGAACGCGAAGAACACGCGAAGAACGCGTAGAATGTTGTTGATGGGCAAATTTAAAACCATCGTAGTGTAATTGTTGTTGATGGACAAGTTTAAAACCATCGCGTATAAGTTAGTTGCTTATTGCTTGGTTAGGAACGTTAGAAACGTTCATGAAGAACGGGTTAAAATTGAGCTATAACGAAGTTATGGCGAAATTTCGTAAAAGACGAACGAGAATTAGAAAGTTAGTAAATGAACCCGAACGTGTAGGGCTTCATAAGGATGTAAGAGAATGTATAAAATGTGAGTCGTGGACTCAAGAATGAACGAATTCTGAGTTCGGATGACCGAATTACGGACGAACGAACGAAGCACGTTAAAAGCGTAAAATGAACGAAGGGTTAAGATTAAGCCAATTAAATGGGATGTTAACGGATTCAGAATGAAGTTCTATCCAAGGCATATTAAAGTACGTAAGATAAGGAAGAGAATGGCTTTGGAACAACCTCGTTCCGAGTTATAACGAAGAAGTTATGAGATCGTAAAGTAAGCATCTCAAACTTGACTTAACACTTAGAAAAAAAATTTAGGTTTTTGTCTTGGCGCCGCAGCGCGGGAAGGGGTGCCGCAGCACTAGAAGTGGCACCGCAACGCGAGAGGGGGCGCTGCAGCGCGAGCTCAGCATACACTTCTAGGGAGTGGCGCCGCAACGCGAGAGGAAAGGCAAGGCACGGTGTCGCAGCGCCAGTGCAGTGCAATACCCAGAAATGAGATTTTAACTGCTCAATTTCTCGGGGGATGTGCAAGAAAGAAGTATGAACATATAGTTCACGTAATGTAACACTTAGTCAAGTGTTTTAAACCTTTAGCAAAGGTTGAACAAAAAGATTAATCGAGAATAAAAGACAAAGAATGTAAATGCGGGTTACGGAACCGATGTCCGGGGACCGTAGTCGCGATAAACGAACGTGAGGGATTGCTATGGTTGTGATTCCTTAGACGTTGGTTGACGATGTTGATGTATAACATTTCAATGTTATGATATGGCATTGAGAGATGAATGTAAAGCGTATAGACGCTGTGAACGCAACGTTGTTGCGATGAACGATCGGTCGTAGCATGGGGTTCATGGGGTTCATGGGATGGATAATGATGAAAGTAATTGAAACCTTGAGTAAAGGTTGAATGAGAGATTAAGAGATGAGCAACGTGAACGTTGAATACATAAACGATCCTTGTGAATTGTATTCGCGTTGGACGAACGTTCTAAGTATATCGTGGTTGTATGACATAGACGTTGATGAAGATAGTAAGTAAGATACGAATGGTATCAAGAGAGCCGTAACGAACGGTAATAAGATTACTGAAGTCCGATATAAGTCGGATGAGAATGTTAGATTGAAATGTAAATGTTGAACACTTTAACCGACGTGAAGGTTGAGTGTAAACGAGTGTTAAACGGGCAGAACCTACACCCTGTGTATGGTTTAACCGTAATGTAATGAAGAATGTTGATTAAATGTGAGCGGTGAAGAAACTAAATTGAAGATAATAACGTATAACGTTAAGAAGCAGAGTTAATAAGTATAACTTGGACAATGTTCCGAGTTGAGGGAACCGAACGTTGTAAGATATGAATAAGTTCATATGAAATGTTTAACGCTATGGTCTCATAGTATTGACATTGAATTATCGTTCCGAGTATACAAAGGATTGTATGACTTAGACGATAAAGAATGAATCCTGAGGTATTGCATTTAGTTGCCAGAAAGCCATAAGGAATAAGAAGTTGACTTAACAAACACTATAGTTTAATGGTTCGGATAAGTTAAGGTAAGTTAGGTTGTAGTACAATCGTAACCTTTGATGGTTGACATATGGGAGCTGGGCTAAACAATTCCTTCAGAGAGCGAAGGTATATACAAAACTGGCAACCGATCTAACTCACTGTGTGGGCAGTGTAGATGAGACGAGAACTTATTTGTTGGTTGTTTGTGGGAAACCACTCAGAGTACCATATTGACTACTAGCAGAAAAGTGATGTGTGCTGAGTCCTAGAGAAGTATAAGAAGAAGATAAGAATGTGAATCATCAAAGATGATGAACGTGTTGAGTAAGACATCTCAGTATGTCATGAAGCCGTAATCTGGTAATGAAAGTTAGTCGCGTAAGCTTAAATTACAAGAACGCGAACCTTAAAAAGTAAACTTAAGTAAACCAATGCGTAAGTCAAGTATATGACTAATTGGTGTACTTGTTATTTCCTTATTTGTTATATAGGGTTTTGGAATAAGCATTTCAGCGTAAACTGTAAGCTGTAGCTATGCGTAAGGCAAGTTTCCTAACTTCATTCATATTTTAAATGAATGCTAGTTTCTAAAACTTCTCAGATGTTGAACTTGAGAGGTTTTGTCTATGTGTGAATGTGTGATATTTGTACGAGATGGTAGTATGTATGAGGCCTTGAGCCACAATGTGAGCACTTCGGTGTTTTTACGAGATGAACAGTTTTGTGATCGAACTGTTTAATACAAGTATGTTCGGTTTATACATGAACTGTTATTGTTAAGTCTATGCTATTGATTCTAGCCAAACCGATTGTGCATGAAAGAAAGTAGAGAATGAAAGTATTTCAAAGTGCATGTGACTAATGTTTTAAAATGATAGAAATCAAGACTATTCCTATTATTCAAGCTGCTTCATAACCTTTGTTCGGTTATTGAAGTTCTGAAGAATGTTTACCCTCTTGAAATTGTTTGTTCAACTGTTATGACTTGCTAGGCAATTGAATGCTCACACTTGCTTTAAATAAAAACATTTTCAGCAAACGAGGTTAGAAAGAACTTAAGGATCCCGTAAAGATCAAGCTGAGCGGTATTCAGACGAAGTGACATTCATTATATGAATGTGCGTGAAGAGCAAGTGAAGACTTGTAATATAGAATGATAGAATTAAACTATAGACTAGTTTAATGAACAGTTATGAATCCTTTATGGCGGATGAAAGTCACTCGTGTAAGATGTAAAGAATAATATAATTATCATTATTTGTAATGAAAAAGGTTTTGTGGTTATAGAACCTGGGATTTTAGAATATATGTTATTATATTTTTGTATATAATGATGTATGTTTGGAAGAAAATGGGATCGTGACGTGCGGAATCCGGATGTGAAAATAGACCGGATTTTGGGGCGTTACAGGTTGGTATCAGAGCTATACGTTATAACTCTTAGGTAATAGTACCTAAGACTATAATCGTAGAGAGAAGGATAAGAAGATCACCACGTGATCATAGTAAATCGTAGTAACAGATGAGCTGTTAAACGATGAATGATTTATAGCTAATGCTATGAATGAATGGTACTACAAAGTAGTACGGGAAGAAGAACTCAGATTGAGTTGTAAATGGTAGTATACGAATTAAAGAAAATTCGTATTAAGTAGAGAGGAAGTTAGAAGCTGTAAAATTTTAATTGAGGACTCATGTGATGGCTGAGTTGTATGAATCTTTGTATGGGCATAGGTTTGTGCTTGGTGTAACAAGTACTCATTATATTACAGTGATAATCATTGGAATTAGTCGTGCTATTAAGATGTATATGACGGGAAGGTGAATCTTTTCTCATGTATATACTTGATAGGTAGAGAACGATAAGGTAGGTGCGAGTTCTTGAAACTCATACTTATGGTAAGTTCGTGACTCATAATAATATGGTATATTTTCGAATGTTTCAGCAAATGGACGCCTAAGGTCTGTCTGGATGTTCTTAAACTCATATTATTGTGGAAAGTTCCTGAACTCATAATGTTTGGTAAGTTGATGAACTGTACTAAGGTATAGGAATGTTTAGACTGAAAACGAAGTATTTTCAGTAGACTTAGAATTGAAGGTGCTAGAGAAGTTTAAGTATTATCGCAGAAAGACAACGAAGGAAGATAGAGAATAGGATATTCCAAATCCTCTAGCTATGCTAGATTTCGAAGTTTATTCAAATCGTGCTGAATTGTACATTTTGAAAAAGAAAAGAATTGGTTCAACTTTTTGGAACCAATGGATTTTAAAAGAGCTATGCTTTTTATGTCTATGCCAATTGTTTCGGCTAGACAGAAATTGATTTGAAATATCAAAATGAATTTTATATCATCAGTGCATTTGATGCAAGGATGGTAAAAGGATGGAGTTATTAATGCAATTAAACCTGGTGTGGAAATTGATCAGAGGATCAACAACCTGCTATGGTATGACGTATAATGACGAAGTTATAAACTGACGAAGTCCTCAACGTACTGTGAAGAGTACGGTATCATGACGTCATGAAACGTTTTAAAAAGAATTTAAAGAAGTAGTCGATGTCAAGCGAGTTGACTAGACGAATGTTTCAAGAAATATCCAAATTTTTTGTACTAAGTCTGAGGTGAGCATACCCTGAAATGGGGTTATACGTTAGGCTGATCACCTACGTATGGAAGAGGTAGTTTACCTTCTTTGTGATTGTAAACTTACCGTGTAAGAAAGGTTTACGACGAGAGGCTGTTTAACCTTGTAAGAGTTCATGGTCAATTTGACCCCTCAGCAAAAGAATGAAATGTTTTAAAGGAATCTTTATATTCCTAGTTATTCCTTTCGCTTCATGATTCTTGATAGGTTATGGAGGTTAGGAATGATGGAAAGATAAGAACTTCTTTGAAGAGAAGTTGAGGAGAAGGGTAAGCTAAAATTTCGAGGACGAAATTCTTTGAAGGAGGGAAGAATGTGACAACCCGGAAAATCGGATTGTCAAGAATTTAAGTTAAAGAATTAGTTATTAATAAAATGAATTTTTATTAATACTATTCTGTGCTCAGTGTTTATTAATCGTTCTATAACCTAGAATGATTATAAGTCGGGAGTATTCTGGCTAAGAGTTAGATTGAACGAGTAAGAATTTTCAAGACGAAAATGAAATTTTTCCGGGAACAAAATATTTTTCGGGGAAAAAGACGAAATAGGCACTATTCACCTATTTCTGCTCGGAGATTATTTTTGAAATTCTGAGAAGTTCTGGATTGCGTGAAATCTTAAGACGTGATGAAATATTCAATAATATTTCAGTTATGGCAAAAACGAAGTTTTCGCCTGCGGACTCAAAACCTAAGGGTTAGGGAAAGTGAGTTCCGAGAATGTTATGAGTATGTATAATAACTAGGGTTATTATGCGTGAGAAATATGAGTATGATACGAGTTATTATACGAGTATATTACGAAGATTAGTACGACGTATAATACGAATATCGTACGAACAATATACGAAGAGAATACGAGCATACGAGAATGGAATGTGTAGAATACGATTAGTCTTAATGGACTTTGTGTTCATAGACTTTTGTAGAATCCAATTGGACTTGGATTATGTCAAGCCCAATGATTTAGGAAGTTAAGCCCAAGTTAGGCCCAATAAGAATTAGGGTTAAGGCCCAAACCAAGAAAAGAAACCGCGGATCGAACCGGTGGGTAAAACCCATGGAGCAACCCATGGGGATGACCCATGGGCATAAGGGGCGGCCACTTGGCCACCAAGTAAGGGTGGTGGCCAAGTAAACTTGGTTGCCAAGTGTGGAATAGTAAGGAGTTGGAGGGGAAATGACCAAAATACCCCTAACCTTTAAAATCTATAAATATGAAGCTTAATTTCATTTTCTAGGATTTTGAAAATCCTAGAACTTGAGAGAGAGAGAGAGAGAGAGGGCTCGGTTGGAAGAGGAAGAAGAAGAGTACGAGCATGAAGGCTCGGATCAAAAGTGATCGTGAAATAGAAAAGCTAGCAAATCGCCGGCTTTGTCTAACGAAAGAGAAATAAAGAAGAACGGTAATCCGAACCCTAGTTTCTTCTACTATTTTCTTTAAGTTTAATATGTTTAAAACATAACTTAATGAGAATAAGGAGTAAAAGATGTTAGTAATGATTTCATATGGTTGAAATCATGAGAAAATAAGAAATGAGAAATAAGAAATTTAGTTTATAAATTTCTTAAGCAAGTATAAGATTCGTGAGGATTTTGAGGGATCCGAACGAATATTATGAACGAGTAGGTGAATTAAGTAAGGAATGGTTTTCTATAACATCAAATTCCAAGAAAAAGTGAAATCGTAATCCAAAATATCGATTAAAAATGAAGAACGCGAAGAACACACGAAGAACGCGTAGAACGTTGTTGATGGACAAATTTAAAACCATCATAGTGTAATTGTTGTTGATGGACAAGTTTAAAACCATCGCGTATAAGTTAGTTGTTTATTGCTTGGTTAGGAACGTTAGAAACGCTCATGAAGAACGGGTTAAAATTGAGCTATAACGAAGTTATGGCGAAATTTCGTAAAAGACGAACGAGAATTAGAAAGTTAGTAAATGAACCCGAACGTATAGGGTTTCATAAGGATGTAAGAGAACGTATAAAATGTGAGTCGTGGACTCAAGAATGAACGAATTCCGAGTTCGGATGACCGAATTACGGACGAACGAACGAAGCACGTTAAAAGCGTAAAATGAACAAAGGGTTAAGATTAAGCCAATTGAATGGCATGTTAACAGATTCAGAATGAAGTTCTGTCCGAGGCATATTAAAGTACGTAAGATAAGGAAGAGAATGGCTTTGGAACGACCTCGTTCCGAGTTATAACGAAGAAGTTATGAGATTGTAAAGTAAGCATCTCAAACTTGACTTAACACTTAGAAAAAATTTCTAGGTTTTTGTCTTGGCACCGCAGCGCGAGAAGTGACGCCGCAGCGCGAGAGGGGGCACCGCAGCGCGAGCTCGGCATACACTTCTGGGGAGTGGCGCCGTAGCGCGAGAGGAAAGGCAAGGCACGGCGCCGCAGCGCCAGTGCAGTGCAATACCCAGAAATGAGATTTTAACTGCTCAATTTCTCGGGGGATGTGCAAGAAAGAAGTATGAACATATAGTTCACGTAATGTAACACTTAGTCAAGTGTTTTAAACCTTTAGCAAAGGTTGAATGAAAAGATTAATCGAGAATAAAAGATAAAGAATGTAAATGCGGGTTACGGAACCGATGTCCGGGGACCGTAGTCGCGATAAACGAACGTGAGGGATTGCTATGGTTGTGATTCCTTAGACGTTGGTTGATGATGTTGATGTATAACATTTCAATGTTATGACATGGCATTGAGAGATGAATGTAAAGCGTATAGACGCAGTGAACGCAATGTTGTTACGATGAACGATCGGTCTTAACATACAACGAAACGGTATGACTTTGACATTAAGAAAGAATAATGAACATGGGGTTCATGGGATGGATAATGATGAAAGTAATTGAAACCTTGAGTAAAGGTTGAATGAAAGATTAAGAGACGAGCAACGTGAACGTTGAATACGTAAACGATTCTTGTGAATTGTATTCGCGTTGGACGAACGTTCTAAGTATACCGTGGTTGTATGACATAGACATTGACGAAGATAGTAAGTAAGATACGAATGGTATCAAGAGAGCCGTAACGAACGGTAATAAGATTACTGAAGTCCGATATAAGTCGGATGAGAATGTTAGATTGAAATGTAAATGTTGAACACTTTAACCGACGTGAAGGTTGAGTGTAAGCGAGTGTTAAACGGGCAGAACCTACACCCTGTGTATGGTTTAACCGTAATGTAATGAAGAATGTTGATTAAATGTGAGCGGTGAAGAAACTAAATTGAAGATAATAACGTATAACGTTAAGAAGCAGAGTTAATAAGTATAACTTGGACAATGTTCCGAGTTGAGGGAACCGAACGTTGTAAGATATGAATAAGTTCATATGAAATGTTTAACGCTATGGTCTCATAGTATTGACATTGAATTATCGTTCCGAGTATACAAAGGATTGTATGACTTAGACGATAAAGAATGAATCCTGAGGTATTGCATTTAGTTGCCAGAAAGCCATAAGGAATAAGAAGTTGACTTAACGAATACTTTAGTTTAATGGTTCGGATAAGTTAAGGTAAGTTAGGTTGTAGTACAATCGTAACCTTTGATGGTTGACATATGGGAGCTGGGCTAAACAATTCCTTCAGAGAGCGAAGGTATATACAAAACTGGCAACCGATCTAACTCACTGTGTGGGCAGTGTAGATGAGACGGGAACTTATTTGTTGGTTGTTTGTGGGAAACCACTCAGAGTACCATATGGACTACTAGCAGAAAAGCGATGTGTGCTGAGTCCTAGAGAAGTATAAGAAGAAGATAAGAATGTGAATCATCAAAGATGATGAACGTGTTGAGTAAGACATCTCAGTATGTCATGAAGCCGTAATCTGGTAATGAAAGTTAGTCGCGTAAGCTTAAATTACAAGAACGCGAACCTTAAGAAGTAAAGTTAAGTAAACCAATGCGTAAGTCAAGTATATGACTAATTGGTGTACTTGTTATTTCCTTATTTGTTATATAGGGTTTTGGAATAAGCATTTCAGCGTAAACTGTAAGCTGTAGCTATGCGTAAGGCAAGTTTCCTAACTTCATTCATATTTTAAATGAATGCTAGTTTCTAAAACTTCTCAGATGTTGAACTTGAGAGGTTCTGTCTATGTGTGAATGTGCGATATTTGTACGAGATGGTAGTATGTATGAGGCCTTGAGCCACAATGTGAGCACTTCGGTGTTTTTATGAGATGAACTGTTTTGTGATCGAATTGTTCAATACAAGTATGTTCGGTTTTTACATGAACCGTTATTGTTAAGTCTGTGCTATTGATTCTAGCCAGACCGATTGTGCATGAAAGAAAGTAGAGAATGAAAGTATTTCAAAGTGCATGTGACTAATGTTTTAAAATGATAGGAATCAAGACTATTCCTATTATTCAAGCTGCTTCATAACCTTTGTTCGGTTATTGAAGTTCTGAAGAATGTTTACACTCTTGAAATTGTTTGTTCAACTGTTATGACTTGTTGGGCAATTGAATGCTCACACTTGCTTTAAATAAAAACATTTTTAGCGAACGAGGTTAGAAAGAACTTAAGGATCCCGTAAAGATCATGCTGAGCGGTATTCAGATGAAGTGACATTCATTATATGAATGTGCGTGAAGAGCAAGTGAAGACTTGTAATATAGAATGATAGAATTAAACTATAGACTAGTTTAATGAACAGTTATGAATCCTTTGTGGCGGATGAAAGTCACTCGTGTAAGATGTAAAGAATAATGTAATTATCATTATTTGTAATGAAAGAGTTTTTGTGGTTATAGAACCTGGATTTTAGAATATATGTTATTATATTTTTGTATATAATGATGTATGTTTGGAAGAAAATGGGATAGTGACGTACGGAATCCGGATGTGAAAATAGACCGAATTTCGGGGCGTTACATAAAAGCCCATCAACGATATTTTATCCCTGTAACATCAATCAATATACATCTTGAATCAAATATTCATCTTTCCACTACAGGCCAAAGATATTCATTTGTATCACCAGTCAGTCATGTTCATCTCAACACCTATTCATCTTTGCACTACAGGCCAAAGATATTCATCAGTTAATCATTTATCTTTGCACTACAGGCCAAAGATATTCAGTAATATCATCATTTAGGACTTAGGATGATGAAAAATATTTTAAAAAAAATGAATCCAATGAGACAGAAGGACAAATATTAGGGATTCGTATTACAGTTTATCCAAGTGCAATAATACTCCATAACAACCAATTGTGAAGTAGAATTCAAAAATAAATATCAAAACATGGATACAATCAAAGATAGTAACCATAATAGACATCTTGGACAAAAAGGAAAATTTTTATTTTTCGGTGAATAGTGTCGTATTCGTATACGTGAATAGTGTCGTATACGTGAATAGTAACCCCAACACAAAAAGTTCCAAATTTGATAAAAAGTTCAAACTAATATTTCGGCATAATGATATCCAAAGAAATAATATCATTTACGAAGAAAATAACATCCTTTACCTCAAAATAACAGTACTTCTGTTCAGAATATCGGATGTAAAGCCGAAAAAAGTTTGCACTGAATAGCAACTTTCAAAGTATCAAAATACTCACTAAAATACGCTCGACAATATAGAGAGAAAGAAAACTTGTTTCTGGTGTGATTTTCAATTCTAACCTAAGCGTCTATTTATAGGAAAATGCTAAACGCCAAAGGAGACTAAAATAATAAAATATTATTATTTCTTTTCTCAATTCTATGCACACTCACCAAGAAAGACCAGCATCTCAATTCTAAAAATTTCAGCAACCCATGTGCATTCAACACCAACCAAAAAGTGGGTCCCACCCATAATAAAAATTATTTTATTTTTCGAAACTTCAATAATTCATAGAAAATAGCCAGTTTATCTGAAAAATACGAATTTTATGTCCATTCCACATGAAATCGAATTCTCTACAACTTTGTAGCTTTAAGTTTTTTCAAATTCCAAATAGGAAATATCCGAAATCCACAAACGGATGATTTTCAACACCTCTAAAAATCCATAACAAATCATTCGTTCATTTTTAACAGTTCAAAATTTATGGATATATACTCAACTTATATATGTATAACATATCCAAAAATCGCAACGATCCAACGGTCGGATTAAAATTATAACTCACGCAGTAGAGCTTTAAGAACACCGATTTGATCTTTTAATACCTCCAATCCGACAAAATAATGATAAAATACCTTAATACTAATTCCTTCATTTAAACCACATAAATAAATCCATCATTTATATCCACATCAAATAAATATTTCCTCAATAATTAATTATTCACAAATAATATTACAAAATCACAATTATGACAACTAGGCCGTTCCCAGGAAAGAGGGAACTTTTCAATAAAGATTTCTCCTTACTGGCGCACAATTAGATGACCAAACCTCTCCTTAGACAGAACTTTCTAGACATTGCCAATAATGCTATCTAATAATATTATTCAAATAATATGAATTATTGATCTGATAATAAAAAATATTGTGCAGCGACAATTATTGAAACAACAATAATATAAAATATCAACGTAGCAATTATTGAATCAATAAAATAAAATATTAAACAGTAATTACTGTAACAATTATTGAGTAGTGCCTTCTTACATAAGAATCAATAATTGGTGCAATACCGTGTGCTACTGTGTTTTAACCACCGGGTATTCCAACAGTATTAACGGTAACAACTACGCCGTTATTTATAAATAACTTATACTTGTCGTTTTCTTCATACAATCGCTTTCCGTTATGGGGCCCACACAAGGTTGCGCCGTCGTACGAATATTCCCTGACAGCAAGAATATTCCACGACCAAACGAATATTCATCGACAAAAATGAATATTTTATAACCACTTGCTTATTTGAAATATTTGCGCATTTTACCCATAACTAACCACATTAATCAAATCAACCCTTACTATTTCAAAATAATAAATAGAGGAAATTTAATTTCATTTAATAATAAGTTGGGGTCTTACAAAAGTGCAGGACGCCATTATGTTGGGACAAAGTCGGAGAGCGGCAAATACTCATACCAAAGTTAGTACAACAAGTCGCAGACGTGGTGACAGTAATAAGAGCCAGACTAGTAGCAACTCAAGATCTCCAGAAGAAATACGCAGATTTGCATCGACAGTACTGAGATTTTTAAGTCGGCAGTTTCGTTTTCTTGAAGGTATCTCCATGGAAGGGAAAGATCCTTTTCGGCAAGAAAGGAAAACTGAGTCCAAGATTCATAGGACCGTTCGAGATACTAAAGCGAGTGGGCGAAGTGACATACAAAGTTGCATTACCACCCGAGTCGGAGTACATCCATAACGTGTTCCACATTTTCGTGTTACGACCATACAAGGCTGATTGCAAGCACGTTATTTCTTATGAACCCATTCAATTAGAGAATAACTTAGTGTTTGGAGAAATTCTTGTCCAAATTCTAGATAGGAAAGAGCAAACTTTAAGGAACAAAGTCATTTCTTCTGTAAAAGTACTTTGGCGTAACCACGATGTCGAGGAGGCTACGTGGGAGTTAGAAGATAGGATGATGAGGGATTATCCCCATCTATTTGTGTAACCTTGTAGCAATTCTGGGACGGAATTTTTATAAGGGGGGGGAGGATGTAATACCCGAGAATTTTCACATCTTATTAAATGAATATATTAATGAAAATAAATATCTATTTGAATACTGGTTATTGATCGTCGGTGACTCAACGGTCTCATGTGCTCCATTGATTATCTCAACATTTTCATATGTCATTTTCAAACACTGCCACAAAATAAGGGTTAATTGACATGCCACATATTATCCCTATATTCTGACCGACCAATTAAATAACAAGTAAGCTTAGGTAGGTCATACTAGGGAAGGATTTACCCGTCTCTCCCTCCTAGTTCTAGCCTCACATCTCAGCCAGGGATTATATCCTTAAGCTTTGATACCATTTGTGATGCTCCCAAAATAGGTATACACAACCCATTCTGAGTCGCCAAATGCATGATACAAAATTCAAATACAAACTTCATTAATACAATACGACAACCGTAAGCTGAGAGTTTTAACACGAATATTGTCTCGTAGACAATATCCAAACTCAAATGGAGTCCTCATTACAATTATTATCACACTATTTTATAAAATAGTGAGGACTACAATAGCCACCATCTCGGACCATCACTTCGTTCCCCGACTAGTCTCAGTTATATTCTCATTTCTTGAAGAAAATAATGAAAGTAAAGGGTGAGCTCAACTAGCCTAGTAAAGAATATTATGACTAAGATAATGTAGAATAAATTATCGTTAGCCTTCAACAGTGTAAAACTGATAAAATATAATAGACAACAAGTCTAACTGTAGTGAAACAAACAATCCATTGAAGAGTCAAGTAGAGCATAATATTTACTATCTTCTATGATTTAAAATTAAATCATCAATATTTTAGCGCTGTAACACAGCTCAATAAATAATCCACATCATCGAATTATCCATGCTCTATGGGCCAATAATATTCGTTAGTATCACATCCATGAATTATACATGCACTACGGGCCAAGGATATTCATTATTATCACATCTATGAATTATCCATGCACTACGGGTCAAGAATATTCATTATTATCACATCCACGAATTATCCATGCACTACGTGTAACGTCCGAGAAAATTGGATTAATTATAAAATAATTTTATTTGATTAAATAATGAATTAAATTATAACATATGTTATTATAATGAGTAAGCAAGATGAAGGTTGTTCTATAACCTAAAAGTATCATAAAATCGTAGTATCCTGGCTACGTGGTAGAATTAAGGTGTTTGAATTTCTAAGATAAAAATATAAGTTTTTCGAGAAATTTTTCGAAAAATAATATTCATCAATTTCTGCTCGGGAATTATTTTTAAATTTCCTGAAAATACGTAACGATAGAATAATAAGGAAAGATGGATTATGTAATAATAATTTAGTTATGACAAATGCAGTTTTTTGCCTGTGTATTAAGTTTGAGAATGCTAAGAAAAGTAAAGATTGAATAAATAATTGTAACAACCCGAAAATTCAGATTATTCAGAATTTAAGTTTAAAGAATTAGTTATTAATAAAATAAATTTTTATTAATATTATTCGGTGCTATGTGTTTATAAATCGTTCTATAACCTAGGATGATTAGAATACGGGAGGATTCTGGCTACGAGCTAGACTGAACGAGTAAGAATTTTCAAGACGAAAATAAAAAAAATTTGGGAACAAAATATTTTCGGGAAAAAAGGCAAAATAGGCATTATTCACCCGACGAAATCCTAAGGATTACCGTTTGAATAGCCTAAGCCTTTTCGAGAGTTCGGTATGTCGAAATGAAATTCTGTCGAAAAATTTAACGATAATATATCGTGAAAAGTTAAGTAAGCCGATAAAAGTTTTTCTCGAAAAACGTGCAAAAATCGGACAAAATAAAAACGATAAAAATTACTGTTACGTACTTTTTATTCGTTTAACTACGTTAGGAGAAAACGTGAAGGAAAACGCTTGACACCAAAAAGTCTTATTCAGTTTTTCGGAGATCCGAAGAATACGTAATACGTAAAAGTTAATCGGTAAATGAAAGACGAAATATCTAAAAATATTTGGATTCCGAGAATCGCAATTTTTAAAACTGTCGGACGAAACCTGAAAGACGGAACCACGAAACTTCCAAGGGAAGTTTCGTGAATAATAAGGATTTGTAATAGTAAGGAGATGTGAATAGTAACCGAAGGGGCAAAATGACTATTTTGCCCCTAGCTTGAAAAATCTATAAATAGGAAGCTAATTTCATTTAAATGGGATTTTAAAAATCCTACAACATGAGAAAGAGAAAGAGAGAGAGAGAGAGAGAGAGAGAGAGAGAGAGAGAGAGAGAGAGAGAGTTCAGATAGGAGAAAGAAGAGGAAAAGGAGGAGGAAAAGTTGCTCATGAGCAAACTTTGTCCGACGGAAGGAGATTAAAGAAAAAAAGTATCGAAAACCTAACTTCCAAATTAATTTTCTTTAAATTGTATATGTTTAAAACATAACTTAATGAGAATAAGAAGTAAAAGATGTAGTAAAGATTTCATATGGTTGAAATCATGAGAAAATGAAGAAATAAGAATTAGAAGTTTATTTTATAAATTTCTTAAAGAAGTATAAGATTCGTAATGAATTAGAACGATCTGAGTGAATCATATGAATGATACGATGAAATAAGTAAGGAATGGTGTCTTATAATACCAAATTCCAAGAAAAAGTGAAATCGTAATCAAAATATCGATTAAAAATGAAGAATGAACAAAGAACACGAAGAACGTTGTTGATGGACAAATTTAAAACCATCGTAGGATAATTGTTGTTGATGGACAAGTTTAAAACCATCGCGTATAAGTTAGATGCTTATTGCTTGGTTAGGAACGGTAGAAACGTTCATGAAGAATGGATTAAAACTAAGCTATAACAAAGTTCTGGCAAAAAATTTTGTAAAAGACGAACCAGAATTAGAAAGTATATAAATGAACCCAAAGGTGTAGGATTTCATAAGAAAGTAAGAGAATGCAAAAAATTTGAGTCGTGGACTCAAGAACGAACGAGTTTTGAATTCGGATGACCGAATTACGAACGAACAAACGAAGAACGTTAAAAACGTAAAATGAACAAAAGACGCAGATTAAGCCACTCGAATGGCATGTTAACGGATTCAGAATGAAGCTCTGTTCAAGGGGATTTGAAGTACGTAAGATAAGAAAGAGAATGGTTTTGGAACGATCTCGTTCCGAGTTATAATTAAGGAGTTATGAGATCGGTAAGTAAGCGTTTCAGAACAATTTAAAGACTTAGAAAATTTTTCAAGAAATAAGGCTTGGCGCCGCAGCGCCAGCCATGCCTTGTAAGTTGGCGCTGCAGCGCCAGACCTAGAAGGTAGCCACTGCAGAGTGGCACCGCGGTGCGACAAGTGTAAAGGGAACCGGCCCCACAGTGCCGGTGCAGAGCTAAGCCCAGTAATGAGATTTTAACTGCTCAAAACCTGGGGGAAGTGTAACAAAAGCCAATGAACATGTAGTTCATCGAATGTAACACTTAAACAAGTAATTTAAACCTTTAGTACAGGTTGAGCGAAATGATTTAAAGAGATTAAAAGACCAAGAAGGGAATGAACGTAAACGTAACGCAGTTGCGAACGGTATGGCTTCGACATTAAGAAAGAGTAATGAACATGGGGTTCATGTAATGGATAATGAAAGTATTAAGTAAGATACGAATGGTATCAAGAAAGCCATAACGAACGGTAATAAGATTAATGAAAGCCGATAGTGATTCAGATGGACAATGTTAGAATGAAATGTAAGCATTGAACACTTTAGTCGACATGAAGGTTGAGTGTACGCAAATACTAAATGGATAGAGCCTACACCCCGTGTATGGTTTGATTGTAAGATAATGAAGATCAATAATTAAACCATGAATGGTAAAGAACTAAATTAAAGGCAATGATGTTAACATAACAAAGCCGAGTTAATGATTAACTTGAATGATCATTCTGAGTATACAAAAGACTATATGACTTAGACGATAAGGAATGAATCCTGAGGTATGTCATTTAGTTACCAAAAAGTCTTAAGGAATAAGAAATTGACTTAACGAACATTAAAGTTTAATGGTTCAGATAAGTTAGGTTGTGGTACAATCGTAACCTTTGATGGTTGACATAAGGGAGCTGGGCTAAACAATTCCTTTAGAGAGCGAATGTATATACGAAACTGGCAATCGATCTAACTCACTGTGATGGCAGTGTAGATGAGACGGGAACTTGTTTGTTGGTTGTTTGTGGGAAACCACTCAGAGTACCATATGGACTACTAGTAGAGAAGCGATGTGTACTGAGTCCTATAGAAGTTATAAGAAGAAGATAAGAATGCAATTCATCAAAGATGATGAATGTTTTGAGTAAGACATCTCCGTATGTCATGAAGCCATAAACCGGTAATGAAAATTGGTCGCGTAAACTTAGGTTGCAAGAACGCGACCCTAAGAAGTAAAATTAAGTAAATCAATGTGTAAGTCAAATATATGACTAATTGGTGTTTATGTTTTCCTTATGTGTTATATAGGAATTGGAATGAGCAGTTTAGCGTAAGTTGTAGCTGTGCGTAAGGCAAGTTTCCTAAATTCATTCATATTTTAAATGAATGCTAGTTTCTTAAACTTCTTAGATGTTGGACTAGAGAAGTTTTGTCTATGTGCAAACGTGTGATATTTATATAAGGTGGTAGAACGTATGAGGCCTTGTGCCACAATTTGAACACTTTGGTGTTTCTATGATACGAACTATTCTATGATTGACTGTTCAATATGATAATGTTCTGTTTATACATGAACCGTTATTGTCAAGTCTGTGCTAATGATTCTAGCCAGACAGGATGTGTATGAAAAAGGTAGAAGAATGAAAGTATTTCGAAGTGAATATGTTTACTGTTTTAAAATGATAGGAATCAGAATTATTCCTATTATTCAAGCTGCTTCATAACCTTTGTTCGGTTATCGAAGTTCTAAAGGAATGTTTAAACTCTTGAAGTTGTTTGCTCAACTGCTATGACTTGCTGGACAATTGAATGCTCACACTTTCTTTAAATGAAAAATATTTTCAGTGAACGATGTTAGAAAGAACTTAAGGATCACGTGAAGATCAAGCTGATCGGTATCTAGGAGAAGTGGCATTCAGTATATGGATGAGCGTGAAGATTAAGTGAAGATTTATAATGTAGAATAGTTTAATTGAACTATAGATTTGTTTAATGAACGGTTATGTATCATTGGTGGCGGATAAAAGTCACTCTTGTAAGATGTAAAGAATAATTTAATTACCATTATTTGTAATGAACGAGGTTATAAGGTATTAGAACCTAGGAATTGGGAATGTATGTTGTTATATTTCAATGTATAATGATGTATGTTGGGTTGAATGATGTACTCGTGACGTACGGAATTTGGGTGTGAAGATAGACCGTATTTCGGGGCGTTACAAGTTGGTATCAGAGCTGATATGTTATAAATTTTAGGTATGAGTACCTCAAACTATAATCGTAGAGAGAAGGATAAGAAGATCACCACGTGATCATAGTAAATCGTAGTAACTGATGAGCTATTAAATGATGAATGCTTTATAGTTAATGCTATAAATGAATGGTACTACGAAGTAGTACGGGAAGGAGAACTCAGAGTGAGTTGAGAAGGATAACATACAAATTAAAGAAAATTTGTATTAAGTAAAGAGAAATTTAGACGTTGTAAAATTTTAATTGAGGACTCATGTGATAGCTAAGTTGTATGAACCTTTGTTATGGGCAGAGGTTTGTGCTTGGTGTAACAACTGCTTAGCTTATTACAGTGATAATCATTGGAATTGGTCGCGCTATTAAAATGTATATGACGAGAAGGTGAATCTTTTCTCATGTATATACTTGATAGGTAGAGAACGATAAGGTAGGTGCGAGTTCTTGAAACTCATACTTATGGTAGGTTTGTGACTCATAATTATATGGTATGTTTTTGAACTTCTCAGTGAATGGATGCCTATGGTCTAAATGGGATAGTTCATAAACTCATACTATTGTGAAAAGTTCCTGAACTCATAATGTGTTGTAAGTTGATGGATTGTACTAAGGTATAGGGATGTTTAGACTGGAAGTAAGTATTTTCAGTAGACTTAGCATTGATGGTGCTAGAGAAGATTATGTATTGTCATAAGTAAGACAATGAAGGAATATGGAGAAATAGGAAATTCCAAGTCATCTAGCTATGCTAGATTTTGAAGTTTATTGAAATCGTGCTTATGTGTGCGCGTTTTGAAAATGAAAGAATTGGTTCAACTTTTGAAACCAATGGATTTTAAAGAAACTATTCTTAGTATGTCTATGCTAATTGTTTCAGCTAAACAAAAATTGATTTGAAATATCAAAATGAATTTTATATCATCGGTGCATTTGATGCAAAGATGGTAAAATGATGGAGTTATTAATGCAATTGAACCTAGTGTGGGATGTGATCTTAGGATCAACAACCCACTATAGTATGATGTATAATGACGAAGTGATAAACTGACGAAGTCCTCAATGTACTGTGAAAAGTATGTTATCATGACATCATAAAACGTTTTGATGTACTGTAAAAAGAATTTAAAGAAGTAGTCGACGTCAATTGATTTGACAAGACGAGCGTTTCAAGTTGATATCCAATTTATTGGTATGGTCTAAGCTACTTGATTTGGCTAAGACAAATGGTATGTCATGTTTAAAAGAAAATCGAGCTTTCTTTGAGAAGTTGTGCCAAACCAAATTATTTTGTTGCAGAATCTAATAATTAAGTCTGAGGTGAACACACCCCGGAAGGGGTTATATAATGGGTTGATCACCTACGTATGAAAGAGGTAGTTTACCTTCTTGGTGATTGTAAACTAACCGTGGAAGAAAGGTTACGGCATCATGCTGTTAAACCTAGTAAGAGTTCATGGTCAATTTGACCCCTCAACAAAAGTATGAAATGTTTTAAAGAAATTCTTATGTTCCTCGTTGTTCATTCTACTTCATAATTCTTGATAAGTTATGAAGGTGAGAGAATGTTTAAAAGATAAGAACTTCTTTGAAGAGAAGTTGAGAAGAAGGGTAGGCTAAAATTTCGAGGACGAAATTCTGTGAAGAAGGGGTGAATGTGAGGACCGGGGTAAGGGTGTTGTTTTAAGAAATTCCGAGGATGAAATTTTTATAAGGGGGAAAGAGTGTAACAACCCGAAAATTCGGATTGTTCAGAATTTAAGTTTAAAGAATTAGTTATTAATAAAAAAAAATATTAATACTATTCGGTGGAATATGTTTATAAATCGTTCTATAACCTAGGATGATTAGAATACGGGAGGATTCTAGCTACAAGTTAGACTGAACGAGCAAGAATTTTCAAGAAGAAAATAAAAATCTTCCGGAAATAAAAAATTTCAGGAAAAAAGAAGAAATAGGCACTATTCACCTGACGAAACCCTAAGGGTTAACGTTTGAATAACCTAAGCCTCTTTTTAGAGTTCGGTATGTCGAAATGGCATTCCGTCGAAAGATTAATATATCGTGAAAAGTTAAGTAAGCCGATAAAAGTTTTTCTCAAAAAACGTGTAGAAATCGGACAAAATAAAAATGACAAAAAGTACTGTTACGTACTTTTCATTCATTTAACTACATTAGGAGAAAACGTGAAGGAAAACGCTTGACACCAAAAAGTCTTTTTCAATTTTTTGAAGATCTGAAGAATACGTAAAAGTTAATCGGTAAAGGAAAGACAAAATATCCAAAAATATTTGGATTCCGATAATCGCAGTTTTTAAAACTGTCGGACGAAACCCAAAAGTTGGAAACTTCCAAGGGAAGTTTTGTTAATAGTAAGAAGGTGTGAATAGTAACCGGAGGGGCAAAAAGATTATTTTTCCCCTAGCTTGAAAAATCTATAAATATGAAGCTAATTTCATTTAAATGGGATTTTAAAAATCCTACAACATGAGAAAGAGAGAGAGAGAGAGAGAGAGTTCGGATGGGAGAAAGAAGAGGAAAAGGAGGAGGAAAAGTTGCTCGTGAGCAAACTTTGTCCGACGAAAGGAGATTAAAGAAGAAAGGTATCGAAAATCTAACTTTCAAATTAATTTTCTTTAAGTTTTATATGTTTAAAACATAACTTAATGAGAATAAGACGTAAAAGATGTAGTAATGGTTTCAAATGGTTGAAATCATGAGAAAATGAAGAAATAAGAATTAGAAGTTTATTTTATAAATTTCTTAAGGAAGTATAAGATTCGTAATGAATTAGAACGATCCGAGTGAATCATATGAATGATACGGTAAAATAAGTAAGGAATGGTGTCTTATAACACCAAATTCTAAGAAAAAGTGAAATCGTAATCAAAATATCGATAAAAAATGAAGAACGAACGAAGAACACGAAGAACGTTGTTGATGGACAAATTTAAAACCATCATAGGATAATTGTTATTTTTGGACAAGTTTAAAACCATCACGTATAAGTTAGATGTTTATTGCTTGGTTAGGAACGGTAGAAATGTTCATGAAGAGCGGATTAAAACGGAGCTATAACGAAGTTATGGCAAAAAATTTTGTAAAAGATGAACGAGAATTAGAAAGTGTTTAAATGAACCCGAAGGTGTAGGGTTTCATAAGAAAGTAAGAGAATGTAGAAAATGTGAGTTGTGGACTCAAGAACGAACGAGTTCAGAACTCGGATGACCGAATTACGGATGAACGAACGAAGAACGTTAAAAACGTATAATGAACAAAGGACGAAGATTAAGCCACTCGAATGGCATGCTAACGAATTCAGAACGAAGCTTTGTCCAAGGGGAATTGAAGTGTGTAAGATAAGGAAGAGAATGGCTTTGAAATGACCTCGTTCTGAGTTATAATGAAGGAGTTATGAGATCGGGAAGTAAGCATATCAGAACAATTTAAAGACTTAGAAAATTTTTCAAGAAATAGGGCTTGGCGCCACAGCGTCAGCCATGCCTTGTAAGGTGGCGCTGCAGCACCAGACCGGGAAGGTAGCCACTGCAGAGTGGCGCCACAGCATGAGAAGTGTAAAGGGAACCGACGCCACAGCGTCGATGCAGAGCTAAGCCCAGTAATGAGCTTTTAACTGCTCAAAACCTGGGGGAAGTGTAGTGAATGCTAATGAACATGTAGTTCATCGAATGTAACACTTAAACAAGTAATTTAAACCTTTAGTACAGGTTGAACGAAATGATTGAAAGAGATTAAAAGACTAAGAAGGTAATGAACTTAAACGTAACGCAGTTGCGAACGGTCTTAGCATACAACGAACGGTACGGCTTCGACATTAAGAAAGAGTAATGAACATGGGGTTCATGTAATGGATAACGAAAGTATTAAGTAAGATACAAATGGTATCAAGAAAGCCATAACGAACAATAATAAGATTAGTGAAAGATGATAGTGATTTAGATGGAGAATGTTAGAATGAAATGTAAGCGTTGAACACTTTAACAGACGTGAAAGTTGAGTGTACGCAAATGCTAAACGGATAGAACTTACACCCCGTGTATGGTTTAACTGTAAGATAATGAAGATCAATGATTAAACCATGAATGGTAAAGAACTAAATTAAAGGCAATGACGTTAACGTAACAAAGCTGAGTTAATGATTAACTTGAATGTTCATTCTGAGTATACAAAAGATTGTATGACTTAGACGATAAGGAATGAATCCTGAGGTATGGCATTTAATTGCCAGAAAGCCATAAGAAATAAGAAATTGACTTAACGAACGTTATAGTTTAATGGTTCAGATAAGTTAAGATAAGTTAGGTTGTGGTACAATCGTAACCTTTGATGGTTGACATATGGGAGCTGGGCTAAACAATTTCTTCAAAGAGCGAAGGTATATACGAAACTGGCAACAGATCTAACTCACTATGATGGAAATATAGATGAGACAGGAACTTATTTGTTGGTTGTTTGTGAGAAACCACTCAGAGTACCATATGGACTACTAGTAGGGAAGCGATGTATGCTGAGTCCTATAGAAGTTATAAGAAGAAGATAAGAATGCAAATCATCAAAATGATGAATGTTTTGAGTAAGACATCTTCATATGACATGAAGCCGTAAACCGATAATGAAAGTTGGTCGCGTAAATTTAGGTTGTAAGAACGCGAACCCTAAGAAGTAAAATTAAGTAAACCAATGTGTAAGTTAAATATATGACTAATTGGTGTTTATGTTTTCCTTATGTATTATATAGGAATTGGAATGAGCCGTTCAGTGTAAGTTGTAGTTGTGCTTAAGGCAAGTTTCCTAACTTCATTCATATGCTAAATGAATGCTAGTTTCTTAAACTTCTCAGATGTTGAACTTGAGAAGTTTTATCTATGTGCAAACGTGTGATATTTGTATAAGGTGGTAGAACGTATGAGGCCTTGTAACAATCCAGATTTTTATTATAATATTTAAATATTTATTAAATTATATAAATATTTAATGGATGTGTTTATTGTTGAATAAGTATTTGATTTGATGTGATTTGATTATTTATTTGTTTAATAAATAATTAATGAGTTAAGGAAAGTAATTATTTTGAAATAGTAATCTAATTTAATTTAATAATTAAGTTAGAGAATTTATAATGATTAAATAAATAATTATATTATGCAATGAATTGTTATTAGAATTAATTAAATTAAGTATGAAAACTTAATTAATTAGAAGTGTGACAAATAATTATATTATAAGTGGTTATTAAAATAAATTAAAGTAGTTTTAATTTATTTTGCCAAACAAGGCTTCAATATATTAAGTCTTTAGTTTTAAATTATTTTGCCAAACAAAGCCTTATGGCTTTTGGTTTTTAAATTTTGAATTTTTATAAATAATATATAATAAAATATATTTATAATGGATATACACTTATTATTTTGGTAACTGATAATAGTTATGGTGATTATTAAGGCCATATCAGTTTTTAGTTTACGCATAAGTGTTATCAGTTTAGTTTTACGTACAGTGTGTTTTGGCTTAAGACTAAGAAAGGAAAAAGAAAAGAAAAGTGAGAGACCAAAGAGTTTTGAGAGAAATTGTCAGAGGTCTTAGAGAGAGAAACAAGAGAAAATTATGTATTCTTCGAACTATTATCAGTGATTAAGCAAAGATTGTCTGAATAAAAAGGTATGTTTATACTCTTAACAAATATGTTTTATAGTATAATTATTTAGCCTCTGTGTTTCATGAAACTCAACTTCATTGTATATAAGTTTTACAAAGGTTGTCTGTAAACTATGTTTTACTAAATGATTATGAAATCATGTGTTCTGGTAATAACTAACATGTATATATGTATATATGTGTGGTATGCTAAATTACGTTCATAGAGAAAGAGAAATTAGTTTTTACAGTAAACATTCACGTGAGAAAGTGGTTTGTAGAAATATCAAAATTAGTATATGTTAATTGTGAAGTTATGAAATTGAAGTGTGATTATGTTAATTGGATATGAACTACAGAGAATTGTAGTTTAAAAGTAATCAAATTTGTGGTTATTAGATATTATAGTGTTCACTGTGCTTAACAAATATCAAACATGGAGTTTTGTTTTAAAATATGATTTTCAAGGAATTTTGTTTTTTGTGATTATTGTTTAGTAATTTAAACTAGTATATGCATGTTGGGTAGTGTGTATATGTGTAATTTATATAAGTTATACATGTTAATTGGGGTTAATTGCTGTTAAAAATAAAGACAGTAGCTTTGTTCTGTTCTTCGTGGTTGGGTTCTGCAAGTTTCGGCGCCCCAGCGCCAAAATTTGAGCCCCAGCGCCAAAAATCGCGCCCCGGCGCCAAAATTCGCGCCACAGCGCTGAAATTCGCGCCCCAGCGCCAATCTCGCGCCCCAGCGCCACTAGTTGGCTTAGTCCTCGCACCCCAGCGCGGGGACAGAAGTCTGACTTGGATAGTTTTGACCTCTTATAGTAAAATGGTCATAACTTCCTCATACGAACTCCGATTGAGGTGATTCAAGATGATCCGGAACGAAGACGAGTAGACCTACAACTTTTGTTCTTTAAGTTTTTCAATTTGAGGTCATCAGGATGGGTCAAAATGGTCATCTTTAGGACTATTGTGTTTTCAGAGGCAATCGGAGGGTGTCGGGCATGCACATATGCATGTGTAGTGCTCCAGACCATAAAAGATGATGTCCTAAGTTATAAAACATGAATCTTAGTAAATATAATGATGCTTAACATTAATAAATATTGTATTAGATAAGTTATAGAAGCATAGTAAGCATACACAAGAAAGGCAAATCGGGCGTGTGACGAATGAACGTCGAAACGTCGTGCCAAGTGTTAATGAACTTAAAAAGTGTTTCAATTCAATTGAAGTGAATATTATAGGATATGAAATGGGTTTAAAATAAAACCAATAAGTAGTCCTAGCAAGACTTAAGCACTTGAACTTCGAGTTTGACTAAGAATAAATATAGTGAGTCATAAGTCGAAAAGTTAACACAATCTAATTGACCATTGTGTATTTATTAATAGGAAAGATTATGAGATGTGGAGTAGAGTTTACATTACAATTGCTATGTGTTTTTATGTGACTAATAGTTGATGTGTATGATTATATAATTGTGTAGGGCATGTGAAGTGCAGATAACTGTAAGCTGTTAAGCTATTATTGGTAAACAACGATCAAGGCAAGTCTTTCGGTTCCTATTTTCTACGTGGATTTGATGAACTGTTTTAAATTACATGATATGTTATGCATGTTGAAATCATGAAATGTTAAAGTCAATATATGACTGCATTGTTTTGGCTAAGTAATGATGATTGAGTAAGGAACTCAATCTTTATATTTGTTATGTGAATTAAAAGCATGTATGTCATGTTACTTTAATGAGATGTATGTCGAGCATGTTATTAGGTGTTTTGTGATGCATGAAAACTGTTAGACTTTGCTGGGCTGTCGAGCTCACTCTTGCAAATAACCACTTTTGCAGGTCTAGATTTTAAGGTAAAGATACGTGCTATGTGAGTTATAGAGATCTATATTCACGAAGATTACTTATGTTTTATGAGAAATGTATTTCATATTTTGAACGTAACATGTTGTTGAAATGTAAGTTGAGCTATCCAATGTATATGGATATTTAGTTATGATGTAAGACTTTGTATAGTCATTTTGTTGTAACGATTCATGATATAAGATTGAATCAAAGAGATGTAATGTAATGGTTGCGATTCAGGGCAAGAAAGAAGGAAATGTATAAAAGTTTTAAATATTCCGTAATTTTATTAAGTTTAACATCGAATAATGATGTATTATTTAGAGGTTGAATGTATGGTTAACGACCGAAGTTGGGATTTAAATTGTATAGATTTTGGGGTCGTTACAGTTGGTATCAGAGCTGTAGGTTATAAACCTTAGGTAGGAGTACCGTAGGCAATAACCTTAGAGAAGAGAGGTGAAGATAAAGAATGAATAAGCTCAAATAGAGTTTGAACAATATGGGATTAAAACTTGCGTAAAAAGATTCAAAGAAGAATCTCGCAAAGTTATCAGGAATATGAATGTGGGGTTACCCAACTCCAATAATAAGGATGTAAGGTGATAATAAATAGACAATGTCTATAAAAAGAGAATGATAAAGAAGTTATGAATAGAGAGTTATGTCTAAGCGTGGTACAATTGTACTCTTTAATAGTTGATGTATGGTATCTGGGCTAAACGATTCTTTCATGGAGCGGAGGTATATACGAACTAGCAACTCGGAACCTAGTTTGTTGGTTGTTTGTGGGAAACCACTCAGCGTACCATATTGAAACTGTTAGAGACTAGATGTGTACCAAGTGTAGAAGTGGACACGTATGATGAGAGTTTAGAACTTGAATGAAATTTTGAGCGATGTAAATAAAGTTAGAAATTCTTAAAGGAAGAATTGTTTTATAAACAAGAAGATTCAAAGAAGAATCTTGAAGATATAAAGATAAGAAATGGGAGTTTTCTAACTCTAATAGCCAAGATAACGAATAATGTCGTAAATGATGAAAAAGAAAAAGAATGAGGATCGTAAAACAAAACGATCACGAGTTAACAAAAGAATTTTAAGAGAGATGATTATAGAATAAGGTCACGACGTGATCTGTTTAAGTTATAAAAGAAAGATGGTCTGTAATGTTTGAATGATTATAGCTTAATTCTATGAAGATGGTGTACTATGAAATAGTACGAGATAACTCATGAGGAGTTATAGATGATGTGATACTAGGAATTCGTATCGAGTAAAGAGCAAGTTAAAAGAAAGATAGAGTTAGGTGGGATTTCAATTGAGAACTCATGTAATGGCTGAGTTGTACAAACCTTTGTATGGGCGAGGGTTTTGTGCTTGCACTCAGTTTATCACATTGATAATCATTAGAATGTTTATGTCGTGCTATTTGCTATATGCCTGTTGAGAAGGTGATTCTTTTCTCATGTGTATAACAGATATGTAGAGTATAGTTAGAGACTATTATAAGGTTAAGTGCGAGTTCTTAAAACTCATACTTATGGTAGGTTCGTGACTCATAATTATATGGTATGTTTTTTAACCCCTCAGCGAATGGACGCCTATGGTCTGACTAGGATAAGTTCTTAAACTCATATGATTGTGGCAAGTTCCTGAACTCATAACCTGTGGTAAGTTTGATGAACTAGGGTATAATTAAGTGTGAATGGAGTATTGAGGATGATAGGAATAGATAGACCTATTAAGCAATGGATCATTATAGAAAGTGGAGTTGATAGTGGAAGCATAGGTATTCTAAATCTACTAGCTATGCTAGACTTTCAAAATCTATTGACTTCGTGCTGATGTTTACACTTTTATTTTCTTGAAAAACATTGGATCAAATGATGGAACCAATGAGTTTTAACAACAATACTGTTATTCGTATGTCTATGCTAATTGCTTCGGCTAGACAAAAATGATTTGTAATATATCAAAATGTATTTTATATCATTAATGCATCATGTAACCTGGTGCAAAGATGATAAAAACGATGGAGTCATCAATGCAATATTACCTAGTGTTGGATGTGATCTAAGGATCGTCAACCCCCTATGGTATGATGTAGTATGATAAAATCACCAAATGACGGAATCCTCAACGGACTGTAAATACAGTGCGGTATCATGACGTCAAAAAAAAGATTTTTGAGATTTCTTTAAGATATGAGAATACATATGTATGTATGTATATGTATATTTTAGTTAATGTCCGAGTTATTGTAGAGGTATATGCTATTTGATTCAGCTAGACAAATATTGAAAGATGTTCATGAAATTCAAGAGTTTCTTGAAAAGTTACGCCAAACCAAATTATTTTGGTGCGGATTCAGATGTTGAAAAGCTGAGATGAACAACCCTTTTATAAGGGATTACGCGGAGGCGTTGAGATGTTTGTGTACAATACATTGTACGAAGGGCTGATCACCCTAAGTACGAGGAGTCCCTATAGTCTTATGACTGTTAAAGTTTAAGTTGAAAGATTACTTATAACTATGGACATATGCATAGCGTTTAAATATTTGTGCACAATACATCGTACGAAGGGCTTAACACCCTAAGTACGGGGGTCCTTATAGTCTTATGACTGTTAAAGTTGAAGTTGAAAGATTACTTGTAACTGTGGACATGGTTCGTGGTCTTATGACCCTCAGCATGATTTGGAATCTTTTAAATTTCTGTTATTCATATCGCTTCCCAATTATTGAGCAATTGTGGAAGATTCTTGATATTCTAAAAGGTGAATGTGGTAAGGAAAGTATTCCTTAGAAAGAAGTAAGTCGTAGAATACGACACTGATTGATGAATATGTTGAATAAGTGAGAAAAGAGATTTTGAAGTGAGAAATAGATGAGTTATCAAAGAATAATGTTAAACTTTTAATAGAAAAGTTAATAATTGTAGAATGATCTTTGTGGAAAGAAAGTGGTTATAGAAACCAATGAATGAATGAAGTAGTGATGTAAAATCTACTTCAATAGAGTGAATGAATAAAAATTAATAAATAAAATTTCGAGGACGAAATTCTTAGAAGAAAGGGTGAATGTAATATCCCGAGTGTTTATGATAATGATTCCCGAGTGTTTATGATAACGATCCTTAGAAAAGGAAATGAATTAGTTAAAAGATATATATTACTCAAAATATAATTGAGTTCAAATGAAAGTTATGAAATGAAACATAGAATTTGTTAGGTAATGAATGTAGTAGGAGATATAAAATCTATATTTAGATAAAATGATGAAAGATTTCTCTGAGTTATTTGTGTAATTTGTGTCTTCGATTCTGGGGACAGAATCTTTGTAAGTAGGGAAGATTGTAACGAATGAGTGGCTTGAGTTGTGATTCTGAGGACAGAATCCTTGTAAGGAGGGAATGATGTAACAATTCAGATTTTTATTATAATATTTAAATATTTATTGAATTATATAAATATTTAATGGATGTGTTTATTGTTGAATAAGTATTTGATTTGATGTGATTTGATTATTTATTTGTTTAATAAATAATTAATGAGTTAAGGAAAGTAATTATTTTGAAATAGTAATCTAATTTAATTTAATAATTAAGTTAGAGAATTTATAATGATTAAATAAATAATTATATTATGCAATGAATTGTTATTAGAATTAATTAAATTAAGTATGAAAACTTAATTAATTAGAAGTGTGACAAATAATTATATTATAAGTGGTTATTAAAATAAATTAAAGTAGTTTTAATTTATTTTGCCAAACAAGGCTTAAATATATTAAGTCTTTAGTTTTAAATTATTTTGCCAAACAAAGCCCTATGGCTTTTGGTTTTTAAATTTTGAATTTTTATAAATAATATATAATAAAATATATTTATAATGGATATACACTTATTATTTTGGTAACTGATAATAGTTATGGTGATTATTAAGGCCATATCAGTTTTTAGTTTACGCATAAGTGTTATCAGTTTAGTTTTACGTACAGTGTGTTTTGGCTTAAGACTAAGAAAGGAAAAAGAAAAGAAAAGTGAGAGACCAAAGAGTTTTGAGAGAAATTGTCAGAGGTCTTAGAGAGAGAAACAAGAGAAAATTATGTATTCTTCGAACTATTATCAGTGATTAAGCAAAGATTGTCTGAATAAAAAGGTATGTTTATACTCTTAACAAATATGTTTTATAGTATAATTATTTAGCCTCTGTGTTTCATGAAACTCAACTTCATTGTATATAAGTTTTACAAAGGTTGTCTGTAAACTATGTTTTACTAAATGATTATGAAATCATGTGTTCTGGTAATAACTAACATGTATATATGTATATATGTGTGGTATGCTAAATTACGTTCATAGAGAAAGAGAAATTAGTTTTTACAGTAAACATTCACGTGAGAAAGTGGTTTGTAGAAATATCAAAATTAGTATATGTTAATTGTGAAGTTATGAAATTGAAGTGTGATTATGTTAATTGGATATGAACTACAGAGAATTGTAGTTTAAAAGTAATCAAATTTGTGGTTATTAGAGATTATAGTGTTCACTGTGTTTAACAAATATCAAACATGGAGTTTTGTTTTAAAATATGATTTTCAAGGAATTTAGTTTTCTGTGATTATTGTTTAGTAATTTAAACTAGTATATGCATGTTGGGTAGTGTGTATATGTGTAATTTATATAAGTTATACATGTTAATTGGGGTTAATTGCTATTAAAAATAAAGACAGTAGCTTTGTTCTGTTCTTCGTGGTTGGGTTCTGCAAGTTTCGGCGCCCCAGCGCCAAAATTTGAGTCCCAGCGCCAAAAATCGCGCCCCGGCGCCAAAATTCGCGCCCCAGCGCCAGAAGTTGGCGCCCCAGCGCTGAAATTCACGCCCCAGCACCAATCTCGCGCCCCAGCGCCACTAGTTGGCTTAGTCCTCGCACCCCAGCGCGGGGACAGAAGTCTGACTTGGACAGTTTTGACCTCCTGTAGTAAAATTGCCGTAACTTTCTCATACGAACTCCGATTGAGGTGATTCAAGATGATCCGGAACGAGGACGAGTAGACCTACAACTTTTGTTCTTTAAGTTTTTCAATGTGAGGTCATTAGGATGGGTCAAAATGGTCATCTTTAGGACTATTGTGTTTTCAGAGGCAATCGGAGGGTGTCGGGCATGCACATATGCATGTGTAGTGCTCCAGACCGTAAAAGATGATGTCCTAAGTTATAAAACATGAATCTTAGTAAATATAATGATGCTTAATATTAATAAATAATGTATTAGATAATTTATAGATGCATAGTAAGCATACACAAGAGAGGCAAATCGGGCGTGTGACGAATGAACGTCGACACGTCGTGCCAAGTGTTAATGAACTTAAAAAGTGTTTCAATTCAATTGAAGTGAATATTATAGGATATTAAATGGGTTTAAAATAAAACCAATAAGTAGTCCTAGCAAAACTTAAGCACTTGAACTTCGAGTTTGACTAAGAAGAAATATAGTGAGTCATAAGTCGAAAAGTTAACACAATCTAATTGACCACTGTGTATTTATTAATAGGAAAGATTATGAGATGTGGAGTAGAGTTTACATTACAATTGCTATGTGTTTTATGTGACTAATAGTTGATGTGTATGATTATATAATTGTGTAGGGCATGTGAAGTGCAGATAACTGTAAGCTGTTAAGCTATTATTGGTAAACAACGATCAAGGCAAGTCTTTCGGTTCCTATTTTCTACGTGGATTTGATGAACTGTTTTAAATTACATGATATGTTATGCATATCATGTTACTTTAATGAGATGTATGTCGAGCATGTTATTAGTTGCTTTGTGATGCATGAAAACTGTTAGACTTTACTGGGCTGTCGAGCTCACTCTTGTAAATAACCACTTTTGCAGGTCAAGATTTTAAGGTAAAGATACGTGCTATGTGAGTTATAGAGATCTATATTCACAAAGATTACTTATGTTTTATGAGAAATGTATTTCATATTTTGAACGTAACATGTTGTTGAAATGTAAGTTGAGCTATCCAATGTATATGGATATTTAGTTATGATGTAAGACTTTGTATAGTCATTTTGTTGTAACGATTCATGATATAAGATTGAATCAAAGAGATGTAATGTAATGGTTGCGATTCAGGGTAAGAAAGAAGGAAATGTATAAAAGTTTTAAATATTCCACAATTTTATTAAGTTTAACATCGAATAATGATGTATTATTTAGAGGTTGAATGTATGGTTAACGACCGAAGTCGGGATTTAAATTGTATAGACTTTGGGGTCGTTACAGGCCTTGTGCCATAATTTGAACACTTCAGTGTTTCTATGAAATGAACTGTTCTATAATTGACTGTTCAATATAAGAATGTTCTGTTTATATATGAACCGTTATTGTTAAGTTTGTGCTAATGATTCTAGCCAGATAGCATGTGTATGAAAAAGGTAGAAGAATGAAAGTATTTCGAAGTGAATATGTTTAATGTTTCAAAATGATAGGAATCAGAATTATTCCTATTAGTCAAGCTGCTTTAGAACCTTTATTCTGTTATCGAAGTTCTAAAGGAAAGTTTAAACTCTTGAAGTTATTTGTTCAACTGCTATGACTTGCTGGGCAATTGAATGCTCACACTTGCTTTAAATAAAAAATATTTTCAGCGAACGATGTTAGAAAGAACTTAAGGATCCCGTGAAGATCAAGCTAATCGGTATCCAGGAAAAGTGTCATTCAGTATGTGGATGAGCGTGAAGATCAAGTGAAGATTTATAATGTAGAATAGTTTAATTAAACTATAGATTAGTTTAATGAACGGTTATGTATCCTTGGTGGCGGATAAAAGTCACTCTTGTAAGATGTAAAGAATAATATAATTATCATTATTTGTAATGAACGAGGTTGTAAGGTATTAGAACCTGGGAATTGAGAATGTATTTTGTTATATTTCAGTGTATAATGATGTATGTTGGGATGAATGATGTACTCGTAACTTACGGAATCTGGGTGTAAAGATAGACTGGATTTTGGGGCGTTACAATAATGATCGTATAATAAGCAAAAACTATACGAAGCAATGAATACGAGTATGATACAAAGTATTGTACTAGTATATACGAAAGATAGTATAACGTATATGACGAATGATTATACGAACTAGTATATGTAAAGAATACGAAGATTATATGTTATAAGCATTAATCCTATTGTAATGAACTTGTAGGATTTGTGTAGGAATTGGGCAAGCCCAAGTACAAACTTGTTAAGGCCCAAAGATTATTAATGCAAGCCCAACGTTAGACCCAAAGTAGTTAAATTTAAACCCAAACCAAGAACTGGACCTGTGGATCGAACTGATGGGTCATCGGGTGAGAAAAACCCATGGGGCAACCATGTGTGCCCCATGAGTGAGTCATGGCTGGCCACTTGGTGAGCAAGCAAAGGATAAGTGTTGTGGTGTGCAAGTAATGAATAGTAAGGAGGTGGAAATAAAGAGGTGGGATGGCCTAAAGACCCTTATGCCCTCACCTTGAAATTCTTATAAATAGGAGCTTAGATTTCTCATTTGTTGTATGTTCATTTTACACCAACACCTTATCTTATATTGAGAGAAGTAAGAGCTAAATTTTTCCTAACTCAAGAAGAAGAAAGAAAGCTTGGAACTTCAAAGGTAATAAACCTCTAGACAATTAATCTTCATCTCTTCATTTGTAGCTATGATAGAGAAGTGATTATTGGTGGAGCATGTTTCATAAGGAGGAACAAGGATAGTTATTAGAGGATTTAAACCTTAATAAGCCATGTTATAAATGAATCATAAGCATAGAAGTTATGAACTAATGAAGAATATGGAAGAATTGTAATTTTGTTGTTGATGGACAAATTAAAAACCATCGTGTATAATATTAGATGAAATATGTTTGGTTAGGTTGATAGATATATGGAATGAATTCATTTTGAATGGTGTAAAAATCTCAAGTAATGAAGTCATGGCAAAATTTACAAGATTAGACGATAATCGTCGAAATCGTAAAATTCTCGAAATGAAAGTCAAAAGTCACAGTTTAACTCAGAAATATTGGTTTTCGATAGAGAATAGTCTAAATTTGCATTTTAGAGTTGCGGACTCGAAAATGGTCAAATTCTGACTTAGAACGAAGAAACGAGCTTTGAACGTTCACGAACGTTTAACGAATGCTCAATAAGAAACTTAATAGATGAATTTCGTGTTAACAGATTCAAAAATTTAAGATTTTCTAATGAAATCGTAGTACATATGACATGTAAGCTAACAGCTTTTGAACGAGCCAATTTCGACTTATAATGAATAAATTATGAGCCTGAAAAATTTACAGAAGAAAAGAACTATGAAAATTGTCTGAGGCACAGGGCCGGCGCCGCAGCGCCTGTAATACCCGAGAATGTCCACATCTTATTAAATGAATATATTAATGGAAGTAAATATTTATTTAAATATAAATATTGATGTATGGTAAGATAAGTGATTCAATTAGTGTAAATTAAAGTTATAAGTGCGAAGTTGTGATGAGAAATGAGTAATGCCTTTTGTAGCATGAGAAGGGAAATTTAAGCGATTAATCCAAGAGGAAGATTTATTGTGTATGATTATGTGATTCCATATAAGGAATGAATACACTCTTAGAGTAGTAATATCACTCATGTGGATGTTAATTCATGTCGTGTAAAACTAGAATAGCGATAGAAGTTAAAACTAGCTTGAAGCTAAATCAGTTTGGCACTACCAGGGTCCGGCGCAGCTGTAAGACCCCGAATTTTATGAAATAAAAGTATTCAATTTTTCTTATAATTACTATTCAGTAAATGGTTAAATTGATAAAAGTTTAAAGTTATGGGTGAAATATGAATTTTTTTCAAAATAAGCAAGTGGTTATAAAATAATCATTGTTGTCGGGAATATTCGTTTGGTCGTGGAATATTCTTTCTATCGGGGAATGTTCGTACGATGGCGCAGCTATTTGTGGGCCCCATAACGAATAACTGTCGGGTGAAGAAAGCGACAAATTTGAGTTTTTTACAAATAACGGCGTAGTTGTTACCGTTAACACTGTTGGAATACCCGGTGGTTAAAATACAGTAATACGCGTTATTGCACAGTAGCACACGGTATTGCATAGTATTTTTGAAATTATTGATTCTTACGGAGGAAGGCACTACTCAATAATTGTTACAGTAATTACTGTTCAATATTTTATTTTATTGATTCAATAATTGCTGCGTTGATATTTTATATTATTGTTGTTTCAATAATTGTTGCTGCACAGTATTTTCTATTATCAGATCAATAATTCATATTATTTGAATAATATTATTAGATAGCATTATTGGCAATGTCTAGAAAGTTCTGTCTAAGGAGAGGTTTGGTCATCTAATTGCGCGCTAGTAAGGAGAAATCCTTATTGGAAAGCCCCCTCTTTCCTGAGAACGGCCTGGTTGTCATAAATGTGATTCTGTAATATTATTTGTGAATAATTAATTATTGATTCATATGATAAGAAAATATTTATTTTATGTGGATATAAACGAGGGATATATTTTTGTAGTTAAAAATGAAGGAGTTAATGTTGAGGTTTTTATCCGTATTTTTGTCGGAATGGAGGTATTAAAAATCAGGGTTTTTGAGATATTTTGCGGGGGTTATAATTTTTAGTCCGACCGTTGGATCGTGGTAATTTTTGGATATGTTATACATATATAAGTTGAGTATATGCCCACAAATTTTGAACCGTTAAAAATGAACGTATGATTTATTATGAATTTTTCGAGATGACTGGTTCAGAAATTGTTGAATTTTCGGAGTTTATCATTTTGGTGAAAAATTCTAGAATTGGTGGGCCCCACTTGTGGTTGGTGAAAAAATGTGCTGAATTTTATTTCAAATGTAGTGGGTGGGAATAGTAGCAGGTAAAGCCGTCAGGTTGCAGGTCAAGTTTGCTAAAATTTTCCTATAAATAGAGGGCTAAGTTAGAATTGAAAATCACACCAGAAACATAAGCTTTCTCTCTTTCTCTCTCTATATTATGAAGCATATTTTGTGAGTATTTAGATACTGTGAGAGTTGCTATTCAGTGCAAGTTTCCTTCGGCTTTGCATTCCAGTCAGAAATACTGCACTTTTGAGGTAAGGGATAGTAAGGGATTTTAAGGGTTATTATGTTTTTCAGTTCATAATTTTTCTGACCTTCAAAAATTCTGGAAAAAATTGAAATGATATTTTGATGAGTTTTCTTGATTATGTCCAAAAATGGTGATTTTTGGATGCATAGATTAAGAGTTATGAATTTTATGAGAAAAGACTATTTTAAAAGTAACTGCTTATAATTCCTTGTGGTTAACTCCAAAATTGATGAAATTTTTATTGGGAGTACATGTATATGATAGGAGTATACTCTGTGAATTTCAGAATTTTTAGATAAAAGTACAATTTTTGATAAATGTCTAAATATTCGGCTATTTTGGCCATATGAAAAATAGTAAATGACTTTTAAAAATTCTGAGAAAAATATATGTTCACTATGGGACTATATTATGCTAAATCCCAGAAAAGAAATATTTTTGGAACTGATTTGGTATTTTTCATGAAAATAGTCTAGTTATGAGTAAATGAATTAAATATGTTTTGTGAAGTAAGAAAATTGGAAAATAAGATTTTATGACTTGAGAATCCTATATGAGGTATATGCAGATTTTTGATGAGGGTTTTGATTATTGGTGATAAAATCTTATGAGTTTGGTATTTTAGAATGATTAAATGCATTATTTAGTAAAGTGTAAACAATTTAAATAAATTGTTTATAAGCTTAAGAAATATTATTCTTTCAATATCATTATACCGAAATATTTATATGTATTTTATTGTGGAATTTTTACCTTTTTGTGTCGAGTTTACTATTCACGAGTTACTATTCACGAGTTACTATTCATGAGTTACTATTCTTTTTTTTCTGACCAAATTATAGTTGGTTTATGAATATTACTCTTGAGATTAAATCTATATGTTGATTATATTGATTTTATTATCATATATAACATTTTTATAACCCTAATGATGATATTTCTCTTTGACTTGAGTGTAAAGATGGGTAAATTTCTGGTATGATCATGACTATGGGTTCTCTTTGGCCTGTAGTGCAAAGTTGAATTGTGACTGGTATGATCATGACCATTGAATTTATAATTGAATATCTTAAGCTTAAGTGCAAAGGTGAATTGATCAACATGGTTATAATTATTGTTTATATAAATTCTGAAATGATTATATATTTCTTTGAGATATTAATATATTTGGCCTGTAGTGCAAATATGAATTGTTGATGAATATCTTTGGCCCGTAGTGCAAAGATGAACTGTTGTTGAATATCTTTGGCCTGTAGTTCAAAGATGATCTGTTGATGAATATCTTTGGCCTGTAGTGCAAAGATGAACTGTTGTTGAATATCTTTGGCCGTAGTGCAAAGATGGATTTATTAGTATGATTATGAACAGGAACTGTGATTTGGTATAACCATGATCTTTGATGTTTCAGGTAAAGACAGGTGATTAAAATTACCTTCGTTCTAGATGAGAAGAGGAATTTAGAACTACAGTTATGATTATGAGTTATTCATATGATTGTGGACCAGAATTGTTGATTGATGTTACAGGGATAAAACATTGTTGATGGATTTTTAACATGGAGAAGATAATAGACTTTATAGTCTATTTGACTCTTCTAATGGATTGCTCGTTCTGCTGCAACTATGGTTAAAATTTTATCATTTACCATATGTTCTAAATCTCTGATTTATTATTGATGAAGGCTATTGATAATTTAATTATCTTTAGTCATGATATTCTTTACTGAGCTAGTTGTGCTCACCCTTTCGCTTCACAATTCCTTTCAGGTAATAAGAGTGTAGCTGGGTCGAGCGAGGGTAACGGGGAAATAGAACGGTGGTCTCTAGCTGTGGATGTTCTCCCGAAGCAGCATAGAAAAGTTCATTTAGTAGTTTTATTTGGTGAATCCAATAGGTTAAGGTGTACCCAACGTTGGAAGGGTGGTTTGCCACTATCATACAAGATGTCTAACGACATACAACCTCGTGTCATCATAAGACAGGGATGTGCTCATCCACTTGCTGAGTATATATACAAGTACTACCTATATAATCTTGGTGTTTGTTTGAAGTATAATTCTCAATTAGAGACAGTAGAGATTATGATATGTCAAGAGAAGACTCACCATTGGGAAGAATATGATAGTAATCTTCTCGTTTTTCTTTGGGGTCTATTGGGTCAACCAAGGATAATTCTGTGGCCATATGATATCTATCATAACCTAAACGCATGGCCTCCCATGTACGAAGGTTTCCTTGAGCACTTCCCAAAGATTCTAATTTCTAAAACAGTTTTTGACTATACCTTTATGTAAGGTGTCATTGTGAGGTGATGTCCACGGTGGGGACATGAGTCACATTTGGTATATATTTGTATCCAAACTCACAGCATATGTGTTGTTATATTTTGCACGACAATTGTTGTAATAAAGTTGTAGTTATTTTTTTTGTACCATGTATTTGGCGACTCAGAATAGGTTGGATGGAATGGACCTATTTTGGGGTTGTTACATTTTGGTATCAGAGCTTAGGGATATGATCTCTGGCGGAGATCGGGGAATACAACTAGGAGGGGAGAGATGAGTAAATCCTTTGCTAGTGTGTCCTACCTAAGCTCATTTGTTGGTCAGTCATAATATTGGGATATTATGTGATATGTTAATTTGTTTAATTAACCCTTATTTTATGGCAGTATTTGAGAATGGCAGCTGAGAATGCTAACAATGGAGTGAATAAGACTGTGGGGATATCTCTAATCACTAACCGTGATAATGTGATGTCAGACGAAGAAAGAATTAGAGATATCCATGTGGTGAGTGAAGAATTGATAGTTACACCCGAGATAGTCGCAGAGGTAACAGCTGAGACTGAGGAAGAAGAGGAAGAAGAAGTATCAGAGGAGAGTTTATTAGAAGTATTATATGATCGAAATGTAGAATTTCAAAATCGTATTCATGAGTTAGAAGAGCAGGAAGAAGAACGACAGGCGGTCGTGGAACAAAAGGATGCAACAATTTAAGCTTGTGTTACCCGATATGTGATGCTTGAACAGAAGCATTCTTTGGCAGAGTATAAGATGATAAAAATAGAATCTGAGCTGAAAAAAGAAAAAACTGAACGAGTGAGAATAAGTGATGCATGGGCAAAAGCCGCACGACACGTGGATATTGTGGAAAGAGATGTTCGATCTAAGAAGGCTAAAATAGATTATATGAATTTCTCTTTTTGGAAAGCAATTGGGAGAACCCAACATCGAGTTTTGAATTACCCTGTACATAGCGGTCAACCTGAATCCGATATGGATCGAAGATTGATGATTCAGATTATGAATGAGGAGTACGAAGAGGCAGTTGAGGGAGGAATATGACCTATAGAAAGGTATATTCCAACGGTAATGATGACGCCAAATGCTGCTCCAGACAAGTCAAAGCCGAGTAGTTCGAGGGATGGCGGTTGTCATGACTTTCCAACAAATGAGGAACCCAAATGAAGTTATCATGGGAGATGAGCAATGGAAAAATCATGATGATCTGAGAGATAGAATCTGAAATGGAAGCAAGGTATTCTCAACTCTTCGAAATACCAGGTACGTAAATTTCGGGGACGAAATTTCATAAGGAGGGGAGATTGTAAGACCCCGAATTTTATGAAATAAAAGTATTCAATTTTTCTTATAATTACTATTCAGTAAATGGTTAAATTGATAAAAGTTTAAAGTTATGGGTGAAATATGAATTTTTTTCAAAATAAGCAAGTGGTTATAAAATAATCATTGTTGTCGGGAATATTCGTTTGGTCGTGGAATATTCTTTCTATCGGGGAATGTTCGTACGATGGCGCAGCTATTTGTGGGCCCCATAACGAATAACTGTCGGGTGAAGAAAGCGACAAATTTGAGTTTTTTACAAATAACGGCGTAGTTGTTACCGTTAACACTGTTGGAATACCCGGTGGTTAAAATACAGTAATACGCGTTATTGCACAGTAGCACACGGTATTGCATAGTATTTTTGAAATTATTGATTCTTACGGAGGAAGGCACTACTCAATAATTGTTACAGTAATTACTGTTCAATATTTTATTTTATTGATTCAATAATTGCTGCGTTGATATTTTATATTATTGTTGTTTCAATAATTGTTGCTGCACAGTATTTTCTATTATCAGATCAATAATTCATATTATTTGAATAATATTATTAGATAGCATTATTGGCAATGTCTAGAAAGTTCTGTCTAAGGAGAGGTTTGGTCATCTAATTGCGCGCTAGTAAGGAAAATCCTTATTGGAAAGCCCCCTCTTTCCTGAGAACGGCCTGGTTGTCATAAATGTGATTCTGTAATATTATTTGTGAATAATTAATTATTGATTCATATGATAAGAAAATATTTATTTTATGTGGATATAAACGAGGGATATATTTTTGTAGTTAAAAATGAAGGAGTTAATGTTGAGGTTTTTATCCGTATTTTTGTCGGAATGGAGGTATTAAAAATCAGGGTTTTTGAGATATTTTGCGGGGGTTATAATTTTTAGTCCGACCGTTGGATCGTGGTAATTTTTGGATATGTTATACATATATAAGTTGAGTATATGCCCACAAATTTTGAACCGTTAAAAATGAACGTATGATTTATTATGAATTTTTCGAGATGACTGGTTCAGAAATTGTTGAATTTTCGGAGTTTATCATTTTGGTGGAAAATTCTAGAATTGGTGGGCCCCACTTGTGGTTGGTGAAGAAATGTGCTGAATTTTATTTCAAATGTAGTGGGTGGGAATAGTAGCAGGTAAAGCCGTCAGGTTGCAGGTCAAGTTTGCTAAAATTTTCCTATAAATAGAGGGCTAAGTTAGAATTGAAAATCACACCAGAAACATAAGCTTTTTCCCTTTGTCTCTCTATATTATGAAGCATATTTTGTGAGTATTTAGATACTGTGAGAGTTGCTATTCAGTGCAAGTTTCCTTCGGCTTTGCATTCCAGTCAGAAATACTGCACTTTTGAGGTAAGGGATAGTAAGGGATTTTAAGGGTTATTATGTTTTTCAGTTCATAATTTTTCTGACCTTCAAAAATTCTGGAAAAAATTGAAATGATATTTTGATGAGTTTTCTTGATTGTGTCCAAAAATGGTGATTTTTGGATGCATAGATTAAGAGTTATGAATTTTATGAGAAAAGACTATTTTAAAAGTAACTGCTTATAATTCCTTGTGGTTAACTCCAAAATTGATGAAATTTTTATTGGGAGTACATGTATATGATAGGAGTATACTCTGTGAATTTCAGAATTTTTAGATAAAAGTACAATTTTTGATAAATGTCTAAATATTCGGCTATTTTGGCCATATGAAAAATAGTAAATGACTTTTAAAAATTCTGAGAAAAATATATGTTCACTATGGGACTATATTATGCTAAATCCCAGAAAAGAAATATTTTTGGAACTGATTTGGTATTTTTCATGAAAATAGTCTAGTTATGAGTAAATGAATTAAATATGTTTTGTGAAGTAAGAAAATTGGAAAATAAGATTTTATGACTTGAGAATCCTATATGAGGTATATGCAGATTTTTGATGAGGGTTTTGATTATTGGTGATAAAATCTTATGAGTTTGGTATTTTAGAATGATTAAATGCATTATTTAGTAAAGTGTAAACAATTTAAATAAATTGTTTATAAGCTTAAGAAATATTATTCTTTCAATATCATTATACCGAAATATTTATATGTATTTTATTGTGGAATTTTTACCTTTTTGTGTCGAGTTTACTATTCACGAGTTACTATTCACGAGTTACTATTCATGAGTTACTATTCTTTTTTTTCTGACCAAATTATAGTTGGTTTATGAATATTACTCTTGAGATTAAATCTATATGTTGATTATATTGATTTTATTATCATATATAACATTTTTATAACCCTAATGATGATATTTCTCTTTGACTTGAGTGTAAAGATGGGTAAATTTCTGGTATGATCATGACTATGGGTTCTCTTTGGCCTGTAGTGCAAAGTTGAATTGTGACTGGTATGATCATGACCATTGAATTTATAATTGAATATCTTAAGCTTAAGTGCAAAGGTGAATTGATCAACATGGTTATAATTATTGTTTATATAAATTCTGAAATGATTATATATTTCTTTGAGATATTAATATATTTGGCCTGTAGTGCAAATATGAATTGTTGATGAATATCTTTGGCCCGTAGTGCAAAGATGAACTGTTGTTGAATATCTTTGGCCTGTAGTTCAAAGATGATCTGTTGATGAATATCTTTGGCCTGTAGTGCAAAGATGAACTGTTGTTGAATATCTTTGGCCGTAGTGCAAAGATGGATTTATTAGTATGATTATGAACAGGAACTGTGATTTGGTATAACCATGATCTTTGATGTTTCAGGTAAAGACAGGTGATTAAAATTACCTTCGTTCTAGATGAGAAGAGGAATTTAGAACTACAGTTATGATTATGAGTTATTCATATGATTGTGGACCAGAATTGTTGATTGATGTTACAGGGATAAAACATTGTTGATGGATTTTTAACATGGAGAAGATAATAGACTTTATAGTCTATTTGACTCTTCTAATGGATTGCTCGTTCTGCTGCAACTATGGTTAAAATTTTTATCATTTACCATATGTTCTAAATCTCTGATTTATTATTGATGAAGGCTATTGATAATTTAATTATCTTTAGTCATGATATTCTTTACTGAGCTAGTTGTGCTCACCCTTTTGCTTCACAATTCCTTTCAGGTAATAAGAGTGTAGCTGGGTCGAGCGAGGGTAACGGGGAAATAGAACGGTGGTCTCTAGCTGTGGATGTTCTCCCGAAGCAGTATAGAAAAGTTCATTTAGTAGTTTTATTTGGTGAATCCAATAGGTTAAGGTGTACCCAACGTTGGAAGGGTGGTTTGCCACTATCATACAAGATGTCTAACGACATACAACCTCGTGTCATCATAAGACAGGGATGTGCTCATCCACTTGCTGAGTATATATACAAGTACTACCTATATAATCTTGGTGTTTGTTTGAAGTATAATTCTCAATTAGAGACAGTAGAGATTATGATATGTCAAGAGAAGACTCACCATTGGGAAGAATATGATAGTAATCTTCTCGTTTTTCTTTGGGGTCTATTGGGTCAACCAAGGATAATTCTGTGGCCATATGATATCTATCATAACCTAAACGCATGGCCTCCCATGTACGAAAGTTTCCTTGAGCACTTCCCAAAGATTCTAATTTTTAAAACAGTTTTTGACTATACCTTTATGTAACGTGTCATTGTGAGGTGATGTCCACGGTGGGGACATGAGTCACATTTGGTATATATTTGTATCCAAACTCACAGCATGTGTTGTTGTATTTTGCACGACAATTGTTGTAATAAAGTTGTAGTTATTTTTTTTGTACCATGTATTTGACGACTCAGAATAGGTTGGATGGAATGGACCTATTTTGGGGTTGTTACAGCAGCTGCGCCCTCCCAGCAGTACAAACTGGTGCAGCTGCCCCAGTGATCAGTCTGAGGTAGTTAAGTTTTCTACTATAGAAATAAAAGGGAACACTTTGGTAATATGTGACCTTAATAAAACCATATGATAGGAGTATATGTTAATGACTTGAGGTACCTAATAGTACAATGAAATCCCATTGGATTGTTATACATAAATAATTAAATATATGTGTACTCTAGAAACTAGGAAAGAAATTAGGTGTTTAAATAAACATTAATATTGAATAATGTTATAATATGGTTATGTGAGTAGTAAAAATAATTATGGGGGATACCTGGACAATAATACATAACTACGTTATTTTATTGCGTGTATTTAATGTACATGGATTATATGATGTGAGTTTATAAGTAATCCTTAATTTCCTAATATAGTAACAATTAAAGAACCAAACCAAGCCTTAGATGATCAAATGCTGAGATTTTTTGCTCTTGTTCCAAATTGAGTGACACCAAGGTACATGAATAGTGATCTAAAAGCTAAGTTGCGTAACTTTCAAATGGCAAGGCATAGGTGATGATTGCAAAGCCAATGGGGTGTTAAACCACTCTCAATTAACCAATGTTTTCTTTCATTACACCATGAACTCCAACCTTAGTGTAATGCTAATGTCTAGTCCAAGTTTCTTCTATAAATACAAGCTCTAAATTTTAGTTTTTGTTGCTAGAAATTGTTTGGTAAGTCTAAGTTGGAGAGTTCTAAGTTGCTGAGCATTTGTAGAATCATACTCAGTGAGTAAGAAGTCCAATCCAAGCTTAAAAAGGTATAAACTTTAGTTATGTTCTTGAAATGGGTCTTGTGTAGTTCTTGAAATTACATGAATTTCTTTGTCAATTGATATGAATTAATATGTTATAATGGGTTTAAGAAGTTTACTTACATGTATGAACTCTTTAATGATGGTTTGGAACAAGTTTTAATCGTTAGAAATCAAGTTGGTTGATACTCTGCAAAACAGAGTCTGCTTACTGCTTTTAGTCCCGACATGGCGCAGCTGCGCCCTGGTTATATTAGGGTGCATCGCAGCTGCGCCGTACCTCAAAATCAGTTACTAATTTCTGTTTTGCTATGTGTTGTGGAATTGACTTAAGAATATACTGAAAATAAGTATAACAAGTCGTACAAAGCTTATTAGTGTTTATAGTGTCTTTTTTCATGACCAAACTTGTTAGACCTTATGTTAGAGAAATTCTTCAAAGAAGAGCTTGTCATATCAAAGCTAATGAACATAAATGCTACAAGATGTAGTTTCTGATCTTGAAAAGAAGTTATCATGACCTAGTTACTTATGATAAGAGTTGTAAAGTTGTCTTATATGTGCTATATTACATCATTCATGATAAAGTGATTTCAAAGGCAACCTTGAACATATTTCTAAAATCTAGTTGCATCACATGAATATCTAGATTCTAAAGGGTTAAGATGTCATGTTATGTCCATAATATCCCTAGACATGATTCGTATATATTGAACATGTTGATAACTAAACCAAACATGAGTTAAAGCATGGTTAGAAGTGTTAAACAATGATAGTTGTGAACAAACAATATAAATACTATAAGCATATGTATTAACAGATTGTGTAATCTCTCTATGTGGACATATAGCCAAGTTATAAAACATGGTAACTACATGATCTTGTTATGCTTTAATACCATGTAAGTTATAAGTTAAAACTTATAAAAATAAACTCAAGAATGGTCATGTGTGTAACGATTGAGAAATTTGTAATTTAATGTAAATATTTATTGAATTAAATAAATATTTTTAATAATTTATTTGTTGAGGAAAATAAATAATTGATGAATTGTGGTGCATTAATTTAGTAATGAAATTGAATAATGGTAATTTTTATTTGAAAGATTTAATTTAATGAAAATAATTAAATTAAATAAATTGTTTTATATTAAAGAAAATAAGTAAATTAAATAAAATAATTTTTAAGTCTAATTTATTAATTAAATTAGATGTAGAATTATTTATTAATCGTAAGTATTATTATAATAAAAATTGTAATTATTATAACTATTATTGTAAATTATTGAAGTTAACTAAAGTGTGACAAGTGAAAACCATATAATAAAAATTATCTAGTAGAGGAGAATTGTGGTTAGCCAAACAAGGCCATGTGGCCTTTGACTTATTGTAACTTACGTAAATTTTTGGGTTTGTGACCTGACGTACGTGGGTGAAAGCCATATCAGTTTATTTTTACGCATATTATTTCTTTCCCTAAGGCTAGATATCAGTAAAGAACAGAGAGCTTGGAGAGAGAGCAAGAGAGGAAATACAGTGAGTTTGGATTCACTATGATTGTCAAGGAAAGGGATTTCTAAACCTAGTCACCACCTTTTTGCTAGCAAACAATCAAAGGAATAAGGTATAACTCTAATTTTAACTTTATTTTTTGAATTTCTATTGATAATTATGTTGGATTGATACATATACATGTGTGTAGGGTTTATAATTTGTCAATTGTTATATGTGAGTGCTATTTGATTTCCAAACACGTGAAATTGGTTTGTAAGAAGAAAAAATAAATAGACAACAGTGTTTATGTTTGAAATATGGCTTGTTTAAGTACAAAATTTATTGCTCAATATGTGATATAATCTGCGATTTGATGTTAGGTTGTGTTAGTATGTTAAGAAACAAAAGCGGCATAGTTTGAATCGTGTCAATTGGTTAAGAAACGAGGTTGTGGCGATCGAATTCGCTAAAAGTATTAAAAGTAAAGAAATTGAGAAAATGGTGGTTTTAATTCTTCAAAACTGAATATATATATATATATATATATATATATATATATATATATATATATATATATATATATAACGTTTATGTAGTTAGAATGGTGAATAGCATGTGTAGTGATGTTATTACAGAGTTTTAGTTGCTAGGTTTCATGAATTTCTGTGGAATTGGGATTTTTGGCCTAGAACAGAGTCTGATTTCATTGCTTGAAAACTAATTCTGGTGTCTAGCACGGGTGCGCTGCTGCACAAGCGCGCCGAACTCTAAGCTAACCATGGCGCGGCCGCGCCAGTGGTCTGTCAGACCTAGAGTTGAGCTGTTAACAGCATAGCTAGGAAATTGTTAACTTAACATATTGTAATGATTTGTAAAGGACTTAAAACATGTTACAAGATGGAGTAATGTGTTGTAATCACAACGTTGAAACTATAGATTATGAATTAGTAAGTTATGTAATGAACCAAATGTGATGTTTTTAAAAGATAAATGATAAGGTTTATGTTAGTTTGTAGTGAGATTTCAGATTCGTTAAGAATGTTAACCAACATGATTAGACATTAAGATAAGGTTGTGGCTTAAATGGTGGGTTAAACCCCTAAAACTAATATTAATAAAACTAATTGTTATTGCGATTTCAATTATATGTGTAGGGTAATTGGCAAACATCATTATACTTGTGTAGCTTACATACAAGGCAAGTTTCCTAACTTCATTCCCTTTATTGATGAATGCAAGTTTCTTATTCTAAACTTTTATTGAGCAAGTTTTATATCTATGCTATCTTCATGTCAACAAGCTTTCAATTTCTAAATTTTACAGTAAAGTTGAGCAAGCCTATTGATTCTATCTTGTGTATGATTGTACAAACTCATGTAACCTAATTCGTTACATCAAGCAAGTTTCATTTTCCTTAATATTATTCGAAGCATATACTGTTCTAATACATCGATTCAAAGGAGATTGTTCTAACTCTGTTGAATATAGTACTTTGCATGCATATCATGTCTACTTAATTATATATTGTTGTTATTCAATCTTTGACTTTGATAACCTTCGTTCAATTCTATATTGTTGTATTAAACCTTCAAGTAGTAAGCAAACTCTTATTGATTGAACTAGTCTATTATGTAATAGTGTTCTAAAATTCTAGAACCACTGATAAGTTAGTTCTAAGCTAAACTTTCTTTAGTGAGAGAATTCTAAGTCCAAACTGAGACAAACAACCCTTACATATGAGATTTTTGTACGTGTAATGTTTAGATGTTTGTGCACAATACATGGTTCAAAGGGTTGATCCCCCTAAGTACGTTAAGAAGGGTCTGCATAGTCTAAATGGTTGTTATGGTTGGGGTAGTAATACCTAATCACCAGGGACATAGTTCGTGGTGTTAAGACCCTCAGACATTAAAGTTTGAACTTGTTTTCTATTTTCGATTCGTAAAACCAGTTCATTATTGTTCAGCATTCGTTGTTCATTCTCATGTTGTTGTTATTACTACTCTTTATATCAATGAGCAATTGTTTGGTCACTCTTTCAATTAACACTGCAACTATAGTTGAAAGAGTTGATGAGCCGTCTACTAGCAAAGGAAAGGGCAAGATGTCCAAGTGTTGAAGATTTATGAGAATTTATTTAAATGAATTATGTTATAAGATTTGTTTCATTTTATGATGTATTCCGCAAACTTATGTAATAATTTAAGGTTAGATTACCTGGGATTGCTTTTAAGATGATGTAACCCTTTAATGGGAAAGATTATTGTTTAAGTTATTTGATGTCTTTATCCTTTATTATGGGTAGTTAGATGTAATTGTTTTTGATAGTGAGCACCAAATTCTGTGGGAATGAAGTACTCGGATTTGGGGGTGTCACAAGTAGGTATCAAAGCCTTAGGTTGTGAACCTTAGGTGGGAAAACCTTAAGAAGTAACATTTAAGAAGACAGAAACATAGTGGTGTCAAACTCCTATCGAGTTTTTAAGGAATGGATTAAGGTATCCATTAAAGCTAAACAATAAAAGACATTATGTGCTATGTGTTAATAACTTATGTGCTCGCGAGTATCGAAGAATGTTATATAATAAATAAACTTAAAAATATTTTGTTGTCAGGATGTCTAACGATGGAGGATCTAGTCCAGCTAGGGAAGTGATACCTCAGATACCTAGAGATGACGAACCCAGGGATATTCACGTAGTGCGGGAGCTGTTGATCCAGGAGGATGAGCCTGTGACCGATCCCGAGGAGGACAGTTCTGAGGAGATAGAGGAGGATGATGAGGAAGAGGATCTTGTGGAGTTTCCACCAAACTCCATATCGGCTGAGATGTATAATGCACTGTACGACCGAAACATAGAATTACAGGACAAGGTTGAGGAGCTAAAGGAGTTGGTTGAGATGCATCATGCTACGATAGAGCAGAAGGATGCAGAGATTCAGGAACTTGACTTAAGACTTGGAAACACGGAGTGAGACCTAGTTCATACTAAGGGTCAGCATGAAGATCTGTTGACGGTGAACGAGAAGATGAAGACTGATATGAAAAAGTTAAAAGATGACTTGAAAGAGGAGTCAGTTAAACGTGCAAGGGCAGAGGATGCTTGGATAAAGGTAACTCATCGTGTAGACCGTGCTGAAGCTAAGGTCCAAACAAAGAAAGCTAAAATGAACAAAATAGATCATGCCTTTAACTCTGCGATTGATAGGGCCCAGGATCGAGTCTTTTATTACCCACCTCAGTTTGAAGATTCGTCGTGGTTCGTGATGGATCGCAGGACAGTGTACCGTATTATGGAGGAGGAGCGTAGAGAAGCCTTACAACGTCTTAATATGCCTAGATAGAGAGAATTAGAATAATAATATGTGGTTAAGTAAGTGAGTAAATAAACTTTAAATCCCTTATTTTGAGATGAATAAAAGGGTAATATGAGTATGTAATCCTAAAACTTGTCTAGTTCAGAAAAGTGGATGTTAATAGCAGATACGTTATCTTTTATATGTTTTAAAACATTATGAATTAATAAAATATCAAAGTTTATTTGAAATGTTATGTGTTATAGCTTTAATCTTAGAATGTTTAAAGTTAAACTTTAGGATATTCAAGAAATTGAATATTGATCTAATAAGTGTATATTTTAAATAGAAAATGCCTCCTAGAAGAAGATAACCATGCCAACAACCACCTCCTAAGGGGTCTACTAACAATAACAACGAGGCCAACGTTAACCGGTTCAGCAGTTGGTAACCTTGTTGACGGGAGCATTTGCGAATTAACCGCAAGCTCAAGTCACGACCTTCAAGGAATTCAAAGCAGTTGGACCGCCAGAGTTTCAAGGGTCTATGAATCCAGTGGAAGACCAAACCTGGATTATTGAAATGGAGAAAGTGTTCGACGTTGCCAGAGTCAACGAAGATCAGAAGACTGCGTTCACAACGTTCATGCTGAAGTCTGAAGCTAGCTACTGGTGGCAGGCAAATAAGGTTCGTGGGGGACAAGGAGTGATAGCATGGGATAGATTTAAGGAGATGTTTTTTGAAATGTATTTTCCAGCGAGTTCTTGGAATCAGCTGGAGGTGCAATTTCTGGAGCTGAAACAAGGAACCATGACGGGGCCAGAATATGGTGCGAAGTTTAACGAGTTGGCAAGGTTTGCCACTTATCAAGTTAACACCGACGAGCGTAAGGCAAGAAGGTTTGAACAAGTATTGAAACCCTGGCTATATAGCAAGGTTTCAATGTTTCAGTTAAATACATTTGCGGCTGTACTGGAAAAGGCAATTATCGCGGAAGGTGGAAGCAATGCCTTGACCAAGTACAATCAAGAACAGAAGAAGAGGAAGAATGAGAATGAAAATAAGGCTGGTGGAAGTAATGTTGGAAGTAACCATCAGAAGAGAAAGTAGAGCGAGAATTCGACAGCGGGAGGACAGCAAGGAAGTCAGCAGAAGAAAAAGTTTGAAGCTTGTGCTACTTGTGGAAAGAACCATACTGGCGTATGTTTGAAGGGAAAGCGGGTGTGTTTCAACTGTGGTCAGGAGGGACACATTGCACCGAACTATTTTAGTCCAAAGAAAGGAGTATGTTTTACCTGCGGTTCAAAGGATTACATAGCTCGAGATTGTCCTAAAAAGCCAGCGAGAAGTGCAAGTGGAGGAAAGGGAAACAACAATGGTGGTATTGCATTGACTATCATTGGACCAGCACAGTCAAGCCGACCTACTGTGAGGACTTTCAATATGATCGTGCAGGATGCTATGCAGTCTAAGGATGTGGTGTCAGGAATCATTCTGATTAATGGTATTAATACTTATGTACTATTTGATTCGGGTGCTACTTGTTCATTTATATCCGATGAATTTTCTCAGAACTTAGATTTGCCTCAGGAAGAATTAGATTATCCTTTGAGCATAAAGATTGCGAATAGGAAAGTGATTCCTGTTAGATACATATATAAGAATTGTAGACTGATTATTAAGGGTCACGAGATAATGGTAGATTTGATACCAATTAGACTTGGTGAGTTTGATGTCATACTGGGAATGGATTGGTTATTCAATTACGGAGCAGTAATTGATTGCCAAAGGAAATGTGTTAACTTTATGACTCCGTCAAAGGTTGTGCTCTTTGGCAACAAATCACCTCGACAAGCAAGTTGTATGACGATGATGCAAGCCAAGAAGTTGTTATGATAAGGATGTGTAGGATATTTAGCCTACATAGTTGATACACAAAAGAAGAATGCAAATTTAGAAGAGATACCGATCATAAGAGATTTTGCAGACGTATTTCCAGACGATTTGTCGGGTCTTCCGCCAGATCGACAAATTGAGTTCGTAATTGATTTAGTACCAAGAACGGCCCCGATATCTAAAGCCCCATACAGAATGGCTCCAGTAGAGATGAAAGAGTTAATAGTGCAGTTGCAAGAATTGCTCGACAAGAAGTATATCCAGCCAAGTGTTTCGCCATAGGGAGCACCAGTGTTGTTTTTTAAGAAGAAAGCTAGATCTATGCGGCTCTGCATTGATTACAGGGATTTGAATAAGGTCACGATTAAAAATAAGTATCCGTTACCGAGAATCGATGATTTGTTCGATCAACTGAAGGGGACGAAGTATTTCTCAAAGATAGACTTGAGAAGTGGTTATCATCAGTTGAAGATGAGGCCAGAGGATGTACCAAAAACAGCGTTCAAAACTCGGTATGGTCAGTACGAGTTTCTGGTTATGTCATTTTGTTTAACCAATGCACCTGCAGCGTTCATGGATTTGATGAATAGGGTGTTTAAGCCATTCTTAGACAAATTTGTGGTGGTGTTTATTGATGATATATTATTATATTCCAAGACCAAGGAGGAACATATTGAGCACTTAAGAGTGACGTTGGAGACATTGAGAAAAGAGAAGTTGTACGCTAAATTTTCAAAATGTGAATTTTAGTTGGAACGTATATAGTTTCTCGTACACGTTATTGATAAGGACGGAATTTTGGTGGATCCATCAAAGGTTGAAGCTGTAATAAACTGGGATCAACCGAAGACACTATCAGAAGACACTAGAAAGGCAGTTAAGTTTGTTTGGGCAGAGAAGTGTGAGGAAAGTTTTCGAGAATTGAAGAAGAGGTTGAGCTCAGCACCTATGTTGTCATTGCCTGATGATACAGGGAACTTTGTGGTGTATAGTAATGCATCGTATAAAGGACTAGGTTGTGTGCTTATGCAGAACGGCAGAGTTATTACGTATGTATCACGTCAATTAAAGGATTACGAGAAAGGGTATCCGACTCATAACTTAAAGTTGGTTGCGGTGGTGTTTTCCTTGAAGATTTGGAGACATTATCTTTATGGAGAGAGGTGTGAGATATATACTGACAATAAAAGTCTAAAGTATATCTTTATACAAAAAGATTTAAATATGAGACAAAGAAGATGGTTGGAGTTGATCAAAGACTATGACTGTGAGATTTTCTATCATCCCGGAATGACAAATGTTGTTGCTGATGCTTTAGGAAGGGACGGGAGAAGTTAATAATGTTTACTGCTCAGGAGAAGTTAATATCAAAAATGGCTAAAATGGAGTTAGAAATTAAATATCCGACAGAATCAGACGAAAAGTTTTTCTAGATGGGAAATAGTTTAACGTTGATGGATAAGGTGAAGAATGCACAATTTCAGGATGAAGACTGCGAAAAAATAAAATAAAAAGTATCTGAAGGTTCGGAAAATAAATTCAAAATCGATTCGGAGGGATTACTACGATTCGAAGGGAGAATTTGGGTTCTGCCAATTCTGGAAATTAAAGAGGAAATTCTGGTGAAGCTCATAACTCGAGATATTCGATTTACTCTTGGAGTACGAAAATGTACCAGGATCTTAGACATCATTTTTGGTGGTCGAATATGAAAAAAGATGTGGCTGAGTGTGTGGCGAGGTGTTTAACATGTCAGAAAGTTAAAGCTGAACATCAAAGGCCAAGTGGATTATTGCAACCATTGGAGATACCAGAATGGAAATGGGAGCATATCACAATGGATTTTGTGGTAGGTCTTCCTACGACTCAACAAGGTCCTAACGCCATCTTGGTGATTGTCGATCGATTAACGAAGTTGGCACACTTTTTGCCAATCAAGATTAGATTTAACCTAGATCGATTAGCAAAACTATATGTGAAAGAAATTGTTTCAAGACACTGTGTACCTATGTCCATTGTATCATATAGAGATCCGCATTTCACATCTAATTTCTAGAAACGAATACAAGAATGTTTGGGAACACAGCTGAGAATGAGCATAGCGTACAATCCCCAAACCGACGAACAGAGTGAGAGAACCATCCGAACTCTAGAAGATATGCTCAAAGCATGTATTATAGATTTCAAAGGAAATTGGGATGACCATCTACCATTGGTGGAATTTGCCTATAATAATAGTTATCACGTGAGTATTGGCATGCCGCCTTACGAAGCATTATACGGCAGGAAATGTAGAACTCTATTATGCTGGGACGAGGTAGGTGAACGTCAGCTATTAGGTCCAGAGTTGGTACAACAAACTGTAGAGATCATTAAGGTGATTCGAGCAAGATTGATAGTTGCACAAGATAGATAGAAGAAATATGCCGATCAACATCGACATAATTGGGAATTCGACGTCGGTAGTTATGTTTTCTTGAAAGTTTCTCCCTGAAAGGAGAAAATTCGGTTTGGTAAGAAGGGAAAATTAAGCCCTAGGTTTATAGGACCTTTTGAAGTGCTTCGACGAGTTGGTGAAGTGATGTACGAGGTAGCTTTACCTCCAGAATTAGAACATATTCATAACATTTTTCATGTCTCAGTATTAACGCCATATAAGCTTGACTATAAACATGTTATAGAATATGAGCCGTTACAGTTTGAGAAGGACTTAACATATGAAGAAGTCCCTGTTCAAATTATTGATCGGAAAGAGCAAGTACTAAAGAATAAAGTGATACCTTCTGTTAAGGTAATATGGGGGAACCACAGTGCTGAAGAAGCTAAGTGGGAACTTGAAGATGTTATGATGAAAAATTATCCTCAGTTATTTGCTTAATCTTGTATTATGATTCTGGGACAGAATCCTATTAAGAAGAGAAGAATGTGACGATTGAATTTATCGAGTTGTGATTATGGGGGCAGAATCTTTTTAAGGAGGGAAGGATGTAACGATTGAGAAATTTGTAATTTAATGTAAATATTTATTGAATTAAATAAATATTTTTAATAATTTATTTATTGAGGAAAATAAATAATTGATGAATTGTGGTGCATTAATTTAGTAATGAAATTGAATAATGATAATTTTTATTTGAAAGATTTAATTTAATGAAAATAAATAAATTAAATGAATTGTTTTATATTAAAGAAAATAAGTAAATTAAATAAAATAATTTTTAAGTCTAATTTAATAATTAAATTAGATATATAATTATTTATTAATCGTAAGTATTATTATAATAAAAATTGTAATTATTATAACAAGTATTGTAAATTATTAAAGTTAACTAAAGTGTGACAAGTGAAAACCATATAATAAAAATTACCTAGTAGAGGAGAATTGTGGTTAGCCAAACAAGGCCTTGTGGCCTTTAGCTTATTGTAACTGACGCAAACTTTTAGGTTTGTGACTTGACGTACGTGGGTGAAAGCCATATCAGTTTATTTTTACGTATATTATTTCTTTCCCTAAGGCTAGATATCAGTGAAGAACAGATAGCTTGGAGAGAGAGCAAGAGAGGAAATACAGTGAGTTTGGATTCTCTGTGATTGTCAAGGAAAGGGATTTCTAAACCTAGTCACCACCTTTTTGCTAGCAAATAGTCAAAGGAATAAGATATAACTCTAATTTTAATTTTATTTTTGGAATTTCTATTGATAATTATGTTGGATTGATACATATACATGTGTGTAGCGCTTAAAATCTGTCAATCATTATATGTGAGTGCTATTTGATTTCCAAACACGTGAAATTGGTTTGTAGGAAGAAAAAAAAATAACAGTGTTTATGTTTGAAATATGGCTTGTTTAAGTACAAAATTTTATGCTCAATATGTGATATAATCTGCGATTTGATGTTAGATTGTGTTAGTATGTTAAGAAATGAAAGTGGCGTAGTTTGAATCGTGTCAATTGGTTAAGAAACGAGGTCGTGGCGATCGAATTCGCTAAAAGTATTAAAAGTAAAGAAATTAAGAAAATGGTGGTTTTAATTCTTCAAAACTGAATATATATATATATATATATATATATATATATATATATATATATATATATATATATATATATATAATGTTTATGTAGTTGGAATGGTGAATAGCACGTGTAGTGATGTTATTACAAAATTTTAGTTACTAGGTTTCATGAATTTTTGTGGAATTGGGATTTTTGGCCTAGAACAGAGTCTGATTTCGTTGCTTCAAAACTGATTCTGGTGTTAGCATGGGCGCGCTACCTCTTAGCGCAGGCAAGCTACCGCGAGGGCGCGCCGGACTCTAAGCTTACCATGGCGCGGCCGCGCCAGTGGTCAGTCAGACCCAGAGTTGAGTTGTTAACAGCATAGCTAGGAAATTGTTAACTTAACATATTCAAATGATTTGTAAATGACCTAAAACGTGTTACAAGATGTAGTAATGTGTTGTAATCACAATGTTGAAACTATAGATTATGAATTAGTAAGTTATGTAATGAACCAAATGTGATGTTTTCAAAAGATAAATGATAAGGTTTATGTTAGTTTGTAGTGAGATTTCAGATTCGTTAAGGATGTTAACCAACATGATTAGACATTAAGATAAGGTTGTGGCTTAAATGGTGGGTTAAACCCCTAAAACTAATATTAATGTAAGGCCCCCAAATTCAGGTACTTGAAACCCGAACTCGGTGCTTTACGATACCATTTCTATGAGCGGAATAATACTAATAATAATAACAATAATATAAAAGTCAAACTTAATTTACATAATTATCAAAGTCTGAATCCCAAGTACGTAACATTTAAACATTCATTACAACACATGATAGATAATATATATCATACTTGTCTTAATAAAGTTAACTATTATATATCATAACATTTCTCTCATTCAGCAACCTTTCCCTTGTTCTTAACAGAGCTCTCTGGTCGTTCACACTTAGCTGAAAATATTTAAATTAAGCAAGGATGAGCATTTGAGTGCCAAGCAAGTAATAACAATTATATATATAAGCTGAAAGAATTTAAATATTTTCTTTATACTACTCTTCTACAACGATTTCAATAGTTGTGAAGTAATCTGTACCAATAATAATAACATAACAACCCTCTTTCAAATTTTTGAAACTACGTAATGACTATATATAGGGTTAATGTGACATACTATGAACATTATTTTCAATTTTTGAATAGGTTAAACAGAACTTCATCTGTAAACCCTCATAACTTACGGGCACGGGGGTGATCAGCCCGTTGTACCCTACATTGATCAATACTACATGCAAGAATGAGGGTATGGTTCACTCTGTCCACCTTGGGCGAATAAAAGTTTTTCCGTGTAGGGATGTTCATACTTGTCTGGCTTCCAAATCAAAGGTTTTATCTTGTTCAACAATAGTCTATAATTCAAATATATATATATATATATATATATATATATATATATATACGGGTAATTGACAAAGGTATATCAACATGTGATTAAATACAATGATTATCCAAGTGGGGACTGTAATGTCCTGAGAGTTTGATCATATAGTATATGATAATGATCCTTAGAGAAAGATAATGAACAGGTCAAAGAATATGTAATACTCAAATATAATTGAGTCTAAGTAAATGTTATGAAATAAAACTTATAAGAATTTAATATCAAGAATGGTGAGAGTAGAAAATATATAACCTATATTAAGGTAATGTGTTGAAGTTATTTAATGAATAGATTTGAGGAAAACCCGAGTAAGGTAGGGTTTCTATGATTCCAAGGACGGAATCCTTATAAGGAGGGAAGGATGTGACATCCCAGATTTTTAGAAATTATAAATGAGAATTTTATAAACAAAAGTATTATTTATGAGATATGTTGGGTGTGAGTATGTGTATGTCATATATTGTAGAATATGTGAATTGATGTGAAGAGAATGTTATATATTAATTTTATTATATATAAATATTTAATTGAATTATTTATTGAGTTAAATAAATAAATTTTGTTTTGATTATAGAGTAATGTAATTAAGTGTAGCAGATTAATTAAATGAATATTTAGTATTTAATTTAATTAATATAATAATATTATGTTATAGTTTTAATTTAATTGAGATAATTAAATTAGATGAGTTATGTGATGATTATTACACAAAATTATAATTAACAAGTAAATATAATTATGGGACAATTTGATGAGATTGATTGATGTTAAGCTATTGATTAATTAAAATAATGAGTATTTCCCAAACATGGTCTTGGGCTTTTCAAGTTCAAATTGGTGTAACCTATGTATTAACTAGTAATTAGTATATCTAATAATTACTAGGAGTTACATATATTATATATTACTAGTATTGTATATTATATGTATATACTACAAGTTAGTATGTTAGTTTTAGAAAACAAACTAAAGAAAGAAGAAGAGAGTTAGAGAAAGTTGTAGGAGAAGAAGAAGAGAAAGAAAAAGAAGAAGAAGAGAAAGTTTTGAGAAGACAAAACAAGCCCCATCATCATCATCTTCATCTCTCTCTTAAATTCATACTAATAAGACTATAATCTAAATTCATTGTTTTAATTATATTTTATGTTCTTCAAAATGTAGGATAATGGGATGTGACATCCCAGATTTTTAAAAATTATAAATGAGAATTTTATAAACAAAAGTATTATTTATGAGATATGTTGGGTGTGAGTATGTGTATGTCATATATTGTAGAATATGTGAATTGATGTGAAGAGAATGTTATATATTAATTTTAATATATATAAATATTTAATTGAATTATTTATTGAGTTAAATAAATAAATTTTGTTTTGATTATAGAGTAATGTAATTAAGTGTAGCAGATTAATTAAATGAATATTTAGTATTTAATTTAATTAATATAATAATTTTATGTTATAGTTTTAATTTAATTGAGATAATTAAATTAGATGAGTTATGTGATGATTGTTACACAAAATTATAATTAACAAGTAAATATAATTATGGGACAATTTGATGAGATTGATTGATGTTAAGCTATTGATTAATTAAAATAATGAGTATTTGCCAAACATGGTCTTGGGCTTTTCAAGTTCAAATTGGTGTAACCTATGTATTAACTAGTAATTAGTATATCTAATAATTACTAGGAGTTACATATATTATATATTACTAGTATTGTATATTATATGTATATACTACAAGTTAGTATGTTAGTTTTAGAAAACAAACTAAAGAAAGAAGAAGAGAGTTAGAGATAATTGTAGGAGAAGAAGAAGAGGAAGAAAAAGAAGAAGAAGGGAAAGTTTTGAGAAGACAAAACAAGCCCCATCATCATCATCTTCATCTCTCTCTTAAATTCATACTAATAAGACTATAATCTAAATTCCTTGTTTTAATTATATTTTATGTTCTTCAAAATGTAGGATAATGGGATGTGACATCCCAGATTTTTAGAAATTATAAATGAGAATTTTATAAACAAAAGTATTATTTATGAGATATGTTGGGTGTGAGTACGTGTATGTCATATATTGTAGAATATGTGAATTGATGTGAAGAGAATGTTATATATTAATTTTAATATATATAAATATTTAATTGAATTATTTATTGAGTTAAATAAATAAATTTTGTTTTGATTATAGAGTAATGTAATTAAGTGTAGCAGATTAATTAAATGAATATTTAGTATTTAATTTAATTAATATAATAATTTTATGTTATAGTTTTAATTTAATTGAGATAATTAAATTAGATGAGTTATGTGATGATTGTTACACAAAATTATAATTAACAAGTAAATATAATTATGGGACAATTTGATGACATTGATTGATGTTAAGCTATTGATTAATTAAAATAATGAGTATTTGCCAAACATGGTCTTGGGCTTTTCAAGTTCAAATTGGTGTAACCTATGTATTAACTAGTAATTAGTATATCTAATAATTACTAGGAGTTACATATATTATATATTACTAGTATTGTATATTATATGTATATACTACAAGTTAGTATGTTAGTTTTAGAAAACAAACTAAAGAAAGAAGAAGAGAGTTAGAGAGAGTTGTAGGAGAAGAAGAAGAGGAAGAAAAAGAAGAAGAAGGGAAAGTTTTGAGAAGACAAAACAAGCCCCATCATCATCATCTTCATCTCTCTCTTAAATTCATACTAATAAGACTATAATCTAAATTCCTTGTTTTAATTATATTTTATGTTCTTCAAAATGTAGGATAATGGGATGTGACATCCCAAATTTTTAGAAATTATAAATGAGAATTTTATAAACAAAAGTATTATTTATGAGATATGTTGGGTGTGAGTACGTGTATGTCATATATTGTAGAATATGTGAATTGATATGAAGAGAATGTTATATATTAATTTTAATATATATAAATATTTAATTGAATTATTTATTGAGTTAAATAAATAAATTTTGTTTTGATTATAGAGTAATGTAATTAAGTGTAGCAGATTAATTAAATAAATATTTAGTATTTAATTTAATTAATATAATAATTTTATGTTATAGTTTTAATTTAATTGAGATAATTAAATTAGATGAGTTATGTGATGATTGTTACACAAAATTATAATTAACAAGTAAATATAATTATGGGACAATTTGATGAGATTGATTGATGTTAAGCTATTGATTAATTAAAATAATGAGTATTTGCCAAACATGGTCTTGGGCTTTTTAAGTTCAAATTGTTGTAACCTATGTATTAACTAGTAATTAGTATATCTAATAATTACTAGGAGTTACATATATTATATATTACTAGTATTGTATATTATATGTATATACTACAAGTTAGTATGTTAGTTTTAGAAAACTAACTAAAGAAAGAAGAAGAGAGTTAGAGAGAGTTGTAGGAGAAGAAGAAGAGAAAGAAAAAGAAGAAGAAGGGAAAGTTTTGAGAAGACAAAGCAAGCCCCATCATCATCATCTTCATCTCTCTCTTAAATTCATACTAATAAGACTATAATCTAAATTCCTTGTTTTAATTATATTTTATGTTCTTCAAAATGTAGGATAATGGTTCTATAGAAGTTGTATTGAGAAATCTAGAGAGATAGAGGAATTGAGATGAGCTAGAAGAAGAAGAAGAAGAAGTTAGAAGAAGGTAACTTCTAAACTCTTATTTAATCCTTGATTTTTTTGGATATATTTATGTTCTAGGATAGTAGATCATGCTTAATCTGTTTGTATTGGTTTAATCTTGGACTATCAAGAATCAAACAAGAGGATTCAAGAAAGAAAATGAAATGGAAAGAAAATTTGAAGAACAAAATTCGTAGGTTTTGAGTAATTGTGGACATATCTTGTGAAATTCATATCTCTTTGGGTATAATGAGTTAGAAAATGAGCCTTATATCAAATCGAAGATATGGAAGTAAGCTATATTCTGAAAGTGGAATCACCTGAAAACTCCTTGTAGATTTCTCGCAATCTCTATTTTAGTAAGGCTGGTCCGAAGGGAAAATAATCTGTCTAGAAAATCAAAACTGTTACGGTTTTTGACTTTGAAAAATTCATATAAATTCGTGTGTTTTGAATCTGAAGAAACTTAAAACTGCAAAGTTGTAGATATGGATGTTTACTAGCTAGACACGCGAGATTGAGCCATTTTATGGACCGGATCATGTCCGAAATAAATTGTTTAGCAATGATGTCCAGAAAATGAAATTTTTCTACACTAGTTGATGAATTGCAGAATCTGGTTTAGATGGATAAGGGTCTGACTTTAAGGCCTAGATGTGGTTGTAGTACACTGAGTAAGGGTTAATTTTATATAAAAAGGAACAAAAACAGACATGTAACGAAGGAGATACGTTAAAAACGAAAACAACGTTTTGTTAAAGAAATTGTGAAGATGAGTTTTATAATTATGTTTGAATTAAGATTTTGGGTGATGGTATATTTTGATGATTAAAAATATATTTTGACATATGTAATGAATATAGATATGTGTTATCATATTCTATGCATAATTAACCATTTAAGATCAAGAGTTGAGATAAGTTAATGTGTGCACATAACGTGCTCGATAAAATGCCTAAAAGTAATAGTGTTTCTAAACTTTGGTATACAAAGTGCCTAACTAATGGCTAATATTGGATATCTAAGTATGAAAAGATGATAATTCAAGAATAATAATGGAAAGAAATCGAAAAAGGGAAATTTTTGATTTATGAAGGAAAATTAAACATGTAAACAATGTGTTGAATATGCATTTTTGAAACCAAATTGGTAAAATAAAATGGTGTGGTATATGCACATTAAACTACAAGTGAGATAGTCTAGCATGTGTGGTGATGAAAATGAAAATAAAACCGAGTTGCATATAAAATACAATTACATGTCTATAAAGATATTATAAAGGATAATAAGATAAAGTAAGGTCTTAGAATAAATTTGACCATGAGATTGAGTATTGATTTTATTTATTATCAATCTCGCATACAGTGTAGGTTGTGCAAGGACGCGAAGTATTAGCGTGTTGGTAAAACGCCGGTTAAGGCAAGTCTTTCAGTTCCTTTTTGCTATGTGAACTTGATGATGAACTACTTTAAAATTTTAGTGTATGATGTATTGTATATGTCAAAAGTATGAAATGTGAAAGTCAATCTATGACTATGATGATTGAACTATGAATGTTGATTGAGTAAGGAACTCAATCTTTATAGTTGTTATGTGAACTAAACATGTATGCTATGATTGTTTATGATTATTCTTGTATGTTGAACATGTTATTATGTGCTACGTGATGCATGAAAATTGTTAAATTTTGCTGAGCTGTCGAGCTCATTCTTGCAAATAACCATTTTTACAGATTCAAGAATTGAAGGTAACGCTATGTGCTACTTGATTGTTATGGATCAAAAGTGATATATGAAGATTTAATATCCTAGCTAAGTTGTTATTCTTGTAAACCATGTCTAATGTTTCGAATAATGTATTAATGTTGAATTTTAATATTGTTTTGCGAATGTAAACTATTGTAGTATTAAAATGATTCTAAGATATTTAGATGTAAAGGTTGAAGGTTTTGGGAACGAGGATAGTTTGTAATAGAAAATTTTAATTATTCCGCAAATCTCAATGGTTGTATTATCGTTTAATGATGTAAAATTAGAGGTTGAATGTATTATTAACGACCGAAGTCGAGAATTAAATTGTATGAATTTTGGGGTCGTTACAGTTGGTATCAAAGCTGATAGGTTAGAAACGTTAGGTAAGAGTACTTTAGGCTATAACCTTAGAGAAAAGAGGTGAAAATAACGAACGAATAAGCTCAAATAGAGTTTGAACAATAAGGGATTAAAACTTGCGTGAAATGATTCAAAGAAGAATCTCGCAGAGTTATAAGGAATGTGAATGTGGGGTTACCTAACTCCAATAATAAGGATGTAAGGTGATAATAAATAGACAGTGTCTATAAAAAAGAGAATGATAAAGAAGTTAAGAATAGATAGTTATATTTAAGTATGGTGTAATTGTACTCTTTAGTAGTTGATGTATGGTATCTGGGCTAAACGATTCCTTCATAGAGCGGAGGTATATACGAACTAGCAACGCGAAACCTAGTTTGTTGGTTGTTTGTGGGAAACCACTCAGCGTACCATATTGAAACTGTTAGAGACTCGATGTGTACCAAGTGTAGAAAGTGGATACGTATGATGAAAGTGTAGAACTTGAATGAAATGTTGAGCAATGTAAATGAAGTTAGAAATTCTTAAAGGAAGAAATGTTATATAAATAAGAAGATTCAAAGAAGAATCTTGAAGAGATATAAAGAAAAAAAATGGGAGTTTCCTAACTCCAAAAAGCCAAGATAGTGAATAATGTCGTAAATGATAAAAAAGAGAAATAAAGAGGATCGTAAAACAAAACGATCACGAGTTAAGAAAAGAATTTTAAGAGAGATGATTATAGAATAAGATCACGACGTGGTCTGTTTAAGTTATAAAAGAAAGATGGTCTATAATGTTTGAATAATTATAGCTTAATGCAATGAAGATGGAGTACTATGAAAAAGTACGAGATAACTCATGAGGAGTTATAGATGATGTGATACGAGGAATTCGTATCGAGCAAAGAGCAAGTTATAAGCAAGATAGAGTTAGGTGAGATTTCAATTGAGGACTCGTGTGATGGCTGAATTGTACAAACCTTTGTATGGTCGAGGGTTTTGTGCTTGCACTCAGTTTATCACATTGATAATCATTGGAATGTTTGTGTCGCGCTATTTGATATATGCCTGTTGAGAAGGTGATTCTTTTCTCATGTGTATAACAGATAGGTAGAGTATAGTTAGAGAATATTATAAGATTAAGTGCGAGTTCTTAAAACTCATACTTATGGTAGGTTCGTGACTCATAATTATATGGTATGTTTTTGAACCCCTCAGCGAATGGACGCCTATGGTCTGACTAGGATAAGTTCTTAAACTCATATGATTGTGGCAAGTTCCTGAACTTATAACGTGTGATAAGTTTGACGAACTGGGTATAGATAAGTGTAAATGGAGTATTGAGGATGATAGGAATAGATAGACCTATTAAGCAATGGATCATTATAGAAAGTGGAGTTGATGGTGGAAGCATAGGTATTCTAAATCTACTAGCTATGCTAGACTTTCGAAATTTATTGACTTCGTGCTGATGTTTACACTTCTATTTTCTTGAAAAGCATTGGATCAAATGATGGAACCAATGAGTTTTAACAACAATAATGTTATTCGTATGTCTATGCTAATTGCTTCGGCTAGACAAAAATGATTTGCAATATATCAAAATATAATTTATATCATTAATGCATCATGTAACCTGGTGCAAAGATGAAAAAAATGATGGAGTCATCAATGCAATATTACCTAGTGTTGGATGTGATCTAAGGATCGTCAGCCCACTATGGTATGATGTAGTATGATAAAATCACCAAAAGACGGAATCCTCAACGGACTGTAAATACAGTGCGGTATCATGACGTTATAAAAAGATTTTTGAGATTTCTTTAAGATATGAGAATTCATATCTATGTATATATATGTATATTTCGGTTGATGTCCAAATTGTTGTAGAGGTCTATGCTATTTGATTCAGCTAGATGAATATTGAAAGATGTTCATGAAACTTAAGCATTTATTGAAAAGTTATGCCAACCCAAATTATTTTGGGGCGGATTCAGATGTTGAAAAGCTGAGGTGAACAACCCTATAAGGGGACATGTTTTCGGGGACAATGGTTCCGAGCGTAACACATATAATCGTTACAAAACACTACGTTGCGGCCCAACATAGTGGTACAATAGGCTGGCCACCTAGTGTACGTAAGGAGGGTGTTTTCAGTCTTTGTGATTGATAAACACTCTGGTTTGCAGTGTGAAGGATTGAGTTGAAGCACTAGTAAACCGAGAATAGAGTTCACGGTCTTGTGACCCCTCAGCATGATTTGAAATCTTTTAAATTCCTGAGTTATTCATACTACTTCCTAATTATTGAACAATTATGGAAGATTCTTACTATTCTAAAAGGCGAATATGGTAAGGATGATATTTTTTAGAAAGAAGTAAGTCGTAGGATGCGACACTGAATGATGAATATATTGAATAAGTGAGAAAAAAAAGTGTTGATATGAGAAGGAGATGAGTTATCAAAGAATAATGTAAAACTTTTAATAGAAAAGTTAATAATTGTAGAAAGATCTTTGTGGAAAGGAAGTGGTTATAGAATCCAATGAATGAATAAGGTATTAACGTAAAATCTATTTTTGATAGATTGAATGAATAAAGAGTAATAAATAAAAATTTCGAGGACGAAATTCTTAGAAGAAAGGGTGAATGTAATGTCCTGAGAGTTTGATCATATAGTATATGATAATGATCCTTAGAGAAAGATAATGAACAGGTCAAAGAATATGTAATACTCAAATATAATTGAGTCTAAGTAAATGTTATGAAATAAAACTTATAAGAATTTATTATCAAGAATGGTGAGAGTAGAAAATATAAAACTTATATTAAGGTAATGTGTTGAAGTTATTTAATGAATAGATTTGAGGAAAACCCGAGTAAGGTAGGGTTTCTGTGATTCCGAGGACGGAATCCTTATAAGGAGGGAAGGATGTGACATCCCAGATTTTTAGAAATTATAAATGAGAATTTTATAAACAAAAGTATTATTTATGAGATATGTTGGGTGTGAGTATGTGTATGTCATATATTGTAGAATATGTGAATTGATGTGAAGAGAATGTTATATATTAATTTTAATATATATAAATATTTAATTGAATTATTTATTGAGTTAAATAAATAAATTTTGTTTTGATTATAGAGTAATGTAATTAAGTGTAGCAGATTAATTAAATGAATATTTAGTATTTAATTTAATTAATATAATAATTTTATGTTATAGTTTTAATTTAATTGAGATAATTAAATTAGATGAGTTATGTGATGATTGTTACACAAAATTATAATTAACAAGTAAATATAATTATGGGACAATTTGATGAGATTGATTGATGTTAAGCTATTGATTAATTTAAATAATGAGTATTTACCAAACATGGTCTTGGGCTTTTCAAGTTCAAATTTGTGTAACCTATGTATTAACTAGTAATTAGTATTTCTAATAATTACTAGGAGTTACATATATTATATATTACTAGTATTGTATATTATATGTATATACTACAAGTTAGTATGTTAGTTTTAGAAAACAAACTAAAGAAAGAAGAAGAGAGTTAGAGAGAGTTGTAGGAGAAGAAGAAGAGGAAGAAAAAGAAGAAGAAGGGAAAGTTTTGAGAAGACAAAACAAGCCCCATCATCATCATCTTCATCACTCTCTTAAATTCATACTAATAAGACTATAATCTAAATTCCTTGTTTTAATTATATTTTATGTTCTTCAAAATATAGGATAATGGTTCTATAGAAGTTGTATTGAGAAATCTAGAGAGATAGAGGAATTGAGATGAGCTAGAAGAAGAAGAAGAAGAAGTTAGAAGAAGGTAACTTCTAAACTCTTATTTAATCCTTGATTTTTTTGGGTAGATTTCTATTCTAGGATAGTAGATCATGCTTAATCTGTTTGTATTGGTTTAATCTTGGACTATCAAGAATCAAACAAGAGGATTCAAGAAAGAAAATGAAATGGAAAGAAAATTTGAAGAACAAAATTCGTAGGTTTTGAGTAATTGTGGACATATCTTGTGAAATTCATATCTCTTTGGGTATAATGAGTTAGAAAATGAGCCTTATATCAAATCGAAGATATGGAAGTAAGCTATATTCTGAAAGTGGAATCACATGAAAACTCCTTGTATATTTCTCGCAATCTCTATTTTAGTAAGGCTGGTCCGAAGGGAAAATAATCTGTCAAGAAAATCAAAACTGTTACGGTTTTTGACTTTGAAAAATTCATATAAATTCGTGTGTTTTGAATCTGAAGAAACTTAAAACTGCAAAGTTGTAGATATGGATGTTTACTAGCTAGACACGCGAGATTGAGCCATTTTATGGACCGGATCATGTCCGAAATAAATTGTTTAGCAATGATGTCCAGAAAATGAAATTTTTCTACACTAGTTGATGAATTGCAGAATCTGGTTTAGATGGATAAGGGTCTGACTTTAAGGCCTAGATGAGGTTGTAGTACACTGAGTAAGGGTTAATTTTATATAAAAAGGAACAAAAACGGACATGTAACGAAGGAGATACGTTAAAAACGAAAACAACGTTTTGTTAAAGAAATTGTGAAGATGAGTTTTATAATTATGTTTGAATTAAGATTTTGGGTGATGGTATATTTTGATGATTAAAAATATGTTTTGACATATGTAATGAATATAGATATGTGTTATCATATTCTATGCATAATTAACCATTTAAGATCAAGAGTTGAGATAAGTTAATGTGTGCACATAACGTGCTCGATAAAATGCCTAAAAGTAATAGTGTTTCTAAACTTTGGTATACAAAGTGCCTAACTAATGGCTAATATTGGATATCTAAGTATGAAAAGATGATAATACAAGAATAATAATGGAAAGAAATCGAAAAAGGGAAATTTTTGATTTATGAAGGAAAATTAAACATGTAAACAATGTGTTGAATATGCATTTTTGAAACCAAATTGGTAAAATAAAATGGTGTGGTATATGCACATTAAACTACAAGTGAGATAGTCTAGCATGTGTGGTGATGAAAATGAAAATAAAATCGAGTTGCATATATACAATTACATGTCTATAAAGATATTATAAAGGATAATAAGATAAAGTAAGGTCTTAGAATAAATTTGACCATGAGATTGAGTATTGATTTTATTTATTATCAATCTCGCATACAGTGTAGGTTGTGCAAGGACGCGAAGTATTAGCGTGTTGGTAAAACGCCGGTTAAGGCAAGTCTTTCAGTTCCTTTTTGCTATGTGAACTTGATGATGAACTACTTTAAAATTTTAGTGTATGATGTATTGTATATGTCAAAAGTATGAAATGTGAAAGTCAATCTATGACTATGATGATTGAACTATGAATGTTGATTGAGTAAGGAACTCAATCTTTATAGTTGTTATGTGAACTAAACATGTATGCTATGTTTGTTTATGATTTTTCTTGTATGTTGAGCATGTTATTATGTGCTACGTGATGCATGAAAATTGTTAAATTTTGCTGAGCTGTTGAGCTCATTCTTGCAAATAACCATTTTTGCATATTCAAGAATTGAAGGTAACGTTATGTGCTACTTGATTGTTATGGATCAAAAGTGATATATGAAGATTTAATATCCTAGCTAAGTTGTTATTCTTGTAAACCATGTCTAATGTTTCGAATAATGTATTAATGTTGAATTTTAATATTGTTTTGCGAATGTAAACTATTATAGTATTAAAATAATTCTGAGATATTTAGATGTAAAGGTTGAAGGTTTTGGGAACGAGGATAGTTTGTAATAGAAAATTTTAATTATTCCGCAAATCTCAATGGTTGTATTATCGTTTAATGATGTAAAATTAGAGGTTGAATGTATTATTAACGACCGAAGTCGAGAATTAAATTGTATGAATTTTGGGGTCGTTACAGGGACACTTGTATAACTATTTATAGAAATTAACGAACAGAATATAAATCTGAATTATCATATACTAACATGTTGATAATCAATGAGCGTATGTAATATAAAGTTAATAATTTGTACAGTAATAATATAATTCATAAATATTCTTACTCGTGTCTATTGCATAACGAAAATGCAAAGGTAAGATACTTGCCTGATGTGCTGCTTTACAATTTGCAACATAGTTTTAGCTTTTATATCACGACCTATCAGTAATCAGATCATTCGTTCGATTAATACAACATATTCTATCACATAACACTGCTTATTGCAGTCAGCACATACCCTAATCACATTGGAACATAGGTTTAACAATCATTGAATCTTAAATAAACACATATACAGTCAAAATATCTAAGTTCAGATCAATTTCTGAAACATGTCGGTGTATGACAGCTTAATCGGGTAATTATCAAGTCTAAGACTCTGTCCTGTAACTTAGTATCAGTCATATTATTTTTAAATGACTTATAATAATTTTTAAACATTTATCATAATTTATCATGAAATTTCAAACCTCAGAATCATTATTAAATAATTTAAATACTAAACAATTCTATTATCATTAATATCTAATTAATATTAAACAATTAATGAAACCAATGCCAAAATATTAAAGTCATTTACAATAACTCAGAATATTTTTAAAGTATTTATATTACCCTTAAATAATTTTTAAAACATTTAAAATTATTTTTAAATAATTACCATTAATAATAAAGTATTAATTTTCTATTTATCAAAATATTAAAAGTCATTATTCATAACTTAAAATATTTTTAATCCATTTATATCCTTTTTAAATGATTTTTAAATTATTAAAACCATTTTTAAACTATTTATTTAATATAATTATTAAATAAATTTAATATCTTTAATAATAAGTTAATAATCATTAATTTTAAATTATTAATAAAATTATCCTTTAAATATTAAAAGTTATATTTTATAACTTAAAATATCTTTAAACACTTTATTTTTATTTAAAATAATTTTTATAATATTAAAATCATTTTTAAACTAAATTATTTATAATAATTATTAAACAATTTTAATATAATTAATAATAATTAATTAATAAAATTTACCTTTAAATATTAAAATTTATATTTTATAACTTAAAATATTTTTAAATACCTTATTATTATTTAAAATAATTTTTAATATAATAAAATCATTTTTAATTTATTTATTTAATTCATTTATTAAATAACTTAATTATCATTAATATTAATTTATTAATGAATTTCATCACAAAATATTAAAAGTCATTAAAAATAACTTAAAATATTTTCTTTTATCATAATATAATTTTAAATAATTTTTCATGTAATAAATTCATTTTTATCTAATTTATTTAATATTATAATTAAATAAATTAAATACTAATAATATTTTAAAAATATTAAATATTTATGAAATATACTTAAAATAATTAAAAAACTAATTTTTGGAATTTAAAATAATTTTTAATAATTTATTTGGTATTTTTAATAATTAAAAACTAATTTTTTTCTAATTATTTAATTAATTTTCGAAAAATAAATTAATTAATTACACTCTCTGTCGCTAAAGGTCACCTATAGTGACAAAACTGTCGCTATAGGTGTTCTTCATGTTCTTCATGCAAACCTAGATATTCAAACTTAATTTCGAGGGACCTCCTTTGACCACGATTTGTGATCTGATCATGCTGTTTTTGGACAGGTGGTTAGTCAGATATTGTAGTACTAATACACTACTACAAGATCCAACCACAAACATGTCCAAACAACACATAACCAGCGAGATCTAGGCCCATGAACAAGTTGTCAGAGCTGTTCTTCATTTTCTGGGTTATCCAGAAATGAAGAATAGTTCGACTGCTCATATTTGGGCTTCCACAACTTGTTGTACATGTAATTATTGTGTGATATAAATGTTGCATTGTGTAGCCAACATGTAGGACAAGAGATCTATCACATAAAATCAACAAAAACACAACACAATAATCAGATCCGGACCAGTCAAAGCATGTCAGAAACTTTGCTCTTAGGTTTTCTGGGTTGCCCAGAAAACCGGATCCGTGTTCAAGATACCTGCTTTGACCAGTCACTAAGATCGATTCATTCATTGTTAAGGAGATTTTAAGGCATAAACATATAGTGTAAACTACATACTACAACTTAGATAACAAAACTCCAATACACTGACAGATCAAGACGGTTAAAAATGTTGTCAGGTCGGTTCTGGGCTGTTTCTGGGTTACCCAGAAACACCCGGTCATGGCCGGTCAACGCATTTTGACCTTAAATATCTTGCAATATATGATTGATACGACCCTGATTCAAGTTCTAGATCCTAGGCCATATAACATACTACAAGTATAAACCTTCAAAACACAAAAATCATAAACAGACTGAGATTTACAGCCTCTGACATTTAATGTCAGACCACAAAATAAAAATTTCTAGATTTTGTAAAATACTAAATCCGAGCCTATAGATGTTATGGATCTAACATCTAGCAACCCAGATCACCATTAGACACTACTAACAACATATTCTAACACTCAAACATAACATCTAACAATTAAAAATTGGACAAATTTTTGAGTAGGGTTTATACCTTTACTTTGATCAATTTTGATCTAAGGCTGCTGATTTTTTTTTGATATTAGTGGAGCTCGGTTCTTGACTGATCTTAGGAGAGAATTTCGTAGGTTTTGGGCTTGAGAGAAAAGGTTTGAGTGTTGGACAAAAATTAGTGGACAAATGACATTTTCTCTCTCTCCAAATCTATTTATAATACTTGTGTGCATTGTATATGGCTGATTGCTGGCTGAGTTGCTGTCATTTTAAGTCACAATTGTCAACATAGTTGGTCACCAACTCCAACAACTCTAACACTTGTCAAAATCCAATAATTTAAGAGGGGTAAAATGGCCTTTTTGCTTGGAAATTTAAGGGCATACTTGTCATCCTTGTAAACCCTTAGGGTTTAACCTTTAGGGTTTAACCCTAAGGTTTAGCACAAACCAAATATAGGATTTAACAATTAGGGTTTGCACAAAAATAAAATTAAATAACTTTTAGTTTCTAAAATTTTGAAATTTGGGTTTTCTAATTATGATTAATTTTCTAATTACTTTATATAGGAACTTTTGGGTTTAAAATCACTAATTATAATTAACATTGCTAAAATATCAATTAGGGTTTATGATTTTGATAATTAGGATTATCGATTTATAATTAGGTTTTCTAATTATCAAATTAGGGTTTAAAAATTTAGGGTTTCCAAAATTAACAATTGTAATTATAATACTTGTTAATTAATCACATTAACATAATTACAACCAATCTCGAACTCTAATTTAAATTTCAAATTAGGGTTTTTTAAAATATCTTAGGGTTTTCTAAAAATTAATTAGGGTTTCTAGATTTTTAATTAGGGTTTACCTAATTAATCCACAACATAAATTATATAACACAGTTATATAACAATCTTGTATTGGATCTCAAATTAGGGTTTAACATTATTACTAGGGTTTGGTCATAATACACTGTAATTGACCAACCATTATCAATACGGATATACAGTACATATTCATAGTACTGAAAAATCAAAATATAATTAATATTATATTATTATTCTCATACCTTGACAATAATCCAAAATTAGGGTTTAGATTCCATATCTGATTTATTCTTCATATTTAACCTTAATAATTAAGGTAAAATAATTCACTTAATAACTTGTACTAAAACTCATATAATAAAATAATTATTATATTTATTCTAAAAATCACTCCATATATTATTTAAATAATATATAATTATATTTTTATGGAAAATAATTAATAAAAATATTTCTACTATAAAATTAATTATCATAAGAATATACTTAATAATTTCTAAAATAAAATTATTTGTAAATATTTATGTAATAAATATATTTTTATTTACCACATAAATACATAAACACATTATCTTGTACAAATCCTCATCCTTAAAAATAAAAAAAAAATTTATACGAAAAATTTCTTATTTATTTATATAAAAAATATCGGGTTGTTACAATTAATACAACTAATTGTTATTTCGATTTCAATGATATGTGTAGGGTAATTGGCGAACATCATTATACTTGTGAAGCTTACATACAAGGCAAGTTTCCTAACTTCATTCTCTTTATTGATGAATGCAAGTTTCTTATTCTAAACTTTTATTGTGCAAGTTTTATAGCTATGCTATCTTTATGTCAACAAACTTTCAATTTCTAAATTTTATAGTAAAGTTGAGCAAGCCTATTGATTTTATCATGTGTATGATTGTACAAACTCTTGTAATCTAATTCGTTACATTGAGCAAATTTCACTTTCCTTAATATTATTCGAAGCATATATTGTTCTAATACATCGATTCAAAGGAGATTGTTCTAACTTTGTTGAATATAGTACTTTGCATGCATATCATGTCTACTCAATTATATATTGTTATTATTTGATCTTTGACTTTGATAACCTTGTTCAATTCTATATTGTTGTATTAAACCTTCAAGTAGTAAGTAAACTCTTATTGATTAAACTAGTCTATTATGGAATGGTGTTCTAAAATTCTAAAACCACTGATAAGTTAGTTCTAAGCTAAACTTTCTTTAGTGCGGGAATTCTAAATCCAAACTAAGACGGACAACCCTTACATAGGGGATTTTATACGTGTAACGTTTAGATGTTTGTGCACAATACATGGTACAAAGGGTTGATCCCCCTAAGTACGTTAAGAATGGTTTGTATAGTCTAAATGCTTGTTAAGGTTGGGGTAGTAATACCTAATCACCGGGGACATAGTTCGTGGTCTTAAGACCCTCAAACATTAAAGTTCGAACTTGTTTTCTATTTTTGATTCGTAGAACAAGTTCATTATTGTTCCGCATTCGTTGTTCATTCTCATGTTGTTGTCATTACTACTCTTTATATCAGTGAGCAATTGTTTGGTCACTCTTGCAATTAACACTGCAGCTAAAGTTGAAAGAGTTGATGAGCCGTCTACTAGCAAAGGAAAGGGCAAGATGTCCAAATGTTGAAGATTTATGAGAATTTATTTAAATAAATTATGTTATAAGACTTGTTTTATTTTATGATGTATTCCGTAAACTTATGTAATAATTTAAGGTTAGATTACCTGGGATTGTTTTTAAGATGATGTAACCCTTTAATGGGAAATATTATTGTTTAAGTTATTTGATGTTTTTATCCTTTATTATAGGTAGTTAGATGTAATTATTTTCGATAGTGAGCACAAAATTTTGTGGGAATGAAGTACCCGGATTTGGGGGTGTCATAATATGCTTATGTGAGAACGTATAACATGCATGTATGTTAAAGTATAAGTGCATAGGTGTGTTAGTGTAAGATAGAAACAGGAAGTACAAAGCTCAACCCTGGTCTGGCCAGGGGACAGCGCAGCTACGCCGTCCCTAAGCCTAGATAGGGCGCAGCTGCGCCATCCTGCAGTCATGAATAGTTTCTATTTTTGATCTGATATTCAAAGCATACCTATATGATTTCTTTAGCTTGTATTATATGACCAATATGTTATGTAATGTGTTAAGAAGCATGCTAGGTGATTGAGAAGAATGTTAATGAGAAATTATGACTTTCAAATGTTGAGTCTAAAATAAGGTTTACAAGCTATAAAGCAATAATTGGAAAATACGATGTTTGACTTTATGGTGTCATACAATCTGATTTGGTACATTGAGGATGTAGGATATGTGATATAGTATGTATAAAGCTTACAACTAAGTTAAACATCTATGTGTACGGTTGGACTTACATATATGAGTTTATGAAACTAATGAATATCCTATACGTGTAAATATATTATGTTAGGATCCGAAAGAGGGTATTAAGCTTTACTTTGGTAAACTACGCTTGAGGCAAGTATCCTAAACCCTTGCATTACTTTATTCGACGGATATCGTAAGCAAGTATTTAAGCCTTATCTCCTTGAATGCAAGTTATCTTACTTACTTGTTCAATTGAGCTAGTATGCTTAAACTCTTGTGAAAACTATAATGCATGTTGAACTTGGGATTGTTCTTTAATATTGTGAAAGTGTCTATGTCATTCGATTTGGCTAGACTATATGCATGTTTATAAAACTATCCAAACCAATTGACTGGTGCGAAAATCTTAAAAACTGAGTTGAACAACCCTTATGGTAAGAGGAGTGTATATTGTTGGAAGCCCCAACACACGCGTGAATATTACTGTGGTGTTATGCATAACATAGAGTATTGTAGACTGATCATCTATCGTACTTAATTATTTTGGGTTATTAGTTTAATATTGGTAATTCTAGTAGTTGTTCAATAGTCCTTAGTGACTGCTCAGTATAAATTGTTTATCCAGTTTGATACGTTGATAGCCTTTGAATTCATATATATCTGTTGATCTATATTGAATTATCGTTTCATATTCCAAGGATTTGATTCAAGAATTGTTGATATTCGTTATTCATGATATTACTCTAAAACCCTGAACTATCTTAGAGATAATACTTTGATATTTTAAACTCGTGTTATAAAACTCTTTACCCTTGTTGTATATTACTTGCTGGGTAATTTGTGCTCATTCTTACTTATTTAAAACCTATCAGTTAAGGCGGAACAGGGAAGTGTCCCTAGGAAAGACAAGGGCAAGGGCAAGGGCAAGGCTACCGACTAGCTTGTTCCTTTATGTTTAAAATTGTTATGTTGTATTAAGACTGTCTTCAGACTGTGTTTAAGCTTAAGTAGGATTATGTAATTAGTCTTTATTCGATATTATTATGTAATCTATTAAGTATTGTAGGTTGCGAGACTTGGGGGAATAATTATAATAAATCATTGTATATTATTATAGATTAGATCTTCTGCTGTGAATGTGTGATTTTAGTTATTATTGTATTACTATGAGCACGTGACGAATCAAATTCGAGTGACCAAGTGGCGATCCAAATTTAGGGGCGTCATAGCACTAACCTTGGCGCCGCAGCGCCAAACCGACACCCTAAGCCACTATGAAGTAGCACCGCAGCGCGGCTAATGGTAAAGGGAGTGGCGCCGCAGCACCGAGTCCAGGACTTATGTACTATGAACCCACGCTGCAACGCGAGCTTTATATAGGGAAGCTGGCGCCGCAGCGCCAGCGCTAGGAGAAAGCCAGTAAAGAATTAAAATGCATGTAAAGGAGATGGAAGTTAATTAAAAGTAAATTATAACTTTAATTAACTTGAAGTAACATCCTTAAGGATAAATATAACCTTAAGAATTACAACTAAAGGTTGACAAAGATTACTCGAATGTAAATACAAAGTAAGACGATAAACCGTAATGAATGTTAACCAATCTAATGATTGATTAGATTGAGAAGAAGGGTAAGATTAATTAGTGACCATACTTCATTGTTCATGATGTAAGACCCCAACTTTTATAAATAAAGATAAATTTTTTATAAATATCTTTTTTGAATATTATGGAGTTAATTTGATATAATGTTATAGTTGTGGGTAATATTTATAAATTTTGCAAAGTACGCAAGTTGTTATATAATATTCGATTGGTCGGGGAATATTCGTTTTAACAGGGAATATTCGTACAACGACACAATCATTGGTGGACCCCACAACGGAATTATTGTCGGATTGAGAAAACGACAAAAATATTTTATTAAAAATAACGGCGGAAATTTTACCATTGTTGCTGTTGAACTACTCGGTAGTAAAAGTACAGTAATACGTGTGGTTGCATAGTAGCACACGGTATTGATTATTAATGCTTATGTGAGAAGTCACTCAGTTTGATTTTATTATTGTCAGTTAATAATATGAATTATTTAGCGATAATGACGTTTTGTTTTATTCGTATTATTAACGTAATAAAACAGAAACATCTTTTTATATAAAACAAAATACTTTATTAAAGTTATTCTATAAATAGAATATATTTTATTTTATTTAAAAGATTTTTCTTTAAATATGGACCGTCAGATTAAAGTAATCAATCTGGACCGTTCATGGATTAGTTACTATGCATTCTATTTTTCTATAAATAGCAGCTCATTCCTTCATTATTTCTTACGAATTCACTGAACTCTAGAGAGAGAAACTATAGAGAGAGAGAAGAAGAGTATTCTGCTACTTAACTACTTCCTTACTTCAGCTCTTCTTTAAAACGGTAGGGAATATTATTTCTTTTATATTCATGAAGAGAATTTCTGTTATTCCATTCGTTATTATTCTGTTGGAATAACCAGTATACGCGGTCTACCCTATACTTGGTGACATTCTTCTATTATTCTGTTGGAACATCCTGTCTGTGTGTTTTACACTGGACCTGGTTCCATTTATTATTCTGTTGGAACATCCTGTCTGTGTGTTTTACACCGGACCTGGTTCCGTTTATTATTCTGTTGGAACATCCTGTCTGTGTGTTTTACACCGGACCTGGTTCCGTTTTATTATTATTCTGTTGGAATATCCTGTCTGTGTGTTTTACACCGGACCTGGTTCCATTATTTATTATTCTGTCGGAATATCCTGTCTGTGCGTTTACGCCGGACCTGGTTCCATTATTTATTATTCTATTGGAATAACCTGTCTGTGCGGTCTATCGCATGCATGGTGATTTCTTTTGTTATTCCATTCTTTATTGTACTCAGTTGGTTAAGTTTTGACTTCTATACTCCATGAAATTTGTGGAATATCCTTGATAGTTGCGTTTCATCCAGTATCTTTTCAAGAAAATATTCTTCTAAGCATTCTTGAATTTTACTCCACAATGCAGTATCATGTTGACAATTTGGACGTTGTTAATTCCTGGATAAATTAATTCTTGAACTTGTTTTATTGAATTCTTATATCATTGTCATCATCCTCATGTTTATAAAATGTTGAAAGTCATCTGTGGCATGTAGTGCATAGATGGACTTGGTATGATTATGACCAGGGATTATTCGGTATAATCATGACCGTAATGTTACAAATGATGTGGTAAAAGTCCTCATTGGCCCGTAGTGCATTGATGGACAGTTGTTGGCATGATCATGACCATTAATGAATACACGAATATCCTTGGCCGTAGTGCAGGGGTGATTCGATGATGTGGATTATTTTATTAAGCTGAGTCTCAGCGATCGCAGTGTTGAAAAACCTTTTAAATCATAAAAGATAGTAGAGTTTATTTTCTACTTGACTCTTTTAATGGATTGCTTGTTCCACTGCAGTTAAACTTGATGTCTATTATATTTTATCAGTTTAACATTGTTGAAGGCTAATGATAATTTATTCTGCATTATCTTAGTCATAATATTTCTTACTGGGCTAGTTGAGCTCACCCTTTCTTTCACTGTTCTCTTCAGGAAATGAGAACGTAGCTGGGACAAGTCGGGGTACGGAGTGATGGTCCGAATGATAGTATTAGTTAGTAGTCCTCACTATTCTATGTAATGGTGTGTTAATAAATGTAATGAGGACTCCTTTTGAGTATGAATACTCTCTAGAAGATAATATTTGTATTCAAACTCACAGTTTATGTTTTGTCGTATTGTACACGACAGATGTATTAATCAGTTGTATTTGTATTCTGTACTTTGTATCTGACGACCCAAGATGGGTGATGTATACCTAATTTTTGGGGGCGTCACAGTTGGTATCAAAGCTTAGGGATATGATCCCTGGCTAGGATGTGAGAATAGAACTAGGAGGGGAGAGACGGGAAATTCCTTCGCTAGTATGACCTACCTAAGTTTATTTGCATGGTATTTAATTGGTCTGTCATAACATAAGGATAATATATGACATATCAATTAATTTTTATTTTGTGGCAGTATCTGAAAATGGCATCCGAGAATGTTGAGAATAGCAATGGAGCACAGACGACTGTTGATTCACCACACATCAATAATCATGATAATGTGCATCAGGAAGGTGTCAATCCTCATGCAAACAACAACACTGACCAAATGATGAATGATCAAATGTTCAGAGGCTTTATGCAATTCATGCAACAACAGGTGAAAGCGGCTCCTGTCCACAACGTAGGTGGAAATACTGGAAACTCTCAGGCGGTCACCGCTAAACAGTTTAAGGAGCTGGGACCACCGGAGTTTAAGGGAGAACCCAAACCACTTGTAGCTGAAACATGGATAAAGCAGATCACCAAGATATTTGATGTCTTGGGTTGCTCCGAGGAGCAAAAGGTTCCCTTTGCCGCCTTTATGTTGCGAGGAGAGGCAGATTACTGGTGGGAATCGATAAAGCGTACTCAACCTGCCGCACTGAAGATGTCTTGGGAGAAGTTTCAAGATCTGTTTAACGACAAATACTTTCCCGAGAGTATTCGTCACATGAAGGAGGTGGAGTTCATCAAATTGGAGCAGAATAATATGACCGTGTCGCAGTACGAGGCAAAATTTGCGGAGTTATCCCGGTTTGCGTCCCACCTGGTGGATAATGAAGAAAGAATGACGCGGATGTTTTTAAGAGGTTTGAAGCCGGAGATACGTCAACATCTTGTTTCTCATAAACTGTGTTTGTATTCAGATGTTGTAAATAGGGCTCAGTTGGTGGAGCGCGATAACGAGACAACGCAACCAAAAGAGAGCAGCCGGCAAAATGATAATACCAGTGAGAGCAGTCATCGAAGCGGTGACAACAAGCGTGGAGGGAATCAACAGGCCAGAAATGGTAACCACTTCGGTGGTAATCAGGGCCAAAACAATAAGAATGGACATTTAAGAAGAGGAGATTCAACAATGATGGAAAGATGTCAGCACCAGCACCTGTCGTTAAGGAAGGAGAACGACCACCTATCATATGTTTCAAATGCGGAGGGGAGGGGCACATCAGTCCAAACTGCGCGATGCCGTCCAAAGCATGTTATAATTGTGGAAGAGAAGGTCATTTAGCCCGATTTTGTCGTTTACCGAAGACAAATTCAGCTAGGATGGAGGCACCAAAGGCCGTCCCAGAAAAGTCAAAACCGGTTGTGCAAGGGAGAGCGTTTGTTGTGACCTCCCAGAAGCAAGGAACCCGAATGAGGTCATCACGGGTAAGCTTATCATAAACTCTAACGAAGTCTATACTTTATTTGATACCGGTTCAACCCATTCTTTTATTTCTCCTACTTGCGCTCATCGATTAAATTTGATTCCGGAGAAATTAGACTTTGACTTAGCAGTTGAAACTCCATTGGGAGAAACCTTCATTACATCCACGGTTTATAAGTCTTGTTTGGTTCAAGTTGGTACCCACACATTACCTGTCGATCTTATTTCATTAAAAATACTTGCATTTGACGTGATTCTAGGGATTGATTGGTTAACTACTCATTATGCAAAAATTGATTGTTTTCGTAAGGTTGTTAGCTTTCATATTCCTAATCGACCTATTATGCGAATTCAAGCAACCAAACCATTAAAATCAATCGCTGTCATCTCAAGCCATAAAGCTATTCGTTTATTGAAAAACGGATGTCAAGCTTTCTTAGCTCATGTCACAGATCTAAACAAAAATACGTCAGTTTTGAATGATATTTCTATTGTTAATAAATTCCCTGACGTATTCCCTGAAGAACTTCCTGGCCTACCCCCAGAGCGTGAAATTGAATTTTGTATCGACCTTGAACCCGGTACAAAACCCATTTCCAAAGCCCCATATCGAATGGCTCCTATTGAACTTCAGGAGTTAAAGACCCAACTGCAGGAATTGTTAGACATTGGTTTTATTCGTCCTAGTACTTCTCCTTGGGGTGCTCCTGTTCTGTTCGTGAAGAAGAAAGATGGGAGTATGCGACTTTGTATTGATTATCGGGAGTTGAATCATGTCACCATCAAAAATAGGTACCCATTGCCACGTATTGATGACCTGTTTGACCAGTTGCAAGGAGCACAATTCTTTTCAAAGATCGATCTTCGTTCTGGATATCATCAGCTGAAGGTTAGAACTGAGGATATTCCAAAGACGGCTTTTAGAACTCGGTACGGGCATTATGAATTCCTAGTCATGTCCTTTGGATTGACTAATGCTCCTGCTGCCTTCATGGATATGATGAACCGGGTATTCAAGGAATATTTGGATCACTTTGTGGTCGTCTTTATTGATGACATCCTTATTTATTCCAAAAGCCGTGAAGATCATGAGCAACACTTGAGGCTGGTACTCCAAAAGCTTCGTGAATACAAGCTTTATGCCAAGTTGAAGAAATGCGAGTTCTGGCTGGAGGAGGTAGCATTCCTTGGGCACGTAGTATCAAGTCGTGGAATATCTGTTGACCCGGCAAAGATTGAAGCTATTCAAAGCTGGGAGCAACCTAAATCAGTGACCGAGGTACGTAGCTTTCTTGGTTTAGCTGGTTATTATCGGAGATTCGTGGAAGGATTTTCTCGAATCGCTACTCCATTAACTCAGCTGACTCGGAAAGATACAAAGTTTGGTTGGAGCGAAGAATGTGAGCAGAGTTTTCAAGAACTCAAGAGGAGACTCATTTCAGCACCTGTTCTAACAATACCATCTGGCTCGGAGGGATTTGTCATCTACAGTGATGCTTCGAGCAAAGGGTTGGGATGCGTTCTCATGCAACATGGAAAAGTCATAGCCTATGCATCAAGACAACTCAAGGAATATGAGAGGAATTATCCTACTCATGATCTAGAGTTGGCAGCTGTTGTCTTTGCACTTAAAATTTGGAGGCATTACTTGTATGGGGAGAAAGTGGAGATCTTTACGGATCATAAAAGCCTCAAATATTTCTTCACTCAAAAGGAACTCAACATGCGACAACGACGTTGGCTTGAACTGTTGAAAGATTATGATCATACCATTCAATACCATCCTGGAAAAGCGAACGTGGTAGCTGACGCATTGAGTAGAAGATCATATGCGGGTACAAGTGCAATATTAACAACGCAAAGGCCCATTTTGTGTGACTTGCAAAGGATGGAGATAGAGTTAAAGACTCCAGGGACCCATGTGATGATGGCGAATATACGAGTAGAACCGACTTTAATCGATAAAGTTAAAGCTGCTCAAGCTACAGACCTGGAGCTGATGCGTATGAGGAAGAAAGTGCAAGAAGGTGCTATGCCGGAAGCAAGAATCGATGAAGAAGGAATACTTCGAGTCAACTCCAGACTTTGTGTTCCTAACAACCCTGATTTAAAGTATGAAATCATGATGGAGGCGCACAACACACCGTTTGCAATCCATCCTGGAAGTACCAAAATGTATCATGATCTTCGTCATACATTTTGGTGGAGCAATATGAAGAGAGAGATAGCGTTGTTTATCTCAAGGTGTCTAACTTGTCAACGAGTCAAAGCGGAGCATCAAGTACCAAAAGGTCCATTGCAACCACTTGAAATTCCAGAATGGAAGTGGGAGCACATTACCATGGATTTCGTTACCGGTCTTCCTAGGGTTTCTCAAGGTATTGATGCGATTTGGGTCATTGTTGATAGATTGACCAAGTCTGCTCATTTCTTACCGATACGAGAAACTTATACACTTGAACGTCTTGCTCGTATGTACATAAACGAGATTGTAAGACTGCATGGTATGCCAGTATCCATAGTTTCTGATCGAGACCCAAGATTCACTTCACGATTTTGGGTTAGTTTACAAAAAGCTATGGGCACGGAGTTACGATTTAGTTCAGCATATCATCCTCAGACGGACGGACAATCAGAGAGGACTATTCAAACTCTTGAAGATCTATTAAGACTCTGTGTCTTTGACTTCAAGGGAAGTTGGGACAAGTTCTTACCATTGGTGGAGTTTTCCTACAACAACAGTTATCAAGCAAGTATTGGCATGGCTCCATTCGAAGCATTGTATGGAAGAAAATGTCGTTCTCCAGTATGCTGGGATGAGGTGGGCGAAGCAACGTTGTTGGGACCGGAGTTGGTACGTATGACTACAGAAAAGATTCAAACGATCCGACAACGTATAAAAACCTCACAAGATCGACAAAAGAGTTATGCTGATCTTCATCGAAAGGACGTGGAATTTGATGTAGGAGATCATGTGTTCTTACGTGTTGCTCCATGGAAAGGAGTTACGAGATTTGGAAAGAGAGGAAAGCTAAATCCTCGATTCATCGGTCCATTTTTAATCCTCGATCGAGTAGGAACTGTGGCTTATAGACTCGCTTTACCGCCAAGTATGTCTCGTGTTCATAACGTTTTCCACATATCCATGTTACGCAAATATGTGGAAGACCCGAACCACATTATTGAGTTAGAACCGGACGAAATAGCGGAGGATTTGACGTATGAAGAAGTTCCTGTTCAAATCTTGGATAAGAAGGAACATATTCTACGCTCCAAGGTTATACCTCAAGTCAAAGTTTTGTGGAGAAACCACGATGTTGAGGAAATGACTTGGGAGTTAGAATCAGAAATGAAATCAAGGTATCCTTACCTCTTCGACATACCAGGTACGTACCCTAATTTCGAGGGCGAAATTTCATAAGAAGGGGAGGTTGTAAGACCCCAACTTTTATAAATAAAGATGAATTTTTTATAAATATCATTTTTGAATATTATGGAGTTAATTTGATATAATGTTATAGTTGTGGGTAATATTTATAAATTTTGCAAAGTACGCAAGTTGTTATATAATATTCGATTGGTCGGGGAATATTCGTTTTAACAGGGAATATTTGTACAACGACACAATCATTGGTGGACCCCACAACGGAATTATTGTCGGATTGAGAAAACGACAAAAATATTTTATTAAAAATAACGGCGGAAATTTTACCATTGTTACTGTTGAACTACTCGGTAGTAAAAGTACAGTAATACGTGTGGTTGCATAGTAGCACACGGTATTGATTATTAATGCTTATGTGAGAAGTCACTCAGTTTGATTTTATTATTGTCAGTTAATAATATGAATTATTTAGCGATAATGACGTTTTGTTTTATTCGTATTATTAACGTAATAAAACAGAAACATCTTTTTATATAAAATAAAATACTTTATTAAAGTTATTCTATAAATAGAATATATTTTATTTTATTTAAAAGATTTTTCTTTAAATATGGACCGTCAGATTAAAGTAATCAATCTGGACCGTTCATGGATTAGTTACTATGCATTCTATTTTTCTATAAATAGCAGCTCATTCCTTCATTATTTCTTACGAATTCACTGAACTCTAGAGAGAGAAACTATAGAGAGAGAGAAGAAGAGTATTCTGCTACTTAACTACTTCCTTACTTCAGCTCTTCTTTAAAACGGTAGGGAATATTATTTCTTTTATATTCATGAAGAGAATTTCTGTTATTCCATTCGTTATTATTCTGTTGGAATAACCAGTATACGCGGTCTACCCTATACTTGGTGACATTCTTCTATTATTCTGTTGGAACATCCTGTCTGTGTGTTTTACACTGGACCTGGTTCCGTTTATTATTCTGTTGGAACATCCTGTCTGTGTGTTTTACACCGGACCTGGTTCCGTTTATTATTCTGTTGGAACATCCTGTCTGTGTGTTTTACACCGGACCTGGTTCCGTTTTATTATTATTCTGTTGGAATATCCTGTCTGTGTGTTTTACACCGGACCTGGTTCCATTATTTATTATTCTGTCGGAATATCCTGTCTGTGCGTTTACGCCGGACCTGGTTCCATTATTTATTATTCTATTGGAATAACCTGTCTGTGCGGTCTATCGCATGCATGGTGATTTCTTTTGTTATTCCATTCTTTATTGTACTCAGTTGGTTAAGTTTTGACTTCTATACTCCATGAAATTTGTGGAATATCCTTGATAGTTGCGTTTCATCCAGTATCTTTTCAAGAAAATATTCTTCTAAGCATTCTTGAATTTTACTCCACAATGCAGTATCATGTTGACAATTTGGACGTTGTTAATTCCTGGATAAATTAATTCTTGAACTTGTTTTATTGAATTCTTATATCATTGTCATCATCCTCATGTTTATAAAATGTTGAAAGTCATCTGTGGCATGTAGTGCATAGATGGACTTGGTATGATTATGACCAGGGATTATTCGGTATAATCATGACCGTAATGTTACAAATGATGTGGTAAAAGTCCTCATTGGCCCGTAGTGCATTGATGGACAGTTGTTGGCATGATCATGACCATTAATGAATACACGAATATCCTTGGCCGTAGTGCAGGGGTGATTCGATGATGTGGATTATTTTATTAAGCTGAGTCTCAGCGATCGCAGTGTTGAAAAACCTTTTAAATCATAAAAGATAGTAGAGTTTATTTTCTACTTGACTCTTTTAATGGATTGCTTGTTCCACTGCAGTTAAACTTGATGTCTATTATATTTTATCAGTTTAACATTGTTGAAGGCTAATGATAATTTATTCTGCATTATCTTAGTCATAATATTTCTTACTGGGCTAGTTGAGCTCACCCTTTCTTTCACTGTTCTCTTCAGGAAATGAGAACGTAGCTGGGACAAGTCGGGGTACGGAGTGATGGTCCGAATGATAGTATTAGTTAGTAGTCCTCACTATTCTATGTAATGGTGTGTTAATAAATGTAATGAGGACTCCTTTTGAGTATGAATACTCTCTAGAAGATAATATTTGTATTCAAACTCACAGTTTATGTTTTGTCGTATTGTACACGACAGATGTATTAATCAGTTGTATTTGTATTCTGTACTTTGTATCTGACGACCCAAGATGGGTGATGTATACCTAATTTTTGGGGGCGTCACACATGACCTAATGTGGTATGTTATGTGATCATGTATTATAGAATCCTTAAGGACTCAAAAGAAAAGTGTATTGACTATAGAAGACGCTGAAGGCAAGTGTTTTAAACCCTTGTTTATGTTCTTCTAGACAAGTTTTGTGATTCATGTATTCTACGCATGAATTGATGTATAATGAAATCGAAGCCAATTCCTTCGGCTAGACTAATGTGTTTTGTGGATTTCCTTACAATCTACCGAGCTATTATCAGTGTTGTTACCTTTTGCCAACTGTTTTGGTATGGATTTCAAAGAAAGACTAAGTATGAATAAACAAATATTTTTTCGTTAAACGACAGGCACGTGAGGTTGCCAAAACTTAAACGTACATACGTTTAAAGAAGTAGTGTTGTACAACATAAATTACTATAGGCTGATCACCTAGACGTGCTCGTTAGATATACCGGACTTACGGACTTGGTGTCAGGTTGTCCTTTTCAAAGAAAGAATGAAATTCTCATGGTCTTGGACCGAAATTGATGTTTAACTTATGTTGTTCATTGTTAAACATTTTAAAGAAAAGAGAAGTGCTATTTTGAATTATCGATAGTACTTCATAACTATTGATTCAGTTATAGAAGATATACGATTCATATGATTTAAACCTATTGTTTAATTGAAATTGTCATACTTGCTGAGCTAGTTATGCTCACTCTTGCTTGAATCATATGAACACAGCTAAGACCGAACGGACTGAAGGACCTAGTAAATATAAAGTGAAGGCTAAGAAAAATCAATAAGTTTCCTTTGTAATAGTATAGTACGAATGTTGTAATTATTTGATATTATGACAAAGAATCTATGTAATGGATATAAAGAACCTGGGAATGGTAATATTATTTTGGAATATATATAGAAGACATATTCACTCTTTTGAGGTATTTCAATTGAATGTATGTGTGAACTATAGTACCGTGTAGCACCATCTGTCGGGTTGAAAGATACCCGGATTTGGGGGCGTCACAGATTTGTATCAAAGTTGTAGGTTATAAAACTTAAAGGGGAAAAAGAACCTTAAGCCATAACCTTAAAAAGAGTTAAATAAGTAAAACATGAAGTTAACCCTAAAAATGCATTAAATGTGATATTTGATTTTATTATTCTAATAATGTGTACTAATAAAACTAATTTTTTTTGTTATAGATGGCTGGAGTTAACGTAATGTATAGGGATATACATGTTGTTAGTGAGGAGTCAATGAATCAAGTAGAGATCTTACCGAACCCTGTAGCTGAGGTGCTAGAAGTGGTGGTGGTCGAGTCAGAAAACTCGAAGAATTTAGAACTCATATCCTTGTTTGATGGCATGTCAGGGGAGGAGGTGGAGGTGATGTCGTTTAATACGGTAGCACCTGCAGAAGAGATGACTCTAGGGGAGTCAATAAAGGCGTTGTTGATGACAATATTGGATAGAAATATCCAGTTGGGGAAGGAGGTAAAAGAGTTGAAGGAGGAAGTCCATGATATTTTAGAGGATAAGAAAAGCATGGAGACGATGTGGGAGGAAGAGCACGACGAGAGAGTTTTGGCGAAGGACAAGGTCCACGAGCTAAAACATGAGGTCTTTGAGCTCAGGCAGGAGCTAAAGGCCAAGAAACAGAAGATAAGCAGAATGTCCTATATACATAGGAGTTCTCATAGGGATTTTCAGCGTCAAGTGGCTGAGTATCAAGTAGAGGTAGGGCAGACTCTGCATACTATCAGCCGAGATATTATAGCCAGTCTTGCCAATGCGGACTATGAGAATGCCATAAGGCAAATGTAACCTAGTTAGTAGCTAAAGTAGAGTTAGATATGTAAATATGTTGTATCTATGTAGTGACGTAAAACCCTCTTTTGTATATCAAAGGGTAGTTTTTGTAAATCCAAATTTTTAAAAAGCAATGGCGAGAAAGTAATGTAATCAGCTAAGGCTGTGTAATAACGAATGATGTAGTATTATACTACAAAGAAGTAAATCAATATAAGCCTTTTATGGAACATGTTGTTCAATGAGTTTGAAGTTATTGTTTAATAATGAATAATAACTAACTAATAAGAAGAAAGTAATAATGAAGTGTTATTTATCTTAACAGAAAAATGCCGCTAAGAAGAAGTCAACGAAATCAAGAAGCCAATGTGAATCAACCAGAAGAAGGACCGGTTAACCCGATGCAAGAGTTCGTTAATTTATTAACGGCTGCTTTTAATAGGAATGGGGTGAATATACCCGTAAATCCTGCGGTAATACAGGTTACTACGTTTAAGAATTTTAAAAGTGTTGGTCCGCCGGAGTTCAAAAAAACTACTGACCCCATAGAAGCCCAGACTTAGGTAAAAGAAATAGAGAAGGCATTTGTTATTGTAAATGTCAAAGAGGGGCAAAAGGTTTCTTTTGCTACCTACATGATGAAAGGGAAGGCTAACTTTTGGTGGGAGACGAACCAGGCTAGAGTGGAGGTTATGACGTGGACGAGGTTCAAGGAGATTTTTTTTTGAGAACTACTTTCCCAAGAGTATGCAAGGGAGGATGGAGATGAGGTTTCTAGAGTTGAAACAAGGGGAAATGATAGTTCCCCAATATGCTTCCAATTTCAATGAACTGTCAAGGTTTGCTCCACATCAGGTGGACACAGACGTGAGGAAGGTGAGGAGATTTGAGCAGGGCTTGAAACCCTGGCTCTATAGATAGATATCAGTGTTCCAGAGTAATTCCTTTGGAACCATTCTGGAGAAGGCGATAATTGCAGAGGGTGGTAACGAGGCTCTAAGCCAATACCACAGAGAGAAGAAGAATAAAAATAAGGTGGAAGGGGAAGTGAAAACTGAGGGAGCCAGTGGTAGTGGCAACGGCCAAAAGAGGAAGGGTTTTAACTCTGGGAATACTGGAGTAAAGCAAGAAGATCCTAAGAAGAGGATGGAGACATGCAAGAACTGTGGGAAGACTCAATTAGGAGTCTGTCTCAAAGGAAAGGCGGTGTGTTACAACTGTGGACAAGAGGTGTAATGAGCCCAAAATTCATACAATTAAATTCTCGATTTCAGTCGTTAATAATACATTCAACCTCAAATTTTACATCATTAAATGATAATACAACCATTGAAAATTTGCGAAATAATTAAAATTCTCTATTACAAACTATCCTTGTTCCCAAAACCTTCAACCTTTACATCTAAATATCTCAGAATTAATTTAATACTACAATAGTTTACATCGTGAAACGATATTACAATTCAACATTAATACATCATTCGGAACCTTAAACATGGCTCAAATAATACTAACACAACCAAAGTGTATAAATCTTCAAGTATCACATCTGATTCATGTCTTTCAAGTAACACATAACTTTACCTCGAAATCTTGACCTGCAAAAATAGTTATTTGCAAGGTTGAGCTCGACAGCCCAGCAAAATCTAACAGTTTTCATGCATCAGGTAGCATATAATAATATGCTCAACATACATCTCTTAAACATTGGACTATCATAACATGCAGACTACAGTTCACATAACAAGTATAAAGATTGAGTTCCTTACTCAATCAACATGCTTTACTCAATCAACGTAGTCATAAGTTGACTTTAACGTTTCATGCTTTCAACATAAATATAACACATCATGTTATTTGCAATAAAGACTTAAAACAGTTAATCATCAAGTTCACGTAGCAAATAGGAACTGAAAGACTTGCCTGATTCGTAGTTTATGAATTATGACTTAACTGCTTATCGCTTATCTGCACTTCTTGTATTCCTACACAGTTATATCATTATTCACATTAACTATTAGTCACATAATAATGCATAGTAGCTATAATGTAAACTTTACGCTACATCTCATAACACTCATTTCTAGTTATTTCAGTACAAGTCTTACATTACTATTTACATTTCAGAAATTCCAAGTGTTGACTTCACAACACTTGTCTAACATTCATTGTGTACACTAAGTTATCACATAACGCGTTTGTAACTAACTAATCATTCTCATAACTTTGAATTTATCAATTACATAACACAATTCTGTTTTAACCTTCTTACTACATGTGTGACACATTAACATAACCTTAGACCAAGTGGTAATGTTACTCAAAATCTGCAACAGCAGCAGAAGTCTCTGCCTCAGATCAATGTATGGCGCAACTGCGCCATACACAGACTTGGAACTAACGCAGCTGCGCAATTTTTAGCCTTGGCACCAGCGCAGCTACGCTGGTGCACAGACAAAGGCAAAGTCGGCTATGAACAGTAGCCGACTTTAGCCCAACAAACATGAATTTCACCCATAAAACAGTGAAATTAACATATACAATAAATATAAAACTATCATAAACATGATTGCAAACATATTCATCAACATAGAACAATTTAACAACACTTTTAACTATTTTAATTTCTCATTTTCGTATAAAACTCAATTTTTTTGACATCCTTCCCAAAAATCAACACTATGATTTCAATTCTTCACCAAATCACTTCGTTCAAGTTACATTATCTTCGTTTCTTAATGAACTAGCATAAACAAGCTTCAATTTGCAGTTTAACATACGAATTAACCATCATAATTGGTACCTTCATAAGCCATATGAAAAATATTCTCTTTAAAAAAATTTCCTACTGTTATCCAGAATTAGCATGCAATTTCTTGTTTAAACATAAACTCTAATCATCATAAACACGTATAATCACCATTGCCAACTATATATATCCACAATTCATCAATTTGATTTCACAGAACATAAACTAAAACTATGCCGTATATATATATATATATATATATATATATATATATATATATATATATATATATATATATATATATATATATAATACAAAGGTTAGATAAAATACCTTCACTTAGCTTGAAATCCTTGCTAATTGCAGACCAATCTCTCTCAAATTCTCTCAAGCTCCTTTCTCAATTCTCTCTATCAAGCTCTCTTCTCTTCTCTCTACTCAGTATAGCCAATATAGACTAACTTAAGGGTAAACTAAAAAACTGATATGGTCTAAATAATCATAATAACTAACATCAGTTACTAAAAGAAACGTATATATTATAAATATATTATATTTATTATTTTAATTTATTTTATTTATTTTATTTAAATTCAAAAATTAAAAATCCAAAAGTCATAAAGCTTTGTTTGGCAAGACCCTTTAAATATTAAAGACTTAATATTTTATACCTTGTTTGGCAAAAACTAAATTATTTAATAAACAATTTAGTTTATTATTTATAATCACATATTATTTATTTGAATTTCCATATCCACATTAATCAAATAAATCTGTCACATATTATATTTTAAATAAATTTTCCACTTAAACAATTATCACAAAATTATAATTTCATTATAATTTTTATTTAATAACTTATTATACCATCTTGAATTATTAAATTAAAACAACAATATAACATCTCATGTTATTTTACAACTCTCTAAATTATAAATTAATTTAATTTATAATATTATCTAGTCATAAATATTTACTAATAATAACCACATCAATAAAATATTTATTTCATTTAATAAATATTTTAAATTATAATTACTAAAATCTTGGATTGTCGCATTCTTCCCTCCTTACAAAAATTATGTCCCCAGAATCGAAAATACAGATTAAACAAATAACTCGGGATACAATTAAACCTCACTTTTCCAATATATGAATATATATTTCTCTTCACATCAAATCACATATTTCAAAATATATAGCACATACACATACATACTCAAATTCAAAATATCTCATAATAAGAATTTTAATTATTAAATTCCAATTTTAATAACTTCTAAAAATTCGGGTTGTCACATCTCCTTCCCTCCTTATAAGGATTCCGTCCTCGGAATCACCGAAACCCTACCTTACTCAGGTATTCATCAAATCTCTTCATGGAATAACTTCAACACTTTATCTTAATATAGGTTTTATATTTCCTACCCCCACCATTCTTGATAAAAATTCTAGTGCTTTTTATTTCAAAACCTTTTACTTAGACTCAATTTTATTTTGAGTATTATATATTCTTTAACCCGTTAATTTCCTTTTCTAAGGATCGATACACAAACACTCGGGATATTACATTCAGCCATTCTTCTAAGAATTTTGTCCTCGAAATTTTATTTATTAATCCTCATTCATTCAATCTATCAAAATAGATTTTACGTTAATACTTTATTCATTCATTGGGTTCTATAACCACTTCTTCCCACAAAGATCTTTCTACAATTATTAAACTTTTTTATTAAAAGTTTTACATTATTCTTTGATAACTCAAAAAATTTCTTTTCTCACTTATTCAATATATTTATCACTCCGTGTCGTATTCTACGACTTACTTCTTTATAAGGAATATCATCCTTACCACATTTGTCTTTTAAAATAGCAAGAATTTTCCACAATTGCTCAATAATTGGGAAGCAGTATGAATAACTCAGGAATTTAAAAGATTCCAAATTATGTTGAGGGGTCATAAGACCTTGAACTCTATTCTCGGTTTACTAGTGCTTCAACTCAATCCTTCACACTACAAAACAGAGTGTTTATCAATCACAAAGACTAAAAATACCCTCCACAACGTATTGTACCACTACGTTGGGTCGCAACGTAGTGTTTTGTAACGACTATATGCATTACGCTCGGAACCATTGTCCCCGAAAACATGTCCCCTTATAGGGTTGTTCTCCTCAGCTTTTCAACATCTGAATCCGCACCAAAATAATTTAGTTTGGCATAATTTTTTAATAAACGCTTTAATTTCATGAACATATTTCAATAATCGTCTAGCTGAATCAAATAGCATAGACTTCTACAATAATTCGAACATCAATCGAAATATACATATACATATATATATATATATATATATATATATATATATTCTCATATCTTAAAGAAGCCTCAAAAATCTTTTTATGGCGTCATGATTATGACAGCGTCATACTACATCTCACCATAGTGGGCTGACGATCATATGATCACATCCAACACCAGGTTCCATTGCATTGATGACTCCATCGTTTATCATATCACCTGATATATATAATTAAAATATATTTTGAAATTTTAAAAATCATTTTTTTTCTAGCCGAAACAAACAACATAGACACACGAATAATAGCACTGTTTTAAAAATTCTTTGGTTCACTAGTGTAATCCAACATTTTTCAAAAATCACAAGTACAACCATAGGCACGAAGTTAATAAATTTCGAAAATCTAGCAAAGCTAGAAGATTTGAAAAACCTATGCTTCCATCATCAACTACACTTTCTATAATGATCCATTGCTTAATAAGTCTATCTATTCCTATCATCCTCAGTACTCCATTCACACATAATTATACCCCAGTTCATCAAGCTTACTACACATCGAAAATTCAGGAACTTGCCACAATAATATGAGTTTAAGAACTTATCCTAGTCAGACCATAGTCATCCATTTGCTGAGGGGTTCAAAACATACCATATTATTATGAGTCACGAACATACCATATACATTAGTTTTAAGAACCACGCCTAATCCTAATATTATCTGACTAATCTTAATAGTTTCTAACTATCAAACATACACATGAGAAAAGAATCTCCTTTTCACCACATATACATTGATAGCGCAACACCAACATTTCAATGATTATCAATCTGATAAGCTGAGTGCAAGCACAAAACCCTCGCCCATACAAAGGTCTGTACAACTCAGCCATCACATGAGTCTCAATTGAAATCCCACCCAAGTCTATCTTACTCTTAACTTGCTCTTTGCTCGATACGAATTCCTCGTATCACATTATCTATAACTCCTCATGAGTGTATCTCGTACTATATCATAGTACATCATCTTCATAGCATCAAGCTATAATTATTCAAACATTACAGACCATCTTCCCTTTATAACTTAAACAGATCACGTCGTGATCTTATTTTATAATCATCTCCATTTAAATTCTTTTCTTAACTAGTGATCGTTTTGTTTTACGATCCCCTTTCTTTCTTTTTTTATCATTTACGATATTATTCGTTATCTTTGCTATTGGAGTTAGGAAACTCCCATTTCTTATCTTTATGTCTCTTCAAGATTCTTCTTTGAATTTTCTTGTTTATATAACAATTCTACCTTTAAGAATTTCTAACTTCATTTATATTGCTCAACATTTCATTAGAGTTCCACATTTTCATCATACGTATCCATTTTCTATACTTGGTACACATCGAGTCTCTAATAGTTTTAATATAGTACGCTGAGTAGTTTCCCATAAACAACCAACAAACTAGGTTCCGATTTGCTAGTTCGTATATACCTCCGCTCTATGAAGGAATCGTTTAGCCCAGATATCATACATCAACTATTAAAGAGTACGATTGTACCATACTTAACTATAACTTTTTATTCTCAACTTCTTTACCATTCTCTTTTTATAGACATTGTCTATTTATCATCACCATACATCCTTATTATTGGAGTTGGGTAACCCCACATTCATATTCCTTATAACTCTACGAGATTCTTCTTTGAATCCTCTCACGCATATTCTAATCCCTTCTTTATAAATTTCTTAACTTACTTCTTATTGTTCAAACTCTATTTGAGCTTATTCTTTCATTATATTCACCTTCCTTCTCTAAGGTTATAGCCTACGGTACTCATACCTAAGGTTTATAACCTACAGCTTTGATACCAACTGTAACGACCACAAAATTTATACAATTAAATTCTCGATTTTAGTTGTTAATAGTACATTCAACCTCAAAATTTACATCATTAAATGATAATAAAACCATTGAAAATTTGCAGAATAATTAAAATTCTCTATTACAAACTATCCTTGTTCCCAAAACTTTCAACCTTTACATCTAAATATCTCAGAATCAATTTAATACTACAATAGTTTACATCGCGAAACGATATTACAATTCAACATTAATACATCATTCGGAACCTTAAACATGTCTCAAATAATACTAACACAACCAAAGTGTATAAATCGTCAAGTATCACATCTGATTCATGTCTTTCAAGTAACACATAACTTTATCTCGAAATCTTGACCTGCAAAAATGGTTATTTGCATGGTTGAGCTCGACAGCCCGGCAAAATCTAACAGTTTTCATGCATCACGTAGCATATAATAACATGCTCAACATACATCTATTACACATTGGACTATCATAACATACAGACTACAGTTCACATAACAAGTATAAAGATTGAGTTCATTACTCAATCAACATGCTTTACTCAATCAACGTAGTCATAAGTTGACTTTAACGTTTCATGCTTTCAACATAAATATAACACATCATATTATTTGCAATAAAGACTTAAAACAGTTAATCATCAAGTTCACGTAGCAAATAGGAACTGAAAGACTTGCCTGATTCGTAGTTTATGAACTACGACTTAACTGCTTATCGCTTATCTGCACTTCTTGTATTCCTACGCAGTTATATTATTACTCACATTAACTATATTCACATAGTAATGTATAGTAGCTATAATGTAAACTTTACGCTACATCTCATAACACTCATTTCTAGTTATTTCGGTACAAGTCTTACATTACTATTTATATTTCAGAAATTCCAAGTGTTGACTTCACAACACTTGTCTAACATTCATTGTGTATACTAAGTTATCACATAACGTGTTTGTAACTTACTAATCATTCTCATAACTTTGAATTTATCAATTACAAAACACGGTTCTGTTTTAACCTTCTTACTATATGTGTGACACATTAACATAACCTTAGACCAAGTGGTAATGCTACTCAAAATTTGCAGCAGCAGGAGAAGTCTCTGCCTCATATCAGTGTATGGCGCAGCTGCGCCATACACAGACTTGGAACTGGCGCAACTGCGCTGGCGCAGCTGTGCTGTTTTTAGCCTTGCCACCAGCGCAGCTGCACTGGTGCACAAACAGAGGCAGAGTCGGCTATGAACAATAGCCAACTTTAGCCCAACAAACACGAATTTCACCCACAAAATAATGAAATTAACATATACAATAAATATACAACTATCATAAACATGATTGCTAACATATTCATCAACATAGAACAATTTAACAACACTTTTAACCATTTTAATTTCTTAAATTTCTCATTTTCAAATAAAACTCAATTTTTTTGACATCCTTCCCAAAAATTAACACTGTGATTTCAATTCTTCACTAAATCACTTCGTTCAAGTTACATTATCTTCATTTCTTAATGAACTAGCATAAACAAGCTTCAATTTGCAGTTTAACATACGAATTGACCATCATAATTGGTACCTTCATAAGCCATATGAAAAATATTCTCTGTAAAAAATTTCCTACTGTTATCCAGAATTAGCATGTAATTTCTTGTTTAAACATAAACTCTAATCATCATAAACACGTATAATCACCATTGCCAACTACATATATCCACAATTCATCAATTTGATTTCACAGAACATAAACCAATATATATATATATATATATATATATATATATATATATATATATATAATACAAAGGTTAGATAAAATACCTTCACTTAGCTTGAAATCCTTGCTAATTGCAGACCAATCTCTCTCAAATTCTCTCAAGCTCCTTTCTCAATTCTCTCTATTAAGCTCTCTTCTCTTCTTCTACTCAGTATAGCTAATATAGACTAACTTAAGCGTAAACTAAAAAACTGATATGGTCTAAATAATCATAATAACTAACATCAGTTACTAAAAGAAACGTATAAATTATAAATATATTTTATTTATTATTCTAATTTATTTTATTTATTTTATTTAAGTTCAAAAATTAGAAATCCAAAAGCCATAAGGCTTTGTTGGGCAAAACCATTTAAATATTAAAGACTTAATATTTTAAACCTTGTTTGGCAAAAACTAAATTATTTAATAAACAATTTAGTTTATTATTTGTAATCATATATTATTTATTTGAATTTTCATATCCACATTAATCAAATCAATTAATCACATACTATATTTTAAATAAATTTTTCACTTAAACAATTATCACAAAATTATAATTTCATTATAATTTTTATTTAATAACTTTTCATACCGTCTTGAATTATTAAATTAAAATAATAATATAACATCTCATGTTATTTTACAACTCTATAAATTATAAATTAATTTAATTTATAATATTATCTAGTCATAAATATTTAGTAATAATAACCACATCAATAAAATATTTATTTCATTTAATAAATATTTTAAATTACAATTACTAAAATCTTGTATTGTCACAAGAGGGACATATTTTACCTAACTGTCCAAGTCCGAAGAAGAACCATGGATGCTTCGTGTGTGGATCAATTGATCACATGGTGAAAAAATGCCCAAAGAAGGGGATGGAGGGGAATAAGGCACTAATAGCTGCAAGTTAGCTATTGGTGGTCCAGCTCAAACGAGTAGGCCGATGGCCCTCACTTTTAACATGACGATCTAAGATGCAGTTACATCAGGGGATGCAGTTGCATCTGGGGATGTAGTTACAGGTATTATCCCAATCAACGATATAAATGCTTATGTGTTGGTTGATTCGGGTGCTACTTGTTCTTTTATAGCATGCGAATTTGCTAGACGATTAGGATTATTTCCCGAAAGATTGCCTCTACCTTTGAATATCAAGGTAACAAACGAAGAAATAATTCCTGTTAAAAATATTCATAGGCATTATTATGTAGAAATACGGGGTTGTAAATTATCGGTAGATTTGATACCGATAAAGTTGGGAGAATTCGATGTAATTCTCAGGATGGATTGGTTGTTCAACCATGGGATAATTATAGATTGTCAGAAGAAATGTGTAAACATTAGAACGATAAGACAACCTCATGTAGTGTTCTATGGTAATAAATCGCCAGGACGTTCGTGTTGTCTTACCATAACACAAACTAGGAAATTTTTGAGGAAGGGATGTGTAGGTTATTTATGTCATGTTGTTGATACCCAGAGAGTGGAAGCAATGATGGAACAAATACATTTAGTCAAAGAATTCGTAGATGTATTTCCAAGCAAATTATTGGGTCTTCCACCAGATAGGGAGACCGAATTAGTAATAGATATTGTGCTAAGAGCGGCACCAGTTTCAAGGGCACCGTACCGTATGGCCCCAGTGGAGATAAAGGAGTTGATGGTTCAATTACAAGAGCTGTTGGATAGAAAGTACATTCAACCGAGTGTTTCGCCGTGGGGAGCACCGGTACTGTTTGTGAAGAAGAAAGATAGATCGTTGAGACTTTGTATCGACTACCGAAAGTTGGACAAGTTAACGATAAAGAATAAATACCCATTGCCCATGATCGATGATCTCTTTGATCAGTTGAAAGGGGCAAAGTATTTTTCTAAGATAGATTTGTAAACGGGGTATCATCCGTTGAAGGTTAGGAAGGACGATGCACCTAAGACGGCATTCAGGACTCGTAATGGCTATTACGAGTTTTTGGTGATGTCGTTTGGGTTGACAAATGCACCAGCTGCATTTATGGATATGATGAACAAAGTGTTCAAACAATATTTGGACAAGTTTGTTGTATTATTTATCGATGATATTCTAGTCTATTCTAAGATACCAGAAGATCATGCTGAACACCTAAGGTTAGTGTTGGAGACACTAAGGAAGGAGAAGTTATATGCGAAGTTCACTAAGTGTGAATTTTGGCTAGAAAGGGTACAATTTTTAGGTCATGTTATCGACCGAGACAGAATTTTAGTGGACCCAGTGAAGGTGGAAACAGTGACGAATTGGGAACAGCCAAAAATGCCGACTGAGGTGCGGAGTTTACTAGGGTTAGCAGGATACTATCGAAGATTTATCCAAGATTTTTTGAAGATAGCTACTCCGTTGACTAATTTGACAAGGAAGACAATGAAGTACATGTGGACTGAGAAGTGTGAAAAGAGTTTCCAAGAACTAAAGAAAAGGTTGAGTGAAGCACCTGTATTATCCTTACCCGATAATACAGGGAATTTTGTAGTTTATAGCGATGCTTCGCATATAGGACTTGGTTGCGTGCTCATGTAGCATGGCAAGGTCATTGCGTATGTATCACGGCAGTTAAAGAATTATGAGAAAGTATATCCTACTCATGATCTTGAACTGGCAGCGGTAGTGTTTTCCTTAAAGATATGGAGGCATTACTTATACGGAGAGAAATATGAGATATACACGGACCATAAGAGTCTAAAATATATCTTCACACAAAAGGATTTAATTATGAGACAAAGGAGATGGTTGGAGTTGATAAAGGATTACAACTGTGAAATCCTGTATCACCCAGGAAAAGCCAATATAGTGGCCGATGCCTTAAGTAGGAAGGGTCGGGAAAAGTTGTCTATGTTAACGGCTCAAATTGAGTTAATAACAGAGATGGCTAGAATGGAGTTAGAGGTGAAGTTATCGAGTGAGTCGGGTCAAAAATTGTTTACAACAGAGATTCGATCTACCATTGTAGAGAGAGTCAATAAGGTACAACTCAAAAATGATGAGTGTGACCAGATGAAGAAGCGGGTAGCCGATGAAAAATAATTAAAGTACAGTCTTGATAATGAGGGATTATTAAGATTTGAAGGAAGAATTTGGGTTCTGAATGAGACAGGATTAAAGGAGGAAGTGTTACAAGAGGCTCATAGTTCGAGGTACTCGATTCATCCTGTTAGTACAAAGATGTATTAAGACCTTTGACTAAGTTTTTGGTGGCCAAACATGAAGAGGGAGGTTGTAGAATATGTGAGTAGGTGCTTAACTTGTCAAAAAGTTAAGGCCGAACATCAATGACCCAGTGGCTTGTTATAGTCATTGGAGATTCCAGAATGGAAGTGGGAGCATATCACGATGGACTTTGTGGTGGGACTTTCGATTACTCAAAAGGGGTATGACGTGATTTGGGTAATAGTGGACCGGTTGACGAAGTCGGCTCACTTTTTGCCAATAAGAGTTAAGTTTAACTTAGATCAGTTAGCTAAACTTTATGTTAAAAAAATTATTTCTAGACATGGAGTACCAGTTTCAATAGTGTCAGATCGTGATCCACGATTCACATCAAACTTTTGGAGAATTTTGTAAGAACAGATGGGAACGCAGTTGAAATTGAGTATGGCTTATCATCCACAAATAGATGGGCAGAGCGAAAGGACAATTCAGACGCTAGAAGATATGCTGAGATCTTACGTCATGGATTTTAAAGGTAGTTGGGATGATCATCTAACGTTAGTAGAGTTTGCGTATAACAACAGTTATCATGCAAGCATAGGCATGCCACCTTACGAAGCTTTATATGGAAGAAAGTGCAGAACACCATTTTGTTGGGATGAAGTGGGAGAACGCCCAATGCTAGGACCTGAATTGGTGCAGTAAACAGTAGATATAGTCAAGCTAATACGAATGCGTCTGGTAGCAGCTCAAGACAGACAGAAGAAGTATGCAGATTCGCATCGAATGAACAAAGAGTTTGAGGTAGGCTCGTATGTATTTCTAAAGGTATCTCCCTGGAAAGGAAAGATACGCTTTGGAAAGAAGGAAAAGTTAAGTCCAAGGTTTATAGGACCTTTTGGAATCTTAAAAAGGGTAGGAGAGGTAGCTTACGTGGTAGCATTACCTTCAGACTTAGAACGAATACACAATGTATTTCATGTCTCTGTGTTACATCCTTATAAGCCAGATTATAAGCATGTAATAGAATATGAGCCTATTCATATTGAGAAGGACTTGACGTATGAAGAAACGCCTATTCAAATCGTTGATTGAAAAGTGCAAGTTCTGAGGAATAAAGTTATACATTCGGTAAAAGTATTATGGAAGAACCACGATGCCGAAGAAATAACATGGAAACTTGAAGAAAAGATGAAGAAGAATTACCCTTAGTTATTTGTTTAATGTATAGCGAGATTCTGGGGATAGAATCCTTATAAGGGGGGAAGAATGTAACAACCGAGAAAATTAAATTAATTGTAAAACAATTTTATTTGATTAAATAATGAATTAAATTATAACATATGTTATTATAATGAGTAAGCAAGATGAAGGTTGTTCTATAACCTAATAGTATCATAAAATCGTAGTATTCTGGCTACGTGGTAGAATTAAGGTGTTTGAATTTCTAAGACGAAAATAAAAGTTTTTCAAGAAAATTTTTGAAAAATACTATTCATCAATTTCTGCTCGGGAATTATTTTTAAATTTCTGAGAAATACGTAACGATAGAATAATAAGGAAGGATGAATTATGTAATAATAGTTCAGTTATGACAAATGCAGTTTTTCTCCTGTGTATTAAGTTTGAGAATGTTAAGGAAAGTAAAGATTGAATAAATAATGATCGTATAATAAGCAAGTATTATACGAAGCAATGAATACGAGTATGATACGAAGTATTATACTAGTATATATGAAAGATAGTATAACGTATATGACGAATGATTATACGAACTAGTATACGTAAAAAGTACGAAGATTATACGTTATAAGCATTAATCCTATTGCAATGAACTTGTAGGATTTGTGTAGGAATTAGGTAAGCCCAAGTGCAAACTTGTTAAGGCCCAAAGATTATTAATGCAAGCCCAATGTTAGACCCAGAGTAGTTAAACTTAAGCCCAAACCAAGAACCGGACCCGTGGATCGAATCGATGGGTCACCGGGTGAGAAAAACCTATGGGGCAACCCATTTGGGCCCCATGAGTGACTCATGGCTGGCCACTTAGTGAGCAAGCAAAGGATAAGTGTTGTGTTGTGCAAGTAATGAATAGTAAGGAGGTAGAAATAAAGAGGTGGGATGGCCTAAAGACCCTTATGCCCTCACCTTAGATCCCCTATAAACAGGAGCTTAGATTTCTCATTTGTTGCTTGTTCATTTTACACCAACACCTTATCTTATATTGAGAAAAGTAAGACCTAGATTTTTCCTAACTCAATAAGAAGAAAGAAAGCTTGGAACTTCAAAGGTAATAAACCTCTAGACCATTAATCTTCATCTCTTCATTTGTAGCTATGATGGAGAAGTGATTATTGGTGGAGTATCTTTCATAAGGAGGACCAAGGATGGTTATTAGGGGACTTAAACCTTAATAAGCCATGTTATAAGTGAATCATAAGTATAGAAGTTATAAACTAATGAAGAACATGGAAGAATTATAATTTTGTTGTTGATAGACAAATTGAAAACCATCGTGTGTTAGATGAAATATGTTTGGTTAGGTTGATAGATATATGGAATGAATTCATTTTGAATGGTGTAAAAATCTCAAGTAATGAAGTCATGGTGAAATTTATGAGATTAGACGATAATCGTCGAAATCGTGAAATTCTCGGAATGAAAGTCAAAAGTCACAGTTTAACTCGAAAACATTGGTTTTCAAGGGAGAATAGTCTAAATTTTCATTTTAGAGTTGCGGACTCAAAAATGGTCAAATTCTGACATAGAACGAAGAAACGAGCTTTGAACGTTCACGAACGTTTAACGAATGCTCAATAAAGAACTTAATAGGTGAATTCTGTGTTAATGGATTCAAAAATGTAAGATTTTCTAATGAAAGTGTAGTACATGTGATATGTGAGCTAACAGCTTTTGAACAAGCCAATTCTGACTTATAATGAATAAGTTATGAGCTAGAAAAAATTTACAGAAGAAAAAAACTGTGAAACTTGTCTGACGCACAGGGCCGGCACCGCAGTGCGACCCACAACACTAACCTAGGCACCGCAGCACCAAACCGAAACCCCAAGCCACTGTGAAGTGGCGCCGCAGCGCGGCTAAGGGTAAAGGGGGTTGCACCGCAGCGCCGCTGCGCCGAGTCCGGGACTCATGTACTGTGAACCCTCGCCGCAGCGCGAGATTTAAATAGGGAAGCTGGCGCCGCAGCGCCAACACTGGGATAAAGCCAGTAAAGAATTAAAATGCATGTAAAGGAGATAGAAATTAATTAAAAGTAAATTATAACTTTAATTAACTTGAAGTAACATCCTTAAGGATGAATATAACCTTAAGAATTACAACTAAAGGTTGATGAAGATTACTCGAACGTAAATACAAAGTAAGACGATAAACCATAATGAATGTTAGACAATCTAATGATTGATTAGATTGAGAAGAAGGGTAAGATAAATTAGTGACCATACTTGATTGTTCATGACCTAATGTGGTATGTTATGTGATCATGTATTGTAGAATCCTTAAAGACTCAAAAGAAAAGTGTATTGACTATGGAAGATGCTGAAGGCAAGTGTTCTAAACCCTTGTCTATGTTCTTCTAGACAAGTTTTATGATTCATGTATTCTACGCATGAATTGATGTATAATGAAGTCGAAGCTAATTCCTTCGGCTAGACTAATGTGTTTTGTGGATTTCTGTGATGCCCCCAAATTCGGGTCCCTTCGAACCCCGAATCCGGTCCGCCACGATACTACTATCGTCAAACTATTTATATTTTTCATTCATAACTTAATGAATAAATATTACTTATTACAATTTAGAATATAAATTCTTTCCATTTCCAGGATCTGCACAATGACCCCAAACTTTTATAAGTTTCACAACTTGGTCATTTACTATTCCTTTTTTACATCACATTCGATATTATAAAAATATGCAGAATAATTTAAACTTTTTCAATCTCCTTTGACAATAAATCTTTTATTAATATTTTAACATGAATCAATTACATATCCTTGAATCAAATTATGTTATGATTCAGTCTATTCGAATTACTATATAAGGATTTACATCTCAATTTGAATTTCACTATGTACCGCCTAGTACAACTTCACAACTAACATGTATTACACATCATAAGCTACTATTAAGTATATCTACTAGAACCTAAACATGGTTCAAGTAATAATCTAAATAGTATCCTTCATTGTGAAACTCTCTATTTTGTCAACAAAGAAGCACGAAATCTTTACCGTGTATCCTTAACCTACAAAAGTGGTTATTTGCAAGGGTGAGCTCGACAGCCCAGCAATTCTAATAGTTTTCATGCAGCACATAGCATATAATAGCATATTCAGTTCATGCCTTCATAATCAATTAGCATTTACTACGCATATTACTTCTCACATAACAGGCATATAGGTTTAGTTCACAAGCATATCATCAAAGATCAACTTTCACATTTCATACATATATCATATGCATTTCATATATATCAACATTTGCATAGCATAATATAGCTCAACTAACAGTTTATCGAATTCATATAACAACTAGGAACTGAAAGACTTGCCTAATTCGTAGTTTATCAACTACGACTTAACTGCTTAAAACATATCTGCACTTCGTGTATTCCTACAAAGTTATATAATCATGGATTCATATCCATTAGTAACATATTTCATGCACTTTTAATATAAGAACAATGTTACATTGTTTCTTAACTAGGTTTGTAAAACCTACATTTCACTTTCTCATCGTACTCTTAGAATAGCTAGGTGTGTCTAGGTATACCTTAACCACTCGTATATGACATCAACATTCATATATAGCTACCACATACTTGACTCACTAGGTGTTCAACACCTTTAAAACTCATATAGGTAAAGTTCAAACGTACACATAAACGTTTAACTTAGTTATAATTCCATACCACGTCACCTATCCTATATTTTCATAGCACAATTCAGTTTGTAAGACATTACAAATCCAAACAACATATCATTGCTTAATATCTTGAAAGTATTCCTTTGGACTTAACTTTTGAAAATCATAATTAACATTCATCTCTATCACATAGCATGCTTCTTAACACATTTCATAGAATATTGGTCATATATTACAAGTTAAAGTAATCATATAAGCATGCTTTGAATTTTAGATCAAAAACAGAAACTGTTCATGACTGCAAGATGGCGCGGCCGCGCCTGATTTATACTAAGGAGACGCACGACCGCACGGCTCCCAGTTCAAACCAGGGCTGAGCAAACACTTGCTTGGCCTAGCTTGCCCATCCTTATATACATAACACATATTAACATGTTAAGGGTCCTTTTGCAACTCTCAAGTTTAATCTAGGTCCCGTCTTGATGATTCTAAGTTGGACATCTCAACAAATTAAGGCCATTTAAGGTTATGAAACCACAAAGTCCAGCATGCTTGATTCTTAAACATATAGGGTAGTTATATAACTCATATTAGACATGCTTGTGAGTATTCATATGACTAGCATGGCTTATCACTTGAAAACTTACTTTAAGACATGCATAGTTCATATTACGTCTATCTAGTTGTGTGCACGTATCATTCATGTTCAAAGGCATGCACATTCTATCATGTTTGTACATATAGGCCATGTTTAAAGACCCAAAAATTACTAGTATGTCATCCTACAAGTTCAGAAGTTTAGACAACACAATGCTCATGAATAATGTTTTCAAAACGTCTAAGTTTTTTTTCTTCAAATCCATGTCATGACAACCTAATCATGCAAGGCAAATTCGAATCATATGTCATATTTGTACATGTTTCTCTCTATGTCAAATTATAACCACTTCATGCTTTAATACTTAGTTTACAAAAGATAATGAAGTTTGCCTTTGAAATCATTTTATCATGAATGATGTAGTATGGCACATATAAGACAACTTTTAAAACTCTTATCATAAGTAACTAAGTCATGTACATCTTCTCAAGTTCAGAACCTACCTCATGTTGCATTCATGCACCTTAGTTCTAATATATCAAGTTTTTCTTGAAAACTTCTCTAATACAAGGTCTAACAATTTTGATCCTGAAAAAGACACAATAAACATCATATCATGCTCATTTATATTTGAACTCGATCATGTATATAAACCACTAAGTTCAGAACTTGTAAAACATAAGTTTCCACAAGGTTTGTCTTCAAAATCTTTAAGTCTCCTTTCAACACATACTAAGTCATGCTAATGTTTTCTATTATTAACAAGGAAATCTTATATATATCATGTCTATTCTCATGCATTTTCATGTTATATCACTTAGAATAACATATTCATCGTCGGGAGCACTATACTTGCGTATGTGCTCGATTGACGCCCTACGATCGCCTTCGAATACGTAATAGTCACAAAGATGACTATTTTGACCCTTCCTAACGACCTCAAATTGAAAACCTTAAAGAATAAAAGTTGTAGGTCTATTCGTCCGCGTTTTGGATCATCTTGAATCACCTTTATCGGAGTTCGTATAAAAATGTTATAGCCATTTTACTACAGGAGGTCAAAATTGTCACAATCAGAACACATGGGGCACGACCGCGCCCCTTTTCCTCACAAATACCGCGTGCCCGCGCCATTGCCCATCCCCCAGATGTGCGCCCATGCGCCTGGGCCACGCGGCCGCACGAGGCTTGCCCATATTACAGTTTCCTAAATGTTTTTACTTCAAAACATCATAACTTCTTCATTTTAGGTCCAAATCAGTTGGTTTTCGATTCGTTGAACTCGTTAAACTCTTAGCTACTCATCTGGAGACTAATTATAACACTTCAAAAATATTAACAAACCCAAATATTAATCCAAAACTCATGTTCATACTAAATTTTCATATTTTTGAAAAGTTTAGCGAATTCATTCACCACGAATTCGTTTCTCAACCAAATTGATCCGTTTAACTTCCATTGTTTTCGTATTGAACTATATTAACAACAACTAACAACAATTCAAGGATTACATCAACACTTAGCCATCAATTTTTGGACTTAAAAGTGACTATTTCATGACATTACTAAGAAATTGAAAAACTTTGAATTCAAGAACATATATAATAGAATTGTTACCTCTTGAAGCTTAAACTTGCTAATCATAGTTCTCCAAGTCTCTGCTTTCTCTCAATTCTACCAACCTCTTATAGCCAAATTCTCAGACAAACTAAACCCCATAAATGAGAAGAAGGAACTCTATTTATAACCAATTCTAGTACTCAGTTATTGACTTTGCACAATGAATTAATCTAAGGGGAGGAAGAAGAAGCCAGTGGATTTGAGAAGAGTTGGTTACCAACTCCACCTTCCTCCATCATCAGCTCTACTACTTAGCCTTTGCCGAGCTTAAGCAACATAGAGGAGTAGGATAGGCCAATGGCCTATTTAGACGGTTGTTTAATACTTTGGGGCAATGAATTTGGGACATATAATATTACTTCCTCATTTATTAGTAAAAATGGGTCTCATTCTACCAAAGTTAATTCCTTTTGGGCTTATTAACTCAATTATAATGATTTAACATTACTACACTAAATTAAGTTGTGGACACATATATACACATATATATGTACCTACCCACATATAGGAAGTATACTTATTTTTTAAATATACACCAATATAAATCTTATATCCCATGTACATTTGGGTTAGTTCAAATAATATTTTAATTGGATTAACTATCATTCAGTTGGGTATTCCCAATCCCATTATTTCCTATCACATATAAATATCATAATGATCATCATTAATTCTCTTTTAATAATTTCAGTTAAACCTTTAGTCTAGTTTAACTTTAATACTCAGACCACACAAGGCTCATTTATCTCATTTACTGGAGTTATATAACTCAAGCTCATTATTTCTTCAATAAAATATTAAGGGTCTAGGCCACGTTTGACTTTTCCCCAATTCCACATTAATATAAAGTTTAGGTCACATTTTATCATAATGCTAATTTATTTAGCTTACTTAAATAATTACATACTTTACACTTAGAATAATTAATATTTATTCTATTATTTAAATTATACACTATACGTATAATTATTTGATTGTCCCAAGACAACTTCTTCAACCATTACATTTAGCCACATCTCAAATATTAATCTAATATATAAATCTCTAACCAATATTTATCTAAAGATATATCGACATTCTTCTCTCGTCAACAACGTACGTATATACAAGTCCAAACCTAGCACACATCGAGTCTTTAATGGTATTCAATATAGTACACTAAATGGTTTCCCACAAACAACTAACAAATTAGTATCCGTCTCGTCTACAATATTTTCACAGTGAGTTAGATCGGTTACTAATTCGTATATACCTCCGCTCTCTGAAGGAATCGTTTAGCTCAGCTTCTATACATCCACCATTAAAGGATATGATTGCACTGCCTTAGACTTGATACTTACTCGTACATACACTCAAGAAATTAGTGATTATCAATGATATTTTAATGTCACCAACTTACTATAATAAAATAATTTCACATAAATTATTTAATCATCAATAGATAAATTTTATCCATCTTCTTACTAATTTCTCTCTACAATATATAATAAATATATAATAACGATATATATTTATTACACACAACATCACTTATCACATAGCTCACAATACCACATACGTCGTAACACACTTAAATAATCTGGTTCGAACCCATCTCATGCTTTAAGAATTTTATTCACTAAATTTTTATTTTAATATTTTCTAAAAATTTGGGTTCTTACAATTTCCTTATAATCTACCGAACAATTATCAATGTTGTTATCTTTTGCCAACTGTTTTGGTATGGATTTCAAAGAAAGACTGAGTATGAATAAACAAATATTTTTTTGTCAAACGACAGGCACGTGAGGTTGCCAAAACATAAACGTACATACGTTTAAAGAAGTAGTGTTGTACAACATAGAGTACTATAGGCTGATCACCTAGACGTGCTCGTTAGATATACCGGACTTACAGACTTGGTGTCGGGTTGTCCTTTTCAAAGAAAGAATGAAATGCTCAAGGTCTTGGATCGAAATTGATGTTTAACTTATGTTGTTCATTGTTAAACATTTTAAAAAAAAAAAGAGAAGTGCTATTTTGAATTATTGATAGTACTTCATAACTATTGATTCAGTTATAGAAGATATACGATTCATATGATTCAAACCTATTGTTTAATAGAAATTATCATTCTTGTTGAGCTAGTTATGCTCACTCTTGCTTGAATCATATGAATGCAGCTAAGACCGAATGGACTGAAGGACCTAGTAAAGATAAAGGGAAGGCTAAAGCAAATCAATAAGTTGCCTTTGTAATTGTATAGTACGAATGTTGTAATTATTTGATATTATGACAAAGAATCTATGTAATGGTTATAAAGAACCTGGAAATGGTAATATTGTTTTGGAATATATATAGAAGACATATTCACTCTTTTTAGGTATTTCAATTGAATGTATGTGTGAACTGTAGCACCATGTAGCAGCATCTGTCGGGTTGGAAGATACCCAGATTTGGGGGCGTCATACTACGGGCAAAGGATATTCGTTAGTATCACCAGTGGTCATGATCATGCCAACAACTATCCATCAATGCACTACGGGCCAATGAGGACTTTTACCACATCATTTGTAACATTACAGGTCATGATTATACCGATACATAATTCTTGGTTATAATCATACCAATCAATAGTTCATCTATGCACTACGAGACAAAGATGAATCTCATCACATTTTAAGCATGAGGATGATGACAATGATATAAGAATTAATCAAACGAAATCAAGGATAAATATTAAAGATTTTTAATTTATCCAGAGTTTAAAAATGTCTAAATTGTCAACATGATAACTGTTTTGTGGAGTAAAATTTAAGAATAATATTCATGTATCAAAAATAATTTGGACAAAAAAAATCAATTTTTTTCATGAATAGTACCCTGGGTGAATAATATTTCGTGAATAGTAACATGTGAATAGTATCCCGGCATGAAAAGATTAAAATTTAACAAGAATGTTCATAAAAATATTCTTGTGAAACGATACTAGATGAAGCGCAAATTTCAAGATATTCTACTAATTTCAAGGAGTATATAAGCAAAACTTAACAAAATGATTGTAGAATTCAGAATCTAAAATGAAATAATATTACTTACATACTACAAAGTATGGAAGAAAATATTATTTCATACGAATATTGAATAATAATAATATCTTTTACCTTAAAAAGAGAGTACTTCTGACTGGTATGGCGGGGATATTCTTGAAAAAAATTTGCACTGTTTTCTACACTCAAATCTTCCTTAAGCTCTAAATAAGTACACTCAATATTATAGAAGAAGAACTCTCTTATTCTGATATGATTTTTAATTCTAAACTAAGCATCCTATTTATACGAGAACGGTAGGGCACTATTTAAATTTAGAAAATCACAAGTGCACAATAAAGGATTCACGGGCGCAAATCATCCGTATACAATTTGGAACAACCAATAAGGGAGTACCCTCTTTTGAAGGTAACTAGCAAATTGGGAGATGTAGACCAATGAGAGAGCACCCTCTTTTGAAGGTAATTAGCAAAGTGGGATATGTAGACCAATAAGAGAGCACCCTCTTTTGAAGGTAATTAAGGGCTACTCTTCCGTAAATTAATATGCATAAATCAACTAGAACAAATACCAATTTAACAAGATAATTGAATAAACATCTTCCACTTATCAATTATTATTCTTATCTTTAATCAGCACAATCTTTCAATAATTATTCATTATTAATATTATAACTCATAATATTAACAACCTGATCATTCCTAGGAACGAGAGGGTTTTCCGATAAGGACTTCTCCTTATTAGCGTGCAATTAGGTGACCAAACCCCTTTCCTCGACAGAACTTTTTAGACATTATTAATAATGCAAATAATAATATAAATAACTTTGTCGTCTTAATTATTGATTTAATAATATAAAATATTGTGCAGATGATACTGTGACAATAATTGAATCAATAATATGAGATACTATGTATCAACTACTGTGACAATAACTGAATAAAACTGAGTGGCTTCTCACGTAAGCATCAATAATCAAAAATATTGTACAATACCATGTGCTACTATGCAACCACGCGTATTGTTGTACTTTTATCAACGGGTATTTCAACAGTTAACGGTAAAAATTTTGCCGTTATTTTTATAAAAAGTTATTTCTGTCATTTTCTAACTCCGACAGTAATTCTATTGTGGGGTCCACCAATGATTGTGTTCTCGTAACGAATATTCCTTGATAAAACGAATATTTCCCGACCAAACGAATATTTTATGACAACTTGCTTACTTTGCAAAATTTATAAATATTACCCACAACTATAACATTAAATCAAATCCATACCTTATTATTCAAAAAGATATTTGGAGAAAATTAAATCTTTATTCATAAAAGTTGGGGTCTTACATGTTATGTGTTTGATTATTCATAAAACTTGTTTAAGAATTGAGATTTCTAAGTAAATCTTTAAAGGGAGTTTTTCAAACTTATATTCCGCTGCATATAGATAATCTTGAATAATTAATTATCTGGTAACTCTCAAATAAGCAATTATGATTGAATTTTTTTAAAGATCTATTTAACCCCCCCCCCCCTTCTAGATCTATATTGTGCCTTTTGAGAAATAACACTAAGCTTTCTGAATCATCTTAAATCACCTCAATTAGAATTTGAACGAAAGAGTTATGATCAATTTACTAAAGCATGTCGGAGTTGATTTTTTCCAAGACATGACCAACACTTAGGATCCCAAAAATGTCCTTGGGGCAGCGCCTAGGCACCCAAGGTCAGGGTTTGAACGCCGAGCCCAGCGCCTAGGCGCTTAGCTATGTAGCCCAAACTCAAATTTCCTTCAGTTTCTCGCACCTACTTCGTTGCTCCATAACTTTGTCATCTGATATTGGAATGAGTTCGTTCTTAAGTCATTTTCTTCTACACATCCCCTCAGACGAAATAATTTTTAATTTTCTTTAATTGGTCAAAAAATTGGCCCGAAAGTACCCCGGAAGCCATTTTTCGCTGAAAGACGTTTCAACGTCGAACTTTCTATACGTCACAACTAACTCATCCGAAGTCGAATTGAGCTCGTTCTTAAGCCTAAGACTCATGTTTTCTACCAACTACAAAACCCCCAGAAAGAAAGAATTTTTCGAAAGTGTTAACTACCCGTAACTTGTCCTGAAAAGGGTACCAAACTAGGATTTTTCACGCTTGACATTTTTTACGAAAAATTTCGTCATAACTTCCTTATGGCATATTTTTCCTCCGTTCCACTTGAAACTTTTCCATAACTTCCTTATCTAAATATCATTCTACCCAAATTTCAAAAATAAATCCATAAACAATACTTTTACGAGTCTGATTTAAGTCCTCTACGAAGTTCGTTTTTATCCTCATGCGCTTAAGATTTTAGTTTTCGTTTTAACTTTAATACATATTGTAATAACCCGATATTTTCTATATAAATAAATAAGAAATTTTGCATATAAATTTTTTTATTTATTTATTTTAAAGGAGGGAATATATGCCAAGTAATGTGTATGTATATATGTGATAAATAGAATTTATTTATTACATGAATAATTTCAAATAATTTTATTTTAGAATAATTAATCATTTTAAATTATATTCTTATAGTAATTAATTTTATAGTGGAAAGGTTTTTATTATTTATTTTCCATGAAAATATGAATATATATTATTTAAATAATATATGAAATGATTATTAGAATTATTATAATAAATATTTTATTATATGAGTTTATTCAAATTAGTTGAGTTAATTATTTTAATTTAACTAATTATGGTACGTATTTGAAAGAAATATCAGATATGGAATCCAAACCCTAATTCTGAATTTAGAATAAGGAATGAGAATAATAATATTATATTAAATAAATTTCAGTGCTATATATATATATATACAGTATGTGTGTACAGATAATGGTTGGTCAATTATGGTGTATAATGTCAAAACCCTTGTGACAACCCGAAAAATCGGATTGTCAAGAATTTAAGTTAAAGAATTAGTTATTAATAAAATGAATTTTTATTAATACTATTATGTGCTATGTGTTTATTAATCGTTCTATAACCTAGAATGATTATTAATCGGGAGGATTCTGGCTACGAGCTAGATTGAACGAGTAAGAATTTTCAAGACGAAAATAAAATTTTTCCGGGAACAAAATATTTTTCGGGGAAAAAGACGAAATAGGCACTATTCACCTATTTCTGCTTGGAGATTATTTTTGAAATTCTGAGAAGTTCTGGATTACGTTTAATTCTGAGACGTGATGGAATATTCAATAATATTTCAGTTATGGCAAAAACGAAGTTTTCGCCTGCAGACTCAAAACCTAAGGGTTAGGGAAAGTGAGTTCCGAGAATTTTATGATCGCGTATAATAACTAGGGTTATTATGCGTGAGAAATACGAGTATGATACGAGTTATTATACGAGTATATTACGAAGATTAGTACGACGTATAATACGAATATCGTACGAACAATATACGAAGAGAATACGAGCATACGAGAATGGAATGCGTAGAATACGATTAGTCTTAATGGACTTTGTGTTCATGGATTTTGTAGAATCCAATTGGACTTGGATTATGTCAAGCCCAATGATTTATGAAGTTAAGCCCAAGTTAGGCCCAATAAGAATTAGGGTTAAGGCCCAAACCAAGAAAAGAAACCGCGGATCGAACCGATGGGTAAACGGATGGGTAAAAACCATTGGGGCAACCCATGGGGTGACCCATGGGCATGTGGGCCGGCCACTTGGCCACCAAGTAAGGGTGGTGGCCAAGTTAACTTGGTGGCTAAGTTGTTAAGGAGGTGTGAATAGTAAGAAGGTGGAGGGGAAATGACCAAAATGCCCCTAACCTTGAAAATCTATAAATATGAAGCTTAATTTCATTTTTCTAGGATTTTGAAAATCCTAGAACTTGAGAGAGAGAGAGAGAGAGAGAGAGAGAGCTCGGTTGGAAGAGGAAGAAGAAAAGTATGAGCATGAAGGCTCGGATCAAAAGTGATCGTGAAATAGAAAAGCTAGCAAATCGCCGGCTTTGTCTAACGGAAGAGAAATAAAGAAGAACGGTAATCTGAACCCTAGTTTCTTCTACTATTTTCTTTAAGTATAATATGTTTAAAACATAACTTAATGAGAATAAGGAGTAAAAAATGTTAGTAATGATTTCATATAGTTGAAATCATGAGAAAATAAGAAATAAGAAATAAGAAATTTAGTTTATAAATTTCTTAAGCAAGTATAAGATTCGTGAGGATTTTGAGCGATCCGAACGAATATTATGAACGAGTAGGTGAATTAAGTAAGGAATGGTATTCTATAACATCAAATTCCAATAAAAAGTGAAATCGTAATCCAAAATATCGATTAAAAACGAAGAACGCGAAGAACACGCGAAAAACGCGTAGAACATTGTTGATGGACAAATTTAAAACCATCGTAGTGTAAACGTTGTTGATGGACAAGTTTAAAACCATCGTGTATAAGTTAGATGCTTATTGCTTGGTTAGGAACGTTAGAAACGTTCATGAAGAACGGATTTAAATTGAGCTATAACGAAGTTATGGCGAAATTTTCGTAAAAGACGAACGAGAATTAGAAAGTTAGTAAATGAACTCGAATGTGTAGGGTTTCATAAGAATGTAAGAGAACGTATAAAACGTGAGTCATGGACTCAAGAACGAACGAATTCCGAGTTCGAATGACCGAATTACGGACGAACGAACGAAGAACGTTAAAAGCGTAAAATGAACGAAGGGCTAAGATTAAGCCAATTGAATGGCATGTTAATGGATGCAGAATGAAGTTTTGTCCGAGGCATAATAAAGTACGTAAGATAAGGAAGAGAATGGCTTTGGAACGACCTCGTTCCGAGTTATAACGAAGAAGTTATGAGATCGTAAAGTAAGCATCTCAAACTTGACTTAACACTTATAAAAATTTCCTAGGGTTTTGTCTTGGCGCCGCAGCGCGGGAAGGGGCGCTGCAGCGCGAGAAGTGGCGCCGCAGCGCGAGAGGGGGCACCGCAGCGCGAGAGGAAAAGAAGGACTTGGCGCCGCAGCGCCAGTCCGGGAAGGAAAGAGAGAAAGGTGTGTCGCGCCGCAGCGCGAGAGGAAGGGAAGGGCACGGCGCCGCAGCGCCAGTGCAAGGCACTGCCCAGAAATGAGATTTTTAGTTCTCAGATACTGGGGGATGTACAAGAAAGAAGTATGAACATATAGTTCACGTAATGTAATACTTAGTCAAGTGTTTTAAACCTTTAGCAAAGGTTGAATGAAAAGATTAAACGAGAATAGAAGACAAAGAATGTTGATGCGGGTTACGGAACCGATGTCCGGGGACCGTAGTTGCGATAAACAAACGTGAAGGATTGCTATGGTTGTGATTCCTTAGACGTTGGTTGACGATGTTAATGTATAACATTTTGATGTTATGACATGGCATTGAGAGATGAATGTAAAACGTATAGACGTTAATGAAGGTAGTAAGTAAGATACGAATGGTATCAAGAGAGCCGTAACGAACGGTAATAAGATTACTGAAAGCCGCATATAAGTCGGGTGAGAATGATAGAATGAAAAGTAAGCGCTGAACACTTTAACCAGCGTAAGGGTTGAGTGTAAGCGAGTGTTAAACGGGCAGAACCTACACCATGTGTATGGTTGAACCGTAATGTAATGAAGAATGTTGATTAACCGTGAACGGTGAAGGAACTAAATTAAAGATAATAACGTATAACGTTAAGAAGCCGAGTTAATAAGTATAACTTGGACAATGTTCCGAGTTGAGGGAACCGGACGTTGTAAGATATGAATAAATTCATATGAAATGTTTAACGCTATGGTCTCATAGTATTGACAATGAATGATTGTTCCGAGTATACAAAGGATTGTATGACTTAGACGATAAAGAATGATTCCTGAGGTATGGCATTTAGTTGCCAGAAAGCCATAAGGAATAAGAAGTTGACTTAACGAACATTATAGTTTAATGGTTCGGATAAGTTAAGGTAAGTTAGGTGTAGTACAATCGTAACCTTTGATGGTTGACATATGGGAGCTGGGCTAAACAATTCCTTCAGAGAGCGAAGGTATATACAAAACTGGCAACCGATCTAACTTACTGTGTGGGCAGTGTAGATGAGACAGGAACTTGTTTATTGGTTGTTTGTGGGAAACCACTCAGAGTACCATATGGACTACTAGCATAGAAGCGATGTGTACTGAGTCCTAAGAGAAGTATAAGAAGAAGATAAGAATGTAAATCATCAAAGATGATAAATGTATGAATAAGACATCTCAGTATGTCATAAAGCCGTAATCTAGTAATGAAAGTTAGTCGCGTAAGCTTAAATTACAAGAACGCGAACCTTAAGAAGTAAAGTTAAGTAAACCAATGCGTAAGTCAAGTATATGACTAATTGGTGTACGTGTTATTTCCTTATGTGTTATATAGGGATTTGGAATGAGCAGTTCAGCGTAAACTATAAGCTGTATCTATGCGTAAGGCAAGTTTCCTAACTTCATTCATATTTTAAATGAATGCTAGTTTCTAAAACTTCTCAGATGTTGAACTTGAGAAGTTCTGTCTATGTGCGAATGTGTGATATTTGTACAAGGTGGTAGAACGTATAAGGCCTTGTGCCACAATTTGAACACTTCGGTGTTTCTGTGAGATGAACTGTTCTATGTTTGAACTGTTCAATACAAGTATGTTCGGTTTATACATGAACCATTACTGTTAAGTCTGTGCTATTGATTCTAGCCAGACCGATTGTGCATGAAAAAAAGTAGAGAATGAAAGTATTTCAAAGTGCATGTGACTAATGTTTTAAAATGATAGGAATCAAGACTATTCCTATTATTCAAGCTGCTTCATAACCTTTGTTCAGTTATTGAAGTTCTGAAGAATGTTTACACTCTTGAAGTTGTTTGTTCAACTGTTATGACTTGCTGGGCAATTGAATGCTCACACTTGCTTTAAATAAAAACATTTTCAGCGAACGAGGTTAGAAAGAACTTAAGGATCCCGTAAAGATCAAGCTGAGCGGTATTCAGACGAAGTGCCATTCATTATATGAATGTGCGTGAAGAGCAAGTGAAGACTTGTAATATAAAATGATAGAATTAAACTATAAACTAGTTTAATGAACAGTTATGAATCCTTTGTGGCGGATGAAAGTCACTCGTATAAGATGTAAAGAATAAGGTAATTATCATTATTTGTGATGAAAGAGGTTTTGTGGTTATAGAACCTGGGATTTTAGAATATATGTTATTATATTTTAGTATATAATGATGTATGATTGGTAAGATGTATGACAGTGACGCACGGAGTCCGGGTCTGAAGGTAGACCGGATTTTGGGGCGTTACAACCCTAATATTAATTTGTTAAACCCTATTTTAAAACTCAATGACGGTGTAGTAATTGTGTTATATGATTTATGTTGTGTATTATTAGATTTAATATTAATTAGAGAATTAAAACCCTAATTAATATTTGAAAACCCTAATTGTTAGAAATCCTAATTTCTAAATTAGTAACCCTAATTTGATAAAATAAAACCCTAATTGGTAATTGTAAGCCTTAATGCTAATTATGGGATCTTAAACCCTAAATGTTCAAGTAATGTAATTAGAAAACTAATTATAATTAGTAAACTCTAAATTACATTTTTAGGATACTAATATTTTTATTTCTATTTTTTTTAAGCCCTAAATGAAATCCTAGAATTTTTTAATTTTTTGGAAAATCTTAGGGTTAAACCATAAGGGTCAAATCCTAAGGGTTTGCCAAGATTACAAGTGTGCCATTAAAATTGCTAGCTAAAAGACATTTTTGCCCCTTTTGCATTTTATATTAGGAAACCTGCAAATCTAGCTAAGATATGTAGTTGTTGGCCAACCCTAAGCTTAGCCATGTGCTACAAGTTCAGCAACTTAGCCAATCCACCAGCCACATACAATGCATACAAGTCTTATATAAGATCAAGAGAGAGAAATGTTACTAACTTTGCTCATTTGAACACATACACTCATCCTAGACCTTCTCTCTCTAAAACCCACGAAATCCTAAGGTGTTTCAGTCCCCAAATCAAGCCCCACTAACACACATAACAAATCAGTAGCCAAGAAATCAGAATTTGTTCATAGTGAGGTATAAACCCTAAACAAAATCTGACTTTTGATCTTATGTTAGATGTTAGTTTTTTTGTGTTAAACATGTTGTATGTAGTGTATATTGATGATCTGGGTTGATAGATGTTGGATCCATAACATCTATAGGCTCGAATTTGTCATTTTTCAAAATCTGGAAAAACTAGAATTAGTGTCTGACAACTGAATGTCAGGGCTTATAGATCTTTGTATATTATGTGTTTTTGTTGTTTTAAGCTTTGATCTTGTAGTATGCTATGAGATCTTTGATCTGAAACTTGAATCAAAGTCAGATCATAAACAGATTGTAAGTTATTCTTGGTCAAAGGCCGTTGACCGGTCATGACTGGGCAAATCTGGGTAGCCCAGAAACTGCCCAGAACGTTCTGACAGCATGTTCGTGCGTCTTGATCTTGCCTGTGTTTAAGTTTTAGACCCTGTTATTGTTTTAATGTTATTTTCTGATGTGTAGGCTACATGACCATGCCTCTAGAATCTTTAGATCCTTCTCAGAATCAAAGTAATCAATGGTCAAAGTGGTGTGGATGAAACTACCGGATGAAGTTTCTGGGTAACCCAGAAATCTTCATAAGCAGTTTCTGACCACTACTTTGACCGGCCAATATCTCTTGCATGTGATGTTGTTATGGTGCGTTTAAGTGATGGATCTCTTCCTTGTCATGTTGGCTACACACTGCACCCATTAGATCACACAAATATTACAAGAACAGAAAGTTGTGGAAGCCCAAAATAGGCCTCACGAACTGTTCTTCATTTCTGGGTAACCCAGAAATGAAGAACAGCTCTGACAGCTACTTTGTGAGCCTAGATCTCTCTAGTTTTATGCTTGTTGGCCTTGTTTGTTGTTGGATTATATAGTCTGACATTAGTACTACAACCTCTAATCATTAGCTTGCCTAGAAACAACATGATCAGTGTTTAATGTTTGGTCAAAGTAGCTAACTCGTCAACTGCGTATGAATGTTCTTGAGCCTCAAGAACACTTAAGGTGACAGATTCTGTCGCTAAAGGCTATAGCGACAGTTTTATTTATTTTATTTAATTTATTTTCTAAAAATCATTTAAAAATAGACATTAATTATTAAAAAATCCAAAAAATAGTTTGAAAAATTATTTTAAGTTATAAAAATTAACTTTTAATAATTTGACATATTTTTTCATAAATATTAATATTTATTTGGATATTATTGGTATTTAATTTATTTAATAAATGCATTAAATAAATTAATTAAAAATGATTTTATTATATTAAAAATCATTTTAAATGATAAAAAGGTATTTAATAATATTTTAAGTTATAAAATATAACTTTTAATATGTTAAGATAATTTCATTAATTATTTAATATTAATGATATTAGATTTATTTAATAATTATATTAAATAAACTAGTTTTAAAATGATTTTAATATTAGAAAAATTATTTTAAATAAAAATAAATAGTTTAAAAATATTTTAAGTTATAAAATATAACTTTTAATAATTAAAGGTAAATTTCATTAATAATTTAATATTAAATGATATTAGAGTTATTTAATAATAATATTAATTAAATAAATTAAAAATAGTTTTATTGATTTAAAAATTATTTTAAAAGGAAATAAATGAATTAAAAATATTTTAAGTTATAGTTAATAACTTTTAATATTTTGATAAATAATACATTAATACTTTAATATTAATGGTAATTATTTAAAAATAATTTTAAAAATTATTTAAGGGTAATAAAAATATTTTAAAAATATTTTGAGTTATTATAAATAACTTTAATATTTTGGCAACGGTTTCATTAATAATTTAATATTAATTAAATATTAATGATAATAGAATTATTTAATATTTAAATCATTTAAAAATGATTCCAGTGTTGGAAAAATTATGATAAATTATAATAATTATTTAAAAATTATTATAAGGATATGAAAAATAATACGACTGATATTTAAAATATCTAAGCGAATATTGAACTATACGATAGAGTCTTAGACTCGATAATTACCCAATAAAGTCGTCGGTACACCAAAATGTTTCAGAAATTGATCTAGACTTAGATAATTTGACTAGATATGTATTTGTTTATGATCAAATGACTGTTAAACATATGTGACAATGTGATTAGGTTATGTGCTGACTGCAAATAGCAGTACTATATGATATGATATATTATTCTAATGGAACGAATGATCTTATTAATGATAGGTTTCGGTATAAAAGATAAAACTAAGTTGCATTATTGTAAGTAGTAGCTCAGGCAAGTATTTTAACTTTGTATTTCTTTTATGCAATGAACATGAGTAAGAAAGTTTCAGAATTATATTATTATTATGCCAGATTATTAACTCTATTATTATCGATTATGTATTCAATCTTTTGTATTCATACAAGTTCTTAAATTATCCGATCATTGTTTATCAATACAGTACTATTGTACAATCTAGATATTTATTCTGTTCGTTAATTTCTAAATATGGTTAGACAAGTGTCCTCACTTGGATAATTATTATATTTAATCACATGTTTGATGCATACTAGTTAGTTTCCAGTATGTATACGTTGACTTAATAGTCGTCTAGGCTATTTGATTCGGCTAGACACAAATTTAAAAATATTGTTGAATAAGATAGAACTTTATTGTATCCAACCAAATTATTTTGGTTCTGATTTCTGACTAAGTAAGAACATCACGTACATGGGAAACTTTTGTGCGCTAAAGGCAGATAAGATGAAAGATAATCTCGTTCTTGCATATAGTATTGATCAATACAGGGCATAACGGGGCTGATCACCCCCCGTGTTTGTAAGTTATGACGGTTTGCAGATGAAGTTCTGTTTAACCTTATCAAAAATTAAAAACAATGTTCATAGTCTGTCGACTGATCTCCAGTTATAGTCAATATGTAGTTTCAAAAATTTGATATAGAATTGATATGTTGTTATTATTGGTTCTGCTTACTTCACAACTGTTGATTCATTGTAGAAGTGTCATTCAAAGAAAATATTTAATCCTTTCTACTAATATTTATTGTTGATATTACTTGCTGGGCAATCAAATGCGCATTCTTGCTTAATTTAAATGTTTTCAGCGAATCGTGATCAACCTGAAGGTTCATGCAGAAACAAAGGAAAAGGAAAGCAAACAGAATAAGATTTATGATATTTTATGTAATAGTTAGACTTTATTAGGACAATGATATCTATTTATTATCATGTAAGGAATGTTTAAAGGTCGCATACCTGGGATTTAATTAGACTCTGATATGTAAATTAAGTTTAAAATTTATATTATTATTATTATTATTATTATTATTATTATTATTATTATTATTATTATTATTATTATTATTATTATTCCGCTCATAGAAATGGTAGCGTGAAGCACCGAGTTCGAATTTTTAGTACCTGAATTTGGGGGCGTCACACATATTAACAAGTAGTTTAATAAGATTAAACCACGAATAGCCTTATCACTCCAAGATCCTTCAATGATCTCCCATCAAACAACAACATCCACCAACAAATTACTTCTTAACATACTAGAAAGTTTTTAAAAGAAAAGATGAAATAGATAGATTTCTAGATTCTTACCTTTGATGTTCTTACTTCTACTTCTTTGCTAAATCTTAAATGATGATCAAATCTAGTTATCCCCCTTCTCCTTTACCAGGTTAGGATCTTCTCTCTTTTCCTTAAAGAACTCTCAAGTTCTTCCTTTCTCTTGTTTTCACTTCTCTCTTTTCTCTCTATGCTTTCTCGTTCTTGGCTTAGGAAATGGAATGAATGAAATGGCTAAGTATAAAATGATATAGGTTATTTGAATCCTCCACTAACTAACCTAACCATGCTTCTAAGGTTAGGCTAACTCATGTAGGGTAAACGACCAAATGATTACTTAAGGCTATGTTTGGTTAAAACAAATTTGCTGGAGGAGACAAACATTAAAGGGCTTGTCCCCTCTTGATCTAAACTTTCCATAAATGGAAATTTTCCATCCATTCTTGTCTCTCCAAGACCCGTGGCCAGATACTCCCCCTCCCCCCACCCCCACCCCCCACCGCTACCCCCAATGACTCACTCCTTTAGCTTTTGCTCTTCTTTCTCCCATAAGCTAAATACCCAACACATGACACATAGCCTGTGATGCCCCCAAAATTAGGTATACATCACCCATCTTGGGTCGTCAAATACATGATACAGAATACAAATACAACTTACTAATACAACTGTCGTGTACAATACGACAAAACATAACTGTGAGTTTGAATATAATTATTGTCTGCTAGAGACTATACAAGCTCAAAAGGAGTCCTCATTACAATTATTGTCACACTATTTAACATAATAGTGAGGACTACTAATACTATCATCTAGTCCATCACTCCGTTCCCCAACTCGTTCCAGCTATATTCTCATTTCCTGAAGAGAACAGTGAAAGAAAGGGTGAGCTCAACTAGCCCATTAAGAAATAGTATGACTAAGATAATGCAGAATAAATTATCATTAGCCTTCAATAGTGTTAAACTGATAAAATATAACGAACATCAAGTTTAACTGCAGCGGAACAAGTAATTCATTAAAAGAGTCGAGTAGAAAATAAAATCTAATATCTTCTATGATTTAAAAGGTTTTTCAACACTGTTATCGTTGGGACTCAGCTTAATAAAATAATCCACATCATCGAATCACCCCTGCACTACGGCCAAGGATATTCGTGTATTCATTAATGGTCATGATCATGCCAACAACTGTCCATCAATGCACCACTGGCCAATGAGGACTTTTACCACATCATTTGTAACATTACGATCATGATTATACCGAATAATCCCTAGTCATAATCATACCAAGTCCATCTATGCACTACAAGCCACAGATGACTTTCAACATTTTATAAACATGAGGATGATGACAATGATATAAAAATTTAATAAAACAAGTTCAAGAATTAATTTATCCAAGAATTAACAACGTCCAAATTGTCAACATGATACTGCTTTGTGGAGTAAAATTCAAGAATGCTTAGAAGAATATTTTCATGAAAAGATACTGGATGAAACGCAATTATCAAGGATATTTCACAAATTTCATGGAGTATAGAAGTCAAAACTTAACCAACTGAGTATAATAAAGAATGGAATAACAAAAGAAATCACCATGCATGCGATAGACCGCACAGACAGGTTATTCCAACAGAATAATAAATAATGGAACAACGTCCGGCGTAAAACGCACAGACAGAATATTCCAACAGAATAATAATAAAGACGGAACCAGGTCCGGTGTAAAATACACAGACAGGATGTTCCAACAAAATAATAATAAAGACGGAACCAGGTCCGGTGTAAAATACACAGACAGGATGTTTCAACAGAATAATAATAAAGACGGAACCAGGTCTGGTGTAAAACACACAGACAGGATGTTCCAACAGAATAATAGAAGAATGTCACCAAGTATAGGGTAGACCGCGTATACAGGTTATTCCAACAGAATAATAAGAAATGGAATAACAACAGTTCTCTTCATGAATAAGAAAGAATAACACCCCTTACCGTTTTAAAGAATAACTGAAATAAGGAAGTAGTTAAGTAGCAGAATACTTTCCTTCTCTCTCTCTATAGTTTCTCTCTATAGTTTCTCTCTCTAGAGTTCAGTGAATTCATAAGAAATAATAAAGGAATGAGCTGATATTTATAGAAAAATAGAATGCATAGTAACTAATCCATGAACGGTCCAGATTGATTACTTTAATCTGACGGTCCATATTTAAAGAAAAATCTTTTAAATAAAATATAATATATTCTATTTATAGAATAACTTTAATAAAGTATTCTGTTTTATATAAAAAGATATTTCTATTTTATTACGTTAATAATACGAATAAAACAAAACTTCATTATCGCTAAATAATTCATATTATTAACTGACAATAATTGAATCAAACTGAGTGATTTCTCACATAAGCATTAATAATCAATACCGTGTGCTACTATGCAACCGCACGTATTACTGTACTTTTACTACCGAGTAGTTCAACAGTATCAATGGTAAAACTTCTTCTGTTATTTTTAATAAAATATTTTTGTCGTTTTCTCAATCCGACAATAATTCCGTTGTGGGGTCCACCAATGATTGTGCCGTTGTACGAATATTTCCTGTTAAAACGAATATTCCCCGACCAATCGAATATTATATAACAGCTTGCGTACTTTGCAAAATTTATAAATATTACCCACAACTATAATATTATATCAAATTAACTCCATAATATTCAAAAATGATATTTATAGAAAATTCATCTTTATTTATAAAAGTTGGGGTCTTACAACCTCCCCTTCTTATAAAATTTTGCCCTCGAAATTAGGGTACGTACCTGGTATATCGAAGAGGTAAGGATACCTTGACTTCATTTTAGATTCTAACTCCCAAGTCATTTCCTCAACATCGTGATTTCTCCACAAAACTTTGACTTGAGGTATAACCTTGGAGCGTAGAATCCTCCGCTATTTCATCCGGTTCTAACTCAATAATGTGGTTCGGGTCTTCCACATATTTACGTAACATGGATATGTGAAAAACGTTATGAACACGAGACATACTTGACGGTAAAGCGAGTCTATAAGCCACAGTTCCTACTCGATCGAGGATTAAAAATAAACCGATAAATCGAGGATTGAGCTTTCCTCTCTTTCCAAATCTCGTAACTCCTTTCCATGGAGCAACACGTAAGAACACATGATCTCCTATATCAAATTCCACGTCCTTTCAATGAAGATCAGCATAACTCTTTTGTCGATCTTGTGAGGTTTTTATACGTTGTCGGATCATTTGAATCTTTTCTGTAGTTATACGTACCGACTCCGGTCCCAACAACGTTGCTTCACCCACCTCATCCCAGCATACTGGAGAACGACACTTTCTTCCATACAACGCTTCGAATGGAGCCATGCCAATACTTGCTTGATAACTGTTGTTGTAGGAAAACTCCACCAATGATAAGAACTTGTCCCAACTTCCCTTGAAGTCAAGGACATAGAGTCTTAATAAATCTTCCAGAGTTTGAATAGTCCTCTCTGATTGTCCGTCCGTCTGAGGATGATATGCCGAACTAAATCGTAAATCTGTGCCCATAGCTTTTTGTAAGCTAACCCAAAATCGTGAAGTGAATCTTGGGTCTCGGTCAGAAACTATGGATACTGGCATACCATGCAGTCTTACAATCTCGTTTATGTACATACGAGCAAGACGTTCAAGTGTATAAGTTTTTCGTATCGGTAAAAAATGAGGAGACTTGGTTAATCTATCAACAATGACCAAAATCGCATCAATACCTTGAGAAACCTTAGGAAAACCGGTAACGAAATCCATGGTAATGTACTCTCACTTTCATTTTGAAATTTCAAGTGGTTGCAATGGACCTTTTGGTACTTGATGCTCCGCCTTAACTCGTTGACAAGTTAGACACATTGAGATAAATAGTGCTATCTCTCGCTTTATATTGCTCCACCAAAATGTATGACGAAGATCATGATACATTTTGGTACTCCCAGGATGGATTACAAACGGTGTTTTGTGCGCCTCCATCATGATTTCATACTTTAAATCAGGGTCGTTAGGAACACAAAGTCTGGAGTTGACTTGAAGTATTCCTTCTTCATCGATTCTTGCTTCCGGCATAGCACCTTCTTGCACTTTCTTCCTCATACGCATCAGCTCCAGGTCTGTAGCTTGAGCAGCTTTAACTTTATCGATTAAAGTCAGTTCTACTCGTATATTCGCCATCATCACATGGGTCCCTGGAGTCTTTAACTCTATTTCCATCCTTTGCAAGTCACACAAAATGGGCCTTTGTGTTGACAATATTCCACTCGTACTTGCATATGATCTTCTACTCAATGCATCAGCTACCACGTTCGCTTTTCCGGGATGGTATTGAATGGTATGATCATAATCTTTCAACAGTTCAAGCCAACGTCGTTGCTGCATGTTGAGTTCCTTTTGAGTGAAAAAATATTTGAGGCTTTTATGATCCATAAAGATCTCCACCTTCTCCCCATACAAGTAATGCCTCCAAATTTTAAGTGCAAAGACAACAGCTGCCAACTCTAGATCATGAGTAGGATAATTCCTCTCATATTCCTTGAGTTTTCTTGATGCATAGGCTATGACTTTTCCATGTTGCATGAGAACGCATCCCAACCCTTTGCTCAAAGCATCACTGTAGATGACAAATCCCTCCGAGCCAGATGGTATTGTTAGAACAGGTGCTGAAATGAGTCTCCTCTTGAGTTCTTGAAAACTCTTATCACAATCTTCGTTCCAACCGAACTTTGTATCTTTTTGAGTCAGCTGAGTTAATGGAGTAGCGATTCAAGAAAATCCTTCCACGAATCTCCGATAATAACCAGCTAAACCGAGAAAGCTACGTACTTTGGTTACTGATTTAGGTTGCTCCCAGCTTTGAATAGCTTCAATCTTTGCCGGGTCAACAGATATTCCACAACTTGATACTACGTGCCCAAGGAATGCTACCTCCTCCAGCCAGAACTCGCATTTCTTCAACTTGGCATAAAGCTTGTATTCACGAAGCTTTTGGAGTACCAGCCTCAAGTGTTGCTCATGATCTTCATGACTTTTAGAATAAATAAGGATGTCATCAATAAAGACGACCACAAAGTGATCCCAATATTCCTTGAATACTCGGTTCATCATATCCATGAAGGCAGCAGGAGCATTAGTCAATCCAAAGGACATGACTAGGAATTCATAATGCCCGTACCGAGTTCTAAAAGCCGTCTTTGGAATATCCTCAGTTCTAACCTTCAGCTGATGATATCCAGAACGAAGATCGATCTTTGAAAAGAATTGTGCTCCTTACAACTGGTCAAACAGGTCATCAATACGTGGCAATGGGTACCTGTTTTTGATTGTGACATGATTCAACTCCCGATAATCAATACAAAGTCGCATACTTCCATCTTTTTTCTTCACGAATAGAACAGGAGCACCCCAAGGAGAAGTACTAGGACGAATAAAGCCAATGTCTAACAATTCCTGCAGTTGGATCTTTAACTCCTGAAGTTCAATAGGAGCCATTTGATATGGGGCTTTAGAAATGGGTTTTGTACCGGGTTCAAGGTCGATACAAAATTAAATTTCACGCTCTGGGGGTAGGCCAGGAAGTTCTTCAGGGAATACGTCAGGGAATTTATTAACAATTGAAATATCATTCAAAATTGACGTATTTTTGTTTAGATCCGTGACATGAGCTAAGAAAGCTTGACATCCGTTTTTCAATAAACGAATAGCTTTATGGCTTGAGATGACAGCGATTGATTTTAATAGTTTGGTTGCTTGAATTCGCATAATAGGTCGATTAGGAATATAAAAGCTAACAACCTTATGAAAATAATAAATTTTTGCATGATGAGTAGTTAACCAATCAATCCCTAGAATCACGTCAAATGCAAGTATTTTTAATGAAATCAGATCGACAGGTAATGTGTGGGTACCAATTTGAACCAAACAAGACTTATAAACCGTGGATGTAATGAAGGTTTCTCCCAATAGAGTTTCAACATATAAGTCAAAGTCTAATTTCTCCGGAGTCAAATTTAATCGATGAGCGCAAGTAGGAGAAATAAAAGAATGGGTAGAACCGGTATCAAATAAAGTATAGACTTTGTTAGAGTTTATGATAAGCTTACCCGTGATGACCTCATTCGGGTTTCTTGCTTTCTGGGAGGTCACAACAAACGCTCTCCCTTGCACTACCGATTTTGACTTTTCTGGGACGGCCTTTGGTGCCTCCATCCTGGCTGAACTTGTTTTTGGTAAACGACAAAATTAAGCTAAATGACCTTCTCTTCCACAATTATAACATGCTTTAAACGGCATCACGCAGTTTGGACTAATGTGCCCCTCCCCTCCGCATTTGAAACATATGATAGGTGGTCGTTCTTCTTCCTTAACAACGGGTGCTGGTGCTGATGTCTTTCCATCATTGTTGAATCTCCTCTTCTTGAAATGACCATTCTTATTGTTTTGGCCCTGATTACCACCGAAGTGGTTACCATTTCTGGTCTGTTGATTCCCACCACGCTTATTGTCACCGCTTCGATGACTGCTCTCACTGGTATTATCATTTTGTCGACTGCTCTCTTTTGGTTGCGTTGACTCGTTATCGCGCTCCACTAACTGAGCCCTATTCACAACATCTGAATACAAACACAGTTTATGAGAAATAAGATGTTGACGTATCTCAGGTTTCAAACCTCGCAAAAATATTCGCGTCATTCGCTCTTCATTATCCACTAAGTGGGACGCAAACCGGGACAACTCAGCAAATTTAGCCTCAAACTGCGACACGGTCATATTATTCTGCTCCAATTTGATGAACTCCACCTCCTTCATGTGTCGAACACTTTCGGGAAAGTATTTGTCATTGAACAACTCTTGGAACTTCTCCCAAGACATCTTCAGTGCGGCAGGTTGAGTACGCTTAATCGATTCCCACCAATAATCTGCCTCTCCTCGCAACATAAAGGCGGCAAAGGGAACCTTTTGCTCCTCGGAGTATCCCAAGACATCAAATATCTTGGTGATCTGATTTATCCATGTTTCTGCTATAAGTGGTTTTGGCTCTCCCTTAAACTCCGGTGGTCCCAGCTCCTTGAACTGTTTAGCGGTGACCGTCCGAGAGTTTTCAGTGTTTTCACCTACATTTTGAACAGGAGCCGCTCTCGCCTGTTGTTGCATGAACTGCATAAAGCTTCTGAACATTCCAACATTCATCATTTGGTCAGTATTATTGTTTGCATGAGGATTGTCGCCCTCCTGATGCACATTATCCCGATTATTGATATGTGGTGAATCAACAGTCGCCTGTGCTCCATTGCTATTCTCAACATTCTCGGATGTCATTTTCAGATACTGCCACAAAACAAAAGTTAATTGATATGTCATATATTATCTTTATATTCTGACCGACCAATTAAATACCATGCAAATAAACTTAGGTAGGTCATACTAGCGAAGGAATTCCCCGTCTCTCCCCTCCTAGTTCTATTCTCACATCTTAGCCAGGGATCATATCCCTAGGCTTTGATACCAACTGTGATGCCCCCAAATTTAGGTTTACATCACCCATCTTAGGTCGTCAGATACATGGTACAGAATATAAATACAACTTACTAATACAACTGTCGTGTACAATACGACAAAATATAACTGTGAGTTTGAATACAATTATTGTCTACTAGAGACTATACAAACTCAAAAGGAGTCCTCATTACAATTATTGTCACACTATTTAACAGAATAGTGAGGACTACTAATACTATCATCTAGTCCATCACTCCGTTCCCCGACTCGTCCCAGCTATATTCTCATTTCCTGAAGAGAACAGTGAAAGAAAGGGTGAGCTCAACTAGCCCAGTAAGAAATATTATGACTAAGATAATGCAGAATAAATTATCTTTAGCCTTCAATAGTGTTAAACTGATAAAATATAACGAACATCAAGTTTAACTGTAGCGGAACAATTAATCCATTAAAAGAGTCAAGTAGAAAATAAAATCTAATATCTTCTATGATTTAAAAGGTTTTTCAACACTGTTATCGCTGGGACTCAGCTTAATAAAATAATCCACATCATCGAATCACCCCTGCACTACGGCCAAGGATATTCGTGTATTCATTAATGGTCATAATCATGCCAACAACTGTCCATCAATGCACCACGGGCCAATGAGGACTTTTACTACATCATTTGTAACATTACGGTCATGATTATACCGAATAATCCCTGGTCATAAGCATACTAAGTCCATCTATGCACTACATGCCACAGATGACTTTCAACATTTTATAAACATGAGGATGATAACAATGATATAAAAATTCAATAAAACAAGTTCAAGAATTAATTTATCCAAGAATTAACAACGTCCAAATTGTCAACATGATACTACTTTGTGGAGTAAAATTCAAGAATGCTTAGAAGAATATTTTCATGAAAAGATACTGGATGAAACGCAATTATCAAGGATATTCCATAAATTTCATGGAGTATAGAAGTCAAAACTTAACCAACTGAGTATAATAAAGAATAGAATAACAAAAGAAATCACCATGCATGCGATAGACCGCACAGACAGGTTATTCCAACAGAATAATAAATAATGGAACTAGGTCCGGCGTAAAACGCACAGACAGGATATTCCAACAGAATAATAATAAAGACGGAACAAGGTCCGGTGTAAAATGCACAGACAGGATGTTCCAACAGAATAATAATAAAGACGGAACCAGGTCCGGTGTAATAATAATAAAGACGAAACCAGGTCTGGTGTAAAACACACAGACAGGATGTTTCAACAGAATAGTAGTAAAGACGGAACCAAGTCTGGTGTAAAACACACAGACAGGATGTTCCAACAGAATAATAAAAGAATGTCACCAAGTATAGGGTAGACCGCGTATACAGGTTATTCCAACAGAATAAGAAGAAATGGAATAACAACAGTTCTCTTCATGAATAAGAAAGAATAACACTCCTTACCGTTTTAAAGAAGAACTGAAATAAGGAAGTAGTTAAGTAGCAGAATACTTTTCTTCTCTCTCTCTATAGTTTCTCTCTATAGTTTCTCTCTCTAGAGTTCAGTGATTTCGTAAGAAATAATGAAGGAATGAGCTGCTATTTATAGAAAAATAGAATGCATAGTAACTAATCCATGAACGGTTCAGATTGATTACTTTAATCTGACGGTCCATATTTAAAGAAAAATCTTTTAAATAAAATATAATATATTCTATTTATAGAATAACTTTAATAAAGTATTCTGTTTTATATAAAAAGATGTTTCTGTTTTATTACGTTAATAATACGAATAAAATAAAACTTCATTAACGCTAAATAATTCATATTATTAACTGACAATAATTGAATCAAACTGAGTGACTTCTCACATAAGCATTAATAATCAATACTGTGTGCTACTATGCAACCACACGTATTACTGTACTTTTACTACCGAATAGTTCAACAGTATCAATGGTAAAACTTCCGCCGTTATTTTTAAGAAAATATTTTTGTCGTTTTCTCAATCCGACAATAATTCCGTTGTGGGGTCCACCAATGATTGTGCCGTTGTACGAATATTCCCTGTTAAAACGAATATTTCCCGACCAATCGAATATTATATAACAACTTGCGTACTTTGCAAAATTTATAAATATTACCCACAACTATAACATTATATCAAATTAACTCCATAATATTCAAAAATGATATTTATAGAAAATTCATCTTTATTTATAAAAGTTGGGGTCTTACATAGCCATCTCAAGACTTTAGCTCCGAGACAAGCCATTTTTTGGCTCCAAGAAACTAGGGTTTAACATTAGGCTCAACCCTAGCGAAGCTACTACCAACCCTAGACTCAACCCTAGCCAAGCCCTTTTCAATTCCTAACCAAGCCATTCAAACCCTAGGTTTGACTAGACAAAAATTAATTTGATTTCTCATTTTCTTTTTAGCTAGATTTTTTGACTTTTTCAGTAACGTTTTTCATAACACGCTAGGTTAGCCAAAAAATCGACTTCTAATTTTCGAAAATCCAATTTCGCGCCACTGTTCGCCCTTTACAGAATAAACGTTATGTCGCTCTTTTAAAAGTCGAAAAAACGAAGTTGCGTTTTTAGCGCGAATAGTGATTTTACGACTTTTCCCCGAAAAAACTTTTATTAGAGATTTCATCTCTTATTCTCAAAGAAACGCTATGACATAATTTGAAATTTCGAAAATAAACGTTTATTAGTGTTTTCTGTGTTTTATAAAAATTATTTTTGCGTCTTTCTAGGAAAAAATTATTTTCTCCCAACACTCATACATCGTCACGTAAACTAGGTCATTAATCGACCTAAAAGCTCCTAAAAGACAATTTATTCTATCAAAAAATTTATTTTATTACATAAATATTAAAAATCTTATTAGAAAATATTCTACGATCTCAATCGTTACTTTAGAACTTTATTTGTGGTGAGTTATTAAAATATCTTTAATTAATGTAATCAAGTCTATGACTTTATTTATTTTTTGTTTAACGTATGTAATAGTAGTTACTATTCATGTATAGTTGTAATTTGTAAATTGAACTTTTTATTATTTGTGTTATACATAAGATTTTTAAATAGGTATGTGTTGAAGTAAAAATAATTTTCATAATGTGAATTAGTAGTATAAAAATTATATATTATAATTTATATATATATATATATATATATATATATATATATATATATGAAAGTGATTTTGGAACTGTAACCGCATTATCACCACACCGTAACTACAAGTAATTGCATAATTATTGTTATTAATATTAATAATTGTATATTATAGTTGTGGTTCGATTGATATTTATAATCACACCACATCGCAACTCCAAAACTAAATTTGTTAAAACAGTGATAAAATAATACTATTAATTGTAAAGGATCTCAACTCTTTTTAGATATTTTTATTATGTGATTAAAATAATAAATATTTCTTTACATTTTAATACCTCAAATTTGAAATTATTGATATTAAAATTACCCATGACATTTTTTTATTAATTAATTATATATGCATATATAATTTGTTTATTAATTATGTAATTAATTAGCAAATGACAGAACGATAAATAGTTTTGAAAATTAAATAAAAAATTTAAAAATATATTTAGTGACTTTCTGAAAGTACTTGTACCGAGTATAGATATATTTAAAATTCAAAGTACTTTTGGTTGAAGTAGAATAATTGTCCTTTAGACGAAATGAATTTCTTAAAAGAACATTTTTAATCATGTAATTAAATATTATTTAACTCTTTTATTAAAAAGAATTTAAATAAATATTTAATTTTTTTTAATTTTAAGAGTGTTTCGTTTCATCACATTACACCACAATATAACTCCGTCAGACGAATATGTTAAAATAGAAAAGATGATCACATAAAAAGTGTACCTCCTATTTTGTTTTAAATTTGAGTGTAATGAAACTCTTTATGACCTTATAGTTTTTTTTCTTAAATTGTCACATTTGTATTTTCAAGATTTTAATGAAATTTAATTTTACTTATAAAATTTTTAAATCATATCATAAAAGTATTACCAATAAAAATATAAGAAATTGATATTTTCACAACAGAATATGATATTTTTATAATAAATTGTCGTTGTAGATCCAATAGCGGCGAGTTTTACCGTCATTATATATCTAGAGCGATATTTTTGTTATAAAAATATCAAAAAAAAATTTGTAAAAATGTCAATTTTCCAAAATATATGGACAGACGGAAAATCTATTTGCATAATAGAATCTTATCAATTAAACAACATTGTGATGTACGGATATACCCACCTCCTCCACAATGGTCTCTCTCTCTCTCTCTCTCTCTCTCTCTCTATATATATATATATATATATGATATACCCACCTCCTCCACAATGGTCTCTCTCTCTCTCTCTCTCTCTCTCTCTCTCTCTATATATATATATATATATATATATATATATATATATATATACTGACAAAGAAGATGATCTTTATCTAAGATTCTTGTGGGTCTTAGATTATAACCACCAACATCTCCATTAAGTGAGGCTGAGTGTGCACTATTGACGTTTTTTATTTTCTTTTAATAAAAAATTATATATGAAAGGGACTATCAAATTATGACAAACTAGTATTTAAGTTGATCATGGTAGCTCATAATTTTTTTAAGGCTTTTTTTATACAAATTTTGGAGGGGTCAATCTCTATTACTCTTCATATTTTAAAATTAGAGATATATTTTTTTTAATTCGTTCTAAAATTAAAAATATATTTTTATATTAAGACTATAAAGTAACATGATATTTTTAATTTATCATTGTTGGTTATTCTCCAAAATTTCTATAACCCCCGTTTAGAGTTAATACCCTAACCGTTATATTTTCTGTAACCCCCGTTCCAATTTCAACATAAACCTTATTTATATCTTGTTGTAACTCCCAAGCGTTTCATTAAAACCATTAAAATCTCTAACGTTCCTTATAAGGGCTGGGCTAGTTGTTCTTCGGAGACAATATACAGCATAATCAGTTTCTTCATCTTCTTCAAAAACAATAACAGTTTACGTTCATGAAGTAAAAAAGATGCACACAATAACAGTTTTATTTTCAGCTCTATGTATCCTATTCTTATTCATATAGTCATCTCTTATACTCTGTTAATTGGGCAATCCACATAGACAAGTCCAAAGCCTCCTTCTGTGAGTACACACGATCGGAGACTTCGCCGTTGAATCCTGGAGAGTGATCGCTGGCAGCCCATTTGTACCATGATTATTATCAGTGGGGGCGAAATCACTTTTTAGGACAGTAGCTACGCTACGCCTCGGTTTTACGGCTAAGTTGTTCCAATTTACTGTATTATTTGTCTTGTTAATTGATATATTTTCTAACAATCTAAAAAGTGAATTTAATCTGTTAACAAGAATACATGTTGTTTTAGTTAGTGTACATATAATTTTATATCATTTACTTTATCAATTTAGTAGGGCTGTATATCACACAATTTGAATATTTGTTTTCCTTGCATTTTAATTCTCAGCATGCTGATGCAACTCATGTTATTGATTTGAGTTTCATCTTCTGTTTCGTTCTGTTAATTGGGGAGACATTGTTTGGATCGGATTGATTTTTTTTAATTTTTGGATATGAATTTGTGGCAGCATATATTGAGCCTGAACTCGACTTGGTAAATTTACCTAACCATTTTGTTACAAATGGTGTCAGTTATTATGGTTGTGGTTACAGTTTTTTTTTCCTTTGGTTATTAACAATAGAATAATGAAACGGTGGAATTGAAGTTATTTCTTGTTACAAGTTCTATCAATAGGAGCTGTTGAAATTATGATCTCAGTGGAAGAAATTCAAAATGTATTGTGAATCATTTTCAAGTTATGCAAATTTGTTCCTGCTCTGAAATAATTATTTTCCCCAGCAAGTTACAGTCTTGTTATTTCCACTAACTAAAACTATGCACTCAAAATTAGCAATAGGGGCATTAAAACGCAAGAATAAACAAATAAAAACTACAAAGTTTACAAAAATCTAGGAAATTGTTTCTGTGTGCCTACAGAATAAATTAAATTGTAAGGTCTAAAGTTGAACCAACCACGGCATGATAACATTACAAGGTTTATACTATTTGTAAAGTTAACAACTTGCACTCGAATTATTATCGCAATCTATATAGAGACAATACCATGCATGTTTGATTTTCCAATCATAGAAAAATAATAATTGTACCTATGTGGCAAAGCTTACACTCCCTCTGTTACAGTATGTGTCATTTTGATCATATATATTATATATATGAATTTGTTACACAATATATCATAATTGTATGTTTAAAAGCATGAAAAAAAATATTAGAATGTGATGATGAGAGAGAGATAATGATATAAAATAAACAAATATTGATAGGGGATAAAATTACAATATGTAGTAGCCTACGTATAGTGTATATGATGTGGATGTATATGCGTTTTTTAAAAATGTCATGAATGTGCTTAGAGTTAAAAATATGAGCCTATTTACCAAATGATAGTAATGGGCTAGGTGTTGCTGCTATACGTAAATTATTTTTGAAGTTTGATGCCTCGACAATAAGTCTTGGGATTGTGTCATATCCCCATGAAGTCTTGGGTGTTTGACTATTGTTTTGATGAAAATCTAATTGACCTTGTGAAAGTGTTCTGGCTTTATAATATTCTGTCTCTTTGTTCCTCTCCAAATGAAAGAAGCACGGGAGGGCATTGCCACTCATGTGTGAGGCTGTTGAGAGAATCAGAGAAAGCTTAATATGAAGTGGTTGGCCTATTTCTTGATGTACCTAAGTTGTTGTGACTGTTGGTACTTGGTAGTTTTTTCAAGAAAAAGCAGAGTAGGTAGTATTAATGAAAGATGGAACTTATTATAAGAATATCTTATATAAGAATATGGTTCACTTAACTGATAAACAAATATTGTTGGAGAGGCCACTTGCGAGATTATGTTGAGAGCCTGACATATTTTTAATTTAATTCCAGAAAATATTTTATTAATTGTTTAATCATGAAAATCAATTAATAAATAGTTGTTGTGATTATTAAATTCTAAAAATTTAACAGATATTAATTATTGGCATAAAATTAATATTTCCACTGAAGTTTTGGAAAATTAATATATTTGAATAATTTTAGTTAATTTCTAATTTAATTATGCAATAGTTAATTGTGATAATTTGCATGATCTTCAGAAAAAATCCAGAAAATTCCAGTAACATTTGGTGATGATAAGATACTGTTGTAAATTTAATGGAAGTATTTTAATGTGTTTATAACATACTTGGAATATTAATTGAGTAATATTGTATGTTATTTAATTCCTTTGTTAATATTTTTGAAATATTAATTGTTGGTGCTTGAAATTAAATTACCATGTTGTAATAACACACGTACTCATATTCCTAACTTGGGGTATCTTAAGATGTGGGGGTGTCTAGCTAAAGTAGCTATACCAGAAGTTAAAAAGGAATAAAATTGGATATGTTTCAAACAATGTTGTATTTAGATTAGACTTTTTATAACTGAAGATGACCCTAAAATTTATGAAGAAGCAATGAAATCATTTGATGTAATCTTTTGAAAAGATGTCATTAATAGTGAACTAGAATCCATTATGAGCATTATTGAGCATGTATCAGATGTCAAGCATGTATAAATATATAATATGAGAAAGATGAAGTATAAAATGCGAATTATACATAAAATGTGAAGCATGAGAAATGTGATATATGCATGAGATACAAAGCATGAAAATTGTGATGTAATTATATGTGGATGATTTGCTGATATTTGGTACTGATGAGAAAGTTGTGAAAACTATTAAAACGTTTTTTATTCTCTAAATTTGACATGAAAAAAAGAACTTGATTCTTGGCATGAGAATTAATAAAAATGCACATGATTTGTTTTTATTATGTCAAATTCTTAAGAAATTTAATTTTTTTTTAATGAAAAGCCATTAGGAACACCTTGTGACTCTAGTGTGTGCATTTAAAGAAAAATAAAGGGGATTGGTATTGCACAAATTGAAGATGCCAGAATCAGTGATAGTGTAATGTACTTAATGATTTATACTCAATATGGTATTGAATATGTCATTAGTAAACTTAGCAGATATACACATAATCCTTCACAAGTTCATTGGAATGCATTGTCATGTCTGATGGGGTATTTAAAAGGAACAGTTAATGTAAGTGTATATTTTTCTGATCATCCTAATGTATTTGAAGGATATTGTGATACTAATTAGGTATCTGATAATGATGAAACAAGTTCCACTAGTGGATATATGTTTAGTTTAAGTGGATGAGTTGTCTCTTGGAGATCTACTAAACAAACTTGTACTGCTAAATCTACTATGAAATCTGAATTTATTGAATTAGAATTGACAGGTACAGAAGCAGAGTGGCTGAGGAATTTATTGGCAGACATACTGTTGTGGCCTAAACCAATTCCTTCTATATCTCTGCATTGTGATTCTCAAGCTGCTATTGGACGAGGAATGAACCATGTGTATAATGGGAAACAGAGAAATATTAGCTTGAGAAATAATATTGAATGAGGACTGATCAGTAAACGGTGTTATTTCCATGGAATTTGTTAGGTCTGAAAAGAACCTAGCAGAAAGGGATTGATTAAAAAGAGTGTCCAAGAAGCATCCAGAGGGATGAGACTATTGCCAACATCTTGAGTAAGTAATACGCGATGGAAACCCAACCCATGTGATTGGAGATCCCATGAATTGGGTTCAACGGGAAACAACAAGTCACGTAATTACTTAATTATAACACTACAATTATTTATATCCCTTCTTGTGTACATGTGGTGCTTACTGACAAATTGTGAAAGGATGAATCGTTCAGATTCTTAATGAAACTCATAGCCCTAAAGGGTGGTGTATGTCAGTATACACTTGATGGGTTCACCTATATAAAGGTGGAAGTATAGGCCGCTTCCTATGAGAATCTTTGGCAAACTCTCTAAAGCCTTTATGAAAATCTGGGACATGGCGCATGGCCTAGAACGCGCCCAAACGTGGACTTGTGTGGATTCAGGATTTTTTGATATGTGTGCAAGATTCAATTGATTGTATCATAGATAATGGGTTCAAGAATATAATTCACCTATAATCTACAATCATGAGCTTGTTCCACTAAATGTCGATTCAAACCCACAAGGTATCGACATTATGTATCTAAAATTCATTGCCTTTCTCACTTCCTTTTAATTTTTCTCTCTTTGATAATTTTGGATCATGTGGGGGATTGTTGGTTATTCTCCAAAATTTCTATAACCCCCGTTTAGAGTTAATACCCTAGTCGTTATGTTTTCTGTAACCCCCGTTCCAATTTCAACATAAACCTTATTTATATCTTGTTGTAACTCCCAAGTGTTTCATTAAAACCATTAAAATCTCCAACATTCCTTATAAGGGCTGGGTTAGTTGTTCTTCAGAGACAATATACAGCATAATCAGTTTTTTCATCTTCTTCAAAAACAATAACAGTTTACGTTCATGAAGTAAAAAAGATGCACACAATAACAGTTTTATTTTCAGCTCTATGTATCCTATTCTTATTCATATAGTCATTTCTTATACTCTGTTAATTGGACAATCCACATAGACAAGTCCAAAGCCTCCTTCCGTGAGTACACACGATCGGAGACTTCGCCGTTGAATCCTGGAGAGTGACCGCTGGCAGCCCATTTGTACCATGATTATTATCAGTGGGGGCGAAATCACTTTTTAGGATAGTAGCTACGCTACGCCTCGGTTTTCCAGCTAAGTTGTTCCAATTTACTGTATTATTTGTCTTGTTAATTGATATATTTTCCAACAATCATTACTTTTTAATGTCATTTTAATATCACACCACCACAACCGAAGTAATAACAAATATTAAAGCTATATTTAAAAATATAAAATTATACTTAAAATTCGTGATTTTATAAAAGTATCTCTAATTCTGAAATGGAGTGAGTATTTGAGAGGAGAAAATAACCAATAACCAATCTCTTAAGGTTGTGTCACAAATTGTTTTTCCGTTTTACCCCTACAAATTTTGTTTTATTACAACTTGTATGCAATATTGTAGAGATATAATAGGAATTTTATTATATTTTGGGGATAGGGATTTAAAATGATGGCCACATACCCTAAAACTTGAGCAAAGTTTTATGAAGTAATGGTTTTGTATTCATTTTTGAGTCCTGCCATCTTACGATAAAATATTGCTGCTTTATTGTGATCAGATAAAATGTTATATTATGTAAATAACTACAAATACATGAATACTTTGTGGATGTATATACTCACAACAAAAGGTTTAACTTCTTTTTTTGTCGTAAGATATACTTTTACTGTTTCGAATTATAATATTAATATTGATTTTCGAGAAATTAATTTCAAATATTTTTAAATTTAAAATTAAGATATATTTATTTAATTTTTGTTAATACAATTATAAATATCATACACTACTTAAAAAATTACTACTAGTTATAAGATTTATTATTCTGAAAACTTAAATAAATCATGTCAATTTTAAATTTAAAAATATTTCAAATTGACTTTTAAAAAGACAATAATAGTCTTATAATTTGGAACGGATGGATTATTAATTATTTTTGACAATTTATAACAATTTCGTAACTAATTCTTTAGTATGATGGATTTTTATAGTAATATTGTCTCCGCTCCAAAATTAGAGATGCATTTTGACTTCTTGAAGTTAATTCGTGAAATTCTAAAATTCAAATTTGATATAAAATTATTTAGTTTTAATACAAGAAATATAACAATTGTAAACTAACTAAAGAGCGCAACTAATTATCATATTTATTGTTTTCAAAACTTAAACTAAAGCACTATGATTTTGGCCCAACGGTAACTCTTGTCACATGGTTCCATGAGTTCAAGGGTTCGATTCTTTAAGTGTTTGTGTGCGGAAATAAGCAAAAAATAAAAAAAATAAAACTTAAACTAAATTATATAATTTTAAGATTTTACGAATTGATTTTAAAAAGTCAAAATGTATCTCTAATTTTGAAAGGAAAAGAATTAATCTTTTTTGCCGTTTGATCTAAAGAAAAAAGAGTAAAGTTCGAGTTTTAACTTGAATTCCATATTACAAAAATAAAAATTAAAATCAGATACCCATAGAACTCGATTCATGACCTCTCGCCCACTAAACCCACGTGGGAGTAATCCTTCTATGCTATTACTATTGGGGAAAAAAAGAAAGATCTAAGCTAGTATATATCGCCCTAAATAAAGCGACATGCACCATATGAATTGCCCTATGTTAACGCCAATATCTTTGATAACGTTCCAATCACGTAAGACGTCCTAATTCTGCACAGTAAACACAGTCAACACTAAAAGCTTGGCGGCTGGACCGTCGGGGGATAGCTCCAGCGTGAGAGTCAGTACAGGCCGTTCAATGTTTAACAATGGATGATAAAATATCTAGTGTCTCTAGAGAGATGAAAATTGTGGGTCGTGTGTATGCGTACCTTTTCATGAAGTCTTTCTTCCTAGGTTATACTCTTTCACCCGGTTTACCGTGCCGCCCACTACCCTTTGACACAGCCCCCCACTCCTCAGTGATCTCTGCCGACTGCATGCAGGTTGTCACCTTTTTCCCACTGTGCATGCCGCCGGCCGGATAAAATCTCATCCACATTAATGATCTGCAGAGCTTTGGTCAACAGCCTTCCTTTTTCATCATTACAAGTCAAAGATAGAAATATTAAAAGATCTAATGGACCAATCCATTGACCCGGCCCAATATTAAGAAGATATAATATGAAAATTAGGCCCAATCTTCAAGATCCAATAGGGGAGATCCAATAGACTAATTGGATAGTTAAATATAATCTCCAAGGCCCAATAGGAGAAATATCATGACCCAACATTGCCCCCTAGTTTTTTATCAAACAGAATTTTTTGATAGAAAACTATGAATGGTCCATGATAAGGGGTGATTAAGACATCCCGATTTGATCCATAAGTTAAAGCAGAGGATATCTGGATGTCCAACGTAAAAGGCCCAAACAGTTAAGGATTAAATTTGAAAAAGATGGGCTGAAAATCGGAAGTCCAAACGAGAGGCCCAATTTGATAAAATATCTGAGGATTAACCCGGACGCTCCCCATTCGAATTCTTATCATTGCCAGAAATTAAATGTGCCGCCTTCGTAATTCGTGTAACCGTCAGTATAAGAGGTAAACTTTACCAAAATTGACAGTTTTACCTGCCAATTTGAATTTCAGACCTTTGAGCTCTTTTCTTCCTTCCACAGCTTTCTTCACCTTCTCTGCAAAATACGATCGATGGCAACCCCTAGCACTAGTCAAAATTCTCCAATTCGGGCGACTCCTATTACGGCCATTCTACCAAACCCAAACTCCGGCAAAGGGGCCTCATCCTCCCATCCGACACCTGTAATTTCTAGTAAGAATCCGGTAATGAAATCCCTTTCCAACCCTTCTGTATTCTACAGGAGTAAGGAACGATATGCACATGCCAATATTCCGTCGACAATCACAGAGTTTGACCTGAAGAGGATTCGCACTCGCTGCCATATTCCGGATACCCATCTGGTGAGAGCCCCCCGATCTGTGGAGCGAATGTACCAACGTCCTGAAGGATGGACCGCTGCTCCGGTGACCATCCTGGAGAAGGGAGTTCGGTTTCCTCTCCATGCTTTCATAGTGACCCTCTTAGGGTTTTTGGGTGTTAGGTTCGCCTAATTGGTGCCGAATTCTTACATTCACATCTTAGCGTTCATCGCTTTCTGCCACGAGTTAGGTATAGAGCCTACACTCGACTTCTTCTTCACAGTATACAAGATCGGTCAATCCAGAGAGAAAGGATTCAAGGCCATAAGCAAACATTCCTCGAAGACAGGGGAGAAATTCGAGAGATGTTCGTTGGTTAACACCCCCTCTAGTAATAGGGGATGGCACGAAAAATGGTTTTATGTCAAAGGACCTGAAATTTCCCCCTTACCGAACTGGGCCACTGATGAGAAGATCTCTGCTGATTTTGGAGACGTTTCCGAAGAACGCGAGGTTGAAATGATGGAACTGTTTGACAACTTCCCGAAGGAAGAATGAAAATACGGACTTCTCTCAAAGCAAGCGTGGTTATACGACCACAAATGTAAGTATGGGTTTACTTTATCAATATTTTGAAAACTGCTGTGGTATTGATTTTGATGTAAAACTGTTAATTTTCTGCAGTAACTTTGATCAAACCATCGTCTTCGGAGGTGAAAGAGTTGGAGGATTTTCTAGCTGGGAGGTTCGTAGAAGTTACTGCCGAGTCCTCCCAACAGGAAGTCCCCTCCGAAGGTAACATAGGCTGCAAAACTGTAGAGGTCGACACTGACCCTCCACATCCGGAAGCCTCCTCCATGTTCAAACCCCCTACTGAGATACCAACTGTTGAAGCCCACATTACTGAGCCCCCAATCCAAACACCTGCGGATGATGAACCTATAATCCCAGAAGAAGTCCTTCGACCTCATCGAAAGAGAAGAGCCACTCGGGGACCTCGACCAATTATTATCCCATCTGATTCCGAAGCCCTTTCCGAAACTGAACCAACTGTCAATCCAACACCCTCAGCTATCGATCCGATACCACCAACTGTCGATCCAACGCCATCAGTTGTCGGCCCAACTCAGCCAATTATCGACTCGACACCACCGATTATCAACCCGACTCTGCCAGCCCGAAAAAGTCTGTTAGATCTACCTGCAGGCGATCGAAGGCAGCTTATTCGGATCAAGAAGTTGAGAACCCAAGTTACCCCCTTAACCTCTGACGAGCTTAGGGTACCTTCTTCGGGTGTTCTTCCCTAAATAACCCGAATGGAGACTCGAACCAATATTGAGGAAGAACGAACTGAACCCATTGTAACACCATCTCGAAAGAGAAAGCAACCTCCTGACAGCATCCCGTCCCCGGCTCGATCTCTCTCCCCAGAAAATATATATACGGATCCCTCTCCTCTTCGTGATCAACCTGTGCCTTCCCCTCCAAGGCCTTCATCACAAAAATTTCATGAAGAGGCTACGGGAATGCCGACCTTATGGCCCCGATACAATGTGAATTTTCCTTTCCGGCTCTTCGATGCGTTCGTCCAAGAGACTGACGATCCCCGATTCGATAATCATACGAACGGGAATTTTCTTGATGAAGGCATGAGGTATCTGGCAAATGTAAATGACAATTGTCTTGGTTAAATATTTCTTTTCTTGTTTAAATATCTGAGATTAACTGGATATCGTCACATATGTGCAGGCAAATACAGTCTTCGGACGTTTACGTCCTCGACATATAAATGCTGAATCCGATGAGGAGACTCTGCGAAGGGAGAACAACCTGTTGAAAGCTACATTGGCCCGGAAGAGAAATGAACATGAAGCCAATCTTCATGTTAATGAAAGCCTTCAGAGGGAGTTGGCCCAATCCAAGGGGGATCTGAGGGAAACTTACGAGGTGCTGAGCTCGGTCAGAGAAGAACTGAAGACAACAAAAGCCAGTGAACCGAAATTGGCCAATATGAATATTAGATTTATTGCAGAAACCGAAGCCCCGAAGACTACCAATGAGGGTCTTGCTGCAACAAATCAAAACCTGTCAATACAACTCGGCGAAGTCCAGACGAAGGCTCGGGGTGATAGAAAAATCCATAGGGCCAAACGTCGCAAACTTCGTGGCAAGATAAAGGTACTTGAAGAACGAGATCCTCCTCTGACCAAAGAACTGCGTAAACAAATACAGGCGGATCATCGTGCGTCTGACGAGCTTGGCGCAGAGATTCTGAAGGTATATTACGAAGGGTATGAAGATTGCCGAGAGTGTGGTAAGGAAAAGTTGGCTGCTGCTCAGCTAGACCCAGCTCTGATCGACTCCGAAGGTGAAGGCGGTGCTTGAAAGTCTTTTCTGCTTTCTTCTGATATTTTGCTGATTTATAAAAACTATGTCTTTTTTGAGGTTATTTTGAAGAACTTTATCAAGTAATTTTTTACTTTTTGTAATAGTTAATTGCTAGGACTGAATTGATGGATGAATGTTTGATTTTATCAATGAACCACCATTTGTGTTCGATTATGACTTCTGTTTTGATTCGTTTCTTGTCAGTTATTCAACATCAATTAATCTGTATGAATTTAACTTAGATAGTGAATTAGATAAGACATATAACAGTTAAGTTAAAGAATGAAATAAACTAAATTAAATGAATTGAACCGAACTCAACACTTGCATAAAACAAAGTGATGTATGTTTGTCGTTACCGAAGTATGAGATCGGTCATGTGTAAGGTGTATTCGGCTGATCCTCTTTGCACCATCAATATCTTGCTTACCGCTCAGGGTAAAACAAGTATATAAGGACATTTGTTTACCACTCGGGGTAGAACAATATAAAAAGGACCATAGGATTCGACTACCACACGGGGTAACGAATAAATAGGCTGCCATCGAATGGCCAGCTAGTCCGACCATACCTCCTTACTTCGGTGCCCATTGATTTACCACTCGGGGTAAAAACAATATTAAAAAGGATCATAGGATTCGACTACCACACGGGGTAACGAATAAATAGGCTGCCATCGAATGGCCAGCGAGTCCGACCATACCTCCTTACTTCGGTACCCATTGATTTACCACTCGGGGTAAAAACAATATTAAAAAGGATCATAAGATTCGACTACCACACGGGGTAGCGAATAAATAGGCTGCCATCGAATGGCCAACGAGTCCGACCATACCTCACTTCGGTGCCCATTGATTTACCACTCGGGGTAAAAATAATATTAAAAAGGATCATAGGATTCGACTACCACACGGGGTAATGAATAAATAGGCTGCCATCGAATGGCCAGCGAGTCCGACCATACCTCCTTACTTCGGTGTGAACTTAGTGCCAAATCGGAAGAACATCAATCGTGAAAAAGTGAATTTTATTGACTTTGAACAACTATATACAGACTTCTGGCTAACTGACTCGATCTCTACTGGAAATATTTTCGAAGTCTGCCAGCGTGCCAAGTGTTCTTTATTTCGGATCCATCCAATGCCTTCAGTCGGTACGTCCCGGGCTTTGGTACTTCAGTTACTTTATATGGTCCTTCCTAATTCGGCATTAGCTTCCCCGTGTTCTGGGGTGTAGATGCTTCGGTTTTTCTGAGGACGAAGTCTCCCACCTCAAACCTTCGGAGCTTTACCCCTTTGTTGTAATGCTTGGCAACTCTCTTCTGGTAGGCTGCTAATTTGATCAAAGCCACTTCTCTGACTTCTTCTAACAGATCCAAGTTGGCCTTCAGTCCTTTGTCATTGTAGATCTCTCTGAATTAACTAACACGAAGACTTGAAGATCCAATTTCGACTGGGACTAAGGCATCAGTACCATAGGCCAATCTGAAAGGTGAATCTCTTGTTGTTGTCCTCGGTGTAGTCCTGTAAGCCCACAATACACTAAGTAGCTTTTCCGGCCATCTTCCTTTGGCTTCGTCCAATCTGCGCTAGATCTCGTTCAGAAGTATTCTGTTAGTCACCTCGACCTACCCATTCGATTATGGATGAGCCACCGAAGTCTTCCTATGCTGGACCCTTAGTTCTTCCAGAAATCCTTCAAATTTCGATCCCACAAACTGGCGTCCGTTGTCTGATATCACCACCTTAGGAATTCCAAAGCGAAACACTACGAATTCTTTCATAAACTTCAGACACTCCTGTTCCGTTATCAGCCGAAGTGGTTTCACCTTTACCCATTTGGTCATGTAATCAATAGCAACTATAACAAAACTGACCTTTCCTTTAGCTTTTGGCAACGGCCCCAGTATATCAATCCCCCAGACAGCGAAGGGTATAGGAGATAAGATCGAGTATAGCTCTTCTGGTGGCTGATGTGGGGTCAGACTATTGAGCTGACACTTGTCACACTTCTTCACTTACTCAGTAGCTTCCTTGAAGATCGTTGGCCAGTAGTAACCCTGCCGAAGAACTTTGTATGCCAGTGATTTAGCAGCCATGTGATCGCCGCAGATGCCTTCATGAACCTCCCGAAGGGTACACTCTGCTTCAAACGGAACCAAACACTTCAATAATGGTGATGAAAATGCCCTTCGATAAAGATCCTCATCAATAAGGACGAAGTTCGTACTCTTATACTTGACCTTCTTCGCGAGCATCTGATCCGAAGAAAGGACGCCATCTGCCAAATATTCGACGTAGGGAGTCATCCAACAGTTAGATCTCTCAATGCACATCACTGCTTCGTGTTGGATACTCGGGTGCTGTAAGACCTCCAAATAGACCGACCCATTAAAAACAACGGCATCCGTGGTGGCTAACTTTGACAATGCATCGGCGATAGAATTATCGTTACGCTCGATGTCCTGAAACTCATAAGAGACAAAGTGTTGAAGTCGGTCTTTCAACTCTGCCAAATATTTGATCATCCTTGTCCCATGAGCCTCATAATCTCCTGATAACTGCTTGACGACCAACTGAGAGTCACTGTAAACAATCAACTTCTGTACTTCTAGACTCTTCGCCAGCCGAGCTCCTGCCAACACTGCTTCATACTCGGCCTCGTTGTTTGTAGCCTTAAATCCAAACCTGATGGCCTGCTGCACCTTGAATCCCTCTGAACTTGTCAAGATAATCCCTGCCCCACTAACATTTACCGTAGAAGACCCATCTACATACAGTGTCCATGCATTCTGACCATGCTGAAGAACTGTAACTGCTCGATCAGATATCTCAGCTTCTGGTAACTCAGCATCTGCTTCGGTGAATGAACATTCCACCATAAAATCGGCCAAAGCTTGTCCCTTGATAGCGGTTCGGGGATGATACTCAATGAAAAACTGGGACAGTTCCATGGTCTATGCTGCTAACCTCCCCGAAACTTCTGGCTTACCCATCACCTTCTTCAGTGGTTGATCCGCGTAGACGATCAGGAGCCTGCCTTGAAAATATTGCCGAAGCTTTCGGCTAGTAATTACTAAAGCAAAAGCAGATTTTTTAATATTTGGATACCTGGTTTCAGCATCTCTTAGGACATGGCTGACATAATAGACCGGATGCTGCTTTCCACTGATCTCCCGAATCAGCACTGCTCTAACCACTAATGAACTCGCTGCAAGGTACAAATACAAGGTCTCTGTTGGGGTAGGCTTCACCAATAGGGGGCAGAAGATAGATAGGTCTTTGTGTTTTGAAAGGCATCTTCACATTCCGAAGTCCATTGGAATGTCTTCGCATTTTTCGATCCCTTCAGTGTGTTGAAGAATGGTAAGCATCTCTCTGCAGATTTGGGCATGAACCTCCTTAAAGCTGCAATCCTACCGGTTAGACGTTGAACGTCTTTGAACGACTGAGGAGTCTTCACGTCTAGAATAGCTTGGATTTTCTCTGGATTGGCTTCAATGCCCCTCTGACTGACCAGATAACCCAGGAATTTCCCTGCACCGAGTCCGAAGGTACACTTAGTAGGATTGAGCCTCAACTTGCGATGGCAGACTGTCTGGAAGCACTCCTCCAGATCATCTAAATGCTTTTGAGTCGTCTTGCTCTTCACGATCATGTCATCTACATACACCTCCATGTTCCTTCCCAGCTGCTTCTGGAAGACAAAATTCATCATTCTCTGGTAGGTGGCTCCAGCATTAATCAGGCCAAAGGTCATCTTCTTATAGGCGTACACCGAACGGTGTGTGATGAATGCTGTCTTTGGAATGTCCTCCTCGCACATGGAAATTTGGTGATAACCTGAAAAAGCATCCATAAAGCTTAGTAGTGCATACCCCGAAGTCGCATCAATAAGTTGGTCAATATGGGATAAAGGATAGAAGTCCTTCGGACAAGCTTTATTCAGGTCGGTGTAGTCGATGCAAACCCGTCATTTCCCATTCTGCTTCTGTACCAACACTACATTTGCCATCCACTCCGGATAGTCTATCTCGAAGATGAAGTCAGCAGCTATCAGCTTCGCGATCTCTTCATCAATGATCCTTTGTCGTTCAGGTGCAAAGATCCATCTTTTCTACCGAACTGGCTTCTTTGATGGATCCACATCCAGCCGATGATCGGCAATCTTTCGACTGATTCCGGGCATGTCCTGTGGCTCCCATGCAAAGATATCCGCATAACAACAAAGAAGTTCCATAAGATTTGTCTGAAGTGGTTCCGATAAACCTGAACCAATCTTCACAGTTTTGTCCTTCTTTCCAAGGACCAGCTCGATCTCCTCTGTATCTCTTGTGGGAATGACCGACAGCTCCGAACTGCTTTTAGTAAAGGGTTCAATCTCGATTGTCATGGTTTGTTTCTGCTTGCTGACCCCTACTCCTGAGGAAATAACAGCATTCCGATAACAGCGTCGGGCCAGATCCAAATCCCCTGCTACTTCTCCCACTCCATGTGTTGTAGGGAATTTGATTTTAAAATGAGGGATGGAAGTCACTGCTTGGAGAGCCATCAAGGTAGGTCTTCCCAGTATGGCATTGTAAGCCGAATCTACATGCAGAACATAAAATTTACATATTATTTCTACCTGCTGAGGAGCCGTGCCGAAGACCACTGGGAGTTCAATAGTGCCTGCAACCTTGACTGGGTCGTTGCTAAAACTGTACAAAGGAGCCTCCTGCCCAACCTCCATCTTTCGTCCATCGAGATGCATCCTATGATAAACATGGGCATACAGAATGTCCACCGAAGACCCGTTGTCTATCATCATTCGTTTCACATCCATTGAACCCACTTGTGCAGTGATCACCAACGCTCTTTCATGTGGCTCGATGGGCTCCGAAGGATAATCTGCATCGGTAAAAGAGATAACGGTTCCGGGAAATGCTCTGTCGGTCTTCGGGGGAGTGCCCGCCACGGACATGACTGAATCTAAATATCCTCTCCTCTTCTTCCCTATTATTTTACCTGCTGTCCCACCGGTTATCACATCGACGACGTGCCTTGGCGGTGGTATTGGAGCATTTTGAACGGGTAAAACCATTTGAACCGTTTGAACAGTACGATCCAGATTCTGCTGATCATGTCGGTCCCTCCCTGCCACATACTGAACCAGCAAACAGCTTTGAATCTTCTTCTCCGCAAAATATTTCAGATTGCAACACTCATAGTATCATGGCCCGCCGCTTGATGATAGCCACAATATTTTCGAGGGTTGCCCTGCCCTGTCCTGTAATTATCGTGAGGTGGCTCGAAGAATGGTTGGTTCCTAATCTGGTCCAAAATCATCGACCTATCCGTATTTAGTCTGGTGTAAACCTTATTCACTTTAGGGGCGGATGCAGGTGGACGACTATTCCCCTGTCACCATGAGTTGTTATATTTCTTTGAACTGCCCTCTGGCCGATCATTATATCCCTCCGTCTTCCTCTGATCGCCTTCAGTCTTAGGAATATCTGCCTCTTTCATTTGGTCCGAGGAAGGGCGCTTCAGGCTATTCATGGCCTCTTCCACAACAATATAACCCTCCGCCTTGTCGAAAGCTTCTTCCAGGCTCTTCGGATGATGGAACATCAGTTTCTTCACTAGCTTTTCAGACTTCACCAGATCTAACCCATTCTGAAACAACCCTACCGCCTGGAGATCATTTAAGTCGGATACCTGACCAACTGCTTCTCTGAATCTCTTCACATATTGGCCTAAGGATTCGTTGGTGAACTATCTGACCTGGGCTAAAAAACCTGTATGTTTTCCTCTTCTTCGGTTGCTCCCAAAGCGGGCATAGAACTTGTCACAGAGCTCGGTCCAAGAGGAAATTGAATCTGACGGTAAAGTTCCCATCCATTGCCTCGCATCTTTTCTTAGTGTTGTGACGAACGTGTGACACTTGGCAGCATCGGTAAAGTCATAATAATCCATCAGCCGATCGAATGCCTGGCTATGGTCATAAGGATCTCCAGATCCGTCGTAACTCTCCATCCGAGGCAGCTTCTTAGTGACGTCTGCCTTTTCCTTAAGAATGTTCGAGGATAAAGGAGATGCCTTCTTCCCCGGGGTGTCCTTCGCCTGTTGAAACTCTGCTAACTGCCTTCTAAGCTCTTTCAATTCTTTTGCCAAAAAATTTACACCTTCTGGCTGCGAGGAAACTTCTATCTCCTGGGCAAACTTCTGATCCCGAATAGACTGGCCTCTTCCATCTGACCCCGCTGCCTTTGTTGGACTCCTGGATCTACTCCTGCGTACAAGTCTATCCTCATGTCGAGAATACTCACGTGGATGCTCTCTCCTTTTGGTTTCTGACGCGATTTCCCTTGACCTACTCATTTGTCTGTCGTCGTCCAGATGCTGAGAATCAACGACCATTAGTGCCTTCTTCGAGGCCAAGGGAGTTCTGCTCCTTGACCTCCTTCTGTTGCGAGAACGACCCCTAGATACGTGTACAGAATGCTCCGGCTCTTTCCCCTCTCGCCGTTGCATTTCCTTATGCCTACTCTGTCTTTTAGACTGTATATGCCTGGATGTCTCGTCTCTCACTTCAGCCACCCGAAGCATTTATTCGGCTATATCTTCTCTCTGTTTTAAAAGGACTTCTAAGGCCCTATCCGCTTCGTCTACCATTCTCGCCAACTTGACAGCTCTGTCCTCCCGACCACTTCGATGATGAGTCTTGGTCGGTGAACCTTCTGCTCGCCCTCGACTATGATCTCGCTCTTTATCTGTATCAAAGACCAGCCTCCGTTTGGCTTTACCATGAATCGTCGGACGAAGATCTCCCGCATCGTACTTGGAGGCCGTACTATCGTGAGCACTTTTAGAAGGACCCAGACGATCCTTTACCGAAATACGGGGCAACGACAAGCTCACAACCATTGCCTGCCCTTCGGGTGTTGGCGTTCTACTCTTCCCCATGAACACTGACGTAGAACGGCTACAACGTATGTGATTGGAAAATACTCAGGACACTAGAACTCAGCCCTCCTTCTAGCGCCAATGTTAACGCCAAGATCTTCGATGACGTCCCAATCACGTAAGATGCCCTAATCCTGCACAGTAAACATAGTCAACACCAAAAGCTTGACGGCTGGACCGTCGGGGGATAGCTCCGGTGTGAGAGTCAGTACAGGCCGTTCAAGGTTTAACAATGGAGGATAAAATATCTAGTGTCTCTAGAGAGATAAAAATTGTGGGTCGTGTGTATGCGTACCTTTTCATGAAGTCTTTCTTCCTACGTTATACTCTCTCACCCGGTTTACCGTGCCACCCACTACCCTTTGACACAGTCCCCCACTCCTCAGTGATCTCTGTCGACTGCATGCAGGTTGTCACCTTTTTCCCACTGTGCATGTCGCCGGCCGGATAAAATCCCATCCACATTAATGATCTGCAGACCTTTGGTCAACAGCCTTCCTTTTTCATCATTACAAGTCAAAAATAGAAATATTAAAAGATCTAATGGACTAATTCATTGACCCGACCCAATATTAAGAAGATATAATATGAAAATTAGGCCCAATCTTCAAGATCCAATAGGGGAGATCCAATAGACTAATTGTATAGTTAAATCCATTCTCCAAGGCCCAATAGGAGAAATATCATGACCCAACACCCTACAAAAAATTATACAAACATAAAGCAGTGTTGTATATTTCAATCAAATGTGTATTATTTTGAAGGTTTCACCATGAAAAATCCAACATTAGATTGGAAAGCTTAGAGTAGCCTTTTTGCCTTTATCTACATGCATTATTTTTAATGGTGTAATAATAATGCACACAGATAGAGACACCTCAATATGCTCAATTAGTGTTTTATTTTTTAAAATATTTTTTTTGTTGTTGAACTAGAGATGCTAGTTTATTTTTATTGAAGCATTTTTAAAGAGAGTATTCCTACTAATTGTGAATTTAATTTGTCATTGGTAATCAATACCAAAATATAACAAGATAGATACGGAGTTATTTTAGTTGATAATTTAAAGAATTATTTTTTGGTGACTCAATAGTCCAAGATTTTTTTTTTATTATTATATTTTTGAGTAGATTCATTTATAATATCTTCTCAAGTTCATAAATCAAATGCATTGTATGTTTTTTTTCTTATTCTTATTTCAGTGCATCTAATCTAGTTTAGTTCTTATTTTATCAGTGCTCTCACATTTTTCTTTATATATAAAAACACATGTACACTGACTTTTAGTTCGTTAAAGAACAAAAAAAAGAAACAAATTTATGATATCTTATATAATAAACATATGCAAGCATGTAAAAAATTGTACCCAATGATCTTTTTTCTTTTGCATTCACATGTAATTTGTCAAAGAACCAGGGGCGGATGCAGGTTAGGGCAGGGGGGCACTTGCCTCCACTGAATATTTAGGAGTCAAATAGGTTAACTTGAAAGAAAAATAATTGAGAAGGCTTTTATACTTCAAAAGCTCCACTACATCACTGCTACACTATAAAAGATCAAGTCTAATTTTCTAAATCAATTAGACGTGGTCCACGTGGACGGTGGACAAATCTCACTACAATACTCTCTCCGTTCCTTAATATAGGTCGTTTTAGAGAAATATTTTTGTTCCTAAATATAAGTCGTTTGAGAATTTCAAGTAAGCATTAATTGCTTAGTTTTCAATATTACCCCAAGTAATAAATATAATTTTTGTTCTCTCACTATTTTTTACCCAATAAATAACACTCTTTTTTTCCAATAAAAAGGCAATATAGACAATTGATAATATATTTAATGTTTTACAATCATTTCTTTAATACTTGTGAACAACTTTAAAACAACCTATATTAAGGAACGGAGGAAGTACTACATTAGACTTTTAGTACTTCACTTTTATCTCGATGTTAGATTTTTAATACTTCACTTTTCAATAGAAAGAAGGAACAATATAACATCGTGTATATTTTAATTTTAATTTTATAAATTTAACAATTGTTTTAGAAATTTTTGTAATTATTAATTGAAATTTAAATAGACAGACTTAGAAGGGGGGTTGAATAAGTGTGGGAACAATCTATAACTAATTTTTAAACTTTAAATCAAACTATTAAATTCAGGCTTCTATATTGATAAATTCAGTTTACTGAATTAATATGGCCTATTGAATTGACTGATTATTTTTAAGAAAATATCATGCTGAATTTATAACTTAAATAAAATACTTGGTGTTAAATAATTATCTTAAAATAATGCAAATATTCAAACCTTAATTATTAAGATAGTTAAATAGCTTATATGAGTAATTAAAGTAAAGCAAGTAATAAAATCAACACCAATATTTTTTACATAGTTCAGCTATTACCCTCTATAATAATAGCCTAGTCCACGTCCAATACCAACTAATATTGGGGACTCACTTTATTTATTTTCTTATTAATAAACACTGATTACAAAACAAATACTTACAATAAATTAATAACAATTAATTTCTCTTGAGCACTCTTGCTCCTTGTGCATCTATGCACTCTTCAAGCACCTTTACTTCCTTGAACCTGTTTGTAAACCTTTTCTCTAATCCACTAGGATTAACACTTTTAGACTACACTTAGTCTAAACAGAAAATTCAATACAAATATAGAGGTCTATGATCAATGCAAGAATAATCAATTTAACAATTAAAGGCTCAACTATATGCAATGATCAATTAGTACAAAAAGATAAACAATTAAATCTTACCAAATACCATCTCAAAAATTATCAGAAATTAATTGCTTAGCTGCTCAAGATTTGCACCAATCGAATTAAGTTGCTCGATAAATATCAGTAATTAGTGCAATAATAATTTTGTGAGTTGTATATTATTCCACACAAGGAACACAATTTATATAGGCTTATTTATTACCGTTAAATAAATTCCCGTTGTAGTTCCATAAAAAGATAAGTACCTATTCTAAATAATCCCAAAAAGATCGACTAGAACAAACCCACAAATGATAAAGTAACGACATAATTGATTTTTATCCAGATGACTCAAATCTTTCATTTTATTGGGATAAATTCAAAGTCCCTTAAACAGTACCCAACTACATGACAACTTTGACTTTATCTCTCTATAAAAGTGGCGTGTAGCAATTGAAGTTAAGCAACTAAAGTGGCATATGACATCATGCTTCTTTTTCAATAAACAAGGTCTTCATAGTTCCAAGATATTCATAATTACTTTCCTTGAAAACCGTAAAAGCACTCATCATTTTACACGAATGTACATCTACTGACCTTTTGGCTTTCTAGACATGCATATATATATAGACAACTGTATTCAGGATATAAACCAAAAATATCCAATACTAGCATGAATGCAAAACATGTATTAAGTAACATTTTATAAAGTCATGCATTAAAAAGTCTTTGTACTTGACAACATATATATAATCTAATCTCAAGTATTTATTTTAATATTTAGGAAAAACCTTTTTCATTAAATTTTAAATCAATTTTCATTTAACACATATAACAAAATGCAAATGATATGTCCTAGAGCCTTTAAATGAAAAATTAATTACTATGCAATTGACCTTACACTTTTGTTTCCTAGTAAAAGATCTTCACCCACTTGAATATTCAATTAATGTTCCTTATCATCAGATACTTGAAATGCCATAAAAATAATTTAGCATACGAACAATTCATCATCAAAACTAAGGATAAAATATGACTAAGTCAACATTCTCCCCCTTTTTGATGATGACAACCAAAAATCTTTTAATTGCCATTAGCTCCCCCTATGTTCATGCATACAATATAACTAGCTCCCCCTAAATTCATGCATCACTATCATTTCAGGAATCTCATAATAACTAACTGAAATTTGATTTCAGTAAATCCTGAAATTTTAAACAACCCCTATTATCTGGGCATGTACCTGCAATCATGTTAGTTCAACATTTATCAAAATATCAAACTGCTAACATAAAATTTATAATTTAAACAATAAGTCTGAAGCACAAATCCAAGTTTCAGTCTACCAAAAATAAGCCCAAAAACCCATAAATTTCTCCTCCTTTGTCATCAAACAAAAAGGGAATAACCATCACTCGAGTTCTACCACTGCTGCACGCTGAGCATCCCTCTGTGTGAAGGACGATGATTGGCACGGTGAATCCTCTCAGCAAGGGTATAATCAGTAGCAAATTGAGGAGGACGGGGAATTAAAGTTTCGGGTGGCAATCGTACATCAAGGAATTCACCAATATATTTGGCTTGCCAGTTAAAATGAACCCATTCCGTGACCGTAGAGTGCTTACGCTGCATATGTAACTTAGAGTCGACGTCGTGAAACGCACCGCCATGAACTCAGCCAATTCTCCAACCTGATTGCTTACAAACTTGATCTCCTGACTCAATTGACATGCATTTCGGTTGAGTCGTCGTTGCATGACCTTTGCCAAAGTAGTGGTTTGTAATTCAAACCCTGTTTGTAAGTCAATAAACTCATCCTCAATGTTGTGATACAGTTTGTTAATCTCAGGAGCACCTAAAGGCAGTTTTCCTTTCTCCAACATAGACATCCGAGTATTAAGGACAGACATTTCAATTTGCATTTTCTCTTGATTACTAAGAATGACTTTCAACATATCAACAATTTTCGGAGAAGACTGAGTTGGAGGCAGAACAGGTGAAGATGGATTTGAAACATGAGGGGGGATATGATTATCAGAAGTGCTACGAACAAACTTACCATCAATTAAGGCAATACGCGACATTTTCAAAGTACCAACGCTGATGGAATCAGTAACAGCAACAGAGATTTCATTTTCAAAAGAAATTTTAAAATGATTGAAAAGAGTGGTGAGACTGGCACTATAAGGCATACATGTTTTTGTTTTTCGTAAACAGCTTGTCATTTGGTGAAGCAACATTTGAGATAAATTAAAAGACACCCTTTTTAAAATCATGGCAACAATTATCAAATCTTGATAGGTAAAATCTGCTCCCCCACCTAAACGAGGCAACAAATTGTATCTAATCAGATGATGAAGCACACAGGAAATAGGAGAAACATCCACTATTTTTGGAGTAAAAACGTCTTTCAACAAAGGGTTATTCATAACAATCTGTAACTGTTCCAAAGGAGTAAACGGGAAATGGACAGCCCCTTTTCTAGTAAATGGACAAACACCAGAGAATGGAATGTTCAGAATGCTACCAAAATCTATGACAGTAAAATATAAAGATTTTCCTTTGACAAAAGTTGTATAAAAATCCCCATGACATTCCAGATTTGTATAAAACTGTTGGACTAGTCTAGGATATGCAGCTGATGGAGGAAAAAGCATAAAAGAAATACCACAAGATTCAAACAATTTTTTTAAAGGAGATTGTTGATAGCAGATTTGGTCGACAGACTTTTCGTAAACAAATTGTTTTGGAAACACGACAGTCTTAAACCGTACCTCATAGGCATTGCTACGAAAGAAATTGTCAGGAAGATCAGAAGAGAGGATAGGATTTATCGAATCAGATGGTGAAGCAAACTCAAGCTTATAGGATGGAATTGTTAACTTTTGTCTTTGAGAGGGTCCTGATGATTTCAGGAGAGATGTACTAAAGGTTGACTCATCAGATGATGAAGAGTCCAGAGATTTCGTTTCCACAGACATCGCCTTCTTTAGTTTTCTTTGTTTGCGTGAAAGACCGGCTGAAGATTGGGGAGGAATCGGTGTCTGATCATCGTCAGAATCGATCATCGATCTCTTATAAGTCCGGTTTCTCATAGTTCTTGGGGTTTGTTGGTGAGGAAGATGAAAGTATAGAGTGAGAGAGAAAAAAAAATAGAAAAATATTTGAGATGTAAAGAGAATGGAGAGAGATACAGAGTTAAATAAAAAGGATGCATGTATGTATACTCATAACCACTTATGTCTCCCGAGAAACCCTTGCAGTCTCGTCTTTTCGATTTTCAAAAATAATCATCATTATTATGATAGATATTGCGTACAAGAATAAAAGACTCAAATGAGCAACCGAAAAATCACATAATCAATTATCCTAATTTTATCAGTTAATAAGATATGCATACAGAATAGGATAAAGATAACACAGACTTAAAAAAAATTATGCAATACACATTCCAAGTTCTCTTCGCAACATACAAAATCTGTCTTCACTTAATGGTTTGGTAAAAATATCTGCGATTTGATTTTCAGTAGGAATAAAAATTAATTTAATTAAACCTTTGGACACATTATCTCGAAAAAAATGATGTCTCACTTCAATGTGTTTTGTACGTGAGTGTAACACAGGATTTTTAGAGATATCTATAGCACTAGAATTATCACAATATATAGGCACACATTCACATAATATATCAAAATCACATAGGGTTTGTCTCATCCATAATATCTGAGAACAACAACTTCCTGCAGCTAGATATTCCCCTCAGTAGTTGAAAGAGCCACTGAGGTTTGCTTTTTACTATGCCATGATACGAGACTTTGTCCCAAGAAAGTACAAGCACCATTCGTACTTTTTCTATCAATTTGACACCCTGCATAGTCAGCATCTGAATAACCTATTAGTTCAAAGTTATTGCAAATTGGATAAAATATCCCTAAGTTAATTGTTCCACTTAAATATTTCAAAATTCTTTTAAAAGCATTTATGTGTGATTCTTTGGGTTTACCCTGAAATCTTGCACATAGACAAGCACTATACATTATATCGGGTCTAGAAGCAGTTAAGTATAGTAAACATCCAATCATACCTCGATATTTTGTTATATCAACATCAATACATTTCTCATCAGTGGTGAGCTTTATTGATGTGCTCATTGGTATACCTTTAGAGTTATATCCTTCGAAGCTAAATCTTTTGAGTAATTCTTTTGTATATTTGGTTTGATGGATATAAATTTCTTCCTTTGTTTGCTTGATTTGAAGTCCCAAGAAGTAATTAAGCTCTCCCATTAAGCTCATGTCAAATTCTTTATGCATGCACTTAGAAAACCACTCACAAAGAAAATCATTAGTACCACTAAATATTATATCATCTACATATATTTGAACAATAATGATATCTATATTTTTATGCTTAATAAACAATGTAGAATCTATTTTACCTCTAAGGAATCCGTTTGACAAGAGATACTTACTTAACTTTTCGTACCAAGCCCTTGGAGCTTGTTTCAAGCCATAAAGAGCTTTCTTTAATTTGTAAACATGATTAGGATACTTTTCATGCTAGAATCCAGGAGGCTGTTTGGCATATACTTGTTCATTGATGTATCCATTAAGGAACATGCTTTTTACATCCATTTGATGAAGTTTAAACTTTTTATAGCATACAAATACTAACAAAATTCGGATTGATTCCAGTCTTGCTACTGGTGCATAGGTTTCTTCATAGTCGATTCCCTCTTGTTGGTTGTAACCTTGAGCTACCAACCTTGCTTTGTTACGAATGATTGTCTCGTGCTCATCAAGCTTGTTCTTGAAGACCCATTTAGTACCAATGATGGAAACATCTTTTGGAGGAGACATAAGTTCTCACACTTGGCATCTCGTAAATTGTTGAAGTTCTTCTTGCATTGCAAATAGCCAGTTCTCATCAAGAACTGGATCCGTTGCATTCTTTGGCTCAACCTGTGATAAAAATGTAGAGAATGCACAATGATTTTGAAAACCTCTTCGTGTGGTTATACCTTTGTTGATATCTCTAATAATATTTTCTAGAGGATGATTCTTGATATATCAAGCTGTTCTTGATATTTGGATGTTATGTATAACTTCCTCTTGATCATGAGACTCATCTTCAGCATCCTGCAAATTCTCAGGTTCATGTTCATGCTGGTCATCTATTTTAGTTTCCTGAAACTGTTCATTCGGTCTCCTGTTTTGTTCATTTCGCTTTGCTGAAATTCTGCTATCTCCAAATTTCCTGCATCATCTTCACTTTCTTTTGGAAGATCATTGTTAGTCTTATTGAAAGTGATATGAACAGATTCTTCTACACATGACTTTCAAATATTGAAAATGCGATAAGCCTTACTATTTTGAGAATAGCCAATGAATATTCCTTCATACAACTTAGCATCAAATTTTTCCAAATTGTCACTTGTATTTAAGATGAAACATTTAGAACCAAATATTTTAAAATAACTTATGTTTGAAATTTTATTATTTAAAAGCTCATATGGTGTTTTCAAAATAATTGGACGAATGAGTACTCTATTTAAAACATAACATGATGTACTTACTGCTTTGGCCCAAAATTTCTTTGAAAGCTTACTTTCTTGTAGTAGAGTTCTTGTTGTCTCTTGTAGAGTCCTATTCTTCCTTTCCACCACCCCATTTTGTTGGGGAGTCCTTGGTGCTGAGAATTCATGGCTAATACCTCTTTTATCATAAAAGGTTATGAAATCTTTTTGAAATTCAGTACCATGGTCACTTCTAATTCTAATGAGTTTGTAGCTATACTTTGTTTCAAGATTCCTTATTAATCTTTCAAACTCTTTAAATGCTTCATCCTTAGTTCTCAAAATAATACCCATGTGTATCTAGAAAAATCATCAACTATTACAAATGAATAAAATTTACCATTAATACTAGAATGTCTTTCTGATCCAAATAAATCAAGATGAAGTAATTGCAAGGGAGAGGAGGTTGATATCATATTCTTTGCCGTAAAAGAAGTTCTTACTTATTTTCCCAGTTGATAAGAAATGCATATTCCTTTCTTTTCAAACCAAATTTTTGGCAACCCTTTGACGAGATTCTTTGAGGATAATTTCTTGATTAAGTCCATGTGAACATGTCCCATCCTTTTATGCCATAGATAAGCTTCATCTTGTACTGAAGTAAGACATAGTTCTTCATTTTGTTGCTCAAAATCAATAGTATATATATTTCCTTCTCTTTGTGCAGCTAGAGTAGTATTGTTAGTACCATGAAATATTGTGCATTTATCTTTTTCAAAATTAACTTGATGACCATTATTCATTAATTGACTTATACTTATTAAATTAAATTCAAGACCGTTAACAAGGTGGACATTATTTATACTTACCTTGCTATTACCAATTTTACCTTTTTCGATTATTTCGCAGGTTCTATTATCTCCAAACGTGACTGTTCCATTCTTTTTCTTGATATCTAGTTCCATGAACTTTGTTTTATCACCTGTCATGTGACGAGAACATCCGCTATCAAGAATCCATTTTTGAGATGGAACTATTGCCTTTAAACATACCTGTCAAGAAAAGATAATTCATCCTTTTGGTACCCATATCTTTTTGGGTCCATTTATGTTAGTAGCAAGTAAATCACTCTTTTTAATCCATACATTTTTAACCTTATTTCGTTTCTTAAAACAATTTATATCTAAATGACCTTTAATACCACAATGTTTACAAGTTGAGAAAGGAGAGCAATAACTTAAACTAAAACGTGACTTTGATTTTAACATTTTCATATTACTCTTTTTATGCATAGAATTAAAACCAATTCCTTGTATTGCAAAACTAGGTCTTTGTTTACCTAATATGACATTTAGATTTTTTTTTCACCTTGAACAAATTTAGAAAGAGATTATTTTAGTGAGTCTATTTCTTTTTGAAGTTTATTATTAGGAAACGTTTTAACAGGAGATTTATCACTAAATGCATCAATTCACACATCTCTCATTTTTAGCTCATTAGTCAATTTTTGGACTTCATTATTTAAGAATTTTACCTTATTGAAAAGTATTTTATTATAATTGTCTAAATAATCAATCTTTGCAATCAAAACCTTTTCTTCGTTACATATAGATTCCTTTTCAATTTCTTTCTTTTCATCTATTAGTGAATCTACTTCATCCATTAATGTACTAACTAAACCTTTCAAGCAAGCATTCTTTTCTCTTAACTTCTTATTTTCTTATTCTAATGAGTTTAGTTCATTAAGAGTTACCTGATTAGATTCACCTTCAATTCCCACGAAGCATACTTGTGCTATCTAATCTTTAGCATCGATCTCCACTTTGGATTCCTTATCACTCCAAGTAACAAGGGCTTTGCTCTTCTTCTTGTCTTTGTAGTTTATCTTCCCTTTATTCTTTAATTGAAACCAATCTTCTTTGAAGTGACCAATACGTTCACATTCAAAGCACGTCTCTTCAGTTTGCTTTCCTTTGAATTTATTCGAATTAAAAGTGTTTCTTCTCTTGTCTTTCCTTTGTAGTAACCCCTTGAGTTTTCTTGACATCATTGCTATTTCTTCATCGGAGTCATCATCAAGCTCCTCCTCATTATCTGCAGTAAGAGCTAAGACCTTTTTTCGAGGAGTTTCCTCCTCATCATCATATCTCTTTAACTAATGTTCATATTCTTCTAATTCACCAAACAAAGTTAAAGTATCCATGGAAGAAATAGTAGCAGAATCTTGAAGAGTAGTGATTTTAGAAGCAAACCTTTTGGGCATAGCCCGAAGTAACTTACGGTTGATCTCACTTTGAGGAGTAGTCTTGTCCAGCAATTTCAAGGAGTTTATAAGGACTAGAAATCTTGCTTGAGCTAGCTTAATGATTTCATCTTTTTCGAGCTTGAACATTTCATAATCGTGCATAAGCATGCTTAGCTTAACTTCTCGTACTTTGGAAGTACCTTCATGACTTACCACTAAAGTATCCCACATCTCTTTGGATGTGTTGCATGAAGAGACTTTATCTATCTCGGATTGAACCATGCCGCTGAGAAGCGTGTTCATTGCCTTTGAATCATATGAGACCATGTAGATTTCAGTTGAATCCATTTCTAGCAGAATCTTTGGTGTCCCATCATCTCTTCGTGGAATAATTGGTCCGTTCTCCACAACCCGCCATTCCCAAGGATCCCTTTTAAGATAGATCCTCATTCGGAATTTTCAGAAGTTGTAATTTTCTGTTCCAAACAGTAAATGAGGTCTATTGGTTGATTGTCCTTCTTGATTTTTATTCTCGAACTGTGTCATGTCAAAATCTTTCCCTACAAGTCACCTTTAAGACCAAGATAAGTAGAGCCAAGCTCTGATACCGAATGAAATTTAAATAGGCACACTTAGAAGGGGGGTTGAATAAGTGTGGGAGCAATCTATGACCAATTTTTAAACTTTAAATCAAACTATTAAATTCAGGCTACTATATTGATAAATTCAGTTTACTGAATTAATATGGCCTACTGAATTGACTGATTATTTTTAAGAAAATATCCTGTTGAATTTATAACTTAAATAAAATACTTGGTGTTAAATAATTATCTTAAAATAATGCAAATATTCAAACCTTAATTATTAAGATAATTAAATAGTTTATGTGAGTAATTAAAGTAAAGCAAGTAATAAAATCAACACCAAGATTTTTTACGTGGTTCAACTATTGCCCTCTATAATAATAGCCTAGTCCACGTCCAATACCAACTAGTATTGGAGACTCACTTTATTTATTTTCTTGCAAATAAACACTGATTACAAAACAGATTCTTACAATAAATTAATAACAATTAATTTCTCTTGAGCACTCTTGCTCCTTGTGCACCTATGCACTCTTCAAGCACATTTGCTTCCATGAACCTGTTTGTTAACCTTTTCTCTAATTCACTAGGATTAACACTTCTAGACTACACTTAGTCTAAACAAAAAATTCAATACAAATATAGAGGTCTATGATCAATGCAAGAATAATCAATTTAACAATTAAAGGCTCAACTATATGCAATGATCAATTAGCACAAAAAGATAAACAATTAAATCTTACCAAATACCAGCTCAAAAATTATAAGAAATTAATTGCTTAGCTGCTCAAGATTTGCACCAATCAAATTAAGTTGCTCGATAAATATCAGTAATTAGTGCAATAATAATTTTTTGAGTTGTATATTATTCCACACAAGGAACACAATTTATATAGGCCAATTTATTACCGTTAAATAAATTCTCGTTGTAGTTCCATAAAAAGATAAGTACCTATTCTAAATAATCCCAAAAAGATCGGCTAGAACAAACCCACAAATGATAAAGTAACGACATAATTGATTTTTATCCAGATAACTCAAATCTTTCATTTTGTTGGGATAAATTCAAAGTCCCTTAAACAGTACCCAACTACATGACAACTTTGACTTTATCTCTCTATAAAAGTGGCATTTAGCAACTAAAGTGAAGCAACTAAAGTGGCGTATGACATCATGCTTCTTTTCCAATAAACAAGGTCTTCATAGTTCCAAGATATTCATAATTACTTTCCTTGAAAACCGTAAATGCACTCATCATTTTAGACGGATATACAACTGCTGACCTTTAGGCTTTCTAGACATGAATATATATATATATATATATATAGACAACTGTATTCAGGATATAAACCAAAAATATCCAATACTAGCATGCATGTAAAACATGTGTCAAGTAACATTTTATAAAGTCATGCACTACAAAGTCTTTGTACTTGACAACATATATATAATCTAATCTCAAGTATTTATTTTAATATTTAGGAAAAACCTTTTTCATTAAATTTTAAATCAATTTTCATTTAAGACATATAACAAAATGTAAATGATATGTCCTAGAGCCTTTAAATGAAAAATCAATTACTATGCAATTGACCTTACACTTTTTTTTTCCTAGTAAAAAATCTTCACCCACTTGAATATCCAATTAATGTTCCTTATCATCAGATACCTGAAATTTCATAAAAATAATTTAGCATATGAACAATTCATCATCAAAACTAAGGATAAAATATGACTAAGTCAACATTTATAAATTCTTTTTTTTGTACTTTTATAAAATTAAGGTTTTTAACTTCTTAAAGCAACACTCCAACAATGAAGAGAACTCTATTAAATAAAAGTTCTTCAAGTTCAAGTACGTGTTCTATTCTATTTTTACTTTAATTTCTTTAAATTTTGTATTTTGTTTTGTAATGTTACTTGTTACTTGTTAGTGGTTTAATTAAGATTGTTTATTGTTGGTGCTAATTACACTTGACTATTCATATTATATATTGATCATATTTTAATGTTGAATTAAAATATTTAATGATATGGAACTTTTGGTACTTGATGGTTAACTCCAAAATTATATTGTGGATATAAGAAACGATCCCAATTTTTTGAGTATAAAAGGAATTGGTTAATTGGCTTAAATGTTGGTTAAGAAAAGAAAAGATGATATGTATCCCCAAGTCTATTTGTTGTTGAAGTTGGCTCTATTTTTGCTCGTTATTGTTGAAAGGACATTTAATTAATATCGTGAAGAATGAACTTTGTAATTAAATGAGAGAAGAATGGATGAATGACTGTTTAGTAACATACATTGAGCGTGATATTTTTGTAACTATTAAAAATGAGATTATCATGCGACAATTTTAAATAATGAAACCTCGAAAAATATTATTATAAATAATATTTGAGGATTATTTAATTTTGTAATTCATTTTATTAACTTTTTATTCTTAATGAATTTTTTCCCCCAAATTTGACCCCACTAAACTTTTTAGCTGAATCCGCCCTGCAAAGAACCCACAAAATAAATATAGCATGTAGCATCCCTAGATCCCGGTCCTAATCACCAAGGATCTGGTATACTATTTCTATAACTATTGCGGAAGATATAAACATAAATTGTTTATACATTAAACATTTACACATCATTCCCAAGGTCTACAACCTTAACTTAATACATACCTTCAAATACTTAAAGGTTTACAATGTTATTTTCGTCAAAAAATTTAATAGATCTAACTGTACCATAATTTAATCTTGCACTTTGTCTTCGCTTCTGTCTTTACTCAAGCTTTCATCTTAATCTGAAAATTTTATCATGATATAGCAAGGGTGAGCATCAAATTTGCCCAGCAAGTTTAAATTCAATAAAGATATATCATGATTGAAAGAATTGAACAATAAGCTAGCTAACTTTTAACAATATAAACATTGTGAAAGAGCATGAACAAATTTTCTTAGCTGGACGACCAAGTCAATAAAAATGAATGGTCAAGCATAAACATGAACAGATTAACTGAACCAAATGGTAATGAAGGTGATCAGCCTTTCATACCTGATGAACATTTACAATATGCACAACGTGCGAATCAATAATCAATATAGACGTGAATAATCAACAACAATTATTCATTAACATGCTTTGAACATACAACTCAAGTTTGAGTTAGGAAAAACTTGCCTGATTCGTTGACTACTGCTACGCAGTTTAAGTTAACTTCTTTTGGTAAGACCTATCATTAATAATAAGATTGGTCTTTCAATCAGCATATTCTACTTTGTATCATAATACAATTACTTTATCAATAGATTATCTAACACTTACTCAAATATTAGATAACATCCTAACACATCGGTATTATTATCATTCTTGGATAATTATTCAATCACTGTATCATATTCATTATGATTAAACACTTAATCTTTCATATTATAAACTCTTTTCTATAATCCAGCAAAATGTTTATAATTCAGCAAATTGTTTTCTCTAATTCAGTAAGCTGTTTTCTCTAATACTTCAATCCAGCTAGCTGGATTCATAATCCTTCAACCTAATGACCAATCCAGCAGACTGGATACATAATTCCTTTAATCCAGCAAGTCAAACAGCAATCCAGCAAACTAGATTACAAATCCAGCAACTAGATTGCAATCCAGCAAGTTGGATTCAACATATTTTCAATTCAGTAAACTTCTTTTCAATCCAGCAAGCTGGATTCATCAGATTTTCTAATCCAGCAAGCTGGATTCTATATCCGTACACGAAAATACCAAATCAACTTATTATTTTTCTATCCTTTGTACAAACATGTATGCCCATATTTCATACACAAAAAGTATTTTTCCAAAATTTTTCAACTTCCTTTGGTATTTTTTAAAAATCATTCTTAGTTAATTTCTTAAGAAATTAGCTACCTCGTGCTTAACTCCAGAAATTCTCATCTCTTGGCACAATCTTATATGTCTTAACGTGATACTCCAGTTTAAATTTCGTAGCCATCGGAGTTATAGAACTCCGGTTATAGCCATTTTCGTCGGAAAATCACAGAAATTGAAATGGTCATAACTTGCTCATTTTAACTCGGAATGAGCTCATTTTTGGACAAAAGGTACTTGATATCATATGTTTTCATGTCCCAAAAGGCCAGAATTTATTACATAAACTAAGTTGCCAAAACAGCCCTCGCAAAAATTTGGGCAGCAACTTTTTGGCCAAAAACAGTTTTGGAGTCCTTTACTAAATCTTAAATAAAATGAGATCTATAACTCTGATTAACGATCCGTCAATTTTGTTGGATTCGTATCTTTCCGATCTACAATTTTCATCTATCACAATCCATATTTGGACATGTTAAGATCCCGGAATTTAGCCCAGAAGTGGCTGGTAAAAACTGTTGTTCTAACAGTTTTCTTAGCTTTGAGTAGTTTGGGATAACTTCCATAACTTGCTCATTTTTTAACCTAATTGAGTGATTCCGAAGAGGTTTTATCCTTAATACATATATCTAGCATTCCAAGAAAATAAATCACAAATATCCATCATAGATTTCAAAAATCAAAAGCTAGATCACACCTTAGAGTTTAAGCTTTCCGGAAATTATTTTTTTTATTTTTTTTTATTCCTTTTTGATTTCAACCAAATCAACACCCAATATGTGTAGATCTAAATATAAAATACTCATCAACATGGATATCCATTGTTTTTGAGTTTATAAACATAAATCCAAGCTTTGATTTAGAAAACCTAAAATCAAATACATAAACTAGTTACCTTTGATCAAAATCTTCTTTCTTCTCTTTAATGGCTTCCATGGCCACTCTTCTTTCTCCTTTTCTCTCACTATTTCCAACCGTCCCTCTCCTCTCTCTCTCTCTCTATCATGGCTGCCGCCACTTCTTCTCTTTCTCTCCCTTAATTTCTTTCTCTTTCTTTCTTTTCCTCTTTCTCTTTCTTCTCTTCTCTTTCCCTTATCTTCTTTTCTTCTTATCTTTTTCCTCTCTATCTTATCCGGCCATGTGGCCTTATCATCTACCAAGTTTGGTTTAATTTTTTCCTTGTCCAAAAATGTCCCTCCTTTGCCTCTTCTTTTCCAAAGATGTCCCCCTTTACTTGGATTAAATTTTGGGCTCTTTAAATTATTGATTGGGCCGACTCTTGGGCTAAAAATTGAGCCACTCCTTTGATTCTTTTGGGCTTTCTACTTAACATGTTTGGGCTATGTAATTTACATAGTCCACTACCCTTCCATCTTATCTCACCTTAAATATTTAATTAGGGTATCCATTCCAAATATTTAGAATTTAAGTTATTACCCTTACACACTAAATTTTATAACCAAATTAAACTTACTTTAATGAAGTCATAAAATTAATAAACTTGAGATAATAAAAGTATATCTCTTGACTTAATATAATATTAATATTATTATTCTCTCACATATTCCTTAACAATTGGCTCGCTGAGCTTAAAACTTAATTCCTTTGGCTTTTCCAAATAAAATATTTGGACTTCCTAGCTAAAATGTTTGGGCCATAAAAATTAATATGTTCCATTACATTTAATTATATCTTACCCTAATCATTTAGTTAGGGTTTCCATGCACTCAATTTAAATACAAATTCTTACCCCAAGTACATTTAATTTCCTTAACCCAATTAGACTTACATTAATTAGGTTATAAAATTAATTAACCGAGATGTATAAAATAAATCTCTTAAAATTAGTATATATTTTATATACCATAATTCTCTCATCCCATAACCCTTAAGTTATTTAATTCTTCATTCCTAATATATAATTAGGATTACACTAGTTTCTTTTATTGTCATCACATAATATTCGTATTCACTTACTCACATAATCATTAAATAAATTATGACATGCTCCACAAATCTCTTAGATTAGGTCACTAGTATATATTTAAATACTAGAACCACCAAATAACAATAACCATCTAGGTTATTTAATTCTCATACATAATTTAAATAACTTATTCAAGTTATACAATTCATATTGTATACTTAAATTTAATTTCCTCCTCCTCTCCATAAATTGTTTTCAAACAATTTATTTATATACCAAATATATAATTTAATATATTCAATCATTTATTCAAATATGAATTTAATTTACTAACTACTTTGATACCAATATTCATATCTACATATTGGATCTCATCTCATATTTTAACTTTACATCATTGGTATAATATTAAATATTATATCATTATCCATATAACATCATATCATAACATATTTTACTTCTCACTCTAATTTTGACTTTTCTCCATAAAAGTCAACTGTTGACTTTGAACAAAAGTCAACCTTTACACACTTTGTGTTTACTGCCATTTTGACTAATCTTGACGTTCCGGACGCAACCGAGCAGTCCATGCTTCAAAATTCTATCTCTAACTCAAATTTTGAGTTTTAAATTACTCATTTCTTATTGCTAATCGTAATAACTAACAACTTTAAACTTATTTATCTTCTTATTTGCCATTCAAGGCCAACGTTCAAGCTATGTTAATTACTAACATAGTTTTATCTTGATCCTTATATCAATAACTTAATTCATCACTCCTCTTGCTAAAATATTTATAGCACCTTACTAAGTATATATATTTCTATACATATACTCATCTTCATTTAACCTTATAACATCTCTTCATGTGAAATCTTATCTCCTTACTAAAATTTCTATATGTACTTATATAACATTTCTTAGACTATTCAGTTCACACCTAATTTACAGGTATCGTAATACATTATTCTCGATATTTCTTCAAGTACATATTAATTCATTTCTAGGGTTTTGAAATTTTGTAACCCATATTTCTTTATTCTCATTCAATTAAGAAACCATATAGGTTCTTCTTAAAAAATTTTGAAATCCTTAAAATTCCTTCACAGAAACGTCAATTCCATACACTTATTTTCTGTCTAGGTTAATCTTATAACCTTTAATCCATCATTTTAGGATTTCAATAATTATCTAAATTCTCGGGTTGTCACATTCACCCCTTCTTCTAAGAATTTCGTCCTCGAAATTAAAGCATACTAATCTCTGCTTATTCTCTTGATCAAAACTAGGTTTTTAACTTAACCTTTACAATTTTCTCCTTTGAGGATTTCTCATCTATTATCACATTTCACCATAACTACTCACTAGGAGTTTACATCTTCTAAATATTCAGCAAAACTAGGTTGTCATAATAACCTTTATTCAATCATCTTAGATTCTACTCGTACACAACGAGTTCACAATATTTCATATCCATCATCACCTTCTACCACAACATTACTCTAAAGAGTTTAAAAATTTCATATCTGTTTGAGGGATCATAAAAACCATGAACTTTGAGGTTTAGGGTATTTCTACCTGCTACCTCTTTCAATTAAGAAAGAAAGGTACTCTACCTCTGAAATATTTTATATTTGGTATGTTTACAATCACAAAGAAGGTAAACTACCGATGCGGGTACTTTAGATGATCAGTCTGTTGTACCTTAGTAATCGGAACGACTATATGCGTTCTTAGATTGGAATATTTTATCCCATTAGTATATCCCCATTTTCAGGGCTGTTCACCTCAGACTTATCATAAGATTTCGTACCAAAACAATTTGGTTTGGCATAAGCTTTCAAAGAATACTTTGAATTTCATAAACATTTGTCTAGCTAAATCAAATAGCTTAGACGCATATCAATCATTCGAATTTCAATCGAAACATTTCTAGCCAAATTTAGTTGGCAATAAATTTTCTTTAAAATTCTTAAAATTATTTTATGACGTCATGATACCGCACTGCATTTACAGTCCGTTTGAGGATTCCGTCATTGTGTGACTTTGTCATACTACATCATTCCATAGTGGGCTGACGATCTTTAGATCACATACCACACTAGGTAATTCTGCATTGATAACTCCATCATTTTTATCATCTCTGCACCAGGTTGCATGATGCATTAATGATATAAAAATACATTTTGATAATTCAAATTATTTTCGTCTAGCCGAATCAATTAGCATAGACTCTTCTTTAAACCGTTCAAAAATCTTTGAAAATCATCTTTGGTGTCATCACGCCACAACAGGTAACGATGTGTTAGTAGTACGAAGCCCACTTCTACACAGTTGTAACCCTATGTTGAGGATAACAAAAATTCATTTTTATTTCGAAAGGCACATCAGTGCGAATTTAGCTTGATGTCAAAAACTTCGAAGTCTAGCATAGCTAGAAGATTTGGAATACCTATGCTTCCACCATCAACTTCAATTTCTCTACTGATCCATTTCTTAATAAGTCTATCTATTTCTATCATCTTCAATGCTCCAATCTCAACATAACTATACCAGTTCGTCAAACTTACCATACATTATGAGTTTAGGAACTTTCCACAATCATACGAGTTTAAGAACTTGTCCTAGTCAGACCTTTGGCGTCCATTCGCTGAGGGGTTCATAAACATTTCATACAATTATGAGTCACGAACGTACCATAAGTATGAGTTTTAAGAACTCGTACTTAACCTTATATTCTCTATCTATTCTTTATACACATGAGAAAAGAATCACCTTATCCACATGCATATAACAAATAGCGCGACATTAGGTTCCAATGATTATCAATGTAAGAAACTAAGTGGTTGTCAAACCAAACTCGGCCACTAATCAATATAGGAAGCTAAGCGGATAATTCCCCGCCCATACAAAGAATTGGTCAACCTAACCACTATATCGACCAGGAAGCTAAGTGATTCTAAAACCAAGTACAAATTCCCTGCCCATACAAAGAATTGTTCAACCCAGCTGCTGACATGAGTCCTCAATTGAAATCCCTCACCATTCTAACTTTCTCTTTTCTTAATACGAATTTTCTTTAATCCGCATCTTAACATTTACCACTCTTTTCTGAGTTTACATTGTACCATTTCATAGTACCTTCTCTTTATAGCGTCAGGCTATATCATACCAATCACTTAACATATCATATGTTATTCAATGATTTAATCTGATCACGTCGTGATCTTATTTGGTAATCATTTCTCCTTATACTTACGATCGTTTTATTTTACGATCTTCTTATTCTTCTCTTTAATCATAGTATATTATGATTTTATTAACACTTCTCATCTTATAGACATAGTCTATTTATTATCACTTTTTATCTCTATTATTGGAGTCAGGTAACTCCGGATTCTTATCCTTATAGCTCTTCAAGATTCTTCTTTGAATCTTAATTATCTTTCTCTTTAATTAATAATGAATTTTCAAAAATTCATCTCTTATCACTTAAACTCTATTCGAGTTTATTACTTATCATCTCTCCGCGGTTATATCCTAAGGTACACCTACCTAAGGTTTATAACCTACAGCTCTGATACCAACTGTAGCATCCCCAGATCCCGGTCCTAATCACCAAGGATCTGGTATACTATTTCTATAACTATTGCGGAAGATATAAACATAAATTGTTTATACATTAAACTTTTACACATCATTCCCAAGGTCTACAACCTTAACTTAATACATACCTTCAAATACTTAAAGGGTTACAATGTTATTTTCGTCAAAAAATTTAATAGATCTAACTGCACCATAATTTAATCTTGCACTTTGTCTTCGCTTCTGTCTTTACTCAAGCTTTCATCTTAATCTGAAAATTTTATCATGATATAGCAAGGGTGAGCATCCAATTTGCCCAGCAAGTTTAAATTCAATAAAGATATATCATGATTGAAAGAATTGAACAATAAGCTAGCTAACTTTCAACAATATAAACATTGTGAAAGAGCATGAACAAATTTTCTTAGCTGAACGACCAAGTCAATAAAAATGAATGGTCAAGCATAAACATGAACAGACTAACTGAACCAAATGGTAATGAAGGTGATCAGCCTTTCATACCTGATGAACATTTACAATATGCACAACGTGCGAATCAATAATCAATATAGACGTGAATAATCAACAACAATTATTCATTAACATGCTTTGAACATACAACTCAAGTTTGAGTTAGGAAAAACTTGCCTGATTCGTTGACTACTGCTACGCAGTTTAAGTTAACTTCTTTTGGTAAGACCTATCATTAATAATAAGATTGGTCTTTCAATCAGCATATTCTACTTTGTATCATAATACAATTACTTTGTCAATAGATTATCTAACACTTACTCAAATATTAGATAACATCCTAACACATCGGTATTATTATCATTCTTGGATAATTATTCAATCACTGTATCATATTCATTATGATTAAACACTTAATCTTTCATATTATAAACTCTTTTCTATAATCCAGCAAACTGTTTTCTCTAATTCAGTAAGCTGTTTTCTCTAATACTTCAATCCAGCTAGCTGGATTCATAATCCTTCAACCTAATGACCAATCCAGCAGACTGGATACATAATTCCTTTAATCCAGCAAGTCAAACTGCAATCCAGCAAACTAGATTACAAATCCAGCAACTAGATTGCAATCCAGCAAGTTGGATTCAACATATTTTCAATTCAGTAAACTTCTTTTCAATCCAGCAAGCTGGATTCATCAGATTTTCTAATCCAGCAAGCTGGATTCTATATCCGTACACGAAAATACCAAATCAACTTATTATTTTTCTATCCTTTGTACAAACATGTATGCCCATATTTCATACACAAAAAGTATTTTTCCAAAATTTTCCAACTTCCTTTGGTATTTTTTAAAAATCATTCTTAGTTAATTTCTTAAGAAATTAGCTACCTCGTGCTTAACTCCAGAAATTCTCATCTCTTGGCACAATCTTATATGTCTTAACGTGATACTCCAGTTTAAATTTCGTAGCCATCGGAGTTATAGAACTCCGATTATAGCCATTTTCGTCGGAAAATCACAGAAATTGAAATGGTCATAACTTGCTCATTTTAACTCGGAATGAGTTCATTTTTGGACACAAGGTACTTGATATCATATATTTTCATGTCCCAAAAGGCCAGAATTTATTACATAAACTAAGTTGCCAAAACAGCCCTCGCAAAAATTTGGGCAGCAGCTTTTTGGCCAAAAACAGTTTTGGAGTCCTTTACTAAATCTTAAATAAAATGAGATCTATAACTCTGATTAACGATCCGTCAATTTTGTTGGATTCGTATCTTTCCGATCTACAATTTTCATCTATCACAATCCATAGTTGGACATGTTAAGATCCCGGAATTTAGCCCGGAAGTGGCTGGTAAAAACTGTTGTTCTAACAGTTTTCTTAGCTTTGAGTAGTTTGGGATAACTTCCATAACTTGCTCATTTTTTAACCTAATTGAGTGATTCCGAAGAGGTTTTATCCTTAATACATATATCTAGCATCCCAAGAAAATAAATCACAAATATCCATCATAGATTTCAAAAATCAAAAGCTAGATCACACCTTAGAGTTTAAGCTTTCCGGAAATTATTTTTTTTATTTTTTTTTATTCCTTTTTGATTTCAACCAAATCAACACCCAATATGTGTAGATCTAAATATAAAATACTCATCAACATGGATATCCATTGTTTTTGAGTTTATAAACATAAATCCAAGCTTTGATTTGGAAAAACTAAAATCAAATACATACACTAGTTACCTTTGATCAAAATCTTCTTTCTTCTCTTTAATGGCTTCCATGGCCACTCTTCTTTCTCCTTTTCTCTCACTATTTCCAGCCGTCCCTCTCCTCTCTCTCTCTCTATCATGGCTGCCGCCACTTCTTCTCTTTCTCTCCCTTAATTTCTTTCTCTTTCTTTCTTTTCCTCTTTCTCTTTCTTCTCTTCTCTTTCCCTTATCTTCTTTTCTTCTTATCTTTTTCCTCTCTATCTTATCCGGCCATGTGGCCTTATCATCTACCAAGTTTGGTTTAATTTTTTCCTTGTCCAAAAATGTCCCTCCTTTGCCTCTTCTTTTCCAAAGATGTCCCCCTTTACTTGGATTAAATTTTGGGCTCTTTAAATTATTGATTGGGCCGACTCTTGGGCTAAAAATTGAGCCACTCCATTGATTCTTTTGGGCTTTCTACTTAACATGTTTGGGCTATATAATTTACATAGTCCACTACCCTTCCATCTTATCTCACCTTAAATATTTAATTAGGGTATCCATTCCAAATATTTAGAATTTAAGTTATTACCCTTACACACTAAATTTTATAACCAAATTAAACTTACTTTAATGAAGTCATAAAATTAATAAACTTGAGATAATAAAAGTATATCTCTTGACTTAATATAATATTAATATTATTATTCTCTCACATATTCCTTAACAATTGGCTCGTCTGAGCTTAAAACTTAATTCCTTTGGCTTTTCCAAATAAAATATTTGGACTTCCTAGCTAAAATGTTTGGGCCATAAAAATTAATATGTTCCATTACATTTAATTATATCTTACCCTAATCATTTAGTTAGGGTTTCCATGCACTCAATTTAAATACAAATTCTTACCCCAAGTACATTTAATTTCCTTAACCCAATTAGACTTACATTAATTAGGTTATAAAATTAATTAACCGAGATGTATAAAATAAATCTCTTAAAATTAGTATATATTTTATATACCATAATTCTCTCATCCCATAACCCTTAAGTTATTTAATTCTTCATTCCTAATATATAATTAGGATTACACTAGTTTCTTTTATTGTCATCACATAATATTCGTATTCACTTACTCACATAATCATTAAATAAATTATGACATGCTCCACAAATCTCTTAGATTAGGTCACTAGTATATATTTAAATACTAGAACCACCAAATAACAATAACCATCTAGGTTATTTAATTCTCATACATAATTTAAATAACTTATTCAAGTTATACAATTCATATTGTATACTTAAATTTAATTTCCTCCTCCTCTCCATAAATTGTTTTCAAACAATTTATTTATATACCAAATATATAATTTAATATATTCAATCATTTATTCAAATATGAATTTAATTTACTAACTACTTTGATACCAATATTCATATCTACATATTGGATCTCATCTCATATTTTAACTTTACATCATTGGTATAATATTAAATATTATATCATTATCCATATAACATCATATCATAACATATTTTACTTCTCACTCTAATTTTGACTTTTCTCCATAAAAGTCAACTGTTGACTTTGAACAAAAGTCAACCTTTACACACTTTGTGTTTACTGCCATTTTGACTAATCTTGACGTTCCGGACGCAACCGAGCAGTCCATGCTTCAAAATTCTATCTCTAACTCAAATTTTGAGTTTTAAATTACTCATTTCTTATTGCTAATCGTAATAACTAACAACTTTAAACTTATTTATCTTCTTATTTGCCATTCAAGGCCAACGTTCAAGCTATGTTAATTACTAACATAGTTTTATCTTGATCCTTATATCAATAACTTAATTCATCACTCCTCTTGCTAAAATATTTATAGCACCTTACTAAGTATATATATTTCTATACATATACTCATCTTCATTTAACCTTATAACATCTTTTCATGTGAAATCTTATCTCCTTGCTAAAATTTCTATATGTACTTATATAACATTTCTTAGACTATTCAGTTCACACCTAATTTACAGGTATCGTAATACCTTATTCTCGATATTTCTTCAAGTACATATTAATTCATTTCTAGGGTTTTGAAATTTTGTAACCCATATTTCTTTATTCTCATTCAATTAAGAAACCATATAGGTTCTTCTTAAAAAATTTTGAAATCCTTAAAATTCCTTCACAGAAACGTCAATTCCATACACTTATTTTCTGTCTAGGTTAATCTTATAACCTTTAATCCATCATTTTAGGATTTCAATAATTATCTAAATTCTCGGGTTGTCACATAGCAAACTACTCGTAACTTATTTTATGCATACAATTAGAACAACAAATTAGTCTAGATACTAAAGTTGCATGCCATTCTTTGCGAAAAAAAAAATAAAAACTTGATAAATCGTTTTAAAGTTTAGCCGTATTTTGGTCGGATTATCAAATTTGTTCAATTTAAAAGCATGTTATCAATGAGTTTTGTAGTTTACTTATATATAAAGACAGTTTTTAAAGACCAATGCTTTTGTGGTAAGTACTACTTTCTAGTCCCATGACGGAATTTGGTAATTCCCAAATACTTTTTGGCTTTAATTTGAAAATTTGGCTTTAATTTAATTTGAAATGAGAGATAAGTTAAAATTGGAGAATTATGGAAATGAGATTTTTTGCTATTGTAATCTTGTTTGATTTAAAATTGAAATTACTAAGATATTTACTTCATTTATTTTTATCTTTTTTGGTGATAATATTTCATTTACTATGATTTTTCTTAAAAGTTTCTATGTAAACTTTTTCACTTGAGTCATGTTATCGCCAAGATCTTCTCCCACGTCCCAATCACGTAAGACGTTATGATCCTACACAGTTCAACAAGTCAACACCAAAAGCTTGACGGCCTGACCGTCGGGGGATAGCTCCGGCGTGAGAGTCAGTACAGGCGATCACAAGGTTAACAATGGAGGAAAATAATGAACAGTGTCTGAGTGAATGTGAATCAAGATAATGTTGTGTGTAGTGTTTTGTTACCTCTTTTCCTTTTGTGATCCTTGCCCCATACGTTCCCCAGACCCGGTTTACTGTGCCACCCACTATCTCCTGACACCTCCTCTCATCCCCGGTCATCTCAGCCGAAAGTGTGTAGCTTATTTTCTCACCTACTATCACTGCTACCTCCCGCCGGTAATCGGAGTCCCATCCTCATTAATGCCATGCAGAAAGGTGGCAGACATAACAGTCAACTACTACTTTTGTGATGATTACCGGTCAAAGATAGGATAAGTAACACCTTACGTAATGGACCAACCCAGTGACTAAGCCCAATATTATAGTCAAGTAGCAAGGCCCAAGTTGTTTGACCCAATATGGTAAAGGTGACATAGTCCAAAAGACAAGCCCATTCGGCCTGGCCCAGTAGGAAAAGTATTATGGCCCAACATTGCCCCCCAGTCTTTTATTAAGCAGGATATTTAGTGGAAGACTGTAAATAGTGCGAGTCCATAGGGAGAAGGGATCCAATAAGCGCCGGCCCACCTTGGATAACCCACTAAAACCAAAATTGGACGTTACCCCTTCCTCTCCCACATCATTATCTCCAATTAATGTGCCGCCCTCGGCTCTCATGCAAACTTTGAAAAGACCACTCACTATAAAAGCCGCTGCCCATTCTCCTTGGATGGTTCCCTGCTATCTCGAATTCACGAGAGCTTATTGTCTTTTCCTTCTCAAATTTTTTTATTTTTTCTGCAAATTCTCAACAATGGCATCTCAAAACCCTGATACGAGCTCTCCACTTCGTGTAGCCCCCATCTCCACCGTGACCCCCCATTCAAACCCTGAGAAAGAGGTTCCGAGCTCAAACCCCCAAATCGGTGCCCCGAGTAAGGAAGCTCCGCCTATGGAATCACTTCCCAACCCCTCTGATTTTTTCAAAAATGAGGAAGATTTTCCTCACGCCAACACCCCCTCCACTGTTAATGAGGCTGAGCTCTGTAACATTCGGGCTCGCTATCAAATACCGGATACCCACAGGGTACGGATAGCAGCCTCCCACGAAAGGATGTACCAGCGTCCCGACGGTTGGATCGCCGTCCCGACAACGTTTCTGGAGAAGGGGGTTAGGTTTCCCCTTCACGCCTTCCTGATCACCCTCCTAGGGTTTGTTGGAGTGGGGTTCGCCCAATTGGTGCCGAACTCGTACATCCATATACTGGCTTACATAGCCTTCTGCTACGAGATAGGAGTTCCTCCTGCTGTGGATTCCTTCTTTACCCTCTTCTCGGTAGGGAAATCTCGAGAAAAAGGCTTCAAGGTGCTAAGTAAGATAGCCCCTAAGCCCAACGCCAGAATCGAGAAGCGGTCTCTAATGGACACTCCTTCGAGCAACCGAGGATGGCATAATAAATGGTTCTTCGTCAACGGGCCCGAAATCTCCTCTGTCCCGGACTGGACCACTTCTGATCGCGTCTCTGCAGACTTCGGAGATATATCCAAGGAACGTATAAGAGAAATGACACGCATCATAGAGAAGATACCTCTGAAGGAGTGGAGCTTCGACCTCCTGAGCAAACAAGCATGGTTGTATGACCACAAATTATCTCTCATCAAGCCGACTTCGATCGATCGGAAGGATCTGGATAGGTACCTCTCTGGTAAGCCTTCATCACCTTCCACCGAAGTTCCACAGGAAGAACTTTCAGCTTCGGAAGCCCATGATGCGGAAGTCTTCCACGGATTAGAAACTGCGGAGGAACCTAGCCGACCTCGACAGAAGAAGAGGGTGGTTCAGAAAGTCCGGTCAAATCCTCAAGGATCTCAATCAGCTTCTGCAGCGAGTTTGATTGACATGCCTGCGAACGAGCGAATGCAAGCTCTTCGGATTAAAAAGAGGAAGACCAAGGTGACTCCTCTGTCCGCCGATGAGCTTCGGGTTCCTCCTCATGCAGTCGATCCTCCCATCGTTATCCCTGTGGAGATCCATGTTTCCGAATATGAGCTCGAAAACCCGACCGAGTCTCCACTTATATCTCGCAAAAGGAAACATCCTTCCGAAGATCAACCACCACCGCCCTCCGAACCATCGATGCCTTCTCCGCCGAGATCTTCCCCCTCCGCCTTCAGGTAAGAAGCTGCATCTTCTCCCACTGTATGGCCGGAGTTTAACGAGAACTTTCCTTTCCAGCTGTTCGACTCCTTTGTTCGGGAGACCGATGATCATCGGTTCAGAAACAGCTCGATTAGGGATTTGATCGAAGAAGGCATGAGCCATCAGGCTAAGGTTAGTTTATTCAATTAGAATATTTAGGAACCCTCTGCTTCTTCTACTAATTCACTTTAAATGCCGCAGGCAAATGCTGTCTTCGGGAGACTTCTTCCCCGATACAGAGAGTCCGAAGCCGAAGAAGATGCGGCCAGGCGAGAGATGGCTACTATGGCTTCTGCTCTGGAGAGAGAGAGAAGGGCCCATGGTACCACCATCTTCAATAAAGAATGCCTTCAGAAGGACTTAAATAAGTTGAAAGAATAGCTGGAGACAGCCGAGGCCACCCACCAACTGACCGTTACTACGAACATAGACCTGGTTCGCCGGAACGAGGTCCTTGTTGGGAAGAACGAAACGATGGTGAAGACCAATAAGAGCTTGGCTATACAAGTACATGATCTTGAGGCCAGGGATTTGAGACATCTGAAGGAGCGGGCAAAACTCGAAGAGGAGCTCCGTGAACTTCGGGCTTTGAGAGATTTGGGTCCTCCTCTAACCGGAGATCTTCGGAGAGAAGTTCAACAAGAATACCGAAAATTTGCCTAGTTGAACGAGGAGATCGTCCAGATGTTCTCGGATGGATACGACGAATGCCGAAGCAAAGACAAGGCAAGACTTGTCGCTGCCGAGGTTGACCCGACCATCCTGGATTCCTCGGAAGACGAAGCCGATCCCTGAAGATGATTCTCTTTTCCCTTAGCTGTTAAGATTCTTGTAAAGCTTCTATCATTTTGTAAACAACATTATGTAAATAAAATATCAACATTATTCCTTATGACTTTGGTGTATTTACTGTTTATCAACACTTCAATATCGATCCAATCTTAAAAAAAATGTACAAGCTCCTTCGCGGACTTAACTTAAACTGTTAATTAACAACTAGGCAAGTCGTATAACAGATAAGATGAAGTTAAAGAACGTGGCATTCCGAACTCAACACTTAGAAAAATTTAGGCAATAATAAAAAAGTAAAGGAATACTTATTAGTTACCAAAGTGTGAGGTAGATGCCGTGAGGGGCCTGACGAAGTGTGAATGACGACACTTGCCTACCCCGAAGGGCCTGACAAGGTCCTAAGGAACACCTGCCGATGTGGCTACCATCGTATGGTCAGCGAGTCCTCCCGAACCTCCTTACACCGATGACGTTCGCCTACCACGAAGGGCCTGACAAAGCCATAAGGACCACCTGCCAATGAGGTTACCATCGAATGGTCAGCGAGTCCTCCCGAACCTCCTTACACCGATGACGTTCGCCTACCACGAAGGGCCTAACGAAGCCATAAGGACCACCTGCCAATGAGGCTACCATCGAATGGTCAGCGAGTCCTCCCAAACCTCCTTACACCGATGACGTTCGCCTACCACGAAGGGCCTGACGAAGCCATAAGGACTACCTGCCAATGAGGCTACCATCAAATGGTCAGCGAGTCCGCCCGAACCTCCTTACACCGATGATGTTCGCCTACCACGAAGGGCCTGACGAAGCCATAAGGACCACCTGCCAATGAGGCTACCATCGAATGGTCAGTGAGTCCGCCCGAACCTCCTTACACCGATGACGTTTGCCTACCACGAAGGGCCTGACGAAGCCATAAGGACCACCTGCCAATGAGGCTACCATCGAATGGTCAGTGAGTCCGCCCGAATCTCCTTACACCGATGATACTAACAACAACGAAGACAAGATTTGCTTGAAAAGAAAGGAATTTTTATTGATGATGACTTAAAACCATTTACAGACTTCCGGTGTACTGGCAATGTAGCTACTGAAAATACTTTCGAAGCCTGCCTGCATGCCAAGTATTCTTGATCTCTGATCCGTCCAGAGCCCTCAACCGATAAGTCCCCGGCTTCGGTACTTCTATGACTTCATACGGCCCTTCCCAATTCGGCATCAGCTTTCCCACATTCTGAGGCGTAGATGCTTCGGCTTCTCTGAGAATGAAATCCCCTACTTCGAACCTGCAAAGCTTTACCCCTTTGTTATAATGCTTAGCCACTCTTCGCTGATAGGCTGCAAGTTTGACCAAGGCTGTTTCCCTGACTTCTTCAAGTAAATCAAGGTTGGCTTTCAGCCCTTCATCGTTGTATATTTCTCTAAACTAACTAACTCGAAGACTTGGAGATCCAATTTTAACTAGGACCAAGGCATCAGTACCGTAGGCCAGTCTGAAAGGTGAATCCCCCGTTGTAGTCCTCGGAGTAGTCCGATAAGCCCATAATACGTTGAGCAGCTCTTTCGGCCATCTTCCTTTGGCTTCATCCAGTTTGCGCTTGATCCCGTTTAGAAGTGTTCTGTTAGTCACCTCGACCTGCCCATTTGACTGTGGATGAGCCACTGAAGTCTTTCTGTGCTGGACTCCCAGTTCCTTCAGAAATCCTTCAAATTTTGATCCCACAAACTGGCGTCCGTTGTCTGATATCACCACTTAAGGGATCCCGAAGCGAAACACTACGGATTCTTTCATAAATTTCAGACACTCCTGTTCTGTTATCAGCCGGAGTGGTTTCGCTTCGACCCATTTGGTCATATAATCAATAGCGACGATGACGAAACTGACCTGCCCTTTAGCTTTCGGTAACGGACCCAGTATATCAACCCCCCAGACAGCGAAGGGTATAGGAGATAGAATTGAGTATAGCTCTTCCGGTGGCTGATGTGGGATCGGACTGTTGAGCTGGCATTTACCACACTTTTTCACGTATTCTGTAGCCTCCTTGAAGATCGTTGGCCAGTAGTACCCCTGCCGAAGAACTTTGTATGCCAGCGACTTAGCAGCCATATGGTCACCGCAGATGCCTTCGTGAACTTCCCGAAGAGCATAATCAGCTTTGGACGGAGTCAAACACTTTAGCAGTGGAGACGAGAAGGCCCTTCGGAATAGATCCCCATCTATCAGAACGAAATTAGCACTCTTGTACTTGATTTTCTTAGCCAGCCACTGATTCGAAGGCAGAACGCCATCTGCCAGATATTCCAGGTATGGGGTCAACCAACAATTGGTTCAATCAACGCACATTACCGATTCATGATGAACACTAAGATGTTGTAGAATTTTCAAGTAAACTGATCCATCAAAAACGTTAACATCCGTAGTGGCTAATTTGGAGAGTGCATCGGCAATGGAATTGCCATCACGTTCGACCCCCTGAAACTCGTAGAACTGGAAATACTAAAGTCGTTCTTTCAATTCCGCCAAATACTTGATCATTCGATGACCTCGGGCTTCGTACTCCCTGGAGACTTGTTTAACGACTAACTGAGAGTCGTTGAAGATAACTATTCTTTGCACTTCGAGACTTTTAGCTAGTCGCAAACCCGCCAACACTGCCTCGTACTCTGCCTCATTGTTCGTCGCTTTAAACTGAAATCTGATGGCCTATTGCACCTTGAATCCCTCCGGACTAGTCAGAATAATCCATGCTTCGCTGACATCTGCGGTAGAAGATCCATCTGCATACAGCGTCCACGAACTCTGCTTCTACTGAAGAGCCACAACTATGCTGTCAGATCCTCCCGCTTCTGTTACAGATTCATCAGCTTCAGAAAACGAACACTCGACCACAAAATCAGCCAAAGCCTGCCCCTTGATGGCAGTTCGGGGATGATATTCAACGAAGAACTGAGATAGCTCCATCGTCCACGCAGCTAATCTCCCCGATACCTCAGGTTTGCCCATAATTTTCTTTAAAGGCTGATCTGTGTATACTATTACCAACCTACCCTGGAAGTACTGCCTAAGCTTTCTACTAGCAGTTATTAAAGCAAAAGTAAACTTCTCAATATTTGGGTACCTTGTTTCGGCATCCCGAAGGACATGGCTTACATAATAAACCGGGTGCTGCTTACCCCCAACTTCTCGCACCAAAACTGCTCCTATTGCCAACGAACTAGCTGCTAAGTACAAATATAAAGGCTCAGCAGGAGCGGGCTTCACCAACAAAGGCGCCGAAGATAAGTAGGACTTGATGCTCTGGAAGGCGTCTTCGCATTCCGAAGTCCATTGGAACGTCTTGGCATTCTTCGGCCCTTTCAACGTGTCAAAAAAAGGCAAACACCTTTCTGTCGATTTGAACATAAACCTCCTCAAAGCTGCAATCCTTCCAGTCAGACGCTGAACGTCTTTAAACGACTGAGGAGTCTTCATGTCCAGGATCGCTTTAATCTTCTCTGGATTGGCTTCAATTCCCCTCTGACTGACCAGGTAACCTAAAAATTTGCCAGCCCCTAATCTGAAGGTGCACTTGGCAGGATTCAGTCTCAATTTGTGGTGACGGACTGTCTGAAAGCATTCCTCCAAGTCATCTAGATGTTTGTGCACCAACATGCTCTTAACAATCATGTCATCCACATATACTTCCATATTCTTGCCTAACTGACGCCTGAAGACATAGTTCATGATCCTCTGGTAAGTGGCCTCGGCGTTGATGAGGCCGAAGGTCATTTTCTTGTAGGCATATACCGACCGATACGTAATGAACGCCGTCTTCGGTATATCCTCTTTACACATGGAGATTTGATGATAGCCAGAGAATGCATCCATGAAGCTTAACAAGGCATACCCCGAAGTTGCATCGATGAGCTGGTCAATGTGGGGTAATGGATAGAAGTCCTTCGGGTAAGCTTTATACAGGTCTGTGTAGTCAATGCAGACCCGCCATTTCCCGTTCTGCTTCTGGACCAGTACCACGTTTTCCATCCATTGCGGATAGTCGATCTCGAAGATGAAGTCAGCAGCTAGCAGCTTCGCAATCTCTTCATCGATGATTCTCTGGCACTCGGGCGCGAAGATCCTCCTCTTTTGCTGAACTGGCTTCTTCGACGGGTCCACTTCTAGCCGATGCTCAGCGATATCCCTACTCACTCCCGGTATGTCCTGAGGCTCCCAGGCGAAGATGTCAACATAGCACTGCAGGAGTTCAATGAGGTTCTTCCTGAGAGATTTCGGCAGGCCCGAACCTATCTTCACTGTCTTGTCCGCTTTGCCCGGGACGAGCTCTATCTCTTCTGTTTTTTCGGCTGGCATGACCAACGGTTCTGAGCTGCTTTCCGTGAAGGGTTCGATCTCTATAGCCATGGTCTATTTTTGCTTCGACACCCCTACTCCCGAAGTGATCACAGCATTTCTATAACACCTTCTGGCCAGATCCAGATCTCCTTTTACCTCCCCAACCCCATGAGCCGTAGGAAATTTGATTTTGAAATGAGGGATAGAGGTTACAACTTGTAAAGCAATCAAAGTGGGTCTCCCCAAAATAGCATTATAAGCAGAATCTACATTCACAACGTAAAATTGGCAAATGATTTCTACCTGTTGGGGGGCCGTTCTGAAGATAACCGGCAGTTCAATGGTCCCAGCCACTTTCACCGGATCGTTGCTGAAGCCGTATAAAGGGGCCTCCTGTCCGATCTCCATCTTCTGCCCATCAAGATGCATCCTCTGATAAGCATGAGCATATAGGATATCCACAGAAGACCCGTTGTCGATCATCATGCGCTTCATGTCCACCGAACCCACTTGTGCCATCACGACCAATGATCCCTCGTGCGGTTCGATGGTTTTCGAAGGGTAATCCTCATCGGTAAAGGAAATTACAGTACCCAGGAAGGATCTGTCGGGCTTCGGGAGGGTACCCGCCACTGACATGACCGAATTCAGATAGCTTTGGCGCTTCTTCACAACAAGCTTACCCGAAGTGCCCCCAGTGATGACATCAATTACTTGCCTTGCGGGCGATTCGGGAGCGGGGAACATTTGCTGAACTGGTTGGGCTGTCTGAACAGGTCCTCTACTCTGCTGATGGTTCGTTCAGGCGGCCACATAATGAACTAACGCCCCGTCCTGCACCTTTCTCTCGATAAAATCTTTCAGACTAGCACAGTCGTTCGTGTCGTGACCCGAGGCTTGATGATAGTCACAATACTTACGAGAATTCCCTTTCCCGGGCTTAAAGTTATCTCGAGGTGGTTCGAAAATAGGTTGATTATTGATCTGCTCCAAGATAACAGCCCTGTCATCGTTGAGCGCCGTATATGTCCTGTTTACCCTCTGAGCAGGAGCGGACGAGCGTTCTCCACCCTGCCTCCAATTATTATTGTATTTCTTTGATTTGCCATTGCGACGGCCTCTATCTCCTTCATTTCTACTCTGGTTTCCCTCTGCTCTATCCCGATCTGTCTCTTTAAGTCGCTCTGAAGAGGGATGCTTGAGGCTATTCATGGTCTCTTCTATCACAATATAGCCTTCTGCTTTGTCGAAGGCTTCTGCGAGACTCTTCGGGTGGTGAAACATCAACTTCTTCACCAACTTTTCTGATTTGACCAGATCTAATCTGTTTTGAAACAGTCCCACGGCTTGTAGATCATTCAGGTCTGTCACTTGGCCGACAGCTTCACGGAATCGCTTCACATATTGGCCCAAAGACTCATTCAAGAACTGTCAAACCTGAGCCAATGAGCCAGTTGGTTTCTCTCTTCTTCTGTTGCTCCCAAAGCGGGCGTGGAACTAACTACACATATCCGCCCAGGATGAAATCGAATCTGAAGGCAAAGTCCCCATCCACTGTCTAGCATCCTTTCGGAGTGTCGTGACAAAAGTATGACACTTAGCAGCATCGCTAAAGTCATAATAATCCATCAGTCGATCGAACGCCTGACTGTGGTCGTAGGGATCCCCCGATCTGTCATAACTTTCAATGTGAGGCAACCTCTTGGTGGGGTCAGCCTTTTCTCTCAGAATCTTCGCGAAAAAAGGGGATGCCTTCTTTCCCGAAGTCTCTTTCACTTTCTGTACTTCGGCAAGTTGCCTCCGAAGCTCCTTCACCTCCTTCACCAGATATTCCACGCCCTCGGGTTGGGACGATGCTTCTTTTTTCGGTGACCCTTCCCTCTTCTGGGTGGACCGGTGCTTTACAATAGAACCCCCCACTTTCGAGGGGCTTTTATGACGATGATGGTCCACAGAGCGGAGCGCCCTCGGTGGACTTTCAAGTGTACGACCTCTAGATCTGCTTCGTCTCAGTGCCCGGCTGCTGCGGTGGGAATGCGCAACAACGAGAGCCTTCTTAGTATTCTCCGGAGTACGATCTCTGGACCGACCCCTTCGTTCGCTTCGACCCTGCTCCTTAGAAGCGACAGGGTGATGTGCCTTCTTCGATCTTTGAGGAGTAGGGCTTCTGGACCTTCTTCTTTCCCGAAGTCGATCCTGAGACTCACGTCCAGAATGAACAGGTTCTTTCCCACTCCGATGCCCCCGTTCTTCAGATTGGACATAGCTGGAAGCTTCGTCCCTCAGCTCTGCCATTCGGGACATCTGCTCAGCTATGTCCCACCGTTGCTTCACAAGTGCCTCCATGGCCCTATCAGCTTCATCTACCATCTTAGCCAAGCGAGCAGCCTTTTCGTCCTGGTCATCCCGGTATCGAGTTCTAGGCGAGGTGCCTTCTACTCGTTTCCGGCCATGACCGGACCCTTTCTCTGCTGTAAAAATTAGCTGTCGCTTGGCTTTGCTCACAGCTCTCGGACGAGAATCTCCATGTGATCGTTTGGAGGCCGTGCTGGCATGAACACTTAGTGCAGGTCCCAAACGGTCCTTGACAGATACCCGTGGTAATGATTCACTGGCAGCCATCGGCTGCCCCTCAGGTGTAGGTGTCCTACTCTTTCCCATGAACACCGACGTAAAACGAATAAGGTTGGTGATTAAAAAATACTCAGGACACTAGAACTCAGCCCTCCTTCTAGAGCCAATGTTAACGCCAAGATCTTCTCCCACGTCCCAATCACGTAAGACGTTATGATCCTGCACAGTTCAACAAGTCAACACCAAAAGCTTGACGGCCTGACCATCGGGGGATAGCTCCGGCGTGAGAGTCAGTACAGGCGATCACAAGGTTAACAATGGAGGAAAATAATGAACAGTGTCTGAGTGAATGTGAATCAAGATAATGTTGTGTGTAGTGTTTTGTTACCTCTTTTTCTTTTGTGATCCTTGCCCCATACGTTCCCCAGACCCAGTTTACTGTGCCACCCACTATCTCCTGACACCTCCTCTCATCCCCGGTCATCTCAGCCAAAAGTGTGTAGCTTATTTTCCCACCTACTATCACTGCTACCTCCCGCCGGTAATCGGAGTCCCATCCTCATTAATGCCATGCAGAAAGGTGGCAGACATAACAGTCAACTACTACTTTTGTGATGATTACCGGTCAAAGATAGGATAAGTAACACCTTACGTAATGGACCAACCCAATGACTAAGCCCAATATTATAGTCAAGTAGCGAGGCCCAAGTTGTTTGACCCAATATGGTAAACGTGACATAGTCCAAAAGACAAACCCATTCGGCCTGGCCCAATAGGAAAAGTATTATGGCCCAACAAGTCATATTTAGATTACATTTTGAAAAAAATAGTTAAATTTAAGTTGTTTTTATATAATTTTAATTGTTAGTAAATTTTTTTGGAAGTGCGGTGCATTGAAATTTCTTGAGTCAGAGTCGGCGCGGTGCAATTTCAATGCAAACTTTATTATTAGAGGCGGTGTGATATTGGATCATCTAATAATTGAAACTGTACCGATCGCACCAATGCCATCCCTAATGTTGGAGGACCGGAGGACCGGAGGGGGGGGCTTAGGGAAATACTCCATTTGTTTCTAGTTTTTAAAAGATTATCGTTTAAGGTTAGATTAAGAAAGTCATTTAATACTATCATTTAGCAATTAAAATTTATTTGAAATTCTATCAATAACCCTTTTTAAAAACTATTAATACAAGGGAGATAATTTCTTGAGACAATGAGAGAAGGTAGGGGTAATATAGAAAATTAAATAATTTATTCTCCTAAAAAGTTGTAAACGACAAACATTTTGGAATAATTTTTTTTTTAAAATGACAATCTTTTAGGAACGGAAGACGTAATAATAATTTAGGCCTGCAATTTTTTTTTTACTTTAGTCCTCTCAAGATTTATGAAAAAATAATAATTTAAGTTATATAAAATACTCTTTGACAAAAAGAAGATGAAAGAACTCCGTCTGATCCAAATAAAAGGGAGATTTTGTTTTTTAAGTCAATTTAAAACATGGTAACTTCAAAAATATATCATTATTCTGATTTTATGAATACCATAATATATATTGGGTATCTCTTTACTCCAATTTATGTGCTATAATTTTTTATATAATGTGAACATAGGAAATCTTGACTCAATCATATATAGTAAAACAATTGTCCACGAAATTATGTCCTCCTAGATCCTGAAGAACCCATGTAGATTGTGGAATAGACAATAGGAGATGAAAGCAATAATTCACATTTATAATCGCATCCGTACTGTATTAACAAAATTTGCACGATGTGATGCGGTGTAAGTGCGGTGCGGTGCGGTGTGATACGAGTATGCGGTGAGATTTTATAAAATTAGTATCAGCATATTTGTATGTAGATATTGATGCAAATACCACATGTATTCCTATATATATATATATATATATATATATATATATATATATATATATATATATATATTGTCCGAATCTTAAGCTCACCCCATATTTAGTTCACTTTGCTCACCCCTCTTTAGCGACGGACCGGACGACGATTCGGTCCGTCGCTATATATAGAACCGTCGTCTTAGCTTTTAGCGATGAACAACATATAGCGACGGACAACATATAACGACGGACCGAACATATAGCGATGGACCAAATCGTCGTCCGGTCCGTCGCTAAATGGGGGGTGAGCAAGGTGAGCTAAAGAAGGGGTGAACTTAAGATTCGGACCGTATATATATATATATATGGGCGATATATATAACTCTCTTGCCGAAAACTACAACACATGTATAAATTGCAAATTATTTTAGATATCTTAAAATGTAGATTAAGGTGCTAGCCATCTCACTTGAATTAGAATAATACACAATATGAACACTCCTTCCTACTGCTAAGTTAGGCGTTGTTTGCATTGTTTTAATGGTATGTACATTAATTAATTGATTAATTATGAGATAGACTATTAAAAAGTACTCCCTCCGTCCCAAATTAATTGCTCAATTTTGACTGTTTAAAGTCAAATTGACCATTTTTAAAACTAATCTTTTTACTATTTTTGCTAAAATATAGGCAAAGAGATTATAACCAAAAGAAAGTATATACAATTTATTACTAACCCCAATTTTTATAATTTTAGAAATATATTTATATATGCTTAATTATTAATTCTAAAAATAGTCAATTTGACTTTAAAAAGTCAAAACTGAGCAGTTAATTTGGGACGGAGGGAGTATGTCTTTTTAATGTGTATGTGATTTGAATTTCAATAATCTGAGTGTATTTGTTGAAACTTTTCCTTCAATGTTTTTTTGTGGATTAAGAGCTAACGTTATACTTCCTAAATTTCTTATCGAATTTTATTAGTGGACTAAAGTTGTGTAATATTTTATTATATAGTATAGATGATGAATTATCAAACTCATTTGTTGTTAACCTACTTTAACAACAATGGTAATCATGTTTGTTAGTTCCCAGAGGGTACACAATAGATCTAGAAGGGGGTTGAATAGATCCTTTTTATTTCAAAAATCTTTTCTATTTAAGTTTGCATTACTGAGCAAATAGCAAGTGACAAACTTAGGAATAGTTTTAATCACAACGGAATAAGTTAAGGTTTCTCTTCATAGATGTTCTGTTGACCATTTGTCAAGAGTTAGTTTAGTTGTAAGTAGTTATCATGTTGAAAGCAGTTATAGCATAAATGACAGAATGTAAAAGACACAAGAAATTTTAAGTGGTTTAGAGGCTCAAGCTCCTAATCTACTCTTCTACTTCAACAAGCAGGAATTTTACTAAGGAAGGGCAACACCTTGAATCATTAAGATTCCTTTAAGGCCAGCAGCCTTGAAAATTCAGTTCACTAAGAACTCTTCAAGTCCAGCAGGCTTGGAACTCCTCTAGTTCACTAAGAACTCTTCAAGCCCAGCAAGCTTGGAACTTCATTTAGTCCCTCCGAACAAGGACCCCTCAGGGTCTACTTGTTGTGGTTGTAGTTGTTGTTGGTGCTTTGCTGCTAAGATGTCTTGAAGCTTGAACATCTTTTATACTCAGCAGCTTGACGTGGTCCTCTTTGTAATTTGCGTAAAGGTCTGGACCACCTCTTCTCTGGTGAAGCTGATCTTCATACTGTTCATCTCATCTTCATCCGATGTCAGTTGTGCACCTTCACCATTTAGGGTTGCTAAGTCTTTGAGCTTTTGGTAGACTTCGTGTGACACTTAGCATTCCCTGAACCCTTCTTGAATGGTATGCAAACATGGTTCTGCATCTGTTCTGTTTTAGCTTTTGGTTCATGGTGATTCGTAGAGTGGTTCTCTTGATATTCTTTGTGCTGCGCCACTTTTCTGAATGCTATCTTCTTGGCCTTCTCGGCTCTCTGCTTAGCTGCCATCTTCAATGGCATTCTCATCCTTGTTGAGTGAAGCTTTTAGTCTATTCAGATTCTTCTTCAACTCTGCTTCACTTCAACCTTCGTAGTCTCACTACCACAGACTTGTTCTGTTCAGCTCTGGTGGAACTCGTAGAGTTAACAATATAGCATTCCAACAACTCAACGATTCTTCAACTCAGCGACCCTTGATCTTTGAAGCTCTAGTTGATATATACTCCTTCGCAATCTTCCCGTTGGAATATAGCCATTGGGAGCTATTTGAATTGCTTCGCAGATCTCGAGTTATTTGGTGCATACTGCTTGATGTGACGTGACAGCTCCTTTATAACTTTACTAACACAGCAGTCTGCTACCTTACCTACTACCTCAGAGTTGTCACCTTTCCGTGTCAGGCTGGTAGTCACCTTTATTTCTTCTTTCTGACTTCTCGATCAGAACATCATAAATTGTCCTTCTGCATCGATGCTCTTAATTAGCAACGTTCGAATATCGATCTTCACATTAAACAATTGCCAATGCTTCAATCTTCAGACGACCGAACTCTACAATTTTGATGCAGATGTTCTTGGACCTGATCGTAATGTGTCTTGTTGAATGTTGCTCATTGACTAGTTGAGACAACACTACGATTTTAAAGAGTGTTCATTGGATCTTCAATGTAGAACACCTCTTCCTTTACTTGTGCAATGCTTCAACACATCTGTTTGCCTCGACTGATCTCAAGAACTGATAGCTTGACTTCTTGTTCTGGCCTTTCTTGAATAGAAAGACACATCAGATTTATGGCATGCCCAGCTCTCTTTCTCCTTGTGATCTCCCGTTCACTTATCATCAATGGTCTAACCCATGCTTAATCATTTTCCCCTTGTTCTTCATAAGTTGGCCAGTATCTCTGTGTAAACTGCATCATTTCCTGCTTTGTTTGGCAAACACTATGATCCTGGTAAATCCCAAGATCGTTGTCTTCTGTTCTCTTGACAGTTACTGCACTTGCTGACTTTCTTTAGTCAGTCACTTTTATTGAAGTCTTCTTCTGATCGACTTGTGGAAGACTTCATCTTGAATGGATTTACAACTCAATCTGGATGTTAATTGGGTTGGTGCTTAGATCTTCTGTTAGCTTGCATGTAATTCGTTAAGTGCTCTCTGGTTTCCTTCAGGTGGAATGTATCTTTGCAACTCAGACTAGAAGCTTCATACTTTGGATATTCTGGGAGTGCTCATTTGTTGAGAATCGTGTTGACTCTACGATTCTGCCTTGGCGTTGTGAGCACTGTTAGGCTTTGTCAAGGACTTTGTTCTGCAGACTACAATCTAGCTTTTGGTTCTGCATACACTACGATTTTGAGTGTAGATCATACATTAGACTACGATTTTTGTCTTGACACTTGTCGTCCTTGTCTGATCTAGCTTTGGTTCTGCAGGCACTACGATTTCGAGTGTAGATCATACATCATACTACTATTTCTGTCTTGGCACTTGCTATCCTTGTCTGATCTTGCTTTGGTTCTGCAGACACTACGATTCCGAGTGTAGATCATACATCAGGCTACTATTTCGGTCTTGACACTTGTTGTCCTTGTCTGACCTAGCTTGACTACGATCTCTACCTCTGATGTGATCAGTAGAATCCACGACTTCAAGTGTAGTCTACGATTCTTAACTTGTCTTGACATGTTCTTGAATCAACTCTACGATTCTGAGTGAGGCCCTCCAAGGCAGATTACGATCTATAGCCACTTTCTCGATACTCTACGATTCTGCCTTGGCTTCTGCTATCCCTAGGCTGGCTCGATGCTCTACGATTCTGCCTTGATAGTTTCTGAGTCCTTTGTTCCTTATGGCAGTCTTCTAAGACTTGTGCAGAACTCGACGATCAGGCAGGTCTATCTATTACATCATATAAGATCAACCTAACAATCTTGATCTTTTTATACTTAGTCTTTGTACATCATGTTACAAAGCTGTTTTATTCATGTAGGATCAACCTAACATATTTGATCATTTTAGTCTAAGTCCTTGTACATATATTCTTATTGTCTATTCAAGGACTTTACAGCTTAATTGAATGCAGACATATTTGCATATTCATTCATTAAGATCACAATCAAATCTTATATAAATAGGAATATCATTCGCACGCTTATTCCTAATAATCTCCCCCTATTTGATTATGACAAAAACAATAAGTGCATATGTATGAGATGAATGAATCTTAAGATACAGCGAGCTACTGTATTGCTAGAGCAGGTAATATGAATGATATATTAAAAGTATTTGATTACAGCTGAAAAGTAAACCTAAGTTCTGGATCCAGAGTTAACTATTACATATAGAGATGTACCTTCTTCTTCTTCATGTGTATCTCCTGGATCCCCTCTGTTGTTGCTACTCATCTGCTTGATCTTTTGGCTCCTGCTCCCCCTGGGACGTTGACTTCATTTCTTCTTGATTTCCTCGTTCCTGCTCCCCCTGAGATGCATTCTCCATTTCTTCATCTTCATGATGCTCTGACTCAGATGCATGTTCTTTTTTTTTTCTGCTTTCCTGTTCCTATTATGCTTTGGCTCCCCCTCAGATGATGATACATGTGTTGTTATGTTGAGGTGCTTCTGTGACGCCCCCAAATTCAGGTGCCTGAAACCCGAATTCAGTGCTTCACGATACCATTTCTTTGAGCGGAATAATAATCATAATGTTATAAATATCAAACTTAATTTGCATATCAGAGTTGTCTAAATCCCAGATACGCGACCTTTAAAACAATTCATTACATGATATATAATAAATATCACCATCTTATTTAAGCCTAGCTATTACATAAGATAACACAAACTTATTCTGTCAGCTTTCCTTTCCCTTTGTTCTTGGCAGAGCCCTCTGGTTGCTCATACTTAACTGAAAATATTTAAATTAAACAAGAATGAGCATTTGAGTGCCCAACAAGTAGCAGCAAACATCAAGAAAAACATTAGCTGAAAGGATTAAATGTTTTCTTTGAATGACACTTCTACAACGAAGCAATAGTTGTGAAGTAAACTGAAACAACACTAAACAACATAACAATTCTATTTTAAAATTTGAAACTACGTACTGACTATAAATAGAGAGTAGTCGATAGACTATGAACTTATTTTCAATTTTCAAAAAAGGTTTAACAGAACTTCATCTGTAAACCGTCATAACTTACCGGCACGGGGGTGATCAGCCCGTTATGCCCTGTATTGATCAATACAATATATCAGAACGATATTCTCGTTCATCTTATCCGCCTTAGGCGCACAAAGTTTTCCCATGTTCGGGATGTTCATACTTAGTCGGGAATCCAAATCAAAACAATTCGGTTGGATAACAATAAGGTTCTATCATGTTCAATAATATTTTTAAATTTGTGTCTAACCGAGTCAAATAGCTTAGACGACTTTTAATTAAGGTATACATACTGAAAATTGATAAGTATGTATCAACATGTAAAATAATTATCCAAGTGAGGACACTTGTATAACCAATCTTAGAAATTAACGAACATAATATATATATGGATTTTTCAATAATACTGTATTGATAAACAATGATCGAATAGAATTCAAGAACTGGCATGTCTACAAAGTATAGATACATGAACAATAAAAATAAAGTTAATAAACTGGCACAATAATGATATAATTTTGAAACTTTCTTACTCAAGTCCATTGCATAAAGTAAATGCAAAGGTTAGGATACTTGCACAATAAAAGTATAGTTCAAGGAACTTGCTCAATATAAATTTGAGTAAGTTTAGGGAACTTGCATGAATACTATGATTAATAACAATAAAGTTTAAAAACCCGTATAACTGGAATATAATTCAATAACTTACTTACGCAGGTTTATTGCATAAATAGATGTAAAGAGTAAAGATACTTGCACAATGTAAAGGATGGTTCAGATACTTGCACAATGAAATTTGAGTACGGTTAGGAAACTTGCCTTAAGCGTAGTTTACCAAAATATCGCTTATCAATACTCTTTCGAATCCTAACATAATATAATACGCGTATAGGATATTCATTAGTTACATATGCTCATACATGATATGTAAGTGTAAATGCATACATAAACGTCTAAGCTAGTTGTATACTCCTTACATATACCTTATACTTATATTACCACATTAGTTTATAAGACACTAAAAAGTAACAATACAGTTTCTTAATCACTGCATTAAACATTCCATTCAATCATTTAGCATGCTTCTTAACATATTAGTTTTGCACTGGTCATATTATATATATTAGAATAACAATACAAGCATACAACTACCTTCAAACCATTTATAGAAAATTATTCCTACTGCAGATTGGCGCGACCACGCTTGGTTTGTACTAGGGAGTGGCGCGGCCGCTTTGCTCCTGGTGCAAACCAAGACATGGTTGCTTCTGCAGAAGGTTAGTGCACACACGACTTACACATATATGAATAATCATGCAAAATATGCATGTTAGTATGTGGATAACTAAGTTTGACCTTATATCATTAACATATGTCATCATCTATTCTTATTTATTCAAGACTTTAAGTGTTCAATTCATAATTTTCTTACGTTTGATCGTTACACATATGCTATATGATCTATAGGTCTCAACTACACATGCTTGAACTAGATTAGTTATATATTTCAAGTTGTGAAGTTCTACTTCATTCATGCTTGTTTTAAACCACATTTAACTAGTTTCACTATTCATAAGACTCACTAGGCATTCATATTAATCACATTTACATGCATGACACACCTAATCGTGATGTCTCATATACACAAGTTAAACCACATAAGCATGCTCACAAATCTTAACTCAAATGTACATAGTTCATCAAGTTTTTATTTGAAACTTTAAGTCTCCCTTAGTAAAACTTACTTAAGCACGAAAGATAAGTCCACATTGTCTACATCATGCTTTCATACTCATATATGCACATACTCAAGTTATTTACATAAGCTAGAAAGATCAGAATTTGAAAACATAATGCTCATCATACTTTGTTTTGCAAAACTTCAAGTTTTCCTTTAGAAACTCCCTTTAAAATCAAGCTAGTAAAACTTATTATGTTAGACTTATTATGTTACACGAAGCAAACTTATGTCTTATGTTAGACTTGTTTACGTATACGTCTAGGTTATCTACATATGTTCACAAAATCAAAAAGTATATTATTCCATGTTCAAAATTTCTAGTTTTTCCAAATCCTTATACTTCTTTGAATACGCACACCTAACCAAGATATCAAGTCTTACTATTTATTAAGCAACATTATTTTACATGTTAGGGTCATCTATAGGCATGTTCCAATCATCCTAACATGATTAGCATAACACTGAACCACTACAGTAGTATCTGAGAAAGTCACCCCGAGCGGCCGCGCGGTATTAAGCTATAGAAGTGGTGCGGCCGCGTCACTTCGTTCAGAAACAAAAATAAATTGCTCTGTTTTAGCAGAGCCTTAGCATATGTATAGCCCATTCTAGAACCAGACCAAATGTAGTACTTCAAAGCATACCAACTCAGACAACACAATGACATGCTAATTCACTTTGATTGACAGAGAATTTCAAGAATTTGACAAAACCCAATTCAAAAATATAAGTTAGGATTTATACCTCTTCGAAGATTAGTTTGCTTAATTACTTCCTTCTGAGATTTTTAGACCCTCCTTGAGTAACAGACACTCACTCTTAACTTATCAGTGTTGCAACAGACCAAAATAAAAGCAACGTAACTCTGTGAATTGGACTGCTATTTATGGAAGAAGCTTGGACTGGACATTAAATTAGAATCCATGGTGTTGAAGGAAAACACAATGGTTTAATAAGAGTGGTTCAACAACCACTTCCCAGTCATCTCCATAGCCATAGGCTTGGTAATGATCACCTAGCTTAGCCACTGATTATACTTGGAGGTTACGTAAATAGAGTATTGGCTACTGTTCATTGTATTGTGGAGCAACTGATAATTTTATATTTGCAGCAACGTGCCAAATTTTATCTCAGTTGGTTACTATAACTCCCAAATGAAATTTTAATGTATAATTATTACCATTTTAGAAAAATTTAGGGATTATTTATGTACTCACATCATATAATCCATGTACATTATATACATATAACAAAATATTGCAGTTAAGTATTATTGTCCGGGTAGTTCCATAATTATCTCTACTACTCACATAACCATATTATAACCTTATTTAATATTAATGTTTATTTAAACATTTGATCTCCTTCCCAGTTTCTAGAATACACAGATATTTAATTATTGCATACTTCCACATAACAGTCAAAGTAATCTTATTATATTAATAACTTACTTATTTGTTTTATGTCAACTAGATAAATTATTTATTGATTAATTAACAATAGTATTAATTAATCCATTCCTCATTGATTAACGTAATTATTAATCTCCGTAACAGTTAATATAAATTAATTGTTCACTTAATAATTCCTAATAATCATATTTTCATGGAAATAATTAATAAATATTTTTATTACAAAATTAATTTATTATAAGATTATAATATATAATGATCAATAATTCTTAAAAGAAATTATTTACAATTATTCATGTAATAAATAAATTTTATTTATCACATATGTACATATGTTTTACTTTACATATATGCCCACCTTTATATATATATATAAATAAAAATTTATAAGCAAAATTTCTTATTTAATTATATTGAAAATATTGGGTTATTACAACTTCTTCTTCTTCTCCTTCTTTGTTTTCTTGCTACCCTTCTCTTCTTCAGCCTTCATTCTTCTCTCCTTGCTTTTTTTTGAATGTCTCTTTTTCTCCCCCTTTTTGTTATGAATCATTTGGGAGAGCTGTTGGACATTTGTCATAAGCTGCTCTGTCGGATAGGATGAGTTGCTAACTTCAATCTTGAGGTCATGTTGACTTAGTTCCAACTGTAGAGAGAGAGAGAGACTGCTTGAGGAGGTCAATCTTGTTAAAGAGGGACAAGATTTGATCTGTGTTGTCCTTCTGAGCTTGCAGAGCTTCTTCCTTCTGATCCTTGATAAGCTTCAGACAGATTTGATCTCCCTCTTTGATTTTGAGAGATATATCTGATATTATGGCTTGGAGTCTGTCTTGAAGCACGCGATCTCCTTCTTCTGACAACATCTTTGCTTCTTTGGTAATGAGAGATATCTTCTCAACCAACTCTTTAGAATTCTTCAATAACTCTTGCTCCTTAGAAGTTTGGTCTTTTGGTTGAGCAACTTTTTGTTGAGCACCAGTTTTAGCTCCACAATTATCATTTTTGGACAAATTTTCAAATGTAGTGAAGATCTGATAAATCATTGAGTGCCAATCACTGTTGGAGGATGATGGAATATCAAACAATTCTGCTTGAGCAGTGTAGAATTTCTCAGACTGAGCTTGATCATTTTCAATGGAGTGAAGGGACTCTACGATCATAGACTTGGGTATAATTCTTCTGCCATCTGAACCCACTCTACAATCGTAGGGAATGTAGTGGTTACCAACATGTCGGTAGACCTTGAAATGAGACTGGTCTTTGATTAGCTTTGTTGCAAACTTCTTTACTCTTGGAAAGTTTTGAGACACCAGCACCAAGTTTGGAAAATATGAGTAACACTAGCTGAAGTAACTTTCATCTTTACCAGTATATGCCTTTAGCCAGGGCATCAATGGGAAGAACTATTTCATCAGAAGATCGTCAGGATTGTACAGTATTGTAGTGCAATCTAAATTCATGTTTTTCTAGTTGTTAAACAGATCTTCTATAGACATCCTTACAACTTTGAGTTGTTCGTTTTCATGACTTATTCATCTTTCTGGTGGTACATCTGGTGGTTCATTAAAGACTTCCACCACTAATCTTCGGCGAACTCTTGCTGGAGAGAGAACATTATAGCCTGCTGATTCTTGATATGTAGAACTGGAATCTTTTTCCATCTCTTCATTTTCTGAGCTTGAATCATGCTGGATCATTTTATCTAATTCATTTATGAATCCTTCTTGCTAATTTTCATCAATTGTACCTTCTTCAGTGTCCTTCATATTTTCTCTCTCGGATTCAAACTTATCATCACTTAATTTAATGATAACAGTAGAAGATTCTCCTTTCTTCTTTAGGACAGATCTAACAAGCAATATGTTACTTTTTATTCTCCTTGGAGATTCAGTTATAGGAGATTCAGTTCTTTCTTCATCTTTAGATTCTGAAGCCATTGATTCATCAGATGAGCTTCTTTGGGATTCAACCATAGGGGTAGATGATTCTTCTTCAGGCCTTAAGTCCTCTGAAGTACGAAAAGAATTCCTTGAGACTTCAGCAGTGGGAGATTTAATTTCTTCAGACTTAGCCACTTCCTTATTAGCAAAATGACTACTTGAGAATTTATTTATAGAGTCTTCAATTTTCTTTTCTTCTTCTGAGTATACTTTCTTCTCTTCAGCAGATAGACTTCTTTGGTGAACTGATATTGATTTCTTCATCACATTTGCTTTCTTCTTGGATGGCCTTTGGAGCAATATGTTACTCCTTCTCCTTTTTGGGGTTGTATCAGTTGATGTTTCTTCTTTTCCTGCTCCACGCCTCGTTTTGTCAGTGGAGAAACTGCTTGGTGGAACCTCTGTATTCCTCAGAATCTTAGGTTTCTTATTTGCTGGAGTGGCTGCTACAGGTACAGAGTCATCAGATTTGGACAACTTGCTTTCCATTTCTTTTGCCTTCCTCTTCTTTGTAGAGACCTTACTGCTGCTGCCAGATGTTATTAGCTTCTTATTTTCCTTGGGATTTTTTTCCAGTTTTCAAACAGTTGTGGGGACATCACTTTATGAACATTCAGTGGTTCTCCCTCATCATCCTTTATCTTATTTTTTAGTTTCTTTTTCAGTATAATGCTCAAGAGTCTTCCATGAAGCACCTTTGTGAGGGGTTTATCTGTAGACTTCTTTATCTCAGGTTTTTCCAGCCATTTGGTCAACCAATCAATTAGAAGGGCTCCGAAGTTCATCTGCTATTTCATGACGATTGTAGTCATAACTCTCAGTTACAGATCACTAACAGTGTCATGCGCAGTATCCTAGCACAAGATGCATTTTCCCATAATCTTAGCCAGGAATTCAAACTCTTCAAGAAACTCTTTCTTCTTCATGTATTTTAAATTTACGTTCCTCCTGCAGCGCATTAACTTTTTTCCTTCTTCAATGTCAACTTCTTCGAGGTTTATCAGACCTTAGTCAGGAAACCCTAGACATTGATTGATGGCTGATGCTTTTATCTTTAGACTTACTACTTTGACCTTAGTGGACAAAAACCTAGAATCTATCGTTGCATTTGAGTTGAATTACTTCACTAGATCTGTATAGACTAGAGTGTTAGCTTCCAAACACTCTGAAAACCCAGCACTCTTTACAAGCTTAAGTATATCCTTGAACTTCTTTTATGATCTTTCGAACTTTTTGAAGTCGAGTTGAATTCAAGTTATAACACGCCATTCTTCCATTTTGAGAGTTCGAAGTGTTAGTTCCTAGTTGGCACACAATAGTTCTAGAAGGGGGGGTTGAATAGATACTTTTTAATTTCAAATACTTTTCTCTTTTATTTTGTATTGCTAATGAATTAGCATATGACAAACATAAGAATCTTTTCAAGTACAACAGAATAAGTAAAAGATCCCCTTCATTGATATATCGTAAACATACATACATTATTCTTAGAGTTAGTTAAGTTGTAAGCAGTTAATACATACATAACATTTATAACAATTAGGTACATAATGTAAATGACAGAAAGTAAATGACTAAATATAAAAGACACAAGGGATTTTAAGTGGTTCAAAGTCTCAAGCTCCTAATCCACTCTTCTACTTTAACGAGCAGGAATTCCACTAAGGAAGGGCAACGCCCTGAATCACTAAGATTCCTTTAAGGCCAGCAGCCTTAGAACTTCAGTTCACTAAGAACTCTTCAAGCCCAGTAGGCTTGGAACTCCTCTAGTTCCCTAGGAACTCTTCAAGCCCAGCAGGCTTGGAACTTTATTTAGTCCTTTCGGATAAGGGCCCCTCAGGCCTTGGCTGCTTGTTGTTGTTGTAGTTGTTGTTGGTGCCTTGCTGCTAAGGTTTCTTGAAGCTTGAACATCTTTTGTACTTAGCAGTTTGGCGTGGTCCTCTTTTCATTCTGCGTAGAGTCTAGACCATATCTTCTCTGGTGCAGCTGATCTATATTCTGTTCTGCTCATCTTCATCTGATGTCAGCTGTGCACCATCACCATTTAGATTTGCTAAGTGTTTGAGATTTTGGTAGACTTCGTCTGGCACTTAGCATTCCCTGAACCCTTCTTGAATGGTATGCAAACATGGCTCTGCATCTGTTCTATTTTAGCTTTTGGTTCATGGTGATTTGTAGAGTGGCTCACTAGATCTTCTTTGTACTCTGCCACTTTTATGAATGCTATCTTCTTGGCCTTCTCGAATCTCATCTTAGCTGCCATCTTCAGTGATGTTCTCATCCTTGTTGAGTGAAACTTTAGTCTGTTCAAGTCCTTCTTCAAATCTGCTTCACTTCCACCTTCGTAGTCTCACTATTTCTGAAACTTGTTCTGTTCAGCTCTGGTGGAACTTATAGAGTTAACACTATAGCATTCCAACAACTCAACAATTCTGCAACTCCATCAACTTTTGATCTTTGAAGCTCTCGCTGATATATACTCCTTCACAATCTTCCCGTTGGAATATAGTCGTTGGGAGTTATTTGAATTATTTCGTAGATCTCGAGTTATTTGGTATAGACTGCAGATGTAACATGATATCCCATTTTTCATCTTTCTAACACCGCAGTCTACTATTTCACCTACCCCATCAGAGATGTCACTTTGGTGTGTCAGGTAGGTAGTCAACTTTATTTCTTCTTTCTGATTCCTCAATTAGAACATCAGGAATTGTCCTTCTGTATCGATGCTCTCATTTAGCAATGTTTGAATATTAGTCTTCAGATTAAACCGTTGCCAATGCTTCAATCTTCAGATGACCGAACTCTACGATTTTGATGCAGATGTTCTTGGACCTGATCGTAGTATGTCTTGTTGAATGTTTCTCATTGACTGGTTGAGACAACACTACGATTCTGAAGAGTGTTCATTGGATCTTTAATTTAGAACACCTCTTACTTCTCTTGTGCAGTGCTTTATCACTTCTGTTTTCCTTTACTTATATTAGGTACTGACAACTTGTCTGATTATTCTGACCCTCCTCAACTTTAAGACTTATCAGATTAGGCATACTTAGTCTCTTTCTCCTTATGATCTCCCGTTCACCTATCATCAATGGTCTGACCCATGCTTCATCTTCTTTGTCTGTTCTGTATAGGTTGGCCAGCATTTCTGTGTAAACTGCATCAGTTCTTGCATTGTTTGGCAAATACTATGATCCTGATTAATCCCAAGATCGTTGTCTTCTGTTCTCTTGACAGCTACTGCACTTGCTGACTTTCTTTAGTCAGTCACTTTTCCTGAAGTCTTCTTCTGATTGTCTTGTGGAAGACTTCACCTTGAATAGCTTCACAACTCTGTTAGTTCTCAGTAGGCACACAATAGATCTAGAAGGGGGGGTTGAATAGATCATTTTAATTTCAAATACTTTTCTCGTTTATTTTGTATTACAAATAATTTAGCATTTGACAAACATAAAAATCTTTTCAAGCACATTGGAATAAGTAAAAGATCCCCTTCATTGATATATTCATGAACATACATACATTGTTCGTAGAGTTACTTTCATTGATATATTCATGAACATACATACATTGTTCGTAGAGTTACTTTAGTTGTAAGCAGTTAAAACATACATAGCAGTTATAGCAGTTAGATACATAATGTAAATGACATAAAGTAAAAGACACAAGGGATTTTAAGTGGTTCAGAGACTTAAGCTCCTAATCCACTCTTCTACTTTCAACTAGCAGGATTTCTACTAAGGAAGGGCAGCACCCTGAATCACTAAGATTCCTTCAAGGCCAGCAGCCTTGGAACTTTAGTTCACTTAGAACTCTTTAAGGCCAGCAGCCTTAGAACTCCTCTAGTTTCCTAGGAACACTTCAAGCCCAGCAGGCTTGGAACTTCATTTAGTCCCTCTGGACAAGGACCCCTTAGGCCCTGGCTTCATGTTGTTGTTGTTGTTAGTGCCCTGCTGCTAAGATGTCTTTAAGCTTGAACATCTTATGTACTTAGCAGCTTGACGTAGTCCTCTTGGCATTCTGCTTCGAGTCTGGACTACATCTTCTTTGGTGCAGCTGATCTTCATTCTATTCTGATCATCTTTATCTGTTGTCAGCTATGCACCATCACCATTTGGGTCTGCTAAGTGTTTGATCTTTTTGTAGACTTTGTCTGGCACTTAGTATTCCCTGAACTTTTCTTGACTGGTTGGCAGACATGGTTCTGCACTTACTCTGGTTTAGCTTTAGGTTCTTGGTGATTCGTAGAGTGGCTTTCTAGATCTTCTTTATGCTTTGCCACTTTTCTGAATGCTATCTTCTTTTCTTTCTCGTTTCTTAGCTTAGCTACCATCTTCAGTGGTATTCTCATCTTTGTTGAGTGAAGCTTTAATCTGTTCAAGTCCTTCTTCAAAGCTGCTTCACTTCCACCTTCATAGTCTCTCTATCACTGAGACTTGTTCTGTTAAGCTCTGGTGGAACTCGTAGATTCAACGATAGCATTCCAACAACTCAACGATTCTGCAACTCAGCAACTTCAGCAACCTTTTGATCTTTGAAGCTCTTGTTGATTTTTACTCCTTCACAACCTTTCCGTTGGAATGTAGCCGTTGGGAGCTATTTGAATTGCTTCGCATATCTCAAGTTATTTAGTGTAGACTGCAGATGTGACATGACATCCCCTTTATGACTTTATGACACTACAGTCTACTGTTTCACCTACCTCGTCAGAGATGTCACTTTGATGTCTTGGGCAGGTAGTCGACTTTATTTCCTCCTGATTTCTCGATCAGAGGTTGTTCTTTTGCATTGATGCTCTCAATAAGCTCTGTTCGGATATCAATCTTCAGATTGAACCGTTGCCAATTCTTTAATCATCAGAAAGACCGAACTCAATGATTCTGATGTAGCTCTTCTTGGACCTGATCATAGTGTCATGTTGAATGTTGCTCATCGACTAGTTGAGACAACATTTCGATCCTGAAGAGTGTTCATTGTATCCTCAATGTAGAACACCTCTTCCTTCTTTTTGTGCAGTGCTTCAACACTTCTGTTTGCTTCAACTGATCTTAGGAACTGACAGCTTGACTCCTTGTTCTGGCCTCTTCTTAATAGCAAGACACTTCAGATTTGTGGCATGCCCAGCTCGCTTTCTCCTTATGAACTCCCGTTCACTTATCATCAATGGACTGACCCAATACTTAATCACTTTAGCCTCGTTCTTCATAAGTTGACCAATATCTTTGTGTACACTCCATCAGTTCCTTCTTTGTTTGGCAAACACTATGATCCTGGTTAATCCCAAGATTGTTGTTTTCTGTTCTCTTGACAGCTACTGCACTTGCTGACTTTCCTTAGTCAGTTACTTTGATTGAAGTCTTCTTCTGATCAACTTACGGAAGACTTTATCTTGAATGGCTTCACAACTCAATCTGGATGTTGATTGGGTTGGTGCTTAGATCTTTTGTTAGCTTGCATGTCATTCGTTGAGTGCTCTCTAGTTTTCTTTAGGTGGAATGTATCTTTGCATCTCAGACCACATGCTTCATTACTTTGGATATTTTGGGAGTGTTCATTTATTGAGAATCGTGTTTGCTCTACGATTCTGCCTTGGCGTTGTGAGCACATTTGTTAAAGCCTTAGTTCTGCACTCTACGATTCAGCTTGGGTTGTGCAGACACTACGACTCTGAGATCAGATCTTGACTGTAATACCCAAAAATTTCCACGTATTAATAAAATGAATATTTATTTAGATATAAATAATTTTGTGTTACGAGATGAGTTACCTCAATTATATTAAATAATTGAATAACTGAGAATATGTGGAGTTTGTGATGAACTCGTTGAGAGCCTTGTGTGACACCGTGATGGAAAATATTAATAGTAATATTAATTAACGAGTGAATTACCAAGTGAGCAATTAAGTAATATTAATTATTAATTGTTATATTAATTAAATATCAATGGTAATTAATTAATAATATGTGATTATTAATTATTATTATTGTGAGTAAAGTAAACTGCATGACTAGAATGATATGATTCAGTTAATTTATGTGTGCAAGATCATATATAGTTCTTACATTAAAAAGAAAATGTGGTGTGGCACATTAATATATAAACTATATAATAAAGCGTAGGGAATTATAAGTTGCAAAAAAAAAACAATTGTTTATGTGACATTAAGCATCTGTGAAAACATTAAAAGATGTACTCTGTCAAGGAATTATAAACTATTTCAATAAGTTAATATAACTAGAATAATAAAGTTTAACGGAGATATTAATTACTAGTGGATAATTAAATGGAGTCCATACCTATTATAAATAATAATTAGACTGGATTAATGTACATGGATTATATGATGTGAGTACCTAAATAATCCCTAACTTTCCATTATGTAGTAGCAGTAGCACATTAAAATTACATTTTTGGAAATTAAAAGAAACAAACTAAGCATTTTAATCACTTTGCTGGGAATTACAACCTGTGTCCCAAAATCAGTGACCTTCTCAGTACATAAACAGTAGCCTATACCTTCATTGCGTGAACTGAGCTGCTACAAAGCTATGGTGATGATGGCTACGAGTTTGGGCAGTTGGCCAACTCTTCTTTATCCCACATTCCTTCTCAATTTCCATTGGATCAAACCATGAAGCAATGCCATGAACTGGGCAATCCATCCTCCATATATATCACCATTTCTATTCCATTCTCTGATTGCTTGAAATTGTCAGTTAAGTGTGAACTGAGAGTGTGTGTTGCTAATGCATTGGGAGAGCATAATCAGATATAGAGGGAATTCAAATTTTAAGCATCAAGGAGGTATAATCCCTAATTTTGTTCTTAGTTTGGATGTTGTCTAAATTCTTACAATTTCAGAAATTCTTCGTTAATTGATGAAGAATAGCATGCCATTGTGTTGTTTGGGTTTGTTTGCATGTCTAGAAGCTGCATAGTTGGTTTGGATTCAGGTTTGATGTTGGTTGTGTTGGAACTCTGCATAAACAGAGCCTTCATTTCTGTGTTCTGCTCGAAGTGGTGCGACCACGCCACTTCTATAGTACATGACCGCACGGCCGCGCCTGCTACCAGTCATGTGCACTACTTTTGTGATCTTGTATCATTCTGAGCATGTTAATTTTGTTAGAATATGCATTTAAATAACCCTAGCGTGTGGCTAACTATTGTTTTGAACATAGTACGTTGTTTTAGCTTCATTTAAGTTGAGTTTTCAAGAAAACTTCAAGATTTGGAAAACTAGAAATGGAAAACTTGAAATAATGTATATTCTGATTCTATGAGCATGTGTAAATAATCTAGGTATGCACATACATGAGTATAACATAAGGCATGAACTTGTTTGATGTATAGTAGAGTTTTCTAGTTTGGTTTTATAGAATTTCTAAAGGAAAACTTGAAGGTTTGCAAAACAAAGTTTGAGGAGCATTATGTTTCAAATTCTGATATTTCTAGCTTATGTAAATAACTTGAGCATGTGCACAAATGTGTACGAAAGTATGATTTAGACAATGTGTGCTTATCTTGCATGCTTAAATAAGTTTACTAAAGAAACTTAAAGTTCAAATATAAACTTGATGAACTATGAACGTTGAGTTAAGAGTTGTGAGCATGCTTATGTGGGTGAACTTGTGTATACAAGACATCACAATTAGGTGTGTCATGCATGTACATGTGATTAATATGAATGCCTAGTGAGTCTTATGCCTAGTAAAACTAGTTAAAGGTGGCTTAGAACAAGCATGAATGAACTAGAACGTCATAACTCATAATACATAACTAACCTAATGCAAACATGAGTTGTTGAGACCTATGGATCATATAGTCTGTGTCCAACGTTCAATTGTAAGAAAATTATGAACTGAGCCCTTAAAGTCTTGATTAAGATTAGATGGTGACCTATGATAATGCTATGATATGAGATCAAACTTGGTTATCCACATAGTAACATGTGTGTATTGCATGATTATTTATGTGCGTACAAACCGAGTGTGCACTGACCTTCTGCATGAGCAGCCAGCTCTGGTTTGAACTGAGAGCCGCACGGCCACACGTCTCCTTAGTACAAATCAGGTGCGGCCGTGCCAGTCTGCAGTAGGATCAGTTTTTTGCAATTAATTTGTAGGAGTTGCATACTTGTATTATTACTCTAGCTTGTATTATATGACCAGTGCATGTCCAATGTGTTAAGAAGCATGCTAGATGATAGGAGTGAATGTTTAATGATGTGATTATAGACTTTCAATGGATAAGTCCAAAAAGTAGTTGCAAGCTATAAAGCAACGATTAAAGACTATGTTATTTGATTTTATGATGGAGTCATATGTGTACACTTGATATATATATATATATATATATATATATATATATATATATATATATATATATATATATATATATATATATATATCAAGATTATTTATCGAATATGTTTAACTAACTCCTATACTTGTGATACACTTTAAATAGGATTCGAAAGTGTTGATTTCTTAAAAGTCGATAAACTACGCTTAAGGCAAGTTCTCTAACCTTACTTAAATCTATATTGAGCAAGTTTCTAAACCTATCTTATTGTGCAAGTATATTTGCATTCTTTATTCGACGAATACCGTAAGCTTATCTCTTTGAGTACAAGTTATATTGTTTTCTCGTTCAAATGAGCCATTATGCTTAAACCCTTGTGAAACCTATTATTCATAATGAACTTAGTATTGTTCTTGAATATTGTGAATAGTCGATGCCATTTGATTTGGCTAGACTTTATGCATGTTTATAAAACTGTCCAAACCAATTGATTGGTGCGAAAATCTTGAAAACTAAGTTGAACAACCCTTATGGAAAGGGGATTGTATGTTGTTGGAAACCCTAACACATGAGTATATTATTGCTATGGTGTTATGCATAACGTGGAGTATTGTAGACTGATCCTCTACATTACTTAATTCTTTTGGGTTATTAGTTTAATATTGGTAATTCTAGTAGATGTTCAATAGTCCTTAGTGACTGCTCAGTATAAATTGTTTATCCAGTCGGATACCTTGATAGTCGTTGAATTCATATATATTAGTTGATTTATATTAAATTGTCGTTCTTATTACAAGAATTATTGATATTCATTACTCATGATATTATTCTAAAACTTTGAACTATCCTAGAAATGACACCTCGAAATTTCAAACCTTGTGATATTATATCCTACACCCTTGTTGTATATTACTTGCTGGGTAATTTGTGCTCATCCTTGCTTATTTAAAACCTTTCAATTAAGGAAGAACAGGGAGGTGTCTCTGGAACAGACAAGGGCAAGGGCAAGGCTACTGACTAGCTTGTCCCTTTTATGTTTAAGATTATTATGTTGTATTAAGACTATGTTTAAACTTAAGTAGGATTATGTAATAGGTCTTTATTCGATACTATTACGTAATCATTTAAGTACTATAGGTTGCGAGATTTGGGGGGAATAATTATAATAAATCATTGTATATTATTCTAATTTAGATTTTCCGTTGTGAATGTATAATTTTAGTTATTATGGTAATACTTTGAGCACGTGATGAACCGAATTCGGGTGACCAAGTGGAGGTTAGAATTTGGGGGCGTCACATTGACACGATTTCTGTCTTTATGCTCTTTGTCTTCATCTGATCTTGCTCGACTATGATCTCTGCCTCTGATGTGATCTGTGATAACCTGAAATTTCGAATAATTAAAATTTTACGAATATTTTTTTTAATATTAATATTGATTATCAATTTTGTGACAAGTTTCTGTGATACGAGTCTCGAGAAGGTCAATTTGTGTATTGACTAGTAAATTAAAGTAGAGTTGTGCTTAACAGCTTTAGAAACCCTAACCCTAAGTCTGGATAGGGATTCGATAGAAAATATAATTAAAATAATTATTTAATGAGTACGTGTTTGCAATGTGTAGAAATAATTGATCGATGATTGATCGGATAAGGTTTAAAATTAATAAACCCTAATAAAGGATTAGAAACCCTAATCTCAGATTTAGAAAACCAAATGTATAGTTAAAAACCCTAATTGTATGCCAGGAAACCCTAATTTTAAATTTGAGAATCCTAAACCCTAATTAGGAAACCCTAATCTTAATTAGCAAGCCTAAAGTGATTAGTATGCGTTAATATAATTAGGAAACCCTAATTATACTTTAGAAATATTAATTTCTATTTAAAACCCTAATTTTAATTTAGAAATCTAATTTTTCTTTTTAGAAACCCTAATGAGAAAATTCTAGAATTTGAGTTTGTAATAAGGGTTAGAACCTTAGGGTTAAACCCTAAGGGTTTGAGCAATTGACCATCATGCCATTAAAATTATAAGAACAAGGACCAAAATGCCCTTTATGGATTTTAGTAAGTAACTTGTAAAATTGGCCAAAACCTTTAGTGGTTCACCAACTCCATTTACTTTGTGTCATCAAATCTCAGCAAATCAGCCTCATTTGACACCTGGCATGCTTGAATACAATGTATCTAAGTAATATATATTAGATTGGAGAGAGACAAAGTCATAAAAATTTGTCATTTGCTCTTAAGCTCTCCATAACTCATTCTCTCTCTCAAGCTCCGAATTCTTAAAGTTCCTCAGTCATATAATCAACCCTTAGGCCACCTAATATCATATTGGAGATCTAAGATCAAAGATTTTGCTAGAAATGTATAAAACCCTACTTCATTTTGACCTTGTATGCTAAGAGAAATTTTGTGTTAAAGTGTTTAATCATGTGTTATATGATGTTTTTAGTTGGTCTATGTTGATACATGATGGATCCATAGCATCAAATGGCTTTAAAATGGTGTTTTTCAAAAACTGTGTTTGAGTTTGAAAGGTGGTCTGACAAGAAATGTCAGTAGCCGTAGATCTTGATCTGTTTATGATTTGTGATATTTTAAGTGTTAGATCTATAGTCTGGTATGTGGTCTTTAGTCTGAAAGTGTAAACACAGTCATCACATGTATAGATTTGTTGTTATTCATGGTCAAAGAGGGTTGACCGAGCTTGACCAGTCACTTTCTGGGTAACCCAGAAAGTGTAAAACATGGTCTGACAAGATATTTGAAGGTCCAGATCAGACAAATATGATATTGTTTTAAGGATGTGTTGAATTCAAATTGTAGTCTGTAATATGAACTTCAAGTACATGTCTTTAGATTTCATAAACATTAAGTGGATTGGTTTTAGTGGGTGGTCAAAGTAGCCCACCTGATCACGAAACACTTTTCTGGAAATTTCAGAAAGTGTATGAACATGACTTCTGACCATGTTTGACCGGATCGTATCTGGTTATTTTGATGTTTTTGAACTGATATGGTGATTTATATATGTTCCTTGGCATGTTGACTATAGATTTGAACCTTCATAACAGCTTATTGATGACTAGAACTTATATAAAATTGAGCTTGAAAGTGTCAACTTGACACTGTCTGGGTTTCTGGGTTACCCAGAAAACCCAGATGTGGTGTGACAGTGCCTTTGAGAGGCTTGATCTACTTGTTTGAATGTGATATGACTTGGATGTTAGTTGATGATTATAGTGTTACATAAACACTATATGATTACAGTTCGAGCTAGTCTAGAACCTGATTACACTGAGAATCATTACTGGTCAAACGTGCCGCCTTGAACATGGGACTGTCAGTGTTCTTGAGCTCAAGAACACCAACAGCGACGCTTTGTGTCGCTAAATCCCTATAGCGACGGTTTTTAATATAATTATTTTCTTAATTTTCAGAAATTATTTAAAAATAGAAATAAATTATAAAAATTATTAAAAATGGTTTTAAAAATTATTTTAAATTATGAAAAATAATTTTTGACCAATTGGAATATTTTTCTTTAATATTTATAATTATTTAAATATTAAAGGTATTTAATTTATTTAATTAGTGTATTAAATAAATTAGAGAAAAATAATTTAATATTATAAAAAATCATTTTAAATAAGAATAATGTATTTAAAAATATTTTGAGTTATAAAATACAACTTTTAATATTTTTAGAGAATTTTCATTAATAATTTAATATTAATGATATTAGATTTATTTAATTATTAGATTAAATAAATAAGATAAAAATGATTTTATTAATTTAAAAAACATTTAAAAATGAGAAAAATGTTTTAAAAAAATTTTAAGTTATAATTAATGACTTTTAATATTTTGATAATAAATTCATTAATATTTAAATATTAATGGTGATGATTTAAAAATAATTTTAATTATTTTAAAAATCATTTAAGTAGAATATTAATGATTTAAAAATATTTTAAGTTATTAATAATAACTTTAATATTTTGACAAGTATAACATTAATATTTGTATATTATTAAATATTAATGATGATAAGATTATTTGATAATTAAATCATTTAAAAATGATTTAAGTGTTTAAAAAATTATTATAAATTATAATAAATGCTTATAAATTATTAAAAACTTTCGAAAAATATTATAAATGATATTTGACTTATCTAAATTAATATTAAAGCTTAGAAACCAAATTTAATTGACAATAACTGTGTTAATTGTCGGATAGAGTGACCAGAACACCGAGATGAGATCGAAGTCCAACCAGACTGAACTAGTTAAACTTGTTAAGTGTTTATATATGTTATAAACACAGATGTGACTATGTGGTAAGGTGTCTAGAAGAAGATTGACTGTGAATTACATGTTGTGTGTTATGAAATATTGTGCTAATTATGAGACCGATATTATTGGTTATAGGTCTTTCAAAAGCAGATAAGTTTATTGTGTAGCTGTAATCAATGAAAGAGGCAAGTTTCCTAACTCAACCTTGAGTTATATTCATTCAATTATTATAGTGGTTAATTATTGCTAATTATACCACGTCCAGGGATTTATTATTGATTATTCGCAGTTAGTGCATGTTTAATAATTCAAATTGAATTACTGAATCAGAAAATATATATCTGTAGAATAACTGTTGTTGGATATTTATATCCGTAGAAGATAGAATTGACAGTACAGATAATTTCTGTTATTATAGAATTATGTTGAGAAATGTCTTAGCTAATCATTCTAGCTAGACGAACATTTGTTAGAACTTGATAGGTTCGAGAAGAGAATCCAATTAATATTGACAAATCGATGCCAATTATTTTGGCTAGATCGAGAAGTAATTAGAAATTGAAATCACAGTATTTCGTTGTTAAATCAAAATCTTGATTCTGAGACTAAGAAGAACAACCTTTAATATAAAGAAAATATTTTATTGGTCGTATATTCGGCCTTTGCGCGCGATTAAGTATTATGCATAATATAGGGTATACTAAAGTTGATCACTTTATATACTTGCAGAGGGGTATGATTTAATTTTTATGGTTATCTGATACACCTGGGTATATCAAAGTATAACTTTGATAGTTACTCGAGAAGAGAAGTTCAAGATCCAATGGATCGCTCAACATAAATCTGGAAAACATTCCAATTTGCTATTTCGTAGAATATAATTCTTGATTAAACATTTAAATATCGTAGAAAACCTTGAAAGCGTTGTATTCTTTCATTATTGAATTTTTGTTGCATAGAATGTGAGAAGGCTTGATATTAATTTCTATACCTATATCGTATGTCTTAACTTGCAGGGCAAACTTGTTGCTCACCCTTGCTAAATAAAACTTTTCAGCTAGGGACGAAGTTGCATAAGGTGCTGCGAAGAAGAACAAAGGAAAAGGCATAGTGATAAATTAGTATAATGAACATTATTATTATTATTATGTTGTATTGTAAACCCTTTTTGTATATCTAAGGGGTATTTCTGTAATGTTAAGGTTAGTGGACCTGGGACATATATATTAACAACATATATTAACGAGTTATGTATTTCTATTTATATTTAAATGGGTAGTTAGATGTTATTATATTGTGGATTGTGAACACCAAACTCAGGGGTCAGGTAACCCGGATTTGGGGGCGTCACAGGTTGGTATCAAAGCTGTAGGTTATAAACCTTAAGTGGGGTGGGGAAAAACCCTAGAAATATAATCATAAGCGAGATATAAAATACTCATTTAGAGTACTAACTGAGGGATTGTCGAAGCTTATCGATAGTGAGATAAGTGGACATATAGTGTGAGAATGTTGTACTAGTAAAGTACTAATCAAGTTGTTTAAACTGATTACAGGTTATCGAGAGAAGATAAGATGAGTACGGAGATGCCAGCGGCTGTCGCACCAGTGCCAGTAGCCGAGGTGCCAACACAGAGTGAATCAGTTAAAGAAGCAAGAAAAGATGAACCCATGGTCAATCTGGGGAGTGATCATGACGATTATCCCAAGATGTATCTGAGTAGTGATGAGGAGGCGGTGTCTAAAGAAGCTAAGGTGGAGTTAAAGAATAAGATCAAAGTTGGAGAACAAGATCAGCTACCTGCAGAAGTTCAAGAACTCTGGAGTAAAGTGTTTCTTTTGGAGGAGTTGTTGAAGACGGAGCGGGCGTTACGCGAAATGACTGAAGTACGGAATGAGCTGAAAGCGCAGGTGGAAAGAATGAAGACTGAAGGTGGTGGATCATCTGGAGGAACCAACAAGAAGAACAAGAAGAAGAGAAAGAGGCAAAAAGGCAGTGAAAACTCTAAAAATTCAAATCCGAAGAAGAAGCAAGCATGTATCAAGTGTGAAAAGACTCACGCTGGAGAATGCATGATGTGAAAGAATGTCTGTAAGCAGGAAGGACACATTTCTTTGCACTGTCCTAAGCCGAATATGAGGAAGTGTTTCTCATGTGGGAGAACGGGTCAGGGATTCAACAAGTGTCTCAACAAGAAGTAGAATGGGTAAGGGAGTGGACGGTAGACAACTTAGATATATGTAATAGTATCTTTTGGTAGAAGATTATGATATTAAGTGTTGTAATATCGAGAACAGTGTGTAAGCATATAAATATATATATATATATATATATATATGTTTTATGAATGAAATCTTTATTTTCTATATGAATATAAGATTAAGATTAATTTGTGTGTTCTTAAAACTCATACCTATGGTAAGTTAATGACTCATAATTATATGAAATGTTTTGAACCCCTCAGCGAATGGACGCTAAAGGTCTGACTAGGATAAGTTCATACACTCATATAATTGTGGCAAGTTCTTGAACGCATAAGTGTGGTAAGTTTGACGAACTATGTGTAAATGGAGAATTGCAACTTTTTGTGTAAAGTTGTGTCGTTAATCCTGATATGATTTAAAAGGGGATAGTAAATGTGTTAATTACTATATGTACTATGTGCTATTTGAAAAAATATATGATTATGTGAGAATTATGTGTTGAATTCTTATTATGTTAAGGATTTGTATAGCGAAAGAGAATTAATATAAGATTTTTGTTTAAATCAGAACATGCCGCCTAGATGACAGAATCGAAACCAATGAGAAGAACAGTCAGTGAATAATGAAGGAGGTCAAGCGGACCCAATGCAGAATTTCGTAGATATGATAGCCGAAGCTATGGAAAATAGGGCTCCAGCAAGAGGAAGGGCGAGAAATCAGCCAGCTGATAGATTGGCTAACTTCAAGGACTTTAAAGCGGTAGGACCGCCGGAATTCAAGGGAACCACAGATCCAATTGAAGCCCAAACATGGGTGAAAGAGATGGAGAAATCATTCATCATTGCACGAGTGGCAGAAGAGCAGAAGACGGCTTTTGCGACATACTTAATGAAGGGAAAAGCTAATTACTGGTGGGAGACTAATCAAGCGAGAGCTGGTACAGCTGTGGTGACTTGGACCAGATTTAAAGAGTTATTCTTTGAGAACTACTTTTTGCCAAGTATGCAATCCAAAATGGAAGTCAAGTTCTTAGAACTTAAGTAGGAGAACATGTCGGTATCAGAATAGCTGCCAAATTTAACGAGTTGGCTAGATTTGCACCTCATCAGTTGGACACAGAAGCAAGAAAGGCGAGAAGATTCGAAAATGGACTGAAACCAGGGATATTCAACAAGGTAGCAGTATTGCAGATCAATACGTTCGCGGCTTTATTGGAGAAGGCGTTAATTGCTGAAGGAGGGAGCGAAGCTGCATCTCGATTTCATCAGGAGAAGAAGAAAAAGACAAGTGATGGAGGAAGCGGTGGTGGTAGTAACCCAAACAAGAGAAAGTGGAGCGAGAATACCCAATCGGGTGGCAAGATAGAAGGAAATAAGCAAGGGAGGGAGCCATGTGCGACCTGCGGGAAGAATCATTCTGGAGTTTGCCTAAAGAAGAAGGGAGTTTGTTACAACTGCGGATAAGAGGGGCACATGTCGCTCAATTGTCCCAATCCGAAGAAGATACAAGGTTGCTTTGCCTGTGGATCAACTGATCATATGGTTCGGAATTGTCCGAAGAGGAATGCTGAGAAGGAAAGTGTCAATAAGGGACCCGGTGGCGGAACCTTGGCAATTCGAGGACCTGCACAGCCAGGAAGACCAACGGCCCGTACATTCAACATGACAGCGCAAGATGCAGTGGCTACTCAGGAGGTGGCAGCAGGTAACAGTTTCGCTTAAGAATTTAAATTACGCGAGTAATATAAGTGAGATATTTCTGTGAACTGTTTTCTTTTATAGATTCAAGTCACAGGTTAGAATTTAAAACATAAATTAATATTGTGTTTATAAAAATGAATTGATGATGCAACTTTAAAAGATTATAGAGAATAAGAACGCGGCGATTCCGAGGACGAAATCCTTTTAAGGAGGGGTGAATGTGATAACCCGAGATTTCAAATAATTAAAATTTGACAAATAAATTTTTTTTTATTAATATTAATATTGATTATCAATTTTGTGAAAAGTTTCTGTGATACTAGTCTCGAGAAGGTCAATTTTTGTATTGACTAGTAAATTAGAGTAAGGTTGTGCTTAACAGCTTTCCTAAGTCTGGATAGGGATTCGATAGAAAATATAATTAAAATAATTATATTAATGAGTACGTGTTTGCAATATTTAGAAATAATTGTTCGATGATTGATCGGATAACGTCTAAAATTAATAAACCCTAATAAGGGATTAGAAACCCTAATCTCAGATTTAGAAAACCAAATGTACAGTTAAAACTCCTAATTGTACGCCAGGAAACCCTAATTTTAATTTCGAGAATCCTAAACCCTAATTCAGAAACCCTAACCCTAATTAACAAGCATAAAGTGATTAGTATGCGTTAATATAATTAGGAAACCCTAATTATACTTTAAAAATATTAATTTCTATGTAAAACCCTAATTTTAATTTAGAAATCTAATTTTTCTTTTTAGAAACCCTAATGAGAAAATTCTAGAATTTGAGTTTATGAAACCTAAGGGTTAGAACCTTAGGGTTAAACCCTAAGGGTTTGAGCAATTAACCATCATGCCATTAAAATTATAAGAACAAGGACCAAAATGCCCTTTATGAATTTTAGTAAGTAACTTGTAAAATTGGCCAAAACCTTTAGTGGCTCACCAATTCCATTGACTTTGTGTCAACAAATCTCAGTAAATCAGCCTCATTTGACACCTAGCATGCTTGAATACAATGTATCTAAGTAATATATATTAGATTGGAGAGAGAAAAAGTCATAAAAATTTGTCATTTGCTCTCAAGCTCTCCATAACTCATTCTCTCTCTCAACCTCTGAATTCTTAAAGTTCCTCAGTCATATAATCAGCCCCTAGGCCACCTAATATCATATTGGAGATCTAAGATCAAAGATTTTGCTAGAAAGGTATAAAACCCTACTTCATTTTGATCGTGTATGCTAAGAGAAATTTTGTGTTAAAGTGTTTAATCATGTGTTATATGATGTTTTTAGTTGGTCTATGTTGATACATGATGGATCCATAGCATCAAATAGCTTTAAAATGGTGTTTTTCAAAAACTATTTTTGAGTTTGAAAGGTGGTCTGACAAGAAATATCAGTAGCCGTAGATCTTGATCTGTTTATGATTTGTGATATTTTAAGTGTTGGATCTATAGTCTGGTATGTGGTCTTTAGTCTGAAAGTGTAAACACAGTCATCGCATGTCTAGATTTGTTGTTATTCATGGTCAAAGAGGGTTGACCGAGCTTGACCAGCCACTTTCTGGGTAACCCAGAAAGTGTAAAACATGGTCTGACAAGAAATTTGAAGGTCCAAATCTGACAAATATGATATTGTTTTAAGGATGTGTTGAATTCAAATTGTAGTCTGTAATATGAACTTCAAGTACATGTCCTTAGACTTCATAAACATTAAATGGATTAGTTTTAGTGGGTGGTCAAAGTAGCCCATCTGATCACGAAACACTTTTCTGGAAATTCCAGAAAGTGTATGAACATGAATTCTGACCATGTTTGACCGGATCGTATCTGGTTATTTTGATGTTTTTGAACTGATATGGTGATTTATATATGTTCCTTGACATGTTGACTATAGATTTGAACCTTCATAACAGCTTATTGATGATGAGAACTTGTATAAAATAGAGCTCGAAAGTGTTAACTTGACACTGTCTGGGTTTCTGGGTTACACAGAAAACCCCGATGTGGTCTGACAGTGACTTTGAGAGGCTTGATCTACTTGTTTGAATGTGATATGACTTGGATGTTAGCTGATGATTGTAGTGTTACATAAACACTATATGATTACAGTTCGAGCTAGCCTAGAACCTGATTACACTGAAAATCATTACTGGTCAAACGTGCCGCCTTGAACATGGGACTGTCAGGGTTCTTGAGCTCAAGAACACCAACAGCGACGCTTTGTGTCGCTAAATCCCTATAGCGACGGTTTTTAATATAATTATTTTCTTAATTTTCAGTAATTATTTAAAAATAGAAATAAATTATAAAAATTATTAAAAATGGTTTTAAAAATTATTTTAAATTATGAAAAATAATTTTTGACCAATTGGAATATTTTTCTTTAATATTTATAATTATTTAAATATTAAAGATATTTAATTTATTTAATTAGTGTATTAAATAAATTAGAGAAAAATGATTTAATATTATAAAAAAAATCATTTTAAATAAGAATAAAGTATTTAAAAATATTTTGAGTTATAAAATACAACTTTTAATATTTTTAGAGAATTTTCATTAATAATTTAATATTAATGATATTAGATTTATTTAATTATTAAATTAAATAAATAAGATAAAAATGATTTTATTAATTTAATAAACATTTAAAAATGTGAAATATATTTTAAAAATATTTTAAGCTATAATTAATGGCTTTTAATATTTTGATAATAAATTCATTAATATTTAAATATTAATGGTGACGATTTAAAAATGATTTTAATTATTTTAAAAATTATTTAAGTAGAATATTAATAATTTAAAAATATTTTAAGTTATTAATAATAACTTTAATATTTTGACAAGTATAACATTAATATTTGTATATTATTAAATATTAATGATGATAAGATTATTTGATAATTAAATCATTTAAAAATGATTTAAGTGTTTGAAAAATTATTATAAATTATAATAAATGCTTATAAATTATTAAAAGCTTTCGAAAAATATTATAAATGATATTTGACTTATCTAAATTAATATTGAAGCTTAGAAACCAAATTTAATTGACAATAACTGTGTTAATTGTCGGATAGGGTGACCATAACACCGAGATGAGATCGAAGTTCAACCAGACTGAACTAGTTAAACTTGTTAAGTGTTTATATAGGTTATAAACATAGATGTGACTATGTGGTAAGGTGTCTAGGAGAAGATTGACTGTGAATTACATGTTATGTGTTATGAAATATTGTGCTAATTGTGAGACCGATATTATTGGTTAGAGGTCTTTCAAAAGAAGATAAGTTTATTGTGTAGCTGTAATCAGCGGAAGAGGCAAGTTCCTTAACTCAACCTTGAGCTATATTCATTCAATTATTATAGTGGTTAATTATTGCTAATTATACCACGTCCAGGGATTTATTATTGATTATTCGTAGTTAGTGCATGTTTAATAATTCAAATTGAATTACTGATTCAGAAAATATATATTTGTAGAATAACTGTTGTTGGATATTTATATCCGTAGAAGATAGAATTGACATTACAGATAATTCCTGTTATTGTCGAATTATGTTGAGAAATGTCTTAGCTAATCATTCTGGCTAGATGAACATTTGTTAGAACTTGATAGGTTCGAGAAGAGAATCCAATTAATATTGACAAATCGATGCCAATTATTTTGGCTAGATCAAGAAGTAATTAGAAATTGAAATCATAGTATTTCGTTGTTAAATTAAAATCTTGATTCTGAGACTAAGAAGAACAACCTTTTATATAAAGGGAATATTTTATTGGTCGTATATTCGGCCTTTGCGCGCGATTAAGTATTATGCATAATATAGGGTATACTAAAGTTGATCACTTTATATATTTGTAGAGGGGTATGATTTAATCTTTATGATTATCTGATACACCTGGGTATATCAAAGTATAACTTTGATAGTTACTCGAGAAGAGAAGTTCAAGATCCAATGGATCGCTCAACATAAATCTGGAAAATATTCCAATTTGCTATTTCGTAGAATATAATTCTTGATTAAACATTTGAATATCGTAGAAAACCTTGAAAGCGTTGTATTCTTTCATTATTGAATTTTTGTTGCGTAGATGTGAGAAGGCTTGATATTGATTTCTATACCTATATCGTATGTCTTAACTTGCGGGGCAAACTTGTTGCTCACCCTTGCTAAATAAAACTTTTCAGCAAGGGACGAAGTTGCAGAAGGTGCTGCGAAGAAGAACAAAGGAAAAGGAATATTGATAAATTAGTATAATGAACATTATTATTATTATTATGTTGTATTGTAAACCCTTTTTGTATATCTAAGGAGTATTTCTGTAATGTTAAGGTTAGTGGACCTGGAACTTATATATTAACAACATATATTAACAAGTTATGTATTTCTATTTATATTTAAATGGGTAGTTAGATGTTATTATATTGTGGATCGTGAACACCAAACTCGGGGGTCAGGTAACCCGAATTTGGGGGCGTCACAGGTTGGTATCAGAGCTGTAGGTTATAAACCTTAAGTGGGGTAGGGAAAAACCCTAGGAATATAACCATAAGCGAGATATAGAATACTCATTTAGAGTACTAAGTGAGGGATTGTCGAAGCTTATCGATAGTGAGATAAGTGGACACATAATGTGAGAATGTTTTACTGGTAAAGTACTAATCAAGTTGTTTAAACTGATTACAGGTTGTCGAGAGAAGATAAGATGAGTACGGAGATGCCAGCGGCTGTCGCACCAGTGCCAGTAGCCGAGGTGTGATGCCCCCAAAATAGGTCCAATCCATCCAACCCATTCTGAGTCGCCAAATACATGGTACAGAAAATAACTACAACTTTATTATTACAATTGTCGTGCAAAATACGACAACACATATACTCTTAGTTTAAATACAAATATTGTCATCTAGACAGTATTCATACTCAATTAAGTCCTCATTATACTTATTGATACACTATTTTACAAAATAGCGAGGACTACTAAAACAACTATCTTGAACCATCATTCCACACCCCGACTAGTACTCGTTACATTCTCGCCTCCTGAGAAGAAAAATGGAACAACAAGAAAAAGGGTGAGCTCAACTAGCTCAGTAAAGAATATTATGACTAAGATAATATATAACAAATTATCCTTAGTCTTTAACAGGGAAAAATCTAATAGAATACAATAGACAATAACTTTTAAATCAATATTCGCAGCGAAAAGTAATAATTCATAGAAGAGTTACGTAGAGAATGAAATCTACGATTATCTATGAATTTAAAAGTCCATCATCAACATTTTATCCTTGTAACATCAATCAATAAATATCTTGAATCAAATTGTCATCTTTGTACTACAGGCCAAAGATATTCATCAGTTGGTCATGTTCATCTCAACACCTGTTCATCTTTGCACTACGGGCCAAAGATATTCATCAGAAATCATTCATCTTTGCATTACAGGCTAAAGATATTCAGTAACATCATCATTTAGGACTGAGGATAATGAAAAATATTTTAAAGAAAACGAATCCAGTGAAACAAAAGAATAAATATTAAGGATTCGTATTTTAGCTATTCCATGTCCAAAAATACCTCATAAATAATCATAGTGGAGTAAAATTCAAGAATGATCAAAACATGGATATAATCAAAGCTAGTATCCAGAATAGATATTTTGGACGAAAAGAAGAAAATTTTATTTTTTGGTGAATAGTAACTCGTGAATAGTAACTCATGAATAGTAATCCCGACATGAAAAAGTTCCAAATTTGATAAAAACTCCAACCAATATTTCGGCATAATGATATTGAAGAATAATATCATTTTCGAATAAAATAACATCACTTACCTCGTAAAAACAGTACTTCTAGTTGAAACACCGGATATAGGCTATGACTTGAACTTGCACCGTATAGCAATACTCAAAGTATTAGAATACTCACAAGAATACGCTCACTAATATAGAGAGAGAAAGAGAGAGAAGATTTCAGTTTCTGGTGTGATTTTCGATTCTAACCTAAGCACCCTATTTATAGGAAAATGCTTAGAACACCAAAACAGAAAATTGAATATAATAATATTATATTTACAAAATTGTCAAGCCCACCTTAGAAGATCTGAATTCAGGCCATTCTTATCACATGTTGAGCCCACTAATTTGCAAAAAACGTTTTCCTTTAAAATAATAATTAAAACTTCCAAAACTCAATTATTTAAGAACTTCAGAACTTCAATAATTCATAATAAATAGCCCTTTTATCAGAAAATTCGAATCTCGTGAGTTTTTATAGAAAATTCAATTCTCTACAACTTTGCAGAAGAAAGTTTTTCCAAATTCTAAACAAAAATTGACCGAAATCCACAAACGGACGATTTTACAGTCAATAATAAATTTTCGGTCAAGAATTGTGCCCACCAACACACAAAACATGTGTTAATCATTTAATACCACAAAAATATTCTTCCTCCTCATATACTCATATATCCCATATTTATTGTAAAAATATCACCATCAATATATTATTAAAATAATATATTTAAATGAATTATTTTATCAAAAAAAGATAAAATATTAATTTTCAACAATTGTCACATTAAAAATAATTTTCCATCTATATCCACATAAAATTAATATTTTTCTCATCATATAAATCAATAATTAATTATACACAAATAATATTACAGAATCACAGTACTGGCAACCAGGCCGTTCCCAGGAAAGAGGGGGCTTTCCAATAAGGATTTCTCCTTACTGGCGCACAATTAGATGACCAAACATCTCCTTAGACAGAACTTTCTAGACATTGCCAATAATGTTATCTAATAATATTATTCAGATAATATGAATTATTGCTCCGATAATAAAAAATACTGCGTAGTGACAATTATAAAATATCAACGTAGCAATTATTTAATCAATAAAATAAAATATTGAACAGTAATTACTGTAACCATTATTGAGTAGTTCCTTCTTATGTAAGAATTAATAATTGGTGCAATACTGTGTGCTACTATGTAACAACGCGTATTACCGTATTTTAACCACCGGGTATTCCAACAGTATTAACGGTAACAACTACACCATTATTTATAAATAACTTATTTTTGTCGTTTTCTTCATCCAATCGCTTTCCGTTATGGGGCCCACAAAAGACTGCGTCGTCGTACGAATATTCTCCGACAGTAAGAATATTCCACGACCAAGCAAATATTTCCCGACAACAATGAATATTTTATAACCACTTGCTTATTTAAAATATTTACGCATTTTACCCATAACTAACCACATTAATCAAATCAACCCTTACTATTTTAGAATAATAAATAGAGGAAATTAAATTTCATTTATTAATAATTTGGGGTCTTAGAACCTCCCCTCCTTATGAAATTTCATCCTCGAAATTGACATACGTACCTGGTGTTTCGAAAAGATGAGGATACCTCGCTTTCATTTCTGTTTCCAACTCCCAGGTCATTTCCTCAATAGCGTGGTTTCTCCACAAAACTTTAACTTGTGGTATGACCTTCGTGCGTAGGACATGCTCCTTCCTATCCAAGATCTTGACAGGTACCTCCTCGTACGTTAAGTCTTCGGCTATCTAGTCCGGTTCTAACTCAATAACACGGTTTGGGTCTTTCACATATTTACGAAGCACAGATATATGAAAAACATTATGAACACGAGACATACTTAAAGGTAACGCGAGTCTATAGGCCACATTTCCTACTCGGTCAAGAATCTGAAATGGACCAATAAATCGTGGATTGAGCTTTCCTCTCTTCCCAAATCTTGTAACTCATTTCCATGGAGCTACACGTAATAATACATGATTCCCAATGTCAAATTCCACGTCCTTTCGATGAAGATCCGCATAACTCTTTTATCGATCCTGAGCCATTTGTATACGTTGTCGAATCGTTTGGATCTTCTCTGTAGTCATTCGTACCAACTATGGTCCCAACAATGTTCCTTCTCCCACCTGATCCCAACATACTGGAGAGCGACACTTTCGTCCATACAATGCTTCAAAGGGAGCCACACCTATACTTGCCTGATAACTGTTGTTGTAGGAGAATTCCACCAATGGTAGGTACTTATCCCAACTTCCTTTGAAATCTAGGATACAAAGACTTAATAGATCTTCAAGAGTTTGAATAGTCCTCTCTGATTGCCCGTCCGTTTGAGGATGGTATGCCGAACTGAACCGTAAATCCGTGCCCATAGCTTGTTACAAGCTAACCCAAAATCTTGAAGTGAATCTTGGGTCATGATCTGAAACTATGGATACTGGCATGCCATGCAACCTTACAATCTCATTCACGTACATACTAACAAGACGTTCAAGGGAATAAGTCTCCTGTATCGGCAAGAAATGAGCAGACTTGGTTAATCTATCAACAATAACCCAAATAGCATTTATGCCTTGAGAAACCGTGGGAAGACCCGTAACGAAATCCATGGTAATGTGTTCCCACTTCCATTTCGGAATCTCAAGTGGTTGCAATGGACCTTTTGGTACTTGATGCTCCGCCTTTACACGTTGACAAGTTAAACACCTCGAGATAAACTTTACAATCTCTCTCTTCATATTGTTCCACCAAAATGTATGTCGAAGATCACGATACATTTTAGTACTTCCAGGATGGATTGAAAATGGTGTATTGTGTGCCTCCATCATGATCTTGTACTTTAAATCAGAATCGTTAGGAACACAAAGTCTGGAGTGGACTCGAAGTATTCCTTCTTCATCGATTCTTGCTTCTGGAATAGCACCTTCTTGCACTTTCTTCTTCATACGGATCAGCTCCGGGTCTGTAGCTTGAGCAACTTTAACTTTATCGATTAAAGTTGGTTCTACGCGTATAATTGACATCATCGCACTCATTCCTGCATATGATCTTCTACTCAACGCGTCAGCTACCACGTTTGCTTTTCCAGGATGGTATTGAATAGTGTGGTCGTAATCTTTCAACAACTCGAGCCAACGTCGATGTCGCATGTTGAGTTCTTTTTGAGTGAAGAAATATTTGAGGTTTTTATGGTCTGAATATATCTCCACTTTCTCCCCATATAGATAGTGCCTCCAGATCTTTAGCGTGAAAACGACTGCTGCCAACTCTAGATCATGAGTAGGATAATTCTTCTTATATTCTTTAAGTTATCGCGAGGCATAGGCTATGACTTTTCCACGTTGCATGAGAACACATCCTAACCCTTTGCCTGAAGCATCGCTGTAGATAACAAATCCATCCGAACCAGATGGTATTGTCAGAACAGGTGCCGAAATGAGTCTCCTCTTAAGCTCTTTGAAACTCTTCTCGCATTCTTCGCTCCATACGAATTTGATATCCTTCCGAGTCAGCTGAGTTAATGGAGTAGCGATTCGAGAAAATCCTTTTACGAATCTCCGATAATAACCAGAAAGCTACGTATTTCGATTACTGACTTAGGTTGCTCTCAACTGTAACTCATATCCCAATCTTGGATAGCAAGTCACAATGACACCTATCAGTTTACTACCGCACGAATATGGTGTCCCCTACGGAGAGTCTGGCTTCAGTACATTCCACAAAGGAAGTCACCAGATAAAGGCTCGGGTACAAACTTCTACCGTTAGGTTTTTAACTCCTAAAGTTCAATAGGAGTCATTCGATATGAGATTTTAGAAGTGAGTTTTGTACCAGATTCAAGATCAATAAAGAATTCAACTTCACGTTCTGGGGGTAGACCGGGAAGTTCTTCAGGAAATACGTCAGGAAAGTTACTAACAACAGGAATATTATTCAAATTTGACGTGTCTTTATTCAAATCCATAACATGGGCTAAGAAAGCTTGACATCCGTTTTTCAATAAACGAATGGCTTTATGACTTGATATGATAGTGATTGATTTTAATGGCTTTGTTGCTTGAATTCGAACAACAGGTTGATTAGGAATATGAAAACTAACCACCTTACGAAAACAATCAATTTTGGCATGATGAGTAGTTAACCAATCAATTCCTAAAATCACGTCAAATGCAAGTATCTTTAAAGAGATAAGGTCAACAGGTAAGGTGATGGTGCCAACTTGGATCAAATAAGATTTATAAACAGTGGATGTGATGAAAGTTTCCCCTAACGGAGTCTCCACAGATAAATCAAAGTCTAATTTCTCCAGAGTCAAGTTTAAACGTTGAGCACAAGCAGGAGAAATACATGAATGGGTAGCACCGGTATCTAGTAAGGTATAGACTTCGTAAAAATTTAAAATTAACTAACCCGTGCTAACTTCGTTCGGGTTCCTCGCATTCTGACCAGTCACGACAAATGCCTTCCAGGAACCGTTGACTTTGACTTTTCTGGGGCAGCCTTTTGAGTCACCGTCCCCGCTGAACTTGGTTTCGCTACCGTACAATCTCGAGCGATATGTCCTTCTTTTCCATAATTATAGCATACCTTGAACTGTTGTGGACAGTTTGGGCTGATATGTTCCTCTTTTCCACATTTATAGCATATGACCGGTGGTCGTTCTCCTCCCTTGGAACCAGTTGCTGCTGGTGCTGAACGTCTTCGTATTGTCATTGTTGAATCTCCTCTTTTTAAAATCTCCTCCCGACTCGCTTATTCTATTTTCATGGCCACGATTACCACCAGAGTGGTTGCCGTTCTTGTCTGTATTTTTCTTTCTCCGCTGGTTATCATTGTTCTGATGACTGCTGTCACCGATATGATCCTGGTTGTGGTCCCTCGGTTGACCGTACTCGTTATCTCGCTCTAATAATTGAGCCCTGTTGACAACATCTGAATAGAGAGAAAATTTATGAGAAATGAGATATTGACGTATGCCGGGTTTTAAACCTCTCAGAAATATCCTCGTCATACGTTCCTCATTCTCCACCAAATGAGGTGCAAACCTGGACAACTCTGCAAACTTCGCCTCGTACTAGGACACCGTCATGTTGTTCTGTTCTAGTCTAATAAACTCTACTTCCTTTATATGACGAACACTTTTAGGAAAGTATTTGTCATTGAACAGTTTCTGAAATGTCTCCCAAGACATGCTGAGTGCGGCTGGATGGGTACGTTTCACAGACTCCCACCAGTAGTCTGCCTCGCCACCGAACATAAAGGTGGCGAATGGAACCTTCTGTTCCTCCGTGCATCCCAAGACATCGAATATCTTGGTAATTTGCTTGACCCACGTTTCCGCCATGATCGGATCCGGCTTTCCCTTAAATTCTGGTGGTCCCAACTCCTTGAACTGTTTGGCTGTGACAAACCGTGAATTGTTATCATTTCCTCCTGTATTTTGAACACGAGTCTCCTTCGTCTGATTTTGCATGAACTGCAAAAAGCTTCTAAACATCCCATCGTTCATCATCTGCTCATTGGTGTTGTTCACAGGAGGAACATTGCCAGCCTGTTGCACGTTCTCCTCGTTGGTGAGTACAGGCGTCTCCACGATTTCATTTACTCCACTGTTAACATTCTCAGTCGACATTCTCAAATACTGCCATAAAATAAGGGTTAATTTAACAAATTAACATATCACATAATATATCTCTATATTATGACCGACCAATAGATAAGCTTAGGTAGGACACACTAGCGAAGGATTTACTCGTATCTCCCCTCCTAGTTCTATTCCCCGATCTCTTCCAGAGATCATATCCCTAAGCTCTGATACCAACTGTGATGCCCCCAAAATAGGTCCAATCCATCCAACCCATTCTGAGTCGCCAAATACATGGTACAGAAAATAACTACAACTTTATTATTACAATTGTCGTGCAAAATACGACAACACATATACTGTGAGTTTAAATACAAATATTGTCATCTAGACAGTATTCATACTCAATTAAGTCCTCATTATACTTATTGATACACTATTTTACAAAATAATGAGGACTACTAAAACAACTGTCTTGAACCATCATTCCACACCCCGACTAGTACTCGCTACATTCTCGCCTTCTGAGAAAAAAAAATGGAACAACAAGAAAAAGGGTGAGCTCAACTAGCCCAGTAAAGAATATTATGACTAAGATAATATACAACAAATTATCCTTAGTCTTCAACAGGGAAAAAGCTAATAGAATACAATAGACAATAACTTTTAAATCAATATTCGCAGCGGAAAATAATAATTCATAGAAGAGTTACGTAGAGAATGAAATCTACGATTATCTATGAATTTAAAAGTTCATCATCAACATTTTATCCATGTAACATCAATCAATAAATATCTTGAATCAAATTGTCATCTTTGTACTACAGGCCAAAGATATTCATCAGTTGGTCATGTTCATCTCAACACCTGTTCATCTTTGCACTACGGGCCAAAGATATTCATCAGAAATCATTCATCTTTGCATTACAGGCTAAAGATATTCAGTAACATCATCATTTAGGACTGAGGATAATGAAAAATATTTTAAAGAAAACGAATCCAGTGAAACAAAAGAATAAATATTAAGGATTCGTATTTCAGCTATTCCATGTCCAAAAATACCTCATAAATAATCATAGTGGAGTAAAATTCAAGAATGATCAACACATGGATACAATCAAAGCTAGTATCCAGAATAGATATTTTGGACGAAAAAAAAATTTATTTTTTGGTGAATAGTAACTCGTGAATAGTAACTCGTGAATAGTAACTTATGAATAGTAACCCCGACATGAAAAAGTTCCAAATTTGATAAAAACTCCAACCAATATTTCGGTATAATGATATTGAAGAATAATATCATTTTCGAATAAAATAACATCCCTTACCTCGTAAAAACAGTACTTCTAGTTGTAACACCGGATATAGGCTACGACTTGAACTTGCACCGTATAGCAATACTCAAAGTATTAGAATACTCACAAGAATACGCTCACTAATATAGAGAGAGAAAGAGAGAGAAGATTTCAGTTTCTGGTGTGATTTTCGATTCTAACCTAAGCACCCTATTTATAGGAAAATGCTTAGAACACCAAAACAGAAAATTGAATATAATAATATTATATTTACAAAATTGTCAAGCCCACCTTAGAAGATCTGAATTCAGCCCATTCTTATCACATGTTGAGCCCACTAATTTGCAAAAAAACGTTTTTCTTTAAAATAATAATTAAAACTTCCAAAACTCAATTATTTCGGAACTTCAGAACTTCAATAATTCATAATAAATAGCCCTTTTATCAGAAAATTCAAATCTTACAAGTTTCTATAGGAAATTCAATTCTCTACAACTTTGCAGAAGAAAGTTTTTTCAAATTCCAAACAGAAATTGACCGAAATCCACAAACGGGCGATTTTACAGTCAATAATAAATTTTCGGTCAAGATTTGTGCTCACCAACACACAAAACATGTGTTAATCATTTAATGTCACAAAAATATTCTTCCTCCTCATATACTCATATATCCCACATTTATTGTAAAAATATCACCATCAATATATTATTAAAATAATATATTTAAATGAATTATTTTATCAAAAAAAGATAAAATATTAATTTTTAACAATTGTCACATTAAAAAATTTTCTCCATCTATATCCACATAAAATCAATATTTTCTCATCATATAAATCAATAATTAATTATACACAAATAATATTATAGAATCACAGTACTGGCAACCAGGTCGTTCCCAAGAAAGAGGGGGCTTTCCAATAAAGATTTCTCCTTACTGTCGCGCAATTAGATGACCAAACCTCTCCTTAGACAGAACTTTCTAGACATTGCCAATAATATTATCTAATAATATTATTCAGATAATATGAATTATTGCTCCGATAATGGAAAATACTGCGTAGTGACAATTATAAAATATCAACATAGCAATTATTTAATCAATAAAATAAAATATTAAACAGTAATTACTGTAACCATTATTGAGTAGTTCCTTCTTACGTAAGAATTAATAATTGGTGCAATACTGTGTGCTACTGTGCAACAACGCGTATTACCGTGTTTTAACCACCGGGTACTCCAACAGTATTAACGGTAACAACTACGCCGTTATTTATAAACAACTTATTTTTGTCGTTTTCTTCATCCAATCGCTTTCCGTTATGGAGCCCACAAAAGACTGCGTCATCGTACGAATATTCTCCGACAGTAAGAATATTCCACGACCAAGCGAATATTCCCCGACAACAATGAATATTTTATAACCACTTGCTTATTTAAAATATTTGCGCATTTTACCCATAAATAACCACATTAATCAAATCAACCCTTACTATTTCAGAATAATAAATAGAGAAAATTAAATTTCATTTATTAATAATTTGGGGTCTTACACGAGGTGCCAGCACAGAGCGAATCAGTTAAAGAAGCAAGAAAAGATGAACCCATGGTCAATCTGGGGAGTGATCATGACGATTATCCCGAGATGTATCTGAGTAGTGATGAGGAGGCGGAGTCTAAAGAAGCTAAGGTGGAGTTAAAGAATAAGATCAAAGTTAGAGAACAAGATCAGCTATCTGCAGAAGTTCAAGAACTTCGGAGTAAAGTGTTTCTCTTGGAGGAGTTGTGGAAGACGGAGCGGGCGTTACGCGAAATGACTGAAGAACGGAACGAGCTGAAAGCGCAGGTGGAAAGAATGAAGACTGAAGGTGGTGCATCGTCTGAAGGAACCAGCAAAAAGAACAAGAAGAAGAGAAAGAGGGAAAAAGGCAGTGAAAACTCTAAAAATTCAAACCCGAGGAAGAAGCAAGCCTATATCAAGTGTGGAAAGACTCACGCTAGAGAATGCATGATGTGGAAGAATGTCTGTTTCAACTGTAAACAGGAAGGACACATTTTTTTGCATTGTCCTAAGCCGAATATGAGGAAGTATTTCTCATGTGGGAGAACGGGTCAGGGATTCAACAAGTGTCCCAACAAGAAGAAGAATGGTGAAGGGAGTGGACGGTAGACAACTTAGATATAAGTAATAGTATCTTTTGGTAGAAGATTATGATATTAAGTGTTGTAATATCGAGAACAGTGTGTAAGCATATGTAAATATATATATGTTTTATGAATGAAATCTTTATTTTCTATATGAATATAAGATTAAGATTAATTTGTGTGTTCTTAAAACTCATACTTATGGTAAGTTAATGACTCATAATTATATGAAATATTTTGAACCCCTCAGCGAATGGACGCTAAAGGTATGACTATGATAAGTTCATACACTCATATAATTCTGGCAAGTTCCTGAACGCATAAGTGTGGTAAGTTTGACGAACTATGTGTAAATGGAGAATTGTATCTTTTTGTGTAAAGTTGTGTCGTTAATCCTGATATGATTTAAAAGGGGATAGTAAATATGTTAAGTACTATATATACTATGTGCTATTTGAATAAATATATGATTATGTGAGAATTATGTGTTGAATTCTTATTATGTTAAGGATTTGTATAGCGAAAGAGAATTAATATAAGATTTTTGTTTAAATCAGATCATGTCGCCTAGACGACAGAATCGAAACCAATGAGAAGAATAGTCAGTGAATAACAAAGGAGGTCAAGCGAACCCAATGCAGAATTTCGTAGATATGATAGCCGAAGCTATGGAAAATAGCGCTCCAGCAAGAGGAAGAGCGAGAAATTAGCCAGCTGATAGATTGGCTAACTTCAAGGACTTTAAAGCGGTAGGATCGCTGGAATTCAAGGGAACCACAAATCCAATTGAAGCCCAAACATGGGTGAAAGAGATGGAGAAATCATTCATCATTGCGTGAGTGGCAGAAGAGCAGAAGACGGCTTTTGCGACATACTTAATGAAGGGAGAAGCTAATTACTGGTGGGAGACTAATCAAGTGAGAGCTGGTACAGCTATGGTGACTTGGACCATATTTAAAGAGTTGTTCTTTGAGAACTACTTTTCGCCAAGTATGCAGTCCAAAATGGAAGTCAAGTTCTTAGAACTTAAGTAGGAGAACATGTCGGTATCAGAATACGCTGCCAAATTCAACGAGTTGGCTAGATTTGCACCTCATCAGGTGGACACAGAAGCAAGAAAGGCGAGAAGATTCGAAAATGGACTGAAGCCATGGATATTCAACAAGGTAGCAGTATTGCAGATCAATACGTTCGCGGCTTTATTGGAGAAGGCGTTAATTACTGAAGGAGGGAGCGAAGCTGCATCTCGATTTCATCAGGAGAAGAAGAAAAAGACAAGTAATGGAGGAAGCGGTGGTGGTAGTAACCCCAACAAGAGAAAGTGGAGCGAGAATACCCAATCGGGTGGCAAGATAGAAGGAAATAAGAAAGGGAGGGAGCCATGTGCGACCTGCGAGAAGAATCATTCTAGAGTTTGCCTAAAGAAGAAGGGAGTTTGTTACAACTGCAGACAAGAGGGGCACATGTCGCCCAATTGTCCCAATCCGAAGAAGATACAAGGTTGCTTTGCCTGTGGATCAACTGATCATATGGTTTAGAATTGTCCGAAGAGGAATACTGAGAAGGAAAGTGTCAACAAGGGACCCGGTGGCGTAACCTTGGCAATTCGAGGACCTGTACAGCCAGGAAGACCAACGGCCCGTACATTCAACATGACAGCGCAAGATGCAGTGGCTACTCATGAGGTGGCAGCAGGTAACAATTTGACTTAAGAATTTAAATTACGCGAGTAATATGATTGAGATATTTCTGTGAACTGTTTTCTTTTATAGATTCAAGTCACGGGTTAGAATTTAAAACACAAATTAATATTGTGTTTATAAAAATGAATTGATGATGCAACTTTAAAAGATTGTAGAGAATAAGAACGCGGTGATTCCGAGGACGGAATCCTTTTAAGGAGGGGTGAATGTGATAACCCGAGATTTCGAATAATTAAAATTTGACGAATAATTTTTTTTTATTAATATTAATATTGATTATCAATTTTGTGACAAGTTTCTGTTATACTAGTCTCGAGAAGGTCAATTTGTGTATTGACTAGTAAATTAGAGTAAGGTTGTGCTTAACAGCTTTAGATATCCTAACCCTAAGTCTGGATAGGGATTCGATAGAAAATATAATTAAAATAATTATATTAATGAGTACGTGTTTGCAATGTGTAGAAATAATTGATCGATGATTGATCGGATAAGGTCTAAAATTAATAAACCCTAACAAGGGATTAGAAACCCTAATCTCAGATTTAGAAAACCAAATGTACAGTTAAAAATCCTAATTGTACGCCAAGAAACCCTAATTTTAAATTCGGGAATCCTAAACCCTAATTCAGAAACCCTAATCCTAATTAGCAAGCCTAAAGTGATTAGTATGCGTTAATATAATTAGGAAACCCTAATTATACTTTAGAAATATTAATTTTTATTTAAAATCCTAATTTTAATTTAGAAATCTAATTTTTCTTTTTAGAAACCCTAATGAGAAAATTCTAGAATTTAAGTTTGTAAAACCTAAGGGTTAGAACCTTAAGGTTAAACCCTAAGGGTTTGAGCAATTAACCATCATACCATTAAAATTATAAGAACAAGGACCAAAATGCCCTTTATAAATTTTAGTAAGTAACTTGTAAAATTGGCCAAAACCTTTAGTGGTTCACCAACTCCATTGACCTTGTGTCATCAAATCTCAGTAAATCAGCCTCATTTGACACCTAGCATGCTTGAATACAATGTATCTAAGTAATATATATTAGATTGGAGAGAGAGAAAGTCATAAAAATTTGTCATTTGCTCTCAAGCTCTCCATAACTCAATCTCTCTCTCAACCTCCGAATTCTTAAAGTTCCTCAGTCATATAATCATCCCCTAGGCCACCTAATATCATATTAGAGATCTAAGATCAAAGATTTTCCTAGAAAGGTATAAAACCCTACTTCATTTTGATCTTGTATGCTAAGAGAAATTTTGTGTTAAAGTGTTTAATCATGTGTTATATGATATTTTTAGCTGGTCTATGTTGATACATGATGGATCCATAGCATCAAATGGCTTTAAAATGGTGTTTTTCAAAAACTGTTTTTGAGTTTGAAAGGTGGTCTGACAAGAAATGTCAGTAGCCGTAGATCTTGATCTGTTTATGATTTGTGATATTTTAAGTGTTGGATCTGTAGTCTGGTATGTGGTCTTTAATCTGAAAGTGTAAACACAGTCATCACATGTCTAGATTTGTTGTTATTCATGGTCAAAGAGGGTTGACCGAGCTTGACCAGTCACTTTCTGGGTAACCCAGAAAGTGTAAAACATGGTCTGATAAGAAATTTGAAGGTCCAAATCTGAAAAATATGATATTGTTTAAGGATGTGTTGAATTCAAATTGTAGTCTGTAATATGAACTTCAAGTACATGTCTTTAGATTTCATAAACATTAAATGGAATGGTTTTAGTGGGTGGTCAAAGTAGCCCACCTGATCACGAAACACTTTTCTGGAAATTCCAGAAAGTGTATGAACATGACTTCTGACCATGTTTGACCGGATCGTATCTGGTTATTTTGATGTTTTTGAACTGATATGGTGATTTATATATTTTCCTTGACATGTTGACTATAGATTTGAACCTTCATAACAGCTTATTGATGACTAGAACTTATATAAAATCGAGCTTGAAAGTGTCAACTTGACACTGTCTGGGTTTTTAGGTTACCCAGAAAACCCAGATGTAGTCTGACAGTGACTTTGAGAGGCTTGATCTACTTGTTTGAATGTGATATGACTTGGATGTTAGTTGATGATTGTAGTGTTATATAAACACTATATGATTACAGTTCGAGCTAGCCTAGAACCTGATTACACTGAGAATCATTACTGGTCAAACGTGCCGCCTTGAACATGGGACTGTCAGTGTTCTTGAGCTCAAGAACACCAACAGCGACGCTTTGTGTCGCTAAATCCCTATAGCGACGGTTTTTAATATAATTATTTTCTTAATTTCCAGAAATTATTTAAAAATAGAAATAAATTATAAAAATTATTAAAAATGGTTTTAAAAATTATTTTAAATTATGAAAAATAATTTTTGACTAATTAGAATATTTTTCTTTAATATTTATAATTATTTAAGTATTAAAGGTATTTAATTTATTTAATTAGTGTATTAAATAAATTAGAGAAAAATGATTTAATATTATAAAAAAAATCATTTTAAATAAGAATAATGTATTTAAAAATATTTTGAGTTATAAAATACAACTTTTAATATTTTTAGAGAATTTTCATCAATAATTTATTATTAATGATATTAGATTTATTTAATTATTAAATTAAATAAATAAGATAAAAATGATTTTATTAATTAAAAAAACATTTAAAAATGAGAAAAATATTTTAAAAATATTTTAAGTTATAATTAATGACTTTTAATATTTTGATAATAAATTCATTAATATTTAAATATTATGGTGATGATTTAAAAATAATTTTAATTATTTTAAAAATCATTTAAGTAGAATATTAATGATTTAAAAATATTTTAAGTTATTAATAATAACTTTAATATTTTGACAAGTATAACATTAATATTTGTATATTATTAAATATTAATGATGATAAGATTATTTTATAATTAAATTATTTAAAAATAATTTAAGTGTTTGAAAAATTATTATAAATTATTAAAAGCTTTCGAAAAATATTATAAATGATATTTAACTTATCCAAATTAATATTGAAGCTTAGAAACCAAATTTATTTGACAATAACTATGTTAATTGTCGGATAGGGTGACCAAAACACCGAGATGAGACCGAAGTCCAACCAGACTGAACTAGTTAAACTTGTTAAGTGTTTATATAGGTTATAAACACAGATGTGACTATGTGGTAAAGTGTCTAGGAGAAGATTGACTAGGAATTACATGTTGTGTGTTATGAAATATTGTGCTAATTGTGAGACCAATATTATTGGTTATAGGTCTTTCAAAAGCAGATAAGTTTATTATGTAGCTGTAATCAGCGGAAGAGGCAAGTTCCCTAACTCAACCTTGAGTTATATTCATTCAATTATTATAGTGGTTAATTATTGCTAATTATACCACGTCCAGGGATTTATTATTGATTATTCGCAGTTAGTGCATGTTTAATAATTCAAATTGAATTACTGATTCAGAAAATATATATTTTTAGAGTAACTGTTGTTAGATATTTATATCCGTAGAAGATAGAATTGACAGTGCAGATAATTCATGTTATTATCGAATTATTTTGAGAAATATCTTAGCTAATCATTCTGGCTAGACGAACCTTTGTTAGAACTTGATAGGTTCGAGAAGAGAATCCAATTAATATTGACAAATCGATACCAATTATTTTGGCTAGATCGAGAAGTAATTAGAAATTGAAATCACAGTATTTCATTGTTAAATCAAAATCTTGATTCTGAGACTAAGAAGAACAACCTTTTATATAAAGGGAATATTTTATTGGTCATATATTCGGTCTTTGCGCGCGATTAAGTATTATGCATAATATAGGGTATACTAAAGTTGATCACTTTATATACTTGCAGATGGGTATGATTTAATCCTTATGGTTATCTGATACACCTGAGTATATCAAAGTATAACTTTGATAGTTACTCGAGAAGAAAAGTTCAAGATCCAATGGATCGCTCAGAATAAATCTGGAAAACATTCCACTTTGCTATTTCGTAAAATATAATTCTTGATTAAACATTTGAATATCGTAGAAAACCTTGAAAGCGTTGTATTCTTTCATTATTGGATTTTTGTTGCGTAGAATGTGAGAAGGCTTGATATTGATTTCTATACCTATATCGTATGTCTTAACTTGCGGGGCAAACTTGTTGCTCACCCTTGTTAAATAAAACTTTTCAGCTAGGGACGAAGTTGCAGAAGGTGCTGCGAAGAAGAACAAAGGAAAAGGCATAATAATAAATTAGTATAATAAACATTATTATTATTATTATTATGTTGTATTGTAAACCCTTTTTGTATATCTAAGGGATACTTCTGTAATGTTAAGGTTAATGGACCTGGGACTTATATATTAACAACATATATTAATGAGTTATGTATTCCTATTTATATTTAAATGGGTAGTTAGTTGTTATTATATTATGGATCGTGAACACCAAACTCGGGGGTCAGGTAACCCGGATTTGGGGGCATCACATGATCAATAGACTCTACGACTCAGAGTGTAGTCTACGATTCTTGACTTGGCTTTGGCAGATGCTCGGTCGGCTCGTAGACAGGCTGTCTCTATGATTCTAAACAGGGCTTCCTTAGCAGACTACGGCTCCGAGGAAGTTCTTCTCGACACACTACGATCCTTCTTCGTCTCTCCTGGCAGTTTACGAACTCCGAGATCTACTATCTTGAAGACTACGATTCTGCCTCGATAGTTCTCGAGTTTTTCTTGACTCTCCTGGAAGACTACGATTTTTGGTGCAGTGCTCGACGATTAGACAATCCTATCTATTACATTATAAGATCAACCTAACCAGCTTAATCTTTCTATATTTATAGTCCTTGTACTTCATTTTTTTTCAAGGACTTTACAAAGCTATTTTGCTTATTGTAGGATTAACCTAACATATTTGATCAATTCATTCTAAGTTCTTGTATATATATTTCTATTATCTATCAAATGACTTTATAGCTTTTCTTAATGTAAGCATACTTGCATATTCATTCATATATATATATATATATATATATATATATATATATATATCATAATCAAATCATATATAAATAAGAATAACATTCACATGTTTATTCCTGACAATCTCCCCCTATTTGATTATGACAAAAAAAATTATAGCATATGCATAAGATGAATGAATCTTATGTACAGTGAGCAGTTGTATTTCTAAAATAGATAATCATGAATGTCATTAATAATAATATGGAATTACATAAACTATGACACTTTACATCCTAGATCCAGAACATACCTAACTAGTTAGAGATGTACCTTTTTGGCTCCTTATATGCTTCCAGGATATCTGTTGATCAGCTACTTATCTGCTTAGTCTTTTTGCTCCTTCTCCCCTTGAGATGGTGACTTCATTTCTTTTCCTTTGCTCCCCTTAGATTCATGTTCTTCTTCTTTTTCGGGCTCCCCCTCAAACTCTGCATTCATAGGATCATCATCCTTTAGCTCCCCCTCAAATGATGATTCTGCTTCTGCTGCTGCTATCTTCTTCTTTGCCTTCTTCTTGGCCTTCTTGTCTTCTTTGCTTCTTTTCTCCTTGCTCATCCTTGAGTGCTTCTTCCTATATCTTTTTTTCTGCCCCCTTTTTGTCATTAATCACTTGTGAAAGATGCTCCATGTTGGACAGGAGTTGCTCCATCAGGTAAGATGAGTTACCGACCTCAATCTTAAGTTCTTGTTGGCTCAACTCAATATATAAGGAAAGAGATTAATTCAGATTGTCAATCTTGTCAGTGAGGGATAGGATTTGCTCTTCATTACCTTTATGTGCTCATAGTGCCTCTGCCTTTTGATCATTTATAGCCTTTAGATAGATTTGATCTCTCTCTCTCTCTAGTTTTGAGAGATATATCATACATAGTGGCTTAAAGTCAGTTTTGAACTGCATTAACTCCTACTTCTATTAACATCTTTGACTCTTTAGTGATGATAGATAACTTCTCAGCCAGCTCATCAGAATTCTTCAATAACTCATGCTCTATAGGAGTTTGGTCATGTGGTTGGGCATGATTTTGTTGACCACCAGTCTAGACTCCACGATTTTAATTCTTGGACAGATTTTGGAAAGCTGTGAGAATCTGATAAATTATTGAGTGCCACTCACTGTTGGAGGATGAAGGAATATCAAACAACTGTGCTTGGGCAGAGGAAAGCTTCTCAAATTGAACTCAATCATTTTCAATGGTAGAGTAAAGGGACTCTACGATCATCAACTTGGCCATAATCCTTCTGCCATCCGAACCCACTCTTCGATCATAGGGAATGTAGTGATTGCCAACATGTCGGTAGACTTTGTAGTGAGATTGGTCTTTGATCATCATGGTTACAAACTTCTTTACCCTTGGGAAGTTCTGTGCCACCAGCTCTACATTGGGAAGGTGAGAGAAGACCCATGTGAGATAGTTGCTGTCTTTGGTGAGGGATGCCTTTACCCATGGCATATGAGAGTAAAACCATCTTATTGCATGATTCTTAGCTTCAGGCTCATAAATTACATTTGAAGTATCAAGCTTCATAGCTCTACTATTATAAAGCCCCCAAATCCGGGTACTTGAAACCCGAACTCGATACTTCACGATACCATTTCTATTAACAGAATAATACTAATAATAATAATAATAATATAAAGATCAATTTAATTTACATATTTATCAGTGTCTGAATCCCAAGTATGTAACCTTTAAACATTCATTACATAACATGATAGATAATATATATACCATTGTCTTAATAATAATATCAAACTATTACATAACTACCACAAATCTTATTTGATTTGCTTTCCTTTTCCTTTGTTTCTGCATGAGCTTTCTGGTTATTAACACTTGGCTGAAAACATTTAAATTAAGCAAGGATGAGCATTTGAGTGCCCAACAAGTAATAACAATTATATATATATATATATATATATATATATATATATATATATATATATATATAAGCTGAAAGAATTTAAATATTTTCTTTATACTACCCTTCTACAACAGATCAATAGTTGTGAATTAATCTGAACCGATAATAATAACATAACAACCCTCTCTCAAATTTTTAAAACTACGTAATGACTATAAATAGGGTTAAGGTGACATACTATGAACATTATTTTCATTTTCAAAAAGGTTAAACAAAACTTCATCTGTAAACCGTCATAACTTACGGGCACGGGGGTGATTAGCCCGTTGTACCCTGTATTGATCAATACTACATGCAAGAATGAGGGTATCATTCACTCTGTCCGCCTTGGGTGCATAAAAGTTTTCCCATGTAGGGATGTTCATACTTGTCTGGGTTCCAAATCAAAAGTTTTATCTTTTTCAACAAAAATCTATAATTCAACATATATATACGGGTAATTGACAAAGGTATATCAACATGTGATTAAATACAATGATTATCCAAGTGGGGACACTTGTATAACCATTTATAGAAATTAACAAACAGAATATATATCTGAATTACCATATACTAACATGTTGATAATCAATGAGTGTATATAATATAGGGTTAATAATATGTACAGTAATAATATAAATTTAGAAACATTCTTACTCATGTCCATTGCATAAAGAAAATGCAAAGGTAAGATACTTGCCTGATACGCTGCTTACAATTTGCAACTTAGTTATATCTTTTATCTCACGACCTATCATTAATCAGACCATTTTACTGATTAGAATAACTTATCTCAACACATAGCACTGCTTATTGCAGTCAACACATACCCTAATCACACTGTCATATAAGTTTAACAACCATTGAATCACAAATAACATTTATCAAGTCAACCTATCTAAATCCAGATCAATTTTTGACATGTGTCGGTGTACCGACAACTCTAACGGGTATTTATCGAGACTAAGACTCTAATCTGTAACTCAATATCTGTAAGTATCAGTCATATTATTTTTAAATGACTTATAATAATTTTTAAACATTTATTATTATTTATCATGAATTTTCAAACATCGGAATCATGCTTAAATGATTTAAATATTAAACAATTCTATTATCATTAATATTTAATTAATATTAAACTATTAATGAAACCATTGCCAAAATATTAAAGTTATTTATAATAACTTAAAATACTTTTAAAGTATTAATATTATCCTTAAATGATTTTTAAAACATTTAAAATCATTTTTAAATAATTATCATTAATATTTAAATATTAATGTACTATTTATTAAAATATTAAAAGTCAATAATTATAAATTAAAATATTTTTAATTCATTCATATCCTTTTTAAATAATTTTTAACTTAATAAAACTATTTTTAAAATATTTATTTAATATAATTATTAAATAAATTTAATATCATTTAATATTAAATTAATATCATTAATGTTAAATTATTGATGAAATTATTCTTTAAATATTAAAAGTTATATTTTATAACTTAAAATATTTTTGAACGCTTTATTTTCTTTTAAAATGATTTTTCTAATATTAAAATTATTTTCAAACTAAATTATTTAATATAATTATTAAATAATTTTAATATCATTAATAATTAATAATGAAATTTACCTTTAAATATTAAAAGTTATATTTTATAACTTAAAATATTTTTAAATACCTTATTATTATTTAAAATGATTTTTAATATAATAAAATTATTTTTAATTAATTTATTTAATGTATTTAATAAATAAATTAATTATCAATAATATTTAAATAAATACTAATATTTATGAAAAATATTTCAAATTATTAATATTTAATTTTTATAACTTAAAAATAATTTTTAAAATAATTTTTGTAATTTTTGGAAATTAATTACTATTTTAAAATAATTTTCGAAATTTAAATAATTAATTTTAATAAAAGTGTTGCTAAAGACTGCCTATAGCGACAGAACCGTCGCTATAGGTGTTCTTCGTGTTCTTGGCCAAACCCAAAAATTCAAGTCAGTTTGCCAGATGCCACGTTTGACCAACAATTAATCTTCACACAAAGTATTTCTAAACATGTTGATGGTCAAATCATGTAGTACAAGTACAAGACTACACGATCCAACAATAAACATCATCATAACATGCATAACCAAAGAGATCTAAGCCTCTAAAGTGGCTGTCAGACCTGTTCTTCATTTCTGGGTTACCCAGAAATGAAGAACAGTTCGACTGTCCACCTTTGGGCTTCTATAACTTGAAATTAGTGTAATGGTTTTGTGTTATAAAAGTTTCAGTGTGTAACCAACATGTAGAAAAAGAGATCTATCACATAACATTAACAACATCACAACACAATCGTTAGATCCGGACCGGTCAAACCTTGTCAGAGATCACACTCTTAAGTTTTCTGGGTTACCCAGAAAACCAAGTTCGTGATCTTCTGGCCTGGTTTGACCTTCCACTAATTTCGATCAGATTGATATTTAGGCTATACAAAAGCTTAATCTTGTAATCCATATACCATAGTACAAATCTATTACAACAACAACAACAACAAAACAACATCCAACACCGAGATCAAGGTTCAACAACAACTTGTCAGACACTGAAAACCCATTTCTGGGTTTCCCAGAAATGGTCCGTTCATGGTCGGTCAACGACCTTTGACCCACAATACCTATCAATCTAGGCCTGATCTGGACTTCCTATGAATTTTAGAACACAGATCTCATGACACACTACAAGATCAAACATTAAAACAACAAAAACACATATCATACCGAGATCTATGGTCACTGACATTCATTGTCAGACTTCTATTGAACCTTTTTCTAGATTTTGTAAAATGTCAAATTCGAGCCTCTAGATGTTATGGATCTAACATCTAGCAATCCAGATCATCATTATACACTATATCTAATATGTTTTAACAATCAAAACTAACATCTAACAACAGATTATTGGACAGATTTTCAAGTTAGGGTTTATACCTTCTATGAAAAATCTTTGATTCTATGCTACTAATGTTGTTATGAAATTCGTGGGGCTTGATTTTGTGACTTTAAAACTTAAAATTTTCATAGGTTTGGGTTGAGAGAAAATGTTTGAGTGTTTGGTACAAAAATGGCTAACAAATGCCATCTTTTCTTTCTTTCTTAATCTATATATATAAGTCTTGGATGCATGAATGGTTGATCAAAATGACTAATGGCTGTCAATTATAATCACATGGGGTTGTTGGGTTTGGTCACCAACTTCCCCTAATTGTCAAAACCTATACTAGCTTTAATAATACAAGAGGGGCAAAAAGGTTATTTGGTAAATTATTTTAATGGCAAAATTATAACTTGTCAAACCCTTAGGGTTTAGGATTTGAATTAGGGTTTAGGGTTTGGATTAGGGTTTAGGTTTTAAAAGCAAAATTCTAGGATTTCCAAAATTAGGATAAAAATTTAGTTTTCAAAAATATAAATTAGAGTTTACTAAATATAATTAGTTTTCTAATTCGATTACTTGAACACTTGTGTTTAAAATTTACTCATCATAATTAACCTTGATCATTAAATAATTAGGGTTTATAATTAGTAATTAGGTTTTTAAAATTACTAATTAGGGTTTTTAATTTATAATTTAGAGTTTCCTATAATTAGGGTTTTACCTAATTAAGTATAATACCCATAATTATTTACATTAACACGATTACCGAACAACTTATACAATTCTTAATGCCGAAATTGACTTTTTGAATTAGGGTTAACAAATTAATAAAATAGGGTTTCAAAATTATAAACCATAATTGACCAACCATTATCAAAATGTACATACAGTACATATTTATAGCACTGAAAAATCAAAATATAATTAATATTATATTATTATTCTCATCCCTTGATAAAAATTGAAAATTAGTGTTTGGATTCCACATCTGATTTATTCTTTCTTATTTAACCTTAATAATTAAGGTAAAATAATTAACTTAATAATTTGTATAAAAATTCATATAATTAAATAATTATTATAATTAGTCTAAGAAAATTATTTCATATATTATTTAAATAATATATAACTATATTTTCATGGAAAATAATTAATAAAAACCTTTCTACCATAAAATTAATTATTATAAGAATATACTTTATAATAATCAATAATTCTAAAATAAATTTATTTGTAAATATTCATATAATAAAATATATTTTTATTTATCTCATAAATACATATACACATTATCTTGTACAAATCCTCATTCTTAAAATAAAAAAAAAATTATACGCAAAATTTCTGATTTAATTATGTAAAAAATATCGGGTTGTTACAACTATTGTTGAGTAAGTTTTCTGAGGTCATCATTACCACATTTAGCCTTTCATTTCCATGATTAATCCATCTGCCAGGAAGCACATCTAGTGGTTCTTCATCAACTTCCACTACAATTCTTCTCTTGTGATGAACAAGGTGGGGAATGTGAAAATCTTCTGGTTCTTCTTCTGCAGAGCTGGAGTCTCTTCCACCTTCTCTCTATTCTGAACTGGAGTTAGCCCTTTGTAAATTTTCCTCCGATTTCTTATTTGCAGAACTAGAATCTTTCACCATTTCTTCACCTTCTGAGCTTGAATCATGCTGACTTCTTTCATCAGATTCATCAGTGAATCCTTCTTGCTGATTTTCATCACTAGTACCTTCTTCAGCATTTTCTTCCTTGGATTCAGATTTATCATCACTCACTTCAATGATTGCAGTAGAGTGTTCACCTTGCTTCTTTGAGACAGATTTAGCAAGCAGTCTGTTGCTCTTTCTTCTTCTTGGAGGTTCAGCTATCGGAGAGTCAGACTTTTCTTCTTCTTCAGAATCTGAAGTCTTTGAATCAATAGGCAAGCTTCCTTGATGTTCAGCAACACTAGGGGCATGTCCTTCTTCTTTGGACTCAACATCATCATATGAGCTTGTTGGAGCATTTGTAGTGGGAGATGCAGTTGTGTCAACTTGCAACCTTTCTTCATCATCAGAGTGGATGCTCTGAGAGTTAGCCATAGGGCTTGCATATTCTTCTTCACCATCGAAGTTGGCTATTTCTTTCATAGACTCAACTTTTTCTTCATTGCTGAACTTGCTCTTTGAGGGTTCAATCTTAGAGCTTTCAGTTCCCTTCCCATCTTCTGACTCTACATCCTCTTCTTTGTTAGATGGACTTTCTTGGGGAACTGGGGTTGATTCCTTCATCACCTTTGCTTTCTATTTGGATGGCCCTAGGAGTAATTTGTTACTCCTTCTTCTTTTTGAGGTTTCTACAGTTGATACTTGTTGTTCTTCTGCTCAGTGCCTCTTCTTGTCGATGGAGAGATGACTTGGTAGAACTTTTGTATTCTTCACACCCTTAGGCTTCTTCCATGCTGGTGTGACTGTTACTAATACAGAGTCATCAGAATGAGAGCTTTCCACCTCTTGTGCCTTCCTTTTCTTTGCAAAGACCTTGCTGCTGCTCCTAGTTGTCATTAGCCTGTTGTTTTCCTTGGGATTTTTCTTCCAGTTTATAAACAGTTGTGGGGACATCACTTTGTGTACATTCAGTGGTTCTCCCTCATCATCCTTTATCTTGCTTCCCAGTTTCTTCTTCAGAACAATACTCAACAGTCTTCCATGAAAAAACCTTTGTCAGGGGTTTATCTATAGACTTCTTCACTTCAGCCTTCTCCACCCATTTGATTAGCCAATCAATTAGTAGGGCTCCGAAGTTCATCTGCTGCTGCATGACGATTGCAGTAATGACTTTCAGTTGTAGATCACTTACAGTATCATGTGCGGTGTCTTTGCATAAGATACATTTTCTTGTAATCTCTGCTAGAAATTCAAATTATTCAGGAAACTCCTTTTTCTTCATATCCTTCATATTTATGTTCCTCTTGTAACGCATTAACCTCTTGCCTTCTTCAATGTCAACTTCGTCGACGTTTATCAGACCTTGGTTGGGAAACCCTAGACATTGATTGATGTCTGATGCCTTTATCTTCAGACTTACTCCTTTGACCTTCGTGGACAAAAGCCCAGAATCTATTGATGCATTGGAGTAGAACTGCTTCACTAGCTCTATATAGACTGGAGTGTCGGCCTCCAAGCACTCAGAAAACCCAGCTTTCTTTACGAGCTCAAGTATGTCCTTGAACTTCTTTTCTGATCTTTCGAACTTTTTGAAACCGAGTTGGATTCTGGTTATAACTCGCCATTCTTCTATTATAAGGGTTAAAAATATGTGGGTGTTTGGTTTCAGACTTCTTATGAGAGATAGTTGAAAGCGATTTGGGCAAATCTAGAGGTTTGATGGATTTAGGCTGTGAAGAGGATTCTAGGTTTTGAAAAAGAGAGGGAGAGAGGTTCAATAGCTTCTGATAACTGTTTTGAGATTTGAATTTGTCTTTATGATAATTTCTTCTGACTTTGCATAAGCTGTGATGTGTCAACCATTCATTGGTTACACGATGCCCAGTAAGAAACTGTAACTCCCCATAAACTTTTCAGTTTGATGTTCCTTTTAAGAGAATAGGCATTTTACTGACGTGGATTGACCGTTAACATTTTTCAGTACGCAGAGTAGCTTGGTGAGGTAGCTATAGACTCTACATTTTTCTTTGTTAACTCAACGATTGTCTTTTGAGAGATGCTTTAGTTGATGTTTTGACACTAATCCTCATTTTTTAAACTGCATAGCTTAACCACTGATGTACCCCAAGACAATTTGGGCACTGAAGTTCTGAGGTGAGTTTGCAAGATGGCTTTCCAAATTGTATTTGTACTTATCTCCACACGATCTTTATAGTTTGGCATGTGTCTAGTTCTCCCTATGAGCTAGTATATCCTCTGGGAAGGCTGCGATCATCGAGCCTACTCTACGATCGTTGAGGTTATACTACGATCATCGAGTTTACTTCAGAATCTACTTTATGATCATTGTCTGACCTGGTCCTTGAGATGAACTTGACTAAGCATTCCTTCTGGGTTAAGGCAACTCAGGAAGGGCCAACCTCTTAGAGTGAACTAAGGGTCAGGTTTGTCCCTGAGGCGCTTTCCAGATGATAAACTTTAAAAGTGATTTGTACTGATATCTCATTTGACCTTTTCTGTTGGGGAGTTCTTCTACCAACTTTAGACATTTTCCTTGGTTGTAATCGTGGTGTCATCCTGCTCTTATACTACGATCAGATGTTTGATCGTAGGCGCTCCACGATTTTGAGTTGGGTGGTTAATAAGGTTATCAATAGTACATTTTGAGACGTTCCTACTGACTATGGATCTTCATTTGGTTCATCAGCCACAAAGTTTTCGGACTTTGTAACTGGTATATTGCTTCATAGTGTGTTTTTGATACATTCAGTGCTGCTATTCCTTACCAGATCACTACTTCCCATGGTTGATACTATTTTCTCAAAAAGGTGTGAGTTCTTCTTCTTTATGTTCATCGAGAGGAAGCCTTGTATATCTCCTTCTGGCTGAAGTCATTAAATCTTCTTATATCATAGAAATGGGTATCTTCAAGACTGATCACTCCACGATCATTTGACAGAATTACGAATGTAGTCTTCTTTGACAGTTTGTGTTTGTGGAGTTCTGCTTCTTATGATGGGTTCCTTGAGGGTTCTTCTCAGATGATATGCTTTGCATGATTGAGCATATAAGACCCTTTTTATCTTAGAGTGAATGGTCTGCTTCCATATGGAGATCAGCAGCCATATGAGCTTTATTCATGTTAGCTCATCAAGTCTTCAAGGACATGCTTTGACAAATAAGGATTTTGTCAGAAACATTTCTGAAATGTCTTAAGCCTTCTGCTGGTTGAATCTTCTTGACTGAAGTCTTCTGCTTCAGCATTCCTTAGTGTGGTCAGATAGACCAAGCACCTGCAGGTTAGATAGATTTCTATTTGTGGTACCCACAATTGAGTGGGTCCTGCCAGGTTAGCTTTCAAAGTCCATGTTCCTCATATATTTGAGTAATCATCATATTGATCATGAGCAAACATATTCATGCATGTATCCAATTTAGATATGACATCTTAAGATGCATAATGATGAGTGTGTGTAAGATTAATCATTTTAACAAAATAATCTTTTTCTTTGATGGTTTCATCATTTGCTTAGTTATGTTCACAGGGTTTAACTGTTCACAGAGTAAGAATCAACTCTATCACTTATTTGCATCTGGTTGATTCATGGAGGTGATCAGTTTCTACAAATCTTCAAGATACTCTTGTAGAACTGATTATACTCTATGTGTTATCAAAATCTTAGAGCATAGGTTTGTACATACATACTAACCCATCAACAAAGATTATTCCACATAAGATTAATTTAAACCTTGATATGCTTATGATCTATTTCAGATTTTTTTCAAGATGTCATCTTTAACCTAAAACTTGGATGGAGAGAAAGTTTGTAAGCATTTGAGTTTCCAAACTCAGTGTACTTTCTCTCTTCACCTTTTTAGGTAGAGTATGATTTCTTGAAAGAATACTGTTATAGTATATAAGGAGGTGCAACATGATGTACACGTTTATATTAGTGAGAAATCGTACCTTTCTACTGTTAGTTTCTTAACAACCATTTATCTTAGGTATACTGAAGTTAGGCATTGATGTGCATAATTTTTTATTTGCTCATGATAGCTTGTTGCTCCAGTTGTCCTTCGATCAATCAGTCATAGTCTTGAATATGTAAGCTAAGAGAATCTTGGCATCGTTAGTTCTTTGACATCCTTGAGCCCACAAGGTTCACATCTAGCTGTTGGTTAGCCAAATAATTGTTTGAGAAGTTCTTCTTAGCATATATAGCCTTTTCATCTTTTAGGTTGGTGAATGCTTGACTCTTTGTTGTTGATGTCTCTTGAGCTTCCTCGCTTGGTCTTCAGACTACAAGATTGAGTGTGGGCAAGGATTGGTCTTGTTGTTATGGAATTTACGAACATGGACCAATCTGAGCAGCTTCAGGTGTATATACACATGTACCTGTACACAATACTTTCGACGTGTGAGCTCATCTGGACTTACAAGTGACATACTACTAAACTAAGTTTAGAACAATGTTTGTGCCTAGGATCAGACTTAAAGCAATTAGCTTTTGAATATAGCAAGAGAACCTACTCTGATACCAATTGTCAGTTCCCAGTAGGCACACAATAGATCTAGAAGGGGGGAGGGGTTGAATAGATCCTTTTAATTTCAAATACTTTTCTCGTTTATTTTGTATTGCTAATGATTTAGCATATGACGAACATAAGAATCTTTTCAAGCACATCGGAATATGTAAAAGATCCTCTTCATTGATATATTCATGAACATACATACATTATTCGTAGAGTTACTTTAGTTGTAAGCAGTTAAAACATACATAGCAGTTAGATACATAATGTAAATGACATAAAGTAAAAGACACAAGGGATTTTAAGTGGTTTAGAGACTCAAGCTCCTAATCCACTCTTCTGCTTTCAACTAGCAGGATTTCTACTAAGGAAGGGCAGTACCCTGAATCACTAAGATTCCTTCAAGGCCAGTAGCCTTGGAACTTCAGTTCACTTAGAACTCTTCAAGGCCAGCATCCTTGGAACTCCTCTATTTCCCTAGGAACTCTTCAAGCCCAACAGGCTTGGAACTTCATTTAGTCCCTCTGAACAAGGACCCCTCAGGCCCTAGCTTGTTGTTGTTGTTGTTGGTGCCCTGCTGCTAAGATGTCTTTAAGCTTGAACATCTTATGTACTTAGCAGCTTGGCGTAGTCCTCTTGGCATTCTGCTTCGAGTCTGGACTACATCTTCTTTTGTGTAGCTGATCTTCATTCTCTTCTGATCATCTTCATCTGTTTTTAGCTATGCACCATCACTATTTGGGTTTGCTAAGTGTTTGATCTTTTGGTAGACTTCATCTGGCACTTAGCATTCCCTGAACTCTTCTTGACTGGTTGGCAGACATGGTTCTGCACTTGCTCTGGTTCAACTTTAGGTTCTTAGTGATTCGTAGAGTGGCTCTCTAGATCTTCTTTATGCTCTGCCACTTTTCTGAATGCTATCTTGTTTTCTTTCTCGTTTCTTAGCTTAGCTGCCATATTCAATGGCATTCTCATCTTTGTTGAGTGAAGCTTTAATCTGTTCAAGTCCTTCTTCAAAGCTGTTTCACTTCCACCTTTGTAGTATCACTGTCACTGAGACTTGTTCTGTTAAGCTCTGGTGGAACTCGTAGAGTCAACGATAGCATTCCAATAACTCAACGATTCTGCAACTCAGTAACTTCAGCAACCTTCTGATCTTTGAAGCTCTTGTTGATTTATACTCCTTCATAACCTTCCAGTTGGAATGTAGCCCTTAGGAGCTATTTGAATTGCTTTGCAGATCTCGAGTTATTTGGTGCAGACTACAGATGTGACATGACATCCCCTTTATGACTTTCTGACACTGCAGTCTACTGTTTCGCCTACCCCGTCAGAGATGTCACTTTGATGTATTGGGCATTTAGTCAACTTTATTTCGTCCTTCTGATTTCTCGGTCAGAGGTTATCATTATGCATTGATGCTCTTAATAAGCTATGTTTGAATATCAATCTTCAGATTGAACCGTTGCCAATGCTTTAATCTTCAGAAGACCGAACTCAACAATTTTGATGCAGCTCTTCTTGGACCTGATCGTAGTGTCATGTTGAATGTTTCTCATCGACTGGTTGAGACAACACTACGATCCTGAAGAGTGTTCATTGTATCCTCAATGTAGAACACCACTTCCTTCTTTTTGTGTAATGCTTCAACACTTCTGTTTGCTTTGATTGATCTTAGGAACTGACAGCTTGACTCCTTGTTCTAGCCTCTTCTAAATAGCAAGACACTTCAGATTTATGGCATGCCCAGCTCGCTTTCTCCTTGTGATCTCCCGTTCACTTATCATCAATGGACTGACCCAATGCTTAATCCTTTAGCCTCGTTCTTCATAAGTTGACCAGTATCTTTGTGTACACTCCATCAGTTCCTTCTTTGTTTGGCAAACACTACGATCCTGGTTAATCCCAAGATCGTTGTCTTCTGTTCTCTTGACAGCTACTGCACTTGCTGACTTTCCTTAGTCAGATACTTTGACTGAAGTCTTCTTCTGATCAACTTGTGGAAGACTTCATCTTGAATGGCTTCATAACTCAATATGAATGTTGATTGGGTTGGTGCTTAGATCTTCTGTTAGCTTGCATGCCATTTGTTGAGTGCTCTCTAGTTTCCTTTAGGTGGAATGTATCTTTGCAACTTAAACCAGAGGCTTCATTACTTTTGATATTCTGGGAGTGCTCATTTATTGAGAATCGTATTTGCTCTACGATTCTGCCTTGGCGTTGTGAGCACATCTGTTAAAACCTTAGTTCTGCACTCTACGATTCAACCTCGGTTGTGCAGACATTACGACTCCGAGATCATATTTTGACACTCTACTATTTCTGTCTTCATGCTCGTTGTCTTCATCTGATCTTGCTTGACTACGATCCCTACCTCTGATGTGATCAATAGACTCTACGACTCAGAGTGTAGTCTACGATTCTTGACTTGGCTTCGGCAGATGCTCGGTCGGCTCGTAGACAGGCTGTCTCTACGATTCTGAACAGGGCTTCCTCAGCAGACTACGGCTCCGAGGAAGTTCTTCTCGACACACTACGATCTTTCTTCGTCTCTCCTAGTAGTCTACGAACTCCGAGATTTACTATCTTGCAGACTACGATTCTGCCTTGATAGTTCTAGAGTTTTCCTTGACTCTCCTGGCAGACTACGATTTCTGGTGCAGTGCTCGACGATCAGACAAACCTATCTATTACATTATAAGATCAACCTAACAAGCTTGATCTTTCTATATTTATAGTCCTTGTACATCATTTCTTTTCAAGGACTTGTTTTGCTTATTGTAGGATCAACCTAACATATTTGATCAATTCATTCTAAGTCCTTGTACATATATTCCTATTATCTATCAAAGGACTTTACAACTTTTCTTAATGCAAACATACTTGCATATTCATTCATATATATATCATAATCAAATCATATATAAATAGGAATAACATTCACATGTTTATTCCTGACAAACTCAATCTGGATGCTGATTGGGTTGGTGCTTAGATCTTCTGTTAGCTTGCATACCATTCTTTGAGTGCTCTATGGTTTCCTTCAAGTGGAATATATCTTTGCAACTCACACCACAGGCTTCATACTTTGAATATTCAAGGAGTGCTCATTTGTTGGGAATCGTGTTGACTCTACGATTCTTCCTTGGCGTTGTGAGCACCTCTGTTGAAGCCTTAGTTCTGCACATTACGATTTAGCTTTGATTCTGCAGCCACTACGACTCCATGATCAGATCTTTGACAAACTATGATTTTTGTCTTTAAGCTTGCTGTCTTCGTCTGATCTGGCTCGACTACGATTTCTGCCTCTAATTTGATCAGTAGACTCTACAACTTCAAGTGTGGTCTAGGATTCTTGACTTGGCTTTGGCAGATTCTCATTCAGCTCTTAGACAGGTTGTCTCTACGATTCTAAATATGACTTCCTCAACAGACTACGACTCTGAGGAAGTTCTTCTTAACACACTGCGATTCTTTCTCGTCTCTCCTGGCAGTCTACGAACTCCGAGATCTACTATCTTACAGACTACGATTCCGCCTTGATAGTTCTCGAGTTTTTCTCGACTCTCCCGGCAGACTACAATTTCTGGTGCAGTGGTCGACGATCAGACATGCCTATCTATTACATTTTAAGATCAACCTAACAAGCTTGATCTTTCTATATTTATAGTCCTTGTACATCAGTTCTTTTTAAGGACTTTACAAAGCTGTTTTGCTTATGTAGGATCAACCTAACATATTTGATCAATTCATTCTAAGTCCTTATACATATATTCCTATTCTCTATCAAAGGACTTTATAGCTTTCCTTCATACAAGCATACTTACATATTCATTCATTTATATCATAATCAAATCATTTATAAATAGGAATAACGTTCTCATGTATATTCCTAACAATCTCCCCCTATTTGATTATGACAAAAATAATAAGTGCATATGTATGAGATGAATGAATCTTATATATACAGTGAGCAGCTATATTTCTAAAACAGATAAGTATGAATGTCATAGATTATAATATGAAATTACATAAATAAGACAACCTACATCCTTGATCCAGAACATACCTAACTAGATAAAGATGTACCTTTTTGGCTCCATGTGTGTCTCCAGGATGTCTGTTGATCAGCTACTCATCTTTTTCTTCTTTTCTCTGCTCCCCCTCAGATGTATGCTCCATTGTTTCATCTTGCTCTTAGTTTGGTTCTGGTGCTTACTCTTCTTCTTTGTCTAACTCCCCCTTAGATTCTGTGTTCATGGGATCATCCTTTGGCTCCCCCTTAGATGATGATTCCTCTTCTTCTGCTGTTGTCTTCTTCTTCTCTTTCTTTGGCTTTCTGCTCTTGGCCTTACTCCTCCTTGAGTGCCTCTTTCTATGTCTCTTTTTCTTCCCCTTTTTGTTATTAATCACTTGTAAAAGCTGATCCACGTTTGACATAAGCTACTCCATCAGGTAGGATGAGTTACCAACGTCAATCTTGAGTTCTTGTTGGCTTAGCTTAAGTTGTAGGGAAAGAGACTGATTCAGATTGTCAATCTTGTCAGACAGATATAGAATTTGCTCTTCATTAACCTTCTGTGCTCGTAGAGCTTCTTCCTTCTGATCATTCATAGCCTTCAGATAGATTTGATCTCTCTCTTTGATTTTGAGAGATATATCAGACATAGTGGCTAGGAGTCTGTCTTGAAACACATTATCTCCTTCTTCTGACAACATCTTTGCCTCTTCATTGATGATAGATATCTTCTCAACCAACTCATCAGAATTCTTGTTGTAACTCCTGCTCCGTAGGAGATTGGTCAGATTCTTATTGAACACCATATTGGACTCCACGATTTTCATTCTTGAACAGTTTTTCGAAAGCAGTGAGAATCTGATAAATCGTTGAGTGCCAATCACTGTTAGAGGATGAAGGAATATCAGATACTTCTACTTGAGAAGTGTAGAGCTTCTCAACCTGTGTTTGATCATCTTCAATGGTGGAGTGGATGGACTCTATGATCATGAACTTGGGCGTAGTCCATCTGCCATCTGAACCTGCTCTACAATCGTAGGGAATGTAGTGGTTACCAGCATGTCGATAGATTTTGAAGTGAGACTGGTCCTTGATTAGCTTTGTTGCAAACTTCTTTACTCTTAGAAAGTTTTGAGACACCAGCTCCAAGTTTGGAAACCGTGAGTAACACCAGCTGAAGTAACTCCCATCTTTATCAGTATATGCCTTTAACCAGGGCATCCATGGGAAGAACCATCTCATCAGAAGATCATCTGTTGTCATCCTTACAACTTTGAGTTGTTCATTTCCATAGCTTACTCATCTTTCTGGTGGTACATCTGGTGGTTCATCAAAGACTTCCACCATTATTCTTCTGCAAACTTTTACTGGAGAGAGAACATGATAGTCTACTTATTCCTCTGATTCCTGATCTGTAGAACTAGAATCCTTTTCCATCTCTTCATCTTCTGAGCTTGAATTGGAGTTAGACTTGTGTAGACTTCCTTTAACAGACTCGTTTGTTTGTTCTTTCATTTGATCATCATGCTTCTTATCAGGGTTGGTTTTTGCAGACTTACTAGCCTCTTTTGGCTCTGCAGTCTTGAGCCTTTTACTGCTAGCCTTTGCTGACATGTTCTTCCTTTTTCCCTTAGCATCTTCTTCCTTAGATTCTGCCTCATCATCACTGATTTCACCTCATCATCACTGATTTCAATTGTCTTGGGAAACATTTCTCCCCTTTTTGAAACTATTTGAGCAACCAGTTTGCTGCTCTTCCTTCTTCTTAGTGGTTTAGCTTCAGGAGTTTCAGACTCTTCTTTTTTTTCAGATTTTGAAGCCACTGAATCAACAGATGAAGTTCTTTGATATTCAGCGACAGTAGGAGCAGATCCTTCTTTATTAGACTCAACATCTTTTGAACCATCAGATGAACTTGTTGGGACTTTAGCAGTAGGAGATGCAGTTGTTTCAGCTTTCAAGCTTTCTTCGTCAGCAGAGTTGCTACTTTGAGTGTTAGCCATGGGACTTGTATATTCTTCTTCATCACCAGATTTAGCTATCCTTTCATAGATTCAGCTTTCTCCTTCTTGGATTCAACTTTTCTTCATTGGTGGACTTGCTCCTTGAGGATTCATCCTTGAAGCTCTCAGTTCCCTTCTCATTTTCTGACTCTACGTTTTCTCTTTCTTCTTGAGTAGATAGACTTCTTTAGGAAACCGGTTTCGATTTCTTTATCACCTTAGTTTTATTCTTTGGTGGCCTCACAGATTTGAACTGAGGGATGTCTAAATCTTCAGTGAATGAAACCTCCTCCTCATTCAAAGCATTTGCCTTCCTTTTCTTCGTAGTGCTTTTGCTGGTGCTGCCATATATCATCAGCTTTTTTTTCTCCATTGGGTTCTTCTTCCAATTTGCAAACAGCTGAGTAGTCATCACTTTATGGCTATTAAGGGCTTCACGTTCATCATCCTTAATTTTATTCTTCAGCTTCTTCTTCAAAATGATACTCAAGAACCTTCAATGGAAAACCTTCGCGAGGGATTTTCTTGTTAATCTTTTCTTCTCTTCCTTATCCAGCCATTTGGATATTTGATCGAGCATGATAACTCTAAAGTTGATACGCTTCTTCAGAACTATTGCAGACATGATCTTTATTTGTTGATCACTCACCGTGTCATGTGCAGTGTCCTTGCATAGTATACATTTGCCCACTATCTCAGCAAGGAACTCGAATTCTTCAGGAAATTCCTTTTTCTTCACGTCTTTCAGACTAGGGTTTCTTTTGTGCAACATAATCTTCTTTGCTTGTTCAGTGTCGATCTCATCAAGGCTTTTCAGTCCTAGGTCAGGAAAACCTAAGAATTAATTGATGTCAGACGATTTCAGCTTTAGAATCTGACCTTTGACCTTGGTAGAAAGGGTTCCAAAATTTATGGTTGTGTTTAAGTGAAACTCTTTAACCAGTTTAGCATATATTCGAGTGTTTGCCTTAAGACATTCTGAGAATCCAGCCTTCTTTACAAGTTCAAGAATATCTCTGAACTTCTTCTCGGATTTCTCAAACGTCTTGGTTCCGAGCTAAATGCCAGTGATTACTCACCAATCTTCCATTTGAAGGGTTCGAAGTATATGGGTATTTAATTTCGGGAGTCTTATGAGAGATAGTTGGATGCGATTTGGGCGAAGCTTAAGGTTTAATGGATTTAGGCTTTGAAGAGGATTTTAGGGTTTGAAAAGGGAGGGAGAGAGGTTCGACAGCTTTTGAAAACTGTTTGGAGATTTTAAATTTGTCTTTATGGCAGTTTCTTCTGACTCTACATAAGCTGTGATGTGTCAACCAGCCATTGGATGCACGATGCCCAGTAAGAAACTGTAACTCCCCATAAACTGAATAGTTTTTTAGTTTTAATTTTCTCTTAAGAAAATAAGCATTACTAATGTCGTCTGACCATTGACTTTTTCAGTACGTAGAGTAGCTTGATGAGATTACTATAGACTCTACGATTTTCTTTGGTAACTCAACGATCGTCTTCTGAGAGATGCTTCAGTGAGTGTTTTGACTCTAATCCTCATCTTGAAGTTGCATGGCTTAACCACTGATGCGCCCCAAGAGTGTTCAGGCACTGAAATTCTGAAGTGAATTAGCAAGACGTCTTTCCCAACTATATTCGTAACATCCTTCCACACGATCTGAATAGTTTTGTATGTGTTGAGTTCTGTCGAGCTCCCCATGAGCTAGTGTATCTTTTGGGAAGACTGCAATTGTTGAGGCTACTTTACGATCGTTGTGGTTGCACTACGATCGTTGAGTTCACTGCAAAATCTACTCTACGAACGTTGTCTATCCTGGTCCTTGAGATGAACTTGACTCAGTATTCCTTTTGGGTTAAGGTACCTCAGGAAGGGCCACCCTCTTAAAGTGAACTAAGGGTCAGGTTTGTCCCTGAGGCGCTTACCAGATGAAGAACTTTAGACATGATTTGTAATGATATCTCATTTTGATCTTTTCTGCTGGAGAGTTCATCTACCGATTTTAGACATTTGCATTGGCTGTAATCGTGGTGTCCTCCTGCTCTTACACTACGATCAGATGTTTGATCATAGGCACTCAACAATTTTGAGTTGGGTGGTTGACAAGGTTATCAGTGGCACATTTTGAGATGTTTCTACTGACTATGGATCTTTATTTGGTTCATCAGCCATAAAGTTTTTGGACTTTGTAACTAGTATATTGCTTCATAGTGCACTTCTGATACTTTTAGTATTGTTGTTCTTTAACAGATCACTGCTCCCCCATAGTTGATACTATCTTCTTAGAGAGGTGTGAGTTCTTCTTCTTTATGTGCCTCAGAAGGCAGCCTTACATATCTTCTTCTGACTGGAATCATCACTATCATTTAAACCTCCTTGGATCATAGAAATAGATATCTTCAGGACTGATCACTCTACGATTGTTTGACAAAACTACGAACGTAGTTTTCTTTGACAGATTGTACTTGTGGAGTTCTGTTTTTATAATGAGTTCCTCATGATTAATGCTCGATGATCCTCTGATGTGAACTTTCTTGAGGATTCTTCTCAGATGATACGATTTGCATGAATGAGCATATAAGACACTTTTCATCTTAGCACGAATGGTCTGCTTCCATAAGGAGATAAGTAACCATGTGAGCTTTATTCATGTTAGCTCAGCAAGTCTTCAAGAGCAGGCTTTGACAGAGAATGATTTTGTCTTGAGCATTTCTGAAATGTCTTTAGCCTCCAGCTGGTTGAATCTTTTTGACTGAAGTCATCTGCTTCAGCATTCCTTAATGTGGTCAGATAGACCAAGTACCTGCAGGTTAAATAAATTTCTAATTTTGGTACCCATGGTTAAATGGGTCCTGCCAGGTTAGTTTCCAAAATCCCTATTCCTCATATATCTGAGATTTTAACGCATTGATCATCAACAATTATATCACTAGTACAAAGTAGTAAATAGACAACACTTAAACCACAACGTTTTTATAAAAAACGTTATGATATTTTTTTTCATAACATTTTTAAACAAAACGTTGTAGATATATATGAAAAAATATTATCTATTTAAAATGGTATTTTTTGGTTTTAACTAGATAACGTTTTAAAAAAAAAACGTTATTTATGTAAAAACACAGAGCAAAAAACATGCTCAAGTGAAAACTTAAATTTAAAAGATACTTTTTCTCCGTGCTTTCACAATGGCCCCGACTATCATTTTTTCTCTGCTATCTCCAATTCAGACCTGCCCGCCCAAACACAACAACATCTTCCCTTTCCAATCGGCAACTCTAATCTTTTTCTTTCTAGTTGGATTTCTCAGTCATGCTCTTTTCTTCCCATGGTTATTAGCTGTAACCCTAGAAAATTGGGATTTCTTCTCAACGGATAAGGAATTGTTTCTCTCTTTTTGGCCCCTCACATCTTAGCCCCTCTTTTCCTGCGATGGTGGTTGGAAGGAAAATGGGGGACGTGATAAGGCAGTACATGAAGAAAGAAGCGAAAGCGACAGTGGTGTTAAGTTTTGGTGGGACGATTTTGGGCGTACGACCGTCGCCGGTGGTAGCGGCGTTTAGCTCGAGGGGGCCCAATGTGGTGACGTCGCAGATCTTGAAGCTAGATGTGATTGGGCCTGGAGTAAACATCTTGGCAGGATGGTCTGAGGCTGTTGGACCCACTGGGTTGGATTCAGACAGTAGGAAGACTGAGTACAACATCATGTCAGGTAACCCCTAATTCCTCCATCATCAACACACACATTCCAATTTCCATCGGAGTATTTTATTGTCACTTAAATTGCTGGTTTCCATCTTTGATCTTCTATTCCTATAAAGGGTCTTACATGTTTTGTTGAGATTTGAACCAATTTAGCACCATTTTTTCTGAGCTATGTGTTCTTATATTTGTTTGTGTATACATATTTTTACTGTGTTTGGAATTTATGCTTGATATTCTTTGCTTCTGGATGATTTAAATTTGTGGGTTTTATTTTCCTGTAATTTTAAACTTTGTATGAATTTGAGGTTTAGTAGATATATATGAACAACACATGATTGAGTATGAGATTTTTAAGGGTTTTTTTGGTCAAATTTTGAGGTCAATCAATAGGAGAGTATATAACTAGCAATGAAAAGAAAAGTTTTCTTAAGATGTTACCCTTATCTGTGTGTCAAATCAGTGTATGTATTGAAACAGCCTCCTGCACTCTATCTTTCTCTCATTATAATTATTTGTGCGAGTTATTTTAAATTTTTAAGCCACGTCTTTTACTTGGAAAATATGTAAAAGTTTATTCAAACGGACACTAGGAGCGCTTCTCTAGTAAATGCATATTTCTGGCCCATGTTATTTGTAGTCTGATGCATCTCAAGGAGAATAGCCTGCACATTATGAAAGTACTATATTGTTAGCTTGGTTGTGGTTAATCTAAGAAGTTGCCTGTGGGTTTGAGTTATTTTTAATTTGGAAACTCTTTAGTAACTCTTTAAGGGTCTATTCTTTATTGATGGAATGTTTTTTTTGTTTCTTGTTGTATAGGATGATCATATTAACACCGAATCACTGAAAATTGGTGCCGGGCATGTGGCAACAAATACGTTAAGGCTTTTGATTGCTAGTACCCAAGCATGCGGTTTGATTGATGTTTCTGGTGAAAACATAGAAAAACTAATGAACTCTTCTGGTGCCACTATCACTGTGCTTGCTCAAACTCAGATGCCATTGTGTGCATCGGCTAGTACATGTGAGCGTGTGCTTGCTTTCATTCACCATGTGAAGAGCTTAACCGTGGCAAGCCTTTGAGAGAAGCAAACAGAGTTCATTTAAGTACTTATCCAAAAAAGTAATTAAAAATCGTGCTGTTGAGGTATGCCTTGATAGTATTGCTCTCATCTTTTATAGTTAACTACTAATAACTAGTTCATTTCAGTTCAGATTTTCATCCATCCATTCAATGACTGGTCATATTGGAAAAATGCATTGTGCATCTGCTTGAACTCAAACCTGACGTCCTCTAAAAGAATCAGTCTCAATGTATTAGCATGTGGCAATTGGAATAGTATTAATATCCAAGGACTTATCTTTACGCTACTTGCTCTTCTAAATTTATTTGTAGTCTCATTTTTGTTATGATAAAATCATGAAATATTTTTATCTTTGGAACTATAACCAATTCCCAGACCATATTTACAGCTAAATTATCTTATGGACTAGGGTCCTACCCTCCTATATAAAGCTGCTAATATTGTCATCGACAATAAGCCTATGACTAAGCTTCAAATGTGTTTCCACCAGGCAACAATTAGTGTGGGTGGATATTTGCTAAATGCAATCACAATAGAGCATTTTATTCTGAGGCTGCCTTATCACTTGAAACACGTAAGTTTTATCCTCTTCTGGTTTATTAGAAAAGTTGTTTCCTCACACAGGGAATGGAGAACCCTTTTCAGGGAGTACTCATTTTTTTAGGGCAACGACTTATTTTCTGACCTTGCTCTGTGTTCCCAATAGCATTCTGCAAAATCTGAGAAAACCAATGAGATGAAGGCTTGCAGCATATTTGGATTTGATTGGTCCGAACTCTTGGTTACATTTGCCCTCTCTTGCGAAAGCTAGTCTTCTCCTGCTGTAAGTTGGGTGAACCTTTGTATTATTTTGCCAGAGTTAAATATTCAATTAAGTTTATTTAACTGAGATTTTGTCTTCTTTTGTAGTTGAAGAAGGCTTTCATGATTTTTATAATAATATTTGCCTTGAATAAGTATATCTTTGTAAGGTGTAAATTTAATTTCTTTTTGGCTGGCCTTTAATTCAGAAATTTAATATTGTTCTTTGTCATGGTCCTCATGGTATATTGAAGATAACAGCGAAACATGCCAACCTGCCCTCAACTTTGTCTATATTCAACCACTTTTTGTTGGGGGAAATTTTTTCTCAGGTGGGAGCTACACAAGAATTTAGATTTTGCTGCTATACTTGCACAAATTATTATTATACTCACGTCACATGTGTTTTCTACCTTATTTAATTCTCAGTTATGCTCTTTTGCCAATCAAGATCCACTCAGGGCCAGTGATAAAACTTTGACCATACAAAATTAAAGAAGACGATGTAATGGTTTATAGAAGACTTTACCTAACATCTGGTTCGTCAGGGTTTGCACTAAATGCAATTAGTAGGACAATGAAAAAGGAACTTAAGGTGCATTTTCTCTTTACTTGTTTCTTTCTTTTCCTTGTAAATTAAACAACAAGTGCAGGCTTGTGGGAACCAGTCTTGCTACATACATCTTTCTATTGACATTCTTTAATTACAACAACTTTGTTTCTAAAAGGTTTTTTCTTTTGAACTCGATAGACCTACATTGAAGAAATGCGAATGGCACTCATGGACAATAATTGGAAGGTTCCAACTGCAGTATGTTGGGGCAAAAGAGACCGCTGGCTAAGCTATGATGGAGTTAAAGATTTTTGTAAAGACTCGAAGCATCAATTGATTCAACTTACTATGGTGATAAGCATTCCTCAAGTCTTCCATTTCCATCTTTGTCGGGGTCCTGGATATTCATCTCAAAATGCATCAGCAGCTACAGTTGGCATAATTAAGGTTACAACAGTGAATTTGAGAAGTTGGACAGCCTTGTAATTATTGGAGGTATCTATCTATCTGTCTTTCCTCATACTCCTCTATCCTCTTCCTCTATCGTCCTCCTCTATAACAGGAAACTTGGGTATGTTTTCTTTATCATAAGTTTTGTTTATTTTGGCTAACTTTATATGTTGTAGCACTCAAATATCCTATCGTTATTGCTATGGACATTCTCATTCGAAACAATGACAAAGTCAGGTTACTATTGTAGGTGTCGGATGTGATGCGAAGGTTACTCTGGAAATGCACAATCTGAGGGAGGAGAATCCAGAGAAGTTCTATAATCTGGTCATCGACTTATACTAGACTCGTGTCTTTGACTTTCAAAGAAATCTTTTAGGAGGGTGGCTGTAAGACCCCGAATTTTACGAAATGAAAGTATTCAATTTTCTTATAATTATTATTTTATTTCGTAAATGGTTAAATTGATAAAAGGTTAAAGTTGAGGGTGATATGTGAAATTTTTTGCAAAGTAAGCAAGTTATTATAAAATATTTGTTTGGTCGGGGAATATTCTTTTTGTCGGGGAATATCCATACGACGGCACAATTATTGGTGGACCCCACAACGGAAGTATTGTCGTAGTAAGAAAACGACAGAATTATCATTTTATAAAAATAACGGTGACAGTATTACCATTAAAATTGTTGAACTACCTGGTAGTAAAAGTACAGTAATACTCGTGGTTGCATAATAGCACCCGGTATTGATTATTGGTGCTTACGTGAGAAGTTACTTAGTTATACTCAATTATTGCTACAGTAATTGCTGCATCATATCTCTCATATTATTGATTCAATTATTATCACAGTATCATCTGCATAATATGTTATATTATTAAATCAATAATTGAGACGACAAAGTTATTCATATTATTATTTATAATATTGACAATGTCTAGAAAGTTCTGTCAAGGAGAGGTTTGGTCACCTAATTGCACGCTAATAAGGAGAAATCCTTATCGGAAAGTCCCCTCTTTCCTAGGAATGATTTGGTTGTTAAATATTGTGAGTTATGATATTAATGATGAATAAGTTTGTGTTGATTAAAGATGAAATTGATAGTTCCATTGTATTAGAATTATTAGTGTTAGTAGAAATCGACATTTATTTCGATAATAATTAATGTCTGGAGGTTATATTGACCAATCGGGTAATTAACCAGATAAATGAGTAATTAATTGCTATTATTTCACATGCTTATAACTATTTATTCATATGTGTGTACTATTGATTCACATTCTTTTACTATTAGGGGAGTTGGTGCAAGATTGATAATACTTGCATGACTAAGCTAAAAATAGAGGTATAGATGGAGGTAATATACTGTAATTAGTTTTTTTACATGATTATACTATTGAGTCACGTGAATGAACTATTAATTCGCATGATTTACTATTAGGGGAGGTGGTGCAAGTTTGATAATACTTGCAGGACTAAATTAAAAATGAAGAAAAAGAGGAAGGTATTATACTGTAATATTTCGAGCCCCAAAATGTGCAATTATTGAAACTATATTTTCTTATAAATAGAAGCTCATTCTTCCTTCATTTCTCACGAATTCACTAAAGCTATAGAGCAATTATTATAGTGAAATTATAGAGAGAAAGAATAAGAGAAGTCTACTGCCTCACTATTCCAGTATCTAGTTTCTTCTAAGGTAAGAGGTATTATTTCTTTCGTATTCATGAAGAGAGCTTCTGTTATTCTATTCTTTATTATTATGTTGGAATAACATGTCTATGCTAAGTACCGCATACATGGTAAAATTCTTCTGTTATTCCATTCTTTATTATTATGTTGGAATAACCTGTCTATGCGAAGTACCGCATACATGGTGAAATTCTTCTGTTATTCTATTCTTTATTATTCTGTTGGAATATCCTGTCTGTGCGGATTACGTATGACTTGGTTTCATTCTTTATTATTCTGTTGAAATATCCTGTCTGTGCGTATTACGCATGACCTGGTTCCATTATTTATTTTTCTGTTGGGAATAACCTGTCTGTGCGGTCTATCGCATGCCTGGTGAATTCTTCTGTTATTCCATTCTTTATTATTCTGTTGGGAATAACCTGTCTGTGCGGTCTATCGCATGTCTGGTGAATTTTTTTGTTATTCCATTCTTTATTATTCTGTTGAAAATGATCTGTCTACGTGGATTACCGCATGGCGAATGAAAATTCATTTGCAGTTTCGTATATTCTATTATACTCGTATGAGATATCATTTCTTTTGTACTCGTCATGGAATATTATTTTCTTTAGTATTTTTCTTTTACGAGTTACTATTCACCAGTTACTATTCACTCTAGTATTATTCACTTGGGTATTCGGGGTACTTTTCGTACCGGAGTACTATTTACGAGTTACTATTCACGAGTTACTATTCACTCTAGTATCATTCACTCGGGTATTTGGGATACTTTTCATGTTGGGGTACTATTCACGAGGTACTATTCCCAAAGTACTATTCATAGGGTACTATTCACGGGGGTACTATTTATTCAAAAAATATATTTCTTTTCTGTCCAAATTATTTTTGGTACATGAATATTATTCTTGAATTTTACTCCACAACGCAGTATCATGTTGACAATTTAAACGTTATTGAATTCTGGATAAATTAAATTATAAATCTTTAAAATTTATCCTTGAACTTGTTTTATTGAATTATTATGTCATTGTCATCATCCTCATGCTTATATTGTGATGAAAGTCATCTTTGGCTTACGTGCAGAGATGGACTTGGTATGATTATGACCAGGGATTATTCGGTATAATCATGACTGTAATGTGACGAATGATGTGGTGAAAGTCCTCATTGGCCTGTAGTTCATTGATGGACAGTTGTTGGTATGATTATGACCAGGGATTATTCGGTATAATCATGACCATTGATGATTACATGAATATCCTTGGCCGTGGTGCAGGGATGATTTGATTTTATTTATTAAGCCGAGTCTCAGCGATAAAATTGATGAAAAACTTTTTAAATCATAGAAGATAGTAGATTTTATGCTCTACTTGACTCTTCTAATGGATTGCTTATTTTCGCTGCAGTTGTTGATCTAAAACTTGTTATCTATTGTATTCTATCAGTTGTTATACTGTTGAAGGCTAATGATAATTTATTCTGCATTATCTTAGTCATAATATTTCTTACTGGGCTAGTTGAGCTCACCCTTTCTTTCACTGTTCTCTTCAGGAAATGAGAACGTAGCCGGAACTAGTCAGAAAATGGAGTGACGGTCCAGATGATAGCATTAGTAGTCCTCATTATTCTGTTAAATAGTGTGACAATAAATGTAATGATGACTCCATTGAGTGTGGATATTGTCTAGATGACAGTATTCTTATTAAAACTCTTAGATTATGTTTTGTCGTATTTTGCACGACTGTTGTATAATTAAGTTGTATTTGAATTTTGTACCATGTATCTGGCGACCCAAGATGTGTGATGTATACCTATTTTGGGGGCGTCACGGTGGCGAATCATGTGCATCCACATGTTCATGTTTATGTTTGTTTTCTTTTTCTGTCCTCATTTCGGTTTATGTACTTGTGTTGTTGCGGGATGGATAGGAGATATTATCATTGTTCATTAGAACCGTGTTTATACAGAATTGAGGATCATATGAGCTCAATGTCATGGTAAAGCCAAGCCTTATAACAATCCATATGGGCCTGTGCATGCAAAAGCATCATTTCTTAACATACAGTTAAGAAATGGTTCTAATGACATTTGTTGCTTGAAGAAATAGCTTGCTGCCAGATTCTTTTGCAGGAGTTGCATTTCCATGTCAGATTATTCACTTGAGTTGTATCTTTTGTCCTGCATAATTTTAGAAAGCAGTTAGTTTCCAATCTGATTGAAATTAATCTCTTGTTATGTTACATTTCTTGGGTAGTTGGATGTATAGGCTCATGTTATCTTCTGACTACTACAGTGAATTTTGACTGTGAACAAGATGGACAGGTGTTTCCTGGAGCTGCAGGTTGACGGTGAGGAGGCTTACCAAACATTTCAAAGAGTTATTGAAAATGCAAATGTCATCATGGAAACCTACGAGGATCCCCTCTTCGGTGATGTTCAGGTTTACCTAGAGAAAGGTACTGTTGCATGCAAGTTTTTTGCTTTAATGATCCAATCAGTTCCATCGTGATTAGTATTTTATTCATCTTTGTCTAGACGACTCTTTATTAGATTATTATTGCAATACTTCTTGCATGTGCAGTTTTAATGTTTGTCATCCCCTGAGCAGCAAGCATTCAGTAATTGGCATTTGGGTCAACTAACATAGATTACCTTATGCATAGGAAAACTAAATATGTAGCTATTAAGCTAATATAGCAGACAAATACTCTTATCAACTACAACTAACTAAGTTTTTAACTGTATGCAGGCATATGATGGAATGATTGTTGGCGAACATTAACGAGATACGAATGTTGATGTAATGTGAACTTTCTTTTCCTCGTATAATTATTATGGTTTCTCTAGGTGACTTGGTGTTTTATTTGTCTATCATAGGTCAATCCAGTGCGGAATAAGGAACTCACCAATATAAGGGCTGCGAACAAGGATGAAAATGTGAAGCTATCTCCTCCTCCCCTAGTATGTTCCCTTTAACCCGCTGCTTTCTAGATTTTAGTATCCCCATAATATTATGTTCCCTTTAACTCGCTGCTTTCTAGATTTTAGTATCCCCCTTTCCAATATTATGCATTATTCAATGCATTGCCATTAATAGTTATGTCTTATTGCTATATCTGAGATGATGGTTTTGGAACATCACTTGTTGAAGTGTAGGACCACTTGTAGATGGTCCTGCTAAGTAACTTGTCTATGGTTAATAATTATTGACTTAGGTTTTGGGCACCTAAGCCTTTTGGATTCACAAGTCAGAATTTTTTATCATTGCCCTAGACATTGAAATCAATTTTATGTTTTTACTACAATTTTTCACAGTAAAGCTACACTTTCTCTGAGATTTCATGTTAGGTAGGGGAGAAAAAGGATAAAGAAACACAATTCACAAGTGATGTGGTATACTGAAGAAATAAACTCTTTATATTTGCATTGGTGTTTTTATATTAAACATCTGAATGCATTTTGGTGCAGATGACCCTTGAAGAAGCAATAGGTTATGTTGTTTTTGATGAGCTCATTGAGATATGTTCCAGGGTTTTGAGGGTTTTAATGGAAAGGAGAAGGGGTAAAAAAATTTGGTGTTGGAGTTGATTCAGTGAGGGTTAGCCCGATTGAATGAAGGAAGCGTTTGAAGGAGCGAAAACAATTAAAGTTGGGGATTGAGAGAGAAGTGGGGACTGAAATTTGTTAATTTCATTAACAAATATGAAATTGAAAACACAAGAAAATTGCTCCAATCTCAATTCTGCAACCCGTTGCAGACCCACCTATTTGAGGCAATTAATTTGGGATTTCTTTGGATGATATTTGAGCATGGAAACTGTTGGATGATTTGTGGAAGAAGAAACCAGATGATGAAGAAGAAGATACATAGAAAAAAAAAGAATCAGATGAATAAATATGTTCATTTCCTTTTTATTCTTGTTTTTATTTCTCATTTATTTAACTTTCTTTGTAATATTTTTGTTTTAATTTTTATATTAACTTCTTTGAGCACTTTTTAACTTTTTTTTATCCACGTAGGCAATAATTTAATTATTTATTTTATTTCCGTAGACACGTGGATAATAATTAGATTGTCGTTGTCGACGCCGAGAAAATTCTCAATTCCTAGAGTCTGGTTCTTACCCTTTATATGTTCTATGTGGTTTAATTTATCGTGTTTAAAAGGGTGAGATTTTTAGGAAAAGACTGACATACAATGTCGACGATTTGAAAAGTTTGATTTTTTATTGATTGAGTCGAATTATACAGAGCCGCTAGTTGGTATGAGTTCAAATGGTTGTACCCACTCAACCGGAGTTTTGAAAAGGTTTATTTGCAAAATGACCCAAATGTGACTTTATTTAATTGGTCTAGAACCCAAGATTCATGGAGTTCGGGGGCTTGCTTAAGCGAGGGGAAGGTGTGAGGCACCCCCCAACTTTCGTGAAACATGGTTACCACTACTTTTTCATTCCCTAAGCATGTGAAGTGTATGTGTGGATGTGTGTGAGTCTGATACATATAAATGTGCTCAAAGTGTTTTACTTGAAATTAGTGTTATGCCTTTTTGAACATATATACGAAAGGATTTGAATTATTGAAAAGTTCATTTTTAAATAAATTAAGCATTAATGAAAATGGTGTTTTGAAAAGTTATTTTCAAACCCTTTTACTCACATAGGAATTGAGACCTTCGATACTTCCATTTTATTCCACATTCGGCTTGATTTGATTTTATTGAGATGCGAAGCATCCTTGATATATATATATATATATATATATATATATATATATATATATATATGTGTGTGTGTGTGTGTGTGTGTGTGTGTGTGTGTGTGTGTGTGTGTGTGTGTCGGGCCTCTTATAGGCATAAAAGTCATCGAATTAATCCGGGCACTACAAATAATGTTTTTACTATTTTGAGACCTTAAATCTGGATAACCGTTTTAAGGTCCTTTCATTTACATTTTATAAAGGGTTGCAAGCTAAGTATACAACTCAAACATTGTCCATTATGGGAACCGTATCTAGATCAATAGATTTATTCGTAAATCCCGTGGTTCCTAGGCTCACAAGATATTATTTAAAAGCTTGCACAACAAATATATTAAAATGAAATGCATATTTAATTCTAGACGTCGCTAAACAAAGGATTCATCAGTTAAATTTTTGCATGCGAGTAACAGGCTTCCCGTTTCCTCTGGACACAGATCTAGGGTCACGCGGTTGGCAAATATTTAGAAACTAGAAAGAAAACTAGATTTAACTAAATCTTAGTCATTCTAGCTTAACGGTTCCGGTCTTAAAACTTTTGAACCGGTTAAAAGCTAGATATGGCTAGATTTAAATAAATCTAGTGAACAAACTTTCAATATTACAGACCTACATAAAATGAACAGTTGGAAACGATATTTAATCACAATAACTAATTAATATATATACATATATAGATATATTATAAATATGAACAAACTATATTTAATAAAAAACTAACTAATATATATATATAGTGAGAGAGAGAGAGAGCCCGGTTCAGGAGCAATACTCCTAAATGACATTCTAGCGTTAAATGACATTACCTATATATGCGCCTTACTTTTATTTTTCCCTCCTCACTTGCCTCTCCCGATCTCACCACTTGCCTTAGGTTTATTGCCTGATCTCACCGCTATCTGAAAATCCCTCCTCCCAAACTTATCATCCCCTTCCACCGTTCCACCCCACTTCTCCGATTCCTCACCTCTCTGAAACTCCCTCCTCCAAACTCTCCTCCCAAACTCATCATCCATCACCCTCGATCCAGGGCAACGCTCGGCCCCCCAAATTGACACGTTCAAGTTGAACGGAGACCATATCTTTACTTCCACTCGGTAAACCCTTAACACAATTTCAATTTGATTAAGAATTAACATGTATTCAATTTTATTTTTTGATTCGATTTGGAAATTTTCTAGTCTGGGAATTAGCCCTAATTTCTTTTATTATTTATTTATCTTATTTTTTGTTTTGGGAAGAACATTGGAATTGTTGGAATTTAATTTCTCATCTGTTTTAGTTTTATATGGTTTCCTGGGGTGTAATTTGAGTATCAGTAAGATAAACATTAAGCTGTTGACCAATGTTTGGCATATTCCTGTGCCCACTTTCTTCCCGTCCTGAGAACATTCCTTGCCAAGAGACGAATTCGTATTGTACCCAATATTTTGGTTAGATGTAAATCCTTGTTGAACTAAAACTGATGATGTATTTCTCTACTACCATATTTATATTTCTCCTATACACACTGGCACACACAGTGAGTAAAGGTTTCTTTAGTTTAATTATTTTAGACCAAATTCAGTATGTTCTTCCCATCCAATTATTGTGGGCGTGAACTTATTCCTTTGTGTATGGTGAGACTGTTGAATTAGAAAGACAAGTTAGAACTTATGCAAATGCCCTGCAACTTAGTTGAATGTTGTGCTTTTGAACTAAATGTAATAGTGCTTGTTGTTGTAATGTTTGGAATTAGAAAGATAGGTTAAAGATTTGATCTATTTATTAGTCATTTTGCAATAGGTGCGTTATTAGATCTAACAGGTTTATATGACACATCATAGTAATGTAGCACATTTGTTTGAAACCATGGTTGATTTCAATATTGTCCATCTCGCAGTCATATGCCTTTCATTGTACATCCTTGTAACATTGGCTTGGATATTATATGGGAGTTCGTTTGCTAAATATCACATGCATTTACAAGCCATTATTTTTTAGCTCTTATGTAAACCCTCACTAATTTTTTCCCCATGTCATGAGCACAAATTCATCACGGAGCTCATCCCGCTATTGCAAATATGGAGTTCCTTCACCTGTGAAGTTTCTGGACCAAAACAAATCCTGAGTGACGATGAATTGAAGACTGAAATAGAAGCTTTCAAAAAAAGAAAAGGGTGTACGAGCTGACTACTGTTATTGTCAATGCCAAAAATGACAAAGGTATTGTAGAAAAGAATAATTAAGTGTTGGTGGCAAAAATTGAGGACATGAAATTGAACAATGAAAGACTGAAGAATAACATGGTGTATTGGGTGTTTGTTTTTCCTTCATGTTGTGGTTTTTGTTGTTTGTAATGAAATTGTAGTTGATTTCTAATAAAATTGTTTAATGTAATGGATTTGGTTTTCTCTTATTTAGTCAATTGTCTGTGGTTTTGAATATAGCTTTTAGTTTTGCTAATACAAAAATAGTTGTATGGGAACTAGAAAATTCAAAATGTTTTTAGAAATGAATTACATGATTGTGGTACATATAATGGGCATGGAAACATATGCGAGAATCCTACACCCTGCAGTTTTTAATTTGGCTATCCTAGGCATATTTTAGAGCTACTTTTACGAATATATATTTCTTCAGGTTGAATAATTTATGTAATTTTGGATTAAAGAAGAATATTTTATTTGAAAAGAGGAGCATGAAAGGCGCATAGTCCTCAAAGAAACATGTTTTTTTTTGTAAAATCCTAACTCGAGAGCTAGCTTGTCAATCCCTGTTCAAACCTTTGATAAATTTCCTCTAAATGCACCCCCGGCTTAATCCCATGAAGACGCAAGATGATAATAATTGGTTAAAATCCTTCAACATGAACTGAAATTTTATGTTAATTGATCCAATGATCAAGCATAGATAAACATTGCATTTCTTGCAAATGCTTTAGTACAACCAATATTAAAGACACGAATGACATGATTAGATTGGAAACATGCGTGACGATCATGAATGGTGACATCGTTCATGGTTATACACCTAGTGTATACTGTAGACAGGAGAGCTCTTTATATCTTCTACGCTCCAATGAACATCTACCGCATGCTCCATATTTTGGGACCTTCCGAAGCTTAAATGCTACTTCATGTAAAAATCTATCTGCAGGCACAGTGAGATTTCCACAATGCTGCATGGAGGAAGGAAAACCTTAATTATGAAATCATTATAAAAGAAACTACAAACCATATTGGATACTGAAAATAATGTATGTGCACAACCAATTTAAAATTTTGATACAAATTTTAGAATATTTCACGGCTAGCTAAACCCATGCATGCTGGATAAATTAATTAACTTGTATGAGGTATGTGGCTGGTGCAAAGTTCAAGGAGTTATAGGGCTCAAGTGTCAACTAAAAAATGAGAGATAAACATAGGCATATGAAGGGTTCTTGGACATCAAGTCTGATTTTTTTTAAATTACAAATTTAGAAACAATTACTGAAGTTGTGAAAAATATTATATAGCTTACTTCTTTTGTTTCAATAACGGACAACAATTTCTACACAGAGCAAATCATAATAAGACAATAATGAATCATTACGGGGATATCAAAAGATACGAGCAGATGATGAATTCTTTTTTTAATGAAAGGTCTAGTTATGGTAGCTAATATAACTGTAACTATCAACTACAATGTACCTTCAAGAATAAAAACACATATTAGAGACATCAAAAGAGAACAGACAACCCTATTTTTCCCCAACAATTCTTACAGAAAACTGTAACAGCTCTCTTTAATGTATCATCCTGTGGCAAATTTAGAAGCCTAATTATACCAAGACTATCAAAGCTTCCATTTTATTTTGAAAATTTACATTTTGCAAAAAAAATGAAGAAGAGAAATGAATCAGACTATATTGCAAAATGGAAACAAATGCTCTGCCACAAACTAGCAAAAAAGTAGAAAAATACATAAATAAGGGCTTTGAGAAATGTATATCCTTTCCTTCTAAAAATTACTTGGATACATTAGTGTGCATGAAATACAAACATCACACATTAACGCACGAAATCGATTATTTTTATATAATTAGAGAAAAAAGAATATACAAACTACATAAATATATGATTGTGAACATATATTAAGAGAGAGAGAGAGAGAACAGATGCATATTTATTTGCCATACGATGTGCCTCCTCCAGATAAGTCACATACTCCTTGTCCTCCGGGATAGAGCTTATGAAAAAACCAGACATCCTCTAGTGTTAGAATTACTTAATGCAATTCCAATGTATCATTTTTATAATAGCTTAATGATTATCTTACTGATACTCAAATTACAATCCAGGAAACCATATTAAATCAAAACATATGAGAAATCAAATTCCAGAGATTACAATGTTCATCCCAAAACAATTACACCCCAGGAAACCATATAAAACCAAAACAGATGAGAAGTCAAATTCCAGCAATTCCAATGTTCATTAGGGCTAATTCCCAGAAGAAAAAAATTCCCAAATTGAATCAAAAAATGAAATTGAATACTAGTTATTTCTTAATGAAATTGAAATTGTGTTAAGGGTCTACCGAGTGGAAGTAAAGATCTGGTCTCCGTTCAACTTGAAGGTGTCAATTTGGGGGGCTGACCGTTACCCTAGCCTCGAACTTGAAGGTGCCAATTCCCATCAAGGGTGATGATGAGATTGGAGGAGGGAGTTTCAGAGAGGTGAGGAATCGGAGATGTGGGGTGGTACGGTGGAGGGAGATGATGAGTTTGGGAGGAGGGATTTTCGGATAGTGGTGAGACCAGGCAATAAACCCAAGGCAAGTGGTGAAATCGGGAGAGGCAAGTGAGGAGAGAGAAAATAAAAGTAAGGCACGTATATAGGTAATGTCATTTAACGCTAGAATGTCATTTAGGAGTATTGCTCTTGATCCGGACTCTCTCTCTCTATATATATATATAAGAATACGAAAAAATTCTAAACTTGAAGAAATCTTATAGCCTTGCACGAGAATGGCCATCGAACAACTTTAAACGCCCTTAAACTCGATTTCCACCGGTGAAAACTTGATATGTTATAGTATATATATGGAGGCTTAAAAGTGAGATTTACATGTTTAGAAATAAGATTTGAGTGAATTCTACACTATAGGCTCGAATTCTCTCTCTTTTCTCTTTTTTTTTCTTTTCTTTTTTTTTCTTCTTTTTTTTCCTCTTCTACAAGCTGATGGGGAGCTAATATATAAAGACACACCTTCCATAGGTAAACCTGCGGATTCTGTAGGTAAACCTGCAGAAATGCCCAGTGTGTCCCGCTGCCTCGCGTGCAATTTGACCGACGAGCGATTCACTGAAACGCTTGTAACTTGCAATCCAAGAATCCGATGAAGATGTGTCGTACCATGCAAAAAGCTTTCTCCGAGAGCTACGCAATGACATAGGGCTTGCCTTTTTTCGATTCCGGGAATATGGGTCCATGACCGAAATGACATCTTCGAGTCTTCGCAGGCAGTCCGTTGAGCTGTTTTGCATAATTTGCACTCAGAAGTGCTGCAATGACTCTTTGAGACCCTATTTGAAACTGTATTGAGGTTATTGACATTGACTTCTCAAAATGACCTTTTGGCCCTCCCGGGGTTATCTCCGGAGTTGATGGGGCTTTTGGTTTTTCTTCGGGGTTATCTCCGGGATTTGATTGAAGCTGATTATGTTCTTCCTTAGGGTTGTCTCTGAGGTTTGATTTAATATCCCGAGACTATCTCCGGGGCTTGATTTTATTTAGTCCTCTGGTGTTGTCTCCAAAATAACTGTTTGATTCTCCGAGGTTATCTCCGAAGTGAGAAAAGGCAATTTTTCCATCCTGCGTGGTTAGTAACAGGAAACCAAAATTTTGAGTGTTTATAGATGCCCCTCTTTATCATGTTTATGCAATGCACGACCTTCTTCCTAATGGACTGACTTTGAGATGTCGTAGGATCTCTCTGAATGAGTCGTTGATCTTTAGGCTTTTTTGATATAACAACTTTCATATTTTGATTTTGGTGTCTTGGGAATGGTCTTTTGATATGGTTTAGGTTGAGGTAAGGTGTCTAGCTTTTTCTTTTTGAAGGTTCAATCGCACCTGGTATAGTTTGAAACTGGTATTCTGTATAGGTAGTGACGTATTTTTGGGATTTGAAAGGTGTTTGTTTTGATTACCTTGAGAAATGTTTGGATTTTTGGTTTGGTTTGACTGCACCATAGATGGCTGCCTACGTACTCCCATGGATTGGGGAGATCAGGTCATTCGTAGTTCAGGCTTTCCTGATCAGACCTGACTTTTGATTTATTTATTTTTTCAAGACTAGCATGGTGGTTTGCAGACAGTTCAGACATAGTACCTTTTCAAGGTGTCTGAATTGATAAGTTGGGAATATTCTTCACCGTCCATTTCTTTCAATCTGAGGGCTCTTCCTGACAATACTTTCTTGACAATGAATGGGCCTTCCCAATTTGGGGCGAATTTCCCTCTGGCTCCTTCTTGATTGGAGAGGACTTTTTTTAATACCAACTTATTATCTTTGAATTGCCGAATACAAACCTTATTATTGTAAGATCGAGCGATCCTTTGATGATATAACTGACCATGGAAGATGGTTGCAACCCTTTTCTCATCTATCAAAGATAGCTGGCTATACCGTTCTTGTAACCACTGGTCTTTTTCTATTTGAGCGTCCATTAATACTCTTAAGGATTCCATTTCTAATTCTATTGGGATTACTGCTTCTATGCCATAGACCAATGGATAGGTGGTAGCCCCAGTAGAAGTGTGCATTGTAGTTTTATATGCTAACAGAGTCTGAGATAGTAATTCTGGCCATCCTTTGTGATTAGCATACATCTTTTGCATGATCTTTTTGATATTTTATTGGCTGACTCAATAACAGCATTCATCTTGGGTCTGTAAATGACTGAGTTAATATGCTTGATGTGGAATTTGCTACATAATTCCATCATCATTTGATTATTCAGATTCTTGGCATTATCTAATACGATCACCTCAGGTTGTCCGTATTGACAGATTACACTATTTCTGATGAAATTGAAGATTACCTCTTTGGTAACTTTGGGAAAAGAGGCAGCTTTTATCCACTTGGTGAAATAATCGATCATGGTGAAAATGAACTGATGACCATTACTGGCTTTTGGCTCGATTGGCCCAATCACGTCCATCCTCTACATGGAAAAGGGCCACGGTGAACTCATACAGTGTAGTTCATTTGGAGGAGCGTGGACTACATTTCTATAGACTTGGCATTGGTAACATCTCTTGACATGATCATCACAGTCAGTCTTAAGAGAAATCCAATAATGTCATGTTCTTAATATCTTTTTGGCAAGTAATGAACCACTTATGTGTGGCCCACATATTCCACCGTGTACTTCATTTAGAAGTCTCCGGGCTTGGTCTTTATCTAGACATATTAGGAGTCCCATTCCCACATCTCTTTTATATAGGTCATCTCCACTCAAGTAGAAACTCATGGCCATTCTATGTATCCTTTTTCTTTCAGCTTGACTTGCCTCAGTGGGTGTAGATCCATCCCATAGATATTCTTTGATATTCTGGTACCAAGGTTATTTGATGGGAGGTAGTTTATCAGATACTTCTCCAATGTAATTCCCATAGGCTGGTGCCATATGGTTTGTGAATTTGATGTCAGGGATTCCCCTCCTTATTAAAACGTTGATTAAAGAAGCCAGAGTTGCTAGTGCATCTGCAAAATTATTTCGATTCCGGGGAATATGGACAAAGGTTATATCTTCAAACTCCATAGCCATTTTAATAACCTGCCGGTGATAGGGCAGTAAATGTAGTTCTCACTACTACAAAACAGTAAATAGATAACGCTTAAAAAATGTTGTGGTTTCAATCAGAAAAACGTCGTAGTTAAGGGTGTCATCTATTTGACACCTTTATACAACATTTTTAAAACGTTGTAGTTAGACACATTATACAACGTTTTTTAAGAAAAAAACGTTGTAGATTTGTTTTTCATAAATTAGTAGATGCTTGAAAACGTTGTAGATAGTATGCTTCCACAACGTTTTATGGCTTAAAATGTTGTAGTTTAATATATCCGACAACGTTTAGACACATTATACAACGTTTTTAAAATGTTGTAGATTGACTTGAAAAAAAAATAGAAAAAAAAGTTGTGGTTCACCTATATTACAAGTACACCTGCAATCTTCTAATGCCATGATATATAGCTAAAAGGTCTAAATTCTCATTTAAATTTAAAGCCAAAATGTATCAACCATTCAAAATACATCCCAATAATACAATTCATTTACAGTTTTAAATTACTACATCCACAAAATATATACCAAACTATCCATATATACATCTCAAATTCACTTTTCAATATAAATTACTACTATGTTGAATTGTGAATTTGATTACATCCACAAAATAAGTGCAAAGAAAATAAGTGAATTTGATTGCATCCACTACTATCTTCGACATCATAATTCGTAGATCTTTGTACTTCACTCTCTGCAAGAATAGAGTCAATTTCTGAAGATTGGTGCAAAAGATGCAAATCAAAGCAGGCCTACTTGGGACAAATAATAGAACACGTTCTACATGAAAATGTAGCGAGACAAGTCATACCAAGGTTCAAAGACATGAGTTGCTGAAATATGGGTGACTAGGTTGGACTCAAAAACTAAACCAACCTGTTAAGATGAGTGCAAGGAAAAGTGAGTTCAAAACAAAGCATGAATAAAAACAAACAAATATCCACCCACTAGATTCATTGGTCAAGAGGTTACGGTTACCAATTAATTCAAGAAATAAAATTCAAAAAACATAAAGTAGAGCATTTATTAATGAAGTGTTCCTTCGGGCCTTACCTCACATGGTAATGTGCATACAACAAATTTAAGGTATCTGTTGCTTTAAGTAATTTAGTTGGTAATATCCGATATGGCTAAACATGTTAGTTTTCTAATGTTCAAAAAAGAGAAAAAGAACATCATTTAAATACTTGAAGAGTTACATATGTTCTACAAATAAAAATATTTATTTTTTGTGCTAGATTTTCTATGTAGCAACTGCAAATATTGGTTCCTTAAATAATGATCCACTCAATGGGTTACTTTGTAGCTACTGGCTCCAAAACCACTTTTGCTTGGGCCAAGCAATGTAAAAATATTGCGTATTGACGTTGCATTTTGCACAGTTAAGTAACAATAATTTATGTGCAATTACCAAAAATATACATATGATGTACGATAGAGGATAAATGTGTATGTAGGGATAACACAGGTATGTCTGAAATAAATCATAAAACTCACTCTTTAGATAATTCGTCGATCTTTTCAACATATTTGTTAGTTCCAATTATATCTTCGAGATATTCAAGAAAACCTTCATCATGGGGACCTTGAGCCTTTGGTTTCATTAATGATATCTGCTCAACTTCAACCTGATAAAAAGCCAATAATAATGATTTAAAGCACTAGATAAAACTTTTTACTCAAACTACAACAAAACATAACAAACTGCGAACCTGAAGAATCAAAAAATGGTTATTGTCCAAGTCCACTCCTGTCTCTTTCAACTTCTTTGTAACCAGAGTAAAAGTAGTTAAACTATTGTTAATAAAATAATCAGTGTGACACCCCCAAAATAGGTATACATCACCCATCTTGAGTCGCCAAATACATGGTATAAAAATCAAATACAACTTAATAATACAACTATCTTGTAAAATACGACAAAGCATAAACTGAGAGTTCTAAAACGAATATTGTCTTCTAGACAACATTCAACTCAAATGATGTCCTCAATAAAATTATTATCACACTATTTCATAGAATAGTGAGGACTACTAATACTTTCATCTGGACCGTCACTCCGTTCCCCGACTAGTCCCGGCTACGTTCTCATTTCCTGAAGAGGACAATGAAAGCAAAAGGGTGAGCTCAACTAGCCTAGTAAGAAATATTATGACTAAGATAATGCATAATAATTTATCGTTAGCCTTCAACAGTGTTAAACTGATAAAATATAACAAACATCAAGTTTAACTGCAGCGGAACAAGCAATCCATTAGAAGAGTCAAGTAGAGAATAAAATCTACTATCTTCTATGATTTAAAAGGTTTTTTTTATCACTTTTATCGCTGAGACTCAGCTTAATAAATAATTCACATCATCCCTACACTACGGCCAAGGATATTCATTAGTATCACGACCATAAATTATCCATGCACTACGGGTCAAGGATATTCGTGTATTCATCAATGGTCATGATCATGCCAACAACTGTCCACCAATGCACTACGGGCCAATGAGGACTTTTACCACATCATTTGTAATATTACGGTCATGATTATACCGAATAATCCCTGGTTATAATCATACCAAGTCCATCTATGCACTACAGGCCACAGATGACTTTCAATAGAATATAAACATGACACTAATGACAATGATATAAGAATTCAATAAAACAAGTTCAAGGATAAATTTTTAAAGATTTATAATTTAATTTATCCAGAAATCAATAACGTCTAAATTGTCAACATGATACTGCTTTGTGGAGTAAAATTCAAGAATAATATTGTACCAAAAATAATTTGGATCGAAAACGAATCAATTTTTATCATGAATAGTACCCTGGGTGAATAGTACTCGAGTGAATAGTATCCCATGAATAGTACTTCGGGAATAGTAACCCCGTGAATAGTACTCCTGCATGAAAAAGTTAAAACTTATCTAGAATGTTCAGAATAATATTTCCGTGAAAAGATACTGGATGAAGCGCAAATATCAATGATATTCTACTAATTTCATGGAGTATAGAAGCCAAAATTTTAACAAAACGAGTATAGAATTCGAAATCTGAAACGAAATAATATTACTTACATACTACAGAGTATGAAAGAAAATATTATTTCAAGCGAATATTGAACAAAATAACATCCCTTACCATGAAAAGAAGAGTATTCCAATTGGTATAGCGGGGATATTCTTGAAGAAAACTTTCACTGTTTTCTACGCTCAAAGCTTTCTAAAATTCTAAAGAAATACGCTCAAGATTATAGAAGAAGAATTCTCTGATTCTGGTGTGATTTTCAATTCTAACTTAAGCGCCTATTTATAAGAAAATGCTAGAACGCCAAAGGAGACTAAATAATAAAATAATATTATTATTTATACAAAATTTCTACGCATGCTTTGTTGAATTATTGGGCAGCCATTTCTGAAAATTTTTGGCAGCCCACATGTTACAAACAAAAGTGGGTCCACCCAATTTTAATAAAAAATATTTTATTTTTTGAAATTTCAGTAATTCATAATAAATAGCCCTTTTATCAGAAAAATACAAATTTTATGTCAATTCCACACGAAATCGAATTCTCTATAACTTTGTAGCTTTAAGTTTTTCCAAATTCTAAAAAAAATATCCGAAATCCACAAACGGATGATTTTTATCACATTTTAAAATTCATAACAAATCATGCATTAATTTTTAACGGTTCAAAATTTATGGACATATACTCAACATATATATGTATAACATATCAAAAAATCACAATGATCCAACGGTCGGATTAAAATTATAACTCACACAATAGAGCTTTAAGAACACTGTTTCGATTTTTTAATACCTCCATTTCGACAAAATACTGATAAAACACCTCAAAATTAAATCCTTCATTTATAACCACATAAAATAAATATTTTCCTATCCATCATTTATGTCCACATAAAATAAATATTTTTTATCATATAAATCAATAATTAATTATTCACAAATAATATTATAGAATCACAATTATGACAACCAGGTCGTTCTCAGGAAAGAGGGGGCTTTCCGATAATGATTTCTCATTACTTGTGCGCAATTAGGTGACCAAACCTCTCTTTAGACAAAACTTAATTAGACATCGTTAATAATGCTATCTAACAATATTATTCAAATAATATGAATTATTGATTTGATAATGGAGATATTGTATAGTGACAATTATTGAAACAAGAATAATATAAAATATCAACGTAGCAATTATTGAATCAATAAAATAAAATATTGAAAAGTAATTACTGTAACAATTATTAAATAGTGCCTTTATACGTAAGAATCAATAATTTAACAATACTGTGCAATACCGTGTGCTACTGTATAACAACGCGTATTACTATATTTTAACCACCAAGTATTCCAACAGTGCTAACGGTAACGATTACGCCATTATTTATAAAAACTCAAATTTGTCGTTTTCTTTATCCGACAGTTATTCTGTTATGAGGCCCACCAATGGCTGCGCCGTCGTACGAATATTCCCCGACAGAAAGAATATTCCACGACCAAACGAGTATTCGCCGAAAACATGAATATTTTATAACCACTTGCTTATTTTACAAAATTTATAAATATTACTCATAACTATAACATTATATCAAATTTACTCTTTAATACTTAAAAATGATATTTATAGAAAATTCATCTTTATTCATAAAAGTTGAGATTTTATAACCTCCCCTTCTTATGAAATTTTGCCCTCGAAATTAGGATACGTATGTAAGACCCCAAATTTTATGAAATAAAAGTATTCAATTTTCCTATTTAGTAAATGGTTAAATTGATAAAAAAAAAGAGTTAAAGTTAAGGGTGATATATGATTTTTTTTTTTAAAATACGCAAGTGGTTATAAAATATTCATTGTTGTCGGGAAATATTCGTTTAGTCGTGGAATATTCTTTCTGTCGGGAAATATTCGTACGACGGCGCAACCATTTGTGGGCCCCATAACAGAATAACTGTCGGATGAAGAAAATGACAAATTTGAGTTTTTATAAATAACGACGTAGTTACCGTTAACACTGTTGGAATACCTGGTGGTTAAAATACAGTAATACGTGTAGTTGCACAGTAGCACACAGTATTGCACAGTATTTTTTTAATTATTGATTCTTACGTGAGAAGGCACTACTCAATAATTGTTATAGTAATTTCTGTTCAATATTTTATTTTATTGAATCAATAATTGCTGCGTTGATATTTTATATTATTATTTTTTTAATAATTGTCACTGCACAGTATTTTTCATTATCAGATCAATAATTCATATTATTTGAATAATATTATTAGATAACATTATTGGCAATGTCTAGAAAGTTCTGTCAAGGAGAGGTTTGGTTATCTAACTGCGCGCCAGTAAGGAGAAATCCTTATCAGAAAGCCCCATCTTTCTTGGGAACTGCCTGGTTGTCATAATTGTGATTCTATAATATTATTTGCGAATAATTAATTATTGATTTATATGATAAGGAAATATTTATTTGATTTGGATATAAATGATGGATTTATTTATGTGGTTATAAATGAAGGAATTAATGTTGAGGTATTTTATCAGTATTTTGTCGGATTGGAGGTATTAAAAGATCAAATCAGTGTTCTTACAGCTTTATTGTGTGAGTTATAATTTTTAATCTGACTGTTGGATCGTTGTGATTTTTGGATGTGTTATACATATATAAGTTGAGTATATGTTCACAAATTTTGAACCGTTAAAAATGAACGAATGATTTGTTATGAATTTTAAGAGGTGACTGTTTCGGAAATTAGGTTTATAAATGATTTTGGTGAAAAATTTTAGAAATGGGTGGGCTCCACTTTTGATTGTTGGGGAAGATGGCTGATTTTTGGTGGGTGGAATAGTAGCAGGTAAAGCCATCAGGTAGCATGTCAAGTCTGCTTCGGCGTGCTAACATTTTTCTATAAATAGAGGGCTAAGTTAGAATTGAAAAATACACCAGAATTCATAAGTTTTCTCTCTTTTTCTCTCTAGATTATCGAGTGTATTTTGTGAGTATATAGATACTTGGTGAGTTGCTATTCATCAGTGCAAGTTTCTTTCAGCGTCATATCCGATATCCAGTCAGAAGTGCTGCTCTTTTGAGGTAAGGGATAGTAAGAGATATTAAGGGATGCTATATTCTTCATAATGATGTTATTCTTTCAGTATCATTAAACTGAAATATTGGTATAGATTTTATTGTAGAATTTTTACCTTTTTGAGTGTGGATTACTATTCACGTATACGACACTATTCACGTATACGACACTATTCATGTATATGACACTATTTACGTATATGACATTATTTACGTATACGGTAGTATGTACAAATACGGAGTACTATTCACGAGTTACTATTCACGAGTTACTATTCATGGATACTATTCACGACAAAAATTAGTTTCTTTTTTTGACCAAATTATCGTTGATTTATGATTGTTGCTCTTGAAAATAAATGCAGTTATTGATCATATTGTTTTTATTATCATATATAACATTTTTATAACCTTGGTGTTGAATTTCTCTTTCACTTGAGTGTAAAGATGGGTAAATTATTGGTATGATCGTGACTGAGGAATATCTTTGGCCTGTAGTATAAATATGAATTGTTAACTGGTATGATCATGACCATTAAATTTATAATTGAATATCTTTAGCTTAAGTGTAAAGATGAATTGATTAACATGGTTATAATTATTGTTTATATAAATTCTGAAATGATTATATATTTCTTTGAGATATGAATATCTTTGGCCCGTAGTGCAAAGATGAATTATTGATGAATATCTTTGGCTCGTAATGCAAAGATGACTTGTTGTTGAATATCTTTGGTCTGTAGTGCAAAGATGAGTTGTTGATGAATATCTTCGGCTCGTAATGCAAAGATGACCTGTTGTTGAATATCTTTGGCCTGTAGTGCAAAGATGGTTTGTTGATGAATATCTTTGGTCGTAGTGCAAAGATGAAATTGTTAGTATGATTATAAACAGGAACTGTGATTTGGTATAACCATGATTTTTGATGTTTCAGGTAAAGACATGTGATGAAAATTATCTTCGTCCTGGATGCGAAGAGGAATTTAGAATTATAATTATGATTATGAGTTATTCATATAATTGTGGAAAAGAACTGTTGATTAATGTTACAGGGATAAAATATTGTTGGTGGACTTTTAATGTGGAGAAGATAATAGACTTTATGGTTTATTTGACTCTTCTAATGGATTGCTCGTTCCGCTGCAACTATGGTTGAAAATTTTTATCATCTACCATATGTTCTAAATCTCTGATTTATTACTGATGAAGGCTATTGATAATTTAATTATCTTTAGTCATGATATTCTTTACTGGGCTAGTTGTGCTCACCCTTTTGCTTCACAATTCCTTTTCAGTTAATACAAGTGTAGCTGGGTCGAGCAGGGATAACAAGGGATAGAACGGTGGTCTCTAGTTGTGGAGTTCTCCCTAACCAATATAGAAAAATGTGTTGTCTACATCATTTAGCAGTTATATTTGGTGAATCATATAAGGTGAGGTGAACCCAACGTTGGAAGGGTGCTTTGTCACTATCATACAAGATGTCTAATGACATACAACCTCGTGTCATCATAAGACACGGTTGTGCACATCCACTTGCTGAGTATATCTACGAGCACTACCTATATAATCTTGGTGTTTGTTTGAAGTATAATTCACGATTAAAGACAATGAAGATAATGATATGTCAAGAGAAAACTCACCATTGGAAAGAGCATGATAGTAATCTTTTCGTTTTTCTTTGGGGTCTATTAGGTCAACCAAGGATAATTCTGTGGACATATGATATCTATCATAACTTGGAAGCATGGCCTCCCATGTACGAAGGTTTTCTTGAGCACTTCTCAAAGATTTTAATTTCTAAAAGAGTTTTTGACTATACCTTTATGTAAGATGTCATGGTGACATGGTACCCAAGTTGGTGTCAAGAGTCACAGTTGATATATATATTTGTGTCAAAGCTCACAACACATGAGTTGTTGTATTTTGCACGACAATTGTTGTAATAAAGTTGTAGTTATTTTCTGTACCATGTATTTGGCGACTTAGAATGGGTTGGATGGAATGGACCTATTTTGGGGACGTCACAACATACCTGGTATGTCGAAGAGGTAAGGATACCTTGATTTCATTTCAGATTCTAACTCCCAGGTTATTTTCTCAACATCGTGGTTTCTCCACAAAACTTTGACTTGAGGTATAACCTTGGAGCATAGAATATGTTCCTTCTTATCCAGGATTTTAACAAGAACCTCTTCATATGGTAAATCTTCCGCTATTTCGTCCGGTTCTAACTCAATAATGTGATTCGGGTCTTTCACATATTTACATAACATAGATATGTGAAAAATATTATGAACACGAGATATACTTGGCGATAAGGCGAGTCTATAGGCCACAGTTCCTACTCGATCGAGGATTAAAAATGGGCCAATGAATCGAGGATTGAGCTTTTCTCTCTTTCCAAATCTCGTAACTCCTTTCCATGGAGTAACACGTAACAACACATGTTCTCCAATATTAAATTCCACATCCTTTCGATGAAGATTAACATAACTCTTTTGTCGATCTTGTGAGATTTTTATACGTTGTTGGATCGTTTGAATCTTTTCCATAGTCATACATGCCAACTCCGGTCCCAACAATGTTGCTTCACCCACCTCATCCCAGCATACTAGAGAACGACACTTTCTTCCATACAACGCCTAGAATGGAGACATACCAATACTTGCTTGATAACTGTTGTTGTAGGAAAACCCCACCAATGGTAAGAACTTGTCCCAACTTTCCTTGAAGTCAAGGACACATAGTCTTAATAGATCTTCAAGAGTTTGAATAGTCCTCTCTGACTGCCCGTCCGTTTAAGGATGATAAGCCGAACTAAATCGTAAATTCGTGCCCATAGCTTTTTACAAACTAACCCAAAATCTTAAAGTGAATCTTGGGTCTCGATCAGAAACTATGGATACTGGCATACCATACAATCTTACAATCTCATTAATGTACATACGAGCAAGACGTTTAAGTGTATAAGTTTCTCGTATAGGTAAGAAATGAGCTGACTTGGTTAATCTATCAACAATGACCCAAATCGCATCTATGCCTTGAGAAACCTTGGAAAGACAGGTAACGAAATCCATGGTAATGTGCTCCCACTTCCATTCTGGAATTTCAAGTGGTTGTAATAGACCTTTTGGTACTTAATGCTCCACCTTGACTCGTTGACAAGTTAGACACCTTGAGATAAACTCTGCGATCTCTCTCTTCATATTTCTCCACCAAAATGTATGTCGAAGATCATAATACATTTTGGTACTCCTAGGATGGATTGCAAACGGTGTGTTGTGCACCTCCATCATGATTTTATACTTTAAATCAGGGTCGTTAGGAACACAAAGTCTGGAGTTGACTCGAAGTATTCCTTCTTCATCGATTCTTTCTTCCGGCATAGCACCTTCTTGCACTTTCTTCCTCATACGCATCAGCTCCAGGTCTGTAGCTTGAGTAGCTTTAACTTTATCGATTAAAGTCGGTTCTACTCATATATTCGCTATCATCACATGGGTCCTGGAGTCTTTAACTCTATCTCCATCCTTTGTAAGTCATATAAAATGGGCCTTTGCGTTGACAATATCGCACTCGTACCTGCATATGATCTTCTACTCAATGCATCAGCTACTACATTCGCTTTACCAGGATGGTATTGGATGGTATGATCATAATCTTTCAACAGTTCAAGCCAACGTCATTGTCGCATGTTGAGTTCCTTTTGAGTGGAGAAATATTTGAGGCTTTTATGATCCGTAGAGATCTCCACTTTCTCCCCATACAAGTAATGCCTCCAAATTTTAAGTGCGAAGACAACAGCTGCCAATTCTAGATCATGACTAGGATAATTCCTCTCATATTCTTTGAGTTGGCAAGAGGCATAGGCTATGACTTTCTCATGTTACATGAGAACACATCCTAACCCTTTGTCTGAAGCATCACTGTAGATGACAAATCCCTCCGAGCCAGATGGTATTGTCAGAACAGGTGCTGAAATGAGTCTCCTCTTGAGTTCTTGAAAACTCTTCTCACATTCCACGCTCCAACCGAATTTTGTATCTTTCTAAGTCAGCTGAGTTAATGGAGTAGCGATTCAAGAAAACCCTTCTACGAATCTCCTAAAATAACCAGCTAAGCCGAGAAAGCTACGTACTTCGATCACTGATTTAGGTTGCTCCCAACTTTGAATAGCTTTAATCTTTGTCAGGTCAACAGATATTCTATGACTTGATACTACGTGTCCAAGGAATGCTACTTCCTCAAGTCAAAACTCGCATTTCTTCAACTTGGCTTAAAGCTTATTTTCACGAAGCTTTTGGAGTATCAGCCTCAAGTGTTGCTCATGATCTTCACGGCTTTTGGAATATATGAGGATGTCATCAATAAAGACGACTACAAAGTGATCCAAATATTCCTTGAATACTCGTTTCATCATATCCATGAAGGCGGTAGGAGTATTAGTCAATCCAAAAGATATGACTAAGAATTCATAATTCCCGTACCGAGTTCTAAAAGCCGTCTTTGGAATGTCATTGGTTCTAATCTTTAATTGATTAAATCCGGAACGAAGATCGATCTTTGAAAAGAATTTGGCGCCTTGCAACTGGTCAAACAGGTCATCAATACGTGGCAATGGGTACCTATTCTTGATGGTGACATGATTCAACTCCCGATAATCAATATAAAGTCGCATACTCCCATATTTCTTCTTCACAAATAGAACATGAGCACCCCAATGAGACGTACTAGGACGAATGAAATCGATGTCTAACAATTCCTGTAATTGGGTCTTTAACTCCTGAAGTTCAATAGGAGCCATTCGATATGGGGCTTTGGAAATGGGTTTTATACCAAGTTTAAGGTCGATACAAAATTCAATTTCTCGCTCTGGGGGTAGGCCAGGAAGTTCTTCAGGGAATATGTCAGGAAATTTATTAACAATAGAAATATCATTCAAAACTGACGTATTTTTGTTTAAATCCGTGACATGAGCTAAGAAAGCTTGACATCCGTTTTTCAATAAACGAATAGCTTTATGGCTTAAGATGACAGTGATTGATTTTAATGGTTTGGTTGCTTGAATTCACATAATAGGTTGGTTAGGAATATGATAGCTAACAACCTTACGAAAATAATTAATTTTTGCATAATGAGTAGTTAACCAATCAATCTCTAGAATTACATCAAATGCAAGTATTTTCAATGAAATAAGATCGACAGGTAATGTAAGGGTACCGATTTGAACCAAACAAGACTTATAAACAGTGAATGTAATGAAGGTTTCTCCCAATGGAGTTTCAACAGATAAGTCAAAGTCTAATTTCTTCGGAGTCAAATTTAAACGTTGAGTGCAAGTAGGAGAAATAAAAAAATGGGTAGAACCGGTATCAAATAAGGTACAGACTTCGCTAGAGTTTATGATAAGCTTACCCGTGATGACCTCGTTCGGGTTCCTTGCTTTCTGGGAGGTCACGACAAACGCTCTCCCTTGAACTACCGGCTTTGACTTTTCTAGGACGGCCTTTGATGCCTTCATCCCAGCTGGACTTGTCTTCGGTGTACGACAAAATTGGGCTAAGTGACCCTCTCTTCCACAATTATAACACGCTTTGGGCTGCATCGTGCAGTTTGGACTGATGTGTCCTTCCCCTCCGCATTTGAAGCATATGATAGGTGGTCGTTCTTATTCCTTAACAACGGGTGCGGGTGCTGACGTCTTTCCATCATTGTTGAATCTCCTCTTCTTGAAATGTCCACTCTTATTATTTTGGCCATGATTACCACCGAAGTGGTTACCATTTCTGGCATGTTGATTCCCTTCACTTTTGTTGTCACCGCTTCGATGACTACTACCACTGGTATTATCATTTTGCCGGCTGCTCTCTCTTGGTTGGGTTGACTCATTATCACGTTCCAATAACTAAGCCCTATTCACAACATCTGAATACAAGCAAAGTTTGTGAGAGATAAGGTATTGACGAATCTCGGGGTTCAAACCTCTTAGAAACATCCGCGTCATTCTCTCCTCATTATTAACTAAGTGGGATGCAAACCGGGATAACTCAGCAAACTTGGCTTCGTATTGTGATACGGTCATGTTGTTTTGCTCCAGTTTAATGAACTCTACCTCTTTCATATGACGAATACTTTTGGAAAAGTACTTGTCGTTGAATAGTTCTTGGAACTTCTCCCAAGACATCATCAGCGCGGCAGGTTGAGTACGCTTTACAGATTCCCACTAGTAATCTGCTTCTGCCCGCAACATGAAGGTGGCAAAGGGAACCTTTTGCTCCTCGGAGCATCCCAAGACATCAAATATCTTGTTGATCTGCTTTATCCACGTCTCCGCCTTAAGTGGTTTTGGCTCTCCAAAAAACTCCGGTGGTCCCAGCTCCTTGAACTGTTTAGCAGTGACCGTCCAAGAGTTGCCAGTGTTTCCACCTGTATTTTGGACATGAGTCTCTCTTGCCTAATGTTGCAAGAATTGTAGAAATCCCAGAACATTCCATCGTTCATCATTTGGTCAGTGTTGTTGTTTGCATGAGGATTGTTGCCTTCCTGATGCACATTATCCTGATTGTTGATCTGTGGACACTCAACGGTCTCCTGTGCTCCATTGCTATTCTCAACATTTTTAGATGTCATTTTCAAATACTGCCACAAAACAAGGGTTAATTGACATGTCATATATTATCCCTATAATCTGACCGGCCAATTAAATACCAAATAAACTTAGGTAGGTCATACTAGCAAAGGAATTCCCCGTCTCTCCCCTCCTAGTTCTTGTCTCACATCTCAGCAAGGGATCATATCCCTAAGCTTTGATACGAACTGTGACGCCCCCAAAATAGGTATACATCACCCATCTTGAGTCGCCAAATACATGGAACAAAAATCAAATACAACTTAATAATACAACTGTCGTGTAAAATATGACAAAGCATAAATTGAGAGTTTTAAAATAAATATTGTCTTCTAGACAGTATTCAACTCAAATGGTGTCCTACATACAATTATTATCACACTATTTCATAGAATAGTGAGGACTACTAATGCTATCATTTGGACCGTCACTCCGTTCCCCGATTAGTCCCGACTACATTCTCATTTCTTGAAGAGGACAATGAAAGTACAAGGGTGAGCGCAACTAGCACAGTAAGAAATATTATGACTAAGATAATGCAGAATAATTTATCGTTAGCCTTCAACAGTGTTAAATTGATAAAATATAACAAACATCAAGTTTAACTGCAGCGGAACAAGCAATCTATTAGAAGAGTCAAGTAGAGAATAAAATCTACTATCTTCTATGATTTAAAAGGTTTTTCATCACTTTTATCGCTAAGACTCAGCTTAATAAATAATTCACATCATCCATACACTACGACCAATGATATTCATTAGTATCACAACCACAAATTATCCATGCACTATGGGCCAAGGATATTCGTGTATTCATCAATGATCATGATCATGCCAACAACTGTCCACCAATGCACTACGGGCCAATAATGACTTTTACCACATCATTTGTAATATTACGGTCATGATTATACCGAATAATCTCTGGTCATAATCATACCAAGTCCATCTATACACTACATGCCACAGATGGCTTTCAACAGAATATAAACATGAGGATGATGACAATGATATAAGAATTCAATAAAACAAGTTCAAGGATAAATTTTTAAAGATTTATAATTTAATTTATCCAGAAATCAATAACATCCAAATTGTCAACATGATACTGCTTTATGGAGTAAAATTCAAGAATAATATTGTACCAAAAATAATTTGGACTGAAAACGAATCAATTTTTATCAAGAATTGTACCCCAGATGAATAGTACTCGAGTGGATAGTACTCAGTGAATAGTACTTCGGGAATAGTAACCCCGTGAATAGTACTCCGGCATGAAAAAGTTAAAACTTATCAAGAATGCTCAGAATAATATTTTCATGAAAAGATATTAGATGAAGCGCAAATATCAAAGATATTCTACTAATTTCATGGAGTATAGAAGCCAAAATTTTAACAAAACGAGTATAGAATTCGAAATCTGAAACGAAATAATATTACTTACATACTACAGAGTGTGGAATAAAATATTATTTCAAGCGAATATTGAACAAAATAACATCCCTTACCTTGAAAAGAAGAGTATTCCAACTGGTATAGCGGGGATATTCTTGAAAAAAACTTTCACTGTTTTTTACGCTCAAAGTTTTTTAAAACTCTAAAGAAATATGCTCAAGATTATAGAAGAAGAATTCTCTGATTTTGGCGTGATTTTCAATTCTAACTTAAGCGCCTATTTATAGAAAAATGCTAAAACGCCAAATGAGACTAAATAATAAAATAATATTATTATTTATACAAAATTTCTACGCATGCTTTGTTGAATTGTTAGGCAGCCATTTTTGAAATTTTTTGGCAGCCCACATGTTAAAAACAAAAGTGGGTCCCACCCAATTTTAATAAAAATCATTTTATTTTTTGTAACATCAGTAATTCATAATAAATAGCCCTTTTATCAGAAAAATACGAATTTTATGTCCATTCCACACGAAATCGAATTCTCTACAACTTTTTAGCTATAAGTTTTTCCAAATTCCAAACAAAAAATATCTGAAATCTACAAACGGATGATTTTTAACACCTTTTAAAATTCATAACAAATCATGCGTTAATTTTTAACGGTTCAAAATTTGTGGACATATACTCAACTTATATATGTATACCATATCAAAAAATTACAATGATCCGACGGTCGGATTAAAATTATAACTAACGCAATAGAGCTTTAAGAACACTGTTTTGATTTTTTAATACCTCAATTCCGATAAAATACTGATAAAACACCTCAAAATTAAATCCTTTATTTATAACCACATAAAATAAATATTTTCCTATCCATCATTTATGTCCACATAAAATAAATATTTCCTTATCATATAGGTCAATAATTAATTATTCACAAATAATATTACAGAATCACAATTATGACAACCATGTCGTTCTCAGGAAAGAGGGGGCTTTCTGATAAGGATTTCTTCTTACTGGCGCGCAATTAGATGACCAAACTTCTCTTTAGAAAAAACTTCCTTAGATATTGTCAATAATGCTATCTAACAATATTATTCAAATAATATGAATTATTGATCTGATAATGGAGATACTGTGCAGTGACAATTATTTAAACAACAATAATATAAAATATCAACGTAGCAATTATTGAATCAATATAATAAAATATTGAACAGTAATTACTGTAACAATTATTAAGTAGTGCCTTCTTACGTAAGAATTAATAATTTAACAATACTGTGCAATACCGTGTGCTACCGTGCAACAACGCGTATTACTGTATTTTAACAACCATGTATTCCAACAGTGCTAACGGTAACGATTACGTCATTATTTATAAAAACTCAAATTTGTCATTTTCTTCATCCGACAGTTATTCTGTTATGGGGCCCAAAAATGGTTGCGCCGTCGTAGGAATATTTCCCGATAGAAAGAATATTCCACGACCAAACGAATATTCCCCGACAACATGAATATTTTATAACCACTTGTTTATTTTGCAAAATTTATAAATATTTCCCATAACTATAACATTATATCAAATTTACTCCTTAATACTCAAAAAGAATATTTATAGAAAATTTATCTTTATTTATAAAAGTTAGGATCTTACAGTTAGAGCTATTACTTCGATATGCCTTACGTGTTATACTAAATTCACTCCCTGGAACAACTTCATAGGTCTCGTCCTCGTATAAGCAAAAGAAATGAAACTTCTTTACACACCATATAATGAGGGGAATGAAGGCCTTAAACCAAAAAATAACAATAAAAATTACCAAATCAATGATCTCTTGAAAGTATACAGTGACACTAGCACACTCCAGATTCTGGTGGTTTGTAGAATTGTGAATCAGGTCTGACACTTTGTTAAGACGCATCTGCACATAAATTTGTTTAAATTTATGGTGTGACATTTAGAAAACCAAAAGCAATCAATTTATTTCATTTCTTAGCTATAAAAACACCAGAAAATGCAAAGATGACAAAATAAAGAGTGAAAAGTAACCAGATTGTAGTAATTTTCTAACCTATTTGGCTCTCTTTCCAAAGAGAAAAGCATAGCATCAATCATATTGCTTTTCCCGCTACCAATTGGTCCAACCACTGCCGAAAAGCTCTGTTCGCCACTTCAATGAAACCAATAGAAATATAAACCAACATCAAATTTCTAAATTAAGGTAGACAGATACATACACGTCTACACAGATATAAACCCTAACCTTGTGGAAAGGACCGACAATTTGTTTACCAGCGTAGGATTTAAAGTTTTCCATTTTCATTTTACTGATAAACAGCCTGGGAGCTCTAGATCTCCCTCCTCGAGTTGAGTCCGAGTCGGTTGGCATGAACTCGTTGGTCATCGATTCCATCTCAATGCCCATTTCACATTCCTGATTGTTTCAAAAAATAAGGTTTCAATCGGTTTTGCTACAAGAGAACAAAATTTAGGCCAAGCAATATAAATTCAAGATCTATCTCGAGTTTCAGACCAAACAACCAGCTTAGCAATCATGGGATCATAATGCATGCTCATAGTATCTCCTTGTTCAACTCTGGTCTCAACTCTAACTGCAAAATGGCAGACTCAAGATTAGAAAGACAAGCTATATACATATAAAAAATTAAGCAAGTGGTATGATTAATTAAAGTATTAAACAAGTTAAGTTAATATGTGAATCACTTTTTAGCTAATTTTTTTAAAAAAGTTGAAGTCTATAAATATGTATTTTCTAAATTTCAAAGAATTAGTTATGTGAACGCTTTGAGCTTCTGACCCTACTTTAGTATATAAGATGCAAACCAAAAACTATAGTTGATGCCTATATTAAAGAATCTAGGTACGATATCCATAGTTCAACTTTCTTTTCTCTTTAATTTTCTGCACACCTTTATTAGACTGCAATCAGAGCTGACCTAATAACCTTTTTACTTACTCAAAATTTCCTATTAGAAAGTCCATTTGACGAAAAAGACATAAATGATTGAGCTGCATGACATAGGAAATTTAAAACTTAAATTGCTAGTGGCATTAAAGCCTGTAGAGTGAAAATAACACTAATTAAAGTACCCATCAAAGACATAAAGATTCATAAATACATAGTCTTTAGCTAATTCAACCATATCAAAGAAGATTAAAAATAACATTTCACACCAAAAACACACCCACCCAGCCACGACAAAAAAAGAAAAAGGAAATCTTCTGGCTACCTATCATGATACAACACACCTGTTGATGAGATAGGAACAGGATGAAAATGGTGAAGAACTCCAGCGGCTGGAAGAAATCCTTTTGGAACATTTTCAGCATATATTCGGGCTTCAAAAGCATGACCTGTCATCAACTTAAAAAGTTACTAGTATGTTGGAACTCCTTTTAAACTAACGACATGTCAAAAGTAGTGTTAATTTGATTCGAAGTGTATACATATGCCATTTTCAACGAATAACTGAAATTCTTTCAAAGGAAAATGTCAGACATATGGAAGATTTTAAGTACACATATGCCATTTTATATGGGGGGGGGGTATGCATAAAAGTATAAGCATACACAGGCTTCAACATATAAGAGTGCATGCACAAAAACGTGGAAGACATGGTGTTTAAGTTGCATAATGGCACCAAGTATTGTCTATCAATCTATATGTATAGGATACAACTTACTACTATTTGCAGCCACTATTACAGAATGCCTACCCTGGCTTTTAATGAGTCCAATTGCAGTAAGCAGAAACATAAGAACAAGAAGAAGACAAAGCTAAGAAAATGAACCTGATAAGGGCACTTGAGATTGGCTCATGGGAAGAGGTTCTCCATTTGCAATACGAATTTGCCACTCTACAAGATCTTGACCAACAATCATCTCTGTAACAGGATGCTCAACCTTCAACAGAGTATATTTGGTCCTAATTAATTAAAGTTGAAATTACTTATCAATAAAGAAAAACTATTGAACTTGTATAAAATAAAGAGAGAACATGATTGATTCTTGCACCTGAAGACGGTTGTTCATCTCCATAAAATAAAATTTTCCTGAGAGAGTATCAACAATAAATTCAACAGTGCCCGCATTGTGATAACCAACTGCCTTTTGAAATAAGACAAGAACTGCCACATTAGGTACAGAGCTGAAACAGTAGTTATTGAAAGAAATCATCAAAAATGTGAAGACAATTATGTCAACAAGAAGATATCAGCAGTAAATATAAAAAGAAACCATAAGTAAAAGATAATATAAAGAAAACCATGTACATATCTCTATCAGCAAATATGAATCAGAGACTGGTCGTACAACTTCAATAGCTTAACCAACAGAAAAGTTGTAACAAATGGTAGCATATATGCCATGTAGCTTGGAAAAAATAGCCAGACAAAGTTCTAGGAAAATTATAATGGTGATGTTTCCTGGGCCATTAGACGTTAGTCTTCAATTTCTGTTGTGTGTCTAGTTAAAATATAAAATTATATTTAGCACAGGATATCAAGAATTAAAAGATAAAAACAAACTGCATACTGAATATGTCGAAGTAAGAGAAACTGATTATGATTTGATGCACTGCTCATTCAGGTCTAACACTGCATCAAAAGGTTAATCGTGTACAAATATTTACAAATAGCAAGTCCCTTGATTAAGAATAGCAGTCGAAGTGAATTCAATTGAGATATAGATGTTCGTTGGGGAAAGTACAGAAGCAACATGCATTAGAAATTATTGCGTGAGATTAGCATCACCCAATTTTGAGCCAATGCAATAAAGATTCACCAAAGGAATTGACTATATATAGCGTGAGAATGAATTGACAAGGGGTAGATTTTTAATATTTCTCTTCTTCCTCTTTTAATGGAAGCATCTAAACATATTCATTATGCCGACCTTTTAGCCAATGGACCTTTTAGCCACGTGTGAATTGCCATTTCAACGCCCAGCTCTTCTGCTATAGCTACCATAGCAATTCCAAGTACTGCTGGTCCCTGGTAGGTTTCACCCTTTTCAAAATTAATATTTGCAGGAAATCATATTATAGAATTTATATAGGGATCAATGCTAGTGTGCCCAAATTGAACATAAAATTTTCAAAAGCCAAATTAAGGCATCCACTTTTCCAAACTCAACACATTTTCACTCAATTAACCAACCAAAAATGAAATTTAAAATAATAATAATAGGAAAGAGTGTAAATATACCTGAGCAGCAACAAGGCCACTAATATGAGCCATATCACAAAGCAAGAGTGCCCCACATTTATCTGTAACCTCCCTAAACCTCTTATAATCCCAATCCCTAGGATACAAACTTCCACCACAAATAATCATCTTAGGCCTAAAATCCAATGTCTTCTCTTCCAACTTATCATAATCAATATTCCCAGTTGAGAAATTAACTTTATATGACAAACTCTCAAAATAAATCGAAGTCGCCGAAATCTTCTTCCCATTGGAAGTATAATACCCGTGAGTTAAATGCCCACCAGACAACAATCGAGCCCCATAATCTGGTCATGTGGGTTGAGCACGGCGGTGTAGGCGGCAAAATTAGCGGGGCTACCGGAGTAAGGCTGAACATTGACACCCCATTTAGTTGGGTTGATATGGAAGGCTTGGAGGGCGCGGGAACGACAGAGGTTTTTGATCAAGTCAATAAATTCGTTGCCGCCGTAGGAACGGTTGCCGGGCATTCCCTCGGAGTATTTGTTGGTTTAGGGGCTATCGAGGGCCTCTATGACGACGAAGGAGGTGAAGTTTTCCAACGCAATGAGCTCGATTCCTTTGCATTGGCGGTGTTTTTCCTTTTCGATGAGATCGTGAATTTTGGGATCCATTGTTAAGAGGGGGGGTGTTGGCCCATGTATTGACGAGATCCATGGCAGACTGAATAGAGAGAGAGAGAGAGAGATCGATAACTAGGGTTTTGGTTTTGTGAGCTAAAAAAGTAGAGAAAGACATATAGCCGCTCCGTGTTTTAATTTTAAGTCGCGGTTTTTTTCTCCATGTTTTTTATGCGACGCCCCCAAATCCGGGTCCCAAGAATCTCAGACTTGGTATGTTACGGTACTTCATCATCATACATATTCTATCATCTAACGCTGAACAAATAAACATATATTGTTTATTTTACATAATTCTATAACATTTTCCCAAGTTTATTAACATTAATTGAATACATACCTTTAAAATTACAAAGGTTTACAATAAGATAACTAAATAGTTATTCTTATAACAATCTATTACTACATTTTGCTTTTGTCTCTGTCCTTCTTCAAGCCTTCACCTTTATCTGAAATTTATTATCTTGATATATCAAGGGTGAGCAACTACTTTGCCCAGCAAGTTTAAATTCAATAAAGATATATCATGATTGAAAGAATAATAAGCTTTCAAGTTTTTAATAATTTAATAATTGTGAAGGAACATGAATAAAGATGTCAATAATTGAATGACTGAATCAATAACGTTTAGAGTTAACAAGGGTTAGAAATAACTTTATCTGAACCTTCGGGTAATGAAGTTGATCAGCCTTTCATACCTGATGAACATATGCAACATGCACTAAGTGTGAATCAATAATCAGTTTAGACGTGAATAATCATCAATAATCATTCACTAACATGCTTTGAAATATAACTCGAGTTTGAGTTAAGGAAACTTGCCTGAATAGTCGATTACCGCTACGCAAATTAATTTATTCTCTTTATTGAAAAGACCTATCAAGTATAAGATTGATCTTTTAATTAGCATATCATACCTTATTTCATAATACTATCTAACACTTAATCACATAGTCAAATATTAGATAATCTTAACACCATATTCATTTACTTACTTATAATCTCATCATCCTATATTAACTTGTCTAACCTTCACTCACAAAGTTAAGTATTAGGCATTACACGTTAGTCTTAGTATTATCATTATACTTTGATAATCTTTTCACCACTTATAACTTATACTTATAAGTTTTCCCTTTATATGTTATCTTAGTAACCTAGATAACTTTTTAGTAAACTGAAATATCATTTCAGTAAACCAGATTACATTTCAGCATCTTGAAATTACTATTTCAGCAGACCACAATTTATTTCAGCAGACTGAAACCATTTCAACAATCCAAAATCTAATTCAGCACCCTGCATTCTCATTTTAGTCTATTACAAGCATAACATAGTTCATTGAATACCAAATTCAACAATTATATTGAAATCTCTTATTTTAATCTCCCGTCGAATATTATTAATTAGGTAATAATATTTTACGTTAAGGTTATTAACCTTTTAATAACATTCCAGTCAAATACTACTAATATTATCTTAATCCAATATTATTAGCTATATAACAATGATTTAAGTCATTAATCACATTAATAAACAATTTAGTTCAATTGTTTTTCTTTCCTTAATTAACTCATTAAACATTCTAAAATACCATAAACATCACAACACTTCACACCCGACCCAAAACTTCATCAAAAATCTGCATAAGCCATGCTCAAGAGTCTCAAGTCATAAAATCGTATTTTTCATACTTTTGGAAATCATATATTTAATTAAATCCATTTATCCATTTATCATCATTTAGATGAAAAATACCAAATCAGTCCCAAAAATATTTCTTTTCAAAGATTTGACAGAATATAGTTCCATATTGAACATATATTTTTCCCGAAATTTGGGATTACAACATCTGAATAATAAATACAATCCCAGGTCATACCAACCTTAAACATCTATGCGGAAACATAAACAAATAATAAGTCTTAAACAACATCAAGTCTAAATATCATTACATAACCATATAATAACCAGTCTTCATTACTTGCTAATCTTGCCCTTGCCTTTACTAGTGGAAGGCTCGTCTGATCTTTCGTTCTTAACTGCAATGTTATTATTACGCAAGAGTGAGCACGATTGCCCACAAGTATAACAATATAACAAAGAAATAATAACATGCGAATAAATCAAAGGCTTCTGAAACATGAAAAACTCAGCTTTTGAATCAAGAATGAATAACAAGAAACAAAAGAACTTCTGAGGGTCATAAGACCTTGAACTATGTCCTAGGTTATCAAGGGTTATACTTGAAACTTTTAACAGTCATAAGACTATGGACCTTTGTTCTCGTACTTAGGGGTATCAGCCCTTAGTACCATAATGTGCACAATATCTTAACGCTAACGCATAAGTACTTTATTAAATGCCCAAATTGCCCATTTTTAATTTGGGTTTCAAAATTTATTTCTTTTGGGCTTTCAATTAATCCTTTGAGCTATTTAATATTTGCATAGTTCAATCCTTTCCATCTTATCCCACCCTAAATATTTAATTAGGGTATCCATTCCAAATATTTAGAATTTAAATCATCACTCTTGTACATTAAATTTTATAACCGAATTAAACTTATTTCAATTAAGTTATAAAATTAATAACTCGAGATAAAAATAATATATCTCTTAAATTAATATAATATCTAATATTATTATTCTCACACATGCTACTTAATAATTGGGCTCACTTGGCCTTAACCTTCCATCCATATTTGTTTTATATTAAGCATATTAATGACTAAATTATCCCTCCCAAAAGTGGGCTTAGATTGGGCCCTTAATTAATTTCATTGAGCTAACAAATTTACTTGTTTTACTTACTAACAAAAACTAACTTGGGCTTTCAACCCTAATTAAATTGGGCCTTTATAATACTTGTCCCACACATAATATATTGAACTAAATTAAATAATTTAATCACCCTTAGTCACTTTATCTATAAGTCCCATGCTTAATTAATTAATTGGGCTCGTTTAAATAATATAACTTCATTAGTCCATTAAATTTTAATTCACTTGAACTCTAAATAAATTATTGGGCTATGATATTATTATAGTCCAATATTTTTAATTCTATCTTACCATAATCATTTAATTAAGGTTTTTATTTCTCACACTTGAAAATAAATTCCTTACTTATGCCTTTTTAATTTCATAACCCAATTAGACTTGGTTATAAAATTAATTATTTGAGATATATAAAATAAATCTCTTAATGTTAGTATATATATTTATATACTAATATTCTCCCATATTATAACCTCTTAGGTTATTTAATTATTACACCTAATATATATATATTAGGTTACATAACATAATTTTTAATTTACTTTTATATACAAAATAAATGTATTCACATTATATAATGTATATTTATTTAATCATACACATAATTCATATAATCACAACATATTTCACTTCTCACACTAATTTTGACTTTTCTCCATAAAAAATCAACTGTTGACTTTGACCAACAAGTCAACCCTTACACATTTTGTGTCTACTGTCCATTTTGACTAAACTTGACGTTCCGAACGCAACCGAGCAGTCCGTGCTTCAAAATTCTTTCTCTAACTTAAATTTTGAGTTTTAAATTACTCCCTTCTTATTGCTAATCGTATTAACTAACGACTTTATACTTATTTAAATTCCTATTTGTCAGTCAAGGCCAACGTTCAAGCTATGTTAATCACTAATATATTTTTATCTTGATCCTTATATCATTAAATTAATTCATCATTCCTCTTGCTAAAATATATATAGCACCTTACTAAATATATATATTTCTAGACGTATACTCATCTTCGTTTAACCTCACAACATCTCTTCATGTGAAATCTTATCTCCTTAATAAAATTTCTATATGTACTTATATAATATTTCTTAGACTACTCAGTTCACATCGAATTTACAGGTATCGTAATACCTTATTCTTGATATTCCTTCAATTGCATATTAATTCATTTCTATGGTATTGGAATTTTGTAACCCATATTTTCTCTATTCACATTCGAATAGCAAACCATATAGGTTTACTTGAGAATTTTAAATAAATCCTCAAATTCTCATCTAGGTTTTATTCTTTAACCTTTATTCTAATCATTCAAGATTTTATAAATTTTCGGGTTATCACATTTTACATAGATAACGTTTTTTTAAAAAACGTTATCTATTTAAAATCAAAAATTGTCCTTATAAATAGATAACGTTTTTTTATATGTATCTACAATGTTTTGTTAAAAAACGTTGTGAAAAAAATACTACAACGTTTTTTTATAAAAACGTCATTTTTTAAGTGTTGTCTTTTTATGGTTTTATACTAGTGTCTTTTCTATAATATGCCCCAGTGGTTTGTTTGATGACTAACTCAGAATCCCTAAAGACAGCTAAATGTGTGAAACCCATTAATCAGGCCAAATTCAATCCAATTATACAACCTTCATACTCGGTTGTGTTGTTGGTGTTTACAAATTATAATTTCGTGGCCATGGGATATTGTTCTCCCGTAATGGATACAAGAACTGCTCCTACTCCTGCACCTTCCATATTTATAGCTTCGTTGAATTACATTTTCCAGAATTAACATGTATTTTCTCGATGGCTCTTCTGAATTGTCATTATCCCATCATCAGGAAAGTAAGTTTCTAAGAGTTTAAAGTCCCCAGATGGTGCTTCGGCTAATTTGTGACGACCCGAAAATTTGAATTCTCCAGAATTTAAGTTTAAAGAATTAGTTATTAATAAAATAAATTTTTATTAATACTATTATGTGCTATGTGTTTATAAATCGATCTATAACCTAGGATGACTGGAATACGAGAGGATTCTGGCTGTGAGCTAGACTGAACGAGTAAGAATTTTTAAGACAAAAAATTTTTTTTTCCGAGAACAAAAATATTTCTGGGGAAATAGACGAAATAGACACTATTCACCTGACGAAACCCTAAGGGTTAGGGTTTGAATAACCTAAGCCTTTTCGAGAGTTCAGTATGTCGAAATGACATTCCGTTGAAAGATTTGACGATATTATATCGTGAAAAGTTAAGTAAGCCGATAAAAGTTTTTCTCAAAAAACGTGCAAAAATCGGACGAAATAAAAACGACGAAAAGTACTGCTATGTACTTTTCACTCGTTTAACTACATTAGGGGAAAGCGTGAAGGAAAACGCTTAACACCAAAAAGTGTTTTTTAGTTTTTCAAAAATTCGAAGAATACGTAAAAGTTAATCGGTAAAAGAAAGACGAAATATCCAAAAATATTTGAATTCCGAGAATCGCAGTTTCGTGAATAGTAAGGAGGTGTATTGAGGAGGTGAAAATAGTATGGAGGTGTGAATAGTAAGGAGGTTGGGGCAAAATGACCAAAACGCCCCTAGCCTTGGTTTTCTATAAATAGGAAGCTTAATTGATTTATTTGGGATTTTGAAAATCCTACAACTTGAGAGAGAGAGAGAGAGAGAGAGAGAGGGTTCGGATGAGAGGAAGAAGAGGAAAGGAAAAGGAAAAGTTGGCTGTGAGCAAACTTTGTCCGACGAAAGGAGATTAAAGAAGGAAGGTAATCTGAAACCTAACTTTTATATAGTTTTCTTTAAGTTTCTATGTTTAAAAATATAACTTAATGAGAATAAGAAGTAAATAATGTTAGAAATAATTTCATATGGTTGAAATCATTCAGAAAAGAAGAAATAAGAATTTGAAGTTTAGTTTGTAAATTTTTTAAGGAAGTATAAGATTCGTAATGAATTAGAACGATCTGAGTCGATTATATGAATGAGTAGGTAAAATAAGTAAAGAATGGTGTTCTATAACATCAAATTCCAAAAAAAAGTGAAATCGTAATCAAAATATCGATTAAAAATGAAGAACGAACGAAGAACATGAAGAACACGCGAAGAACACGAAGAACGTTGTTGATGGACAAATTTAAAACCATCGTAGTGTAATTGTTGTTGATGGACAAGTTTAAAACCATCACGTATAAGTTAGTTGCTTATTGCTTGGTTAGGAACGGTAGAAATATTCATGAAGAACGGATTAAACTTAGCTATAACGAAGCTATGGCGAAAATTTCGTAAAAGATGAACAAGAATTAAAAAGTTAGTAAATGAACCCGAGCGTGTAGAGTTTCATAAGAATGTAAGAGAACGCAAAAAACATGAGTCGTGGACTCAAGAACGAATGAGTTTCGAGTTCGGATGATCGAATTACGGACGAACGAACGAAGAGCGTTAAAAATGTAAAACGAACGAAGAGTGAAGATCAAGCCAATCGAATGGCATGTTAACAGATTTAGAACAAGGTTCTGTTCAAGGGGTATTGAGGTACATAAGATAAGGAAGAGAATGGCTTTGGAACAACCTCATTCCAAGTTATAACGAATAAGTTACGAAATTTCGAAGTAAGCGATTCAAGCTTGTAAAAGACTTAGAAATTTTTCTAGGTTTCTTACTCGGCGCCGTAATGCCAACTGAGCCTTGGGAGGCGATGCCGCAGTGCCAGCCCGGGATGCCATGCACTGTTAACTAGCACCACAGCGTGAGAGTTAGTGAAGGACTCGGCGCCGCAGCGCCAGGCCACGGAGGTAGTTATTGAAGACTCGCGCCACAGCGCGAGAGGAAGAAAGGGAATCAGCGCCGCAGTGCCGGTGCAGGGAAAGGCCTAGTAATGAGCTTTTAAGTGCTCAATTAATGGGGGATGTACAAGAAAGAATTATGAACATATAGTTCACCTAAAATAACACTTAAGCAAGTGAGTTAAACCTTTAGTAAAGGTTGAACGGAAAGATTAAACGAGATTAAAAGACAAAGAATGTAAACGCGGGTTACGGAATCGATGTCCGGGGACCGTAGTCACGATAAACGAACGTGGAGGATTGCTATGATTGTGATTCCTTAGACGTTGGGTGACAAGGGTAATTAATAACATTTCGATCTTATGTTGTGGTAATGAGAGATAAGTGCAAAGCGTATAGATGCTGTGAACGCAACGCTGTTGCGATGAACGACTGTCTTAGCATACAACGAACGGTATGGTTTCGACATTAAGAAAGAATAATGAACATGGGGTTAATGGGATGGATAACGATTGAAAACGATTAAAACCTTGAGTAAAGGTTGAATGAGAGATTAAGAGACGAGCAACGTGAACGTTGAATACGTAAACGATCCTCGTGAATCGTATTCACATCGGACGAACGTTCTAAGTATACCTTAATTATATGACTTAGACGTTGATGAAAGTAGTAAGTAAGATATGAATTATCAAGAAAGCCATAACAAATGGTAATAAGATTAATGACAGTCGAATGTGAGTTGGTAAAGAACTGAATTAAGACAATGACGTTAATAAAACGAACCTGAGTTAATGATTAGCTTAAATGATCGCTTTGAGTATACAAAAGACTGTATGACTTGGACGATAAAGAATAAATCCTGAGGTATGACATTTAGTTGCCAGAAAGCCATAAGGAATAAGAAATTGACTTAACGAACATTATAGTTTAATGATTCGGATAAGTTACAAAAAGTTAGGTTGTGGTACAATCGCAACCTTTGATGGTTGACATATGGGAGTTGGGCTAAACAATTCCTTCAGAGAGCGAAGGTATATACGAAACTGGCAACCGATCTAACTCACTATGATGGCACTGTAGATGAGACGGGATCTTGTTTATTGGTTGTTTGTGGGAAACCACTCAGAGTACCATATGGACTACTAGCAGAGAAGCGATGTGTGCTGAGTCCTATAGAAGTTATAAGAAGAAGATAAGAATATAAATCATCAAAGATGATGAATGTATGAGTAAGACATCTCCGTATGTTATGAAGCCGTAAACTGGTAATAAAAGTTGTCGCGTAAACTTAGGTTGCAAGAACGAGAACCCTAAGAAGTAAAGTTAAGTAAACCAATGCATAAGTCAAAGTATATGACTAATTGGTGTGTGTTATTTCCTTATGTGCTATATAGGAATTGGAATGTGCAGTTTTGTGTAAGCTGTAGCTGTGTGTAAGGTAAGTTTCCTAACTTCATTCATATTTTTAAATGAATGATAGTTTGTTAAACTTCTCAGATGTTGAACTTGAGAAGTTCTGTCTATATGCGAAGCTGCGATATTTGTATAAGGTGGTAGAACGTATGAGACCTTGTGCCACAATGTGAGCACTTCGGTGTTTCTATGAGATGAACTGTTATGTGATTTAATTGTTCAATAAGGGAATGTTCTATTTATACATGATCCGTTATTGTTAAGTATGTGCTAATGATTCTAGCCAGACAAAATGTGTATAAAAAAGATAGAAGAATGAAAGTATTTCAAAGTGAAAGTGAATATTGTTTTAAAATTATAGGAATCGAGATTATTCGTATTATTCAAGCTGCTTCATAATCTTTGTTCGGTTATCGAAGTTCTAAAGAAATGTTTGAATTCTTGAAGTTGTTTGTTCAACTGTTTTGACTTGCTGGGCAATTGAATGCTCACACTTGCTTTAAATAAAAAATATTTTCAGCGAACGATGTTAGAGGAACTTAAGGATCCCGTAAAGATCAAGCTGACGGTATCTAGATGAAGTGTCAGTCAGAATATGAATGAGCAAAAAGATCAATTGAAGACTTGTAATGTAGAAAGATGAAATTGAACTATAGACTAGTTTAACGAGCTGTTATGTATCCTTAGTGGAGGATAAAAGTCACTCTTGCAAGATGGAAAGAATAATGTAATTATCATTATTTGTAATGAATAAGGTTATAAGGTAATAGAACTTGGGGTTTAAGAATGTATGTTGTTATATTTTACTATATAATGATGTATGTTTATTAAGAAGTTGGACCGTGACGTACGGAATCTTGGTGTGAAAAATAGACTGGATTTCGGGGTGTTACACAATTAGTCCGCATTCCTTGGCTTTTGATGAACTTTTGAGTCACATAAATGATATCGAATTGTTGGAGGATTAATTGCCATCTAGATAATAAACAATTTAACATGGGCTTGCTGAATATGTACTTTAGAGGATCCATGCGGGATATGAGATTGGTTCTGTGCCCATGAAGGTAATGTTGTAACCTCATGGTGGCCCATGCTAACGCACACCAAGTCTTTTCAATCAAAGAGTATTTCTGCTCATGGCTGCTGAATCTTTTACTAAGGTAATAAATGGCTCTTTCCTTGCCCTTATCATCTTTCTGTCCCAGCATGCAACCCATGATGTTTGTATTGACTAATATGTTAATGAAAAGAGGAACTTTTTTCCTTAGAAGTACCAAAATAGGAGCTTCAACTAACTGTTTCTTGATGGCGAGGAAAGCTCTTTGACAATCCTAATTCAACTTTCTGGATAAATTTTTCCTCAAAAGGTTAAAGATGGGCTCACAAGTTGCAGTGAGTTAATATATGAATATGCTTATGCAATTAATTCTTCCAATAAAACCTCGTATCAACTTCTCTGTTTGGGGTACATGCATCTCAGTGGTGGCTTTAATCTTGGCGGGATCTAGTTCAATGCCTCTATTGCTTACCAGAAAGCCCAACAATTTTTTGGATGTAACACCAAAAGCACACTTGGCAGGGTTCAGTTTCAAGTTGTACTTTCAAAGCCGATTGAATAACTTTTTAAGATGGTTGGTGTGGTCATCTTTCTTTTAGGATTTGATGATGATATCATCCACATAGACCTCTATTTCTTTGTGCATCATATGATGGCTCTTTGATACGTAGCACGACATTAGCAAGGCCGAAAGCCAACCTTTGATAGCAGAAGGTTCCCCATAGACTGATAAAAGCAGTCTTTTCCCTATCTTCTTCAGCAACCATGATTTGATGGTATCTGGCGAAATAGTCAACGAATGAGTACCTGCCAAATTGCGTCGTGTTGTCTATTAAAATGTGGATGAAAGGCACTAGGAAGTCATCTTTGAGACTAGCTTTGTTTAGATCCAGATAATCCACATATACCTGTACCTTTCCTCTGGGTTTAGGCACGGGAACGACATTGGACAACCATTCTGGGTAAGTTGATACCATGATAATGTCTGCTTTGAACTGCTTGACAATTTCTTCTTTAACTTTCAAGCTCCACTCAGGCTTTAGTCTCCTGAGTTTTTGTTAGACTGGTTTGAATCCCTCTTTGATGGGTAAGTGATGAATGAAAATATCAGTAGACAACCCTATCATGTCTTCATGTGACCAGGAAAACACATCCTAGAATTGGGTTAATAGTTCAATCATGTCTTTCATTTGGTTTGGGGTCAAGTTTTTCCTTATTTGTAGTTCTTTGGGATTTTCTAAGGTTCTAATATTGATAGTGGTGGTTTGATATAGGTTTTGTTTGGGTTTATCTTCGACCCATCCTTTGTTCTCCTCAGGTACCACAGATTCATCTATCTTCTCTTAATCAATCCCTATCAGGTCAAAGTCCAATTCCACATCAAAGTCATAATCACTGTTTAAACTTGGCAATTCATCAACAAGGCTAAACAAATCCAACTTTGGAGTCCTAAAAATAAAATGCTTCCACTTAATATATACAATTTTTTAATAATACAAAATAGTTGTAAAAGCATAGCAAAAGTAAACTGCTAGCACTAAGCAACAAAATAAGTAGTTTAATAATATCTACAACCCCAGCAGATGGACTCTCTCCCCTTTAACCCTTTTTGAGCAATGCAAGGAGCATTGTACCAATTGTCCAAAATCAGGTCATTATTGACATCAGTGATGAACGGGTTATTATTATCCTCCTCCTTGATGATGACCAAAACTGAATCCATATCAAGGTCAGAATCTTTTCCCGGAACACCAATATTAGCCCAATCTATGAAAGGAATTGTAGGTTGGTCATTTGGCTGACCCTTTTTGCTGCTATCCTTAGCCTGCTATCCTTAGCCATACCCTCTGCAAGTGTTGGGTAGAACATTATTACAAACTAGATTTGAACCTATTTGTGACGCCCCCAAAATTAGGTATACATCACCCATTCTGAGTCGCCAAATACATGGTACAAAATTCAAATACAATTTCATTTATACAACTGTTGAGCTGTCGTATAGAATACGACCACAGTTAACTATGAGTTTTAATACAAATGTATGTAACTCTCGTGGTACCTCGACCATAACCTTACAATGATACTTTACATAAAAGTATAGTCAAAAATTGTTTTAGAAATTAAAATATTTAGGAAGTGCTCAAGGAAACCTTCGTACATGGGAGGCCATGCGTCTAAGTTATGATAGACATCATATGTCCACAAAATTATCCTTGGTTGACCCAAAGGTCCCCAAATAAAAATAAGAAGATTACTATCATCTTCTTTCCAATGGTGAGTCTTCTCTTGACATATAAATATCTCTGTTGTCTCCAAGTGAGAATTATACTTCAAATAAACTCCAAGATCATATAGATAGTGCTCATAGATATATTCATCAAGTGGATGTGCACAGTCATATCTTATGAGAACATGAGATTGTATGTCATTAGACATCTTGTATGATAGTGGAAAAACACCCTTCCAAAGTTGGGTTCGCCTCACCCTATTTGATTCACCAAATATAACTACTAAATGATGTATAGAATACAACACACTTTTTTATACTGTTTAGGGAGAACCTCCACAGCTATCACACTATTTCATAGAATAGTGAGGACTACTAATGATATCATCTGGACCGTCACTCCATTCCCTGACTAGTCCCTGCTGCGTTCTCACTTCCTGAAGAGAACAATGAAATAAAAAGGACGACCTCAACTAGCCCAGTAAAGAATATCATAATTAAAGCTAATTTACATCATCAATAGCCTTCATCATTAATAAATCAGAGATTTAGAACATATGGTAGCTGATAAAACTTTTCAACCATAGTTGCAGCGGAACGAGCAATCCATTAGAAGAGTCAAATAGACCATTAGGTCTATTATCTTCTCAATGTTAAAAGTTCACCAATAATGTTTTATCCCTGTAACATCAATCAACCATTCCTGTCCACAATCATATGAATAACTCATAATCATAATTGTGATTCTAAATTCCTCTTCGCACCTAGGGCGAAGATAATTTTCATTACCTATATTCACCGTAAAAGAAACTTGATATCGGAGTAGTGAAGTAGCAGAATACTTTTCTTCTTTCTCTCTATAGTGTCTCTCTCTAGAGTTTCAGTGAATTCGTAAGAAAATAATGAAGGAATGAGCTTCTATTTATAGAAAAATGGACTGCATAGTAACTAACTCATGAACGGTCTAGATTGATTTACTTTAATCTGACGGTCTATATTTAAAGCAAAATCTTTTAAATAAAATATAATATATTCTATTTATAATCTAATAAAACGAATAACTTTATAAAAGATTTTACTATGCAAATACTATGCAGGCACTATGCAAATACTATGCATAATAAAATATAATATATTCTAATTATTGTCTAATAAAACAGATAACTTTATAAAAGTATTCTATTTTATATAAAAAGATTTTACTATTAGCCTAATAAAACGAATAACTTTATAAAAGTATTCTGTTTTATATAAATTTTTTTTTGTTTTATTACATTAATAATACTAATAAAACAAAACTGAGTGACTTATCACGTAAGCATCAATAATCAATATTGTGTGCTACTATGCAACCATGTGTATTACTGTATTTTTACTACCGAGTAGTTCAACAGTATTAATGGTAAAACTTCCGCCGTTATTTTCATAAAGTATTTTTGTCGTTTTCTCAATCCGACAATAATTATGTTGTGGGGTCCACCAATGATTGTGTCGTTGTATGAATATTTCCCGACTAATCGAATATTCCCGGACACAATAAATATTTTATATCAACTTGCTTACTTTGAATATTTTTTTTTTTACATATTACCCTTAACTTTAAACTTTTATCAATTTAACTATTTACCAAAATAGAAAAAATGAATATTTTTATTTCTTAAAATTCGGGGTCTCACAGTCACTCCTCCATATGAAATTTTGCCATCGAAATTTACGTACGTACCTGATATTCGAAGAGATGAAAATACCTTGCTTTCTTTTTAGATTGTACCTTCCCGGTAATTTCCTCGCTATCATGATTTTCTCATTTCTCATCTTCTGTATTTCAGATATCATTCTAGAATATAGCTTCAAAACAAAGGTTAATTGACATATCATAATTTGTCAACTTATCAAGTAAACAATTTTAGCTTAGGTAAGTCACACACTAGCGAAGTATATAACTCGTCTCTCCCCTCCTAGTTCTAGACTCTTATCTCCGCTAGCGACCATATCCCTAAGCTCTGATACCAACTGTGACGCCCCCAAAATTAGGTATACAACACCCATTCTGAGTCGCCAGATACATGGTACAAAATTCAAATACAATTTCATTTATACAACTATTGAGCTGTCGTATAGAATACGACCACAGTTAACTATGAGTTTTAATACAAATGTATGTAACTCTCATGGTACCTCGATCACAACCTTACAATGATATTTTACATAAAAGTATAGTCAAAAACTGATTTAGAAATTAAAATTTTTGGGAAGTGCTCAAGGAAACCTTCGTACATGGGAGGCCATGCGTCTAGGTTATGATAGATATCATATGTCCACAGAATTATCCTTGGTTGACCCAAAAGTTCCCAAATAAAAATAAGAAGATTACTATCATCTTCTTTCCAATGGTGAGTCTTCTTTTAACATATAAATATCTCCGTTGTCTCCAAGTAAAAATTATACTTCAAATAAACTCCAAGATCATATAGATAGTGCTCATATATATATTCAGCAAGTGGATGTACACAACCATGTCTTATGAGAACACGAAGTTGTATGTCATTAGACATCTTGTATGATAGTGGCAAAACACCCTTCCAAAGTTGGGTTCGCCTCACCCTATTTGATTCACCAAATATTACTACTAAATGATGTATAGAATACGACATACTTTTCTATACTGTTTAGGGAGAACCTCCACAGCTATCACATTATTTCATAGAATAGTGAGGACTACTAATGATATCATCTGGACTGTCACTCCGTTCCCCGACTAGTCCCTACTGCGTTCTCACTTCCTGAAGATAATAATGAAAGAAAAATGACGAGCTCAACTAGCCCAGTAAAGAATATCATAATTAAAGCTAATTTACATCATCAATAGCCTTCATCATTAATAAATCAGAGATTTAGAACATATGGTAGCTGATAAAACTTTTCAACCATAGTTGCAGCGGAACGAGCAATCCATTAGAAGAGTTAAATAGACCATTAGGTCTATCTTCTCCATGTTAAAAGTCCACCAATAATATTTTATCCTTGTAACATCAATCAACCATTCCTGTCCACAATCATATGAATAACTCATAATCATAATTGTGATTCTAAATTCCTCTTCGCACCTAGGACGAAGATAATTTTCATCACCTATATTCACCGTAAAAGAAACTTGATATCGGAGTAGTGAAGTAGCAGAATACTTTTTTTCTTTCTCTCTATAGTTCCTCTCTCTAGAGTTTCAATGAATTCGTAAGAAAATAATGAAGGAATGAGCTTCTATTTATAGAAAAATGGACTGTATAGTAACTAACTCTTGAACGGTCTAGATTGATTTACTTTAATCTGACGGTCTATATTTAAATCAAAATCTTTTAAATAAAATATAATATATTCTATTTATAATCTAATAAAATTAATAACTTTATAAAAGATTTTACTATGCAAATACTATGCAGGCACTATACAAACACTATGCATAATAAACTATAATATATTCTAATTATTGTCTAATAAAATAGATAGCTTTATAAACGTATTCTGTTTTATATAAAAAGATTTTACTATTAGTATAATAAAATGAATAACTTTATAAAAGTATTCTGTTTTATATAAAAAGCTTTTCTGTTTTATTACATTAATAATACTAATAAAACAAAACTGAGTGACTTATCACGTAAGCATCAATAATCAATACCGTGTGCTACTATGCAACCATGCGTATTACTGTACTTTTACTATCGAGTAGTTCAACAATATTAATAGTAAAATTTCTGCCGTTATTTTTATAAAGTATTTTTGTCATTTTCTCAATCCGACAATAATTTCGTTGTGGGGTTCACCAATGATTGTGTCGTCGTACGAATATTCCCCGATAAAAAGAATATTCCCCGACTAATCGAATATTCCCCGACACAACGAATATTTTATATCAACTTGCTTACTTTGAATTTTTTTTACATATTACCCTTAACTTTAAACTTTTATCAATTTAACTATTTACCAAAATAAAAAAATTGAATACTTTTATTTCATAAAATTCGGGGTCTCACACTATTGAAGGAATAACTCACTCTGTATTTTCCTTTCTTTGGCGAGGATGTGCACATCTTTCTTGTCACTGATGGTATTAACCTTTGGTATCAGTAAGTTAGACACAGAAGTAGGAATCTTTCTCCCAAGTTTCTCGAATCCTTCGTCAGTAAGATCCGATAGCAATATGGTTGATAGATGAGTCGGCATATGTTTGTGCAGGTTTTTGCTTTTTGATCCTTGGAAGTAGCCTAACTCTGCTCTCCCTGTTTAGCTAGTTATCCAAATTGGACTTTTGATACCTTGTTGATTCTTTCCCAGCCCTTTTCATGGCTAGAAACCTAAGGCTACCATCTCTTGATCAACAGACATTACCTCAAAAGAGATTCTTAATTTTAAGGCTAGCTCCTCAATAGGTTGATAGTGAGTGTTGCTTACTTCGAATGCTTGAACAGGCTCAACTCCTTCATTAAGACTGATTAGAGGCATTTCCTCTTGCTCCTGTATTAGATAATCTGGTTTGACATTACCAGTAATCAAATTGCCATTGATGATGTACTTCACCTGTAGATGAAGTGTGGATGGGACAACTCCTGCCATATGAATCTACGGTCTTCTTAACAATAAATTGTATCCAAAATTGATGTTTAATACTTGATAAGATATATGGATGGTATGTGGACCAATCTCCACTAGAAGTTCAATCTCCCCTACAGTGTCACATCGAGATCCATCCAAGGCTCTTATGACAACGTGACTGCTCTGGATTTTGCTTTGGTTGATTTTCATTCTTTCCAAAGTATCATAAAGACAAATGTTCAAGGAAGATCCTCCATCTATCAATACCCCCTATCACATATCCAGAGGATATCTGTGCAATGTGTAGTGACTTGCGATGAGTAGTTCCTTCAGCTGGTATGTCATCATCCGTAAAGGATATCACATTACTGTTAAGGATGTGATCTACCAAGTGCTTAAACTTTTTTGTGTCCACCGCTTTTGGTAGATAAGCTTCTTACAGACTTGAACCAGGATTTTACAATGATCTTCTGAAGACAAGATCAAATCTAGGATGGAGATTTGTAGGGGTGCTTCTTTTAGATACCACACCACTTTTGTTTCATTATGCCCCATTTTCCTAAGGAACTTTTCAATCTTTTTCTCAGGTATTTTCCCTGAGGCTTTGTTAACTGGTTACATTATCCTCTGAGGTAAGAATAATGGGTTACCCTGAGACAGGGTTGCGATATATTCTGATGTTAACTTTGGACCTTCCCTATAATTCTATGGGACTCTTTTTAAGATGGTTATAGGGTACTGAGGGAGGTATGGCAGCATCAATGGTTCTGGTGCAACTATCTTAAGAGGTTTTCCCTTTCCTTGAATTACCAGAGGTACTACAGATGTGTCTCCTTCGTAAGAAATGACTGCTATGATTTCCCTCACATTTTACGTCCCAGGAGGAAAAATATCCTCTTCTTCAGAGAGGACCACATCATTGTTTTCCTTTTACAAATCACCATTCTTAATTAAATTTTGTATGAGGTGGTGAAGCACCCAACAACCTTTTGTGTCATGGCCTAGAGCATTAGAGTGATATTGGCATATCTGAGTAGCATCGAACCTCCTTGACTGGGGGTAACAGTTCTGTGATCATTCCCTCTTTGATCAATATCTGCGGCATTTCCATTAATGATTGATTTAAAGGAGTGAATTTTCTTTTAACAGCAAATGCTCTACTAGCCTGGAATCTTTCTTCCCTGGTCACTTTGTATGTCCATGTTTTTGGCTCTTGAAATCTGTAATAATCTATATTTTCACTCGGGAGGATCTCAAGTGGAAGGACATCATTTCGCCCCTGACCCATCTGGTTTATCACTTGACAAGTTAGCTGATGTTGATATCCTATTAATCCTGCCAATTGATCAATTTTTCCTTAACAGACTTCATCTCTTCTTCTATTGAAGATCCTTCTTCTGAATAACCCATCTTGGCGGGGCTATTTTCATTTCCCTAGGATAAATCTTCGATGTACTTGAGGTATTTTGAACCTTTTCCAGTCCCCATACTGATCATGTTTACTCCTTCCTCATTGTGCTGAGGCAAAGGATTATCATGGACATGTGGTTGTTCTGGTGTAGCCACCACAATTTCCCCACTATCTATCAGGTCTTGGATCTTGTGTTTGAGAGACCAACATTCTTGTGTATCATGGCCAGGGGATCCAAAATGGTAAGAACACTTTTTTCTTGGGTTAAAATTTTTCCCATTTGGATTTGTAGGGGGGAGGATCTGAGTGATTTTCTTTTGTGTTGTCAAAATCTTCAATATATTTTCAAGTGAATCTCTTAAGGGTGTAAAAGTTCTCATGCACCTGACTTCTCTAACTTTTTAAGATGATGGATTTATCAGATTTGTAGATGACAGGAATAGGGAGTAATTGTTTTGTCTTTGAATGGGAGGATTCTGCCTACCCGGTTGAGTTTTTCCCTGTAGTATCAAGGAAACTTCTTCATCTTTTTCCTTGTGAACCTTTTGAGGGTTGCTCCCATAATTTCCAGGCTGGACATGCTCAGCTGCTACCTCTACAGCAGTGAGATCTTTAATCTTTCTTGACTTCAACCCCATCTCAGTCATTTCTCCATGTTTTATCATCTCTGAGAATGGCTTTCCTATGCCTGCTAGGACTCTTTCATAATATGGAGCTTCTTGTATATCAATGAAGGTCATCACCATCTCAGTTTTGGTCATAGGTGGACTGACTTCTGCTGCCACCTTCTCCACCTTTGGGCATATTCCCGGAATGATTCACTGTTTGCTTTTTGACTTTGGTTACTTGATATCTATCTGGTGCCATTTGTGATTAGAAACTGTATTGCTTTAAGAAGGCATAGGCCAACTCTTCCCAGTTGTGAATTTTGGAATTGTTGAGTCGGGCATACCACACTCGGGCTTCTCCAGTCAGACTTTTCTGAAATAGCTGCATTCTCAGTTTCTTATCTTCGGCATAGGATCCGAGTTCTTCAATATATACTTTCAAATGAGTATAATGATACCCTAACCCATTGTACTTTTCAAAATTTGGAACTTGGAACCTGTCTGGATAACGAGTCCCTGGGAATATACAGAGTTCTGAGTAATTGACACTCCCAAATGGTTTCTTCCATCTGCTGGACCTTTTTTCGGATGTCACCAGTTTCTTAATCATTCTTGAGATTGATTATTTCAGGACTTTTGTTGGTTTTTTCACTAGATTGAGATTCAGGTATCAACAGTTTCATCTCCTTTTCAGTACCCTGATTGCCACCTTGTGTGGAAGACTCTGTTTGATTAGGCACTGCCTGGCCTTGAGTGCTTTTACTTTGCTCTTTCAGTAGGAAAGCCAACTCTACTATCTCATTTTTAAGTCCCTTGAACTCCTCTTGAGATATAAGGGTAGATTCAGGTTGGGCACTTGAAGCCATGTCTGAAGATGGATTCAGTGCCTTTTTAGGCTTTGCTTTAGTGATGGGACCAATTGTTTCCCTACAAAAAGATTATGTAGTTTAGTCTTGATAAACACTAATAGTCTGCATGTTATGAAATGTGTCTATTTAGGGGTATTTTTTAATGTTTTCCTGCAAAATAGAGGTTAGTTGTTTTGATGACAGGATAGTATGACAGGATTTAATATCTGTACAATAAAATTTACAGGAAAAAGAATGATATTAACATTTATTGGATATTTACATGGAATTGAAAGGAAAATGTATGAAGAGACTTTCCTTCGCGTTTGGTTTATCAGAGGCTGACCTATCTTAGGGTTACTCTCACGGGCTTTTTGGCATGAAGGTTCCCAAATCATCGCAATCTACTTGATGGAAAGTTAATCCGATCTTTCAATTGGAGCATATCTGAGTGGCGCCTTTCCTGAGCCTCGCGGGATTAGTCTCCTCTTGAGTCCAGTAATGAGCAACCGACGAGTTAGCCTCCTGGTGGAGGAATCACACAACATACATTCATCGCGTCTCACCATATGTAATGATGACATTGTGCGAAGCACTAGTATAGAGTAGGGTAAAGAGACATTCATCCATTCAAAGTAGAGACAACATTCACACACATGCAAGATAAAAGGGAATTGAAAAGATTAAAATATGGCTTAAGCCCTCTACTGTCCCCAGCAGAGTCGCCACCTGTCGATGCTAGGAAAATTCTTAATTCCTAGAGTTTGGTTCTTACCCTTTATATGTTCTATGTAGTTTAATTTATCTTGTTTAAAAGGGTGAAATTTTTAGGAAAAGACCGATATACAATGTCGACGATTTGAAAAGTTTAATTTTTTATTGATTGGGCCGAATTATACAGAGCCGTCAGTTGGTATGAGTTCATATGGTTGTACCAACTCAATCGCAGTTTTGAAAAGGTTTATTTGCAAACTGGCCAAAATGTGACTTTATTTAATTGGTCTGGAACCCGAGATTCATGGAGTTCGAGGGCTTGCTTAAGCGAGGGGAAGGTGTTAAGCACCCCCCGACTTCCGTAAAACACAGTTACCTCTACTTTTTCATTCCCTAAGCATGTGAAGTGTGTGTGTGGATGTGTGTGAGTGTGATGCAGATAAGTGTGCTCAAAGTATTTTATTTGAAAGTAGTGCTATGCCTTTTTGAACCTATATACGAAGGGATTTGAATTATTGAAAAGATCATTTTTAAATAGATAAAGCATTAATGAAAATGGTGTTTTGAAAAACTGTTTTCAAACCCTTTCACTAACATAGGAATTGAGGCCTTTGATACTTTCATTTTATTTCACATTAAGCTTTATTTGATTTTATTGAGATATGAAGCATCCTTGAATATATATATGTGTGTGTGTGTGTGTGTGTGTGTGTGTGTGTGTGTGTGTGTGTGTGTGTGTGTCGGGCCCTTATGGGCATAAACGTCATTGAAGTGACCCGAGCACTACAAATCATGTTTTTACTATTTTGAGACCTTAAATCCGGATAACCGTTTTAAGGTCCTTTCATTTACATTTACAAAGGGTATACAACTCAAACATTCTCCATTATGGGAACCGTATCTAGATCAATAGATTTAATAGTAGATCCTGTGGTTTCTAGGCTCACAGGATATTATTTAAAAACTTGCACAACAAATATATTAAAATGAAATGCATATTTAACTCTAGACGTCACAAAACAAAGGATTCATCAGCTAAATCCTTGCATGCACGTAACAAGCTTCTCGTTTCCTCTAGACACAGATCTAGGGTCACGCGGTTGCCAAACATTTATAAACTAGAAAAAAAACTAGATTTAACTAAATCTTAGCCATTCTAGCTTAACGGTTCCAGTTTTAAAACCTTTGAACCGGTTAAAAGTTAGATATGGCTAGATTTAAATAAATCTAGTCAACAAATTTTCAATATTACAGACTTACATCAAATGAACAGTTAGAAATGTTATTTAATCACAATAACTAATATATATATATATATATATATATATATATATATATATATATATATATATATATATATATTAAAGCAATAAAAAGCAAAAGATCTAAATTTAACCACAAAACTGACTAATATACATATATATTACTCATATATATTTATAAGAATAAGAAAAAACTACAAACTTGAAGAAATCTTACAACCTTGCACGAGAATGGCCATCGAACAGGTTTAAACGCCCTTAAACTCGATTTCTACGGTGAAAACTTTATATGTTGTAGTATATATGTATATGGAGGCTTACAAGTGAGACTTGAAGGTTTAGAAACAATATTTGAGCGATTTCTACACTGTAGGCTCGAATTCTCTCTCTTTTCTCTCTTTTTTTTTGTTTTTTCTTCTTTTTCCTTCTTCTACAAGCTGATGGAGAGTTGATATATAAAGACACGCCTTCCGTAGGTAGACCTATAGATTTTTCCGGTACACTTGCGAAAATGCCCAGTGGGTCTCGTCGCCTCGAAATACGTACAATTTGACCGACGAGCGGTTTGCTGAAACGCTTGTAACTTGCAATCTGGGAATCCGATGAAGATGTGCCATACCATTCCGGAAAGCTTTCTCTGAGAGCTACGCAATGACATAGGGCTTTCTCTTTTCTGAATCCGAAAAGATGTGTCCATGATCGAAATGGCATTTTCGGGTCTTCGTAGGTAGTCCGTTGAGCTGTTTTGTGTAGTTTGTGCTCGAAAGTGCTCAATGGCTCTTTGTTGACATTGACTTGTAAAAATGACCTTTTTGCCCTCCTGGGGTTATCTCCGGAGTTGATGGGGCTTTTGGCTGTCCTTCGGGGTTGTCTCTGGGATCTGATTGAAGTCGATTATGTTCTTCCTCAGGGTTGTCTCCGAGGGTTGATTTGATATCCCGGAGCTGTCTCCGGGGTTTCATTTGATATAGTCCTCCGGTGTTGTCTCCAGAATAACTATTTGATTCTCCGAGGTTATCTCTGAAGTGAGAAAAGATATTTTTGCTCTCTAGTATGGTTAGTAACAGGAAACCAAAATTTTGAGTGCCTACGATCGTTCAATTAATTGGACGGAATGTCTAATTTAAAAATTTTAATTAGTTCAATGGGTTGATTGAATATTTTTAAAGTTTAGTGGCCAAATACTGAAAATGTGACAACCACAGTGGGTAATACCCTTTTTTGTCAAAAGGGAATACTATGTACGTGAATGTCATTTTTTTACCTAAGAAATCTTAAGAATTTATTAGAAAAAATCATTTAAATAAAAAAATCGAATTGCATATAATAAAGTCAAGGGGTACTATAATGGCCCCAAAATCATTACTATTCTTCTATCCTAATCTTGTGTGTTAGAAACTATCTTAAATTAGTTTTCCATCATTATTCGATATTGTAAATAATAAAAATACGGAATAATTAAAACTTTTTTGTATTTCTTTCTTTGTTTTCTGAATCGCAAACCCTTATGATTACATAATTTAAAATCATATTTATATTATGATTTACTTGATCAGAGTAGATATGAGTATGCACAACTCAATTCTCAATACGAATTCTTTCTTATATAATATCATCGATATACAACTTTTCATTACAAAAAAATCATCACACTATAACCAGAACAAATATCCTTTGTTGAATATTGTAGAGTTTTACATTGTTGTCAATTGCACACATATCAAAAAATCGTACTTATGGTTTAATGAACTTCCTAGTTAAAGAAGAAGTATTTCTTTGCATAACGACCAATCTTCTTTATTCAGATAGCAAGTAATATCGCATAGTCCTTAACCTGCAAAAAGTTTATTTTTTCAAGATTGAGCTTGACAGCTCATCAAATCTAACAGTTTTCATGCTTCACATAACACATAATATCATGCTCAGTTTATACATCATAATCATTCTAATACACCATACATGTTGTATTTCACATATCAAATATAAAGACTAAGTTCCTTAACTCAATCAACATATTCATAGATTGACTTTCACAATTCATATACAGATAGGAACTGGAAGACTTGTCTGGCTTGTTGATTACAAGTATAGCTTAACCGCTTTGCGTATATGCTACAAAATTTAGGAATACACATATACAAACATCATAAACATATACTGAATTGACTCTACATTAATCTTTTATAATATTTGTTTTAGTTTTGATGATCTCCTACCTAGCTTTGATTATCATAGCCAACTTATGTTTACTTAGTATAAACACTTTGTATCTCATGCCTTAAAACTTTAGAGATCCATACTATTCTACCCCAAGGTCAAGTTCATAATTTCCAATATCTTGATTACTCTGCAGTGCGGCGTGACCGCGCTGCATTTATGCTTGGGAATGGTGCAGTCGGGCTACTCCTTGATCATCCCAACTTGAGATTTTTATTTCTCTGTTCATTTGATAGCATATTAGGCTTATTTAACACCTCATATAATGCATAATCAGGAAGTTTCCATTAGATTTGATACCCACATTGCTTGCGTCAGAGTTACTTTCAAAACCATATAGTTTCCTTTTAAAAAATTTACGCAACCTAGACTTAACTAATTTAAATAGCTTTCTTGGCAATACCAAATACCATTCTAGATACTCATACCCATCATATCTTAGGCAAAATCTAGAGTTTGAAAACAGTAACCCATGATAGACTCATAAGCTTCTTTTTCAAAACTCCATTTAGTTTTTATTTGAAACCTTATATTAACCAAGTTATGGTAACTCATTTCATGTGAAGCTATTATGAACATCCTATCAGGTATATTTTGCATTATATCAGACTCTAATACACATGCCTTATAGCTAAGATTACACAAAACTCATCTTGAGCCAACTGCAGACCAGCACGATCGCACTGGTATTTAGCCTTAGAAATGGCGCGACCGCGCCACTTCGGATTCTGCTCTGCTATGGTCTGCTATCTCCAGAACCCAAAAAGAAAGCTTCTAAAGCTTTTCATTCTTCTTTCCAACTTCCCATCTTGATCATAGACAAAGTACACCATATATCAATTAAAACTAAGAGTTTGTATTACCTTTTTCTTTTTAATTCTCGTAATATTAGAGAATTACTTATTTTTAGATCGTTAGTCATACAATTCATTTGCATAGATTTAGAAATTCATAGTTTATAACAATCTCACCACACGAAACCCATATTTTATTACTTTACAAAATCCCAGATACCAAATCCTAACTATCAAAACTTTAGTTAGAGAATTCATATTACCTTTTGAACTAAGTTGATTATTTAATCTTTAATCCTTCTCTTTTCACTTCAAACTGAATTCTTCTTCTTTATTTTCTAATCCAGCTTCAATCTTTTCTTCTATTCAGCTTCTTCAAATTCTCACTGAAAGCCCATCATGTTCTCTTTTCCTCTCTGTTTTCTTTTCATTCAGAAATGGGTATGAAAAGAAAACCGATGAAAAATAAAGTGTAAATTACTAAGCGTTTGGGAAGGTATAAGGTCTGAGAAATTAAGCTTCTCAACGCCTGATTTCTGTACGTTTTATTCTCCCTCTCTCTATTGGTCCAAATATAACTCCCTTATTTTTAATTGGCCAACACATTTTTACTTTTCCTGCTAAATCATTTAGCCAACTCAAATCCAGTTATTAACTAAAATCGTATAATTATACATTTTTAATATGTATAAAATTACTTTACGAATTATGAAATTAAATTCAAAATTTTAAAATAAATTCTTGTAATGGAACAAATTAATTATTAATATTATTCCATTAGCTATTTAAATAACTTAATTAAGCTTCATAATTAGATTTTCATACTTCCGACTATAAATTGTTCTTAAACAATTTATTTAACCTCTACCTTTCACCTCAAATTAAATATTAATTATATTTACTAATCTTAACACCAATACTCATAAAATAAGCTAATTACCTTATTCTTTGATAAAATTATATTTGTTTGGCATAATATAATACATTAGGCCATCTTATACATAAATTACATTTGTATGTACTATATAAAAATGATAAGTTAATTAAATCCCACATTTAAATTAAAATAATAATAAAAATACTTACATTAATTCACTTAATTAAAATAGTTAATCGATCACATCATTTATGAAGCTTAATTCATAATAACTCCACTGGAATAAACTAATAGCATAAACATTGAATAATCATAACGTGCCTTGCTTGAACAATATTAAGCCAAGGTTATTTAGAATTGAGTACTAAGCATGCATAACAGATAGTAATTTAAACGATAAAACTTGTTCAACACTAGTATATCAGAATATGTAAACTTGCATGCTAGATAACAAGTTAAAGACAAGAATAACTTGTTCAATATCAAAATAGGATTTAGAAATCATAAGCAATTAGATACAAGAACTTGCTCAATTGTAAAAGTAGAATTAGAGAGCTTGCTCAATGTAAAAAGATAAGTTTAGAAACTTGCTCAACGAAAATGTAGAGTTAGAAAACTTGCACAATTATTATAAGAGTAGAGTTAAAGAACTTGCCTCGAGCGTAAGCTATAATATTAAGACTCACATTCACCTACACATAGTATTAGAACCACAATATCTATTAGATATACTAACATTCACGTTCCCACATAATACACATTTCTAATTAAACTTATTATTTTAGCACAAGTCTTAAGCTACCATACAAATATCAGAATTTATAGGTGTTAACCTTCACAACACCTGTTTACTATTCATCATGCTCACTAAATCCTAGTATACCATGTTCATCGCTTACTAATTATTTGAAACTTTGAAATTACTAACCACATAGCACAATTTTGTTTTAACTATGTTATAACATGTTTATTATACTAACACATCATTAGACCAAATTATGTTGCTATCCCAAAACTGCAGCAGCAGCAGAAGTCTCTACCTCAGATCAGTGTATGGCGCAGCTGCGCCATACACAGACTTGGAACCGGCGCAGCTGCGCAGTTTTTAGCCTTGGCACCAGCGTAGCTGCGCTGGTGCATAGACAGAGGCAAAGACAGCTATAAACAGTAGCCGACTTTAGCCCAACAAACACGAATTTCACCCACCAAACATTAATATTAACACATACAAATGGTATAGAACTATCACAAACACGTCTGTTAACATATTCCTCAACATAGAACAATTTAACAACAACTAAAGCTATTTTAATTTCTCAAATTTCATATTTTCATACATAAACACCATTTTTAACATCCTTTACGAAATTCATCACTATGATTTCAATTCTACGCCGAATCACTTCGTTCAAACTACATTCTCTTCGTTTCTTATTGGACTAGCATAAACAAGACTCAGTTTACCGATTAACATACAAATTAGCCACCATAATTGGTACTTTCATAAGCCAAAAGAAAAATATATACACTGTCATTATTTTTCTACTATTATACGAAATTAGCATGCAATTTCCTTGTGTAAACACAAACTCTAATCATCATAAACACATATAATGACAAGTAACCCATTGTATAACAACAATTCAATAAATTTGAAATTCACAGAATATATAAAATTTTGTCATAAACTCATATATATATATATATATATATATATATATATATATATATAATATGGAGATTATGAAAAATACCTTTTATTGCTTTAAAATCCTTGCTAACACCACCGAATTTGCTTTGAAAACTCAAAATTTCCTCTCAATTTTCTCAAGCTCTCTCTCAATTTCTCTCTCAATTCTCTGTATTCTCTAGGCTTAGCAAATAAGGCGTAAGACCAACTGATAAACCTTATGCGTAAAAATAAAACTGATAAACCTTAATACACACATTAATCATGATATCAGTTACTACATCTAACGTATATGTTATAAATATATTATATTTATTATTTAATTTATTTTATTATAATTTAAAATTTGAAAATTCAAAAGTCATAAGGCTTCGTTTGGCAAAACTCTTTAAAATTAAAGACTTAATATATTTAAGCCTTGTTTGAGTTAAATAAAATTAAAACTACTTTAATTATTTTAAAAAATAATTTAGTTTATAATTTATAATCATATATTATTTATTTGGATCTCCATATCCAACATTAATCAAATAAATTAGTTACACACTATATTTTAATTAAATATACCATTTAAACAAATAACACAAAATTATAATTTCATTATAATTTTATTTAATAATTTAATATACCATTTAAATTATTAAATCCATATGACAATATAACATCTCATGTTATATTACAACTCTCTAAATTATAAATTAATTTAATTTAGATTATTATCTAATAAATTTAATTCATAAATATTTACTAATAATAACAACATCAATAAAATATTTAATTCATCAATTTCAACAATAAACACATCAAATAAATATTTATATAATTCAATAAATATTTATTATTACAATTTGAAATTTTGGATTGTTACATATTTTCATGATATAAACAGAGAAATAATAAATTATCAAAAAATAATTGACATAAACATATCGCATCCCACATTATGTTTGAGCATATTTGTGACCACCATATGTAATCAGTCATACATCGAAACACGTAAGAAGAATTTATTTGCATATAAATAATCGTGGGCTCAAACATGTCGCGTAGGCGCGTGGGCCCTTTGGGCATGGCACATGGTTCACACGTGCGAACACTTGGCAACATGTAAGCTCCCAACTATCAACCACATTACCTTCTAGGAGGCTACATTGTGAACCTCTTGGAGGCTGCCACGTGGACCTCTTAAAGACCACTACGTGGATATCTTGGAGGTCGCCATGTGTCCCTCTCAAATGCCATGTGGACCTCTCGCATGACACCACTTGTGCAATCTATAGTAGGATTTATCATTGCAAATTAAAACTTCGAGCGTCTCCTAAGGTTCTTGACAGAGGGCTTTAAGATGTCTTAATGTAATACTTGGATAACTGTCTAAGGGTTTGACTTAGCGACTAGGAGAATAGGATGGTCTGACTTGGTGGCTAGGAGAATAGGATTGTCGAAAGGGTGAAGATCTTCTCGGACTAGGACGACATTGGTAGCATTGTGAGACCAACTCGGGCACGACTGATTACACATGTGACCTATCATGTGGAACGATCCGAGAGTACCACATGGACCTAGGCCCATTGTTCACTATAATTAGGGGTCATAATATGACATTTAACAAGTCAGTCTACCATATATAGAGAAAGAAATATTCTGCGAGTCGTTCTCACTTGTTTTTCTCCCTTTAGCTCCTAAAGTCTTAATGCTCCCTAAACAACACCGGCCCTGGGCTAAAGCCTAAGGTGCCCGGGCTTTAGGGCCATAAATTTTTAGGGCCCCCCTTAAATATTCTCTTCCTTTTATTACTTAAATATTCTTTGAAAAGCAAATAATCAATCTATGCCACTCTAGTGAGTGACTGCGGCAATTGAGCTTCTCCAGCAGACACCGACTTTGTCTCCTTCATCACTGTCCTTGCCATAGCTGAATTACATATAGATATAAATACAGATAAAAAATCAGAAAATCAGAAGGCTCAAGTGTTAAATGTTATTCCAGTATTCCTTCTCACAATTTCAAGCTAATTTCAGGTATTAATTCTATTTTTTAGGGTTTTGAAATTAATTATTTTGTTTATGAGATTTAGAAGTATTGTTTAATTTAATTGGGATTGATGACTGATTGAGTAGATTTGTTTATGCTATTATGGATTTGTTTATGCTATTATGAATCAAGTGAAAAATTTAATCTCCTTTGGGTTTTTTTAATTGTTTGGGAGTAGTGTTAGACTCTTAATAAAGGAGGCCCTATTTGATAATTAATTTATAGATAATCACGAGATTATGCTGGAATTTTGCAGATTTTTAAATTTTAATTCACCATGGCTCCTAAAAAGTATATGTCTGGATTTGAAAAAAGAAAAAGAAAGAAAAAAGCGGATGAATTAGTTTAATCTCAAGCGGGTTCACTCGATAAATTTTTAGTAGTAAGAAACAAAAGGAGAGTTCTAGTGTGGTTGAACAGTCAGAGAACGAAGAACAGATAGTAGATACGGGGAATGAAGAACAAAAAAATTTAGTGGAAGATGAGCATGTCCTTGCAAAGGAACCAAATGAATGCATGAATGAGAGTGACCATGAAGATATGAATGATGAGGGTCACAATGAAGGCTTGGATTGTGAATATGGACCTATAAACATTGATGATCCAAGCATTTGGGACAAAATTGATCAAACTTTTATTTACTTTGTAGTTGAAAGAGGGCCTTTAAGAAGAGATGGGGATCAATATCCTAAGGATACAAAGGGTAGACATTTCACTTCCTTTCATTACATCCGTCGTTTGTCAAATGGAGAGAGGAAATATAGGAGGTGGCTTTTATATTCAAGTGCTTCCGACATAGTATTTTGCTTTTGTTGTAAATTGTTTGCGCAAGGTGAAAACAATACTTTGTTGGCTACTAATGGCTTGAGAAATTGGAGAAATATTGGTCAAAGGCTCAAAAGTCATGAAGGTAGTAACGAGCATATTGCTTGCATGAACAAATGGATTGAATTAGAGAGGAGATTAAAAAAGAATGAAACAATCGACAAAAGTGTGCAAGATCAAATCAACAAAGAGAAAGAGCATTGGAAAGGGGTACTAGTAAGGATAATTGTTGCTGTGAAAGCACTTGCTAAAGTGAATTTAGCATTTCGTGGAGATAATGAAAAGATTTATCAAGAGAAGAATGGGATTTTTTTAACCATAATAGAAATGGTTGCTGTATTGATCCAATAATGCAAGGGCACTTTCGGCGGATTTTGAAAGGTGAGATTTATTACCATTATCTTAGCCATAAAATTCTGAATGAATAGATACAAATGCTTGCTGATGATGTCAAAAGTGCAATGATTTGTAAGATAAAAAATGCAAAATATTTTGCTGTGATTCTTGATTGTACTCCAGATATAAGTCACGAAGAGCAAATGTCACTTGTAATACGATGTGTGGATGTTTCAAAGAGTACACCAAAAGTGGAGGAATTCTTCTTACAATTTTTCAAAGTGGAAGATACAACGGGATCCGGACTTTTTGGAGAACTAGACGAAGTCTTGTCCAATCTTCAACTCGACATTAGTTGTAACGACCCCAAAATTCATATAATAATATTCTCCTTCTCGATTGTTAACAATACAATTTTAATCTATCTTTACATCATTATTCAATATTAAAATCACTAAAAATGCGGTATATTTAAACTTTTATACATTACCTTATATATTGCCCTAAATTGCAACCTTTACATTACATCTTTTCGATTCAAATTTATATCATAAATGTAAGACCCCAACTTTTATAAATAAAGATGAATTTTCTATAAATATCATTTTTGAATATTATGGAGTTAATTTGATATAATGTTATAGTTGTGGGTAATATTTATAAATTTTGCAAAGTACGCAAGTTGTTATATAATATTCGATTTGTCGGGGAATATTCGTTTTAACAGGGAATATTCGTACAACGACACAATCATTGGTGGACCCCACAACGGAATTATTGTCGGATTGAGAAAACGACAAAAATATTTTATTAAAAATAACGGCGGAAGTTTTACCATTGTTACTGTTGAACTACTCGGTAGTAAAAGTACAGTAATACGTGTGGTTGCATAGTAGCACACGGTATTGATTATTAATGCTTATGTGAGAAGTCACTCAGTTTAATTCCATTATTGTCAGTTAATAATATGAATTATTTAACGATAATGACGTTTTGTTTTATTCGTATTATTAACGTAATAAAACAGAAACATCTTTTTATATAAAACAAAATACTTTATTAAAGTTATTCTATAAATAGAATATATTATATTTTATTTAAAAAATTTTTCTTTAAATATGGACCGTCAGATTAGAGTAATCAATCTGGACCGTTCATGGATTAGTTACTATGCATTCTATTTTTCTATAAATAGCAGCTCATTCCTTCATTATTTCTTACGAATTCACTGAACTCTAGAGAGAGAAACTATAGAGAGAAACTATAGAGAGAGAGAAGAAGAGTATTCTGCTACTTAACTACTTCCTTACTTCAGCTCTTCTTTAAAACGGTAAGGGGTGTTATTCTTTCTTATTCATGAAGAGAACTGTTGTTATTCCATTTCTTATTATTCTGTTGGAATAACCTGTATACGCGGTCTACCCTATACTTGGTGACATTCTCCTATAATTCTGTTGGAACATCCTGTCTGTGTGTTTTACACCGGACCTGGTTCTGTTTTTATTATTATTCTGTTGGAACATCTTGTCTGTGTGTTTTACACCGGACCTGGTTCCGTTTTTATTATTATTCTGTTGGAACATCCTATCTGTGTGTTTTACACCGGACCTGGTTCCGTTTTTATTATTATTCTGTTGGAACATCCTGTCTGTGTGTTTTACACCGGACCTGGTTCCGTTTTTATTATTATTCTGTTGGAACATCCTGTCTGTGTGTTTTACACCGGACCTGGTTCCGTCTTTATTATTATTCTGTCGGAATATCCTGTCTGTGTGTTTTACACCGGACCTGGTTCCATTATTATTATTCTGTCGGAATATCCTGTCTGTGCATTTACGCCGGACCTGGTTCCATTATTATTATTCTGTTAAGAATAACCTGTCTGTGCGGTCTATCGCATGCATGGTGATTTCTTTTGTTATTCCATTTTTTATTATACTCAGTTGGTTAAGTTTTGACTTCTATACTCCATGAAATTTGTGGAATATCCTTGACATTTGCGCTTCATCTAGTATCTATTCATGAAAATATTCTCCAGATCATTCTTGAATTTTACTCCACAAAGTAGTATCATGTTGACAATTTGGACGTTGTTAATTCTTGGATAAATTAATTCTTGAACTTATTTTATTGAATTCTTATATCATTGTCATCATCCTCATGTTTATATTCTGTTGAAAGTCATCTGTGGCCTGTAGTGCATAGATGGACTTGGTATGATTATGACCAGGGATTATTCGGTGTAATCATGACCGTAATGTTACGAATGATGTGGTAAAAGTCCTCATTGGCCCGTAGTGCATTGATGGACAGTTGTTGGCATGATCATGACCATTAATGAATATACGAATATCCTTGGCCGTAGTGCAGGGGTGATTCGATGATGTGGATTATTTTATTAAGCTGAGTCTCAGCGATCAAAGTGTTGGAAAATCTTTTAAATCATAAAAGATAGTAGAGTTTATTTTCTACTTGACTCTCTTAATGGATTGCTTGTTCCGCTACAGTTAAACTTGATGTCTATTATATTTTATCAGTTTAACATTATTGAAGGCTAATGATAATTTATTCTGCATTATCTTAGTCGTAATATTTCTTACTGGGCTAGTTGAGCTCACCCTTTCTTTCACTGTTCTCTTCAGGAAATGAGAACGTAGCTGGGGCAAGTCGGGGAACGGAGTGATGGTCCGAATGATAGTATTAGTTAGTAGTCCTCACTATTCTATGTAATGGTGTGTTAATAAATGTAACGAGGACTCCTTTTGAGTATGAATACTCTCTAGAAGATAATATTTGTATTCAAACTCACAGTTTATGTTTTGTCGTATTGTACACGACAGTTGTATTAGTAAGTTGTATTTGTATTCTGTACTATGTATCTGACGACCCAAGATGGGTGATGTATACCTAATTTTAGGGGCGTCACAGTTGGTATCCGAGCTTAGGGATATGATCCCTAGCTAAGATGTGAGAATAGAACTAGGAAGGGAGAGACGGGGAATTCCTTCGCTAGTATGACCTACCTAAGTTTATTTGCATGGTATTTAATTGGTCGGTCATAATATAAGGATAATATATGACATATCAATTAACTTTTATTTTGTGGCAGTATCTGAAAATGGCATCTGAGAATGTTGAGAATAGCAATGGAGCACAGACGATTATTGATTCACCACATATCAATAATCAGGATAATGTTCATCAGGAAGGTGACAATCCTCATGCAAACAACAACACTGACCAGATGATGAATGATGGAATATTCAGAGGTTTTATGCAATTCATGCAACAACAGGTGAAAGCGGCTCCTGTCCACAACGTAGGTGGAAATACTGGAAACTCTCAGGCGGTCACCGCTAAACAGTTTAAGGAGCTGGGACCACCGGAGTTTAAGGGAGAACCCAAACCACTTGTAGCTGAAACATGGATAAAGCAGATCACCAAGATATTTGATGTCTTGGGTTGCTCCGAGGAGCAAAAGGTTCCCTTTGCCGCCTTTATGTTGCGAGGAGAGGCAGATTACTGGTGGGAATCGATAAAGCGTACTCAACCTGCCGCACTGAAGATGTCTTGGGAGAAGTTCCAAGAGCTGTTTAACGACAAATACTTTCCGGAGAGTATTCGTCACATGAAGGAGGTGGAGTTCATCAAATTGGAGCAGAATAATATGACTGTGTCGCAGTACGAGGCAAAATTTGCGGAGTTATCCCGGTTTGCGTCCCACCTGGTGGATAATGAAGAAAGAATGACGCAAATGTTTTTAAGAGGTTTGAAGCCGGAGATACGTCAACATCTTGTTTCTCATAAATTGTGTTTGTATTCAGATGTTGTAAATAGGGCTCAGTTGGTGGAGCGCGATAACGAGACAACGCAACCAAAAGAGAGCGGCCGGCAAAATGATAATACCAGTGAGAGTAGTCATCGAAGCGGTGACAACAAGCGTGGAGGGAATCAACAGGCCAGAAATGGTAACCACTTCGGTGGTAATCAGGGCCAAAACAATAAAAATGAGCATTTCAAGAAGAGGAGATTCAACAATGATGGAAAGACGTCAACACCAGCACCTGTCGTTAAGGAAGAAGAACGATCACCTATCATATGTTTCAAATGCGGAGGAGAGGGGCACATCAGTCCAAACTACGCGATGCCGTCCAAAGCATGTTATAATTGTGGAAGAGAATGTCATTTAGCCCGATTTTGTCGTTTACCGAAGACAAATTCAGCTAGGATGGAGGCACCAAAGGCCGTCCCAGAAAAGTTAAAACCGGTTGTGCAAGGGAGAGCGTTTGTTGTGAACTCCCAGAGAGCAAGGAACCCGAATGAGGTCATCACGGGTAAGCTTATCATAAACTCTAATGAAGTCTATACTTTATTTGATACCGGTTCTACCCATTCTTTTATTTCTCTTACTTGCGCTCATCGATTAAATTTGATTCCGGAGAAATTAGACTTTGACTTAGCAGTTGAAACTCCATTGGGAGAAACCTTCATTACATCCACGGTTTATAAGTCTTGTTTGATTCAAGTTGGTACCCACACATTACCTGTCGATCTTATTTCATTAAAAATACTTGCATTTGACGTGATTCTAGGGATTGATTGGTTAACTACTCATCATGCAAAAATTGATTGTTTTCGTAAGGTTGTTAGCTTTCATATTCCTAATCGACCTATTATGCGAATTCAAGCAACCAAACCATTAAAATCAATCGTTGTTATCTCAAGCCATAAAGCTATTCGTTTATTGAAAAACGGATGTCAAGCTTTCTTAGCTCATGTCACAGATCTAAACAAAAATACGTCAGCTTTGAATGATATTTCTGTTGTTAATAAATTTCCTGACGTATTTCCCGAAGAACTTCCTGGCCTACCCCCAGAGCGTGAAATTGAATTTTGTATCGACCTTGAACCCGGTACAAAACCCATTTTCAAAGCCCCATATCGAATGGCTCCTATTGAAATTCAGGAGTTAAAGACTCAACTGCAGGAATTGTTAGACATTGGTTTTATTCGTCCTAGTACTTCTCCTTGGGGTGCTCCTGTTCTGTTCGTGAAGAAGAAAGATGGGAGTATGTGACTTTGTATTGATTATCGGGAGTTGAATCATGTCACCATCAAAAATTGGTATCCATTGCCACGTATTGATGACCTGTTTGACCAGTTGCAAGGAGCACAATTCTTTTCAAAAATCGATCTTCGTTCTGGATATCATCAGCTGAAGGTTAGAACTGAGGATATTCCAAAGACTGCCTTCAGAACTCGGTATGGGCATTATGAATTCTTAGTTATGTCTTTTGGATTGACTAATGCTCCTGCTGCCTTCATGGATATGATGAACAGGGTATTCAAGGAATATTTGGATCACTTTGTGGTCGTCTTTATCGATGACATCCTTGTTTATTCCAAAAGCCGTGAAGATCATGAGCAACACTTGAGGTTGGTACTCCAAAAGCTTCGTGAATACAAACTTTATGCCAAGTTGAAGAAATGCGAGTTTTGGCTGGAAGAGGTAGCATTCCTTGGGCATGTAGTATCAAGTCGTGGAATATCTGTTGACCCGGCAAAGATTGAAGCAATTCAAAGCTGGGAGCAACCTAAATCAGTAACCGAAGTACGTAGCTTTCTCGGTCTAGCTGGTTATTATCGGAGATTCGTGGAAGGATTTTCTCGAATCGCTACTCCATTAACTCAGCTGACTCGGAAAGATACAAAGTTCGGTTGGAGCGAAGAGTGTGAGCAGAGTTTTCAAGAACTCAAGAGGAGACTCATTTCAGCACCTGTTCTAACAATACCATCTAGCTCGGAGGGATTTGTCATCTACAGTGATGCTTCGAGCAAAGGGTTGGGATGCGTTCTCATGCAACATGGAAAAGTCATAGCCTATGCATCAAGACAACTCAAGGAATATGAGAGGAATTATCCTACTCATGATCTAGAGTTGGCAGCTGTTGTCTTTACACTTAAAATTTGGAGGCATTACTTGTATGGGGAGAAGGTGGAGATCTTTACGGATCATAAAAGCCTCAAATATTTCTTCACTCAAAAGGAACTCAACATGCGACAACGACATTGGCTTGAACTGTTGAAAGATTATGATCATACCATTCAATACCATCCTGGAAAAGCGAACGTGGTAGCTGACGCATTGAGTAGAAGATCATATGCGGGTACAAGTGCGATATTTTCAACACAAAGGCCCATTTTGTGTGATTTGCAAAGGATGGAGATAGAGTTAAAGACTCCAGAGACCCATGTGATGATGGCGAATATACGAGTAGAACCGACTTTAATCGATAAAGTTAAAGCTGCTCAAGCTACATACCTGGAGCTGATGCGTATAAGGAAGAAAGTGCAAGAAGGTACTATGCCGGAAGCAAGAATCGATGAAGAAGGAATACTTCGAGTCAACTCCAGACTTTGTGTTCCTAACAACCCTGATTTAAAGTATAAAATCATGATGGAGGCGCACAACACACCGTTTGCAATCCATCCTGGAAGTACCAAAATGTATCATGATCTTCGTCATACATTTTGGTGGAGTAATATGAAGAGAGAGATAGCGCTGTTTATCTCAAGGTGTCTAACTTGTCAACGAGTCAAAGCGGAGCATCAAGTACCAAAAGGTCCATTGCAACCACTTAAAATTCCAGAATGGAAGTGGGAGCACATTACCATGGATTTCGTTACCGGTCTTCCTAAGGTTTCTCAAGGTATAGATGCGATTTGGGTCATTGTTGATAGATTGACCAAGTCTGCTCATTTCTTACCGATACGAGAAACTTATACACTTGAACGTCTTGCTCGTATGTACATAAACGAGATTGTAAGACTGCATGGTATGCCAGTATCCATAGTTTCTGATCGAGACCCAAGATTCACTTCACAATTTTTGGTTAGTTTACAAAAAGCTATGGGCACGGATTTACGATTTAGTTCGGCATATCATCCTCAGACGGATGGACAATCAGAGAGGACTATTCAAACTCTAGAAGATTTATTAAGACTCTGTGTCTTTGACTTCAATGGAAGTTGGGACAAGTTCTTACCATTGGTGGAGTTTTCCTACAACAACAGTTATCAAGCAAGTATTGGCATGGCTCCATTCGAAGCATTGTATGGAAGAAAATGTCGTTCTCCAGTATACTGGGATGAGGTGGGTGAAGCAACGTTGTTGGGACTGGAGTTGGTACGTATGACTATAGAAAAGATTCAAACGATCCGACAACGTATAAAAACCTCACAAGATCGACAAAAGAGTTATGCTGATCTTCATCGAAAAGACGTGGAATTTGATGTAGGAGATCATGTGTTCTTACGTTTTGCTCCATGGAAAGGAGTTACGAGATTTGAAAAGAGAGGAAAGCTCAATCCTCGATTCATCGGTCCATTTTTAATCCTCGATCGAGTAGGAACTGTGGCTTACAGACTCGCTTTACCGCCAAGTATGTCTCGTGTTCATAACGTTTTTCACATATCCATGTTACGCAAATATGTGGAAGACCCGAACCACATTATTGAGTTAGAACCGAACGAAATAGCGGAGGATTTGACGTATGAAGAAGTTCCTGTTCAAATCTTGGATAAGAAGGAACATATTCTACGCTCCAAGGTTATACCTCAAGTCAAAGTTTTGTGGAGAAACCACGATGTTGAGGAAATGACTTGGGAGTTAGAATCTGAAATGAAATCAAGGTATCCTTATCTCTTCGACATACCAGGTACGTACCCTAATTTCGAGGGCGAAATTTCATAAGAAGGGGAGGTTGTAAGACCCCAACTTTTATAAATAAAGATGAATTTTCTATAAATATCATTTTTGAATATTATGGAGTTAATTTGATATAATGTTATAGTTGTGGGTAATATTTATAAATTTTGCAAAGTACGCAAGTTGTTATATAATATTCGATTGGTCGGGAAATATTCGTTTTAACAGGGAATATTCGTACAACGACACAATCATTGGTGGACCCCACAACGGAATTATTGTCGGATTGAGAAAACGACAAAAATATTTTATTAAAAATAACGGCGGAAGTTTTACCATTGTTACTGTTGAACTACTCGGTAGTAAAAGTACAGTAATACGTGTGGTTGCATAGTAGCACACGGTATTGATTATTAATGCTTATGTGAGAAGTCACTCAGTTTGATTCCATTATTGTCAGTTAATAATATGAATTATTTAGCGATAATGACGTTTTGTTTTATTCGTATTATTAACGTAATAAAACAGAAACATCTTTTTATATAAAACAAAATACTTTATTAAAGTTATTCTATAAATAGAATATATTATGTTTTATTTAAAAGATTTTTCTTTAAATATGGACCGTCAGATTAAAGTAATCAATCTGGACCGTTCATGGATTAGTTACTATGCATTCTATTTTTCTATAAATAGCAGCTCATTCCTTCATTATTTCTTACGAATTCACTGAACTCTAGAGAGAGAAACTATAGAGAGAAACTATAGAGAGAGAGAAGAAGAGTATTCTGCTACTTAACTACTTCCTTACTTCAGCTCTTCTTTAAAACGGTAAGGGGTGTTATTCTTTCTTATTCATGAAGAGAACTGTTGTTATTCCATTTCTTATTATTCTGTTGGAATAACCTGTATACGCGGTCTACCCTATACTTGGTGACATTCTCCTATTATTCTGTTGGAACATCCTGTCTGTGTATTTTACACCGGACCTGGTTCTGTTTTTATTATTATTCTGTTGGAACATCCTGTCTGTGTGTTTTACACCGGACCTGGTTCCGTTTTTATTATTATTCTATTGGAACATCTTGTCTGTGTGTTTTACACCGGACCTGGTTCCGTTTTTATTATTATTCTGTTGGAACATCCTGTCTGTGTGTTTTACACCGGACATGGTTCCGTCTTTATTATTATTCTGTCGGAATATCCTGTCTGTGTGTTTTACACCGGACCTGGTTCCATTATTATTATTCTGTCGGAATATCCTGTCTGTGCGTTTACGCCGGACCTGGTTCCATTATTATTATTCTGTTAAGAATAACCTGTCTGTGCGGTCTATCGCATGCATGGTGATTTCTTTTGTTATTCCATTCTTTATTATACTCAGTTGGTTAAGTTTTGACTTCTATACTCCATGAAATTTGTGGAATATCCTTGACATTTGCGCTTCATCTAGTATCTATTCATGAAAATATTCTCCTGATCATTCTTGAATTTTACTCCACAAAGTAGTATCATGTTGACAATTTGGACGTTGTTAATTCTTGGATAAATTAATTCTTGAACTTATTTTATTGAATTCTTATATCATTGTCATCATCCTCATGTTTATATTCTGTTGAAAGTCATCTGTGGCCTGTAGTGCATAGATGGACTTGGTATGATTATGACCAGGGATTATTCGGTGTAATCATGACCGTAATGTTACGAATGATGTGGTAAAAGTCCTCATTGGCCCGTAGTGCATTGATGGACAGTTGTTGGCATGATCATGACCATTAATGAATATACAAATATCCTTGGCCGTAGTGCAGGGGTGATTCGATGATGTGGATTATTTTATTAAGCTGAGTCTCAGCGATCAAAGTGTTAGAAAATCTTTTAAATCATAAAAGATAGTAGAGTTTATTTTCTACTTGACTCTCTTAATGGATTGCTTGTTCCGCTACAGTTAAACTTGATGTCTATTATATTTTATCAGTTTAACATTATTGAAGGCTAATGATAATTTATTCTGCATTATCTTAGTCGTAATATTTTTTACTGGGCTAGTTGAGCTCACCCTTTCTTTCACTGTTCTCTTTAGGAAATGAGAACGTAGCTGGGGCAAGTCGGGGAACGGAGTGATGGTCCGAATGATAGTATTAGTTAGTAGTCCTCACTATTCTATGTAATGGTGTGTTAATAAATGTAACGAGGACTCCTTTTGAGTATGAATACTCTCTAGAAGATAATATTTGTATTCAAACTCACAGTTTATGTTTTGTCGTATTGTACACGACAGTTGTATTAGTAAGTTGTATTTGTATTCTGTACTATGTATCTGACGACCCAAGATGGGTGATGTATACCTAATTTTGGGGGCGTCACAATAAATCGTTACAACAAAATGACTATACAAAGTCTTACATCATAAATAGATATCCAAATACACCGGATAGCTCAACTTACAATTCAACAACATGTTACATTCAAAATATTAAATACATTTCTCATAAAACATAAGTAATCTTCGCGAATATGGATCTCTATAATTCACTTAGCACATATCCTTACCTTGAAATCTTGACTTGCAAAATTGGTTATTTGCAAGGTTGAGGTCGACAGCCTAACAAAATCTAACAGTTTTCATGTATCACATATCATATAATAACATGATCAACATATATCTTATAAACATTGGACTAACATAACATACATGCTACAGTTCATATAACAACTATAAAGATTGAGTTCTTTACTCAATCAGCATGCTTTACTCAATCAACATAGTCATAAGTTGACTTTAACATTTCACACTTTCAACATATATACAACACATCATACTCTTTGAAATAAAGACTTAAAATAGTTAATCATCAAGTTCACAAAGCAAATAGGAACTAAAAGACTTGCCTTGATCGTTGTTTACCAATAACAGTTTAACAGCTTACAGTTATCTGCACTTCACGTGCCCTTTCTAGGTTGAATTAGGAGAAAAGATGGAGATAATGATTTTCCCTTCTTCTTCTTCTTCCTCTTCCTATTCCTCTTCCTCTTCCTCTTCCTCTTCTTCTTCTCTATATTCTCTCTTCTTCTCTTTGTTTTTCTTTTCTCTTTTACTAATACGTAATATAAACTGATCTATGATAATATAATATACGTATACTTATAATACCTATTAATATACAACATAATTACATATATAACTGATGTCAGTTATATTATTTAAAAATCAAAAGCCATAAGGCTTGTCTGGCTAAACCACTTTAAAAATTAATGACTTACAACCCTTATGCCTTGTTTGATAAAACCATTAAAATAATGACTTAAACATTCCCTAAACCTTGTTTGGCAAAACAAGGTTAAAACAAAAATTTTAAAATCTCTAAGGCTTTGTTTGGTAAAACCAAATTAAAACTCTTTTAATTTATTTTCATAAGTCATTTATAATATAGTTTATTGTCCTGCATTGTTTACTTGGATTTCCATATCCAATCTTAATGAAATAAACTAATTACCACGTACTAAATAAATTTCTCACTTAACCAAATATCACAAAATAATAATGTCATTATAATTTTATTTAATAATTAATATATCACTTTAATTATTAAATTACGACAGCAATATAACAATTCATGTAATCTTTAACAACTCTCTAACTGTTAAATTAAATTAGAGTATTATCTAATAAATTTAATTCACAAATATATACTAACAACAACCACATAAATAAAATATTTATTTAATTTAATAAATAATTTAAATTACAAATAAAATTCTGGATTGTTACATCATTTCCTCCTTACAAGGTTTCTGTCCCTAGAATCACAACTCAAACAATTCATTCATCACATTCTTCCCTCCTTATAAGGATTTCGTCATCAGAATCACCGAAACCCTACCTTACTCAGGTTTTCATCAAATCTCTTTGTTGAATAACTTCAACACATGACCTTAATATAGGTTTTATATTTCTTACTACATTCATTTCTTCAACAAATTCTAGGTTTTATTTCATAACTTTCACTTGAACTCAACTATATTCTGAGTATTATATATTCTTTAACCCATTCATTTCCTTTTCTAAAGATCGTTATCATAAACACTCGGGATATTACATTCACCCATTCTTCTAAGAATTTCGTCCTCGAAATTTTTATTTATTAATCTTTATTTATTCAATCTATCAAAATAGATTTTACGTTAATACTTTATTCATTTATTGAGTTTTATAACCACTTCTTTCCACAAAGATCTTTCTATAATTATTAACTTTTCTATTAAAAGTTTTACATTATTCTTTGATAACTCATCTCCTTCTCATTTCAAAATTTCTTTTCTCACTAATTCAATATATTCATCATTTAGTGTCGCATTCTACGACTTACTTCTTTCTAAGGAATATCATCCTTACCACATTCGCCTTTTAGAATAGCAAGATTCTTTCACAATTTCTCAATAATTGGGAAGCAGTATGAATAACTCAGGAATTAAAAAGATTTCAAATCATACTGAGGGGTCATAAGACCTTGAACTACGTCCCCAGGTTATCAAGTACTCTTTCAACTTAAACCTTAACAGTCATTAGACTATAGGGACTCCCGTACTTTGGGTGTTAAGCCCTTCGTACGATGTATTGTGCACAAATATTTAAACGCTATACGTATGTCCATAGTTATAAGTAATCTTTCAACTTAGACTTTAATAGTCATAAGACTATAGGTACTTCTCGTACTTAGGGGGATCAGCCCTTCGTACAATGTATTGTGCACAAACATCTAAACGCCTCCGCTTAATCCCCTATAAAAGGGTTGTTCATCTCAGCTTTTCAACATCTGAATCCGCACCAAAACAATTTGGTTTGACATAACTTCTCAAGAAACGCTTGAATTTCATGAATATTTGTCAATATTCGTTTAGCTGAATCAAATAGCATAGACTTCTACAACAATTCGAACATCAATCAATATATATATATATATATATATATATATATATATATATATATATTCTCATATCTTAAAGAAATCTAAAAAAAAATCTTTTTATGACGTCATGATACCGCACTATATTTACAGTCCGTTTGAGGATTCCGTCATTTGGTAATTTTATCATACTAGATCATATACTAGTGGGCTGACGATCCTTAGATCACATCCAACACTGAGTAATACTACATTGATGATTCCATCGTTTTTATCATCTCTGCACCAGATTCCATGATGCATTGATGATATAAAAAAAATATATTTTGATATATCTAAAATTATTTTTTTTCTAGCCGAAGTAATTAGCATAGACATATGAATAACGGTATTATTTTTAAAACTCATTAGTTTCATCATTTGATCCAATATTTTTTAAGAAAATAGAAGTGAAAACATCAGCACGAAGTCAAAAAAATTTTGAAAGTCTAGCATAGCTAGTAGATTTAGAATATCTAGGTATCCATCAACTTCAATCTTTACTTCATTACTTCATTACTTAACCATTCTATCAATCTTCAACTTCATCAATGCTTTCTATACTATTACCGTTTTCTACCCAAAATAGTTTATCAAACTTACCACACTTTGGAAATCCAGGAACTTGCAACAATAATATGAGTTTAAGAACTTGTTCTAGTCAGACCATAGTCGTTCTTTCGCTGAGGGGTTCAAAACATACAATATTATTATGAGTTACGAACTTACCATATGCATTAGTTTTAAGAACCACACCTAATCCTAATAATATCTGACTAATCTTAATAGTTTCTAACTATCAATTATACACATGAGAAAAGAATCACATTTTTGCCACATATACATTAATAGCGCGACACCAACATTCCAATGATTATCAATGTGATAAACTGAGCGCAAGCACAAAACCCTCGCCCACAGAAAGGTTTGTACAACTCAGCCATCACATGAGTCCTCAATTGAAATCCAACCTAACTCTATCTTACTCATAACTTATTTTTAACTTGCCCTTTGCTTGATACGAATTCCTCGTATCACATTATCTATAACTCCTCGCGAGTTTATCTCGTACTATTTCATAGTACATTATCTTCATAGCATCAAGCTATAATTATTCAAACATTATAGACCATCTTTCTTTTATAACTTAAATAGATCACGTCGTGATCTTATTCTATAATCATCTCCCTTAAAATTCTTTTCTTAACTCGTGAACATTTTATTTTACGATCCTCTTTCTTTCCATTTTTCATCATTTACGACATTATTCATTATCTTGGCTATTGGAGTTAGGAAACTCCCATTTCTTATCTTTATATCACTTCAAATTCTTCTTTGAATTTATCTATTTATATATAGCAATTCTTCCTTTAAGAATTTCTAACTTCACTTATCTTGCTCAACATTTTATTCGAGTTCCACATTTTCATCATACGTATCCATTTTCTATACTTGGTACACATCGAGTCTCTAATAGTTTCAATATAGTACGCTGAGTGATTTTCCATAAACAACCAACAAACTAGGTTCTGAGTTGCTAGTTCGTATATACCTCCGCTCTATGAAGGAATCGTTTAGCCCAGATACCATACATCAACTATTAAAGAGTACAATTGTACCATACTTAAACATAACTTTCTATTCTTAACTTCTTTATCATTCTCTTTTTATAGAAATTGTCTATTTATTATCACCTTACATCTTTATTATTGGAGTTGGGTAACCCCACATTCATATTCCTTATAACTATGCGAGATTCTTCTTTGAATCCTCTTACGCATGTTTTAATCCCTTCTTTATAAATTTCTTAAATTATTTCTTATTGTTCAAACTCTATTTGAGCTTTTTCTTTCATTATCTTCACCTCTCTTCTCTAAGGTTATAGCCTAAGGTACTCCTACCTAAGGTTTCTAACCTATCAGCTTTGATACCAACTATAACGATCCCAAAATTCATATAATAATATTCTCCTTCTCAATCGTTAACAATACAACTTTAATCTATCTTTACATCATTATTCAATATTAAAATCACTAAAAATGCAGAATATTTAAACTTTTATACATTTCCTTATGTATTGCCCTAAATCATAACCTTTACATTACATCACTTCGATTCAAATTTATATCATGAATCGTTACAACAAAATGACTATACAAAGTCTTACATCATAAATAGATATCCAAATACACCAGATAGCTCAACTTACAATTCAACAACATGTTACATTCAAAATATTAAATACATTTCTAATAAAACATAAGTAATCTTCGCGAATATGGATCTCTATAATTCACTTAGCACATATCCTTACCTTGAAATTTTTGACCTGCAAAAATGATTATTTGTAAGGTTGAGCTCGGCAGTCCAACAAAATCTAACAGTTTTCATGTATCACATAGCATATAATAACATGCTCAACATATATCTTATAAACATTGGACTAACATAATATACATGCTACAGTTCATATAACAACTATAAAGATTGAGTTCCTTACTCAATCAGCATGCTTTACTCAGTCAACGTAGTCATAAGTTGACTTTAACATTTCACACTTTCAACATATATACAACACATCATACTCTTTGAAATAAAGACTTAAAATAGTTAATCATCAAGTTCACATAGCAAATAGAAACTGAAAGACTTGCCTTGATCGTTGTTTACCAATAACAGTTTAACAGCTTACAGTTATCTGCACTTCACGTGCCCTTTCTAGGTTGAATTAGGAGAAAAGATGGAGATAATGATTTCCCCTTCTTCCTCTTCTTCTAAATCTTCTTCTTCTTCTTCTTCTTCTCTATATTCTCTCTTCTTCTCTTTGTTCTTCCTTTTCTCTTTTACTAATACGCAACATAAACTGATATATGATAATATAATATATGTATATTTATAATACCTATTAATATACAACATAATTACATATATAACTGATGTCAGTTATATATATTATTTGAAAACCAAAAGCCAAAAGGCTTGTTTGGCTAAACCACTTTAAAAATTAATAACTTACAACCCTTATGCCTTGTTTGGTAAAATCACTTAAAATAATGACTTAATCATTCCCTAAACCTTGTTTGGCAAAACAAGATTAAAACAAGAATGTTAAAATCTCTAAGGCTTTGTTTGGTAAAACCAAATTAAAACTCTTTTAATTTATTTTCATAAGTCGTTTATAATATAGTTTATTGTCCTGCATTGTTTACTTGAATTTCTATATCCAATCTTAATTAAATAAACTAATTACCACATAATAAATAAATTTCCCACTTAACCAAATATCACAAATTATAATCTCATTATAATTTTATTTAATAATTAATATATCACTTTAATTATTAAATTACGACAGCAATATAGCAACTCATGTAATCTTTAACAACTTTCTAACTGTTAAATTAAATTAGAGTATTATCTAATAAATTTAATTCACAAATATATAATAACAACAACCACATAAATAAAATATTTATTTAATTTAATAAATATTTTAAATTAGAAATAAAATTCTGGATTGTTACATTAGTGATATAAGAGGGCAAGGATATGATAACAGCTCCAATATGAAAGGGAAACACAAAGCTGTTCAGAAAAGGCTTCTCGATAGAAATCCTAGAGCATTTTGCACGCCATGTGGTTGCCATAGTCTAAACCTCATGCTTTGCGATATGGCCAACTGTTGTAACAAAGCTACATCTTTTTTTGGAGTTGTACAATGTATCTACTGTTTGTTTGCGGCTTCTACCAAGCGATAGAAACTTTTGATAAAATATGTTGCAAATCACGCTGTTAAGTCATTATCACAAACGCGTTGGTAAAGTCGTGTTGAAAGTGTTAGAGCAATAAGATACCAAGCTCCAGAAATCAAAGAGGCTTTACTTGAATTGACTGATTCTCGTGAAGATGTTGGTGCAAAGAGTGAAGCTAATGCCTTAGTAAGATATGCAATTAAGGATTTTGGATTCTTAGTTAGCATGGTTGTTTGGCATACTATTTTGTTTGCAGTTAACGTTGTCTGTAAGACCCCAACTTATTAATGAATAAAATCAAATTTTCTCTAAATATTATTGTGAATAATAAGGGGCTAATTTGATATAATACTTTGGTTATGGGTGAAATGTGTAAATTTTACAAAATAAGCAAGTGGTTATAAAATATTCATTTTGTCGGGGAATATTCGTTTGGTCGTGGAATATTCTTGCTGTCGGGGAATATTCGTACGACGGCGCAGCCTTGTGTGGGCCCCATAACGGAAAGTGATTGGATGAAGAAAATGGCAAGTATAAGTTATTTATAAATAACGGCGTAGTTGTTACCGTTAATACTGTTAGAATACCCGGTGGTTAAAATACAGTAGCACGCGGTATTGCACCAATTATTGATTCTTACGTAAGAAGGCACTACTCAATAATTGTTACAGTAGTTATTGTTCAATATTTTATTTTATTGATTCAATAATTGTTGCATTGATATTTTATATTATTGTTGTTTCAATAATTGTTGCTGCACAGTATTTTTCATTATCAGATCAATAATTCATATTATTTGAATAATATTATTAGATAACATTATTGGCAATGTCTAGAAAGTTCTGTCTAAGGAGAGGTTTGGTCATCTAATTGCGCGCCAGTAAGGAGAAATCCTTATTGGAAAGCCCCCTCTTTCCTGGGAACGGCCTGGTTGTCATAAATGTGATTCTGTAATATTATTTGTGAATAATTAATTATTGATTCATATGATAAGGAAATATTTATTTTATGTGGATATAAATGAGGGATATATTTTTGTGGTTAAAAATGAAGGAGTTAATGTTGAGTTGTTTTATCAGTATTTTTATCGGAATGGAGGTATTAAAAATCAAATCAGGGTTTTTGAGAAATATTGCGGGTGTTATAATTTTTAATCCGACCGTTGGATCGTGGTAATTTTTGGATATGTTATACATATATAAGTTGAGTATATGTCCACAAATTTTGAACCGTTAAAAATGAACGTATGATTTATTATGAATTTTACGAGATGACTGGTTCAGAAATTGTTGAATTTTCGGAGTTTATCATTTTGATGGAAAATTCTAGAATTGGTGGGCCCCACTTGTGGTTGGTGAAGAAATGTGCTGAATTATATTTCAAATGTGGTGGGTGGGAATAGTAGCAGGTAAAGCCATCAGGTTGCAGGTCAAACCTACTAAAATTTTCCTATAAATAGAGGGCTAAGTTAGAATTGAAAATCACACCAGAAACAAGTTTTCTCTCTTTCTCTCTCTAGATTATTGAGTGTATTTTGTGAGTATTTAGATACTTTGAGAGTTTCTATTCATCAGAGCAAGTTTCTTTCAGCCTTATACCGGTATTCCGACCAGAAGTACTGATATCTTGAGGTAAGGGATATTATTTTCTTCTTAAATGATATTATTTTCTTCAATATCATTATGCTGAAATATTGATATGAGTTTTTATTAAATTTGGAACTTTTTGTGTCGGGGTTACTATTCATGTATACGGCACTATTCACGTATACGGCACTATTCACGAATACGGCACTATTCACCGAAAAATAAAATTTTTCCTTTTTGTCCAAGATGTCTATTATGGTTACTATCTTTGATTGTATCCATGTTTTGATCTTTATTTTTGAATTCTGCTTCACAATTGATTATTATGAAGTATTATTGATCTTGGATAAACTGTTATACGAATCCCTACTATTTGTCCTTCTGTCTCATTGGATTCGTTCTCTTTAAGATATTTTTCATCATCCTCAGTCCTAAATGATGATATTAATGAATATCTTTGGCCTGTAGTGCAAAGATGTATGATTACTTGATGAATATCTTTGGCCTGTAGTGCAAAGATGAACAGGTGTTGAGATGAACATGACTGACAGGTGATACAAATGAATATCTTTGGCCTGTAGTGCAAAGATGAATATTTGGATAAAGATGATTATTAATTGATGTTACAGGGATAAAATATTGATGATGGACTTTTAAATCTTAGAAGATAGTAGAATTCTTTCTCTACTTGACTCTTCTAATGGTTTGCTGTTTCCGCTGCAGTTGTTGATCTAAAACTTGTTGTCGATTATATTCTATCAGATTTTTCCCTGTTGAAGACTAACGATAATTTGTTGTATATTATCTTAGTCATAATATTCTTTACTGGGCTAGTTGAGCTCACCCTTTTCCTTTTTGTTCCATTTTTCTTCTCAGGAGGTGAGAACATAGCAGGATCTAGTCGGGGTATGGAGTGATGGTTCTAGAAAGATGTTTTAGCAGTCCTCACTATTTCTGTAAAATAGTATTTGAATAATTGTAATGGGGATTTATTTGAGTGTGGATATTGTCTAGAAGACAATATTTGTATTTAAACTCACAGTATGTGTTGTCGTATTTTGCACGACATTTGTATTATTGAAGTTGTAGTTTGCTTTCTGTACCATGTATTTGGCGACTCAGAATGGGTGTTGTATACCTATTTTGGGGGCGTCACAGTTGGTATCAGAGCTTAGGGATATGATCCCTGGCTGAGATGTGAGACAAGAACTAGGAGGGGAGAGACGGGGAATTCCTTCACTAGTATGACTTGACTAAGTTTATTTGGTATTTATTTGGTCGGTCAGAGTATAAGGATAATATATGACATAACTATTAACCCTTGTTTTATGGCAGTATTTAAGAATGGCAGCTGAGAACGTTAATAATGGAGTAAATCAGACCGTGGAGACACCTTTGATCACCACCCAGGGGAACGTGCAACATGAAGGCAATATTCCTCCTGTAAACAACGTTACCGAGCAAACGATGAATGATGGAATGTTTAGGAGCTTTTTGCAGTTCATGCAAAATCAGACGAGGGAGACTCGTGTGCAGAATACGGGTGGAAATGATAACGCGCGGTTTGTCACAGCTAAGCAGTTCAAAGAATTGGGACCACCAGAATTTAAGGGAAAGCCAGATCCGATCATGGCGGAAACGTGGGTCAAGCAAATTACCAAGATATTCGATGTCTTGGGATGCACGGAGGAACAAAAGGTTCCATTCGCCACCTTTATGTTCCGCGGTGAGGCAGACTACTGGTGGGAGTCTGTGAAGTGTACCCAGCCTGACGCACTCAACATGTCCTGGGAAACATTTCAAAAACTGTTCAATGACAAGTACTTTCCTGAAAGTATTCGTCATATGAAGGAGGTAGAGTTTATCAGACTGGAACAAAACAACATGACGGTGTCCCAGTACGAGGCGAAGTTTGCAGAGTTATCCAGGTTTGCACCTCATTTGGTCGAAAATGAGGAACGAATGACAAGGATGTTTCTGAGAGGTCTAAAACCCGAGATTCGACAATATCTTATCTCTCATAAATTTTCTTTATATTCAGATGTTGTAAATAGGGCTCAATTATTAGAGCGAGATAATGAGTATGTGCAACCGAGGGACCACAACCAGGGTCATACCGGTGGCGGCAGTCATCGAAGCAATGAAAACCAGCAGGGAGGAAAATATTCGGACAAAAGCGGTAACCACTCTGGTGGTAATCGTGGTCGTGATAATAGAAGGAGCGAGTCGGGAGGAGATTTCAAGAAGAGATGGTACAACAATGATAATGTGAAGACGTCAGCACAAACATCAACTGTTTCTAGGGGAGGAGAACGACCACCGGTCGTATGTTACAAATGTGGGAAAGAGGGACATATCAGCCCAAACTGCCCACAACAATCCAAGGTATGTTATAACTGTGGAAAGGAGGGTCATATAGCTCGAGAGTGTTCTGTAGCAAAACCAAGTTCAGCGGGGATGGTGACTCCAAAAGCTGTCCCGGATAAGTCAAAATCAGCGGTTCCTGGAAGGGCGTTTGTCGTTACTGGCCAAAACGCGAGAAACCCGAACGAGGTGATCACGGGTAAGCTAATCTTGAATTCTTGCGAAGTTTATACTTTACTAGATACCGGTTCTACCCATTCTTTTATCTCTCCCGCTTGTGCTCAACGTTTAAACTTGACTCCGGAGAAATTGGACTTTAACTTATCTGTTGAAACTCCGTTGGGTGAAACCTTCGTTACATCTACAGTTTATAAATCTTGCATGATCCAAGTTGGTACTATCACATTACCTGTTGATCTTATCTCTTTAAAGATACTTGCTTTTGATGTGATTTTAGGAATTGATTGGTTAACCACTCATCATGCTAAAATTGATTGTTTTCGTAAGGTTGTTAGTTTTCATATTCCTAACCAACCTGTCACACGAATTCAAACTACTAAACCACTAAAATCAGTCACTGTCATATCGAGCCACAAAGCTATTCGTTTATTGAAAAACGGATGTCAAGCTTTCTTAGCCCATGTAATGGATTTGAACAAAGACAAGTCAGATTTGAATAATATTTCTATTGTTAGAGAATTTCCCGATGTATTTCCTGAAGAACTTCCTGGTCTACCCCCAGAACGTGAAGTTGAATTCTTTATTGACCTTGAACCCGGTACAAAGCCCATTTCTAAAACTCCATATCGAATGGCTCCTATTGAACTTCAGGAGTTAAAAGTCCAACTACAGGAGTTGTTGGACATCGGTTTTATTCGTCCTAGTACGTCTCCTTGGGGTGCTCCTGTTTTATTCGTAAAGAAGAAAGACGGGAGTATGCGACTTTGTATCGACTATCGAGAATTGAATCATGTCACTATCAAGAATAGGTATCCGCTACCTCGCATTGATGACCTGTTCGACCAGTTACAAGGAACACAATTCTTTTCAAAGATCGACCTTCGTTCTGGATATCATCAGCTGAAGATTAAAACTGAGGATATTCCAAAGACTGCCTTCAGAACTCGGTACGGGCATTATGAATTCTTAGTAATGTCTTTTGGATTGACTAATGCTCCTGCTGCCTTCATGGATATGATGAACCGTGTATTCAAAGAATATTTGGATCAGTTCGTTGTTGTCTTTATTGATGACATCCTCATCTATTCCAAAAGCCGTGAAGATCATGAGCGCCATTTGAAGCTGGTACTGCAAAGGCTTCGTGAAAATAAGCTATATGCCAAATTGAAGAAATGCGAGTTCTGGCTTGAGGAAGTAGCATTCCTTGGGCACGTGGTGTCAAAACATGGAGTATCTGTCGACCCGGCGAAGATTGAAGCCATACAAAGTTGGGAGCAACCGAAGTCGGTAACCGAAGTACGTAGCTTTCTAGGCTTAGCTGGTTATTATCGGAGATTTGTGGAAGGATTTTCTCGAATCGCTACTCCGTTAACTCAGCTGACTCGGAAAGATACAAAATTTGTATGGAGTGAGGAATGCGAGAAGAGTTTCCAAGAACTCAAGAGGAGACTCATTTCGGCACCTGTTCTGACAATACCATCTGGTTCGGATGGATTTGTTATCTACAGCGATGCTTCAGGCAAAGGGTTAGGATGTGTTCTCATGCAACATGGGAAAGTCATAGCCTATGCCTCACGACAACTCAAAGAATATGAGAGGAATTATCCTACTCATGATTTGGAGTTGGCAGCAGTCGTTTTTGCGTTGAAGATCTGGAGACACTACCTGTATGGGGAGAAAGTGGAGATCTATACAGATCATAAAAGCCTCAAATATTTCTTCACCCAAAAAGAACTCAACATGCGGCAGCGACGTTGGCTCGAGCTGTTGAAAGATTACGATCATATCATCCAATATCATCCTGGAAAAGCAAACGTAGTAGCTGACGCATTGAGTAGAAGATCATATGCGGGTACGAGTGCAATATTGTTAACACAAAGGCCCATTTTGTATGACTTACAAAGGATGGAGATAGAGATGAAGGCTCCAAGTACCCACATGATGATATCAAATATACGAGTAGAACCGACTTTAATCGATAAAGTTAAAGCTGCTCAAGCTACGGACATGGAGCTGATGCGTATGAAGAAGAAAGTGCAAGAAGGTGCTATTCCAGAAGCAAGAATCGATGAAGAAGGAATACTTCGAGTCAACTCCAGACTTTGTGTTCCTAACGATTTTGACTTGAAGCATAGAATAATGATGGAGGCACACAACACACCGTTTGCAATCCATCCTGGGAGTACCAAAATGTATCACGATCTTCGACATACATTTTGGTGGAGCAATATGAAAAGAGAGATCGCGGAGTTTATCTCGAGGTGTTTAACTTGTCAACGTGTAAAGGCGGAGCATCAAGTGCCAAAGGGTCCATTGCAACCACTTGAGATCCCGAAATGGAAGTGGGAACACATTACTATGGATTTTGTTACGGGTCTTCCCAAGGTTTCTCAAGGCATAGATGCGATTTGGGTTATTGTTGATAGATTAACCAATTCCGCTCATTTCTTGCCGATACGTGAGACTTATTCCCTTGAACGTCTTGCTAGTATGTACGTGAACGAGATTGTGAGATTGCATGGCATGCCAGTATCCATAGTTTCGGATCGTGACCCAAGATTCACTTCACGATTTTGGGTTAGCTTGCAGAAAGCTATAGGCACGGATTTACGATTCAGTTCGGCATACCATCCTCAAACGGACGGACAATCAGAGAGGACTATTCAAACTCTTGAAGATCTATTAAGACTTTGTGTCCTAGATCTCAAAGGGAGTTGGGATAAGTACCTACCATTGGTGGAATTCTCCTACAACAACAGTTATCAGGCGAGCATAGGTGTGGCTCCATTCGAGGCGTTGTATGGAAGAAAATGTCGTTCTCCAGTATGCTGGGACGAGGTGGGTGAAGCAACATTGTTGGGACCAGAGTTGGTACGCATTACTACAGAGAAGATCCAAACGATTCGACAACGTATACAAACGGCACAGGATCGACAAAAGAGTTATGCGGATCTTCATCGGAAGGACGTGGAATTTAATATTGGGGATCATGTATTATTACGTGTTGCACCATGGAAGGGAGTTACAAGATTTGGGAAGAGAGGAAAGCTCAATCCAAGATTTGTTGGTCCATTTGAGATTCTTGAGCGAATAGGAAATGTGGCATATAGACTCGCATTACCTCCAAGCATGTCTCGTGTTCATAATGTTTTTCACATATCTATGCTTCGTAAATATGTTAAAGACCCGAACCACATTATTGAGTTAGAACCAGACGAGATAGCTGAAGATTTAACGTACGAGGAGGTACCTGTTAAGATCTTGGATAGGAAAGAGCATGTCCTACGCACGAAGGTTATACCACAAGTTAAGGTTTTGTGGAGAAACCATGCTATTGAAGAAATGACCTGGGAGTTGGAATCAGAAATGAAAGCGAGGTATCCTCACCTTTTTGAAACATCAGGTACGTACGTCAATTTCGAGGACGAAATTTCATAAGGAGGGGAGGTTGTAAGACCCCAACTTATTAATGAATAAAATCAAATTTTCTCTAAATATTATTGTGAATAATAAGGGGCTAATTTGATATAATACTTTGGTTATGGGTGAAATGTGCAAATTTTGCAAAATAAGCAAGTGGTTATAAAATATTCATTTTGTCGGGGAATATTCGTTTGGTCGTGGAATATTCTTGCTGTCGGGGAATATTCGTACGACGGCGCAGCCTTGTGTGGGCCCCATAACGGAAAGTGATTGGATGAAAAAAATGGCAAGTATAAGTTATTTATAAATAAAGGCGTAGTTGTTACCGTTAATACTGTTAGAATACCCGGTGGTTAAAATACAGTAGCACGCGGTATTGCACCAATTATTGATTCTTACGTAAGAAGGCACTACTCAATAATTGTTACAGTAGTTATTGTTCAATATTTTATTTTATTGATTCAATAATTGTTGCATTGATATTTTATATTATTGTTGTTTCAATAATTGTTACTGCACAGTATTTTCCATTATCAGATCAATAATTCATATTATTTGAATAATATTATTAGATAACATTATTGGCAATGTCTAGAAAGTTCTGTCTAAGGAGAGGTTTGGTCATCTAATTGCGCGCCAGTAAGGAGAAATCCTTATTGGAAAGCCCCCTCTTTCCTGGGAACGGCCTGGTTGTCATAAATGTGATTCTGTAATATTATTTGTGAATAATTAATTATTGATTCATATGATAAGGAAATATTTATTTTATGTGGATATAAATGAGGGATATATTTTTGTGGTTAAAAATGAAGGAGTTAATGTTGAGTTGTTTTATCAGTATTTTTATCGGAATGGAGGTATTAAAAATCAAATCAGGGTTTTTGAGAAATATTGCGGGTGTTATAATTTTTAATCCGACCGTTGGATCGTGGTAATTTTTGGATATGTTATACATATATAAGTTGAGTATATGTCCACAAATTTTGAACCGTTAAAAATGAACGTATGATTTATTATGAATTTTACGAGATGACTGGTTCAGAAATTGTTGAATTTTCGGAGTTTATCATTTTGATGGAAAATTCTAGAATTGGTGGGCCCCACTTGTGGTTGGTGAAGAAATGTGCTGAATTATATTTCAAATGTGGTGGGTGGGAATAGTAGCAGGTAAAGCCATCAGGTTGCAGGTCAAACCTACTAAAATTTTCTATAAATAGAGGGCTAAGTTAGAATTGAAAATCACACCAGAAACAAGTTTTCTCTCTTTCTCTCTCTAGATTATTGAGTGTATTTTGTGAGTATTTAGATACTTTGAGAGTTTCTATTCATCAGAGCAAGTTTCTTTCAGCCTTATACCGGTATTCCGACCAGAAGTACTGATATCTTGAGGTAAGGGATATTATTTTCTTCTTAAATGATATTATTTTCTTCAATATCATTATGCTGAAATATTGATATGAGTTTTTATCAAATTTGGAACTTTTTGTGTCGGGGTTACTATTCATGTATACGGCACTATTCACGTATACGGCACTATTCACGAATACGGCACTATTCACCGAAAAATAAAATTTTTCCTTTTTGTCCAAGATGTCTATTATGGTTACTATCTTTGATTGTATCCATGTTTTGATCTTTATTTTTGAATTCTGCTTCACAATTGATTATTATGAAGTATTATTGATCTTGGATAAACTGTTATACGAATCCCTACTATTTGTCCTTCTGTCTCATTGGATTCGTTCTCTTTAAGATATTTTTCATCATCCTCAGTCCTAAATGATGATATTAATGAATATCTTTGGCCTGTAGTGCAAAGATGTATGATTACTTGATGAATATCTTTGGCCTGTAGTGCAAAGATGAACAGGTGTTGAGATGAACATGACTGACAGGTGATACAAATGAATATCTTTGGCCTGTAGTGCAAAGATGAATATTTGGATAAAGATGATTATTAATTGATGTTACAGGGATAAAATATTGATGATGGACTTTTAAATCTTAGAAGATAGTAGAATTCTTTCTCTACTTGACTCTTCTAATGGTTTGCTGTTTCCGCTGCAGTTGTTGATCTAAAACTTGTTGTCGATTATATTCTATCAGATTTTTCCCTGTTGAAGACTAACGATAATTTGTTGTATATTATCTTAGTCATAATATTCTTTACTGGGCTAGTTGAGCTCACCCTTTTCCTTTTTGTTCCATTTTTCTTCTCAGGAGGTGAGAACATAGCAGGATCTAGTCGGGGTATGGAGTGATGGTTCTAGAAAGATGTTTTAGCAGTCCTCACTATTTCTGTAAAATAGTATTTGAATAATTGTAATGGGAATTTATTTGAGTGTGGATATTGTCTAGAAGACAATATTTGTATTTAAATTCACAGTATGTGTTGTCGTATTTTGCACGACATTTGTATTATTGAAGTTGTAGTTTGCTTTCTGTACCATGTATTTGGCGACTCAGAATGGGTGTTGTATACCTATTTTGGGGGCGTCACAAAGGAGGTGGAGTAAGGAGGTGTGAATAGTAAGGAGGTTTGGGACAAAATGACTATTTTGCTCCTAGCCTTGAAAATCTATAAAAGGAGAGCTTAAGTTCATTTGTTGGTTAATGAAAAATTCTTCAACACTTGAGAGAGAGAGAGTTTGGATGAAGAGGAAGAGAAAGAGGAAAAGCTAGCCCGAGTGCACGCTTTGTCCAACGGAGGAAAGATTAAAGAAGAAAGGTAGTCCGAAATATAACTTTTAAATAATTTTCTTTAAGTTTTCTATGTTTAAAACATAGCGTAATGAGAATAAAAAGTAAATGTTGTTAAGAATGATTTCATATGGATGAAATCATGAAGAAACGAAGAAATAAGAATGGCATGTTAACGGATTCAAAATAAATTTCTGTTCGAGGAAAGTTGAAGTACGTAAGATAAGGAAGAGAATGGCTTTGGAACGACCTTGTTTCGAGCTATAACGAGGAAGATAGGAGATTCAAAGTAAGCGTCTCAAACAATTTCCAAGACTTAGAAAATTTTTGGAAATTCTAAGCCTGGCGCCGAAGCGCTGGCTGTGCCTTGGGGGGCGGTGCCACAATGCCAACTCGGGCCATCAGCTACTGCTGAGTGGTGCCGCAGTGCGAGGAAGAAGAAGGGAACGTGTAAGACCCCAACTTATTAATGAATAAAATCAAATTTTCTCTAAATATTATTGTGAATAATAAGGGGCTAATTTGATATAATACTTTGGTTATGGGTGAAATGTGTAAATTTTGCAAAATAAGCAAGTGGTTATAAAATATTCATTTTGTCGGGGAATATTCGTTTGGTCGTGGAATATTCTTGCTGTCGGGGAATATTCGTACGACGGCGCAGCCTTGTGTGGGACCCATAACGGAAAGTGATTGGATGAAGAAAATGGCAAGTATAAGTTATTTATAAATAACGGCGTAGTTGTTACCGTTAATACTGTTAGAATACCCGGTGGTTAAAATACAGTAGCACGCGGTATTGCACCAATTATTGATTCTTACGTAAGAATGCACTACTCAATAATTGTTACAGTAGTTATTGTTCAATATTTTATTTTATTGATTCAATAATTGTTGCATTGATATTTTATATTATTGTTGTTTCAATAATTGTTGCTGCACAGTATTTTCCATTATCAGATCAATAATTCATATTATTTGAATAATATTATTAGATAACATTATTGGCAATGTCTAGAAAGTTCTGTCTAAGGAGAGGTTTGGTCATCTAATTGCGCGCCAGTAAGGAGAAATCCTTATTGGAAAGCCCCCTCTTTCTTGGGAACGGCCTGGTTGTCATAAATGTGATTCTGTAATATTATTTGTGAATAATTAATTATTGATTCATATGATAAGGAAATATTTATTTTATGTGGATATAAATGAGGGATATATTTTTGTGGTTAAAAATGAAGGAGTTAATGTTGAGTTGTTTTATCAGTATTTTTATCGGAATGGAGGTATTAAAAATCAAATCAGGGTTTTTGAGAAATATTGCGGGTATTATAATTTTTAGTCCGACCGTTGGATCGTGGTAATTTTTGGATATGTTATACATATATAAGTTGAGTATATGTCCACAAATTTTGAACCGTTAAAAATGAACGTATGATTTATTATGAATTTTACGAGATGACTGGTTCAGAAATTGTTGAATTTTCGGAGTTTATCATTTTGATGGAAAATTCTAGAATTGGTGGGCCCCACTTGTGGTTGGTGAAGAAATGTGCTGAATTATATTTCAAATGTGGTGGGTGGGAATAGTAGCAGGTAAAGCCATCAGGTTGCAGGTCAAACCTACTAAAATTTTTCTATAAATAGAGGGCTAAGTTAGAATTGAAAATCACACCAGAAACAAGTTTTCTCTCTTTCTCTCTCTAGATTATTGAGTGTATTTTGTGAGTATTTAGATACTTTGAGAGTTTCTATTCATCAAAGCAAGTTTCTTTCAGCCTTATACCGGTATTCCGACTAGAAGTACTGATATCTTGAGGTAAGGGATATTATTTTCTTCTTAAATGATATTATTTTCTTCAATATCATTATGCTGAAATATTGATATGAGTTTTTATCAAATTTAGAACTTTTTGTGTCGGGGTTACTATTCATGTATACCTATTCACGTATACGGCACTATTCACGAATACGGCACTATTCACCGAAAAATAAAATTTTTCCTTTTTGTCCAAGATGTCTATTATGGTTACTATCTTTGATTGTATCCATGTTTTGATCTTTATTTTTGAATTCTGCTTCACAATTGATTATTATGAAGTATTATTGATCTTGGATAAACTGTTATACGAATCCCTACTATTTGTCCTTCTGTCTCATTGGATTCGTTCTCTTTAAGATATTTTTCATCATCCTCAGTCCTAAATGATGATATTAATGAATATCTTTGGCCTGTAGTGCAAAGATGTATGATTACTTGATGAATATCTTTGGCCTGTAGTGCAAAGATGAACAGGTGTTGAGATGAACATGACTGACAGGTGATACAAATGAATATCTTTGGCCTGTAGTGCAAAGATGAATATTTGGATAAAGATGATTATTAATTGATGTTACAGGGATAAAATATTGATGATGGACTTTTAAATCTTAGAAGATAGTAGAATTCTTTCTCTACTTGACTCTTCTAATGGTTTGCTATTTCCGCTGCAGTTGTTGATCTAAAACTTGTTGTCGATTATATTCTATCAGATTTTTCCCTGTTGAAGACTAACGATAATTTGTTTGTATATTATCTTAGTCATAATATTCTTTACTGGGCTAGTTGAGCTCACCCTTTTCCTTTTTGTTCCATTTTTCTTCTCAGGAGGTGAGAACATAGCAGGATCTAGTCGGGGTATGGAGTGATGGTTCTAGAAAGATGTTTTAGCAGTCCTCACTATTTCTGTAAAATAGTATTTGAATAATTGTAATGGGAATTTATTTGAGTGTGGATATTGTCTAGAAGACAATATTTGTATTTAAATTCACAGTATGTGTTGTCGTATTTTGCACGACATTTGTATTATTGAAGTTGTAGTTTGCTTTCTGTACCATGTATTTGGCGACTCAGAATGGGTGTTGTATACCTATTTTGGGGGCGTCACAAAGGAGGTGGAGTAAGGAGGTGTGAATAGTAAGGAGGTTTGGGACAAAATGACTATTTTGCTCCTAGCCTTGAAAATCTATAAAAGGAGAGCTTAAGTTCATTTGTTGGTTAATGAAAAATTCTTCAACACTTGAGAGAGAGAGAGTTTGGATGAAGAGGAAGAGAAAGAGGAAAAGCTAGCCCGAGTGCACGCTTTGTCCAACGGAGGAAAGATTAAAGAAGAAAGGTAGTCCGAAATATAACTTTTAAATAATTTTCTTTAAGTTTTCTATGTTTGAAACATAGCGTAATGAGAATAAAAAGTAAATGATGTTAAGAATGATTTCATATGGATGAAATCATGAAGAAACGAAGAAATAAGAATGGCATGTTAACGGATTCAAAATAAATTTCTGTTCGAGGAAAGTTGAAGTACGTAAGATAAGGAAGAGAATGGCTTTGGAACGACCTTGTTTCGAGCTATAACGAGGAAGATAGGAGATTCAAAGTAAGCGTCTCAAACAATTTCCAAGACTTAGAAAATTTTTGGAAATTCTAAGCCTGGCGCCGAAGCGCTGGCTGTGCCTTGGGGGGCGGTGCCACAATGCCAACTCGGGCCATCAGCTACTGCTGAGTGGTGCCGCAGTGCGAGGAAGAAGAAGGGAACGTGTAAGACCCCAACTTATTAATGAATAAAATCAAATTTTCTCTAAATATTATTGTGAATAATAAGGGCTAATTTGATATAATACTTTGGTTATGGGTGAAATGTGTAAATTTTGCAGAATAAGCAAGTGGTTATAAAATATTCATTTTGTCGGGGAATATTCGTTTGGTCGTGGAATATTCTTGCTGTCGGGGAATATTCGTACGACGGCGCAGCCTTGTGTGGGACCCATAACGGAAAGTGATTGGATGAAGAAAATGGCAAGTATAAGTTATTTATAAATAACGGCGTAGTTGTTACCGTTAATACTGTTAGAATACCCGGTGGTTAAAATACAGTAGCACGCGGTATTGCACCAATTATTGATTCTTACGTAAGAATGCACTACTCAATAATTGTTACAGTAGTTATTGTTCAATATTTTATTTTATTGATTCAATAATTGTTGCATTGATATTTTATATTATTGTTGTTTCAATAATTGTTGCTGCACAGTATTTTCCATTATCAGATCAATAATTCATATTATTTGAATAATATTATTAGATAACATTATTAGCAATGTCTAGAAAGTTCTGTCTAAGGAGAGGTTTGGTCATCTAATTGCGCGCCAGTAAGGAGAAATCCTTATTGGAAAGCCCCCTCTTTCCTGGGAACGGCCTGGTTGTCATAAATGTGATTCTGTAATATTATTTGTGAATAATTAATTATTGATTCATATGATAAGAAATATTTATTTTATGTGGATATAAATGAGGGATATATTTTTGTGGTTAAAAATGAAGGCGTTAATGTTGAGTTGTTTTATCAGTATTTTTATCGGAATGGAGGTATTAAAAATCAAATCAGGGTTTTTGAGAAATATTGCGGGTGTTATAATTTTTAATCCGACCGTTGGATCGTGGTAATTTTTGGATATGTTATACATATATAAGTTGAGTATATGTCCACAAATTTTGAACCGTTAAAAATGAACGTATGATTTATTATGAATTTTACGAGATGACTGGTTCAGAAATTGTTGAATTTTCGGAGTTTATCATTTTGATGGAAAATTCTAGAATTGGTGGGCCCCACTTGTGGTTGGTGAAGAAATGTGCTGAATTATATTTTAAATGTGGTGGGTGGGAATAGTAGCAGGTAAAGCCATCAGGTTGCAGGTCAAACCTACTAAAATTTTCCTATAAATAGAGGGCTAAGTTAGAATTGAAAATCACACCAGAAACAAGTTTTCTCTCTTTCTCTCTCTAGATTATTGAGTGTATTTTGTGAGTATTTAGATACTTTGAGAGTTTCTATTCATCAGAGCAAGTTTCTTTCAGCCTTATACCGGTATTCCGACCAGAAGTACTGATATCTTGAGGTAAGGGATATTATTTTCTTCTTAAATGATATTATTTTCTTCAATATCATTATGCTGAAATATTGATATGAGTTTTTATCAAATTTGGAACTTTTTGTGTCGGGGTTACTATTCATGTATACGGCACTATTCACGTATACGGCACTATTCACGAATACGGCACTATTCACCGAAAAATAAAATTTTTCCTTTTTGTCCAAGATGTCTATTATGGTTACTATCTTTGATTGTATCCATGTTTTGATCTTTATTTTTGAATTCTGCTTCACAATTGATTATTATGAAGTATTATTGATCTTGGATAAACTGTTATACGAATCCCTACTATTTGTCCTTCTGTCTCATTGGATTCGTTCTCTTTAAGATATTTTTCATCATCCTCAGTCCTAAATGATGATATTCATGAATATCTTTGGCCTGTAGTGCAAAGATGTATGATTACTTGATGAATATCTTTGGCCTGTAGTGCAAAGATGAACAGGTGTTGAGATGAACATGACTGACAGGTGATACAAATGAATATCTTTGGCCTGTAGTGCAAAGATGAATATTTGGATAAAGATGATTATTAATTGATGTTACAGGGATAAAATATTGATGATGGACTTTTAAATCTTAGAAGATAGTAGAATTCTTTTTCTACTTGACTCTTCTAATGGTTTGCTGTTTCCGCTGCAGTTGTTGATCTAAAACTTGTTGTCGATTATATTCTATTGGATTTTTCCCTGTTGAAGACTAACGATAATTTGTTTGTATATTATCTTAGTCATAATATTCTTTACTGGGCTAGTTGAGCTCACCCTTTTCCTTTTTGTTCCATTTTTCTTCTCAGGAGGTGAGAACATAGCAGGATCTGGTCGGGGTATGGAGTGATGGTTCTAGAAAGATGTTTTAGCAGTCCTCACTATTTCTGTAAAATAATATTTGAATAATTATAATGAGGATTTATTTGAGTGTGGATATTGTCTAGAAGATAATATTTGTATTTAAACTCACAGTATGTGTTGTCGTATTTTGCACGACATTTGTATTATTGAAGTTGTAGTTTGCTTTCTGTACCATATATTTGGCGACTCAGAATGGGTGTTGTATACCTATTTTGGGAGCGTCACATTGTCAGCAAGACCTTGCAAAAATAAGATATGCATATTGAGGTTGCCATTGATCAGTTAAATGGGCTTATTTCCTTTCTTGAGAAATATAGAGAAAGTGGTTTGGCGGAGGCTATTGATGAAGCTAAGGAAATTGCGTCCAAAATGGGAGTTGAACCCGTATTTTACGAAAAGCGTGTCATTCATCGAAAAAAACATTTTGATGAGAATTGGAGTGAAGAGGTGACCCTTTTGGCTGAAGACTCATTTAGAGTTAACTATGTGACAACCCGAGTAAAATCGGATTGTCCAGAAATTATGTTAAAGAATTAGTTATTAATAAAATGAATTTTTATTAATACTATTATGTGCTATGTGTTTATTAATCATTCTAGAACCTATAATAATTATAAGTCGGGAGGATTCTGGCTACGAGCTAGACTGAACGAGTAAGAATTTTTAAGACAAAAATAAAATTTTTCAGGAATAAAAATATTTCTGGGAAAAAAGACGAAATAGGAACTATTCACCCGATGAAACCTAAGGGCTAGGGTTTGAATAACCTAAGCCTTTTCGAGAGTTCGGTATGTCGAAATGACATTTCGTCAAAATATTTGACGATAATATATCGTAAAAAGTTAAGTAAGCCGATAAAATTTTTCTCGAAAAACGTGCAAAAATCGGATTAAATAAAAATGACGAAAAGTTATGTTATGTATTTTTCATTCGTTTAACTATGTTAGGGGAAAACGTGAAGGAAAGTGCTTACCGATAAAAAGTGTTTTTCAATTTTTCAGAGTTCCGAAGAATGCGTAAAAGTTAGACTGTAGAGGAAAGACGAATTATCCAAAAATATTTGGATTTTGAGAATCGCAATTTTTAAAACTGTCAGACGAATTTCGCAAGACGGAAGCACGAAGCTTCCAAGGGAAGCTTCGTGAATAGTAAGGATGTAAGACCCCAACTTATTAATGAATAAAATCAAATTTTCTCTAAATATTATTGTGAATAATAAGGGGCTAATTTGATATAATACTTTGGTTATGGGTGAAATGTGTAAATTTTGCAAAATAAGCAGGTGGTTATAAAATATTCATTTTGTCGGGGAATATTCGTTTGGTCGTGGAATATTCTTGCTGTCGGGGAATATTCGTACGACGACGCAGCCTTGTGTGGGCCCCATAACGGAAAGTGATTGGATGAAGAAAATGGCAAGTATAAGTTATTTATAAATAACGGCGTAGTTGTTACCGTTAATACTGTTAGAATACCCGGTGGTTAAAATACAGTAGCACGCGATATTGCACCAATTATTGATTCTTACGTAAGAAGGCACTACTCAATAATTGTTACAGTGGTTATTGTTCAATATTTTATTTTATTGATTCAATAATTGTTGCATTGATATTTTATATTATTGTTGTTTCAATAATTGTTGCTGCACAGTATTTTCCATTATCAGATCAATAATTCATATTATTTGAATAATATTATTAGATAACATTATTGGCAATGTCTAGAAAGTTCTGTCTAAGGAGAGGTTTGGTCATCTAATTGCGCGCCAGTAAGGAGAAATCCTTATTGGAAAGCCCCCTTTTCCTGGGAACGGCCTGGTTGTCATAAATGTGATTCTGTAATATTATTTGTGATAATTAATTATTGATTCATATGATAAGGAAATATTTATTTTATGTGGATATAAATGAGGGATATATTTTTGTGGTTAAAAATGAAGGAGTTAATGTTGAGTTGTTTTATCAGTATTTTTATCGGAATGGAGGTATTAAAAATTAAATCAGGGTTTTTGAGAAATATTGCGGGTGTTATAATTTTTAATCCGACCGTTGGATCGTGGTAATTTTTGGATATGTTATTATACATATATAAGTTGAGTATATGTCCACAAATTTTGAACCGTTAAAAATGAACATATGATTTATTATGAATTTTACGAGATGACTGGTTCAGAAATTGTTGAATTTTCGGAGTTTATCATTTTGATGGAAAATTCTAGAATTGGTGGGCCCCACTTGTGGTTGGTGAAGAAATGTGCTGAATTATATTTCAAATGTGGTGGGTGGGAATAGTAGCAGGTAAAGCCATCAGGTTGCAGGTCAAACCTACTAAAATTTTCCTATAAATAGGGCTAGTTAGAATTGAAAATCACACCAGAAACAAGTTTTCTCTCTTTCTCTCTCTAGATTATTGAGTGTATTTTGTGAGTATTTAGATACTTTGAGAGTTTCTATTCATCAGAGCAAGTTTCTATCAGCCTTATACAGGTATTCCGACCAGAAGTACTGATATCTTGAGGTAAGGGATATTATTTTTTTTTAAATGATATTATTTTTCTTCAATATCATTATGCTGAAATATTGATATGAGTTTTTATCAAATTTGGAACTTTTTGTGTCGGGGTTACTATTCATGTATACGGCACTATTCACGTATACAGCACTATTCACGAATACGGCACTATTCACCGAAAAATAAAATTTTTCCTTTTTGTCCAAGATGTCTATTATGGTTACTATCTTTGATTGTATCCATGTTTTGATCTTTATTTTTGAATTCTGCTTCACAATTGATTATTATGAAGTATTATTGATCTTGGATAAACTGTTATACGAATCCCTACTATTTGATTTGTCTCATTGGATTCGTTCTTTTTAAGATATTTTTCGTCATCCTCAGTCCTAAATGATGATATTAATGAATATCTTTGGCCTGTAGTGCAAAGATGTATGATTACTTGATGAATATCTTTGGCCTGTAGTGCAAAGATGAACAGGTGTTGAGAGGAACATGACTGACAGGTGATACAAATGAATATCTTTGGCCTGTAGTGCAAAGATGAATATTTGGATAAAGATGATTATTAATTGATGTTACAGGGATAAATATGATGATGAACTTTTAAATCTTAGAAGATAGTAGAATTCTTTCTCTACTTGACTCTTCTAATGGTTTGCTGTTTCCGCTGCAGTTGTTGATCTTAAAACTTGTTGTCGATTATATTCTATCAGATTTTTCCCTGTTGAAGACTAACGATAATTTGCTTGTATATTATCTTAGTCATAATATTCTTTACTGGGCTAGTTGAGCTCACCCTTTCCTTTTTGTTCCATTTTTCTTCTCAGGAGGTGAGAACATAGCAGGATCTAGTCGGGGTATGGAGTGATGGTTCTAGAAAGATGTTTTAGCAGTCCTCACTATTTCTGTAAAATAGTATTTGAATAATTGTAATGGGGATTTATTTGAGTGTGGATATTGTCTAGAAGACAATATTTGTATTTAAACTCACAGTATGTGTTGTCGTATTTTGCACGACATTTGTATTATTGAAGTTGTAGTTTGCTTTCTGTACCATGTATTTGGCGACTCAGAATGGGTGTTGTATACCTATTTTGGGGGCGTCACAGTTGGTATCAGAGCTTAGGGATATGATCCCTGCTGAGATGAGACAAGAACTAGGAGGGGAGAGACGGGGAATTCCTTCACTAGTATGACTTGACTAAGTTTATTTGGTATTTATTTGGTCGGTCAGAGTATAAGGATAATATATGACATAACTATTAACCCTTGTTTTATGGCAGTATTTAAGAATGGCAGCTGAGAACGTTAATAATGGAGTAAATCAGACCGTGGAGACACCTTGATCACCACCCAGGGGAACGTGCAACATGAAGGCAATATTCCTCCTGTAAACAACGTTACCGAGCAACGATGAATGATGGAATGTTTAGGAGCTTTTTGCAGTTCATGCAAAATCAGACGAGGGAGACTCCGTGTGCAGAATACGGGTGGAAATGATAACGCGCGGTTTGTCACAGCTAAGCAGTTCAAAGAATTGGGACCACCAGAATTTAAGGGAAAGCCAGATCCGATCATGGCGGAAACGTGGGTCAAGCAAATTACCAAGATATTCGATGTCTTGGGATGCACGGAGGAACAAAAGGTTCCATTCGCCACCTTTATATTCCGCGTGAGGCAGACTACTGGTGGGAGTCTGTGAAGTGTACCCAGCCTGACGCACTCAACATGTCCTGGGAAACATTTCAAAAACTGTTCAATGACAAGTACTTTCCTGAAAGTATTCGTCATATGAAGGAGGTAGAGTTTATCAGACTGGAACAAAACAACATGACGGTGTCCCAGTACGAGGCGAAGTTTGCAGAGTTATCCAGGTTTGCACCCTCATTTGGTCGAAAATGAGGAACGAATGACAAGGATGTTTCTGAGAGGTCTAAAACCCGAGATTCGACAATATCTTATCTCTCATAAATTTTCTTTATATTCAGATGTTGTAAATAGGGCTCAATTATTAGAGCGAGATAATGAGTATGTGCAACCGAGGGACCACAACCAGGGTCATACCGGTGGCGGCAGTCATCGAAGCAATGAAAACCAGCAGGGAGGAAAATATTCGGACAAAAGCGGTAACCACTCTGGTGGTAATCGTGGTCGTGATAATAGAAGGAGCGAGTCGGGAGGAGATTTCAAGAAGAGATGGTACAACAATGATAATGTGAAGACGTCAGCACAAACATCAACTGTTTCTAGGGGAGGAGAACGACCACCGGTCGTATGTTACAAATGTGGGAAAGAGGGACATATCAGCCCAAACTGCCCACAACAATCCAAGGTATGTTATAACTGTGGAAAGGAGGGTCATATAGCTCGAGAGTGTTCTGTAGCAAAACCAAGTTCAGCGGGGATGGTGACTCCAAAAGCTGTCTCGGATAAGTCGAAATCAGCGGTTCCTGGAAGGGCGTTTGTCGTTACTTGCCAAACGCGAGAAACCCGAACGAGGTGATCACGGGTAAGCTAATCTTGAATTCTTGCGAAGTTTATACTTTACTAGATACCGGTTCTACCCATTCTTTTATCTCTCCTGCTTGTGCTCAACGTTTAAACTTGACTCGGAGAAATTGGACTTTAACATATCTGTTGAAACTCCGTTGGGTGAAACCTTCGTTACATCTACAGTTTATAAATCTTGCATGATCCAAGTTGGTACTATCACATTACCTGTTGATCTTATCTCTTTAAAGATACTTGCTTTTGATGTGATTTTAGGAATTGATTGGTTAACCACTCATCATGCTAAAATTGATTGTTTTCGTAAAGTTGTTAGTTTTCATATTCCTAACCAACCTGTCACACGAATTCAAACTACTAAACCACTAAAATCAGTCACTGTCATATCGAGCCACAAAGCTATTCGTTTATTGAAAAACAGATGTCAAGCTTTCTTAGCCCATGTAATGGATTTGAACAAAGACAAGTCAGATTTGAATAATATTTCTATTGTTAGAGAATTTCCCGATGTATTTCCTGAAGAACTTCCTGGTCTACCCCAGAACGTGAAGTTGAATTCTTTATTGACCTTGAACCCGTACAAAGCCCATTTCTAAAACTCCATATCGAAGGCTCCTATTGAACTTCAGGAGTTAAAAGTCCAACTACAGGAGTTGTTGGACATCGGTTTTATTCATCCTAGTACGTCTCCTTGGGGTGCTCCTGTTTTATTCGTAAAGAAGAAAGACGGGAGTATGCGACTTTGTATCAACTATCGAGAATTAAATCATGTCACTATCAAGAATAGGTATCCGCTATCTCGCATTGATGACCTGTTCGACCAGTTACAAGGAACACAATTCTTTTCAAAGATCGACCTTCGTTCTGGATATCATCAGCTGAAGATTAAAACTGAGGATATTCAAAAGACTGCCTTCAGAACTCGGTACAGGCATTATGAATTCTTAGTAATGTCTTTTGGATTGACTAATTCTCCTGCTGCCTTCATGGATATGATGAACCGTGTATTCAAAGAATATTTGGATCAGTTCGTTGTTGTCTTTATTGATGACATCCTCATCTATTCCAAAAGCCGTGAAGATCATGAGCGCCATTTGAAGCTGGTACTGCAAAGGCTTCGTGAAAATAAGCTATATGCCAAATTGAAGAAATGCGAGTTCTGGCTTGAGGAAGTAGCATTCCTTGGGCACGTGGTGTCAAAACATGGAGTATCTGTCGACCCGGCGAAGATTGAAGCCATACAAAGTTGGGAGCAACCGAAGTCAGTAACCGAAGTACGTAGCTTTCTAGGCTTAGCTGGTTATTATCGGAGATTTGTGGAAGGATTTTCTCGAATCGCTACTCCGTTAACTCAGCTGACTCGGAAAGATACAAAATTTGTATGGAGTGAGGAATGCGAGAAGAGTTTCCAAGAACTCAGAGAGACTCATTTCGGCACCTGTCTGACAATACCATCTGGTTCGGATGGATTTGTTATCTACAGCGATGCTTCAGGCAAAGGGTTAGGATGTGTTCTCATGCAACATGGGAAAGTTATAGCCTATGCCTCACGACAACTCAAAGAATATGAGAGGAATTATCCTACTCATGATTTGGAGTTGGCAGCAGTCGTTTTTGCGTTGAAGATCTGGAGACACTACCTGTATGGGGAGAAAGTGGAGATCTATACAGATCATAAAAGCCTCAAATATTTCTTCACCCAAAAAGAACTCAACATGCGGCAGCGACGTTGGCTCGAGCTGTTGAAAGATTACGATCATATCATCCAATATCATCCTGGAAAAGCAACGTAGTAGCTGACGCATTGAGTAGAAGATCATATGCGGGTACGAGTGCAATATTGTTAACACAAAGGCCCATTTTGTATGACTTACAAAGGATGGAGATAGAGATGAAGGCTCCAAGTACCCACATGATGATATCAAATATACGAGTAGAACCGACTTTAATCGATAAAGTTAAAGCTGTTCAAGCTACGGACATGGAGCTGATGCGTATTAAGAAGAAAGTGCAAGAAGGTGCTATTCTAGAAGCAAGAATCGATGAAGAAGGAATACTTCGAGTCAACTCCAGACTTTGTGTTCCTAACGATTTTGACTTGAAGCATAGAATAATGATGGAGGCACAAACACCGTTTGCAATCCATCCTGGGAGTACCAAAATGTATCATGATCTTCGACATACATTTTGGTGGAGCAATATGAAAAGAGAGATCGCGGAGTTTATCTCGAGGTGTTTAACTTGTCAACGTGTAAAGGCGGAGCATCAAGTGCCAAAGGGTCCATTGCAACTACTTGAGATCCCGAAATGGAAGTGGGAACACATTACTATGGATTTTGTTACGGGTCTTCCCAAGGTTTCTCAAGGCATAGATGCGATTTGGATTATTGTTGATAGATTAACCAATTCCGCTCATTTCTTGCCGATACGTGAGACTTATGAGCGTCTTGCTAGTATGTACGTGAACGAGATTGTGAGATTGCATGGCATGCCAGTATCCATAGTTTCGGATCGTGACCCAAGATTCACTTCACGATTTTGGGTTAGCTTGCAGAAAGCTATAGGCACGGATTTACGATTCAGTTCGGCATACCATCCTCAAACGGACGGACAATCAGAGAGGACAAACTCTTGAAGATCTATTAAGACTTTGTGTCCTAGATCTGAAAGGGAGTTGGGATAAGTACCTACCATTGGTGGAATTCTCCTACAACAACAGTTATCAGGCGAGCATAGGTGTGGCTCCATTCGAGGCGTTGTATGGAAGAAAATATCGTTCTCCAGTATGCTGGGACGAGGTAGGTGAAGCAACATTGTTGGGACAGAGTTGGTACGCATTACTACAGAGAAGATCCAAACGATTCGACAACGTATACAAACGGCACAGGATCGAAAAGAGTTATGCGGATCTTCATCGGAAGGACGTGAATTTAATATTGGGGATCATGTATTATTACGTGTTACACCATGGAAGGGAGTTACAAGATTTGGGAGAGAGAGGAAAGCTCAATCCAAGATTTTTGGTCCATTTGAGATTCTTGAGCGAATAGGAAATGTGGCATATAGACTCGCATTACCTCCAAGCATGTCTCGTGTTCATAATGTTTTTCACATATCTATGCTTCGTAAAATATGTTAAAGACGCGAACCACATTATTGAGTTAGAACCAGACGAGATAGCTGAAGATTTAACGTACGAGGAGGTACCTGTTAAGATCTTGGATAGGAAGAGCATGTCCTACGCACGAAGGTTATACCAAAAGTTAAGGTTTTGTGGAGAAACCATGCTATTGAAGAAATGACCTGGGAGTTGGAATCAGAAATGAAAGCGAGGTATCCTCACCTTTTGAAACATCAGGTACGTACGTCAATTTCGAGGACGAAATTTCATAAGGAGGGGAGGTTGTAAGACCCAACTTATTAATGAATAAAATCAAATTTTCTCTAAATATTATTGTGAATAATAAGGGGCTAATTTGATATAATACTTTGGTTATGGGTGAAATGTGTAAATTTTGCAAAATAAGCAAGTGGTTATAAAATATTCATTTTGTCGGGGAATATTCGTTTGGTCGTGGAATATTCTTGCAGTCGGGGAATATTCGTACGACGGCGCAGCCTTGTGTGGGCCCCATAACGGAAAGTGATTGGATGAAGAAAATGGCAAGTATAAGTTATTATAAATAACGGCGTAGTTGTTACCGTTAATACTGTTAGAATACCGGTGGTTAAAATACAGTAGCACGCGGTATTGCACCAATTATTGATTCTTACGTAAGAATGCACTACTCAATAATTGTTACATTAGTTATTGTTCAATATTTTATTTTATTGATTCAGTAATTGTTGCATTGATATTTTATATTATTGTTGTTTCAATAATTGTTGCTGCACAGTATTTTCTATTATCAGATCAATAATTCATTTTAATTGAATAATATTATTAGATAACATTATTGACAATGTCTAGAAAGTTCTGTCTAAGGAGAGGTTTGGTCATCTAATTGCGCGCCAGTAAGGAGAAATCCTTATTGGAAAGCCCCCTCTTTCCTGGGAACGGCCTGGTTGTCATAAATGTGATTCTGTAATATTATTTGTGAATAATTAATTATTGATTCATATGATAAGGAAATATTTATTTTATGTGGATATAAATGAGGGATATATTTTTGTGGTTAAAAATGAAGGAGTTAATGTTGAGTTGTTTTATCAGTATTTTTATCGGGATGGAGGTATTAAAAATCAAATCAGGTTTTTGAGAAATATTGCGGGTGTTATAATTTTTAATCCGACCGTTGGATCGTGGTAATTTTTGGATATGTTATACATATATAAGTTGAGTATATGTCCACAAATTTTGAACCGTTAAAAATGAACGTATGATTTATTATGAATTTTACGAGATGACTGGTTCAGAAATTGTTGAATTTTCGGAGTTTATCATTTTGATGGAAAATTCTAGAATTGGTGGGCCCCACTTGTGGTTGGTGAAGAAATGTGCTGAATTATATTTCAAATGTGGTGGGTGGGAATAGTAGCAGGTAAAGCCATCAGGTTGCAGGTCAAACCTACTAAAATTTTCCTATAAATAGAGGGCTAAGTTAGAATTGAAAATCACACCAGAAACAAGTTTTCTCTCTTTCTCTCTCTAGATTATTGAGTGTATTTTGTGAGTATTTAGATACTTTGAGAGTTTCTATTCATCAGAGCAAGTTTCTTTCAGCCTTATACCGGTATTCCGACCAGAAGTACTGATATCTTGAGGTAAGGGATATTATTTTCTTCTTAAATGATATTATTTTCTTCAATATCATTATGCTGAAATATTGATATGAGTTTTTATCAAATTTGGAACTTTTTGTGTCGGGGTTACTATTCATGTATACGGCACTATTCACGTATACGGCACTATTCACGAATACGGCACTATTCACCGAAAAATAAATTTTTCCTTTTTGTCCAAGATGTCTATTATGGTTACTATCTTTGATTGTATCCATGTTTTGATCTTTATTTTTGAATTCTGCTTCACAATTGATTATTATGAAGTATTATTGATCTTGGATAAACTGTTATACGAATCCCTACTATTTGTCCTTCTGTCTCATTGGATTCATTCTTTTTAAGATATTTTTCATCATCCTCAGTCCTAAATGATGATATTAATGAATATCTTTGGCCTGTAGTGCAAAGATGTATGATTACTTGATGAATATCTTTGGCCTGTAGTGCAAAGATGAACAGGTGTTGAGATGAACATGACTGACAGGTGATACAAATGAATATCTTTGGCCTGTAGTGCAAAGATGAATATTTGGATAAAGATGATTATTAATTGATGTTACAGGGATAAAATATTGATGATGGACTTTTAAATCTTAGAAGATAGTATAATTCTTTCTCTACTTGACTCTTCTAATGGTTTGCTGTTTCCGCTGCAGTTGTTGATCTAAAACTTGTTGTCGATTATATTCTATCAGATTTTTCCTTGTTGAAGACTAACGATAATTTGTTTGTATATTATCTTAGTCATAATATTCTTTACTGGGCTAGTTGAGTTCACCCTTTTCTTTTTTGTTCCATTTTTCTTCTCAGGAGGTGAGAACATAGCAGGATCTAGTCGGGGTATGGAGTGATGGTTCTAGAAAGATGTTTTAGCAGTCCTCACTATTTCTGTAAAATAGTATTTGAATAATTGTAATGGGAATTTATTTGAGTGTGGATATTGTCTAGAAGACAATATTTGTATTTAAATTCACAGTATGTGTTGTCGTATTTTGCACGACATTTGTATTATTGAAGTTGTAGTTTGCTTTCTGTACCATGTATTTGGCGACTCAGAATGGGTGTTGTATACCTATTTTGGGGGCGTCACAAAGGAGGTGGAGTAAGGAGGTGTGAATAGTAAGGAGGTTTGGGACAAAATGACTATTTTGCTCCTAGCCTTGAAAATCTATAAAAGGAGAGCTTAAGTTCATTTGTTGGTTAATGAAAAATTCTTCAACACTTGAGAGAGAGAGAGTTTGGATGAAGAGGAAGAGAAAGAGAAAAAGCTAGCCCGAGTGCACGCTTTGTCCAACGGAGGAAAGATTAAAGAAGAAAGGTAGTCCGAAATATAACTTTTAAATAATTTTCTTTAAGTTTTCTATGTTTAAAACATAGCGTAATGAGAATAAAAAGTAAATGATGTTAAGAATGATTTCATATGGATGAAATCATGAAGAAACGAAGAAATAAGAATGGCATGTTAACGGATTCAAAATAAATTTCTGTTCGAGAAAAGTTGAAGTACGTAAGATAAGGAAGAGAATGGCTTTAGAACGACCTTGTTTCGAGCTATAACGAGGAAGATAGGAGATTCAAAGTAAGCGTCTCAAACAATTTCCAAGACTTAGAAAATTTTTGGAAATTCTAAGCCTGGCGCCGAAGCGCTGGCTGTGCCTTGGGGGGCGGTGCCACAATGCCAACTCGGGCCATCAGCTACTGCTGAGTGGTGCCGCAGTGCGAGGAAGAAGAAGGGAACGTGTAAGACCCCAACTTATTAATGAATAAAATCAAATTTTCTCTAAATATTATTGTGAATAATAAGGGGCTAATTTGATATAATACTTTGGTTATGGGTGAAATGTGTAAATTTTGCAAAATAAGCAAGTGGTTATAAAATATTCATTTTGTCGGGGAATATTCGTTTGGTCGTGGAATATTCTTGCTGTCGGGGAATATTCGTACGACGGCGCAGCCTTGTGTGGGCCCCATAACGGAAAGTGATTGGATGAAGAAAATGACAAGTATAAGTTATTTATAAATAACGGCGTAGTTGTTACCGTTAATACTGTTAGAATACCCGGTGGTTAAAATACAGTAGCACGCGGTATTGCACCAATTATTGATTCTTACGTAAGAAGGCACTACTCAATAATTGTTACAGTAGTTATTGTTCAATATTTTATTTTATTGATTCAATAATTGTTGCATTGATATTTTATATTATTGTTGTTTCAATAATTGTTGCTGCACAGTATTTTCCATTATCAGATCAATAATTCATATTATTTGAATAATATTATTAGATAACATTATTGGCAATGTCTAGAAAGTTCTGTCTAAGGAGAGGTTTGGTCATCTAATTGCGCGCCAGTAAGGAGAAATCCTTATTGGAAAGCCCCCTCTTTCCTGGGAACGGCCTGGTTGTCATAAATGTGATTCTGTAATATTATTTGTGAATAATTAATTATTGATTCATATGATAAGGAAATATTTATTTTATGTGGATATAAATGAGGGATATATTTTTGTGGTTAAAAATGAAGGAGTTAATGTTGAGTTGTTTTATCAGTATTTTTATCGGAATGGAGGTATTAAAAATCAAATCAGGGTTTTTGAGAAATATTGCGGGTGTTATAATTTTTAATCCGACCGTTGGATCGTGGTAATTTTTGGATATGTTATACATATATAAGTTGAGTATATGTCCACAAATTTTGAACCGTTAAAAATGAACGTATGATTTATTATGAATTTTACGAGATGACTGGTTCAGAAATTGTTGAATTTTCGGAGTTTATCATTTTGATGGAAAATTCTAGAATTGGTGGGCCCCACTTGTGGTTGGTGAAGAAATGTGCTGAATTATATTTCAAATGTGGTGGGTGGGAATAGTAGCAGGTAAAGCCATCAGGTTGCAGGTCAAACCTACTAAAATTTTCTATAAATAGAGGGCTAAGTTAGAATTGAAAATCACACCAGAAACAAGTTTTCTCTCTTTCTCTCTCTAGATTATTGAGTGTATTTTGTGAGTATTTAGATACTTTGAGAGTTTCTATTCATCAGAGCAAGTTTCTTTCAGCCTTATACCGGTATTCCGACCAGAAGTACTGATATCTTGAGGTAAGGGATATTATTTTCTTCTTAAATGATATTATTTTCTTCAATATCATTATGCTGAAATATTGATATGAGTTTTTATCAAATTTGGAACTTTTTGTGTCGGGGTTACTATTCATGTATATGACACTATTCACGTATACGGCACTATTCACGAATACGGCACTATTCACCGAAAAATAAAATTTTTCCTTTTTGTCCAAGATGTCTATTATGGTTACTATCTTTGATTGTATCCATGTTTTGATCTTTATTTTTGAATTCTGCTTCACAATTGATTATTATGAAGTATTATTGATCTTGGATAAACTGTTATACGAATCCCTACTATTTGTCCTTCTGTCTCATTGGATTCGTTCTCTTTAAGATATTTTTCATCATCCTCAGTCCTAAATGATGATATTAATGAATATCTTTGGCCTGTAGTGCAAAGATGTATGATTACTTGATGAATATCTTTGGCCTGTAGTGCAAAGATGAACAGGTGTTGAGATGAACATGACTGACAGGTGATACAAATGAATATCTTTGGCCTGTAGTGCAAAGATGAATATTTGGATAAAGATGATTATTAATTGATGTTACAGGGATAAAATATTGATGATGGACTTTTAAATCTTAGAAGATAGTAGAATTCTTTCTCTACTTGACTCTTCTAATGGTTTGCTGTTTCCGCTGCAGTTGTTGATCTAAAACTTGTTGTCGATTATATTCTATCAGATTTTTCCCTGTTGAAGACTAACGATAATTTGTTTGTATATTATCTTAGTCATAATATTCTTTACTGGGCTAGTTGAGCTCACCCTTTTCCTTTTTGTTCCATTTTTCTTCTCAGGAGGTGAGAACATAGCAGGATCTAGTCGGGGTATGGAGTGATGGTTCTAGAAAGATGTTTTAGCAGTCCTCACTATTTCTGTAAAATAGTATTTGAATAATTGTAATGGGGATTTATTTGAGTGTGGATATTGTCTAGAAGACAATATTTGTATTTAAACTCACAGTATGTGTTGTCGTATTTTGCACGACATTTGTATTATTGAAGTTGTAGTTTGCTTTCTGTACCATGTATTTGGCGACTCAGAATGGGTGTTGTATACCTATTTTGGGGGCGTCACAGTTGGTATCAGAGCTTAGGGATATGATCCCTGGCTGAGATGTGAGACAAGAACTAGGAGGGGAGAGACGGGGAATTCCTTCACTAGTATGACTTGACTAAGTTTATTTGGTGTTTATTTGGTCGGTCAGAGTATAGGGATAATATATGACATGACTATTAACCCTTGTTTTATGGCAGTATTTAAGAATGGCAGCTGAGAACGTTAATAATGGAGTAAATCAGACCGTGGAGACACCTTTGATCACCACCCAGGGGAACGTGCAACAGGAAGGCAATATTCCTCCTGTAAACAACGTTACCGAGCAAACGATGAATGATGGAATGTTTAGGAGCTTTTTGCAGTTCATGCAAAATCAGACGAGGGAGACTCGTGTGCAGAATACGGGTGGAAATGATAACGCGCGGTTTGTCACAGCTAAGCAGTTCAAAGAATTGGGACCACCAGAATTTAAGGGAAAGCCGGATCCGATCATGGCGGAAACGTGGGTCAAGCAAATTACCAAGATATTCGATGTCTTGGGATGCACGGAGGAACAGAAGGTTCCATTCGCCACCTTTATGTTCCGCGGTGAGGCAGACTACTGGTGGGAGTCTGTGAAGCGTACCCAGCCTGACGCACTCAACATGTCCTGGGAAACATTTCAAAAACTGTTCAATGACAAGTACTTTCCTGAAAGTATTCGTCATATGAAGGAGGTTGAGTTTATCAGACTGGAACAAAACAACATGACGGTGTCCCAGTACGAGGCGAAGTTTGCAGAGTTATCCAGGTTTGCACCTCATTTGGTCGAAAATGAGGAACGAATGACAAGGATGTTTCTGAGAGGTCTAAAACCCGAGATTCGACAATATCTTATCTCTCATAAATTTTCTTTATATTCAGATGTTGTAAACAGGGCTCAATTATTAGAGCGAGATAATGAGTATGTGCAACCGAGGGACCACAACCAGGGTCATACCGGTGGCGGCAGTCATCGAAGCAATGAAAACCAGCAGGGAGGAAAATATTCGGACAAAAGCGGTAACCACTCTGGTGGTAATCGTGGTCGTGATAATAGAAGGAGCGAGTCGGAAGGAGATTTCAAGAAGAGAAGGTACAACAATGATAACGTGAAGACGTCAGCACAAACATCAACTGTTTCTAGGGGAGGAGAACGACCACCGGTCGTATGTTACAAATGTGGGAAAGAGGGACATATCAGCCCAAACTGTCCACAACAATCCAAGGTATGTTATAACTGTGGAAAGGAGGGTCATATAGCTCGAGAGTGTTCTGTAGCAAAACCAAGTTCAGCGGGGATGGTGACTCCAAAAGCTGTCCCGGATAAGTCGAAATCAGCGGTTCCTGGAAGGGCGTTTGTCGTTACTGGCCAAAACGCGAGAAACCCGAACGAGGTGATCACGGGTAAGCTAATCTTGAATTCTTGTGAAGTTTATACTTTACTAGATACCGGTTCTACCCATTCTTTTATCTCTCCTGCTTGTGCTCAACGTTTAAACTTGACTCCGGAGAAATTGGACTTTAACTTATCTGTTGAAACTCCGTTGGGTGAAACCTTCGTTACATCTACAGTTTATAAATCTTGCATGATCCAAGTTGGCACTATCACATTACCTGTTGATCTTATCTCTTTAAAGATACTTGCTTTTGATGTGATTTTAGGAATTGATTGGTTAACCACTCATCATGCTAAAATTGATTGTTTTCGTAAGGTTGTTAGTTTTCATATTCCTAACCAACCTGTCATACGAATTCAAACTACTAAACCACTAAAATCAGTCACTGTCATATCGAGCCACAAAGCTATTCGTTTATTGAAAAACGGATGTCAAGCTTTCTTAGCCCATGTAATGGATTTGAACAAAGACAAGTCAGATTTGAATAATATTTCTATTGTTAGAGAATTTCCCGATGTATTTCCTGAAGAACTTCCTGGTCTACCCCCAGAACGTGAAGTTGAATTCTTTATTGACCTTGAACCCGGTACAAAGCCCATTTCTAAAACTCCATATCGAATGGCTCCTATTGAACTTCAGGAGTTAAAAGTCCAACTACAGGAGTTGTTGGACATCGGTTTTATTCGTCCTAGTACGTCTCCTTGGGGTGCTCCTGTTTTATTCGTAAAGAAGAAAGACGGGAGTATGCGACTTTGTATCGACTATCGAGAATTGAATCATGTCACTATCAAGAATAGGTATCCGCTACCTCGCATTGATGACCTGTTCGACCAGTTACAAGGAACACAATTCTTTTCAAAGATCGACCTTCGTTCTGGATATCATCAGCTGAAGATTAAAACTGAGGATATTCCAAAGACTGCCTTCAGAACTCGGTACGGGCATTATGAATTCTTAGTAATGTCTTTTGGATTGACTAATGCTCCTGCTGCCTTCATGGATATGATGAACCGTGTATTCAAAGAATATTTGGATCAGTTCGTTGTTGTCTTTATTGATGACATCCTCATCTATTCCAAAAGCCGTGAAGATCATGAGCGCCATTTGAAGCTGGTACTGCAAAGGCTTCGTGAAAATAAGCTATATGCCAAATTGAAGAAATGCGAGTTCTGGCTTGAGGAAGTAGCATTCCTTGGGCACGTGGTGTCAAAACATGGAGTATCTGTCGACCCGGCGAAGATTGAAGCCATACAAAGTTGGGAGCAACCGAAGTCGGTAACCGAAGTACGTAGCTTTCTAGGCTTAGCTGGTTATTATCGGAGATTTGTGGAAGGATTTTCTCGAATCGCTACTCCGTTAACTCAGCTGACTCGGAAAGATACAAAATTTGTATGGAGTGAGGAATGCGAGAAGAGTTTCCAAGAACTCAAGAGGAGACTCATTTCGGCACCTGTTCTGACAATACCATCTGGTTCGGATGGATTTGTTATCTACAGCGATGCTTCAGGCAAAGGGTTAGGATGTGTTCTCATGCAACATGGGAAAGTTATAGCCTATGCCTCACGACAACTCAAAGAATATGAGAGGAATTATCCTACTCATGATTTGGAGTTGGCAGCAGTCGTTTTTGCGTTGAAGATCTGGAGACACTACCTGTATGGGGAGAAAGTGGAGATCTATACAGATCATAAAAGCCTCAAATATTTCTTCACCCAAAAAGAACTCAACATGCGGCAGCGACGTTGGCTCGAGCTGTTGAAAGATTACGATCATATCATCCAATATCATCCTGGAAAAGCAAACGTAGTAGCTGACGCATTGAGTAGAAGATCATATGCGGGTACGAGTGCAATATTGTTAACACAAAGGCCCATTTTGTATGACTTACAAAGGATGGAGATAGAGATGAAGGCTCCAAGTACCCACATGATGATATCAAATATACGAGTAGAACCGACTTTAATCGATAAAGTTAAAGCTGTTCAAGCTACGGACATGGAGCTGATGCGTATTAAGAAGAAAGTGCAAGAAGGTGCTATTCTAGAAGCAAGAATCGATGAAGAAGGAATACTTCGAGTCAACTCCAGACTTTGTGTTCCTAACGATTTTGACTTGAAGCATAGAATAATGATGGAGGCACACAACACACCGTTTGCAATCCATCCTGGGAGTACCAAAATGTATCACGATCTTCGACATACATTTTGGTGGAGCAATATAAAAAGAGAGATCGCGGAGTTTATCTCGAGGTGTTTAACTTGTCAACGTGTAAAGGCGGAGCATCAAGTGCCAAAGGGTCCATTGCAACCACTTGAGATCCCGAAATGGAAGTGGGAACACATTACTATGGATTTTGTTACGGGTCTTCCCAAGGTTTCTCAAGGCATAGATGCGATTTGGGTTATTGTTGATAGATTAACCAAATCCGCTCATTTCTTGCCGATACGTGAGACTTATTCCCTTGAACGTCTTGCTAGTATGTACGTGAACGAGATTGTGAGATTGCATGGCATGCCAGTATCCATAGTTTCGGATCGTGACCCAAGATTCACTTCACGATTTTGGGTTAGCTTGCAGAAAGCTATAGGCACGGATTTACGATTCAGTTCGGCATACCATCCTCAAACGGACGGACAATCAGAGAGGACTATTCAAACTCTTGAAGATCTATTAAGACTTTGTGTCCTAGATCTCAAAGGGAGTTGGGATAAGTACCTACCATTGGTGGAATTCTACTACAACAACAGTTATTAGGCGAGCATAGGTATGGCTCCATTCGAGGCGTTGTATGGAAGAAAATGTCGTTCTCCAGTATGCTAGGACGAGGTGGGTGAAGCAACATTGTTGGGACCAGAGTTGGTACGCATTACTACAGAGAAGATCCAAACGATTCGACAACGTATACAAACGGCACAGGATCGACAAAAGAGTTATGCGGATCTTCATCGGAAGGACGTGGAATTTAATATTGGGGATCATGTATTATTACGTGTTACACCATGGAAGGGAGTTACAAGATTTGGGAAGAGAGGAAAGCTCAATCCAAGATTTGTTGGTCCATTTGAGATTCTTGAGTGAATAGGAAATGTGGCATATAGACTCGCATTACCTCCAAGCATGTCTCGTGTTCATAATGTTTTTCACATATCTATGCTTCGTAAATATGTTAAAGACCCGAACCACATTATTGAGTTAGAACCAGACGAGATAGCTGAAGATTTAACGTACGAGGAGGTACCTGTTAAGATCTTGGATAGGAAAGAGCATGTCCTACGCACGAAGGTTATACCACAAGTTAAGGTTTTGTGGAGAAACCATGCTATTGAAGAAATGACCTGGGAGTTGGAATCAGAAATGAAAGCGAGGTATCCTCACCTTTTTGAAACATCAGGTACGTACGTCAATTTCGAGGACGAAATTTCATAAGGAGGGGAGGTTGTAAGACCCCAACTTATTAATGAATAAAATCAAATTTTCTCTAAATATTATTGTGAATAATAAGGGGCTAATTTGATATAATACTTTGGTTATGGGTAAAATGTGTAAATTTTGCAAAATAAGCAAGTGGTTATAAAATATTCATTTTGTCGGGGAATATTCGTACGACGGCGCAGCCTTGTGTGGGCCCCATAACGGAAAGTGATTGGATGAAGAAAATGGCAAGTATAAGTTATTTATAAATAACGGCGTAGTTGTTACCGTTAATACTGTTAGAATATCCGGTGGTTAAAATACAGTAGCACGCGGTATTGCACCAATTATTGATTCTTACGTAAGAAGGCACTACTCAATAATTGTTACAGTAGTTATTGTTCAATATTTTATTTTATTGATTCAATAATTGTTGCATTGATATTTTATATTATTGTTGTTTCAATAATTGTTGCTGCACAGTATTTTCCATTATCAGATCAATAATTCATATTATTTGAATAATATTATTAGATAACATTATTGACAATGTCTAGAAAGTTCTATCTAAGGAGAGGTTTGGTCATCTAATTGCGCGCCAGTAAGGAGAAATCCTTATTGGAAAGCCCCCTCTTTCCTAGGAACGGCCTGGTTGTCATAAATGTGATTCTGTAATATTATTTGTGAATAATTAATTATTGATTCATATGATAAGGAAATATTTATTTTATGTGGATATAAATGAGGGATATATTTTTGTGGTTAAAAATGAAGGAGTTAATGTTGAGTTGTTTTATCAGTATTTTTATCGGAATGGAGGTATTAAAAATCAAATCAGGGTTTTTGAGAAATATTGCGGGTGTTATAAATTTTAATCCGACCGTTGGATCGTGGTAATTTTTGGATATGTTATACATATATAAGTTGAGTATATGTCCACAAATTTTGAACCGTTAAAAATGAACGTATGATTTATTATGAATTTTACGAGATGACTGGTTCAGAAATTGTTGAATTTTCGGAGTTTATCATTTTGATGGAAAATTCTAGAATTGGTGGGCCCCACTTGTGGTTGGTGAAGAAATGTGCTGAATTATATTTCAAATGTGGTGGGTGGGAATAGTAGCAGGTAAAGCCATCAGGTTGCAGGTCAAACCTACTAAAATTTTCCTATAAATAGAGGGCTAAGTTAGAATTGAAAATCACACCAGAAACAAGTTTTCTCTCTTTCTCTCTCTAGATTATTGAGTGTATTTTGTGAGTATTTAGATACTTTGAGAGTTTTTATTCATCAGAGCAAGTTTCTTTCAGCCTTATACCGGTATTCCGACCAGAAGTACTGATATCTTGAGGTAAGGGATATTATTTTTTTCTTAAATGATATTATTTTCTTCAATATCATTATGCTGAAATATTGATATGAGTTTTTATCAAATTTGGAACTTTTTGTGTTGGGGTTACTATTCATGTATACGGCACTATTCACGTATACAGCACTATTCACGAATACGGCACTATTCACCGAAAAATAAAATTTTTCCTTTTTGTCCAAGATGTCTATTATGGTTACTATCTTTGATTGTATCCATGTTTTGATCTTTATTTTTGAATTCTGCTTCACAATTGATTATTATGAAGTATTATTGATCTTGGATAAACTGTTATACGAATCCTTACTATTTGTCCTTCTGTCTCAATGGATTCGTTCTTTTTAAGATATTTTTCGTCATCCTCAGTCCTAAATGATGATATTAATGAATATCTTTGGCCTGTAGTGCAAAGATGTATGATTACTTGATGAATATCTTTGGCCTGTAGTGCAAAGATGAACAGGTGTTGAGATGAACATGACTGACAGGTGATACAAATGAATATCTTTGGCCTGTAGTGCAAAGATGAATATTTGGATAAAGATGATTATTAATTGATGTTACAGGGATAAAATATTGATGATGGACTTTTAAATCTTAGAAGATAGTAGAATTCTTTCTCTACTTGACTCTTCTAATGGTTTGCTGTTTCCGCTGCAGTTGTTGATCTAAAACTTGTTGTCGATTATATTCTATCAGATTTTTCCCTGTTGAAGACTAACGATAATTTGTTTGTATATTATCTTAGTCATAATATTCTTTACTGGGCTAGTTGAGCTCACCCTTTTCCTTTTTGTTCCATTTTTCTTCTCAGGAGGTGAGAACATAGCAGGATCTAGTCGGGGTATGGAGTGATGGTTCTAGAAAGATGTTTTAGCAGTCCTCACTATTTCTGTAAAATAGTATTTGAATAATTGTAATGGGGATTTATTTGAGTGTGGATATTGTCTAGAAGACAATATTTGTATTTAAACTCACAGTATGTGTTGTCGTATTTTGCACGACATTTGTATTATTGAAGTTGTAGTTTGCTTTCTGTACCATGTATTTGGCGACTCAGAATGGGTGTTGTATACCTATTTTGGGGGCGTCACAGAACGGGCACCGTAGTGCCGGTGTAGGGCAAGGCCCAAAAATGAGCTTTTTATTGCTCAATTCCTGGGGGAAGTGTACGGATAGACGATGAATGTAAAGTTCACGTAAAATAACACTTACACAAGTGATTTAAACCTCTAGTAAAGGTTGAATGGAAAGATTTAACGAGATTAAAAGGCAAAGAATGTAAACGTTAGATTACGTAACCGATATCCGGAGACCGTAGTCGCGATAAAATGAACGTGTGGAATTGCTATGATTGTGATTCCTTAGACGTTGAGTGACGAGGATGATGTATAACATTTCGATGTTATGATGTTGTAATAAGAGTTAAGTGGAAAGCGTATAGACGCTGTGAAAGCAACATAGTTGCTATGAACGAATAGTCTTAGCATACATCGAACTATATGGCTTCGACATTAAGAAGGAATAATGAACCTGGGGTTCATGTAATGGATAACGAATGTAAGTGTTAAACACATTAGCCGACGTGAGGGTTCAGTGTACACAAATATTAAATGGTTAGAACCTACACCCCGTGTATGGTTTAACCGTAAGGTAATGAAGAGTAAAGATTAAACCTATAAACGGTGAAGAAACTAAATTAAAGATAATGACATATAACATTAAGAAGCCGAGTTAATAATTATAACTTGGATAACGTTCCGAGTCGAATGAACCAGATGTTGTAAGATACGAATAAGGTAATGTAAGATGTTTAGCGCTATGAATGCGTAGAATTAATATGGAATGATCGTTCTGAGTATACAAAAGACTGTATGACTTAGACGATAAAGAATTAATCTTGAGGTATGACATTTAGTTGTCAGAAAGCCATAAGGAATAAGAAATTGACTTAACGAACATTATAGTTTAATAGTTCAGATAAGTTAAGATAAGTTAGGTTGTGGTGCAATCGTAATCTTTGATGGTTGACATATGGGAGATGGGCTAAACAATTCCTTCAGAGAGCGGAGGTATATACGAAATTGGCAACCGATCTAACTCACTATAAAAGACAGTGTAGACGAGACAGGAACTTGTTTGTTGGTTATTTATGGGAAACCACTCAGAGTACCATATGGACTACTAGTAGAGACACGATGTGTGCTGAGTCCTAGAAGGGTTATAAGAAGAAGATAAGAATGTAAATCATCAAAGATGATGATCGTATGAGTAAGACATCTCTGTATGTCATGAAACCATAACCCGGTAAAGAAAGTTAGTTGCGTAAACTTAGATTACAAGAACGCAAATCCTAAGAAGTAAAGTTAAGTAAACCAATGCGTAAGTCAAGTATATGACTAATTGGTGTATATGCTCTTTTCCTTATGTGATATATAGGGATTGGAATGAGCAGTTTAGCGTAAGTTGTAGTTGTGCGTAAGGCAAGTTTCATAACTTCATTCATATTACATGAATGTTAGTTTCTTAAACTTCTCAGATGTTGAACTTGAGAAGTTTTGTCTATGTGCATATGTGTGATATATGTATAAGGTGGTAGTATATATGAGGCCTTGTGCCACAATTTGAACACTTCGGTGTTTATTTAAGATGAACTATTCTGTGATTGAACTGTTCAATATGAGTATGTTCTGTTTATACATAAACCGTTATTGTTAAGTCTGTGCTAATGATTCTAGCCAGATAGGATGTGTATGAAAAAAGGTAGAAGAATGAAAGTATTTCAAAGAGTATGTGACTAATGTTTTAAGATGATAGGAATCATAGATTATTTGTATTATTCAAGCTGCTTCATAACCTTTGTTGGGTTATTGATGTCTTAAAAGAATGCTTAAATTCTTGAAGTTGTTTATTTAACTGCTATTACTTGCTGCGCAATTGAATGCTCACACTTGCTTTAAATAAAAACATTTTCAGCGAACGATGTTAGAAAGAACTTAAGGATCCCGTAAAGATCAAGCTGATCGGTATCCAGACGAAGTGCCATTCAGTATGTGAATGTGCTTAAAGATCAAGCGAAGACTTGTAATGTAGAATAGTTTAATGAACTGATATGTTTCCTTGGTGGCGAATAAAAGTCACTCTTGTAAGATGTAAAGAATAATGTAATTATCATTATTTGTAATGAAAGTGGTTATAAGGTCTTAGAATCTGGGATTTGAGAATGTATGTTGTTATATTTAACTATATATTGATGTATGTTTGGAAGAAGATAGAATCGTGAGAATGTATGTTGTTATATTTACTCGATTATCACATTTAACTATTTCAAATAGCGAAACTGAATCATTCTGTTACAAAAATTAGATGGATGTTAATTTTTTTCCAACATGACTATGTGAAATAAAATAAAAAACAAAAGAAATGACATGGAGAAGAAAACAAACATGTGAGGAAAAAAATAAAAGGTGGATGCCACATCAAATGATCAAATTTAAAAAGAAAATAAAGAACTTTGGATGTCCCAAAAAAGTTGTCATCCTCTACCTCCAATCGGGTAAAACCCGAACCACATACCTGTAAATGGGTCAAAAACTCCGTCTTAATCTCCTTTATCTCACTTCTCATCCGTATCACTTAGATCTTATTCAGACCCTCTCTGCACATCGAAAACAAATCCTTAACTCAAAATCTATAAAACCCATTATTGACGTTGAGAATTTCTCTTCCTAAATATTTCTACCCTTTGTATTTCGCTATGTCGATTCATTTTTGTTTAAAGGGTGAGTTTTAGGAAAGGACCGACATATACATCGACGATTTTGAAAAAAAATAATTTTAATGATTGGGCCGAATTAGACAGAATCGCCAGTTGATATAAGTTTAAATGGATGTATCAACTCATCTGAGTTTTGAATGGTTTTCACAATATGTCCCAATATGTGACTCCATTTAATTGGTCTGGAACCCGAGATTCATAGATTTTGGGGGCTTGCTTAAGTGAGGGGAAAGTGTTAGTAAAGGACTCCACAGCACGCTTGCGTGAGGTGGTTGTCGCCTGGACCGTTTATAACACAGTTGATAGAGTGAAACTCCCTCGACACCTCAACTCAACGTATATATTGAGACGAGAACCTTGGTAAAATTGATCAAGCAATGAAATCTGCATTGAATGGAACACCAACGATGCCTAAACCCCGTGTTTATATTGAAACAAGAACCTCGACACAATAGATGATTGATGCGATAGAAAACGTCACACACAACTGCATACTATTGTATGATAAGTCAAATTGAATCTCAAAGAATTAACTAAAGAACTAGCGTAGGAATTCTTCAAAGAACCAAAAGTAGAGAATAATATCACAAATAATTAAATCTGAATATTATTGAATGTATGAATAATAAATTACATCCATGAACCTTATAATAGAAATTGAAACCCTAAGTATCCTAAAAGGAATCAACAATCAAGTATGGAATTAAAATCTACCCTAATAGCCTAATTATTATAAAATACTAATAATAAACTGGAAATATAGAGTTTTGGAAATAAATCCACGCTCAAAAATGACCAAAATGCATCTGCCTCGAAAAAGGTGCCAACTAAATCTGGATATGCCCGCCGGGGCGGCAAATTTGGCCTATAAATCCCGCCGGGGCAGGTGTTGACAGAGAACTTGGCACCGGGGCGGCTTCAGAGCTCACTGGGGCTGCTTTGGATAGAGAACTTGCCATCGGGGATGCATTTTTGGCTTGTAAATCCCGCCGGGGCGGGCGTGCTAATTTCCCAAACTTGCAGCCTCTTTTCCGGGCTTGTAGTGGATTGTTTTGGAACACCACCTTGGACCATATTGATGTACTTGGGCATATCATCATCCTCTCTGGACTAAGTTGACATGTTATTTTCAATCCACATTACTTGAACCAAAGCCACAAGTCCTTCCTTGAACCTTTTAGCTCGTCCTTTCGTTACGGGTCTAACTGGTACTTGCACATGGTCCGATTCAAGCTAGTCATGTCCTCATCATTCCTCTCCTCTTGAAAAGGATTTGTCCTCAAATTGTCACCTACATTAAACATACTTAGATTAGAAACATTTAAATTTGCACTAACATTATACTCACTCGGTAAATTCAGTTTATAAGCATTGTCATTAATGCGTTCTAGCACTTGAAATGGACCATCTCCTCGCAGAAGCAATTTAGAACGTCTTTGAGTCGGGAATCGTTCTTTCTACATATGTAGCCATACCCAATCTCCCGGTTCAAAGATAACTTGACGTCAACCATTGTTAACCTATTTTGCATATTGTTTCGTCCTCCTCTCAATGTTGAGCCTCTCCTTCTCATGTATCTGCTTAACAAATTCAGACTTTTTCTTCCCATCCATGTTAGTAAATTCAAACACAAGTAATGGTGATAAATTCAATGGAGTTAAAGAATTAAACCCATAAATAATCTTAAATGGTGAAAATTTAGTAACAAAATGAACTAAACGATTATAAACAAACTCAACATATGATAAACATTCTTCCCAATGGATGGTATTCTTTTTAATGATAGCCTTTAACAATGCAGACAAAGTTCTATTTACTACTTCAGTTTGACCATCGGTTTGTGGGTAACAAGTAGTAGAAAATAACAGTTTAGTTCCCAATTTACACCACAAGGCCCTCCAAAAATAGCTTAAAAACTTAGTATCTCTATCAGAAACAATGGTTCGAGGCATACCATGCAATCTAATATTTTCCCTAAAAAATAAATCAGTGATATGGGATGCATCATCAGTTTTGTGACATGGAATAAAATGTGCCATTTTTGAAAATCTATCCACAATCCTAAATATAGAATCATTACCATATTTAGACCTAGGTAAACCTAACACAAAGTCCATTGATATTTCAATCCAATGTTCATTAGGTATAGGCAATGGTGTATACAATCCATAGGGTTGAACACGAGATTTAGACTGACGACAAGTAATGCATCTATCACAAATTATTTCCACATCTTGTTTCATATGAGGCAAATAAAAATGTTTTTTTAAAACAACCAAAGTTTTATCAACAACAAGTGTCCCATCAAACCACCCCCATGTGATTCTCGAACCAACAACTCACACAAAGAACATGTAGGTATACAAAGTTTATTCTCACGAAATAAAAATTCATCCATTTTAAAGTATTTACCTACATCATTCTTTTCACAAGTTTTATACTCTTCACCGAAATCAAGGTCATTAGCATATAATTCTTTAATTCGCTCAAAACCAAGTAATTTCAAATCAAAAGTATTTATCAAAACATACCGTCAAGACAAAGCATCCGCAATGACATTTTCCTTACCTTGCTTGTATCGAATGACATATGGAAATGTCTCGATAAACTTCATCCATCACGCATGTCTTTTGTTCAACTTATGTTGTCCCTTCAAGTATTTCAATGACTCATGATTGGTATGGATCACGAACTCCTTGGGCCATAAGTAGTGTTGCCATGTCTCTAATGCTCTAACCAATGCGTACAACTCCTTGTCATAAGTAGGATAGTTCAAAGCTGCCCCACTCAACTTCTTGCTAAAATACGCCACTGGTTTTCCTTCTTGCATCAAAACAGCTCCAATCGCTAAACCTGAAACATCACACTCAATCTCAAAAGTTTTAGTAAAGTTAGGCAAAATAATAAAGGAGCATTTTTCAACTTATTCTTAATCAAATTAAATTCTTTTTCCTATTAATCACCCCACTTAAAGCCCACACTTTTCTTGATGACCTCGGTCAATGGTGCTGTAATCTCATTGAAATTCTGAAAAAAGTGTTAGTAGAAACTTGTGAGTCCATGTAAGCTTCGTACTTGACTCATATTTGTAGGACTCAACAAATCTCGGATTGCACGTATCTTCTCTTCATCAACTTGGACTCCATTGTGAACTCACAACAAAGCCAAGAAAAATAATTCTATCCGAACAAAACGTGCATTTTTCCATGTTAGCAAATAACTTTTCTTTCCTAAGTACATCTAAAACAGATTTTAAATGTAATGCATGATCTTCGAAGTTTTTGCTATAAATTAAGATATCATCAAAATAAACTACGACAAATTTTCCAATGAATAGACGTAAAACATGGTTCATTAATCTCATAAAAGTGTTGGGTGCATTAGTTAAACCAAAAGGTAATGCTAACCACTCATAAAGACCATATTTAGTTTTAAAAGTCATTTTCCATTCATTACCCTCTTTCATTCTAATTTGATGATAACCACTTTTTAAATCAATTTTTAAAAATATGTAAGACCCATGCAATTCATCTAACATGTCATCTGAATGAGGAATGTGGTGTCGATATTTTACCGTGATATTATTTACCACTCGACAATCGATGCACATCCTCCACTTTCTATCTTTTCTTGGCACTAGGATCACCATAATTGCACACATAGTCATATTTTATCTAACGAACCCTTTTCCCATCAGCTCGTCAATTTGTCTTTGTAACTCCTTCGTCTCCTCAGAATTACTCCAATAAGTTAGATGATTTGGAATGGTCGCATCGAGAACAAAATCAATCTGATGATCAATTCCCCGAATATGTGGTAGTCCTTGAGGAAGCTCCTCGAGAAATACATCTTTGAAATCCTGTAGAATAGAAGAAACAACATGAGGCAACAAATCATTAGCGTTAGTATTCAAAAGAACCTCTTTATACCGAAGAAAAATCATAGGCTGTTTAGAAATCAAAGCTCGCCTTACATCACTTTTTTTTGCAAATATATATGTTTTTTTCTCTTCTCCTTTCTTTTTCTCTTTTGTTTTTTTCTTTATTTTTCTTTTTCTCACTTTTTTTTATCATGGTCTTTTTGTAAATAAATTTGATCCTCATGCACCTGTTGTGGTGATGAAGGACACAATGTGACTTTCCTTTTATTGTGTACAAAAGAGTATTTATTGGTGAAGCCATCGTGCTTCACACGCCTATCAAATTGCCACGGTCTACCGAGTAGTAAATGGCCAGCTTGCATCAGAACCACATCACATAACACCTCATCTACATATCTTCCAATGGTGAATGGTACCAACACCTTCTTTGTCATTCTCACATCTCCACTGTCATTAAGCCATAGAAATCTATATGGTTGAGGATGTTTAGTTATTAACAATCCTAGTTTCTCCACTATAGTTGTACTCGCCATATTGGTGCAACTTCCACCATCAATTACTATGCAGCAAATTTTCCCTTGCACAAGACACCTAGTGTGAAACAAATTCTCACGTCAGTCTAAGCTTTCCTCCTTCACTTGCGCGCTAAGTGCTCTCCTCATAACCAACATCTCGCCATGTATATCAACCTCCCGATCATCAATCTCCTCTAATGGTGGTATAGAATTGGTGTCACTATCTTCTCCCTCGGTTTCCAACTCTCCATTGTCAAGCAACAACATAGTTCTCTGATTTGGATATTGACTAGAAATATGTCCTCTGCCTTGACATTTAAAGAATACAATATCTTGATTGTGACTAAAAGAAGAAGAAGGTTCAGATTTTCCTTATTTTCCACGATTAGTCAAATCCAGTTTAAACTCCACTTTCAGCTTATTCACAGTTGGCTTCTCCTCCCGTTTTGCAGTATTAGATTTCCATGATGACCTCGCGTTAGTATTGGAATGTTGACAACCTATCCTCTTAACTTATTTCTCAATCTTGATAGCCATGTGTACCCTATCCCCCAATTCCACATAATGTTGTCGTTTGACTAAGTCTGCTATATCCTAATTTAGCCGTGCTAAAAATCGCGCCATTGTTGCCTCTCTATCTTCATCCATAATAGCTCTGGCCATCAGTGTCTCCATCTCCTTGAAGTATTCATCCACACTTCTACTCCCTTGTTTCAGATTTTACAAATTTTGAAACAAATTCTGATGGTAGTGACTTGGCACGAATCTCTTTTTCATCTCCGCCCAAGTCTCAATTGGACATTCCCCACATCTTCTCTTGCTAGTAATCAACTGATCCCATCAAGTGACTAAATAATCTGAAAATTCGGTAACGGCTAATCTAACTTTCTTGAGATCTGAATAGTTGTGACAGTTAAATACCCATTCTATCTTCTTTTTCCATTCTAAGTATGCCTCCGGATCATTCCTCCCTTGTAAAGCTAATATTTTCATTTTAATGTTATTCACGTTATCATCTGTCCTATTCCGACCTTCCCTCTCTCTAAGACCTCTTGGTCTTTAATGTAGGAAACCAGATTCATGATCTTCTTCCTCGTTAAATTCCCCCTCGAAGTTATTTTCCTCTGTTTTAGTTTCCCATTGATGTGTTCTCCTCTTTTGCTGTGTATCATAAGGTTTTTGGGATGATCCTCTTTGGGTCTCATTGATCTGATCAAGTAGTTCATTCATCATTGTAAGACCCCAACTTTTTATGAATAAAGATTTAATTTTCCTTAAATATTATTTTTGAATAATAAGGTGTTTATTTGATATAATGCTTTAGTTATGGGTGAAATGTGCAAATTTTGCAAAGTAAGCAAGTGGTCATAAAATATTCATTTTGTCGGGGAATATTCGTTTTGGTCGGGAGATATTCTTTTTGTCTGGAATATCCGTACGACGACACAATCATTGGTGGACCACATAACGGAATAACTGTCGGATATAGAAAAATGACAAAAATAACCTTTTTATAAAAATAACGGCAAAACTTTTACCGTTAAAACTGTTAAAATACCCGGTGATAAAAGTACGGTAATATGCGTGGTTGCACAGTGGCAACGGTATTGTACAATATCTCTGATTATTGATTTTTACGTAAGAAGTAACTCAATAATTGATACAGTAAAAATTGCATAGTCTTTCATATTATTGGTGCAATAATTGCAACAATGATAATTGAATAGTATTTTACATTATTGATTCAATAATAGTCACGACACAGTAACTCATATTATTGAAATGATATTATTAGATAGCATTATTGATAATGTCTAGAAAGTTCTGTCGAGGAAAGGAGTTAGGTTATATAATTGTGCGCCAGTAAGGAGAAATCCTTATCGGAAAGCCCCCTCTTTCTTGGGAACGATTTGGTTGTCAATATTGTGATTTTATAATATTCATTAGGAATAATTATTGAAAGATTGAAGAGTTGTAAATAATTGATGAATAAATAAAAATTATTGATAAATATGATAAGTAAATATTTGTTTAATTTGATATAAATGGAGGAATTTTAGCATGAGATATTTGCTGAAAGTTTGGCATATTAATTTTTCTGTGGAATCATAATTATATTCTTTGATAAAATATTCATTAAGATATATTATTATAATATATTATAATTGTGACAACCCGAGAATTTAGAAAATTTTAAAAAAAATCTTAAATAATGGATTTAAGGTCAAATGATAGACCTAGACAGAAAATGAGTGTATGCGTTTGATATTTTTGGGAAGGAATTTTGAAGATTTCAAAATTTTGTGAAGGATTTAGGTGAATTATTCAGGATTAAGTGTATATGTGAATATGTTCTGTGTATATGGTTATGTATGTGTTCAGAATGTGGTTAAGGGTCAAGGATTGACCAGATAAATTATATCAGTGTCAAACCCCAAGTATTTATTAAGAACGACAACATTCAGTTAGAAAACCCTAATGACTGATAAGAAACCCTAAAATCGATTTTGAAACGCTAATTTTAGTTTTGGGAATCCGAAACCCTAATTCGAAAATTCGAAACCCTAATATGGGAATTTATAGGATAATTATAATGCTTAAGTGATATTAATTATAATATTAATTAGGGTAAAGCTTAATTAATTAACAAACCCTAATTTCAGATTTTTAAACCCTAATTATTCCGTCAGAAACCCTAATGTAAAATTATGGACTTAATTGCTAAATTAGCAATTTAAATTGGGATAAATTAATCCTAATTAACAAGATTGATTTATGAATGGGAATGTTTAATTTAATTCGAGAATCCTAATTACAATTTAGAATTATTAATTTTCTATTTTCGAAAACCCTAAGGGTTAATAACCGTGAATTTAAAGTCACTATATATGTATGTACATTATTGATATTTAAAACTTTGTGTTATATAGTGATTTAATATGTGACAACATATGTGAAGTGGTGCATGGATCAATAAACATATATACTATACTTATGGATATATACATTTATAGATTTCATTAAAAAATGAAAGCTTCGTAACTTAATTATGCATTAGGTGAGACAATTAAATAACCTAAGAGTTATGGTAATAAGGAAAGGTTAATATTTAATATGTATAGTAACTTAAGTGGATAATCTTGTTATTTCAAGTGACTAATAATTTTAAACATATTTCTTGTAAACCTAATTAGGTTATGAGCTAAAGTCACATGAATAAGTAATTAAATTTCATAAGATTGGGAATGGAAACACTAAATAAACAATTTGGGTAACATATATTAAAATTATTAGACAATGTTTATTACATGACCCAAAACAATTAAGGAAGAAGCCCAAAGGAAATAAAATACAAACCAATACTTAGCCCACTTGATTAAGGGTATTTTAGACTTTTGATTAATCAAATTTATGTATTAAAATAAAAGCAAATTGGGAGATATAATGGGCAAGGGGGGACCGACCAATTAGGCCTTTTTATGGCAAGAAGATTATGCTAATCGATGTCCATTAGTAGAAATCTTACACATAAGTACATGTGTGTCAATCTCCCATTGGTTGCAAATCTATTAAGTATCCTTAATCACATGATTAGGCTAATTGAAGAGATAAGGTGTAGTCTTTTATCCACGGGACAATAACAATATGGGAGATAATAGTTATATCACTCATTCATTTGCTAGACATTCATTTTCTCTCATTCTTCTTCTTCTATTTTTTTCTCCCAAGCTATTAGCATTCAAGAGAGAAAAGAAAGAGAGGGAGTTCGGTTTTTGTGAGAGTGAGAGAGAGGTGTGCTAGTTTATTTGATGCATCCTAAGTTTATTACTTACTTTGGTAAATCACGGAAGGCTGCCACTAAATCAAGGTATAACCTAATCTTCATCTTCTTCTTCTACTTTGTATTATAGCTTGAGTTTTGTTGAGGTTATGAACTAATACTCAAGATACTCTAGTTCTACATATCATCATGTATGGAACTAAGTATCTTGAGTGTTAGATCAAAGTTTTAGAGCAAGAAAATTAGCATATGTTCTCCAAGGGGTGAAACCCTTGTTTTTCTTCCACTAAATCTTGTATAACTCAAGTTTTACAATTTGGATTTGTGATCCGTCGAAGGGGGCTGCTAGATACATAAGTTATCTAGTAAACTCAAGTGGTAGAATACAAATCTAGCAAGTATTAAAGCAATGGGGACTGCTTTCTCCAAAAAAGTCCACATAGTATATTGAGGCTTTGAAACCCTAAAATAGCTACTATTTCCGTTTTTCTTTAGGCTTTTTTGGTCAGTTACAAGTTTTTTAAAAATCTTGGAAAAATCATAGAGGTACCTTAAGAAGTTATCTACGTGTAGGAAAAAGAACGGACGCGTTTCGATTTATAGGTTATGCGTAATGGCTATTTCCGTAAAAGACTCCTAAATATTAACACTCGAATTTCTCACTGTGTATACACTGGAAAATTTTGAAATATTTACAGTAGGTTTATATATGTCAAGAGAGTATACCTTGAAAATTTCAGATTTTTCTGAGCAAAATTCGATTTATAAAAAATGAAGCAAGATCCGAGTGTTTTGGGCACTTTAAAATTAGTAAATCATTTTCTAAAATTCTAGAAAAATTTGGGGATCATTGTTGAGTCATATACTATCCAAATCCAGAAAATGAGAATTTTTGGAATCAGTTTGCTATTTTTCCTAAAAATGATTAAATTATAAATAAAAGAAAATAATTAGTTAAATGATGTCTTAAATAAGAAAAATATAATTTTAATACTTGAATACTCCTAATATATAATATTATGACTATTTTAGGGTATTTTGGTAATTTATAATAAGAAATATTATTTATAACCTTTTATGGATATTAAATAAGAGGTTTAATAAATGGTGAACAATTAGAATAAATTGTTTATTAATCTAATAAATTATTAAAATATTAATAATATTAGAATATGATATTTTTAAGAAAATAAAAATATTAAGATTAAAAGTTCCTTAAAATATTATTAAATGGTTAATAATATTTGATTTAAGCATTAATAAATGATTAATGTATTATTAAATGATTAATAATATTAGATTAAAATATTAATCTTAGATTAAAATATTATTAAAAGATTAATAATATTAAATTAAGTATTATTGGATTATTAAAATACTATTAAGAGGATTAATAATATTAGTAATGTATTGAAATATTATTAAGATTAGTAAGCGAATAAAAGTATTATTGCTTAAAAGTATTATTAGTGAACTAATAATACTAAGAGGTGAATTAAATATTATCAAGATTAATAATATTAAGTGAATTAAAGATAGTTGTTATCTGAAAATTATTGCAAGTCTATATAAAAAAAATATATATATACATATTTTGACTGATAATAAATTATTTAAGATAATTGTTTAGTGTTCAGGCAGAGTTTAATTAAACTTAGACTCGAGAAAAGTCTGACTAAACTGTTGGGATGTTAGAATTGTACCGAACTCAACTCGGACTACAATAGTTTGACTTGAGACTATGTGTTATGTGTTGTATAGACTGATAGGGTTATGTGTTTAGGTTATTTTTTTAAATATTGTGATGATATTATTCTAACTTAGAAATACATATTATTAATAATAGGTCTTCAGACAAAGCTTATTAAATTGCATAGCGGTAATCAATGGTTCAGGCAAGTTTTACTTAACTCTACTAAGAATTGTTTTATTTAGATATGCTTATGGATAATCATTACTGATTGCCGTGTGGAATTGTACTCGGTACATATTGAATGTATAAGTCAGGTATGAAAGGCTGATCACCTTCATTACTAGTTGGTCCAGATATATTTGTTTATGTTCAATACTTGTTCAGTCAAAAGTTTGTTCGTGCGAGTTCTCAATTATATTGATGAATTATAGCCAGCCTATTATTCAGACTCTTTCAATCATGATATATCCTTAAATTGTATTTAAACTTGCTGGGTAACTTTCATGCACACCCTTGCTTTATCATGATAAATATTGCAGATAAGGCGAATGCGTTCGGATACAGGAAAAAAGGATAATGCTAAGATCTGCTTGGGATAAAATGTGCAGCTAGTTTGTAATAGTATAGTTTGATAATAATGTTAGGTGTTAGATAGTTTATGAATTGTGTATAAGTTAAGGTTACTCGATTTTGGGGAATAGTGTGTAAAGTGTATTGTATAAACAATTTATGTTTATATCTTCCGCAAATAGTTATAGAATGATTGTACCAGATCCGTGGTGATTCGGGACCTGGATTTAGGACTCTCACAATAATAGTATAATTTTATAAATTATAATTGTTTAAATAGTAAAACATGTGAAAAATAGTGGAAGTGAGAAGCTTGGTTTTGAAAACCTTATTTTCAAAACAAGTAGGCTGCAAAAATCCTCCGTATGCAAAATTTGTCAGAAGTGGTGTGCTAGCATTTTTTTATAAATAGGTTGCTTAGTTAAACAATGAAACTCACACCTGAATCCAAAAATTCTCTCTCTATAATATTGAGCTTATTTCTTGTGAGTATAAGGATATTTTGAGTGTTGATAGCAGTGAAAGATTCCATCAACATAATATCCGTTATTCCAGTCAGAACTACTATCCTACTAAGGTAAATGATATTATTTTTTTCGTAAATGAGGTTATTTTCTTTCAATACTTGTAAATGATATAATTTCCTTCCATACTCGTAAGGGATATCATTTTCTTTTATACTTCATATTACGTAAGTGATATTATTTTATCTCGTATTCCTAAATTTAAATTTACTATGGTAAGTATTGCTTCTATAATTCCTGAAATGATTAGAAATTTCATAAAGATTGCGCTTCATCTAATATTATTTCACTGGAATATTGGTCTGAACTTTCTTATTAAATTTTAAACTTTTCATGTCTGGGAACTATTCATATGGTACTATTCATGTGCACTGTTCATACGGTACTATTCATGGACACTGTTCATACGGTACTATTCATGAGTACTGCTCATAACAAAATTTAATTTCTTTTCTTTGTTCAAGTTATCTTTTATGAATCTTATTCTTGAAATTGAATCCATGTTATGATCTCACTTGATTCATTCTTTATGTCATTATCATAATTCTCATACTTAAATTATGTTGAAAGTTATCTTTGGCCCGTAGTGAAAAGATGAATTATTGATTGATGAATATCTTTGGCCCGTAGTGCAAAGATGAACTGTTGATTAATATCTTTGGCCCGTAGTACAAAGATGGACAGCTGTTTGGCATTATCATGACCACTGGTTATACAAACGATTGTCTTTGGCCCGTAGTGCATATATAATTCGTTGATTGAAAATAATTATTGATTGATGTTACATAGATAAAATATTGATGATGAACTTTTAAATTATGGAAGATAGTAGACTTCATGCTCTACTTGACTCTTCTAATGGATTGTTATTTCTGCTGCATTTGTTGATCTAAAACTTGTTGTCTATTGTATTTTATCAGATTTTCCCCTATTGAGGACTAAGGATAATTTGTTATACATTATCTTAGTCATAATATTCTTTACTGGGCTAGTTGAGCTCACCCTTTTTCTTTTTGTTCCATTGTTCTTCTCAGGAGGCGAGAATATAGCTGGGACTGGTCGAGGTGTGGAGTGATGGTTCAAGACGGTTATTATAGCAGTCCTCACTATTTTGTAAAATAGTGTATCAATAATTGTAATGAGGACTTTATTTGAGTTTGGATATTGTCTACAGGATAATATTTTTATTAAAACACACAGCATATGTATTGTCGTATTTTGCACGACAATTGTATTAATAAAGTTTGTATTTGAATTCTATAGCATGTATTTGGCGACTCAGAATGGGTTGTGTGGAACTATTTTGGGGGCATCACAATCATCTCCCACCTTCGATTCTATTCCTTATTCATGGCTTCTAACATAAACTTCATGTCAAAAGTTGTGGAAGATTGCTCTTCAAAAGTCCCTTTATCCTTAGAGTTAGACATATTTCCTGCAAAAACAAGGCTTAGTAGAAAATAGTTTCCTCACCACTCCCTTACATGTTGCGTTTGAATCAATGATTTCACTCAATTAATGGCTTTTACCCTCAATTAATCTCACTGCTGAGCCTCATACTTCTAAATATTCTCTCTAACAGGTTCTTTTCAAATTCACTTAGCAAAATTCTCAGTTTACCAACCAATTCAAAAATAACTTATCATGAAACAAAATATAGAATATATGAAATCTCACAATAGTATGCAATCGACAATTATTTAAAATTCGAAAAAAAATTATATACTTTTTTTACTCAACAATTTCAACAAAAACTTAATTAAATGATAAGTAGCTTGCTAGAAAGGCTTAGCTTTGATACTAAATGATGGACTCCACAACATGCTTGCGTGAGGTGGTCGTCGCCTGGATTGTTTCTAGCACAGTTTATAGAGTGAAACTCTCTCGACACCTCAACCCAACGTCTATATTGAGATGAGAACCTTGGTACAATTGATCAAGTAATGAAATATGCGTTGAATAGAACACTAACGATGCCTAAACCCATGTTTATGTTGAAATAGGAACCTCATCACAATCGACAATTGATGCGGTAAAAGACCACACACAACTATGTACTGTTATATGATAAGTCAAATTGAATCTCAAAGAATTAACTAAGGAATTAGCTTAGGAATTCTTCAAAGAACCAAAAGTAGAGAATAATCTCACAAATAATTAAATCTGAATATTATTGAATGTATGAATAATGAATTACATCCATGAATCTTAAATAATAGAAGTTGAAACCCTAGGAATCCTAAAAGGAATCAACAATCAAATATGGAATCAAAATCTACCATAATATCCTAATTATGATTGAATACTAATAACAAACTAGAAATATAGAGTTTTGGAAACAAATCCACACTCAAAAACCACTAAAACGCGTCTGCCTCAACAAATGCACCAACTAAATCTGGGCATGCCCCGCTGGGGTGGCAAATTTGGCCTACAAAGCCCGTTGAGGCGGGTGTTGACAGAGGACTTGGCGCCGGGGCAGCTTTGGACATAGAAATACCGCCAGGGCGACATTTTTGGCTTGTAAATCCCGCCGGGGCGGGCGTACTGATTTTCCAAACTTGAAGCCTTATTTTCGGGCTTGCATTGGATTGTTCTGAAATGCCATCTTGGACCATATTGATATACTTGGGCATATCCTTATCCTCTCTGGACCTAGTTGACATGTTATTTTCAATCCACATTACTTGAACTAAAGCCATAAGTCTTTCCTTAAACCTTTTAGCTTGTCCTCTCGTCACGGTTCCAACTGGTACTTCCACCGGGTTTGATTCACGACCTCCATTTGATTCCAAGCTAGTCGTGTCCTCATCAGTTAGGCATCCTCGACTTCTTTGAAACACGATTATCGCAACTTTTTCATTCCCTATGCATGAAATATGTGTGTGTGTGATTTTAATTGTGAAGGTGATTGAGTGCTTTATCTTGAAAGTAGTGTTGTGCCTCTTTGGACCTATGTACAAAGTGTTTAATTCAAAGAAAAGTTTATTTTTAAATAAAGCATATGAAAGTGACATTTTGGAAAGATGATTTTCAAATCCTTCGTCAAATAGGAATTGAGACCCTTTGATTCTTCCAATTTTAACTTGGACTAAGCCTTATTATCCTAACAGCGACTTTATTTGGTTTTTATTGAGATGCGAGGCATCTTGCTTGGCAACAAAATTGAAACTATTAACTACAAGGGTCGGGCTTTTCGTGGGCATGGAAGCCATCAAAGCAAGCCCGGACACCTACATCCATGATTTCACTATTTTGGGGCCTGAAATTCGTATACTATTTTAAGGCCCAAGATTACATGTACAATGGATAGCAAGATGATATTACAACTGAAATTAGTCCATCATGGGAACCAAATTTGGATCCATTAATTGGATCGTTGATCCCGTAGTTCCTAAGCTTATATGACATCATTCCAAAGCATGCATATAATATATTAAAACACTATATATATATATATATATATATATATATATATATATGATTTTTAACCCCGATAACGAGTGATTTATTGATGAAATCCTCGTACGCGATTAGTTAGTCTCCCCACTCCCTCTATGTATGGATATAGGGTCACGTGGTAGAAAAATATTACAAAACTTGAAACTAAACTTGATTTACCTAGATCTATGTCTATCTAGGTGTACTTGCGGTTGGGTCTGGTGGGCCCTTTCGCCTCAAAGTTCGTTCCTTCAATCGTTTCATTGTCTGCTGAAACGTCTGTGTCTTGCAATTCGGGAATCGCATGGAGATATGCCATGTAAGACCGCGAATTTTATGAAATAAAAGTCTAATTTAATTTATGGTTTTTATAAAATGTTAAATTGATAAATGGTCAAATGAGCAATTAATCGGATAAATGAGTAAGTAAAAGAGGAGATATTAAACTTATAAAATGTGGATATGGGTGCCGCTAAGGCTGATGATTGCTGAGATTTAGTTTCCAAACCTTTCCCTAAATTATGCACCAAGCCTTTCTTCTATTGGCCCAATTGTTTTTTGTGGGGCAAGGATGTTGGCCATTCATTTTGGCTAAGTCAATTATACAACACTTTCCTTCTCCTTCTCTCATGCTTCCTTCCATAGCCAATGTTTAGAAAAGAAAAGAGAGAGAGAGAGAGAGAGAGAGAAGAAGAAGAAGAAGAAGGAGAAGAAATTAAGGAATCAAGAAATCAAGAAAGGTATGCTTAAACCTTTGATTTATTTTTCTATTTAAGTTTTCATGAATTTTATATGAAGAGATTTTGTTCATACTTGATTTAGATGATTTAAACTTGTATAAACAAGGATCAAACGAGAGAAATCAAGAAATTAAAAGAAGAACAAAATATGGAGATTTCAGAAAAAATTAGTTTACTACTTGATTTTGTAAAATCCATCTCTTTGCGTATAATGAGTTAGGAGATGAGCCATATATCAAAAGAAAGCCCTGGAAGTAAGCTAAACGCAGAAATTTGAATCACTCAAAATTTCTTTGTGGATTTTTCGTGGTGACAGTTTGACTTAAACTAGTAAGAAGGACTTATAGTCCGAAAAATCAGTTTTATTAAGCTCTATTGTGTGTGTTATAATTTTTAATTTGACCATTGGATCGTTGTGATTTTTGAATATGTTATACATATATAAGTTGAGTATATGTCCACAAATTTTGAACCGTTAAAGATTAACGTATGATTTGTTATGAATTTAAGGAGGTGACTAATCCAGAAATCTTTATAGTAGAATTTTTCAGGTAATAAAAGTGTAGCTGGGACTAGCAGAGAGAACATGGGTATAAAGTGGTGATACGAATTAGTCACAAGCCAAATCAAATTATGAATGGTGTGGCATCATAATGGTATTGAGAACTTATAATGTGTGTGACATATTTTATACATCATTTAATATTTAACTTTGGTGAACAATAATAGGATGAGGCGAACTCAAATTTGGAAGCGTCAAAAATGCACTCCATTAGAATGAGGAGGACAGAAATCTTCTCGTGTTCCTTTTGGAACTTGAAATATTTGCTGTTGTACTTTAGATGGCATTGTAATAATTTGAGTATGAATATTGTCGTATTATATATGTTACAATATTTGTATTGAAACTCGCAGTATATGTGTCGTCATATTTTGCACGACAGTTTTATAAATGAAGTTGTCAGTAGTGTATTTTCTGAAGACCCAAGATGAGTGATGTATACCTATTTTGGGGGTGTCACATTTGGTGTCAAAGCTTAGGGATATGATCCTTGGCTGAGATGTGAGGCTAGAACTAGAAAGGGTGAGACGGGTAAATCATTCGCTAGTATGACCTACCTATGTTTATTTGTTATTTAATTGGTCGGTCATAATATAGGGATAATATGTGGCATGTCAATTAACCCTTGTTTTGAAACTGTATTCTAGAATGATATCTGAAATACAGGAAATGGGCAATGGATGAACCATGAGACAGAGGAAGTAGCCTGGGAGCTAGAATTTGAAATTCTTATTTCTTCGGAATTTCAGGTACGCATGTAAATTTTGAGGGTAAAATTTCATAAGGTGGGGTGATTGTAAGACCCCGAATTTTATGAAATAAAAGTCTAATTTAATTTATGATTTTTATAAAATGTTAAATTGATAAATGGTCAAATGAGCAATTAATCGGGTAAATGAGAAAATAAAAGAGGAGATATTAAACTTATTAAATGTGGACACGAGGGCGCCTAAGGCTGATGATTGCTGAGATTTAATTTCCAAACTTTTCCCTAAATTATGCACCATGCCTTTCTTCTATTGGTCCAATTTTTTTTGTGGGGCAAGGATGTTGGCCATTCATTTTGGCTAAGTCAATTATGCAACACTTTGCTTCTCCTTCTCTCATGCTTCCTTCCGTAGCCAATGTTTAGAAAAGAAAAGAGAGAGAAAGAGAGAGAGAAGAAATTAAGGAATCAAGAAATCAAGAAAGGTATGTTTAAACCTTTGATTTATTTTTCTATTTAAGTATTCATGAATTTTATATGAAGAGATTTTGTTCATACTTTATTTAGATGATTTAAACTTGTATAAACAAGGATCAAATGAGAGAAATCTAGAAATTAAAAGAAGAACAAAATATGGAGATTTCAGAAAAATTAGTTTACTACTTGATTTTGTAAAATCCATATCTCTTTGTGTATAATGAGTTAGGAGATGAGCCATATATCAAAAGAAAGCCCTGAAAGTAAACTAAACGCAAAAAATTGAATCACTCAAAATTTCTTTGTGGATTTTTCGTGGTGACAGTTTGAGTGAAACTGGTACGAAAGACTTATAGTCTAAAAAATTAGTTTTATTAAGCTCTATTGCGTGGGTTATAATTTTTAATCCGACTGTTGGATCGTTGTGATTTTTGGATATGTTATACATATATAAGTTGAGTATATGTCCACAAATTTTGAACCGTTAAAGATTAAAGTATGATTTATTATGAATTTAAGGAGGTGACTGATCCAGAAATCTTTGTAGAAGAATTTTCAGGTAATAAAATTGTAGTTGGGACTAGCAGAGAGAACATGGGTATAAAGTGGTGATACAAATTAGTCACAAGAGTAATCAAATTATGAAACATTGTGGTATCATAATGGTACTGAGAACTTAAAATGTGTGTGACATATTTTATACATCATTTAATATTTAATTTTGGTGAACAATAATAGGATGAGGCGAACTCAAATTTGGAAGCGTCAAAAATGCACTCCATTAGAATGAGGAGGACAAAAATTATCTCGTGTTCCTTTGGGAACTTGAAATATATGCTGTTGTACTTTACATGAGATTGTAATAATTTGAGTATGAATATTGTCGTATTATATACGTTACAATATTTGTATTGAAACTCACATTATATACGTCGTCGTATTTTGCACGACGGTTGTATAAATGAAGTTGTCAGTAGTGTATTTTCTGGCGACCCAAGATGGGTGATGTATATCAATTTTGGGGGCATCACATTTGGTATCAAAGCTTAGGGATATGATCCCTGACTTAGATGTGATTCTACAACTAGAAGAGGTGAGACGGGTAAATCATTCGCTAGTATGACCTACCTAAGTTTATTTGTTATTTAATTGGTTGGTTAGAGTATAGGGATAATATGTGGCATGTCAATTAACCCTTGTTTTGAAACTATATTCTAGAATGATATCTGAAATACAGGAAATGATCAATGGATGAACCATTGGTGGCCGATTTAGCTATTTCCAAATCGCCCGCAAGCATACGCGGTCCACAAGTAATATAAGAAAGTAGAGTGTCGAACCCACGAGGACAAAGTCTTACTAGGAAAACAATTACTAAGGTGAAGTCGTTACTTATCTTTTTTTAAACAGGTAAATTCGAACGTTGGTTAAGCTATATGTTTAAAACTATAAAAGAGAAGTGGTTGTGCTAGGAAGTCAAGATAGGATTACAATTCCCCTAATGCATCACATAATCTCCTAACTCTCCAAATTACAAACGAATCGAGGAATGGTCAACCGAGAACAGTAAATACGCAAATGCTTCTGTCGAAGTTCAAATGCACATCCCTAGCCAGATAAATCACAATATGTCTATTAGTGAAAATAGCTAGGCCAAGGTCATTAAGATAACTCTCAAGGCCGCACAACGCAAATAGAGATATGTCTATCCTATTAGCATATTATGCACACATTCCTTTGGCATGGTCATAACAGGTGTTGCTGTATTTAAAAGCTAGATAATAACATCCATTTTTCAATCTCTGTTAATATCAATACTCATTACTCTATCAAGCAAATAGTCATCAAATATGAAATAGAACAACCCTTTCCAAAATGATTCATTATATAAAATAGGAGGGAAAGTGAATTAGGCTAAACAAAAGGTTACATTGCAATCCTAAAAATGGAGTTAGTTAATAACTGTGGGACTAGCACACATTTTTAATACATTCAACATTATCAGTCAATACACAAATAAATTGGAGATTTCGAATAAGAAAACTCCTGTGTGGAAGTGTTCTGTCTCCAAATCTTCTCTTCACTGCGTAGTAGCTGAACAGCAGTCAGATGCAATAAATCTTCCTCCTTGAAGCACAACTTCTTTATCTTCTACGTATTTAAGAATGTAATAAATAAACTCTAAGCTAAGCTCTCTGTCTAAAAATCAATCGCAGACGGTTGGTAATAAGTATATCTCTCTCCTTTCACTTTAGGTCATTTAAAGCCTCTATAATGCCTGGACAGCGGAGCTCGCGCTGCGGCGCGAGCCTTTGCTTAGCAATTGGCGCTGCGGCGCCACGTGGACTTAAAAAGACTAGAGATCGCGCTGGGGCGTGACTGTGTATAGGGGCATCGGCACTGCGGCGCGAGCTTGGGCGTTGGGGGGCCGTGAATGGCACTGGGGCGCAAGCCTGGCGCTGGGCATGGCGTGGGGGCGCCACACGTAGATCTAGCGAAGCGCCGTAAAATAATGACTTTGCCAAGCATTGGCACTGGGGCGCGAAGCTGAGGCGCTAGGGCGCCATATGTGGCGCTGGGGCGTGAGCTCTAAGAGCAACCTTGGCGTTGCTTCGCCATCATAGTGAAAATGACATAAAATGCCAGAAACCACCTCCAAAGCATTGCATAATAGAACTTAGACAAAAAAATAATGAAAATATAAAGAAAAGCTAACTAAGAGACTGAAAACAGGCAATAACTTAAGCCACAAAAGATCTGATTTGCAGGTATAAATCCTACTCATCAAATACCCCTAAACTTAAGCTTTTGCTTGTCCTCAAGCAAACTAACAGACACTCATACCCAATAATGCAAGATACGAGAGAAGACTAATCCTATAAACTAAACATATGGCCCCTAAGCAAAATCATGAACATCCTCAGAGAGTAGGACAAAGCGCATACAACCAAGGGCTTAATGTCTATTAATAAATAAGAGACTGTAATTGATCCATTTTGTGTGTGTGTAGACCAAACATCTAAACTAGTCATAACCCAAATTCAGATCACATAGTTGACTGTGATACTAATAAGCTTACTATGCAACTCACATGATTAACAAGCTTTAAGACAAGACGTAAAAACACGAAAGGTTCAAAAGTTCTAGCATAAAGAAGTAATATCTGACTCAGACAGTTCTTGATTACTTTGAGGCTTAACAGAGCACCCATTAGCAAGCTTTCGATCAATGACTCCCAAGCCAAAAGACTTTAGGGTACTAGGTGTAAAACACCCCTAAGAATCTAATAACTCAAGCACAAAGGCCACGTAAAAAACATAAGTCTGCAATCGATATTACCCGCCTACTTTTATGGGCGAGTGCGTTTCCATGGTCCATCTCAACCCACCGTTATATAAAAAAAAATTCAAACATTAGACCCGAAAGTGTATAAGCCTCAAAGTCTTTAATTACCTTGAAATCAAAAGAGTTTTTAATAGCGTACAAATTTTCAACACAATAAAAAGACAACCTAAATCTGGACACATAACTAGAAAAGACAATTGGTCAGTGCTCGCTAAAATGATTGATCCCAAACAGTCTCGATTTATCTAAATAGCGCGCCCCTAGTTCGCATGGATTTGACCCTATACAAAGAAAACATCAATTATACTGCTTATCATAAGCCACATTCAAAACTTGGGCACTAAACTACCTTAACCCAACATATAAACAATTAGAGAATGGGGGTTAGAGTTAATCAAAATGTACTAGGCAAAAACTATAACTATAAAGTACCCATGCCCAAATAGGGCAAAGCCATAACACATGGCATCAAGTATACCAATTAATCAGTGCAAAACCCAAAAAGTGAGGCTAGGTAAAACAATATCTGACTTAGTTAAGATATTCCCAAGAAAAAGATATATAACCACAAGCATGCATTCAAATGTATCTTAAAATACTACTAAGCAAAAACATGCATCCAAAAACCAAAAGAATTACCACAATAATAATCACGATAGATAGAATAATATTAAACCATAAGTCTGGGGCTATCAAGCCCAAATACCATACTTAAATCCTCAATCCTTACAGCCTAACATAGCAAATATAAGTAAACTTACAATCATATCATAGCAGTTTATTTAAGATAACACCAACACAATTCATATATTAAATAAATAAAAGGAAGTCTCCCCCAAACTTGTACTTTGGCCAGTGTCCTCAATGGCCATTTTCAGCACTGTCATCATAAAGCATTAGCAGCATCTTCGCATTCATCACCATCACGATCAAGATCTTCATCAACGCCGAACACCTCAAGATCATCATCATCTCTATCATCATCCTATCCATCACATCCTCCACGTTTATTGAGGCGGATAAGGAGCATAAATTGGAGGCACAGGGAATGATAAAGACATGAAATCAGCATCGTCACCTCCCTGAGCAGCATGAATGTTGGAGATTGTGTTGGCGAACTCTGCATAGAAATGGTGGAATTGACTCTGCCACCCGATGACATTGTCAATCTTACAGTGGAGGAAGCTTAGGCTGTTCAGAATCTGTGCAAGGGTCCTAGAATCAACGGTCTTAGTAGAAGGGGGGACTGGCGCTTGAGTGGAGGGTCCCGCCTCAGTGGATGGCTATGGATCATTGAATGGCGGCGGCTGAGGCGCTGGTAAAAATCCTTCCCCTCGGGGATGCGATGGTGCTCCCTCCCAGACTGCATATCGGCTAATTAGATGATCATCAATGACCGACATAGGAGGCAGGGTGACATCTTCCTTCTCCCACTGAACACCCACCCTTTTGTACAGACGAGTAATAAGACACGGGTGCGGGAGGCCAGACATAACTTTGCTCTTAATAGCCTTCTTGATAGACTCATTGATCAATACCCCTACATCAACGTTTAAACCGGTAACAATGGCATAGAGCAGAGTCGCCCTTTCCCGAGTTACATCACTCACATGCCGGGTAGGCTGGATATTTGCACAGATAAAAGCGTACCACGCCTTACCATAATGGCTAAGGGCCTACTGGGGGAACGATGTTCTTTCAGCAGTATACTGGTTCATTTTCCATACCGTCCCAGGCTTACAGAGTTTGCTAACAATCTCATCACTGTGGTAACCCCGAATCCCATTTTCTCGATAATCGCGGCAGTCAAAATTGGGAGTCCCATAAACAGCATTAATAGCCTTGCTATTGAATGGGATTAATTTTCCCCTCACTGGTGAAGCAAGCGGACCATCAGGAATGGCGTTAGCATAGAATTCCTTCACCACCGCCACCACGGTGGATTCCGGCGGCTTAGTGAAATGCACCCACTTCATTTTGGATATCATCGCATTCATCTGCCTATCTAATTTGTCATCAGGCCTAAGCCCTCGCTCAGGCACCAAACTACGAGACAAAAAAATTTGAGTATACCGCTGATAGGCTTCTTCCGTTGGGAATTTCACAGCATCCCAAGTCTGAGCCCGAGAGGGGGTAGAGGAAGGCGGAGGAGGTCCAATACTAGTTCTAGGACGCTTAGAAGCCATAATTGGATTTTAGATAAATAATCTATGGCACGCTATGTAGAGATTTTTGCTCAAACCTAATGACAAAACACTGTACCTTGCTTGGCCTTTTAAAGTCGAAGACGCGAGGAGACAACGGTAAGATGAGGAACCGTCAAGACGGTTGGGCGCCCAAACGGTAATAAACTGATGCCGGTTGGGCTTTTTAGCAGCTCTTGGAGAGGAGCAGGCGTCGTTTGGAGAAAGCTGAGAGGAGAGAGAATAATAACGCTGCAATTTGAGTGACAATGCCTCATTTAAACAACTGAAATTCGCTAGTGGCGCCAGAGCGTAATGCATGGTGCCGGGGCACGGGGTCAAACCCACTCTGGCACTGCGACGCCAATAACGGCGCCAGGGACTGATTTAGCAGTGTGCTCGCCCAATAGTTGGCGCTACGACGCAATTTAATGGTCAAGGACTGGCGCTAAGGCGCCAGTTTGTAGCATATAGCCTTTGGCCTGGCGCTGAAGCGCGACTTCAGAAATTCTAAGCTCGCTCAACATATTCCTGCACAACCCAACATTACATATCAGCAAACCAGACAGCTAAAACAGAACAAACACATTATTGACAAGTTATAACTAAGGACAACCTGAAACAAATACTAACAACATGCACTATACAGAACAGCACAGACAGTAATTATAATTCTAACTACTGAGAATCTTACACACATATTTACATACTATGTAGACTACAGTTATACTAAAAACTACAGACAGTAACTAGACAATCAAAATGAGACTTAAGTTAATAAAGATAAAAATAATTTGGTTGATACTGAGATGGGGATGCCTCCCATCAAGCACTTGATTTAGAGTCGTCGGCTTGACTGTTTTCCCGTCTTACACTGGGTCTCCCAATGTAATGGAAGTGTTCTGCCGGTTCACCTCGCCGCCCCAGTAAAGTTTTAATCTCTGCCCATTAACTTTGAAAGTTTTGTCAGAATTGGGGTCATCAACCTCTATTGGCCCATAGGGATAAACCATGGCAATTGTGAATGGGCCCGACCATCGGGACTTTAGTTTCCCTGGAAATAACTTTAGACGAGAATTGAAGAGAAGAACCTTCTAGCCTGGTTCGAAGTGTCTCTCGAGGATTTTCTTATCGTGCCACCTCTTAGTCTACTCCTTGTACAACTTAGCATTTTCATACGCTTGAAGACGAAACTCGTCTGATTCGTTGAGTTACAAGAGACGTTTTTCACCTGCTGCTTCTAAATCAAAGTTAAGCTTCTTGATAGCCCAATAAGCATTGTGTTCCAACTCCACTAGAAGATGGCATGCCTTACCATAGACAAGCCTATACGGAGACATTCCGATAGGCATTTTATAAGCTGTGTGGTAGGCCCACAGTGCATCATCAAGCTTCTTAGACCAGTCCTTAAGATTTGGGTTAACAATCTTTTCCAAGATTCGTTTCACATCTAGATTTGAAATTTCAGCTTGGCCGCTGGTCTGTGGATGGTAGGCAGTGGCGATCTTATGGGTCACCCCATACTTAGCTAGAAGGGCATCAAAGTACTTGTTCAAAAAATGCGACCCTTCATCGCAGATGATAGCCCGAGGCGTGCCAAAATAGGTGAAAATGTTTTTCTTGAGGAACTGAAGCACCACCTTAGTATCATTAGCCAGCAAGGCAACTACTTCCACCCATTTGGAGACATAATCCATTGCCACAAGGATATAGAGATTGTTGAAGGAGGACGAAAATGGACCCATGAAGTCGATGCCCCAAACATCAAATAATTCCACCTCTAGGATATTTTGCAGTGGTAGTTCGTGCCGTCTTGATATAGTGCCCACCCTTTGCCATCTGTTGCAGTGCAACACATATGTGTGTGCATCCTTGAATAGTGTGGGCCAATAAAATCCCGACTGAAGCACTTTAACTGTAGTTTATTGGCCTCCAAAATGACCTCCATAGTCTGAAGAGTAACAGTGATGTAGCACACCTTCAATTTCCTCTTCCGGCAAGCATCTTCGTAGAATTTGATCAGAACATTGCTTGAACTGGAAGGGCTCATCCTACAGATATTGCTTGGTATCTTTTAAGAATTTTTTCCTTTGTTGATAGCTTAGGTCTTGAGGAAGCACTTGGCACGCGACATAATTGACGAAGTCCGCAAACCACTGAACTTTGCTATTGATAGTGAAGAGTTGTTCGTCCGGGAAGAAGTCATTTATGGCTTTGTAAGCATCTCTCGAGTGCATGGTGTTTTCCAACCTAGATAAGTGATCGACAACCTGATTTTCTGTCCCCTTCTTATCTCGTATTTCTAAATCAAACTCCTGGGGAAGCAGAACCCACCTTATCAATCTCGACTTAGAATCCTTCTTGTCAATCAAATACTTTATTGTCGAGTGATCAGTGTATACAATCACCTTCATTCCAATGAGGTAGGAACGAAACTTATCAAAAGCATAGACTACTACCAGCAGCTTCTCAGTGGTGGTATAATTCAACTGAGCATCAATTAATGTCAAACGAAGCGCCAAAAAATAGTAACTTTGCCTAGCTGAGGCGCTGGGGTGTGAAGCTAAGGCACTGGGGCGCCATATGTTGCGCTGGGGCGTGAGCTCTAAGAACAACCTTGGCACTGCGGCGCCATCATAGTGAAAATGACCTGAAATGCCAGAAACTACCTCCAAAGCATTGCATAATAGAACTTAGACAAAAAAATAATGAAAATATAAATAAAAACTAACTAAGAGACTGAAAACAGGCAATAACTTAAGCCACAAAAGATCTGATTCGCAGGTATAAATCATACTCATAAACCATGAGATAGAGGAAGTAGCCTGGGAGCTAGAATTTGAAATTCTTTTTTCTTCAGAATTTCAGGTACGTACGTAAATTTTGATGGCAAAATTTCATAAGGTGTGGTGATTGTAAGACCCCAAATTTTATGAAATAAAAGTCTAATTTAATTTATGATTTTTATAAAATGTTAAATTGATAAATGGTCAAATGAGCAATTAATCGGATAAATGAGTAAAAAAAGGGGAGATATTACACTTATTAAATGTGGACACGAGGGCGGCTAAGGTTGATGATTGCTGAGATTTAATTTCCAAACCTTTCCCTAAATTATGCACCAAGCCTTTCTTCTATTGGTCCAATTTTTTTTGTGGGGCAAGGATGTTGGCCATTCATTTTGGCTAAGTCAATTATGCAGCACTTTGCTTCTCTTTCTCTCATGCTTCCTTCTGTAGCCAAAGTTTAGAAAAGAAAAGTGAGAGAGAGAGAGAGAAGAAGAAGGAGAAGAAATTAAGGAATCAAGAAATCAAGAAAGGTATGTTTAAACCTTTGATTTATTTTTCTATTTAAGTTTTCATGAATTTTATATGAAGAGATTTTGTTCATACTTGATTTAGATGATTTAAACTTGCATAAACAAGGGTCAAACGAGAGAAATCAAGAAATTAAAAGATGAACAAAATATGGAGATTTCAGAAAAAATTAGTTTACTACTTGATTTTGTAAAATCCATATCTCTTTGTGTATAATGAGTTAGGAGATGAGCCATTTATCAAAAGAAAGCTCTGGAAGTAAACTAAACTCAGAAATTTGAATCACTCAAAATTTCTTTGTGGCTTTTTTGTGGTGACAGTTTGAGTGAAACTGGTCCGAAGGACTTATAGTTCGAAAAATCAGTTTTATTAAGCTCTATTGCGTGAGTTATAATTTTTAATTCGACCGTTGGATCGTTGTGATTTTTAGATATTTTATATATATATAAGTTGAGTATATGTCCACAAATTTTGAACCGTTAAAGATTAACGTATGATTTGTTATTAATTTAAGTACGTAGGTGACTGATCCAGAAATCTTTATAACAGAATTTTTCAGGTAATAAAAGTGTAACTGGGACTAGCAGAGAGAACATGGGTATAAAGTGGTGATACGAATTAGTCACAAGCCTAATCAAATTATGAAACGATGTGGCATCATAATGATATTGAGAACTTAAAATGTGTGTGACATATTTTATACATCATTTAATATTTAATTTAGGTGAACAATAATAGGATGAGGCGAACTCAAATTTGGAAGCGTAAAAATGCACTCCATTAGAATGAGGACATAAATCTTCTCGTGTTCCTTTGGGAACTTGAAATATTTGCTGATGTACTTTAGATGGCATTGTAATAATTTGAGTACGAATATTGTCGTATTATATACGTTACAATATTTGTATTGAAACTCACAGTATATGTGTCGTCGTATTTTGCACGACATTTGTATAAATGAAGTTGTCAGTAGTGTATTTCCAGGCGACCCAAGATGGGTGATGTATACCTATTTTGGGGGCGTCACATTTGGTATCAAAGCTTAGGGATATGATCTTTGGCTGAGATGTGAGGATAGAACTAGAAGGAGTGAGACGGGTAAATCATTCACTAGTATGACCTACCTAAGTTTATTTGTTATTTAATTGGTCGGTCAGAGTATAGGGATAATATGTGGCATGTCAATTAACCCATTGTTTTGAAACTGTATTCTATAATGATATCTGAAATACAGGAAATGAGCAATGAATGAACCATGAGACAGAGGAAGTAGCTTGGGAGCTAGAATTTGAAATTCTTATTTCTTCAGAATTTCAGGTACGTACGTAAATTTCGAGGGCGAAATTTCATAAGGTGGGGTGATTGTAAGACCCCGAATTTTATGAAATAAAAGTCTAATTTAATTTATGATTTTTATAAAATGTTAAATTGATAAATGGTCAAATGAGCAATTAATCGAATAAATGAGTAAATAAAAGAGGAGATATTAAACTTATTAAATGTGGACACGAGGGCGACTAAGGTTGATGATTGCTGAGATTTAATTTCCAAACCTTTCCCAAAATTATGCACCAAGCCTTTCTTCTATTGATCCATTTTTTTGTGGGGCAAGGATGTTGGCCATTCATTTTGGCTAAGTCAATTATGCAGCACTTTGCTTCTCCTTCTCTCATGCTTCCTTCCGTAGCCAATGTTTAGAAAAGAAAAGAGAGAGAAAGAGAGAGAGAGAAGAAGAATGAGAAGAAATTAAGGAATCAAGAAATCAAGAAAGGTATGTTTAAACCTTTGATTTATTTTTCTATTTAAGTTTTCATGAATTTTATATGAAGAGATTTTGTTCATACTTGATTTAGATGATTTAAACTTGTATAAACAAGGATCAAACGAGAGAAATCAAGAAATTAAAAAAAGAATAAAATATGGAGATTTTAGAAAAATTAATTTACTACTTGATTTTGTAAAATCCAAATCTCTTTGTGTATAATCAGTTAGGAGATGAGCCATATATCAAAAGAAAGCCTTGGAAGTAAGCTAAACGCAAAAATTGGATCACTCAAAATTTATTTTGCGGATTTTTTGTGGTGATAGTTTGAGTCAAAATTTCTTTATGGATTTTTTTTGGTTACAGTTTGACAGAAGAATTTTTTAGGTAATAAAAGTGTAGTTGAGACTAGCAGAGAGAACATGGGTATAAAGTGGTGATACGAATTAGTCACAAGCTTAATCAAATTATGAAACAGTATGGTATCATAATAGTACTGAGAACTTAAAATGTGTGTGACATATTTTATACATCATTTAATATTTAATTTTGGTGAACATAATAGGATGAGGCGAACTCAAATTTGGAAGCGTCAAAAATGCACTCCATTAGAATGAGGCGGACAAAAATCATCTCGTGTTCCTTTGGGAACTTGAAATATTTGCTGCTGTACTTTAGATGGCATTGTAATAATTTGAGTATGAATATTATTGTATTATATACGTTACAATATTTGTATTAAAACTCACAGTATATGTGTCGTCGTATTTTGCACGATAGTTGTATAAAGGAAGTTGTCAGTAGTGTATTTTCTGGTGACCCAAGATGGGTGATGTATACCTATTTTGGGGGCGTCACGTTTGGTATCAAAGCTTAGGGATATGATCCCTGACTGGGATGTGATTCTAGAACTAGAAGGGGTGAGACGGGTAAATCATTCGCGAGTATGACCTGCCTAAGTTTATTTGTTATTTAATTGGTCGGTCAGAGTATAGGGATAATATGTGCCATGTCAATTAACCCTTATTTTGAAACTGTATTCTAGAATGATATCTGAAATACGGGAACTAAGCAATGGATGCACCATTGTTGGCCGATTTAGCTATTGCCAAATCGTACGCAAGCATACGCGGTCCACAAGTAATATAAGAAAGTAGAGTGTCGAACCCACGAGGACAAAGTCTTACTAGGTAAACAATTACTAAGGTGAAGTCGTTACTTATCTTATTTATACAAGTAAATTCGAAGGTTGGTTAAGCTATATGTTTGAAACTATAAAAGAGAAGTGGTTATTCTAGGAAGTCAAGATAGGATTATAATTCCCCTAATGCATCACCTAATCTCCTAACTCTCCAAATTACAAACGAATCGAGGAATGGTCAACCGAGAACAGTAAATACAGCAAAAGCTTCTGTCGAAGGTCAAATGCACATCCCTAGCCAGATAAATCACAATATGTCTATTGGTGAAAATAGCTAGGCCAAGGTCATTAAGCTAAGTCTCAAGGCCACACAAGGCAAATAGAGATATGTCTATCCTATTAGTATATTATGCACACATTCCTTTGGCATGGTCATAACAGGTGTTGCTGTATTTAAAAGCTAGATAATAACATCCATTTTTCAATCTCTGTTAATATCAATACTCATTACTCTATCAAGCAAATAGTCATCAAATACGAAATACTACAACCCATTTCAAAACGATTCATTATATAAAATAGGAGAGAAAGTTAATTAGGCTAAACAAAAGGTTACATTGCAATCCTAAAAATGGAGTTAGTTCATAACTATGGGACTAACACACATTTTTAATACGTTCAACATTATCAGTCAATACCCAAATAAATTGGAGATTTGGAATAAGAAAACTCCTGTGTGGAAGTGTTCTGTCTCCAAATCTTCTCTTCACTGCGTAGTAGCTGAACAGCAGTCAGATGCAATAAATCTTCCTCCTTGAAGCACAGCTTCTTTATCTTCTACGTATTTAAGACTGTAATAAATAAACTCTAAGCTAAGCTCTCTGTCTAAAAATCTATCGCAGGCGCTGGTAATAAGTATATCTCTCTCCTTTCACTTTGGGTCATTTAAAGCCTCTATAATGCCTGGACACCGGAGCTCGCGCTGCGACGCGAGCCTTTGCTTAGCAAGTGGCGCTGCGGCGCCACATGGACTTAAAAAGACGGGAGATCGCGCTGAGGCGCGACTGTGTATAGGGGCATCGACGCTGCGACGCGAGCTTGGGCGGTGGGGGGCCGTGAATGGCGTTGGGATGTGAGCCTGGCGCTTGGCATGGCGTGGGAGCGCCACACGTAGGTCTAGCGAAGCGCCCAAAAATAGTGACTTTGCCTAGCACTGGTGCTGGGGCGCCATATGTGGCGCTGAGGCGCCATATGTGGCGCTGGGGTATGAGCTCTAAGAGCAACCTTGGCGCTGCTGCGCCATCATAGTGAAAATGACCTGAAATACCAGAAACCACCTCCAAAGCATTGCATAATAGAACTTAGACAAAAAAATAATGAAAATATAAATAAAATCTAACTAAGAGACTAAAGACAGGCAATAAATTAAGCCATAAAAGATCTGATTCGCAGGTATAAATCCTACTCATCAAATACCCCTAAACTTAAGATTTTTCTTGTCCTCAAGCAAACTAACAGACACTCATACCCAATAATGCAAGATACGAGAGAAGACTAATCCTATAGACTAAACATATGGCCCCTAAGCAAAATTATGAACATCCTCAGAGAGTAGGACAAAGCACATACAACCAAGGGCTTAATGTCTATTAATAAATAAGAGACTGTAATTGATCCAATTTGTGTGTGTGCAGACCAAACATCTAAACTAGTCATAACCCAAATTTAGATCACACAGTCGACTGTGATACTAATAAGCTTACTATGCAACTCACATGATTAACAAGCTTTAAGACAAGACGCAGAAACACGAAAGGTTCAAAAGTTCTAGCATAAAGAAGTAATATCCGACTCAGACAGTTCTTGATTACTTTGAGGCTTAACAGAGCACCCATTAGCAAGCTTTGGATCAATGATTCCCAAGCCAGAAGACTTTAGGGCACTAGGTGTAAAACACCCCTAAGAATCTAATAACTCAAGCACAAAGGCCACGTAAACAACATAAGTCCACAATCGATATTACCCGCCTATGTTTATGGGCGAGTGCGTTTTCACGCTCCATCTCAACCCACCGTAGGACTGTTAATATAAAAAAAAATTCAAACATTAGACCCGAAAGTGTAAAAGCCTCAAAGTCTTTAATTACCTTAAAATCAACAGAGTTTTTAATAGCGTACAAATTTTCAACACAATAAAAAGATAACCTAAATCTGGACACATAACTAGAAAAGACAATTGGTAGGTGCTCGCTAAAACGATGGATCCCAAATAGTCTCAATTTACCTAAATAACACGCCCCTAATTCGCATGGATTTGACCCTATACTAAGAAAACATCAATTATACTGCTTATCATAAGCCACATTTAAAACTTGGGCACTAAACTACCCTAACCCAACATATAAACAATTAGAGAATGGGGGTTAGAGTTAATCAAAATGTACTAGGCAAAAACAATAACTATAAAGTACCCATGCCCAAATAGGGCAAAGCCATAACACATGGCATCAAATATACCAATTAATTAGTGTAAAACCCAAAAATTGAGGCTAGGCAAAACAATATCTGACTTAGTCAAGATATTCCCAAGCAAAAGATATATAACCACAAGCATGCATTCAAATGTATCTTAAAATACTACTAAGCAAATACATGCATCCAAAATCCAAAAGCTTTACCATAATAATAATCACAATAGATAGAATAATATTAAACCACAAGTCTGGGGCTATCAAGCCTAAATACCATACTTAAATCCTCAGTCCTCACAGCCTAACATAGCAAATATAAGTAAACTTACAATCATATCATAGCAGTTTAAATAAGATAATACCAACACAATTCATATATTAAATAAATAAAAGGAAGTCTCCCCCAAACTTGTACTTTGGCCAGTGTCCTCAATGGCCATTTTTAGCACTGTCATCATCAAGTATCAGCAACATCTCTGCCTTCATCACCATCATGATCAAGATCTTCATCAACATCGAACACCTCAAGATCATCATCATCTCCATCATCATCCTATCCATCATCATCCTCCACATTTACTGGCTCATTTGCTCGGGCCTTTTCAGCAAGCAAAAATTATGGCGGATAAGGAGCATAAATTTGAGGTGCTGGGAATGGGAAAGACATGAAATCAACATCATCACCTCCCTGAATAGCCTGAATGTTGGAGAGCGTGTTGGCAAACTCTGTATGGAAATGGTGGAATTAACTCTACCACCCAGCGACATGGTCAATCTTGCAGTGGAGGAAGCTTTGGCTGTTCAGAATCTGTGCAAGGGTCCCAGAATCAACGGTCTCAGCAGAAGGGGGGACTGGCGCTCGAGTGGAGGGTCTCGCCTCAGTGGATGGCTGTGGATTATCGGATGGCAGCGACTGAGGCGCTGACAAAAATCCTTCCCCTCGGGGATGCGATGGCGCTCCCTCCCAGACTGCATATCGGCTAATTAGATGATGATCAATGGCCGACATTGGAGGCAGGGTGACATCTTCCTTCTCCCACTGAACATAACTTTTCTCTTAATAGCCTTCTTGATGGACTCAATTATCAATACCCCTACATCGACGTTTAAACCGGTAACAATGGCATAGAGCAGAGTTTCCCTTTTGTAGAGACGAGTAATAAGAGACGGGTGCGGGAGGCCAGACATAACTTTGCTCTTAATAGCCTTCTTGATGGACTCATTGATCAATACCCCTACATCGACGTTTAAACCGGTAACAATGGCATAGAGCAGAGTCGCCCTTTCCCTGTTAGAGTTTATGCCCTAGAGGCCAATTATTTGATGTAATTGCTTAACATTTGATATTATTGTTGATTGAATAAATAAATGATTTTATTATGGTTTTAATTACTGCGTAATATAATTGTTAACATAATAAAATTCCTTAGAATAGTGATACAAATTATATAGTTTCAAGTATGTGACTTGAACATGAGATTATATAATTACAATTAGTATCATTGTTCTTAAATGTCCCTAGTCGAGTATCATTGTTGATGGGACAACAATGATGCATTGAGACTAGTATGTGGATTGACTGATGACCAAATCTCATTGGTCATAAATATATGAGATATTAAGTCAATGCATAGGTACATGTTAGAGAACAATGTACTGGACAGACCCACCATGAGAATTCTATATGGAGCATTATGCGAAGTGTCATTAGCAATTCTCATAGTGACAATGATGTAATGGTCCTCCGACCTGAAACCGCTATATTACTACACGAGAATTTATGTACTTTGATATCATCAAATGTCACCTTTAATAGGGTGGACTATAAAGGTGATTATTGGGTTCATTATGAATCGTGTGAGTAATATGAGTGATCTAGATGGAATTTAACCATCCTATATTTTATAGGTGATATCCATAGGCCTCTTGATTGAGTAGGACTATGAAATGCATGGCCATGCTCAAATAGTGATTTGTTTCATATAGTCTACTCATTGATCAAGAAAACTCAGATTAAATTATGAAGAGTATGACACATTCCATGACTCGAGTTTAATCTAGGATATTAAGGTTAAAAGGATTAAATTACATTGAAACATTGGTCACGAAAAGGTTGCATCGAATCATCGATCTTATTATTACTTGGGTAGCAGTGATGCATTACTAGATGACGCTCACTGTTTATAACTTTATAATATGATTTTAAGGTTATTGCCAACGTAATAATAACCTATAGGGTCACACACAAAGAACGTAATTAAAAGGAAATTAATTTAAATTGTAAAGATTTAAATATGTCAATATGATTGATATAATTTTAAATTATGAATTTAAATTAATAGGATAATTTATATATAGGTATATTAATTAAGTAAGACTTAATTAAGATATATATAAATTCGGATTTTAATAATATTATGTTTTGATTAATTCCTCCTGACTGCTATATATATGATGTATATCAGACTTTAGGTTTTTACGTCAAAACAAAACCCTAGCCGCTCTTAGAGAGAGACTAGAGAAAATAGTTCCGAAAATCCTCATCCTTGGTGGCTAGTACCGCGATTCCTTCTTCTGCAGATCGTAAGACGATTCGCGGAGCGTTCGTGTGGATACCGTAGAGACGCAGTCGGTTTGTATTGCGTTGGAGATTCGAGGCGCAGTCGATTTCAGACTCTCGTTTTCATAATCGGTATAATCTCTAAACCTCTTAATTAATTGATTTTTCGCATGGATCCTGTTTTAGGGTTTCGGAAATTGCTTTAAAATTTTAATTTCCGCTGTGCGTTTCTGTGCCGAAACCCTACAGTGGTATCAGAGCTACTTGCGAAACGATTAATTTAGATTACGTGTTTTACTTGTATTCGATATATATGATATATGATGATGCATGTTTACCGATATGAAATTGAATATATGATATTCCGTTGTATGTATATTCTGGTAATATATATGATGATAATGTTAATCGTATCTTTAATCGATGGAATAACAATATAACTGTTCTAATCGGATTAGAAACATGAAGAATCGTTTTAATATGATTAATCGAAACTGGAAATATATGATAAATTCTGGGTGTACTGTTATTCGTTTTAATATGATTAAATCGAAACTGGTCGTGTCCCCCCGTCGTAGCGCACGATGGTCGTGTCCCCTATATGTTATATATTGTTTTCTTTAATTATATATAAATTGTTATGTGCTTATTGTGATATGCATGGTGCACAGTTATGGCCTTTTGACCCATAGGTTAGTGGTTTTTGGTTTTGAAATACGGCTTGCATGTCGTGCCTTTCTATAAATTCTGATGTAATATTCTCTTCTCATCCAAATCCCCTCGAATGTAACTCGAGGTTTCTTTATGTCATGTAATAATCTGTAATTGATGAAGATGTCAAGATGGAGAGGAGGCACATGCTTGAGGAAGATCCAAGGAGGCTATTTATTTTAAGATCTTTTACCACCTTAGATTGACCTTCAATCTTTCATTAGCTTGAAAAGATTGACAGTGGATTGGGCCATAACTGTGACACATTTAATTTTGCACTTTATTTATGCTTGTATGCGATATGATATGATAAATAATGTGCATGCTTAATAAGATTAAAATTGGTGAGATCTAAATTAATCCCTCATTAAATTATTAAGTCTAAATTAGATGCCTTCCAATGAATAACACTCATCAAGACCTTGATCAATAGATGTAGGTTTGCCAAAGCAAAGTACCCTATTTATCTAGGTAAGATGCGATAGGATAATTGTGATATCCAAACTGTTAAAATCATTGGGGCCGACTTAACTAAGTTATCTCAATAGGATTGTGGACTTAGAGGCATAGAGTTTGGTAGGTACCATTAGATGGACTAAAAACAATTGTTGTTTACCAAACTATCCAGGAGTTATATATGATATAATTGACAAAGGGTTGTCTACCTAAATAATTATGTTTTAAGAGATTAGCCAAAGCTAACTTAAGTCATAATGAAATATGGATCTTGGCTCACTAGAAAGATTTAATAGAAAATGCTTTCCGAATTAATGGTGAGGGCTATTAATTTGAATAAAATAGTGGGAGGTATATTTTGAATGTACTATTATCAATTACATAATATCAACTCTGCAATTTGACTTATTATTTTGGCACTTATAAATTGTAGATATCAATGGCAAACAACAACAACAACACAAGTAGTCTTTCACTACGATCAGTCCTTGAGAAGGACAAGCTGAGTGGGATTAATTTCCTTGACTGGCACAGGAACTTGAGGATTGTCCTTAAACAAGAGCGTAAGCTATATGTCCTTGATGGGCCCATTCCTGCAGCACCGGCTGTCACTGCACCACGTGCGGAGCATAATGCTTACAAGAAGCATCAAGATGATGCTCTGGACGTGAGTTGTCTCATGCTAGCAACCATGAATGCTGAGCTTCAGAAGCAACATGAGTTAATGGATGCTTATGAGATGATCGAGCATCTCAAGAAATTGTTCGAAGGGCATGCTCGACAGGAGAGGTATGATACAAGCAAAGCGTTGTATCACTGCAAGATGGGTGAACGTGATCCAGTTGGTCCACATGTGCTGAAAATGATTGGGTATATTGAGTACCTGGATAGGTTGGGTTTTCCAATCACTCCGGAAGCCCAAACTGATCTTGTTTTACAATCTTTGAACAGCAGCTACTCTCAATTTGTTATGAACTATCTTATGAATGAAATTGAGAAACCCCTTACTGAGTTGTTGAGCATGTTAAGAACTGCCGAGAACAACATGAAAAAGGCAGGACCCGCTCCCATAATGATGGTGCAAAAGGGGAATGCTAAGGGAAATTGGAAAGGCAAAAAGAAGATAGGATCTAAGTCTGTTGCCAAACCCAATTCCAAAACCAAACAGGCTTTAAAACCTAAAGGTGGGGTGGCTAAAGAAGGTGAATGTCACTTCTGTGGAAAACCTGGACACTGGAAAAGGAACTGTCATGCTTATTTGGAAGAAGTGAAGAAAAGGAAAGGAAGTACGACTTCTGATTCAGGTATATATGTTATAGAAGTCAATTTGTCTACTTCTACATCATGGGTATTGGATACTGGATGTGGTTCTCACATTTGTGTTAATGTGCAGGGACTCCGAAGGAGTAGGACTTTGGCGAAAGGAGAGGTTGACCTACGAGTTGGGAATGGAGCAAAAGTTGCTGCACTGGCCGTAGGAACTTATCATTTATCTTTGCCCACTGGGCTAGTTTTAGAATTAGAAGATTGTTATTTTGTGCCTGCTATAAACAAAAATATTATTTCTGTTTCTTGTTTGGACAAGAAAGGGTTTTCATTTATAATTAAGAACAATGGTTGTTCATTTTACTTAAATGATATTTGCTATGGTGTTGCACAATTATTTAACGGTCTTTATATTCTTGATTTAGAAATGCCTATCTATAACATAAACACAAAACGATTTAAATCAAATGATTCAAATCCGACATATCTCTGGCACTGTCGTTTGGGCCATATAAATGAGAAACGCATATCAAAACTCCATAAAGATGGATTTTTGGATTCATTTGATTTTGAATCATATGAAAAATGCGAATCTTGTTTATTAGGCAAGATGACTAAAGCCCCTTTCACTGGACACAGTGAACGGGCTAGCGATATATTGGGACTTATACATAGTGATGTATGTGGACCCATGAGTTCGTTAGCAAGAGGTAGGTTTTATTACTTCATTACATTTACTGACGACTTCAGTAGATATGGATATGTGTATCTAATGAGACACAAATCCGAATCCTTTGAAAAGTTTAAGGAATTCAAGAATGAAGTTCAAAACCAATTTGGCAAAAGCATAAAAGCCCTTCGATCCGATCGAGGAGGTGAATACTTAAGCCAAGACTTTGATGACCTTCTAAAGGAGTGTGGTATTATATCACAGCTCACTCCACCTGGAACACCACAATGGAATGGTGTGTCTGAGAGGAGGAATCGAACCTTGTTGGACATGGTACGATCAATGATGAGTCATGCAGATCTTCCAATAAGCTTCTGGGGTCATGCCCTAGAGACAGCTGCATTCACACTTAACCGTGTTCCTACAAAGACGGTTCAGAAGACACCATATGAGATGTGGACTGGGAAACGTCCTAGTATGTCGTTCATGAAGATTTGGGGATGCGAGGCGTTTGTAAAACGTCTAGATTCTGATAAGCTCGGACCCAAATCTGACAAATGTAATTTTGTGGGATACCCAAAAGAAACAAAAGGGTATTATTTCTACAAACCTTCTGAGAATAAAGTGTTTGTTGCTCGAACTGGTATTTTTCTAGAAAGAGAATTTGTCTCTAAAGGAAACAGTGGGAGGAAAGTAGAACTCGAAGAAATTCGAGAACCACAAAATATCATTGAACCTGAGTTGGAACGTGAGCAGGAACCACAAGAAATTGTGGAAAGTGAACCTGCTCAAATTACACAAGGAATTCGTAGATCTGGTAGGACACGCCAAGAGCCTGAGAGATATTATGGATATCTTGTGACTCAAAACGGTGATGTGATGCTCATAGATCAGGATGAGCCTACTTCCTACCAAGAAGCTATGAATGGACCAGATTCTGAGAGATGGCTTGAAGCCATGAGATCTGAAATGGATTCCATGTATACTAACCAAGTATGGACTTTGGTTGATCCACCCGAAGGGGTAAAACCAATCGGGTGCAAGTGGGTTTTCAAGAAGAAAACCGACATGGATGGTAATGTACAAACCTATAAAGGCCGACTGGTAGCAAAAGGTTTCAAACAAATTCAAGGTGTTGACTATGATGAAACATTTTCTCCAGTGGCAATGGTTAAATCCATCAGGATCTTACTTGCTATTGCAGCTTTTTATGATTACGAAATCTGGCAGATGGATGTCAAAACTGCTTTCCTTAACGGAAATCTACTTGAGGATGTGTATATGACACAACCTGAGGGTTTTGTCATTCCAAAGGATGCTGGAAAGGTATGTAAGCTGCAGCGATCCATTTATGGATTAAAGCAAGCCTCTCGGAGTTGGAATCTTCGATTTGATGAAGCAGTCAAAGAATTTGGCTTTATTAAAAATGAAGATGAACCTTGTGTATATAAGAAGGTTAGTGGGAGTCACATTGTATTCCTAGTATTATATGTTGATGACATATTAATTATTGGGAATGACATTCCTTCCTTACAGGCTGTAAAAACATGGTTAGGAAAATGTTTCTCCATGAAAGATTTGGGCGATGCTGCCTATATTTTAGGTATCAAAATCTATAGAGATAGATCGAGAAAAATGCTCGGCCTAAGTCAAAGTACATATATTGATAAAGTGTTGAAACGGTTCAGCATGCAAGAGGCGAAAAGAGGAAATTTACCCGTGACTCATGGTATAAAGATCTCTAAGGCCCAATGTCCTAAATCACAAGATGATGAGGAGCGTATGAGAAAGATCCCTTATGCTTCGGCAATTGGATCTATCATGTATGCAATGATATGTACTCGTCCGGATGTCTCGTATGCTTTGAGCATGACGAGCAGATACCAGTCGAATCCAGGTGAAGGTCACTGGACAGCAGTCAAGAATATCCTCAAGTACCTGAAAAGGACTAAGGATTCATTCTTGGTATATGGATGTGAAGATGAACTGGCAGTAAAGGGTTACACAGATGCTAGTTTCCAAACTGACAATGATGACTATAAGTCTCAGTCAGGTTTTGTGTTTTGCCTTAATGGTGGTGCTGTTAGCTGGAAAAGTTCAAAGCAAGAGACAGTCGCTGATTCTACAACAGAGGCTGAGTATATTGCTGCTTCTAGTGCAGCCAAGGAGGCTGTATGGATTAAAAAGTTCATCACTGAACTTGGTGTTGTTCCAACCATTGTTGATCCGGTTGCTCTATACTGTGATAATAATGGAGCCATTGCACAGGCTAAGGAACCCAGATCTCACCAACGATCCAAGCATATACTTAGGCGGTACCATCTCATCCGTGAAATCATTGACAGAGGAGATGTACATATAGGAAGAGTGCCAACAGATGATAATGTTGCAGATCCACTGACCAAGGCTTTGTCGCAGCAGAAGCACGACGGTCACATTAGTTCCATGGGTATTAGATACATGAGTGATTGGCTCTAGTGCAAGTGGGAGACTGTTAGAGTTTATGCCCTAGAGGCCAATTATTTGATGTAATTGCTTAACATTTGATATTATTGTTGATTGAATAAATAAATGATTTTATTATGGTTTTAATTACTGCGTAATATAATTGTTAACATAATAAAATTCCTTAGAATAGTGATACAAATTATATAGTTTCAAGTATGTGACTTGAACATGAGATTATATAATTACAATTAGTATCATTGTTCTTAAATGTCCCTAGTCGAGTATCATTGTTGATGGGACAACAATGATGCATTGAGACTAGTATGTGGATTGACTGATGACCAAATCTCATTGGTCATAAATATATGAGATATTAAGTCAATGCATAGGTACATGTTAGAGAACAATGTACTGGACAGACCCACCATGAGAATTCTATATGGAGCATTATGCGAAGTGTCATTAGCAATTCTCATAGTGACAATGATGTAATGGTCCTCCGACCTGAAACCGCTATATTACTACACGAGAATTTATGTACTTTGATATCATCAAATGTCACCTTTAATAGGGTGGACTATAAAGGTGATTATTGGGTTCATTATGAATCGTGTGAGTAATATGAGTGATCTAGATGGAATTTAACCATCCTATATTTTATAGGTGATATCCATAGGCCTCTTGATTGAGTAGGACTATGAAATGCATGGCCATGCTCAAATAGTGATTTGTTTCATATAGTCTACTCATTGATCAAGAAAACTCAGATTAAATTATGAAGAGTATGACACATTCCATGACTCGAGTTTAATCTAGGATATTAAGGTTAAAAGGATTAAATTACATTGAAACATTGGTCACGAAAAGGTTGCATCGAATCATCGATCTTATTATTACTTGGGTAGCAGTGATGCATTACTAGATGCCGCTCACTGTTTATAACTTTATAATATGATTTTAAGGTTATTGCCAACGTAATAATAACCTATAGGGTCACACACAAAGAACGTAATTAAAAGGAAATTAATTTAAATTGTAAAGATTTAAATATGTCAATATGATTGATATAATTTTAAATTATGAATTTAAATTAATAGGATAATTTATATATAGGTATATTAATTAAGTAAGACTTAATTAAGATATATATAAATTCGGATTTTAATAATATTATGTTTTGATTAATTCCTCCTGACTGCTATATATATGATGTATATCAGACTTTAGGTTTTTACGTCAAAACAAAACCCTAGCCGCTCTTAGAGAGAGACTAGAGAAAATAGTTCCGAAAATCCTCATCCTTGGTGGCTAGTACCGCGATTCCTTCTTCTGCAGATCGTAAGACGATTCGCGGAGCGTTCGTGTGGATACCGTAGAGACGCAGTCGGTTTGTATTGCGTTGGAGATTCGAGGCGCAGTCGATTTCAGACTCTCGTTTTCATAATCGGTATAATCTCTAAACCTCTTAATTAATTGATTTTTCGCATGGATCCTGTTTTAGGGTTTCGGAAATTGCTTTAAAATTTTAATTTCCGCTGTGCGTTTCTGTGCCGAAACCCTACATTCCCGAGTTACATCATTCACATGCCGGGTAGGCTAGATATTTGCACAGATAAAAGCATACCAGGCCTTACCATAACAGCTAAGGGCCTACTGGGGGAACGATGTTCTTTCAGCAGTATACTTGTTTGCTTTCTATACTGCCCCAGGCTTACAGAGTTTGCTAACAATCTCGTCAGTGTGGTAACCCCGAATCCCATTTTCTCGAAAATTGCGACTGTCAAAATTGGGAGTCCCATAAACAGCATTGATAGCCTTGCTATCGAATGGGATTAATTTTCCCCTCACTGGTGAAGCCGGCGGACCATCAGGAATGGCGTTAGCATAGAATTCCTTCACCACCGCCACCACGGCGAATTCCGGTGGCTTAGTGAAATGCACCTACTTCATTTTTGATATCATCGCATTCATCTGCCCATCCAATTTGTCATCAGGCCTAAGCCCTCACTCAGGCACCAAACTACGAGACAAAAAATTTTGAGTATACCGCTGATAGGCTTCTTCCGTTGGAAATTTCATTGCATCCCAAGTCTGAGCCTGAGAGCAGGACGAGGAAGGCGGAGGAGGGCCAATACTAGGTCTAGGACACTTAGAAGCCATAATTGGTTTTCAAAAAAATAATCTAAGGCAAGCTCTGTAGATATTTTTGCTCAAACCCAATGAAAAAACACCGTACCTTGCTTGTCCTTTTAAAGTCGTAGATGCGAGGAGGCAACGGTAAGAAGAGGAACCGTCAAGACAGTTGGGCTCCCAAACAGTAATAAACTGATTCCGGTTGGGCTTTTTAGCAGCTCTTGGAGAGGAGCAGGCGTCGTTTGGAGAAAGCTAAGAGGAGAGAGAACAATAACGCTGCAATTTATGTGACAACGCCTCATTTAAATAACTAAAATTCGCTGGTGGCGTCAGGGCGCAATGCATGGCGCCAGGGCGCGGGGTCAAAACCACTCTGGTGCTGGGGTGCCAATAACGGCGCTGGGGCACTAATAATGGTGTCGGGGTGCGATTTAGCAGTGTGCTCGCCCAATAGTTGGCGCTACGGTGCGATTTAATGGTTAAGGACTGGCGCTGGGGTGCCAGTTTGCAGTAGATAGCCTTTGGCCTAGCGCTGTAGCGCGACCTTAGAAATTCTAAACTCACTCAACAAAATCCTGCACAACCCAACATTACATATCAGCAAACCAGACAGCTAAAATAGAACAAACACATTATTGACAAGTTAAAACTAATGACAACCTGAAATAGATACTAACAACATGCACTATACAAAACAGCACAGACAGCAATTACAATTCTAACTACTAAGAATCTTACACACATACGAACATACCATACAGACTACAGCTATACTAAAAACTAAAGACAGTAACTAGACAATCAAAATGAAACTTAAATTAATAAAGATAAAAATAATTTGTTTGATACTGAGATGGGGATGCCTCCCATCAAGCGCTTGATTTAGAGTCGTCGGCTTGAATGTTTTCCCGTCTTACACCGGGTCTCCCAATGTAATGGAAGTGTTCTGCCGGTCCACCTCGCCGCCCCAGTAATGTTTTAATCTTTGCCCATTAACTTTAAAAGTTTTGTTAGAATTGGGGTCATCAACCTCTACTGGCCCATAGGGATAAACCTTGACAACTGTGAATGGGCTTGACCATCGGGACTTTAATTTTCCTAGAAATAACTTCAGACGTGAATTGAAGAGAAGAACCATCTGGCCATGTTCGAAGTGTCTCTCGAGGATTTTCTTATCATGCCACCTCTTTGTATGCTCCTTGTACAACTTAGTATTTTCATTTGCTTGCAGACGAAACTCGTCTGATTCGTTGAGTTGCACGAGATGTTTTTCACCAGCTGCTTCTAAATCAAAATTAAGCTTCTTGATAGCCCAATAAGCATTGTGTTCCAACTCCACTGGAAGATGGCATGCCTTACCATAGACAAGCCTATACGGTGACATTCCGATAGGTGCTTTATAAGCTGTGCAGTAGGCCCACAGTGCATCATCAAGCTTCTTAGACCAGTCCTTACGATTTGGGTTAACAATCTTCTCCAAGATTCGTTTCACCTCTAGATTTAAAATTTTAGCTTGGCCGCTGGTCTGTGGGTGGTAGGCAGTGGCGATCTTATGGGTCACCCCATACTTAGCTAGAAGGGCATCAAAGTACTTGTTACAAAAATGCGACCCTTCATCGCTGATGATAGCCCGAGGCATGCCAAAACGGGTGAAAATGTGTTTCTTGAGGAACTGAAGCACCACCTTAGCATCATTAGTCTGCAAGGCAACTGCTTCCACCCATTTGGAGACATAATCCACTACCACAAGGATATAGAGATTGTTGAAGGAGGACAGAAATGGACCGATGAAGTCGATGCCCAAAACATCAAATAATTTCACCTCTAGGATATTTTGCAGTGGTAGTTCGTGCTGTCTTGATATAGTGCCCATCCTTTGGCATCTATCGCAGTGCAAGACATATGTGTGTGCATCCTTGAATAGGGTGGTCCAATAAAATCCCGACTGAAGCACTTTAGCTGCAGTTCATTGGCCTCCAAAATGACCTCCATAGTTTAAAGAGTGACAGTGATGTAGCACACCTTCAATTTCCTCTTCCGGTTAGCGTCTTCGCAAAATTTGATCAGAAAATTGCTTGAACAGGAAGGGCTCATCCCACATATATTGCTTGGCATCTTTTAGGAATTTCTTCCTTTATTGATTGCTTAGGTCTTGAGGAAGCACTTGGCACGTGATATAATTGGCAAAGTTCGCAAACCACAGAACTTTGCTATTGACAACAAAGAGTTGTTCATCTGGGAAGAAGTCATTTATGGCTTTGTCAGCATCTCCCGCGTGCGTGGTGTTTTCTAACCTAGATAAGTGATCGACAACCTGATTTTCTATCCCCTTCTTATCTCGTATTTCTAAATCAAACTCCTGGAGAAGCAGAACCCACCTTATCAATCTCGACTTAGCATCCTTCTTGCCAATCAAATACTTGATTGTCGAGTGATCGGTGTATACAATCACCTTCATTCCAATGAGGTAGGAACGTAACTTATCAAAAGCATATACTACTGCCATCATCTCCTTCTCAGTGGTGGTATAATTTAACTGAGCATCAGTTGATGTCTTGCTGGCATAGTATATGGTGTGGAAGACCTTCTCCCTTCTCTAGCCTTACACTGTCCCGATTGCAAAATCACTTGCGTCGCTCATTAGCTCAAAAGGGACGGCCCAGTTAGGGGCTACAATAATAGGAGCCGAGACAAGTCTTTTCTTTAACAACTCAAAAGCACCCAGGCAGGCTTCATCAAAATGGAAAGGCATGTCCTTTTCCAACAGAGTGCACAACGGTTTGGTAATCCGTGAGAAGTCCTGGATAAACCTTCTGTAGAACCCGGCGTTCCCGAGGAAGCTCCTTACCCCTTTCACTGAGGTGGGCGGTGGAAGGTTATTGATCACATCTATCTTTGCCTTATCAACCTCAATTCTGCCAACAGAAACCCGATGACCCAAAATAATGCCTTCCTCGACCATGAAGTGACACTTCTCCCAATTCAACACCAGGTTAGTTTCGACACATCTATGGAGGACGGCAGTCAGATTTGTCAAGAAATTATCAAACGAGCTCCCGAATACTGAGAAGTCGTTCATGAAGACCTCCAGGGTCTTTTCAACCATATCAGAAAAGATCGACATCATACACTGCTGAAATGTTGCGCGAGCATTACATAGCCCGAAAGACATTTTTCGGAAGGCAAAGGTCACATACGGACACATGAACGTCGTCTTCTCCTAACCTTCAAGAGCAATAGAAATATGATTGTACCCCGAGTACCCATCTAGTAGACAATAATATTCGCGCCCAGCCAATCGGTCAAGCATCTGATCAATAAGTGGAAGAGGAAAGTGATCCTTATAAGTTGATTTGTTCAGTTTCCCATAATCCATGCACACCCTCCAGTCGGTTACCATTCTGGTGGGAATCAGTTCATTATTCTCATTGGCCACTACTGTCATCCCACCCTTCTTTGGCACGCATTAGATAGGACTAACCCAAGGACTATCAGAGATGGGGTAGATAATGCCCGCATCTAATAGTTTAACGATCTCCTTCCGGACGACCTCTTTCATAATGGGATTTAACCTCCTTTGATACTTAATAGATGGTTTCGACCCTTCCTCTAATAATATTTTGTGCATGCATAGAGTCGGGCTGATCCCTTTTATATCAGCAATTGACCACCCCAGGGCTGTTTTGTATTGCTTGAGCACAAGCAACAATTTTTCTTTCTGGCACTTAGTTAGAGAAGTAGAAATGATCACAGGTAACGTAGATGAATTCCCTAAGTAAGTATACCTCAGATGATTGGGCAAAGGCTTTAGCTCTAGGACAGGAGGCTCTATGATCGACAGCTGAACCTTGGAAGTAGACGCCTCATTATCATTCAGAGACTCAAACTGTTGATGGAATTGCTTGGATCTTTGGGGTTCATCTAGCCACTTGGCACATTCCACATGTGTGGCCGCTTCTGCAGTACTGGCCCTGATCAATGTAGCTTCCAAAGGGTCTTGAATACACGTTTTTGAGAACACTTCCCTCACTGAATTATCAATTGTATTAATTTGGAAACAGTCCTCAGGAGTATTAGGATACTTCATCGATCTGAAGATATTGAACGTCACTTCTTGATCCTATACCCTCATTGTTAACTCCCCCTTTTGCACATCGATTAGGGTCCTCCCAGTCGCCAAGAATGGCCTGCCCAATATAATAGGGACCTCCTTGTCCTCTTTAAAATCTTGGACTATAAAATCCACTTGGAAGATGAATTTGTCAACCTTAACAAGCATATCCTCTACAATCCCCTTCGAGTACGTTAGAGACCTATCAACCAATTGCAAAGTGACGCTAGTCGGTTTGGCTTCATTTAGGCCAAGCTTCTTATATACAGAGAGGGGCATCAAGTTGATGCTAGCCCCTAGATCACACAGAGCCTTCCCAATAAATTGGTCCCCAATAGTGCACGAAATTGTAAAGCTTCCTGGATCTTTTAGCTTCGGTGAAAGATTGTTTTGAAGGATGGCACTACACTCCTCTATCAGTGCCACTATTTTATAGTCTCTCATTTTTCATTTCTTAGATAGGATATCCTTCATAAACTTGACATAGCTAGGAATTCCCTCCAATGCCTCTGCAAATGGGATATTTATGTGCAGCCTCTTGAACACCTCCAAGAATTTGGAAAACTGCTTGTCCAGCTACTGTTTCTACAATTGCTGGGGGAAAGGAAACTGAGGGAGAGGCTGATTTACCATACTCATTGGAGGAGATGGTGTTGGAGGGCTATCTTGACCACTTTCTTCACCCCCAAATGTCTCAGTATTCTCCTCCACTGGAGGTTCCTTTTCAGTCACTACTTCTTCTACTGAAGCACTCTCTCCACTTTATTCCTTAGTGGTCTCCCACTTCTAAGTGTCACTGCTTTATATTGTTCCTTGCCTTCCCATTTCGGATTGACATCAGTGTCACTAGGCAAGGTGCCTTGTGGATGACTGTTTAAAGTAGTGGTCAATTGTCCCATCTGTACTTCAAGATTCCTAATGGAGGCTTCTTGATTGTTACTTCTAGTTTCATTTTGGGCAATGTACCTTGACAGGAGATCTTCTAAATTGGGCTTCCTCTCCTGTTGAGGTGGTGGATGGTGGAACTGATTATGAGTGCTTTGCGGCTGTGGGGTGAACTGATTCTGAGATTGGAATCTAGGAGGGTTAGCATAATTTGGCCTGGTAGATGAAGGTTGTGGTTGATTGGGGTTGTTGCTGTTGTTGTTGCCCCATGAGAAATTGGGATAATTTCTCAAACCCGGGTGGTAATGAGTGGGGAGATTGGTGTTTTGTTGCCACCCGTAGTTGGAAACGAATTTAACTGACTCAAGGCTTATCGCATACTGATCAGTAGGGTGGCACCCTCAACATAACTCACACTGAACTCTGACACTATGCACATTTTGAACCGCTGAAGGTCCCAAGGTGTCTAGCTATTTCGTTATCGGTGCTACCTGAGCCGCTAACGATGTGAAAGAGTCAACTTCATATACCCCCGCTTCTCTTCTAGGGGCTTGCCTATCATTTGGCCATTGGTAATTATTGGCCCCCATTGTCTCCACTAGCTCATACCCCGTTGTGTGATGTTTGGCCATGAAGGCCCCTCCAGACGCGACATCAATACTCGAACGAGTAGATCCGGATAGCCCATTATAAAAGGTCTGGATAGGAAGCCATTCAGGCAATCCATGGTGCGGGCATTTCCTCAGAAGATCCTTGAATCGCTCCCATGAGTCATATAGAGATTCTGAGTCTGGTAGTTTTGGTGGGAGGAAAGAACTTCTCCACGAACTTTTGGGCCCAGTCAGCACATGTGGTGATGGACCCTGGTGGGAGTGAGTGCAACCAGCTCTTTGCCTTATCCTTCAAAGTGAAAGGAAACAAACGGAGTCTGATGGCATCGTCAGACACTCTGTTGGTTTTGAACGTATCGTAAATCTTCACAAAGTTTATCAAGTGATCGTTGGGATCATCATTCGATAGTCCCCCAAACTGAATGTTGGTGCACATTTGGAAGGTGTCTGGCTTTATCTCAAAGTTATTTGCTTGGATTACGGGCCTAAGAATTCTTGCCTGGAGATCATTGATTGGAGGCATGGCATAATCCCTTAGAGATTTCTGAAGTTCCTCAGCCATTCTGACAAGAGTAGGCCTGTCCCGAGAATTCTCCCTTCGCAGTCGTCTGTATGTTCTATCAACCTCAGGATCGAGAGGTATTATATTATGTCCCCTTCAATGTGTCATAAACAGTACAGACTACCTGAAAAGAAAGGTAAATAGAAGAATCAGTTTAAATTAAGATTGTATTAACTTAGTGTTAATATTGAATAACAAATAATACTAAGTCCCCAGCAGCAGCGCCAAAAACTTGTTGGCCGATTTAGTAATTGCCAAATCGCGCACAAGCATATGCGGTCCACAAGTAATATAAGAAAGTAGTGTGTCGAACCCACGAGGATAAAGTCTTACTAGGTAAACAATTACTAAGGTGAAATCATTACTTATCATATCTAAACAAGTAAATTCGAAGGTTGGTTAAGCTATATGTTTAAAACTATAAAAGAGAAGTGGTTGTGCTAGGAAGTCAAGATAGGATTACAATTTTCCTAATGCATCACCTATCCTAACTCTCCAAATTACAAACGAATCGAGGAATGGTCAATCGAGAATAGTAAATATGCAAAAGCTTCTATCGAAGGTCAAATGCACATCACTAGCCAAATAAATCACAATATGGATTTAAATGAGTTAATAGATAAAATTGTGATCTCAGGTCTTCATTATCTAGTCTCACTCTAGAAATAGTTAGGTTTATTTAATTTAATAGTTTAAATATAAAATATAAATATCATTCGTTTAAATAAGACTGAGCTGGTTACGGGTTAATACTTGGTGAACTTTATTAGTTAATTCTCCGTGGGAACGATACTTTACTTACTCTTTATTACTTGTTGACTGTGTATACTTGCACGAATATATTGATCGGTAAAACGACCCACAAGTTTTTGGCGCTGTTGCCGGGGAATTAGCTTAATAATTTTTTTTTCCCAACATTAATTTCAATCAAATTAGTCTTACTTTAAACATTTTTATTTTGTTTTAAGTATTTTCTTTTATTTCTCTCTTTTCAGGTATCATGGGTGACTTTGTTTATCAATGGCCTTATGCAAATGTGACTCAACCAAGGGACATAAGCACTGAGGGACTCAATGTATTTTCTACATTGTGAGCACAAATTGTAACACTTTCAGGGAGGTTGGATGTTTTTGCAGCCCAGCGTACTCGAGAGATAGCAGTTACATGTGAATATTGTGATGGCGAGCATCCAAGTTATCAGTGCAACATCACCCAGATTATGAATGGAGTTATAACTATCAAGACCAAGACTGTGTTTCAAGTCCAATATATCCATCGGATTTCTCATATCCACCTCCAATATAACAAGAAGAAAATTCAAGGTTGAAGGAATTCATGTCAAAAAGCATAGCAAACCATGAAGAGATGATGATGAGTCAGGAGTTATCAAGCCAAAATCTTAACAGACAGATGGAACAACTCATTAACTCCTCAATGAATGGTCCACAATACATGGATTTCGAAACTAAACAAGATAATTCAAGATTAGAGGACTTGTGGTTCAAATTTGTAGCATCAAATGAGGAGACAATGATTGAGCAAGAAAGGTCAATTCAAAATCTTCATAATCAGATGGATCAAATATTTGAAGCCTTGAACAATTGCACTCCAAACAATTGGTGCTATGGCATGGACAATGAAACTGATATAGAGCCAGAAGTGTATATGCCACTGAATGAACTTAAAGGAGTGGACATTGAGGAGACAACTGAGGGTATGGAAAATGAAGAACATGAAACGACTTGTATAATACCCCAAGTGCCTTTTCAGTCAGAGTTAAAAAAGTCAGTGAAATTTGCACACCCATGTCCTCTTGGTAGCCACGTTCAAAGTAAAGATCAAGATGAAAAAGAGGCCTCTGATACACCATTGTGGGCTGAGGAAGAAAAAAGAGAAAAGGAAAAGTCTGTTGTATTTTCCATGCCTCAATGCAGCAATTTATTCACCAATACAACGGACGGAGCACCTAGCTATGCAATAGAACTGGGGCATCATGTACAGGAAATATGCTAGGTTGTTTCAATTCACAGACTCGCAAGATGGGGAACCTACCTACACACATAGCAGTTCTAATGGATGGAGGGTTCTTAGAGTATCGTAGAGGAGTTGGATAGTGTTGTCAAGAAAAGAGTCCAGCTAACATACTATAAACCGAGCGCTTGATAGGAGGCAACCCATTACTTCTATCTCTACTTTTTATTTATTCAGTTTTAGTTGTTTTTGTTGGTTCATTTTCACTCTCAGTTATGATAGTTTGATTAGCTTTGCATGAATATCTTAGTGGCTAAATTTGGATATGAGTATGTTTGTGCATAGTATCAAAATTATGGTATTACGTTAGACATTCATGCTTACTATGTAATTCATGCCTTGACAGTGTTTATTGATGTCTATGTAGGTATCTTGGGCTGAATTCATCACTGATTTGAAGTACTGGAAATGAAAGTTGGCAGTGCAGGAAATAAGGTAGAGCGGCCGCGCCATGATTGCAGTACAAAACCGCGCGCCTGCGCTGCATGCCTGCCAGGCCAAACATCTCACTCGCGCGCCCACGCCACATGTACATTTAAAACTCGCGCGGTCACGCGCGACACCTGAAGTGGAAATTTGTTGTGCCATATCCACCACCGGATTCACCACCCGACGAGGGTGGTGCAGCTGAGCATTAGGGGAGTTTTCTCTAACCATATACCTTCATTCATTAGGGCAATGAATATTATAAGTTTGGGGGTATTGGGGTAGTAGGGTAGCACATATAGTATCTGCATGTTTAGTTTACAATTTCATGATAGTTTAACAGTTGCATGTTTATGTATTAGATAATAATTTCATGTTATTTTGTTTTGTTTTTTTTAGTCATTATGATGTGTGTCAGTTTATGTTTAGTTGATTGTCTCACAGTTCTAGCTTTATGGAAATTTTGTCTAGCCTATGATGAAAGTAAATTTTGAAGGATTGTTGAGAATGTTGGATAACTCGAGCTTAGATATAATGTTTTACACAATGTAATTCATGATGTTGTTTAGATGCTTTTGGTTTGCACTGCCGTGTTCACAATTGCTTGTAGGCTTAAGAATGATGTGTTTCGTTGCTCGATAGAAAATGTGGTTTTAAAAAGAGAAATATGTGGAAAATGGACTTAGACTGTACAAAACATTGATAATCAAACTTTGGGAAAACTTGGGTATGCTATATATATAAAAAATATATATAAAAAAAAAATAAAGTTGATAACGTGGCTAGTCTTATTTCGGGGCCCTGGTTACTTGAGTAAGTACGCTAGTAGGGGTGTCTTAACACCTAGCGCCCTAAGGTCTTTTATGGTCTGGGAGTCATTGGTTGAAAGCTCGCTAAGGGTTAACAGTGTAGCCTATGGAATGAGGCATTGCACAGTCATATGAAAAAAAAAAGAAAGAAAAAGAAAAAATAATAGCAATAAACACAGCGGGAAAGAGCGAAAATCGCCCTTGTGAGTAACTATAAAGCAGTTAAGCCCGTTGTTGAACCTTAGTTTGTTTTGATATGTTGGAACAGTCTTTGTTGCATAAGTATACATCAATCTTGATTTAAACTGTAATTTTCTGTTTTGAGCAGTTTAACATGTGTATTCTTTGCTTAAATCAAGTTTTGGTGAACACAACACACACACAACATCTTTATAGCATATACGAGTTATCTGAGTGTATGATATTATGCATATAGTTTGGTTTGAATTTATATTCTTGAGTTTGGATAATTCGCTGAGGCATTTTGGATTGAAATTCTGTTATAGCTGGAACAATGTGAGACTCGTTTGCATCATGAGTTAGTTGCATAGCATGTAGTTGCATTTTCAGTGTTTTATATAGTATGCATTGCTTGAGGGCAAGCAACAGTTCAAGTTTGGTGGTATTTGATAAGTGGGTTTTATACCTACTTATTGAATATCAATTCACGAGAATTATGCCCATCTCAAATACATTTCAGTGTGTTTTTAGTTGCATTTCATAATATTTTGCATTGCATGTATTGAGAACTCCTTTGGTGTAAAAGTGCAGGAAATGGCATGAACTAGGCATTGGAAGATGACATGTGATTAATAAAAGGCACAACATGAGGATCTAGTGAACAAAAGAGCTAAGCAGTAGTGAACAAAAGAGTGAAAGTTGCATGTCAAAGCATCAGTAGTTGAATACAGAAGTAGTAGTAGCAGCAGAACATGAGGATTCAAAGTTCAGAAGCCGCGCGGCCGTGCGGCTACACAGGCTAACACTCGCGCGCCCGCGCTATCACCTGGCTTCACCAGGTTTTAATGAGGCGCGCCCGCGCAAGAAATACAAAGGGGAAGCGCGCGGCCGCGCGCGACGTTGACTGAAGCTGCTGTCTTTATTTTAATTTGCGTAACTGAGAGGGGAGTTGAAGGAGGGTTTATATATTAGACATATTTTCAGTATGTAGGGGGGATTCCACCCCTTGGGGGATCACGTATATAATATTGCTTTCTCTCTTTACTTTCATTAGGAGATTAGTGTAGGTACTTTCTAGATTGGATTAGATCCGAAGACTTGAATCAATTGGAAAGCATCAGAGATTCCATTTTGGATCAGGAGAACAGATTTGCACTCCAATTCTCTACTCTTATTTTCTCTTTGATTCATAATTGTATCTTACGATGTTTATTCTATATGTAGATGATAGATTTGATTCAACTATGATTTAAATTCTATTCGGAGAATAAAATGGATTCTATGGATTAGTTATTTCTGATATATTGCATTGTTAGCCATATTAATTGCTATGGGATCATCTAATTAGATTCATGTTATTTGCTTAGTTGATTGGCCATCAATTATTATGATAACCTATATGGACTCGAGAGACGAAGTATGGGTTTAGATCTGATCTTATTAGCTTGTGATTGTATGTTCTACATTGTGATGAGATGTATGATTTGTGCTTAGGATAGACATATACCGAAGCACCACTCGTAGTTAATTGAGAACTTGGGCTTAAACCCTATTTATTTATAAATCACATAGACATATAGTGGTTTAGGTAATGTGGGTATTCATGTGTATTCTATCAATTGTGGATTATATATGATATGAGTATGGTACATCGAGAGATGGCTATATTTCACTTTCGTGTTCTCGACTAACAATCCGGTATAATTAATTTAGCTTAACATGCAGTGTATGGATTTAAATGAGTCAATAGATGAAATTGTGATCTTAGGTCTTCATTATCTAGTCTCACTCTAGAAATAGTTAGGTTTATTTAATTTAATAGTTTAAATATAAAATATAATATCATTCGTTTAAATAAGATTGAACTGGTTACGGGTTAATGCTTGGTGAATTTTATTAGTTAATTCTCCGTGGAAATGATACTTTACTTACTCTTTATTACTTGTTGACCGTGTATACTTGCACGCATATATTGATCGATAAAACGACCAACACCACCTCCAAAGCATTGCATAATAGAACTTAGACAAAAAAAATAATGAAAATATAAATAAAAGCTAACTAAGAGACTGAAAACAGGCAATAACTTAAGCCACAAAAGATCTGATTCGCATGTATAAATCCTACTCATCAACCATGAGACAGAGGAAGTAGCCTGGGAGCTAGAATTTGAAATTCTTATTTCTTCAGAATTTCAGGTAAGTACATAAATTTTGAGGGCAAAATTTCATAATGTGGGGTGATTGTAAGACCCCAAATTTTATGAAATAAAAGTCTAATTTAATTTATGATTTCTATAAAATTTAAAATTGATAAATGGTCAAATGAGCAATTAATCGGATAAATGAGTAAATAAAAGTGGATATATTAAACTTGTTAAATGTGGACACGGGGGCGGCTAAGGCTGATGATTGTTGAGATTTAATTTCCAAGCATTTCCCTAAATTATGCACCAAGCCTTTCTTCTATTGGTCCAATTTTTTTTTGTGGGGCAAGGATGTTGGCCATTCATTTTTGCTAAGTCAATTATGCAGCACTTTGCTTCTCCTTCTCTCATGCTTCCTTCCGTAGCCAAAGTTTAGAAAAGAAAAGAGAGAAAAAGAGTGAGAGAGAAGAAGAAGAAGAAGAAGAAGAAGAAGAAGAAGAAAGAGAAGAAATTAAGGAATCAAGAAATCAAGAAAGGTATGTTTAAACCTTTGATTTATTTTTCTATTTAAGGTTTCATGAATTTTATATGAAGAGATTTTGTTCATACTTTATTTAGATGATTTAAACTTGTATAAACAAGGATCAAACGAGAGAAATCAAGAAATTAAAAGAAGAACAAAATATGGAGATTTCAGAAAAATTAGTTTACTACTTGATTTTGTAAAATCCATATCTCTTTGTGTATAATGAGTTAGGAGATGAGCCATGTATCAAAAGAAAGCCCTGGAAGTAAGCAAACGCAGAAATTTGAATCACTTAAAATTTCTTTGTGAATTTTTCATGGTGATAGTTTGAGTAAAATTGGTCTGAAGGACTTATAGTCCGACAAATCTATTTTATTAAGCTCTATTGCGTGAGTTATAATTTTTAATCCGACCGTTGGATCGTTGTGATTTTTGGATATGTTATACATATATAAGTTGAGTATATGTCCATAAATTTTGAACCGTTAAAGAGTAACGTATGATTTGTTATGAATTTAAGGAGGTGATTGATCCAGAAATATTTGTAGCAGAATTTTTTAGGTAATAAAAGTGTAGCTGGGACTAGCAGAGAGAACATGGGTATAAAGTGGTGATACGAATTAGTCACAAGCTAAATCAAATTATGAAACGGTATGGCATCATAATGGTACTGAGAACTTAAAATGTGTGTGACATATTTTATACATCATTTAATATTTAATTTTGGTGAACAATAATAGGATGAGGCGAACTCAAATTTGGAAGCGTCAAAAATGTACTCCATTAGAATGAGGGGGACATAAATCTTTTCGTGTTCCTTTGGGGACTTGAAATATTTGTTGCTGTACTTTAGATGACATTGTAATAATTTGAGTATGAATATTGTCGTATTATATACGTTACAATATTTGTATTGAAACTCACAATATATGTGTCGTCGTATTTTGCACGACAGTTGTATAAATGAAGTTGTCAGTAGTGTATTTTCTGGCGACCCAAGATGGGTGATGTATTCCTATTTTGGGGGCATCACATGTCACACCATTCCAGAAATATCTTTTCGAGAGCTACGCAATGATGCTGAGCTTTCTCTTTTCTGATTCCAGAAAGACAAGTCCATGACCAGGATAGCATCTTCAAGTCTCCGAAGGTAGTTCGTGGATCTGTCTTGCGCTCGCACTCGAGTTTTTTGCGGTGGCTCTTTGTGACCTTATCCATAGCTGGACATCTACTTTTTTTATTATGTTGTCAACATTACATCTTAGCCCTCCCGGGGTTGTCTTTGGGGTTGATGTGGCTATAACTGTCCCTCGGGGTTGTCTCTAGGGTGGAATCATGATGATGTTTTCCCTCGGCGTTGTCTCCAGGGTTAAAGTTATTTTTCCTCAGGGTTGTCTCTGGGGTATGAAAATACGCTTCTGCCCTCCTGCATGGTTAGTAACAGGAGAATGAAATTTTGAGTGTTTACAAATGTCCCTCTTTGTCATGTTTATGCAATGTAATGAAATGAACATGACAAAGATTACTAGACACTTGAAAAATAACAAAATATATAATGATTCGATGTTATGTAAAGTATGGTATGATGTTATGGATGCTAATTGTCTTTGTTGGAAATGGTTCGAACGGTTTACACCACCGACCATTCCCGATGTCCTCAGTGTTTATGGATTATGTTTGATAGTGATGTACTAATGAAGTTATTTAAAACTGGTAACAGGATGTCAGGAGATGATAAGATGACTACGGAAATGTTAGCAGCTGCACCAATGCCATTAGCCGAGGTGCCAGCTCAGAGTGAGTCAGTTGAGGAAGTTTTAAGAGACGAACCTGCGGTAAATCTAGCAAGCGATCATGACGAGTACCCCGAGATGGAGCTGGATGAAGAGGAAGAAGTATATTCCAAAGAAACTAGGGTGGAGCCGGAAATAAAGATCAAAGATGGGGAAGAAGGCAAAGTAGCAATCGAAGAAGGTCAAGCATCTGCGGAAGTTCAAGATTTAAGGACTAAAGTACTTCTCCTAGAAGAATTATGGAAGACAGAAAGAGCATTACGTGAGATGACAGAAGAACGAAATAATCTAAAGGCACAAGTCGATAGAATGAGGGTTAAGCGTAATGTATCATCTAAAGATGTAAGTGAGAAAAAGAAGGGTAATAAAAGGAAAAAGAACAACGACAGTGACAACAACTCAGAGAATTCCCATTCAAAGAAGAAATAAGCATGTGGCAGGTGTGGAAAGAACCATTCGGGGGAATGTATGTGGGGTAAGAATGTGTGTTACAATTATGGTCAAGAAGGACATTTATCACCAAATTGTCTTAAACCAAAGAAAGGAGGATATTTTGCATGTGGTGGAATGGGTCATAGGATTAAGAATTGTCCTAAAAAGAAGACAGGTGAAGGAAGTGGATGTAAGAAAGATTAAGTGTGAGGAGTATAATATTTTGGGAGTATAATATTCTCTTTGGTATGAATATTAAAATAACTTTTGTATGTCTCAACTTTTTGTGTAAAGTTGTAGTAATGAATCCTGACTTTTGTCACACGGGAATAGTAATCGTTTGTAGCAGTTTGTGCTATGTACTGAAAAGTACTATGTACTATTTGCATGAATATAAATGCAATGATATGATTATATGTTTGAATGAGTAATTAAATTTTGAGAATTAAATTATTAAGAGGATTATCTGAAGAATTTGATAATTCAGTAAGCTGGATTAAATAGTCCAGGAAGCTGAAATTGGTTTAAGTTTAAAATTTTTTACTAATAATAAGATGTTGCATAAAGACAAAGTATTAATGTAAGTCTTTATTTCATCAGATAATGCCGCCAAGACGACAAAATCGTAACCAAAGGGAGGAGCGATCTGTGAATAATGAAGTAAATCAAGCTGATCCAATGCAGAACTTCGCAGACATGATAGCTCAAGCTATGCAAACTAGAGCCCCCGCAGCAAGAAATCGACCAGCTAATCCATTGGCTAACTTTAAAGACTTTAAGGCCGTAGGACCACCGGAATTCAAGGGAACCACTGACCCTATAGAAGCCCAAACATGGGTAAAGGAGATGGAGAAAGCTTTTGTTATTGCTAGAGTAGCGGAGGAGCAAAAGACAGATTTTGCTACCTATTTGATGAAGGGTGAGGCGAATTACTGGTGGGAGACAAACAAAGCTAGAGCTGGTACAGAAGTAGTAACCTGGACAAGGTTTAAGGAATTATTTTTCGAAAATTATTTCTCAGAAAGTATGCAAGCAAGAATGGAAGTAAACTTTTTGGAGTTGGAGCAGGAGAATTTATCGGTTGCAGAATATGCCGCCAAATTCAACGAACTAGCGAGATTTGCTCCGCATCAGGTGGACACTGAGGCACGAAAAGCGCGAAGGTTTGAGAATGGACTGAAACCAGGGATATATAGCAAGGTAGCTGTGTTGCAGATTAAGACATTTTCGGCTCTGTTGGAAAAAGCAATCATCGCCGAAGGAGGAAGTGAAGCTGTGTCGAGATATCATCAAGAGAAGAAGAAAAAGACGAATGAAGGAGGTAGCAGTGGAGGAAGTAACTCTAATAAGCGTAGGTGGAAGGACAATACTGAATCTGGAGACAAGTCAGGAGATAATAGGAAGAAAGGTGAGGCATGTGCAAATTGCGGTAAAAAGCATTCAGGAGTATGTTTGAAGGGAAAAGGAATGTGTTTTAACTGTGGACAAAAGGGACACATCTCTCCAAATTGTCCAAGTCCAAAGAAGATACAAGGTTGTTTTTCATGTGGATCGCTAGAACATCAAATTCGTAACTGTCCAAAGAAGAATGCAGAAAGAGGAAGCAACAATAGAGGAAACAGCAGTGGAACACTGGTGATCAAAGGACCTGCTCAGCCGGGAAGACCGACAGCGCGCACATTCAACATGACGTTGCATGATGCAGTAGCTGCCCAGGAGGTGGTGAAAGGTAATGATTTAGTTAAGTAAATGAGTTACGCGAAAAATATTAGATAGATATAGCTGTGAATGGTTTTCTTTTATAGATCTCAAGTCACAAATTAGTATATGAAACACAAATTAATATTGTGTTGATATAAATGAATTGATGATACAACTTTAAAAGATATTAGAGAGTAAGAAAGCGGTGATTCCGAGGACGGAATCTTTATAAGGAGGGGAGAATGTGAGAACCCAGAATTTCACATATTTCAAATTTTTCGAATAATTTTTTTTTTTTTGAAAAAGAATGAAAAGAAAGTACTTGAATCATATAAATGTATATGATAATGAAGCTAGATAGTTAATTTATTAACTAAGAAGTATACTTAATCATTTTCAAGGAAGAGTAATGAAAGTTATGTAAGAAATTAGTATGACTTGAATGTTAGCCATGATTATTAAATTAAAAGGATTTACAATCCTTAAGTAATTGTATTGATGATTATGTGAGTGTTTATAACTTATTAAATCGATTAGGGCTATCAAGTTAATACACTAGAGGGATATGTTATGGCATATGTGAGTTATGTACGTGATTAAGTAAATATGTATTATATAATGTGTCTACATTTATTTTGTAAAGATATGAAGAATAAAGTTATGTAACCTAATACATTTATTAGGTATAATAATTAAATAACCTAATGTGTTATAATTTAAGACAATGATAGTATTTAAAAATATATACTAATCCTAAGGGATTTATTTGATGCATCTCAATTAATTAGTCTTATAACCTAAAGAATAGCAAGTCTAATTGGGTTATGAGATTAAAAATATATGAGTAAGAAATTAACTTGCTAATGGGTGTAATGGAACCCTATTTAAATAGTGGGGAATTGATAAAAATTAATAAGTATAGAACTATGTTGATTTACAAGTCCATAGAATTAAAATTACTAGCCCAAAGAATTAAAGGAGTGGCCCAACCTTTAGCCCAAGTGGGAGGGGACATGTTGGACATTAAGTAAGTTAATTAAAGCATAAAATGAAAACAACTTTGGACAATAGAAAGGCCACTTGGCCGAAATTTAGAGAGGAGAGAAAGGGGGGAAGAATGTAATGATGACTTACTTTAGTAAGTGGACAACTTATAACAAGTGTCCAAGTTCCATTCAACCAACACATTAAGCATTAAGTGTAAGAAACATCTAGGAGATGACTAAGAGAGAGAAGGGGAGAAGTATTGGGCAAATAATATACTTACATATCCTATATCTATACTTACTTTTCCAACAAATCAAAATCTAAGTCTTATCTTTTTCTTTTCATCTTATTATCTAGCAAAAGCTAAGAAAGAAAGAGAGAGACTAGAGAAGAAAGAGAAAGCCTAAGGAATTTCGGCTATAGAGAGAGAGAGGAGAGAGGGAGAGTTTTTGAAAGCTTCATAGTTCCTAATCAAGGTTTAGGAAGGAAGAGAAGAAGGAAAGGTTAAGGTATAACAAAATTTCTACTTATGTATTCTAATTTCTTTTTAGTTTGATTTGATTTTTTTTTATAATTTGAAGTTTTGATCTTGAGGTTTAAAACCTTAGATCTAGGTGTATATAATTGTTTCATGTTTAGATCTAACCTTTTTGAGGATCAAAAGTTAAATCTAAAGTATGAGATAGAAACTAGATTTTTCAAAATGTAGAGAACCTAAATTTTTATTAGCCTTGATGGTGTTTAACTTTGTGTTTGATGCTTGATTGATGAAATAGATCATGTATTATGGTAGATTCATGGGTATATGAAGTATGAGTAGGTAGTATGATGAGGTATGTTGGTTATTATGTGAGAACATAGAAGTTTTCTTAGAAACCACAATGAATGGAAAGTCAGATTTTTGTAAAAACGAAACATGAAATTCAAATGACCATATCTCCTATTATATTTCGAATTTTTGAGTGTGGTCAAATCCTATCCTAGAGTTAGATCTATAAGTTTTCTAACATCACCAAGTGGAATCACTAAAAAAGGAGTTGTAGATTTCCGTATGGACTTGTTTTACCAAAGGACTCCAAAACTGCAAAACGCCAAAACACTTCTGCCCAAAATTTTAAAAGGGCAATTTTGGCCACTTAATTTGCCAGAAAAATTCCGGCCTTTTGGGACATGAAAATATATGGTATTAAGTACCTCCTGTCCAAAAATGAGCGCATTCCGACTTAAATGACCAAGTTATGACCATTTCAATTTTTGTGATTTTCCGACGAAAATCGCTATAACCGGAGTTCTATAACTCCGATGGCCACGAAATTTAAACTGGAGGCTCATGTTAACACGTATAAGATTATGTCAAGAGATGGGAATTTCTGGAGTTAAGCACGAGGTAGCTAATTTCTTAAGGAATTAACTAAAAATATTTTTTGAAAAATACTAAAGGAAGTTGGAAAATTATGGAAAAATACTTTTTGTGTATGAAATATATGTATATGTGTTTGGACAAAGGATAGAAAAATAATAAGTTGATTTGGTATTTTCGTGAAAAGGATATGGAATCCAGCTTGCTGGATTGAAAAATCTGATGAATCCAACTTGCTGGATTGAAAACAAGTTTACTGAATTGAAAATATATTAAATCCAGCTAGCTGGATTGTAATCTAGTTGATGAATTTGGAATTCAGGTTGCTGGATTTGGAATCCAGTCTGCTGAATTGGTAATTTGATTGTTAGATTTAGCATCCAGGTTGCTAGATTAGTATGTGACTTATTAGATGTTAAAGAATAACTTATGAAATAAAAAAGTAAGTGTTAAATCATAATGTATATGATATATAGATTAAAGAATTAGCAAAGGATGATAATAATACTAATATTGTAAGAAGTTATCTAATATTTAATTATGTGATTAAGTGTTAGATAATTAATTGATAAAGTAATTGTACTATGATACAAAGTATGATATGCTGATTAAAAGATCAATTTTATTAATGATAGGTATTACAAAAGAAGTTAACTTAAATTGCGTAGCAGTAGTCAACGAATCAGGCAAGTTTCCTAACTCAACTTGAGTTACTATTTTTCAAGCATGGTAGTGAATAATTATTGATAGTTATTCACATCTATAATGATTATTGTAATTCGCACGTAGTGCAATTGATTCTTGTTCTATTATTTGAACTATTTATAAATCATGTCTCAGCTAATTGTTTTAGCAAGACTAATATTTGTTAAAGCTTGAAATGTTCTATTTATTATGAACTGAATTGTTATTGGAAGATCTATGCCATTGGTTTCGGCTAGATTAATATTGTTATTAATTATTGAAATCATTGTATTTTTTTGAAAGTAATCCAAACCATATTGTTGTGGTACGGACTCGTGATGTAAGACTGAGATGAACAAATTTTAATGTCGTAAATCGACCTATGCGCTATTATTGAGTATTATGCATAATATAGGGTACAAAGGAGTTGGCCGCTCCAGGTACTTGCAGAAGAGTATAGTTTAGTTTTTATAACTAATTTATATTCTTGTGGTAGTTTAGTTTTAATAACTAAATGATTCCTCTAGTAGTTCATGATCCTTTTGTGATCACTCAGCATGAAATCTGGGTATATCCCACTTTATTGAGTAATGTTGCAGTATTGTTAATTCTTATTATTCAATTGAATATTATTGAATCTTTGAAAGAATTTTACTCTTTCATCTTTGATATGTTATTCAGTATGAAATGAGAGAAAGTTTTATTATTGAGATTGAATTATTATTCAGCTACTTCGAAATCTTTTGATTATTGTTGAAGTTCTAAAGAAGCTAGACCCTTCTATTCATGATATATATATATATATATATATATATATATATATATATATATATATATATATATATATATATATATCATCTATTATTTAACTTGCTGGGCAAACTCTTTGCTCACCCTTGCTTAAATGAAATATTTCAGCTAATACCGAAGTAGCAGAAGGTTCTAACAGGGACAAAGGCAAAGGCAAGGTTCAGGAGTAGTTAGTGTCAACTTTTAATGGTTATGTTTTATTATGTAATTATTTATGTAAACCTTTTGGTTATATAAGGGTATGTAAATTATGTCAAGGTTAGTTAACCTGGGATATTGCTATAAGTTGTATTAAGGAATATTATGAATGATGTTTTCATTAATGAATGAGTAGTTAGATGTGATATATTTGATGGATCGTGAGCACCAAACCCGTGGTTAGGGAACCCGGATTTGGGGGCGTCACAAATATAAGACATGGAATTACTGTCAAGTATTATTTTATTTAATTATACGTATTTCGATTCTCAAATGCACAACTCTAAATAATGCAAATTAGAAATTCCTTTCTAATTTCATTCTATTTTGGCCAAAGACTACTGGGTTGTCATTTATCGAATCACATAGGACATACTCTTCTTTTACTAGAAGCAATAGATTCTTTATTGATCATTCATTATCTCCATATATAACTTATTACACCTAAATATACCCTAAGGGTATTAAGGTACATGTTAAAGTATAACTTATCATACACAAGATACTATGATAATCTCAAGTCTAAGGATCACTTGTACTACTATCACTATAGGAATTCCTATTGACAGACAAGTAAAACTCCATTAGGTATTCCTTAGCGAGCCAAGTTCAGTGAACTTAATCTCTAATAAGCACCTATATACTTGTTTTAGTGTCTCCACACAAATGATCATGAGATCAATTATCATCATCCAATGAGCAAGTAACATATGTACTAATCTATCTGGATTCACTAATCCCCTTTTTAGTAATCCAATGATTGGGAATAATTTTAGTTTGTGAGCTATCTAAGAGTTTAGATCTAATTAGCATGATCATCATCATGATTCTAAAAGCATTGCTCAAGACTATGAGTTTATCACATATTATATAACAACGCCATATAGATAAATTAAAGCCTTTAATAAATGAATATTTTTATTAATAAACGAATAAGATTGTTACAAAGTATATGCTTTATCATATCAAATATGATTGGCTTGTGTGCATACTACTTTCAGTCCAGACATGCATATGATGTCGATTCTACTCCTAATAGTGCTTTGAACTAGGATTTTGCCTAACCAATAGGTTGAATAATCCTAATTCTCTAATTGTTCCCGCGATTCTTTCTCCAAGGAGAATTAATCTACTTCATAACAAGTTAAACAAAATCTTCTCTTTTAAACCTTTTTCTAAGATTCTAATGTAAGATTTATTTATAGTTAACATGTATATCATCGCTAATGTATGGAGACTAAAAACAAATAAAGAGTTGAAAGAGTCGTACCTCACATGTGAATTATTGTATTCTAAGAAAATTATGATTGGAAAAACCCAAATGATCGTACCAGATCGCTAGTGAAATGATATGAGATAAGTTCTGACGATGACGTTGCATACTGATGGGATCGCACTATGGGCATCGACTTGCTGATTTTCCCTTTTGGGATAGTCGATAAATGCCCTAGTATTGAGTTATCGTTGTCTCCGACATTGCCCTAGTCTTGTTTGTTGTCCCAATATCGAGTTGTCGTCGATTCTGAAATTACCGCAGTCTTACTTGTCGTCTGGGGTAGTCGCTTTGTTGTATATTTTTCAGATGGGCTGATAAGATGCTGAGATAACAAGAGTCTTTTACCTCCTGACCCATATGGTGAACAGGTAGTGGATATGGGCTTTGATGTTTGGGTGCCCCAATCATCATTTCTGATTTTTGGGCGTAATTGGCTTTTATGATTTTCTTTTAATTTGACAAAAACTTATGATCAGGGGTGTCAGCTTGTATTGTTGAGTCAGTATTTATTATGATTGCCTTGGGTTGTATCTATATTTGTTGATGATCATGTTTGATATATCGCTATGTTATTACTTCAACTTTGATGATTAATGTCGGGATGCCATCGGACTCCATTGAATGGGACCTAAGAGCTCGACTTGGTTGTGATGGTTTAACTAGGTTTGGTTTGATCAGCAAGGCTTGATTTGTGGCTTTTATCTTGGGGAACAAGTCTCCAGGCATGAGATAGACTTTGCCACGATAGCCGCCTACATACTTATGTAGGTTAAAGGAGATCAAGTATTCTCGCACTTCAGGGGTTGATGAGTTGTTGAAGGGGTTTTGTAATTTTTGTAGTGATTAGACTGCGCCATCACTGGCCGCCTACGTACTCCTTTGAAAGGAGATCAGGTCTTACGTAGTTCACGCCTAGGATATCATAAGAATTTTTTTATTTTTTTATTTTTTTTATAGAACTAAGTTAATACATCCACTAGAAGATGAACATTAAGATAGGTAACATGCCTCAAATTCCTTGTCTCTTGAGGTTCCCCATCCTTTGCTAGGAACACTTACTGACTTGAATTGGATCTGAATTTCCTCACTTCTTGGCATGACATCTTCCACTACCTTTGCGAAGTTTGTTTCTTGATTTTAAATAGGGTTGTGATCTTCCACATTCACTTGGTCAATGGTTGGGGGTTTGACTATTATTGACACAAGGCATCTCTTTTTTCCTTCCCTTCCAGCTCTGGCTTTAGAATTTTCCTCTTTGTAACTTGCCACATTTTCACGGCTTTGTTGATTGATGGAGTCAAGCTTCCCCGTAATTGGTGCTTCTAAAATTACATCCTCATGGTTAGCACTGTTGATCATTTCGCCTTCTTTCATTCTTATATTCAAACCATTTTTTTTCATCTCTTCTCCTTCCAGCTTTTCACGAGTAAACCCACTGTGAATTGGGTCTTTGACTTGTGTTGCAGACACTATCACAATCTCCCCTGCTCTGATCAGATCTTTCACTAAACGTTTAAGTGACCAGTATTTCTATGTGGAATGCCCCAGTCCTCTCGAATGATAAGCACAGTGTTGTGAGGGGTTGTAATTCCATGCGCCTATACCCATTGGAGGGGAAGGTCTGAAATTTTCTTTTGTTCTATTAACTTCATCAAGACTGTCAGGAATAAGCATGTGAATGTTATTCTTATTTACATATGATTTGATTATGATATATATGAATAAATATGCAAGTATGATTGCATTAAGAAAAATTATAAAGTCATTTGATAGATAATAGGAACATATGTACAAGTACTTAGAATGAATAGATCAAATATGTTAGGTTGATCCTACATAAGTAAAAGAGCTTTGTAAAGTCCTTAAAAAGAAATGATGTACAAGGACTATAAATATAGAAAGATCAAGTTTGTTAGGTTGATCTTATAATATAATAGATACGCTTGTCTGATCGTCGAGCACTGCAGCAAAAATCGTAGTCTGCCATGAGAGTCAAGAAAAATTTGAGAGCTATCAAGGCGGAAACGTAGTCTATAAGATAGTAGATCTCGGAGTTCGTCGACTGCCAGGAGAGACGATGAAGGATCGTAGTGTGTCGAGAAGAATTTCCTCAGAGTCGTAGGCTGCGGAGGAAGTCATATTCAGAATAGTAGAGACAGCCTGTCTACGAGCCGGCTGAGCATATGTCGAAGCAAAGTCAAGAATCGTAGACTACACTCGGAGTCGTAGAGTCTACTGATCATATCAGAGGCAGAGATCGTAGTCGAGCAAGATCAGATGAAGACGACGAGCATAAAGACAGAAATCGTAGAGTGTCAAGATCTGATCTCAAAGTCGTAGTGTCTGCACAACCTAAGCTGAATCGTAGAGTGCAGAACTAAGGCTTCAACAGATGTGCTCACTGTGACGCCCCCAAATTCAGACCTCCACTTGGTCACTCAAATTCGGTTCATCACGTGCTCAAAGTATTACCATAATAACTAAAATCATACATTCACAACAAAAAATCTAAATTAGAATAATATACAATAATTTATTATAATTATTCCCCCAAGTCTCGTAACCTACAGTACTTAATAGATTATAGAATAGTATCGAATAAAGACCTATTACATAATCCTACTTAAGTTTAAACATAGTCTTAATACAACATAATAATCTTAAACAAAAAGGGACAAGCTAGTCGGTAGCCTTGCCCTTGCCCTTGTCTGTCCTAGAGACACCTCCCTGTTCTTCCTTAACTGAAAGGTTTTAAATAAGCAAGAATGAGCACAAATTGTCCAACAAGTAATATACAACAAGGGTAAAGAGTTTTATATCACGAGGTTGAAATATCGAAGTACCATCTCTAAGATAGTTCAGAGTTTCAGAATAATATCATGAATAATGAATATTAACAATTCTTGGGAAAAGAACAATAATTCAATATAGATCAACAGATATATATGAATTCAAAAACTATCAAGGAATCCGGCTGGATAACAATTTATACTGAGTAGTCACTAAGGACTATTGGACATCTACTAGAATTACCAATATTAAAATGATAACCCAAAACAAATCAAGTACTGTAGAAGATCAGTCTACAATACTCCCAGTTATGCATAACACCACAGTAATAATATACTCATGTGTTAGGGTTTCCAACAACATACAATCCCCTTACCATAAGGGTTGTTCAACTCAGTTTTCAAGATTTTCGCACCAATCAATTGGTTTAGTCAGTTTTATAAATATGCATATAGTCTAGCCGAAGCAAATGGCATAGGCACTTTCACAATATTCAAGAACAATACCAAGTTCAATATGAATAATAGTTCTTACAATAGTTTTAGACATCCTAGCTCAATTGAACGAATAAGTAGGATAATAAGATTACGATATTCGTTGAATAAAGTAACACAAGATTTAGAATATTTGCATAATGTAAAGTAGGGTTCGGATACTTCCTCAATATAGATTTGAGTAAGGTTAGAGAACTTGCTCAACAATAATTGCAGTAAGTTTAGGGAACTTGCACAATATAAAGTTAATTTAGATACTTGCCTCAAGCGTAGATTATCCTCGTTAAGAAATCAATACTTTCGAATCCTATTTGTAGTGTATTATAAGTATAGGATGCCCATTAGTTAAATGTGCTCATGCTTGATGTGTAAGTTTAAATGCATACTTAAACATTTTACTTAGTTGTATACTCTTCACTTACTTCATTCCACACCTTGCATACTTATAACGCAAAATCAGTTTATAAATCACCATGAAATTAAATAACATAGTTTTTAATTGTTTCTTTATAGTTTGTAAATACTTTTTGGACTTATCACTTGAAAGTCTATAATTACATCATTAAATATTCACTCCTATCATCTAGCATGCTTCTTAACACATTGGACATGTACTGGTCATATAATACACGCTAGAGTAATAATACAAGTATGCAACTCCTACAAATTAATAGCAAAAAACTGATCCTACTGCAGACTGGCGCAGCCGCGCCTGATTTATACTAAGGGGACGCGCAGCCGCGCGACTCCTAGTTCAAACCAGAGCTGGCTGCTCCCGCAGAAGGCCAGTGCATACTCGGTTTGTACTTGCATACATAATCATGCAATACACACATGTTAGTAGGCGGATAACCATGTTTGACCTCATATCATAGCATTATCATAGGTCACCATCTATTTTCATTTAATCAAGACTTTAAAGGCTCAATTCATAATTTTCTTACATTTAATCGTTGAACCCATACTATATGATCCATAGGTCTTAACTACTCATTTTTGCATTAAATTAGTCATGTATTACAAGTTATGACATTCTAGTTCATTCATGCTTGTTCTAAGCCACATTTAACTAGTTTTACTATGCATAAGACTTACTAGGCATTCATAGTTATATCTGCATGCATAACACCTAATCGTGATGTCTCATATGCACAATTTAAACCAAATAAGCATGCTCACAATCTTAACTCAATGTACATAGTTTATCAAGTTTATATTTGAAATTATAAGTCTTTTTAGCAAACTTATTTAAGTATGTAAGATAAGCACACACTATCTAAATCCTACTTACGTACGCATTTGTGCATATACTCAAGTTATTTACATAAGCTAGAAATATCAGAATTTGAAACATAATGATCATCATACTTTGTTTTGCAAAACTTCAAGTTTTCCTTTAGAAATCCTTTACAACCAAGCTAGAAAACTCTATTATACACCAAGCCAGATCATGTTATACTCATGTTTGTGCATTCCTAGGTTATTTACATATGCTCACAAAATCAGAATATATATTAATCCAAGTTTACCAATTCTAGTTTTTCCAAATGTTAAAGTTTTCTTGAAAACTCAACTTACTTCAAGATAAAATAACGTACTATGTTCAAAACAATATCTAACCACATGCTAGGGTCATTTATATGCATATTTCAACCAAAGCAACATGCTCAGAACAATACAGAAACATTACAGCAGTATCTAAGAATAACACCACGCGCGGGCGCGCGGTATTAAGCTATAGAAGTGGCGCGGTCGCGCCACTTCGATCAAAAACAAAAAAATATGGCTATGGCTCTGCCTCTGCAGAGCCTTATCATATGTAATGATAAACGTGCAGCCAGACCAGCTATAAGACTCCTAAACATATATACAATCTCAAATAACACAAAGGCCTGCTAATCCATACCAATTAACAAATAATTAAACGATTACTAGAATTTGATAACACTCAAGCTCAACAAAACAAAATTAGGTCTTATATACCTCTTAAAGCTGGAATTGGACTCCTCACTACTCTGATTATACCCTCCTCAATGCTCAGCAACTCACCTTTTCAGTTTACCCTTAACAAACAATTTCAAATAACAGGGAATTGAGAAGGAGAGGGTGTTATTTATAGAAAACTGAGTGCCCAGTTCATGGCATTGCACCATGGTTTGCTCCAAAGGAAAATGAAAGGGAATGTTGGGTAAAGAAGAGCTGGCCAACTGCCATCTCGTAGCCATCATCACAGTCATCTTCTTAGGCTTTGCTGAGTTTCACGTAATAGTAGGGGATAGGCCATTGGCCTAGTACTCAGCTAATGGTTGTGACTTATAATTTGGGACAATGCCTAATTCTCAGTAGCTATGCTAATAAGGCTTACTTTGTTCTCTTATAAACCCCAAAATGTAATTTCAATGTGTTAATGCTACTATACAATAGAAAGTTAGGGATTATTTATGTACTCACATCCTATGATCCATGTACATTAGTCCAGTTAAATTTTTATTTATAATATGTATGGACCCAATTTAATTACCCACTAGCAATTAATATCCCCGTAAAACTTTATTATACCAGTTACACTCACTTATTGGAATAATATGAAATTCTTTGACAGAGTACCTCTTTTAATGCTTCCACACATACTTAATGTCACATAAATGATTATTTATGTAACTTATAATTCCCAAATCCTTTATTATATAGTTTTCTATATAACACATAGTCATTTTAATTTGTCACACCCCATCTTCTTTTTTTTAATGTAAGAACTATATAACATCACATGTCTTGCACACATAATTTAAGCGAATAATATCATTCTAATTATGCAACTCACAAGAACAATTAATAATCACATATCATTAATTAATCACTATTAATATTCTACAATATAAATTAACAATTAATATTAATTAATCATTTACTTGATAATTCCTCCATCGATTAATATTACTATTAATATCTAACCGAAATTCTTTAATAAAAAATAACAATTAATATTGATTAATTGTTTGCTTAACAATTCTTTCGTTAATTAATATATTCGTTAATATTTCCCATCACCGTGACACCCAAGGATTTCAACGAGTTCATCGCAACTCCATACACTTTCAATTATTCAATTATTTAATATAATTGAGTTAACTCATCTCGTAACACAAAATCATTTATATCCAAATAAATATTCATTTTCATTAATATATTCATTTAATAAGACGTGGAAATTCTCGGGTATTACATCCTCCTCCCTTATAAAAATTCCATCCCAGAATTGCTACAAGGTTACACAAACAATTGGGGTTAATCCCTCACCATCCTATCTTCTAACTCCCACGTTACCTCCTCGACATCGTGGTTACGCCAAAGCACTTTTACAGAGGAAATAACTTTATTTCTCAAGGTTTGCTCTTTCCTATCTAGAATTTGGACAGGAATTTCTTCGTACGCTAAATTCTTTTCCACTTGAATAGGTTCATAAGAAATCACGTACTTGTAGTCAGGCTTGTACGGACGCAACACGGATATGTGAAACACGTTATGGATGTGCTCCAACTCAGGTGGTAATGCAACTTTGTATGCTACATCACCTACTCGCTTCAGTATCTCAAACGGTCCTATGAATCTTGGACACAGTTTCCCTTTCTTGCTGAAATGGATCTTTCCTTTCCATGGAGATACCTTCAGGAATACTAAACTGCCGACTTCAAAATCTCAGTCTTGCCGATGGAAGTCAGCATACTTTTTCTGGAGAACTTGAGCTGCCACTAATCTAGCCCTTATTATTGTCACCACGTCCGCGGTTTATTGTACTAACTCTGGTATGAGTATTCGTCGTTCTCTGACTTCGTCCCAACATAATGGCATTCTACACTTTCTTCCATAAAGAGCTTCATACAGTGGCATGCCGATACTCGCATGGTAACTATTATTATACGCAAATTCGACTAAGGGTAGGTGGTCATCCCAATTCCCTTTGAAGTCCATCACGCAAGTCCTAAGCATGTCCTCTAGCGTTTGTATTGTTCGCTCACTCTGTCCGTTTGTTTGAGGATGATAAGCAGTACTTAACCTTAATTGTGTTCCCATCCTCTCTTCTAAGCTTTTCCAGAACTTCGACGTGAAACGCGGGTCTCAGTTAGAAACAATCGACACCGGCACTCCATGTCGTGAAATATTCTCCTTTACGTACAGGCTCGCTAACTGATTCAAACTATAGCAGATCTTGACCGATAGAAAATGTGCGATCTTCGTAAGTCGATCCACGATAACCCAAATGGCATCCAAACCTTTCTGCGTGACTGGAAGTCCTACCACAAAATCCATCGTGATATGCTCCCATTTCTACTCTGGTATTTTCAACGGTTGTAATAAACCAATCAGCCGCTAATGCTCTGCTTTTACGCGTTGACAAGTCAAACATCTACTAACACACTCTGTGACTTCCTGTTTTAAATTGGGCCACCAAAAATTTTATCGTAAATCTCGGTACATCTTTGTGCCTCCCGAATAAACAGAATACGTCGTATTGTGTGCCTCGTGCAAAATGTCTTCTCTCAACTCGGTTACCTCTGGTACGCATACTCTCCCTTCGAATCTTAAGATACCGTCTTTATTTATTCGAAATTTTTCTTCCTCATTTTCCGTGATCCTTTTCCTGATCTTCTCATATCCTCCATCTTTCTCTTGTGCTTCTTTTACTCTATCCAACAATATCGGACAAGCTTCCATTACAAATAATTTCTCTTCAGACCTCTCGGGTCCCTTCACTTCTATTTCCAACTTCTCCATATCTCTTATTAACTCCTCCTGAGTTGTCAGTTGAAATAATTTCTCTATTCCTTTCCTGCTCAGAGCGTCGGTAACTAAGTCTGCCTTCCCCGGGTGATAAAGAATCTCACAGTCATAATCTTTGATTAATTTTAACCACCTTCTCTAACGCATATTCAACTCCTTCTGTGTAAAGATATATTTTAGACTTTTGTGGTCCGTGTATATCTCACATTTTTCTCTGTACAAATAACATCTCCATATCTTTAACGCAAAAACTACTACCGCTAACTCTAAGTCATGAGTAGGGTATCGTTTTTTGTAATCCTTCAATTGTCGTGACGCATACGCAATAACTTTGCCATGCTGCATCAGCACATAGCCCAGTCCTCTATGCAATGCATCACTATACACAACAAATCCTCCCGTATCATCTAGTAATGATAATACAGGCGCCTCGTTTAATCTCTTCTTCAACTCTAGAAAACTTTCTTCGCATTTGTCGGCCCATACAAATTTCATCGTCTTTCTCGTCAGATTAGTTAACGGGGTCGCTATCTTAGAAAAATCCTGGATAAATCTTCGATAGTACCCTGCTAACTCTAAGAAACTTCTCACCTCCGTCGGTGTTCTCGGTTGCTCCCAACTTCTTACTGCTTTGACCTTTTTGGGGTCTACTGAGATTCCATTCTCATCCACCACGTGGCCTAAGAATTGAACCTTCTTCATCCAAAATTCGCATTTTGAAAACTTTGCATACATCTCCTCCTTTCGTAGTGCCTCCAAAATAATCTTCAGATGTTCAGCACGTTCTTTCTCTATCTTCGAGTAGATCAAAACGTCGTCGATGAAAACTACTATGAATTTATCCGAGTATGGCTTGAAAACTCGATTCATCAAGTCCATGAATGCTGCTGGAGCATTAGTTAAACCGAATGATATTACCAAAAACTTGTAATGTCCATAACGGGTTCAAAATGCATTTTTCGGTATATCCTCATCACGCACTTTCAGTTGATGATAACATGTCCGTAATTCGATCTTCAAGAAACATTTTGCTCCCTTTAGTTGATCAAACAAGTCATCTATCCTTGGTAGCGGATATCTATTCTTGATCGTTACTCTGTTCAATTCTCGATAATCGATACAGAGCCTCATCGATCCGTCCTTTTTCTTTACGAATAACATTGGTGCTCCCCAAGGAGACACACTCGGTCGAATGTAACCCTTATCCAGTAACTCTTGAAGTTGCATCATCAATTCCTTCATTTCTACTGGCGCCATACGGTATGGAGCTTTCGAAATTGGTGTCGTTTCCGGTGCTAAGTCTATTACGAATTTAATTTCTCTGTCTGGCGGAAGACCAGGCAGATCGTTCGGAAACACGTCTTGAAAATCATTTACTATGGGTATATCTTTAATTTCTACTCCTTTTTTCTAAGTATCTATGATGTAAGCTAAATAACCTACACATCCTTTCCTTAACAATTTCTTGGCATGCATCATCGTAACGCAACACGATTACTTAAGCGATGAGCTACCATGAAACACTACCTTAGACTTACTCGGAGTCTGAAGGTTCACACACTTGTTCTGACAGTCAATTATCGTGGCATGGTTATATAACCAATCTATTCCTAGTATTACGTCAAATTCTACTAGTCTAATAGGAATCAAGTCTACGCTCAGTTCATGTTCTCTAATGTTTGCGCAACAATTTCGATAAACGTACTCTACGGGGATTATTTCCTTATTCACAACTTCTACGCTCAAGGAATCTTCTAAACGTTCTCGGGGTGTATTAAGTCTACCAGCAAATTCTTGAAATACAAAAGAACAAGTCGCACCCGAATCAAATAATATGTAAGCATTTATATTATTAATTGGGATTATACCTGACACCACGTCCTTTGCAGCCACTGCGTCCTGGACGGTCATGTTAAAGGTTCGAGTGGTCAATCGGTTAGGTTGTGCAGGTCCACCAATCATTAACTTGTTTCCTCCTCCCTGGCTTCCGCCAGCTCCACCGCTTCCTTTCTTTGGGCAATTCTTTATCTGGTGCTCTGTCGATCCATAAGCGAAACATCATTTGATCTTCTTCGGCTTTGGGCAATTTGGCGATATGTGCCCCTCCTGGCCGCAATTATAGCAGGTGTTCTTTCTCTTCCAACATTCTCCCTAATAACTTCTTCCACATTTGTTGCAAGCTTCGGTCCTCTTCTTAAAGTTTCCCTGGTGACTCCTACCTTGGTTATTGTTTCTGTTGTTATTGTTTTCCCATTTCCTCTTTTCGGAGTTACTTCCTCCGCTGTTGCTCCCTCCATGATGCTCACTACCAGCATTCCTATTCTTCTTCTCCTTATGATATAGACTTAAGGCCTCACTGCCATCTTCCGCAATGATTGCCTTTTTATAGGAATCAATTTGGAAGACCGATACCTTATTATACAACCATGGCTTCAACCCTTGCTCAAAACATCTCGCCTTCCTCTCCTTATCCACAACTTGGTGCTCTATAAATTGGGCTAGTTCATTAAACTTAGCAGCGTATTGCGCCACCGTCATATCTCCTTGTTTTAATTCTAGGAACTTCACTTCCATCCTACTCTTCATACTTTTTGGAAAATAAATCTCGAAAAACAGCGTCGTAAACCTCTTCCAAGTTATAAATCCTTCCCCCACTCTCTGCTGATTAGTTTTTCACCAATAGTTTGCTTCGCCCCTCATCATGTATGTGGAAAATACTGTCTTCCGGTCTTCACCCATGCGTGCTATAGTGAAGGCCTTCTCGATCTCCTTGATCCAGGTTTGCGCAACTATCGGGTCAGTAGTTCTTGTGAACTCTAGGGGTCCTACACTCTTAAAATCCTTGAACGTTGTTACTGGGACAGCTTGGGGAACGGGTGGTATGGGTTCGTTTCTTCCCCTCAGAGTTTCTCCTAATAAATCTACCAGTCGTTGTATTGGATCTACAGGTCCTCTCTCATCATTAACTGACTCTTCTTGGACAGTTATTCTACGTCTGGGCGGCATTTTCTGCATCACAGATTTTCATTTTATTATCTAATTATCAGATTTATACATTTCTCACAAAGAACTAAAGATTTATAACTCGTCTGTGAAATAAGATCATTAATATTCATATGCCAAATGGTTACAATACACGTTCTTTTCTAGCATACTGCTATAAATGATAACACATATCCCCTAATATCACAAAAGACGGGGACAACACTAGCTTACTACCCCTCTAACATTTCAAAAGTTGGGGTTACTACCATCTCACATCTTACACAAAAGATTGAGATTACAACAACATTTTAACAACACATAAATAAAACTATTATACTACTGAGCCTTTCCTTCTAGTCTTAATCTAACATCCCACGCTCCACGACGCTCTGATATTCCTTCTGCGTAATGAGTACTACCATATCCTGACTTATGGTATGTCGGGTCTGTCCTTGCTCAGCTGGGTAGTGATTTACCCCTTCGATCAATCTCTCCATGGTCGTGCATAGAGTATAGCCCATCTTGTTCATCTTCCTCCTCTTGCACCGCACCTCATCCTCTAGATCATTCACCCTATCATTGGAATCCTCCCACTTCTCCTCGAAGTGAATCCTATCCATCACCTCAATCTCTAACTGAGTTCGGAGAGCCTCCTTATCCGTCCTCTCACTCAAAACCCTCCGCTCCAATTCTTCTAGCTTTCCTGCCAACTCAATGTTCCTCGCCACCGATTGGTGAAACAAGGCTCCTATTTGGATCCCTGCCTCTTTACGGTGAGAAATTTCCACCTCTATCTCCTGCATCACTAGTTGCTTCTCAAGAGTCTTAGTCTCTAGTTCGTCGACTCGATATCCTAATTCCAAAATTTGTTCTTCATATTCTCCCAACATCCGATCTTCGAAAGTGGTCCCGTCGGAGTCCTCCATGGGCTCAGGTTCCTCCTCCATGGTCTCCTCCTCCATAGGCTCCTCCTCTGGATCTGATTCCTCAGGTAGAGGCTCCATCTCCTCATCATCATCATCCTACAATCACCAACATACGACAAGACAAACAACAACTCCATCAGAATGTTAAATAACATAAGTTCATTGTATAGAATGAAGTTACATTGCATAACACACTAAGTCTCTTAAGGTAAACTCTACATGAGTTTTATCCCCTTCCTAACTCCTAAGTTTTCCTAAGTTATAATCTAAGGACTCTCGTTCCTAAGGTTTATAACTATGGCTTTGATACCAACCTGTGACGCCCCCAAATTCGAACCTCCACTTGGTCACTCAAATTCGGTTCATCACGTGCTCAAAGTATTACCATAATAACTAAAATCATACATTCACAACAAAAAATCTAAATTAGAATAATATACATAGATTTATTATAATTATTCCCCCAAGTCTCGCAACCTACAGTACTTAATAGATTACATAATAGTATCGAATAAAGACATATTACAAAATCCTACTTAAGTTTAAACAGAGTCTTAATACAACATAATAATCTTAAACAAAAAGGGACAAGCTAGTCGGTAGCCTTGCCCTTGCCCTTGTCTGTCCCAGAGACACCTCCCTGTTCTTCCTTAACTAAAAGGTTTTAAATAAGCAAGAATGAGCACAAATTGCCCAGCAAGTAATATACAACAAGGTTAAAGAGTTTTATATCATGAGGTTGAAATATCGAAGTACCCTCTAAGATAGTTCAGAGTTTCAGAATAATATCATGAATAATGAATATCAACAATTCTTGGGAAAAGAACAATAATTCAATATAGATCAACAGATATATATGAATTTAAAGACTATCAAGGTATCCGACTGGATAATAATTTATACTGAGTAGTCACTAAGGACTATTGAACATCTACTAGAATTACCAATATTAAACTGATAACCCAAAACAAATCAAGTACTGTAGAGGATCAGTCTACAATACTCCCAGTTATGCATAACACCACAGTAATAATATACTCATGTGTTGGGATTTCCAACAACATACAATCCCTTTACCATAAGGGTTGTTCAACTCAGTTTTCAAGATTTTCGCACCAATCATTTGGTTTGGACAGTTTTATAAACATGCATATTGTAATAACCGTGAATTTTAAGTCACTATATATATGTATGTACATTATTGATATTTAAAACCTTGTGTTATACAGTGATTTAATGTGTGATAACATATGCGAAGCGGTGTATGGGTCAATTAATATGTATGTTATAGTTATGGATATATACATTTATAGATTTCATTAAAAATGAAAGCTTCGTAACCTAATTATATATTAGGTGAGATAATTAAATAACCTAAGGGTTATGGTAATAAGGAGAGGTTAGTATTTAATATGTATACTAACTTAAGTGGATAATCTTATTATTTCAAGTGACTAATAATTTTAAACCTAATTCTTGTGAACCTAATTAGGTTATGAGCTAAAGTCACATGTATAGGTAATTAAATTTCATAAGGTTAGGAATGGAAATCCTAAATAATCCAATTGGGTAACATATATTAAAATTGTTAGACTATGTTTATTACATAACCCAAAACAATTAAGGAGGAAGCCCAAATGAAATAAAATACAAACCAATACTTAGCCCACTTGATTAAGGGTATTGTAGACATTTGATTAATCAAAATTGGGCATTAAAAATAAAAACAAAAGGAGGATTTAGGAGAGCTTAGGGCCGACCCCCTTGTGTCTATATAAGGCAAATCTATTTGCTAACCCACTTTCCTTAAATAGCTATGACCTTACTTTTCTAAATTTCTTACACAAAGTACAATGTTGTCTACACCTCATTGGTGGGAAATCTCACTAAGCATATTTAAGAACAAGATAAGGAGTTTTACCTAATGGACAAGAAAGGTGTGGGGTATAATAGCTAGATACACCAAGTGTATCTCTATTTTTTTTGCAAGTATCCTTTTATTTCATTTTTCTTCATTTCATTTCTTCTCTCATTCTTTCTCTTATAATTTTCTCCCAAGCTAGCAACTTCAAGAGAGAAAAAAGGGAGAGAGGTTCGGCCATATAGAGAGAGAGAGAGGAGTGCTAGTTTGTTCACGCATCCTAAGTTAATCACTTTGGTAATTCAAGGAATGTTGCCATTAAATCAAGGTATAACCTAACCTTTATCTTCTTCTTCTACTTTGTTTTATAGCTTGAGTTTTGTTAGAGTTATGAACAAATACTCAAGATACCCTAGTCCTACATATCATCATGTATGGAACTAAGTATCTTGACTGTTAGATCGAGGGCTTAGAGGAAGAATATGAGCATATGTTCTCCAAGGGTGAAAACTCTTGTTTTCTTCCACTGAATCTTGTGTAACTCGAGTTTTCTAACTTAGATTTGTGATCCGTCGAAGGGGGTTACTAGATACATGAGTTATCTAGTAAAGACAAGTGATAGAACACAAATCCAGCAAGTTTTGAAACCTTTGGGACTATTTCTCCAAAACAGTCCACTTGGAATGTTAAGGGTTCAAAACCCTAAAATAGCTTCTGTCCCATTTTTTTTGGGACTGTTTTGGACAGTTTCATATCTCTTAAAAATCTGGAAAAATTCACAAAGGTTCCTTGAGAAGTTATCTACATGTAGGAAAAAGAACGGGCACGTTTACGTAATGACTATTTCCGTGAAGGACTCCTAAATATTTACATTCGAATATCTCACTGTGTATACACTAGAAAATTCCAAAATTTTTACAGTAGGTTCATACATGTTAAGAGAGCATACCCTGAAATTTTCAGATTTTTCTAAGTAAAACTCAATTTATGAAAAATGAAGCAAGATCTGAGTGTTTTGGGAACTTTAAAAATAGTATATCATTTTCTAAAATTCCAGAAAAATTTGGGGATCCTTGTAGGTTCATATTCTGTCAAAATCCAGAAGATGAGAATTTTTAGAATCAGTTTGCTATTTTTTCTAAAAATGATTAAGTTAGGAATAAAAGGAAATAAATAGTTAAATGATGTCTTTAATAAGAAAAATGTGATTTTTTATGCTTGAATACTCATAATATATCATATCCCGACTATCTTAGAGCACTTTGGTAATTTATGATGAGAAATATTATTGATGACCTTTTATGGATATTAAATAAGAGGTTTAATAAATGATGAACAATTAGAATAAATTGTTTCTTAATCCAATAAATTATTAAAATATTATTATGATATTAATAATATTAGAATATGATATTGATAAGTAAATAAAAATTTAAGATTAAAATTTCTTTAAAATATTCTTAAATGGTTAATAATATTTGATTTTAGCATTAATAAATGATTAAAGTATTATTGAATGATTAATAATATTAGATTAAAATATTAATCTTAGATTAAAATATTATAAAAAGATTATTAATATTAAATTAAAGTATTATTATTAAGTAAATAATAATATTCGAGATTAAATAAAATATTATTAAAAATGTAATAACATTAGTAAAGGAATAAAATATTATTAAAAGATTAATAATATTAATGATGAAATAAGATATTATTAAATGATTAATAATAATAGTAAGCGAATGAAAGTATTATTAGTGAACTAATAATACTAAGAGGTGGATTAAATATTATCAAGGTTAATAATATTAAGTGAATTAAAGGTAGTTGTTAATTAATAGTAACATTATCTAGGTAGGATAATGTTTATAAGAACTAAATGTAATGTATAATATTTATGTGATTATATAAACTAATGTTATACTATGACTAATTGAAAGATTAACTATAGGTCTCTCAAAGGAAGATAATTTAACTGCATAGTGGATATAAATTAATTACGTAGCCGTAATCTACAGACGAGGCAAGTTCCCTAACTCAAACTCGAGTTATTATTTTCAAAGCATGTTAGTGAATAATTATTTATGATTATTCACCTCTATATTGATTATTGAGATTCGCACTTGATGCAATTGAATTCATGTTCTATTATTATTGAACTTCGAATTAAATTAAAGTTCTTCATTCATGAACTGTTTATGAGATAAATCTATGCTAATTGTATCAGCTAGATCAAGCATGTTTAAATTTGTTAAATCAAATGTGTTTTAAAAAGTTGTTCTTATTAAATTGATATGATAAGAACTCTTGACTGAGAAAAGGATAAATTTGATTAAGGCATGATATCGATGCCGGAATATTAAGTGTTTATGCATGAACCACGGGGTATGAAAGGCTGATCCCCTTGAATACCAAAACTTATTAAGAGGTTCAGTTTAAATGACTGAGAACCTTGGCAAATGTTCATGGTTATTTCAAAACCACTCAGTACACATTATTCAATTATTCGAATACTCAATTGTTGATTATTAATTCATGTTCCTTCACAATCTTATATTATTGTTGGACATTGAAAGCAAAACTTCTTTCCAGTCATGATATATCTCCCTTGTATATAAACTTGCTAAGCAAATTAGTTGATTACCCTTGCTATATCATGACATTTATTTCAGCTAAGCTCGAAGGATCCAACAAGAAAGACAAAGGCAAGGGCAAGATCCAGGAATAGTTTAGAATGAATATTAATTATTATTATCTGATAGAATTTCTTATGTAAACCTTTTGTAATATGAATGGTGTGTTTAAGTTAAGGTTAAGAAGACCTTGGGACCATGTTATGGAACTTTATTATAATGAACAATGTATGTTTATTATTTCTTAATAGTTATAGAATGCTTATGATGATGATAGATCGTGAGCACCGAATCAGAGGTTAGAGAACCTGGATTTGGGGGCGTCATACATATAGTCTAGCAGAAACAAATGGCATAGGCACTTTCACAATATTCAAGAACAATACCAAGTTTAATATGAATAATAGTTCTCACAATAGTTTTAGACAAACTAGCTCAATTGAACGAATAAGTAGGATAATAAGCTTACGATATTCGTTGAATAAAGTAACGCAAGATTTAGAATATTTGCACAATGTAAAGTAGGGTTCGGATACTTGCTCAATATAGATTTGAATAAGGTTAGAGAACTTGCTCAACAATAATTGGAGTAAATTTAGGGAACTTGCACAATATAAAGGTAATTCAGATACTTGCTTCAAGCATAGATTATCCTCGTTAAGAAATCAATACTTTCGAATCCTTTTTGTAGTGTATTATAAGTATAGGATGCCCATTAGTTAAATGTGCTCATGCTTGATATGTAAGTTTAAATGCATACTTAAACATTTAACTTAGTTGTATACTCTTCACATACTTCATTCCACACCTTGCATACTTATAACTCAAAATCAGTTTATAAGTCACTATGAAATTAAATAACATAGTTTTTAATCGTTTCTTTATAGTTTGTAAATACTTTTTGGACTTATCACTTGAAAGTCTATAATCACATCACTAAATATTCACTCCTATCATCTAGCATGCTTCTTAACACATTGGACATGTACTGGTCATATAATACATGCTAGAGCAATAATACAAGTATGCAACTACTACAAATTAGTAGCAGAAAATTGATCCTACTGCAGACTGGCACAGCCACGCCTGATTTGTACTAAGGGGACGCGCGGCTGCACGGCTCCCAGTTCATACCAGAGCTGGCTGCTCCCGCAGAAGGCCAGTGCATACTCGGTTTGTACGTACATAAATAATCATGCAATACACACATGTTAGTAGGTGGATAACCATGTTTGACCTCATATCATAGCATTATCATAGGTCACCATCTATTCTCATTTAATCAAGATTTTAAAGGCTCAATTCATAATTTTCTTACGTTTAATCGTTGAACTCATACTATATGATCCATAGGTCTTAACTACTCATTTTTGCATTAGATTAGTCATGTATTACAAGTTATGACGTTCTAGTTCACTCATGCTTGTTCTAAGCCACATTTAACTAGTTTTACTATGCATAAGACTTACTAGGAATTCATATTTATATCTACATGCATAACACCTAATCGTGATATCTCATATGCACAATTTAAACCACATAAGCATGCTCACAATCTTAACTCAATGTACATAGTTTATCAAGTTTATATTTGAAATTATAAGTCTCTTCAGTAAACTTATTTAAGTATGTAAGATAAGCACACACTGTCTAAATCCTACTTCTATACGCATTTGTGCATATACTCAAGTTATTTACATAAGCTAGAAATATCAGAATTTGAAACATAATGCTAATCATACTTTATTTTCCAAAACTTCAAGTTTTCCTTTAGAAATCCTTTACAACCAAGCTAGAAAACTCTATTATACACCAAGCCAGTTCATGTTATACTCATGTTTGTGCATTCCTAGGTTATTTACATATGCTCACAAAATTAGAATATACATTAATCCAAGTTTACTAATTCTAGTTTTTCCAAATGTTAAAGTTTTCTTGAAAACTCAACTTACTTCAAGCTAAAACAACGTACTATGTTCAAAACAATATCTAACCACATACTAGGGTCATTTATATGCATATTATAACCAAAGTAACATGCTCAGAACAACACAGAAACATTACAGCAGTATCTGAGAATAACACCACGCGCGGCCGCGCGGTATTAAGCTATGGAAGTGACGCGGCCGCACCACTTCGATCAGAACAAAAAAATATGGCTCTACTTCTGTAGAGCCTTATCATATGTAATGCTAAACCTGCAGCCAGACCAGCTATAAGACTCCTAAACATGTATACAAGCTCAAATAACACAAAGGCCTGTTAATCCATACCAATTAACAGAGAATTAAACAATTACTAGAATTTGATAACACTCAAGCTCAAGAAAACAAAATTAGGTCTTATACCTCTTGAAGCTGGAATTGGATTCCTCACTACACTGATTATACCCTCCTCAATGCTCAGCAACTCACCCTTTCAGTTTACCCTTAACAAACAATTTCAAATAACAGGGAATTGAGAAGGAGAGGGTGTTATTTATAGAAAACTGAGCGCCCAGTTCATTGCATTACACCATGGTCTACTCCAAAGGAAAATGAAAGGGAATGTTGGGTAAAGAAGAGTTGGCCAACTATCATCCCATAACCATCATCACATCCATCTTCTTAGCCTTTTTGCGTTTCTGAGTTTCACGTAATAGTAGGGGATAGGTCATTGGTCTAGTACTCGGCTAATAGCTGTGACTTATAATTTGGGACAATGCCTAATTCTCAGTAGCTATGCTTATAAGGCTTACTTTGTTCTCTTATAAACCCCAAAATATAATTTCAATGTGTTAATGCTACGATGCAATAGAAAGTTAGGGATTATTTATGTACTCACATCCTATGATCCACGTACATTAGTCCAGTCAAATTTTTATTTATAATATGTATGGACTCCATTTAATTACTCACTAGTAATTAATATCCCCGTAAAACTTTATTATACCAGTTACACTCACTTATTGGAATAATATGAAATTCTTTGACAGAGTACCTCTTTTAATGCTTCCACACATACTTAATGTCACATAAATGATTATTTATGTAACTTATAATTCTCAAATCCTTTATTATATAGTTTTCTATATAACACATAGTCATTTTAATGTGTCACTCCCCATCTTCTTCTTTTTTTAATGTAAGAACTATATAACATCACGTGTCTTGCACACATAATTTAAGCGAATAATACCATTCTAATTATGCAACTCACAAGAACAATTAATAATCACATATCATTAATTAATCACTATTAATATTCTACAATATAAATTAACAATTAATATTAATTAATCGTTTACTTGATAATTCCTCTGTCGATTAATATTACTATTAATATCTAACCAAAATTCTTTAATAACAAATAACAATTAATATAGATTAATTGTTCGCTTAACAATTCTTTCGTTAATTAAAATATTCATTAATATTTCCCATCACCGTGCCACACAAGGCTTTCAACGAGTTCATCGCAACTCCATACACTTCCAATTATTCAAGTATTTAATATAATTGAGTTAACTCATCTCGTAACACAAAATCATTTATATCCAAATACATATTCATTTTCATTAATATATTCATTCAATAAGACGTGGAAATTCTCAGGTATTACACTCACAACGCCAAGGCAGAATCGTAGAGCAAACACGATTCTCAGCAAATGAGCACTCCCAGAATATCCAAAGTATGAAGCCTCTGGTCTAAGCTGCAGAGATACATCCCACTTGAAGGAAACCAGAGAGCACTCAACGAATGGCATGCAAGCTAACAGAGGATCTAAGAACCAACCCAATCAGCATACAGATTGAGTTGTGAAGCCATTCAAGTTGAAGTCTTCCACAAGTTGATCAGAAGAAGACTTCAATCAAAGTAACTAACTAAGGAAATCAGCTAGTGCAGTTGTTGTCAAGAAAATAGTTGAAAACGATCTTGGAAGTAATCAGGATCGTAGTGTTTGCCAAACAAAGAAGGAACTGATGGAGTGTACACAAAGATATTAGTCAGCCTACAAAGAACAAGGCTAAAGTGATTAAGCATTGGGTCAGTCTATTAATGATAAGTGAACGGGAGATCACGAGGAGAAAGCGAGCTGGGCATGCCACAAATCTGAAGTGTCTTGCTATTCAGAAGGGGCTAGAATAAGGAGTCAAGCCATCAGTATCTTAGAGCAGTCGAGACAAACAGAAGTGTTGAAGCACTGCAAAAGAAAAGGAAGAGGTGTTCTACATTGAAGATTCAATAAACACTCTTCAAGATCATAGTGTTGTCTTTACCTGTCAATGAGCAACATCCAACAAGACACTACGATCAGGTCCAAGAAGATATGCATTAGAATCGTAGAGTTCGGTCATCTGAAGGTTGAAGCATTGGCAACGGTTCAATTTGAAGATTGATATTCGAACAGAGCTTATTGAGAGCATCGATGCAAAAGGACAACCTCTGATCAAGAAATCAGAAGGAGAAAATAAAGTTGACTACCTGCTCGAGACATCAAAGTGACATCTCTGACGGGGTAGGTGAAATAGTAGAATGCAGTGTCAGAAAAGTCATAAAGGGGATGTCATGTCACATCTATAGTTTACACCAAATAACTCGAGATCTGCAAAGCAATTTAAAAATCTCCTAACGGCTACATTCCAACGAGAAGGTTGTGAAGGAGTATAAATAAACAAGAGCTTCAATGATCAGTTGTTTCTGATGTTGAAAAGTTGAAGGATCGTTGAGTTGTTGGAATGCTATATTGTTGACTCTACGAGTTCTACCAGAGCTAAACATAACAAGTCTTAGTGACAGTGAGACTACGAAGGTGGAAGTGAACCTACTTTGAAAATGGACTTGAACAGACTAAAGCTTCACTCAACAAAGATGAGAATGCCACTGAAGATGGTAGCTAAGCTGAGAGCTGAGAATGCCAAGAAGATAGCATTCAGAAAAGTGGCAGAGTACAAAGAAGATCAAGAGAGACGCTCTACAGATCACCATTAACCAAAAGCTGAAAAAGAATAGATGCAGAATCATGTCTGCAAAACATTCAAAAAGGGTTCAGGGATTGCTAAGTGTCAGACGAAGTCTACCAAAAGCTCAGAGACTTAGCAAATCCAGATGGTGATGGTGCACAGCTGACATCAGATGAAGATGAGCAAAAAAGAGTGAAGATCAGCTGCACCAGAAAAGATGTTATCCAGACTTGAAGCAGAATGCAAAGAGGACCACGCCAAACTGCCAAGTACAGAAGATGTTCAAGCTTAAAGACATCTTAGCAGCTCAGCACCAATTGTGACGCCTCCAAAATTAGGTATACATCACCCATCTTGGGTCGTCAGATACATGGTACAGAATACAAATATAACTTACTAATACAACTGTCGTGTATAATACGACAAAACATAACTGTGAGTTTGAATACAATTATTGTCTATTAGAGACTATACAAACTCAAAAGGAGTCCTCATTACAATTATTGTCACACTATTTAATAGAATAGTAAGGACTACTAATACTATCATCTGGTCCATCACACCGTTCCCCGACTCGTTCCAGCTATATTCTCATTTCCTGAAGAGAACAGTGAAAGAAAGGGTGAGCTCAACTAACCCAGTAAGAAATATTATGATTAAGATAATGCAGAATAAATTATCATTAGCCTTCAACAGTGTTAAACTGATAAAATATAACGAACATCAAGTTTAACTGTAGCGGAACAAGCAATCCATTAAAAGAGTCAAGTGGAAAATAAAATCTACTATCTTCTATGATTTAAAAGGTTTTTCAACACTGTTATCGCTAGGACTCAACTAAATAAAATAATCCACATCATCGAATCACCCATGCACTACGGCCAAGGATATTCGTGTATTCATTAATGGTCATAATCATGCCAACAACTGTCCATCAATGCACTACGGGCCAATGAGGACTTTTACCACATCATTTGTAACATTACGGTCATGATTATACCAAATAATCCCTGGTCATAATCATACCAAGTCCATCTATGCACTACAGGCCACAGATGACTTTCAACATTTTATAAACATGAGGATGATGACAATGATATAAGAATTCAATAAAATAAGTTCAAGAATTAATTTATCCAAGAATTAACAACGTCCAAATTGTCAACATGATACTGCTTTGTAGAGAAAAATTCAAGAATGCTTAGAAGAATATTTTCATGAAAAGATACTAGATGAACTGCAATTATCAAGGATATTCCACTAATTTCATGGAGTATAGAAGTTAAAACTTAACCAACTGAGTATAATAAAGATTAAAATAACAAAAGAAATCACCCGGTATGCGATAGACCGCACAGACAGGTTATTCCAGCAGAATAATAAATAATGGAACCAGGTCCGGCGTAAACGCACAGACAAGATATTCCGACAGAATAATAAATAATGAAACCAGGTCCAGTGTAAAACACACAGACAGGATGTTCCAACAGAATAATAACAAGACGGAACCAGGTCCTGTGTAAAACACACAGACAGGATGTTCCAATAGAATAATAACAAGACAGGACCAGGTCCAGTGTAAAACACACAGACAGGATGTTCCAACAGAATAATAATAAAAACGGAACCAGGTCTGGTGTTAAACACACAGACAGGATGTTCCAACAGAATAATAGAATAATGTCACCAAGTATAGGGTAGACCGCGTATACAGGTTATTCCAACAGAATAATAAGAAATGAAATAATAACAGTTCTCTTCATGAATAAGAAAATATAACATCCCTTACCGTTTTAAAGAAGAACTGAAATAAGGAAGTAGTTAAGTAGCAGAATACTTTTCTTATCTCTCTCTATAGTTTCTCTCTCTAGAGTTCAGTGAATTCGTAAGAAATAATGAAGGAATGAGCTGCTATTTATAGAAAAATGGAATGCATAGTAACTAATCCATGAACGGACCAGATTGATTACTTTAATCTGACGGTCCATAGTTAAAGAAATTTTTTTTAAATAAAATATAATATATTCTATTTATAGAATAACTTTAATAAAGTATTCTGGTTTATATAAAAAGATGTTTCTGTTTTATTACGTTAATAATACGAATAAAACAAAACTTCATTATCGCTAAATAATTCATATTATTAACTGACAATAATTGAATCAAACTAAGTGACTTCTCATATAAGCATTAATAATCAATACCGTGTGCTACAATGCAACCACACGTATTACTGTACTTTTACTACCGAGTAGTTCAACAGTATCAATGGTAAAACTTCCGCCGTTATTTTTAATAAAATATTTTTGTTATTTTCTCAATCCGACAATAATTCCGTTGTGGGGTCCACCAATGATTGTGTCGTTGTACGAATATTCCCTGTTAAAATGAATATTTCCCGACCAATCGAATATTATATAACAACTTGCGTACTTTGTAACATTTATAAATATTACCCACAACTATAACATTATATCAAATTAACTCCATAATATTCAAAAATGATATTTATAGAAAATTCATCTTTATTTATAAAAGTTGGGGTCTTACAACCTCCCCTTCTTATGAAATTTTGCCCTCGAAATTAGGGTACGTACCTGGTATGTCGAAGAGGTAAGGATACCTTGATTTCATTTCGATTCTAACTCCCAAGTTATTTCCTCAACATCGTGGTTTCTCCACTAAACTTTGACTTGAGGTATAACCTTGGAGCGTAGAATATGTTCCTTCTTATCCAAGATTTGAACATGAACTTCTTCATACGTCAAATCTTCCGCTATTTCGTCCGGTTCTAACTCAATAATGTGGTTCGGGTCTTCCACATATTTACGTAACATGGATATGTGAAAAATATTATGAACACGCGACATACTTGGCGGTAAAGCGAGTTTGTAAGCCACAGTTTCTACTCTATCGAGGATTAAAAATGGACCGATGAATCGAGGATTGAGCTTTCCTCTCTTTCCAAATCTCATAACTCCTTTCCATGGAGCAACACGTAAGAACACATGATCTCCTATATCAAATTCCACGTCCTTTCGATGAAGATCTGCATAACTCTTTTGTCGATCTTGTGAGGTTTTGATACGTTGTCGGATCGTTTGAATCTTTTCTGTAGTCATACGTACCAACTCTAGTCCCAACAACGTTGCTTCACCCACCTCATCCCAGCATACTGGAGAACGACATTTTCTTCCATACAATGCTTCGAATGGAGCCATGCCAATACTTGCTTGATAACTGTTATTGTAGGAAAACTCCACCAATGGTAAGAACTTGTCCCAACTTCCCTTGAAATCAAGAACACAAAGTCTTAATAGATCTTCAAGAATTTGAATAGTCCTCTCTGATTGTCCGTCCGTCTGAGGATGATATGTCGAACTAAATCGTAAATCTGTGCCCATAGCTTTTTGTAAACTAACCCAAAATCGTGAAGTGAATCTTGGGTCTCCATCAAAAACTATGGATATTGGCATACCATGCAGTCTTACAATCTCGTTTATGTACATACGAGAAAGACGTTCAAGTGTATAAGTTTCTCGTATCGGTAAGAAATGAGCAGACTTGGTCAATCTATCAACAATGACCCAAATCGCATCTATACCTTGACAAACCTTAGGAAGACCGGTAACGAAATCCATGGTAATGTGCTCCCACTTCCATTTTGGAATTTCAAGTGGTTGCAATGGACCTTTTGGTACTTGATGGTCCGCTTTGACTCGTTGACAAGTTAAACACCTCGAGATAAACAGCGCTATCTCTCTCTTCATATTGCTCCACCAGAATGTATGACGAAGATCATGATACATTTTGGTACTTCCAGGATGGATTGCAAACGGTGTGTTGTGCGCCTCCATCATGATTTCATACTTTAAATTAGGGTTGTTAGGAACACAAAGTCTGGAGTTGACTCGAAGTATTCCTTCTTCATCGATTCTTGCTTCAAGAATAGCACCTTCTTGCACTTTCTTCCTCATACGCATCAGCTCCAGGTCTGTAGCTTGAGCAGCTTTAACTTTATCGATTAAAGTTGGTTCTACTCGTATATTCGCCATCATCACATGGGTCCCTGGAGTCTTTAACTCTATCTCCATCCTTTACAAGTCACACAAAATAGGCCTTTGTGTTGACAATATCGCACTCGTACTTGCATATGATCTTCTACTCAATGCGTCAGCTACCACGTTCGCTTTTTCATGATGGTATTGAATGGTATGATCATAATCTTTCAACTGTTCAAGCCAACGTCGTTGTCGCATGTTGAGTTCCTTTTGAGTGAAGAAATATTTGAGGCTTTTATGATCCGTAAAGATCTCCACCTTCTCCCCATACAAGTAATGTCTCCAAATTTTAAGTGCAAAGACAACAACTGCCAACTCTAGATCATGAGTACGATAATTCCTCTCATATTCCTTGAGTTGTCTTGATGCATAGGCTATGACTTTACCATGTTGCATGAGAACGCATCCCAACCATTTGCTCGAAGCATCACTGTAGATGACAAATCCCTCTGAGCCAGATGGTATTATTAGAACAGGTGCTGAAATGAGTCTCCTCTTGAGTTCTTGAAAACTCTTCTCACATTCTTCGCTCCAACAAAACTTTGTATCTTTCCGAGTCAGCTGAGTTAATGGAGTAGTGATTCGAGAAAATCCTTCCACAGATCTCTGATAATAACCAGTTAAACCAAGAAAGCTACGTACTTCGGTCACTGATTTAGGTTGCTCCCAGCATTGAATAGCTTCAATCTTTGCCGGGTCAACAGATATTCCACGACTTGATACTACGTGCCCAAGGAATGCTACCTCCTCCAGCCAGAACTCGCATTTCTTCAACTTGGCATAAAGCTTGTATTCACGAAGCTTTTGGAGTACCAGCCTCAAGTGTTGCTCATGATCTTCACGGCTTTTGGAATAAATAAGGATGTCATCAATAAAGATGACCACAAAGTGATCCAAATATTCTTTGAATACCCGGTTCATCATATCCATGAAGGCAGCAGAAGCATTAGTCAATCCAAAGGACATGACTAGGAATTCATAATGCCCATACCGAGTTCTGAAAGCCGTCTTTGGAATATCCTCAGTTCTAACTTCAGCTGATGATATCCAGAACGAAGATCGATCTTTGAAAAGAATTGTGCTGCTTGCAACTGGTCAAACAGGTCATCAATACGTGGCAATGGGTACCTGTTTTTGATGGTGACATGATTCAACTCCCGATAATCAATACAAAGTCGCATACTTCCATCTTTTTTCTTCACGAATAGCACAGGAGCACCCCAAGGAGAAGTACTAGGACGAATAAAGCCAATGTCTAACAATTCCTGCAGTTGGATCTTTAACTCCTGAAGTTCAATAGGAGCCATTCGATATGGGGCTTTAGAAATGAGTTTTGTACCGGGTTCAAGGTCGATACAAAATTTAATTTCACGCTCTGGGGGTAGGCCAGGAAGTTCTTCAGGGAATACGTCAGGGAATTTATTAATAATAGAAATATCATTCAAAACTGACGTATTTTTTTTTAGATCCGTGACATGAGCTAAGAAAGCTTGACATCCGTTTTTCAATAAACGAATAGCTTTATGGCTTGAGATGACAGCAATTGATTTTAATGGTTTGGTTTCTTGAATTCGCATAATAGGTCGATTAGGAATATGAAAGCTAACAACCTTACGAAAATAATCACTTTTTGCATGATGAGTTGTTAACCAATCAATCCCTAGAATCACGTCAAATGCAAGTATTTTTAATGAAATAAGATCGACAGGTAATGTGTGGGTACCAACTTGAACCAAACAAGACTTATAAACCATGGATATAATGAAGGTTTCTCCCAACGGAGTTTCAACAGATAAGTCAAAGTCTAATTTCTCTGGAGTCAAATTTAATCGATGAGCGCAAGTAGGAAAAATAAAAGAATGGGTAGAACCGGTATCAAATAAAGTATAAACTTTGTTAGAGTTTATGGTAAGCTTACCCGTGATGACCTCATTCGGGTTCCTTACTTTCTGGGAGGTCACAACAAACGCTCTCCCTTACACTACCAGTTTTGACTTTTCTGGGACGGCCTTTGGTGCCTCCATCCTAGCTGAACTTGTTTTTGGTAAACGACAAAATCGAGCTAAATGACCTTCTCTTCCATAATTATAACACGCTTAAGACGGCATCACGCAGTTTGGACTGATGTGCCCCTCCCCTCCGCATTTAAAACATATGATAGGTGGTCATTCTCCTTCCTTAACAACGGGTGCTGGTGCTGACGTCTTTCCATCATTGTTAAATCTCCTCTTCTTGAAATGACCATTTTTATTATTTTGGCCCTGATTACCACCGAAGTGGTTACCATTTCTCGCATGTTGATTCCCTCCACGCTTGTTGTCACCGCTTCGATGACTGCTCTCACTGGTATTATCATTTTGCCGACTGCTCTCTTTTGGTTGCGTTGACTCGTTATCGTGCTCCACTAACTGAGCCCTATTCACAACATCTGAATACAAACACAGTTTATGAGAAATAAGATGTTGACGTATCTCAGGTTTCAAATCTCACAAAAACATTCGCGTCATTCGCTCTTCATTATCCACCAAGTGGGAGGCAAACCAGGATAACTCAGCAAATTTAGCCTCATACTGCGACACGGTCATATTATTCTGCTCCAATTTGATGAAATCCACCTCCTTCATGTGTCGAACACTTTCGGGAAAGTATTTGTCATTGAACAGCTCTTGAAACTTCTCCCAAGACATCATCAGTGCGGCAGGTTGAGTACGCTTAATCGATTCCCACCAGTAATCTGCCTCTCCTCGCAACATAAAGGCGGCAAAGGGAACCTTTTGCTCCTCGGAGCATCCCAAGACATTAAATATCTTGGTGATCTCCTTTATCCATGTTTCCGCTATAAGTGGCTTTGGCTCTCCCTTAAACTCCGGTGGTCCCAGCTCCTTGAACTGTTTAGCGGTGACCGTCCGAGAGTTTTCAGTGTTTCCACCTACATTTTGGACAGGAGCCGCTCTCGTCTGTTATTGCATGAACTGCATAAAGCTTCTGCACATTTCATCATTCATCATCTGGTTAGTGTTGTTGTTTGCATGAGGATTGTCATCTTCCTGATGCACATTATCCTGATTATTGATATGTGGTGAATCAACAGTCGCCTGTGCTCCAGTGCTATTCTCAACATTCTCAGATGCCATTTCCAGATACTGCCACAAAACAAAAGTTAATTGATATGTCATATATTATCATTATATTCTGACCGACCAATTAAATACCATGCAAATAAACTTAGGTAGGTCATACTAGCGAAGGAATTCCCCGTCTCTCCCCTCCTAGTTCTATTCTCACATCTTAGCCAGGGATCATATCCCTAAGCTTTGATACCAACTGTGACGCCCCCAAAATTAGGTATACATCACCCATCTTGGGTCGTCAGATACATGGTACATAATACAAATACGACTTACTAATATAACTGTCGTGTATAATACGACAAAACATAACTGTGAGTTTGAATACAATTATTGTCTACTAGAGACTATACAAACTCAAATGGAGTCCTTATTACAATTATTGTCACACTATTTAATAGAATAGTGAGGACTACTAATACTATCATCTGGTCCATCACTCCGTTCCCCGACTCGTCCCAGCTATATTCTCATTTCCTGAAGAGAACAGTGAAAGAAAGGATGAGCTCAACTAACCCAGTAAGAAATATTATGACTAAGATAATGCATAATAAATTATCATTAGCCTTCAACAGTGTTAAACTGATAAAATATAACGAACATCAAGTTTAACTGCAGCGGAACAAACAATCCATTAAAAGAGTCAGGTGGAAAATAAAATCTACCATCTTCTATGATTTAAAAGGTTTTTGAACACTGTTATCGCTGGGACTCAGCTAAAAAAAATAATCCACATCATCGAATCACCCCTGCACTACGGCCAAGAATATTCGTGTATTCATTAATGGTCATGATCATGCCAACAACTGTCCATCAATGCACTACGGGCTAATGAGGACTTTTACCACATCATTTGTAACATTACGGTCATGATTATACCGAATAATCCCTGGTCATAATCATACCAAGTCCATCTATGCACTACAGGCCACAGATGACTTTCAACATTTTATAAACATGAGGATGATGACAATGATATAAGAATTCAATAAAACAAGTTCAACAATTAATTTATCCAAGAATTAACAATGTCCAAATTGTCAACATGATACTGCTTTGTAGAGAAAAATTCAAAAATGCTTAGAAGAATATTTTCATGAAAAGATACTGGATGAACCGCAATTATCAAATATATTCCACTAATTTCATGGAGTATAGAAGTTAAAACTTAACCAACTGAGTATAATAAAGAATGGAATAACAAAAGAAATCACCCGGCATGCGATAGACCGCACAGACAGGTTATTCCAACAGAATAATAAATAATGGAACCAGGTTCGGCGTAAACGCACAGACAGGATATTCCGACAGAATAATAATAAGACGGAACCAGGTCCGGTGTAAAACACACAGACAGGATGTTCCAACAGAATAATAACAAGACGGAACCAGGTCCGGTGTAAAACACACAGACAGGATGTTCCAACAAAATAATAATAAAAATGAAACCAGGTCCGGTGTAAAACACACAGACAGGATGTTCCAACAGAATAATAGAATAATGTCACCAAGTATAGGGTAGACCGCGTATATAGGTTATTCCAACAGAATAATAAGAAATGGAATAACAACAGTTCTCTTCATGAATAAGAAAGAATAACACCCCTTACCGTTTTAAAGAAGAACTGAAATAAGGAAGTAGTTAAGTAGCAGAATACTTTTCTTCTCTCTCTCTATAGTTTCTCTATCTAGAGTTTAGTGAATTCGTAAGAAATAATGAAGGAATGAGCTGCTATTTATAGAAAAATGGAATGCATAGTAACTAATCCATGAACGGTCCAGATTGATTACTTTAATCTGACGGTTCATATTAAAAGAAAAATCTTTATAATATATTCTATTTATAGAATAACTTTAATAAAGTGTTCTGTTTTATATAAAAAGATGTTTCTGTTTTATTACGTTAATAATACGAATAAAATAAAATTTCATTATCGCTAAATAATTCATATTATTAACTGACAATAATTGAATCAAACTGAGTGACTTCTCACATAAGTATTAATAATCAATACCGTGTGCTACTATGCAACCACACGTATTACTGTACTTTTACTACCGAGTAGTTCAACAGTATCAATGGTAAAACTTCCGCCGTTATTTTTAATAAAATATTTTTGTCGTTTTCTCAATCCGACAATAATTCTGTTGTGGGGTCCACCAATGATTGTGCCATTGTACGAATATTCCCTGTTAAAACGAATATTCCCTGACGAATCAAATATTATATAACAACTTGCGTACTTTGCAATATTTATAAATATTACCCACAACTATAACATTATATCAAATTAACTCCATAATATTCAAAAATGATATTTATAGAAAATTCATTTTTATTTATAAAAGTTGGGGTCTTACACCAATAACAACAACAATAACAACAACAACAAGAAGCTAGGGCCTGAGGGGTCCTTGTCCAGAGGGACTAAATGAAGTTCTAAGCCTGTTGGGCTTGAAGAGTTCCTAGGGAACTAGAGAAGTTCCAAGGCTGCTGGCCTTGAAGAGTTCTTAGTGAACTGAAGTTCCAAGGCTGCTGGCCTTTAAGGAATCTTAGTGATTCAGGGTGCTGCCCTTCCTTAGTGGAAATCCTGCTAGTTGAAAGCAAAAGAGTGGATTAGGAGCTTGAGTCTCTGAACCACTTAAAATCACTTGTGTCTTTTACTTTATGTCATTTACATTATGTACTTAACTGCTATATATGTTTTAACTGCTTACCACTTAACTAACTCTAAGAACAATGTATGTATGATTATGAATCTATCAATGAAAGGGATCTTTTACTTATTCCGTTGTGCTTGAAAAGATTCTTATGTTTGTCACATGCTAAATCATTAGCAATGCAAAATAAATGAGAAAAGTATTTGAAATTAAAATAATCAAAAGCTACTCGCTTTGAGTTTGATTCTAGGCACAAACATTGTTCTAAACTTAGTTTAGTAGTAAGTCACTTGTAAATGCATATGAGCTCACACGTTAGAAATATTGTGTACAGGTAGATGTGTATATACACCTGAAGCTACTCAGATTGGTTCATGTTCTTAAATGCCATTACAACAAGATCAATTCTTGGCCGCAGTCAATCTTGTAGTCTGAAAACCAGGCTAGGAAGCTCAAGTGACATCAACAGCAAAGAGTCAAACATCCACCAGCCTGAAAGATGAAAAGGCCATACATGCTAAGAAATTCTTATCCAGAGAAGAAAGAAGAACCTCTCAAATATGTATTTGGCCAACCAGCAGCTGGATGTAAATCTTGTGGACTCAAGGATATCAAAGAACTAAAGATGCTAAGATTCTCTTAGCTTACTTCTTCAAGACTATGACTGATTGATTGAAGAACAACTGGAGCAACAAGCTGTCAGGAGCAAATGAAAAACTATGCACATCAATGCCTAACCTCAGTACATCTAAGTTAAATGATTGTTAAGAAACTGACAGTAGAAAGGTACGGTTCCTCATTAATATAAATGTGTACATCATGTTACATCACCTTATGCACTATAACAGTACTCTTTCAAGAGACCATACTCTACCTAAAAAAGGGAAGAGAGAAAGTACACTGAGGTTGGAAAAATAAATGCTAACAAACTTTCTCTCCAATCCAAGTTTTAGGTTGAAGATTACATCTTGAAAGAAGTCTGAAATAGGTCATATGCATATCATGATTTAATTAATCTTAAGTGGAGTAATCTTTGTTGAAGGGTTAGTATGTATGTTCAAACCTATGTTCTAAGTTTTTGATAACACATAGAGTATGATCAGTTCTACAAGAGTATCTTGAAGATTCGTAGAAACTGATAACCTCCATGAATCAACCAGATGCAAATAAGTGATAGAGTTAATTCTTACTCTGTGAACATTTAAACTCTATGAACTTAACTAACCAAATAATGAAACCATCAAAGAAAAAGAGTGGTTTGTTAAAATGATTAATCTTGCACACACTCATCATCATGCATCTTAAGATGTCATATCTAAATTGGATACATGCATGAATAGGATTACTGGTGATCAATATGATGATTATTCAAATATATGAGGAACAGGGATTTTGAAAGCTAACCTGGCAGGACCCACTTAACCGTGGGTACCACAAATTGAAATCTATCTAACCTGCAGGTGCTTGGTCTATCTGACCACACTAAGGAATAAAGCAGAAGACTTCAGTCAAGAAGAATCAACCAGCAGAAGGCTTATGATATTTTAAAAATGTTTCTTACAAAAACCTTATTTGTCAAAGCCTTTCCTTGAAGACTTGATGAGCTAATATGAATGAAGCTCACATGGCTACTGATCTCTATAAGGTCATATATGCTAGATATCATCCAAAGCATATCAGTTGAGAAGAACTCTCAAGGAACTCTTCACAGAAGCAGAACTTCGCAAACACAAAACTGTCAAAGAAGACTACGTTCGTAGTGCTGTCAAATGATCGTAGAGTGATCATTCCTGAAGATATCCATGTCTATGATATAAGGAGATTTAATTGATAGTGATGATTCTAGTCAGAATGAGATATGCAAGGCTACCTTCTAATGCACATGAAGAAAAGGAAATCACTCTTCACTAAGAAGACAATATCAACTATGGGGGAGTAGCGATTTGCTAAAGAACAGCAGCACTGAAAATATCATAAACATACTATGAAGCAATATACCAGTTAGAGAGTCCCAAAACTTTGTGACTGATGAACCAAATGAAGATTCATAATTAGTAGGAACATCTCAAAACGTACTACTGATAACCTTGTCAGCCACCCAACTCAAAATCATGAAGCGCCAACGATCAACCATCTGATCGCAATGTGAGAGCAGGAAGACACCATGATTATAGCAAATACAAATGTCTAAATGCCGGTTGAGGAACTCCCCAATAGAAAAGGTCAAATGAGATATCAGTGCAAATCACTTCTAAAGTTTTTCATCTGGAAAGAGCCTCAGGGACAAACCTAACCCTTAGTTCACTCTAAGAGGTTGGCCCTTCTTGAGCTACCTTAACCCAGAAGGAATGCTTAGTCAAATTCGTCTCAAGGACCAGAACAGACAACGTTCGTAGAGTAGATTCTGAAGCAATCTCAACGATCGTAGAAGCAGACTCGACGATCGCAGTCTTCCCAGAGGATACACTTGCTCATAAGGAGCTTGGAAGAATTAGACACCTGCTCAACTATTTAGATAGTGTGGAGATAAGTACGAATACAGTTTGAAAAGACATCTTGCAAACTCACCTTAGAACTTCAGTGCCTAAACTGCCTTGGGGTACATCAGTGGTTAAGCCATGCAACTTCAAGATGAGGATTAGTGTCAAACCATCCACTGCAGCATCTCTCAGCAGAAGATCATTGAATCAACAAAGGAAAACGTAGAGTCCATATCCACCTCACCAAGCTACTCTACGAACCAAAAAGGTCAACGGTCAATCCACGTCAGTAATGCTTATTTTCTTAAAAGGAATATCAAATTGAAAAGTTTATAGGGAGTTATAGTTTATTACTGGGCATCGTGCAACCAATGGTTGGTTGACACATTACAGCTTATGCAGAGTCAGAAAGAACTGCCATAAAGATAAATTCAAAATCTACAAACAGTTATCAAAGGCTGTTGAATTTCTCTCTCTCTCTTTTTTAAACCCTAGAATCCTCTTCAAAGCCTAAATCCATCAAACCTCTGGATTTGCCCAAATCACATTTAACTATCTCTCATAAGAGGTCTGAAACCAAACACCTATATATTTCAAACCATCATAATGGAAGAATAGCGAGTTATAATCGGAATCCAACTCGGCTTCAAGAAGTTTGAAAGATCAGAAAAGAAGTTCAAGGACATACTTGAGCTCATAAGGAAAGCTGGGTTTTCTGAGTGCTTAGAGGCCGACACTCTAGTCTATACAGAGTTAGTGAAGCAGTTCTACTCCAATGCATCAATGGATTCTGGGCTTCTGTCCACGAAGGTCAAAGTAGCAAATCTGAAGATAATGGCATCAGACATCAATCAATGTCTATGGTTTCCCAACCAAGGTCTGATAAGCCTCAACGAAGTTGACATTGAAGAAGGTAAGAGGTTAATGCGCTACAAGAGGAACGTAAATCTGAAGGATATGAAGAAGAAGGAATTTTCTGAAGAATTTGTATTTCTGGCTGAGATTACTGGAAAATACATTCTGTGCAAGGATACTGCACATGATATTGTAAGTGATCTTCAACTAAGAATCATGACTGTAATCGCCATGAAGCAAAAGGTGAATTTTGGCGCTCTTCTAATCGACTGGCTAACCAAATGGGTGGAGAAGGCTGAGATGAAGAAGTCTACAGATAAACCCCTGACTAAGGTCTTTCATTGAAGACTGTTGAGCATTGTGTTGAAGAAGAAACTGGGAAGAAAGATCAAGGATGATGAGGGAGAACCATTAAATGTCCATAAAGTCATGTCTCCACAGCTGTTTGTAAACTGGAAGAAAAATCCAAAGGAAAACATGAGGCTAATAACAATTGGGAGCAGTAGCAAGGTCTCTATAAAGAAGAGGAAGGCACAAGAGGTGGAAAGCTCTTAATCTGATGACTCTGTACCAGTAGCAGTCACACCAGCAAAGAAGAAGTCTAAGGGTGTGAAGAATACAGAGGCTCCACCAAGCAGTCTCTCCACTGATAACAAGAAACATAGAGCAGTAGAAGAGAAAGTATCAACTGCAGAAACCCCAAAGAGAAAAAGGAGTAACAGATTACTCCAAGGGCCGTCCAAAAAGAAAGCAAAGGTGATAAAGAAGTCAGCCCCAGTTCCCCAAGAAAGTCTATCTTCCAAGGATGAGAGCGTAAAGTCAGAAGATGAGAAGGGAACTGAAAGTCCCAAGATTGAGTCCCCAAAGAGCAAGTCTAAAAATGAAGAAGAATGTACAAGCCCCATGGCTAACTCTTAGAGCATCCACTCTGATAATGAAGAAAGGTTGCAAGTTGACACAACTGCATCTCCTACTGCAATTGCCCCAACAAGTTCACATGATGTTTCCAAAGATGTTAAGTCCGGAGAAGAAGGATCTGCCCCTAGTGTTGTTGAACATCAAGAAAGCTTGTCCGATGATTCAAAGGCTTCAGAATCTGAAGAAGAAGAAAAGTCTGACTCTCCGAAAGCTGAATCTCCAGGGAGAAGAAAGAGCAAATGACTACTTGCTAAATTTGTCATAAAGAATCAAAGTGAACACTCTACTGCAATCATTGAAGTGAGTGATGACGAATCTAAATCCAAGGAAGAAGATACTGAAGAAAGTACTAGTGATGAAAATCAACAAGAAGAATTCTCTGATGAATTAGATGAAAGGAGTCAGCATGATACAAGCTCAGAAGGTGATGAAATAGAGAATGATGATAAAATGAAGGAACAAACTGATGAGTCTGATGAGGGAAATCTACAAAGGTCTAACTCCAGTTCAGAACAGTGAGAAGATGGAAGAAACTCCAGTTCTGCAGAAGAAGAACCAGAAGATTTTCAAATTCCCCACCTTGTTCATCAAAAGAGGAGAATTGTAGTGGAAGTTCATGAAGAACCACTAGATGTGCTTCCCGACAGATGGATTAATCATGGAAATGAAAGGCTAAATATAGAAATGATGACCTTAGAAAACTTGCTCAACAATCGTAGAGCCATGAAGCTGGACACTTCAACTGTGATTTATGAGCCTGAAGCTAAGAATCATGCAATAAGATGGTTTTACTCTCATATGCCATGGGTAAAGGCATACCTCACTAAAGAAACAGCTATCTCACATGGGTCTTTTCTCACCTTCCCAACGTAGAGCTGGTGGCACAAAACTTCCCAAGAGTAAAGAAGTTTACAACTCAGATGATAAAGGACCAGTCTCACTACAAAGTCTACAGACTTGCTGGCAACCACTACATTCCCTATGATAGTAGAGTGGGTTCTGATGGCAGAAGGATCATGGCCAAGGAGATGATCGTAGAGTCTTTTCATTCTGCCATTAAAAATGATCAAGTTCAGTTTGAGAAGCTTCCCTTTGCCCAAGTACAATTGTCTGAGATTCCTTCATCCTCCACCAATGATTGGCACTCAACGATTTATCAGATTCTCACTGCTTTAGAAAATCTGTTTAAGAATGGAAATCGTGGAGTCTAGTCTAGTGCTCAACAAGAGGCTGCCCAACCACAGTTACTGAAGAATTCTGATGAGTTGGTTGAGAAGATATCTATCATCACTAAAGAGTCAAAGGTGTTGACAGAAGTAGGAGACAATGCAGTTCAAAACAGAATTCAAGCCACTATACCTGATATATATCTCTCAAAATCAAAGAGAGAGATCAAATATATCTGAAGGCTATAAATGATTAGAAGGCAGAAGCTCTACGAGCACAGAAGGCAAATGAAGAGCAAATCTTATCCCTCTCTAATAAGATTGACAATTTGAATCAGTCTCTCTCCCTGTAAATTGAGCTGAGCCAACAAGAACTTAAGATTAAGGTTGGTAACTCATCTTACCTGATGGAGCAACAAATGTCCAACATAGAGCAGCTTTCACAAGTGATTAATGACAAAAAGGGGGAGAAAAAGAGACATAAGAAGAAGCACTCAAGGAGGAGCAAGGAGAAAAGAAGCAAAGAAGACAAGAAGGCTAAGAAGAAGGCAAAGAAGAAGATAGCAGCAGCAGAAGTAGAATCATCATCTGAGGGAGAGCTAAAGGATGATGATCCTATGAATACAAAATTTGAGGGGGAGGCAAAAAAAGAAGAAGAGCATAAATCTGAGGGGGAGCAGGAGCAAAAAGATCAAGCAGATAAGTAGCTGATCAGCAGGCATCCTGGAAACATATAAGGAGCCAAAAAGGTACATCTCTAACTAGTTAGGTATGTTCTAGACCCAGGATGTAAAATGTCATAGTTTATTAAATTTCATATTATTATCAATGACATTCATGATTATCTATTTTAGAAATACAGCTGCTCACTGTATATAAGTTTCATTCATATCACGCATATGCACTAATTATTTTTGTCATAATCAAATAGGGGGAGATTGTCAGGAATAAGCATGTGAATGTTATTCCTATTTACATATGATTTGATTATGATATATATGAATGAATATGCAAGTATGCTTACATTAAGAAAAGTTATAAAGTCCTTTGATAGATAATAGGAACATATGTACAAGGTTGATCCTACATAAGCAAAACAGCTTTGTAAAATCCTTAAAAAATGATGTACAAGGACTATAAATATAGAAAGATCAAGTTTGTTAGGTTGATCTTATAATGTAATAGATAGGCTTGTCTGATCGTCAAGGACTGCAGCAGAAATCGTAGTCTACCATAAGAGTCAAGAAAAACTCGAGAGCTATCAAGGCGGAATCGTAGTCTATAAGATAGTAGATCCCGAAGTTCATCGACTGCCAGGAGAGACGGGAAGGATCGTAGTGTGTCGAGAAGAACTTCCTTGGAGCCGTAGTCTGCTGAGGAAGTCATTTTCAGAATCGTAGAGACAGCCTGTCTACAAGCCGACCGAGCATCTGTCGAAGCCAAGTCAAGAATCGTAGACTACACTCGAAGTCGTAGAGTCTACTGATCATATCAGAGGCAGAGATCATAGTCGAGCAAGATCAGATGAAGACAACGAGCATAAAGACAAAAATTGTAGAGTGTCAAGATCTGATCTCGGAGTCGTAGTGTCTGCACAACCCAAGCTGAATCGTAAAGTGCAGAACTAAGGCTTCAATAGATGTGCTCACAACGCCAAGGCAGAATCGTAGAGCAAACAGGATTCTGAGCAAATGAGCACTCCCAGGATATCCAAAGTATGAAGCCTCTGGTCTAAGCTGTAGAGATACATCCCACCTGATGGAAACCAGAGAGCACTCAATGAATGGCATGCAAGCTAATACAAGATCTAAGCACTAACCCGGTCAGCATACAGATTGAGTTGTGAAGTCATTCAAGTTGAAGTCTTCCATAAGTTGATCAGAAGAAGACTTCAGTCAAAGTAACTGACTAAAAAAAGTCAGCTAGTGCAGTTGCTGTCAAGAAAATATTAAACAACGATCTTGAAAGTAACCAGGATCGTAGTGTTTGCCAAATAAAGAAGGAACGGATGGAGAGTACACAAATATTAAATATTTATTGAGTTATATAAATATTTAATGGATGTGTTCATCATGGAATAAATATTTGTTTAATTAATTTGATTTTATTTGGTTAATTATTTGTTAAATAAATAATTAATGAGTTAAGAAAATTATTATTATGTTGATATTTCAAATTGATGGTTAATTATTTGTATTGAGTTATGTGATTAAATGATTTATTTAATTAATTGTTATTTGAATTAATTAAAATAAATATGAAAGATTGATTAAATATAGTGTGATAAATAACTATATTATAAGGAGTTATTAAAATGAATTAAAGTAGCTTAATTTAGTTTTGTCAAACAAGGCTTAATATATTAATTCTTTAATATTTTATATGATTTTTGCCAAACAAAGCCCTATGGCTTTTGGAATTCTTTTTAATTTTAAATTTTATAAATAAAATAAAATAAATAAAATATAAAATAAATTTATAACATATACGTTATATTTTATTTGTAACTGATATTATAATAAGTATACGTATTATTATGTCTATCAGTTGAGTTTTATGCGTTATAGCTATCAGGTTATTTTCTTTTTACGCATTCTAGTTACTGAGAAAAGAGAGAAGAACGTATAGAGAGAATTTAGAGAGAGTTGAGAAGAAACCTGAGGATTTCGTAGCATTTCCAATGGTGTTAGTAGAGATTATCAAGCTAATTGAAGGTATTGTTCATAACTTTAACATATATATATATATATATATATATATATATATATATGAGTTTAATGGCATGAAGTTTCATACTCTGTGAATTTCATAGGTCTAGAATTGTTGTTATATAATCCAATTATGATGATTACATGTGTTTTGATGATTAAAAATTATGTTTAAACAAGAATTGCATGCTAATTTCGGTTTACAGTAGAAGAAAATTTTTGACAGTATATGTATTCTTCGTATGGCTTAGGTAAGTACAAATTTTGATGGTCAATTCGTATAGGAAACTATAAATTGACGCTTGTATATGTTAGTTCATTGAGATACAAACATAACATAATTTGAATGAGATGATTTGGTCAAGTATTGAAGTCACAGTGATGACTTTTAGAATGAATATCATGAAAATTGAGTTTTTATGAAAAACATGAAAATTGAGAAATTAAAATAGTTTAGTTGTTGATAAATTGTGCTAATTGGTTGTAAATGTTAGTAAACATGTTTTTGATACTGTTATATTTATCTTACGTATTATTACCACTGTTTGGTGGGTAAAATTCGAGTTAGTTGGCTTAAGAAAAGTGCTGAAGCTCTGTTCTGCAAAAACTGAGTTCTGTATGTCGCGCGGGCGCGCAGCCCTTAGGCGCGGGCACGCAGCTGCCGCGCCCTCCAAGTACAAAACTCTCACGACCACGCGAGTGCTCATTTTCAGACACTGAAGTCTGCTAATTCTATAGACTTTGGTCGTTCTTTGTAGCTTAGCTAAAGGTTATGGTAATGTGTCAAACACGTAACAACAAGGCTAAAACAAAGTTGTGTTATGGGGTTAGTGAGTTCAAAGTGGTAAAAATGATTAGTAAATTTCGAACGCGTTATGTGATAACTTAGTGTACACAATGAATGTTAGACAAGTGTTGCAAAGTAAACACTTAGAATTTCTGAAATGTAAATGGTAAAGAAAGATTTGTGCTAAAATAGTAAGTTAAGCTAGAAATGTACATGTTATGGTATGTTAGGATATCTAATAGATAATGTGATCCCTAGTTGTTGTTAACAAGTGTAATACATCCAATATGGGGTAATGGAATCTATGACGACTTTAATGAACGTTAAGTGTAGGTTTCGAAAGAAGTTTATAGAAACCCAAAATGAGATTATGTAATGATAAGTGTCATACGAAGAGGAGTAAACACCTAAAGATATGTGTTAAGTCTCAAAGAGATGCAAGTTATAAAAGATTAAGACTAAGAGTCATTGTGGTTTCGTTATATGTGTAACTAATGCTTGTGATTATGAACCTTTGAACTATTGTAGGAGGTACGCAAAGCATTTAAGCTGTTTTTAGTTATTGGTAATCTATGAACCAGGCAAGTCTTTCAGTTCCTATTTGCTACGTGAACTTGATGATTAATTGTTTTAAGTCTTTATTGCAAATAACATGATATGTGCTATATATATGTGAAAGCATGAAACGTCAAAGTCAACTTATGACTACATTAATTGAGTAAAGAATGATGATTGAATAAAGAACTCAATCTTTGCAATTGTTATATGAACTGTAGCACGTATGTTATGATAGTTCAATGTTTAAGAGATATATGTTGAGCATGATATTATATGCTACGTGTTGTATGAAAACTGTTAGATTTTGCTGGGCTGTCGAGCTCAACCTTGCAAATAACCATTTTTGCATATCAAGATTTTAAGGTAAAGTTATATGTTACCTGAAAGTTATGAATCCGATGTGATACTTGAAGATTTCTTATGTTTTATGAGAACTATATTTATTATTTTGAATGTAACATGTTGTTGAATTGTAAGTGGAGCTATCCGGTATATATGGATATATATTGATGATGAAAGACTTTGTATAGTCATTTTGTTGTAATGATTCATGATATAAATTTGAATCGAAGAGATGTAATGTAAAGGTTAAAAGTTCTGGGAACGAGAACAGTTTGTAAATAGAAAATTTTAATTGTAATAGAACATTTTAATTATTCTACAAATTTCAATAGTTGTATTATCGTTTAATGATATAAAATTAGAGGTTGAATGTATTATTAACGACCGAAGTCGAGAATTAAATTGTATGAATTTTGGGGTCGTTACATCATGTGTATCTGGTAACTATATTGGGATAAAAAGGCCTATGCAAGCTCTTTCTATGTGTTAATCTTTGATTTATCCACTATAACAAACCAGGTTGTTGTATTGTCAGTGAGACTTCTCCAAAACATTTTCATGCGATAGACTTCATCCTCAGCTTACACTCCTAGTTGTCCTAGGTATAGCTTTAGATGAACATAAGGATTGTCGCTACTGACATATTTCACGAAATTGGGAATTTTAGACCTCTATAAATATTGGTTTCTTGGAAATCTAACCATACCTGAATCTTCATTTCGAATGACTGCCGGGTTTTCATTAGTTTGAGCTAAGGTCATGTCGAGACTTCTGATCTTCTCACCGAATGACTTATTTCTGGGATTGTTATTCAAAGTCTGTAGACACTCAAAATTTTGCATTCCTGTTACTAACCATGCAGGAGGGCAGAATCGTCTTTTATCTCCCAGAGACAACCATGGGAGTCAAAATGATCAAATCAAATCTTAGAGATAACCCCGAGAGATCAAATATAGCCCCATCAAAAACCCAGGGAGATCAAATCCAAGCCCAGGAGATAACCCCGGGAGATCAAATCCAAACCCCAGAGACAACCCCGGGAGATCAAATACAAGCCCCAGAGACAACCCCGGGAGATCAAATCCAAACCCCGGAGATAACCCCGAGAAATTAAATTAAAACCCCATCGACAACCCCAGGAGATCAAATCCAACCCCGAAGATAACCCCGGGAGATCAAATCTAGCCCCGGTGATAACCCCAAAAGATCAATTCAAGTCCCGGTGACAACCCCGGCAGATCAAATCAAACGCCAGTGACAACCCCGAGAGATCAAGTCTAACCCCGGAGAGAATCCCGGGAGATCAAATCTAAACCCCGGTGATAACCCGGGGAGATCAAGCCAAACCCCGGTGATAACCTCGGGAGATCAAATCCAACCTCGCAGATAACCCTGGGAGATCAAATTCAGCCTCAGTGAAAACCCCAGGAGATCAATTCAAGCCCTGGTGATAACCGCGAAAGATTAAATCAAACCCCGGGATATCAAGTCTAACCCCGGAGACAATCCCGGGAGATCAAATCCAAACCCCGATGACAACCTTGGGAGATCAAGCTAAACCCCAGTGATAACCCCAGGAGATCAAGTCTAACTCCAGAGATAATCTAGGGAGATCAAATCCAAACCCTGGTGACAACCCCAGGAGATCAAGCCAAACCTCAGTGACAACCTCGAGAGATCAAATCCAACCCCGAAGACAACCTCGGGAGATTAAATCCAGCCTCGGTGACAACCCCTGGAGATCAATTCAAGCCCCGGTGATAACCCTGGGAGATTAAATCAAATCCCGGTGATAACCCCATAGACAATCCCGGGAGATCAAATCCAAATCCCGGTGATAAACCCGAGAGATCAAGCTAAACCCGAGTGATAACCCCGGGAGATCAATTCAAACCACGGTGACAACCCCAAGAGATCAAGTAAAGCCCCAGAGACAACCCTAGGAGATTAAGTCCAACCCCAGAGACAACCCCATGAGATCAAACCAACCTCAGAGACAACCCTGAGGACTGTAAAAAGGTAACGGTGGTCTAATCTCGGAGATAACCTTGAGAAAAGACAGCTACAACTGCATCAAGCCCAGAACCAACCCGAGTGGGGCAAAAATATATTTTTTCCAACTCAATATCAATTCAGCCCAAATCACTGCAAAAAAAGTCATGTAGAATCATAACATCAATCCCGAGTGAAAACAACATAAGACAGCTCCACGAATAAACTACGAAGACTTAAAGATCTGGTCATGGACCCATATTTCTAAATTTAAAAAATATCAAATCACATGTCATTATGTAGCTCTCGTCAAGGGCTTTCCGGAAAGGTATAGCACGCCTCCATCGGATTCCCGGATTGAAAGTTATTAAGGTTTGAGCAGACTGCGCATTGGCCCGAGTGCATATACTTCGAGACAACGGGACCCTCGGGGACCATGCCCACCCGGGCAGCTGCAGGTAGACCTGCGGATAATTTGGTCTACAAATAAGACCCCCCATCAATCATAAAAAAGAGGAGAAAAAGAGAGAAAACTCTGTCCATTTCAGCTCTTAACCCTTCCTACAGTGTTCCAAACTTCAATATTCTTCTTTCTAAACACTTGTATACATATATACTACGATATATCAAATTTTAACATGTGTAAATTGAGTTTCCAAGCTCCAAAAGTAGTCTAAAGTCGTCTTTGCAGCATACTTTAAGATTTTTTCAGATGTAAAGCTTTCTCTTGCTTTAATATATATATATATATATATATATATATATATATATATATATATATATATGGAGTCGTTCTCCAACGGACTGGTCCGTTAACGGACCAGCCTTTAGCGACGGACTGTTCGTCGCTAAAGCCCATAACATTACTTGTTATGGGTTTTAGCGACGGACAGTCCGTCGCTAAAGGCTGGTCCGTTAACAGACCAGTCCATTCCTGAACTATTCCATATATATATATATATATATATATATATATATATATATATATATATATATACATTCAACCGTCATACCTATTACTGTGTTTAAATATCAGTTTTAACTGTTCATTCAATGTAAATCCATAATATTTAAATCTAGTTTTTTATAAATATTAAGCAACCACGTGACCCTAGATCTGTATCTAGAGGGAACGGGAAGCCTGGCTAAGCGTAGGTAGGGATTTAACTGATGAATCATTTGTCTTGCGTTGTTTAGATTAAATATCTATTTTATTTCAGTATCCTCGTTATGCAGGCTACTCATATGATATTATGTGAGCCTAGGAGCCACAGGATCTATAAGATCCAGCTGACGGATCTAGATTTGGTTCCCATGATGGACCCTTCTCAGTTGTACAGTTAGCTTGTAAATCATATTTGTGGTGTTTAGACATCCTTCGATGGCTTTCATGCCCATAAGGAGACTGACACTTAAATGTATATTATTTTATAGCGAGAATAAAATCATAAAAAAAACGAATACGGAATAAAAATGGAAGTATCAAAGGCCTCAATTACTATGTGAGCATAAGGGTTTGAAAACCTATTTTCCAAACATCATTTCTATATATATTGCTTAAAACTGAACTTTTATACAAGCCAAACCCTTTGTATCCACGTTTTCACGGAAGTCGGGGAGTCCCTAACACTTTCTCCCCACTTAATCAAGCCCCTGAACACTATGAATCTCAGTTTCCAATGCCTATTAAACAGAGTCCAATAATTGGGCCTTTGTGTAAACCTTTTCAAATTCGGTTAAGTTGGTACACCTATTTCATTATTACCAACTGGCGACTCTGAATTTTTAAATCATCGATATTTTGTGTCGGACTCTTTTCAAACTCACCCTTTTAAATAAATTTTAACACATAAAAAATATAAATGGTAAGAAATCATTAAAAGAGGAATTCCAAAAAAAAGGAAATTTTTTTCGACGTCGACAGGTGGCCACTCCGCTGGGGACAGTAGGGGCTTAAGACACATTTCAATCTTATCAAAATCCCTTCTTATCTGCTTGTGTGTGAATGTTGTGTTTACATTAAATGGATATGAATGAATGCTTTATTTACTGCACTTTAGTGCCTCGCACAATCTCTTCACTTTATATTAGTGCCTCGCACAATGTCATCATTTCATACGGTGAGACACAATATATGTGAATGTATGTTGTGTGATTCCTCCACCAGGAGGCAAACCCATCGGTGTTTGATTATTGGACTCAACGGAGAATAATCATGTGAGGCTCAGGAAAGGTACCACTCAGATCCACTCCAATTGAAAGATCAGATTAACTTCCCATCTAGTAAATTGTGATGATCTAGGGACCTTCATGCCGAAAAGCCACGAGAGTAGCCTAAGATTGGTCAGTCTTTGATAAACCAAACACGAAAGGAAGTCTCTTCATGCCTTTCCCTTTCAATTCCATGTAAATTCTGATTAAATGTAAATTACGATTCCATATAAATATAAAAGAAAAATGTAAATATACAGTCCATTACCTATCAAAACCTGTTATGATATCTTGTTATCAAAACAACTAACATCTATTTTACAGGAAAATATTAAGAAACTCCTAAAACAGACATATTGCATAACATGCAGACTATTAGTGTTTATCCAGAATAAACTATATAATCTTTTTGTAGGGAAACAATTGGTACCATTACCCTTTCAAAGTCCAAAAAGGCACTAAGCCCACCTTCAGACATGGCTGCAAGTGCCTAACCTGAATCTACTCCTGTTTCTCGAGAAGAGTTCAAGGGACTATAAAACCAGATAACAGAATTAGCTGTCTTTTTGAAAGAACAAAACAAAAGGACTCAGGGTCAACAAATACCCACTCAAACAGAAACCTCTGCACAGGGAGGAGGCCAGGGTACTGACAAGAAAGAAAAGGAAGTATAGATACCTGAACCTCAAACCAAAAAATCCAACAAAACCCCAAAAATCACATATCTTAAAGATGATCTAAAAACTGGTGATATTCAAAAAAAGTTTAGCAAATGGAAGAAACCATCGGTTAATTAAAGGGATTGGAGCATATAGAAGCGTGACTTATTTAGACCTCTGTATCTTTCCTGGGGTTCACTACCCAGACAAGTTCAAAACTCCTGATTTTGAAAAATATGACGGATTAAGAGATCCTTGCACTCATTTAAAAGTGTTCATTTGGGAACTTGGATCTTATGCCGAGGATGAAAAATTAAGCATGCAGTTATTTCAGAAGAGTCTGACTAGAGAGGCCAGAGCATGGTATGCTAGATTGGACAATTCCAAAATCCATAGCAGTTAAGAACTAGCTCATGCTTTTCTAAACCAGTATAGTTTCCAATCACAAATGGATCCAGATAGATATCAAATTACCAAAGTTAAAAAGCAGAATGCTGAGTCATTCAAAAAATATGCCCAAAGATAGAGACGTCTGGCTGCTCAAGTAATCCCATCAATGACAGAAACTTAGATGGTAATGACCTTCAATGACATACAAGAAGCTTCGTTTTATGAGAGGGTCCTGGCACGCATAGGAAAACCATTCTAAAAAATAATTAAACACAGAGAGATGGCTGAGATGGGGTTAAAATCTAGAAATATTAAAATCTTCACTGCTTTAGAAGTCGTGGTTGTACATATTCAAACTAGAAATTATGGGAATAACCCTTGGAGGGTTCATAAAAAGAAAGAAGAAGATGCATCCTTGGTACTGCAAGGGAAAACTCAGAGAGGCAATCAAAACTTGCCCATTCAAAGGAAAAATTATTCCCCTTTTCAAGCATCTGCACAATCCTCAAATCCTCCATTGCAAAAAGTTGGAGACGTCAAACGTCGGAGAGTTTTCACACCTTTAGGGGACTCATTGGAAAATATACTGAAGCTTCTGACAGCGCATAAGAAAATTGTCCAGCTCCTTCCTCCAGCTAATCCAAGTGGAAGGAATTTTGATACAAGCAAGAAATGTGCTTATCACTCTGGAGCTCCGGGTCATGATACCCAAGATTGTTGGTCTATTAAACACAAAATCCAGGATCTGATAGGTAATAGGGAAATTGTGGTGACTAACCAAGAGCAACCACTTGTGCAAGATAACCCTCTGCCTTAACACAAGGAAGAGAATGCCAATATGATCAGCAAAAGGAGTGGAAAAAGTTCCAATTACCTTAAATATGTAGGTGATTCTCCCCAAACAAGTAAAGATAATTCTGATAAATGGGATTATTCAGAATTCTGGTTTATGATAGAGCGAGAAATGAAGTCTGTCAAAAAAATAGGTTGATCAACTGGCAGAACTAGTGATACATCAGCACCAAGTAACTCGACAACTGATTAATCAGGGGCATACAAGTCTCCTCTCCCTTATCACAAAGAATCAACAACAATTCCAAGAGAATGAAACTTTGGAAGAAAAACTGGCAAGAAAAATAAGATCCCAGTCTCGTCGGGACTATACAGACCAAAGGAAGTTCACTCCTTTAAGTCAACTAGTGGGGGAGATTTTATAGATGTTGATCAATATAGGGAAGGTCACATAACCGTTACCTCCAATCAATCCATGTTCCAAGAGATTTGATGCTACTGGGGTCTGTCAATACCATTCCAGTACTCGGGGTCATAACACTGAAAGCTGCTGGGCACTTCGTCATCTAATCCAAAATATGATTGACATTGGTGATCTACAAATGGCAAATAGTGGAACTGTCTTGCCTGAAGAAGAGAAGATATTCCCTCCTAGAACACAGAGATGAAAGGAAATCATAGCAGTTATATCCTTTTGAAGGAGACTTGCTTGCAACATCTCTTACAATCCAAGGAATGAAGGTCAAAGGAGAAAAGAACCCTTTGAAGGTGGCCGCACCAAAACCATTGTTGTTGTCATTTAAGTCGCAGTATCCCATTATCAGCCTAAAAAGAGTCTTATAGAACTATGGGGAGGATGATGGATCAACTTCAAATCAAACTGCTGCTATATTAAAGAAAAACCCGTTGTATCTACCTCAACGAGTAATGAAGACAGTCATCAAATCTAAGGGTAAAGTGCCCGAGGAGAAAGTTGAAGAATTCCTCTGTAAGATGGGGCATAATGAAGCTAAAGTGGTGTAAAAATTGAAAGAAGTACTCTGACAGATATCCATTTTAGACTTGGTATTATCCTCTGACGATCATCGCAAGGTCTTAGTGAAAGTACTTGAAGAAGCTCACCTGCCAAAGACGGTGGATACCAAGAAGTTTCATCATTTGGTAGATCACATTTTCAACAATAATGTGATATCTTTCACTGATGACGACATACCATCAGAAGGGATGGGTCATTGCAAGTCATTACACATAGAAGTGATGTCCTTAGGATATATAATAGGAGGTGTGTTGATAAATGGAGGATCGTCCTTAAACATCAGTCCCTATGACACATTGGAAAGAATGAAGATCAATCACAATCGAATCTGAAGCAGCCACATAGTCATAAGAGCCTTTAACGGGTCTCGACGAAATGATGTAGGAGAAATTAAACTTTCAGTGGAGATCGGTCCACATACCTTCTACATATCCTTTCAAGTTCTAAACATCACCACATGATATAATTTGATGTTGGGAAGGCTATAGATCCATATAGCAGGAGCAGTTCCATCTACCCTTAATCAACAGGTCAAATACATCATTGACGGCAATTTGGTAACTGTCAATGTCGAGCCAGAATATCCTGTCCATGTGCAAAACGATATGCCTATAATCAGTCTCGATGAAGGAATTGAACCTGGTAGTTTTTAAGCCCTTGAGGTGAGCAACACTCGGTACTAACCTATCGGTGCCCCAACTTTGAAGCCTAGAGTTTCCACCGAAGTAATGTCGGCTAGTCTGGAAATGATATCCTTCAGTTTCTAGCCTAGACAAGTGTTAAGGAAGAGTTAGCTAGGAATTAGAAGTCCGATTCAAATTCCTAGCCAGATAGGAAAGGCTGGATTGGGCTATTCCTCTGGATTAGACCATCAAAACCCGCACAAGCATCCATTGGTTCCTTCCTCTACCATTCTGCTACCTAATCTTATAGATGTAGGATTTGTAAAGCCTATGAGAAAATTTTCTATTTTTATGGTTGGTGTGCTGATTCCTAGGACCAAGTCGGCTAGTGGAAAAGAATTCCTAATTCCAGATAAAGAAAGCGAGGAAAGGAATGAGAAACTCAAATAAGAAGTGAAAAATCGGTTATCAAAGATGTACTTTCTAGTGCATACTGAGGGTATGAACGAGGATATCCTAGATGATGATTATCTAGAAGATCAAATCCTGACCCCTCGCATAAATAGGGCTAAGTAGAACCGGTCTAAGGAAAATGTTGGCCCTGATATAAATTTAGTCATGGACATCATCAAAAAGGAGGAGGACATCAATTATCCCTTCATCACAGCTGTCCACAAAGATTTGATCCTAGGCAATTGGAGCAGCACTCCTTGCATCTACTGAAAAGGGTAAAAAGGGCAAAAAAAATCCCTCTGCCCTGTTATGTAGATATTATTAACTGCTTACTTTTATTGCACGGTTCTAGCAGTTACTTTTGTCATGCTTTTGCTAATTCTTTGTATGATCAAACAATCTCATATATTAAGTGAAAGCATTTTGTTTTCAGGACTCAAGAGTTGGATTTGTCCGGCCTTGATGATGAAATGCCAAATCTACACAATGACTATAACTTTGATGTAGAGTTGGACTTTGACTTGATGGGGATTAAGCAAGAAGAGAAATATGAATATGAGGTGCCTGAAGAGATCAAAGAATGGGTCGAAGACAAACCTAAACTAAAACATGATCAAACCACCTCTGTCAATATCAGAACCTCGGAAAACCCTAAAGAAATCCAGATAGGGATGGACCTTACCTCAAACCAAAGAAAAGATCTGATTGCTCTACTAACTCAATTCCAAGATGTGTTTGCATGGTCACATAAAGACATGATTGGTTTGTCTACTGATATTGTCATCCATCGACTGTCCATTAAAGAAGGATTTAAGCCATTCAAACATAAGCTTAGGCGACTAAAATATGAGTGGAGTCTGAAAGTCAAGGAAGAAATTGTTAAATAATTCAAAGTCGGCATCATCATGGTATCAACCTACCCTGAGTGGCTGTCTAATATAGTTCATGTGCCTAAGCCCGGAGGGAAGGTACGAGTATGCGTGGATTACCAGGATTTGAAATTTCCCAGTACCTTTTGTCCACATACTAATAGACAACACGGCTTAGTATGACATATATTCTTTTATTGACTGCTTCGTTGGGTATCAACAGATTATAGTTGCTGAAGAAGACAGGGAGAAAATAACCTTCATCACTCCTTGGGGTACCTTTTGTTACAGATATTTAACCTTTGGCCTTATCAATGCCAGTGCCACCTATTTGCTATCCATGATGGCCCTTTTTCATGATTTGATGCATAAAAAGATAGAGGTCTATGTGGATGACATCATCATTAAATCCCAAAAGGAAGATGACCATATTGACCACCTTAAAAAGCTTTTCAACAGATTGCGCAAATACAACTTGAAGTTGAATCCGGCCAAGTGTGCCTTCGGTGTCAAATTAGGTAAGTTACTGGGATTTCTAGTAAGAAACAGAGGCGTTGAATTAGATCCCGCCAAAAATAAAGGCATCACTGAGATGCCCATTCCCCAAATAGAAAAAGAAATACGGGGATTTCTGGGGAAGATCAATTTTGTTAGTTTCCAAAGGCACAATAGTTATCTAGCAGGGGGGTTAAATAGATATTTTAAAATTCTTTTTGAAATACTTGTTAGTTTTAATAATAATTTAATTACAGCAGAATTTGAGATTTGTTTGTATTTCCTTTAAAGATAAAACGAATTAATAGTAAATAAACAGTTATGGCAGATATAGCAGCTATGGTAATAATATAAGAGACATAGTATTTTTAAGTGGTTCAGAACACTCAAGGCTCCTAGTCCACTCTTCTACTCCTTGAGTAGGAAATCTACTAAGGATATCTTTACAATCTTTGAATCTCATAGATTCCTTCAAGACCAGCAGTCTTGGAACTTCTTAGTTCACTTTAGAACTCTTCAAGTCCAGCAGACTTGGTACTTCTCGGTTCACTTAGAACTCTTCAAGTCCTTCTGACTTGAAACTTCTTACTTCACTTGATAATAGTTTAGTTCTTGAATGATGCTACTCAGTTGCCATTAAGCTTGTGTTCGAAAGAACTGAGTAGCTGAGCAAGCTTTCTTTTTAGATCATAGAGTTGAGCATTGAGTGTTCTTCAGCATTTTTGTTGTATGCTTGCTTGATTATTGCATCTTCTTTTACTTTACATATGTCGATGTCGGGATTTTTATTTGTCCCTTTTCGTTACCTATTCTTTTGTGTTCTCATTTTAGGTGAGATTTGTTTGAAAAAACAAGTGAAAAAGGTCTGACATGTGTAACGTCGATGATTTAACTATAAGAGTCGTCAGTTGGTGTTTTAACTGGTTGTACGAACACAACCGAGAAAAAGTTTGCACATTGACTCAGTGATGTGATACTGCTAAACGGGTCTGTAAAACTGAGATTCATTTAGGGTTCGGGAACTTGCTTATACGGAGGGAAGGTGTTAGGCACCCCCCGACATCCGTGTTGCCACGGTGACCGCCACTTTTTAAGAAACTGTTATATGAATGTGTGTGTGTGTGTGTGGGTCAATGTGCTGTTATTTGGAAGTAGTGATATGCCTCGTTTGCACCTATATACAAAGGGTTTGAATTTATGTTAAAAATTCAGTTTTAAACAAGATATAGCAGTGATGTTTTAGAAAAGAGGTTTTTCAAACCCTTGTGCTCAATAGTAATTAAGGCCTTTGATACTTCCATTTTATTCCGTATTCGGCTTGATTGATTTTATTTAACAGATGCGAGGCATCTGTATGAAAATAATGTACAAAAGGTGCTGAATTCCTCGTGGGTATGAGAACCATCTAAGGAAATCCAAACATCACAGATAAATTTACAAGGTGCTTACAGCTGAAAAGGTCCATCACGGGAACCGAATCTAGATTTAATAGACTGAATCTGTGATCACATGATTCCTAGGCTCACATGATGTCGCAATTGATATAAACGCAGTAAGCAGGCATATATATAAAAGCTGTAAATATATATATACAAACATGATCACCAACCACGAAGCACCTCCATGGGGGATCAGAAATGTAAATAAAGTTGTAAAAGCTAACTATCGCCACGAAGGAAACTCCAGGCAGGACGAAATGTACAAAAAGCAGTAAAAACGGTCAACCACCACGAAGTAAACTCCAGGTGGGACGAAATGTAAATATATATATATATAAGCGATAAACGCACCGAATATAAAATCCAAGCTCATCGGATAAAGTCCAACAACAGTTAATATATATTAGTATATATATATTAAAGTAGTAAACGCACCGGATATAAAATCCAGGCTCATCGAACAAAGTTCGACACACAGTTCATATATAGAAATATATATATACGAAAGCAAATAAACGCTCCGGATATAAAATCCAGGCTCATCAAACAATGATGAGCCTCGCTCCGGATATATATATATATATATATATATATATATATATATATATATATATATATATATATATATATGTACATACAAACTGAAATAAAACCACGGACCGAAGTCCGGGCAAACACACGCAACACGACTCTCAACGTAAAGAAGGGTGTGTGCAAATATGAAGAGAAATGCTTGAAAATGTGTAAGAAGGCTTACAGTGGGCTGCCAAAGAAGACTTTAATAACTTTAAAGTAGATAAACACTGGCTTTCGCCGGTACAGAAGTAGCTATATGTGAGCTCACAAGTGTTTAAAATGAGAAAGCACTCAGTTTGGGGTGAGTATAGAGCAAATTAGGCAGGGCTTTCTCGCCTTTTCTCCTTGCAAAATGGCCACCCCAAGCCCTCTATTTATAGAGGGTGGAGCCGTAGGTGTACCTGAGGCTTCCCGGGGTGCCCCGGGCTTCACGGGTCCCGCCATCTCAAAATACGTGCACATAGGCAATGCGATATCCGCTCGAACTTTCAGAATTGCAATCCGGGCATCCGACTGAGGTATATAGGACCTATTTCAGACTGCCATTGTCGAGAGTTACGCAATGATATGGGATTAGAGGTTGTACGAAGTCATGAACATGGGACGATGCCCTCCGGTCTTCAGCTTCAAATTCTATCCGTTATCATGCGCAATAGTCAGTCGAGATTGGTTTTCCTTGGCTCTTGTGGGACATTGTTGTATAGAAATTTATGTCTAAAATGTTGAGATGGTGTGATGTGGCGTCATGGTGGCAAGATGACGACTTTGCCCCTCACCGGGGTTATCTCCGATTTGGGCTGATAAAGCAGACGTTGCTCAGGGTTATCGCCGAGATTGAACTGCTGCAAATGTTGAAGGTCCTCAGTGTCATCTCTGAGGTGTGCCTGTCTTGTACTGAGTGCCTCGGTGTGAGCACTAAGGTTGAAGCTGATGGCATGCATTTGAAACAAACATTTTCGGGGTTATCTCCAGAACTACCACTGCCTTCCTTGGGATTATCTCCAAGGTTGGAATCTGCTATTCCCAGTGTTGGGACTGAGACGGAACATCTCGGGGTTATCTCTGGGATGAATCGGTCTTCTCCGGTTTGTGTTCTGGTATTAGATCTGTATGCCTCGGGGTTATCTCCGAGGTTGGAATTGTTACTCTTGATGTGTGTTTCAGGGTTGAGCTGTTACTCCTAGTGTGTGTTCCGGGGTTGAGCTGTTCCTCTCGGTGGTATTCGGAATGGATATGAACCATCTTCCAGGGTTTCCTCTTGAAAGACGAATCTGCGCTCCTGTAATGTCAATAACAGATATGCAAAAAATTTTGAATGTCTACAGATGCCCCTCTTTATAATATTCATGCAATGTAATGCATGGATAGGATAAAGAATCGTAGACACTTGAAATATAACATGAAGCAAATGTATGATGCATGTGTATGGTGTTGTTGTCCAACATGCAGAGGATGATTGCTATCTCCCTATAGCTTCTACTGGGGATTTGGCAATGATGACCAGATTAGATGTGCGATCCAAATCTTTGAGGATGTTAACGTTAGGGTTATCACCACAGTCCTTAATTCTTGATACAAACTTGATTTCGAAGAAGTGCCTCTTATGTGTAAGAGATCTGTAGGGATAAAGCTTTGTCTGTTTGAGGATATGTATAACATATTCTGTCGTCAATCCTCCTTGATGACGTTTCCCTCTCCTGGTTTGTATCGCCAAAGTACGTCAATGTTCTGTTGGATTTACTGCCAACAACATATGCTGTCAGGGTTGCCTGACCTTCGTTGACGTGTACTTCACCTACATGTGAATCAACGGCTGATACTCTATGGGCAGAGTGTCAAAGGCTGCTTGACCTACACTGATGTGTGTGTCAATGGCAGAACGCGCTGAAACCCCCGCTGGGGATTTGCTAGGGAATACGAGTACCCGAGTATGAAATCCTCGAATATCTCTCGATGCTTCGATGGGTTTACTTACCATCGGCTAAAATATCGTCAAGGCTGCTTGACCTTCATTGATACGTACACCAATGGATGACAATGTGTTGTGACCCCGCCGGGGGTTGTTGTATTTTGATATATACAAGCTCGTTGTAACCCCCGCCAGGGTTCCACTGGATCCTCGTTGATGTGTATATCAGCGGCTAAAATCATCGAACGGCTTCCGACGCTCCATTGGATTTACTTGCCAATGGTTATAGTGATGTCAAGGCTGCTTGACCTTCGTTGATATGTATGTCAACGGATGATATACGTTGTAACCCCCACCAGGGTTATGTACTTCGATATATGTATCGCGTTGTGACCCCCGCTGGGGTTATGTACTTCGACATATGTACCGCGTTGTGACTCCCGCCAGGTTTATGTACTTCGACATATGTACCGCGTTGTGACCCCTGCCGGGGTTATGTGGCAAAGTAGGATGATGATCCTAAATGAGAGGAATTGGACCTGTGTGAGGTATCGCTGAGCGTGACTTGTATCGTCTGAGATCATCGGTATAGTGTACCCTATGTTTGGGCGAATACCAATGAATGATGTGAAGACCCACGGTTCAACCAGGATTGTAGGCTATTTTGCTCAATCGCGTAGCGTTTTTATCCCTGATTTGGCCTTTTCAGCTTGCGTAGCGTAGAACTCCTTTGCAACTCAAACTAGACCGAGCCGGAGGGGTGGGACCCACATAGGGGTGCCGCAGGTACACGTGCTGTAGCCGCAGATGGACCTGCGGCCAATCGTAGATGATAAAGACCAGCAGGTTGCTTTCATAAGTTATTTTTAACTTGCGCCACGAAGGAAATCTGAGAGCTCTTCTTTAGATCTGCTGAGTTCGAACGTCTTTCTGCTAATTCTGTCACCGTACAAGTATTCTACACTATCCTGGTAACGTATGCATGTACTTTTTTCCAGTTTTTATCCGTTGGAAAATGACTTATCATATGAAATGCATCTAAACACATAGTAGTGATTATGTATGCTCAAATGATTTGATAAAAAATATTCAACATAGTAAATGTTAGTATTAAACCATACTGAACATAATGATGTAAAAAATTTTAACTTTTGAGACAATCAAATTAGCACCTTTTTCTGTTATTTTTATCCTATCTGAGGACATTTAAGCATAAGGTAAGAAGGCAAAGTACTCCTAGCATTGAGGTTAACCTTATGTGTTAATGATTTTAATTTTTTAATGCATATAGTATGTATATGACTGTGGGCAGGTGTGCTACTGAATGGCCACCTAGTCATGCCTATGTGCATGTGGATAGTCCTATTTACAAAGGAGACTATGGCAAAATTTTCCTAAAATGTAGGAATTGTGTAGTCATGCATTTTTAATTCTACTTGTAGATGTATGTTAAAATGATGCATGCATGCATGCATGTAGTCATAAAATGCATTTTGAAAAGCTCCAGGTTAGAAAATACCACACCCTTTCTGAGGTGATTTGGAGACTTGTTGTCCAGATATTATGTATCCAGATCAGCTGAGTAGTTCCCATAGGACCACTTCTGGTGTACGGAGGAGGGCTTCTGAAGTGCCTTGACCCCGTTCTGTTAGACAGCCTCGCAGGTTGGTGGAGGTGGTGATACGTCCAGTCCAGGTTGATGTACCGGACGTTGAAGACGAGGAGGAGGATGTTCTGGTTGCGGACCCCGCTCCTACTGCGCATATTCCCCGTAGGGACCTCTCGAGTATTCAGGTGGCAAACCCAGAGCTTCTGGGTGATTTGAGTCGACATCCCTCGATGTATTTACATGCTAACGAGGTATGACGTCAGAACTTGATCTTCCTTCTTTCCTACTTGTGAGGAGTAAAAGGATTTAATGTTGATCTGCATTTCATGCAGGTTCCTGGCTTTACACAGCCTCGAGGGAACTGGTTCAGTATACACTCCATGGACCAGGCTTTTCATCCTGACTATAGAGCGATTGTGTATGACTGGGGTTTTGGAGCATTCTTTTTCATCCTTCCCCGCCGTTGCCCCTGGTGTTACCGCAGGGCATTGTCTGAGCGGTGGTTTCACTAGACTCAGTCACTCCATTTACTGGACTGTGAGGAAACGATGACGCCGATGGATTGACGATTTATCACAGGTATGGAGTTTGGAGGGGCGCCAGTGCCTTGCACGGCTGATATTACCCCGACTACCATCAGATCCTTGTTAGGAGTTCCGGCGGAGGTGCTCAAGGGCAGGACTGTCCGTGCGGGTCCTTTGAGCTTAGATGCTATGAGTGGGCTATTGAGCGAGCCCATGCCAGATGATGTTAGAGTCAGGGATCGCATTCTTCGACGATTGTTCCTGATGATCATTAGGGGCTGCTGCATAGCAGATAACTCTTCTACGGTGTCGTTCGCTTTGATCAGCGCCACTAGGCATGTGGACTATATTGGAGAGTATGATTGGGGTTCCCATACCTTTGCCTATTTCTTCAGGGGCATGCGTATGCGCTCATAGGGCTTGACCGAGGCTTGGTTAGGATTTTACCCATTTCTGCTGGTAAGTATTTCTCTTATCATTTACCATGTATAGGTTAAGAGTGTTAACTGATAGCAGATGTTTGCCTTTGTGTTGGCAGTTTTGGGCCTATGAGAGGCTCCCATGTTTGCGTCTGGTGAGTGTGCTATGATTGGATACCTACCCACGAGGACGGCGATGGCATCATTCTATATTGGCAGAGGTCCCTATAGCTGAGGGTTTCACTCACTGCCGCTTACAACTAGAGTTGTTGACAGCTGACATTATCACATGGATTCCCTATTCTGGGGAGCATTTGGCCATCGGATTTGAGGATGGATACCCGACTGGTGTCGAGTACGTGATTTCCACTCGTAGGGTTCCTCTCTTTATAGATGGAGGATGGGAGCTCTATTTAGGAGAGCGTGCTATTAGGACCCCCACAAGGGAGATCCGTATACCGATCTTGCCTCCTGCCAGGCGTTATTGGCCTATATCGCAATCACCCCATTGTTGGGTGTTGACGGTTTTGCATTATCAGAGGGTCCCTGTACTCAGGAGATATTTCAGCGTTGGTGGTTCCCTCGTACTATTGGAGCCCAGACCCACGCCACTCAGTTCATGGGGGATATGGTTCCAGGATCCGTGATGATGACAGATTGTCTAGCCTGTGTCTGAGATCCGACTCATGTGACACAGATTGACAGTTTAACCCGGCAGTTGGACCAGGCACATATCTTTATCCGGCATTTGGGCAGAGATCCAACAGAGGCAGATTCGTTTGATCCTTCCAGCTCAGTCGCTGGCCCCTCAGATGACCCATTTGGTTTTGCAGGCGCAGATCCTCCTTTGTATCGGCCTGATATCCCTGTTGACATAGATCAAGTGACTCAGGAGGAGTTACATAAGGTGGACAAGATTGATGATGTGGACATCGACACCATTGTCTTCTTCTGATGTGTATTCTCGTTATATCATTTGATAAGCCTCTGTTAGCTAGTGGGTGTCTGTGCCACATTCTCGCTATATCTTTTGATAGGCCTCTGTTAGTAGTAGGGCATATGTGCCCCATTTCCTTATATTTTTAGTTGTACAAAGATGATGTATTAGATGATGATATACTTAGGAATGTACGCACAGTTTTTTCATTCCCTATATCATATTGCCATCTATTATCTGTAATGCATGTATCATGTTATGCATATGTATGTATGTCCAGAAATATTCAACATTGATGCGACGCCCCCAAAATAGGTATACATCACCCATTCTGAGTCGCCAAATACATGGTACAAAAACAAATACAACTTCATTACTACAATTGTCGTGCAAAATATGACAACACATAAACTGTGAGTTTAAATACAAATATTGTCTAATAGACAGTATTAATACTCAAAAGGAGTTCTCATTATAATTATTGATACACTATTTTACAAAAATAGTGAGGACTGCTAAAACAACTTTCTAGAACCATCACTCCATACCCCAGCTAGTTCCTGCTATATTCTCACCTCATGCGAAGAAAAATGAAACAAAAAGAAAAAGGGTAAGCTCAACTAGCCCAGTAAAAAATATTATGACTAAGATAATATACAACAAATTATCATTAGTCTTCAATAGGGAAACATCTGAAAGAATATAATAAACAACAAGTTTTAGATAAACAACTGCAGCGGAAATAATAATTCATTAGAAGAGTTAAGTAGAGAATGAAATCTACTATCATCTATGAATTTAAAAGTCCATCATCAATATTTTATTCATGTAACATCAATCAATATACATCTTCAATCAAATATTCATCTTTGCACTACGAGCTAAAGATATTCATTTGTATCATCAGTTGGTCATGTTCATCTCAACACCTGTTCATCTTTGCACTACGGGCCAAAGATATTCATCAGGTAATCATTCATCTTTGCACTACAGGCCAAAGATATTCATCAAGTATCACCATTAAGGACTGAGGATGATGAAAAATATTTTAGAGAACGAATCCAGTACGATAAAAGGACAAAGTTCAGAGATTCGTACTTTAGATAATTCAAGTTTAAAAATACTCTATAATAAAATATAATGGAGAAAAATTCAAGAATGACGATCAAAACATGGATACAATCAAAGATAGTAACCATAATAGACATCTGGGACAAAGAAGAGAAAATTTCATTTCTCGGTGAATAGTGCCGTATTTGTGAATAGTGTTGTATACGTGAATAGTGTCGTATACGTGAATAGTAATCCCGACACAAAAAGTTCCAAATTTGATAAAAAGTTCAGACCAATATTTAGGCTTAATGATATTGAAAGAAATAATACCATTTACAAAAAAATAACATCCCTTACCTCAAAATACAGTATTTCTGACCGGAATATCGGATATGACGCTGAAGGAAACTTGCACTGAATGGTAACTCTCAAAGTATCTAAATACTCACAAAATACGCTCGATAATATATATAGAGAGAGAGAAAAAAAAAACTTGTTTCTGGTGTGATTTTCAATTCTAACTCAGCACCCTATTTATAGGAAAATAATAGAACGCCGAAGCAGACTTAACCTGCTACATGATGGCTTTACCTGCTACTATTCCCGCCCACCACTTTTGAAATAAAATTTCAACACATTTCTCACCAACCAAAAGTGGGGCCCACCAATTCTAAAAATTTTCAAAATATTTTATATAATCAGTAACTTCAATAATTCATATAAAATAGCCCTTTTATCAGAAAAATTTGAATCTTATGTCCATTCCACACTAAATCGAATTCTCTACAACTTTGTAGCTTTAAGTTTTTCCAAATTCCAAACCAAAAATATCTGAAATTCATAAACGGATAATTTTCAATACCTCATAAAATTCATAACAAATCAAACATTAGTTTTTAGCAGTTCAAAATTTGTGGACATATACTCAACTTATATATGTATAACATATTCAAAAATCACAACGATCCAACGGTCGGATTAAAATTATAACTCACGCAATAGAGCTTTAAGAACACTATTTTGATTTTTAAAACCTCCATTCCGACAAAATACTAATAAAACACCTCAAAATTAAATCCTTCATTTATATCTACATAAAAAAAATATTTTATTATCATATAAATCAATAATTAATTATTTACAAACAATATTATAGAATCACAATTATGACAACCAGGTCGTTCCCAGGAAAGAGAGGGCTTTCCGATAAGGATTTCTCCTTACTAGCGCGCAATTAGGTGACCAAACCTCTCCTTAGACTGAACTTCCTTAGACATTGTCAATAATGCTATCTAATATTATTCAAATAATATGAATTATTGATCTGATAATGGAGATACTGTGTAGTGAAAATTATTGAAACAATAATAATATAAAATATCAACGCAGCAATTATTGAACCAATAAAATAAAATATTGAACAGTAATTACTATAACAATTATTGAGCTTCTTACGTAAGGATCAATAATCCAATAATACTATGCAATACCGTGTGCTACTGTGCACCCACGCGTATTATTGTATTTTAACCACCGGGTATTCTAACAGTGTTAACGGTAACTACTACGACGTTATTTATAAAAACTCAAACTTGTCGTTTTCTTCATCCGGCCATTTTCCGTTATGGAGCCCACAAATGACTGCGCCATCGTACGAATATTCCCCGACAGCAAGAATATTCCACGACCAAACGAATATTCTCCAACAAAATGGACATTTTATAACCACTTGCTTATTTTGAAAAATTTGCATATTTCACCCATAACCAAAGCATTATATCAAATTAAAACCCTATTATTCAAAATAATAATTAGAGGAAATTTGATTTTATTTATAATAAGTTGGGGTCTTACAACCTCCCCTCCTTATATAATTTTATCCTCAAAATTGATGTACGTACCTGGTATTTCGAAAAGTTGAGGGTATCTCACTTTCATTTCTAATTCCAACTCCCAAGTCATTTCCTCAATAGCATGGTTCCTCCACAAAATCTTAACTTGTGGTATAGCCTTGGTGCGTAAGATATGCTCTTTCCTATCCAAGATCTTAACAGGTACCTCCTCGTACGTTAAATCTTCAGCTATCTCGTCTGGTTCTAACTCAATTATGTGGTTTGGGTCTTTCACATATTTACGAAGCATAGATATGTGAAAAACATTATGAACACGAGACATGCTTGGAGGTAATGCGAGTCTATAGGCCACATTTTTTACTCGGTCAAGAATCTCAAATGGACCAACAAATCTTGTATTGAGCTTTCCTCTTTTCCCAAATCTTGTAACTCCCTTTCATGGAGCAATACGTAACAATACATGATCCCCAATATTATATTCCACGTCCTTTCAATGAAGATCCGCATAACTCTTTTGTCGATCCTGTGCCGTTTGTATACGTTGTCGGATCATTTGGATTTTCTCTGTAGTCATACGTACCAATTCTGGTCCCAACAACGTTGCTTCACCCAACTCGTCCCAGCATACTGGAGAACGAAATTTTCTTCCATACAACGCCTCGAATGGAGCCATGCCTATACTTGCTTGATAACTGTTGTTGTAGGAGAATTCCACCAATAGTAGGTACTTATCCTAACTCCCTTTGAAATCTAGGACACAGAGTCTTAATAGATCTTCAAGAGTTTGAATAGTTCTTTCTGATTGCCCGTCCGTTTGAGGATGGAATGCTGAACTGAATCAAAAATTCGTGCCCATAGCTTTCTGCAAGCTAACCCAAAATCGTGAAGTGAATCTTGGGTCACGATCTAAAATTATGGATACGGGCATGCCATGCAATCTCACAATCTCATTCACGTACATACGAGCAAGACGTTCAAGGGAATAAGTCTCCCGTATAGGCAAGAAATGAGCAGACTTGGTTAATCTATCAATAATAACCCAAATCGCATCTATGCCTTGAGAAACTTTGGGAAGACCCGTAACGAAATTCATGGTAATGTGTTCCCACTTCCATTTCGGAATCTCAAGTGGTTGTAATGGACCCTTTAGCACTTGATGCTCCGCCTTTACTCGTTGACAAGTTAAACACCTCGAGATAAACTCTGCGATCTCTCTCTTCATATTGCTCCACCAAAATATATGTCGAAGATCATGGTACATTTTGGTACTCCCAAGATGGATTGCAAATAGTGTGTTGTGTGCCTCCATCATGATTCTATACTTCAAGTCAAAATCGTTAGGAACACAAAGTCTGGAGTAGACTCGAAGTATTCCTTCTTCATCGATTCTTGCTTCTGGAATAGCACCTGTGACGCCCCCAAAATTAGGTATACATCACCCATCTTGGGTCGTCAGATACATAGTACAGAATACAAATACAACTTACTAATACAACTGTCGTGTACAATACGACAAAACATAAACTGTGAGTTTGAATACAAATATTATCTTCTAGAGAGTATTCATACTCAAAAGGAGTCCTCGTTACATTTATTAACACACCATTACATAGAATAGTGAGGACTACTAACTAATACTATCATTCGGACCATCACTCCGTTCCCCGACTTGCCCCAGCTACGTTCTCATTTCCTGAAGAGAACAGTGAAAGAAAGGGTGAGCTCAACTAGCCCAGTAAGAAATATTATGACTAAGATAATGCAGAATAAATTATCATTAGCCTTCAACAATATTAAACTGATAAAATACAATAGACATCTAGTTTAACTGCAGCGGAACAAGCAATCCATTAAAAGAGTCAAGTAGAAGATAAACTCTACTATCTTTTATGATTTAAAAGATTTTCCAACACTGTGATCGCTGAGGCTCAGCTTAATAAAATAATCCACATCATCGAATCACCCCTGCACTACGGCCAAGGATATTCGTATATTCATTAATGGTCATGATCATGCCAACAACTATCCATCAATGCACTACGGGCCAATGAGGACTTTTACCACATCATTTGTAACATTACGGTCATGATTATACCGAATAATCCCTGGTCATAATCATACCAAGTCCATCTATGCACTACAGGCCAGAGATGACTTTCAACATTTTATAAACATGAGGATGATGACAATGATATAAGAATTCAATAAAACAAGTTCAAGAATTAATTTATCCAAGAATTAACAACGTCCAAATTGTCAACATGATACTACTTTCTGGAGTAAAATTCAAGAATGATCAGGAGAATATTTTCATGAATAGATACTAGATGAAGCGCAAATGTCAAGGATATTCCACAAATTTTATGGAGTATAGAAGTCAAAACTTAACCAAATGAGTATAATAAAGAATGGAATAACAAAAGAAATCACCATGCATGCGATAGACCGCACAGACAGGTTATTCTTAACAGAATAATAAATAATGGAACCAGGTCCGGCGTAAACGCACCGACAGGATATTTCGACAGAATAATAAATAATGGAACCAGGTCCGGTGTAAAACACACAGACAGGATATTCCGACAGAATAATAAATAATGGAACCAGGTCCGGTGTAAAACACACAGACAGGATATTCCGACAGAATAATAAATAATGGAACCAGGTCCGGTGTAAAACACACAGACAGGATATTCCGACAGAATAATAAATAATGGAACCAGGTCCGGTGTAAAACACACAGACAGGATGTTCCAACAGAATAATAATAAAAACGGAACCAGGTCCGGTGTAAAACACACAGACAGGATGTTCCAACAGAATAATAGCAGAATGTCACCAAGTATAGGGTAGACCACGTATACAGGTTATTCCAACAGAATAATAAGAAATGGAATAACAACAGTTCTCTTCATGAATAAGAAAGAATAACACCCCTTACCGTTTTAAAGAAGAGCTGAAGTAAGGAAGTAGTTAAGTAGCAGAATACTCTTCTTCTCTCTCTCTATAGTTTCTCTCTATAGTTTCTCTCTCTAGAGTTCAGTGAATTCGTAAGAAATAATGAAGGAATGAGCTGCTATTTATAGAAAAATAGAATGCATAGTAACTAATCCATGAACGGTCCAGATTGATTACTTTAATCTGACGGTCCATATTTAAAGAAAAATCTTTTAAATAAAATATAATATATTCTATTTATAGAATAACTTTAATAAAGTATTTTGTTTTATATAAAAAGATGTTTCTGTTTTATTACGTTAATAATACGAATAAAACAAAACGTCATTATCGCTAAATAATTCATATTATTAACTGACAATAATGGAATCAAACTGAGTGACATCTCACATAAGCATTAATAATTAATACCGTGTGCTACTATGCAACCACACGTATTACTGTACTTTTACTACCGAGTAGTTCAACAGTAACAATGGTAAAACTTCCGCCATTATTTTTAATAAAATATTTTTGTCGTTTTCTCAATCCGACAATAATTCCGTTGTGGGGTCCACTAATGATTGTGTTGTTGTACGAATATTCCCTGTTAAAACGAATATTCCCCGACCAATCGAATATTATATAACAACTTGCGTACTTTGCAAAATTTATAAATATTACCCACAACTATAACATTATATCAAATTAACTCCATAATATTCAAAAATGATATTTATAGAAAATTCATCTTTATTTATAAAAGTTGGGGTCTTACAACCTCCCCTTCTTATGAAATTTCGCCCTCGAAATTAGGGTACGTACCTGGTATGTCGAAGAGATAAGGATACCTTGATTTCATTTCAGATTCTAACTCCCAAGTCATTTCCTCAACATCGTGGTTTCTCCACAAAACTTTGACTTGGGGTATAACCTTAGAGCGTAGAATATGTTCCTTCTTATCCAAGATTTGAACAGGAACTTCTTCATACGTCAAATCCTCCGCTATTTCGTCCGGTTCTAACTCAATAATGTGGTTCGGGTCTTCCACATATTTGCGTAACATGGATATGTGAAAAACGTTATGAACACGAGACATACTTGGCGGTAAAGCGAGTCTATAAGCCACAGTTCCTACTCGATCGAGGATTAAAAATGGACCGATGAATCGAGGATTGAGCTTTCCTCTCTTTCCAAATCTCGTAACTCCTTTCCATGGAGCAACACGTAAGAACACATGATCTCCTACATCAAATTCCACGTCCTTTCGATGAAGATCAGCATAACTCTTTTGTCGATCTTGTGAGGTTTTTATACGTTGTCGGATCGTTTGAATCTTTTCTATAGTCATACGTACCAACTCCGGTCCCAACAACGTTGCTTCACCCACCTCATCCCAGCATACTGGAGAACGATATTTTCTTCCATACAATGCTTCGAATGGAGCCATGCCAATACTTGCTTGATAACTGTTGTTGTAGGAAAACTCCACCAATGGCAAGAACTTGTCCCAACTTCCCTTGAAGTCAAAGACACAGAGTCTTAATAAATCTTCTAGAGTTTGAATAGTCCTCTCTGATTGTCCGTCCGTCTGAGGATGATATGCCGAACTAAATCGTAAATCTGTGCCCATAGCTTTTTGTAAACTAACCCAAAATCGTGAAGTGAATCTTGGGTCACGATCAGAAACTATGGATACTGGCATACCATGCAGTCTTACAATCTCGTTTATGTACATACGAGCAAGACGTTCAAGTGTATAAGTTTCTTGTATCGGTAAGAAATGAGCAGACTTGGTCAATCTATCAACAATGACCCAAATCGCATCAATACCTTGAGAAACCCTAGGAAGACCGGTAACGAAATCCATGGTAATGTGCTCCCACTTCCATTCTGGAATTTCAAGTGGTTGCAATGGACCTTTTGGTACTTGATGCTCCGCTTTGACTCGTTGACAAGTTAGACACCTTGAGATAAACAGCGCTATCTCTCTCTTCATATTACTCCACCAAAATGTATGACGAAGATCATGATACATTTTGGTACTTCCAGGATGGATTGCAAACGGTGTGTTGTGCGCTTCCATCATGATTTCATACTTTAAATCAGAGTTGTTAGGAACACAAAGTCTGGAGTTGACTCGAAGTATTCCTTCTTCATCGATTCTTGCTTCCGGCATAGTACCTTCTTGCACTTTCTTCTTTATACGCATCAGCTCCAGGTCTGTAGCTTGAGCAGCTTTAACTTTATCGATTAAAGTCGGTTCTACTCGTATATTCGCCATCATCACATGGGTCCCTGGAGTCTTTAACTCTATCTCCATCCTTTGCAAATCACACAAAATGGGCCTTTGTGTTGACAATATCGCACTCGTACTTGCATATGATCTTCTACTCAATGCGTCAGCTACCACGTTCGCTTTTCCAGGATGGTATTGAATGGTATGATCATAATCTTTCAACAGTTCAAGCCAACGTCGTTGTCGCATGTTGAGTTCCTTTTGAGTGAAGAAATATTTAAGGCTTTTATGATCCGTAAAGATCTCCACCCTCTCCCCATACAAGTAATGCCTCCAAATTTTAAGTGCAAAGACAACAGCTGCCAACTCTAGATCATGAGTAGGATAATTCCTCTCATATTCCTTGAGTTGTCTTGATGCATAGGCTATGACTTTTCCATGTTGCATGAGAACACATCCCAACCCTTTGCTCGAAGCATCACTGTAGATGACAAATCCCTCCGAGCCAGATGGTATTGTTAGAACAGGTGCTGAAATGAGTCTCCTCTTGAGTTCTTAAAAACTCTGCTCACACTCTTCGCTCCAACCGAACTTTGTATCTTTCCGAGTCAGCTGAGTTAATGGAGTAGCGATTCGAGAAAATCCTCCACGAATCTCCGATAATAACCAGCTAGACCGAGAAAGCTACGTACTTCGGTTACTGATTTAGGTTGCTCCCAGCTTTGAATTGCTTCAATCTTTGCCGGGTCAACAGATATTCCACGACTTGATACTACGTGCCCAAGGAATGCTACCTCTTCCAGCCAGAACTCGCATTTCTTCAACTTGGCATAAAGTTTGTATTCACGAAGCTTTTGGAGTACCATCCTCAAGTGTTGCTCATGATCTTCACGGCTTTTGGAATAAACAAGGATGTCATCGATAAAGACGACTACAAAGTGATCCAAATATTCCTTGAATACCCTGTTCATCATATCCATGAAGGCAGCAGGAGCATTAGTCAATCCAAAAGACATAACTAAGAATTCATAATGCCCATACCGAGTTCTGAAGGCAGTCTTTGGAATATCCTCAGTTCTAACCTTCAGCTGATGATATCCAGAACGAAGATCGATCTTTGAAAAGAATTGTGCTCCTTGCAACTGGTCAAACAGGTCATCAATACGTGGGAATGGGTACCTATTTTTGATGGTGACATGATTCAACTCCCGATAATCAATACAAAGTCGCATTCTCCCATCTTTCTTCTTCACGAACAGAACAGGAGCACCCCAAGGAGAAGTACTAGGACGAATAAAACCAATGTCTAACAATTCCTGCAGTTGAGTCTTTAACTCCTGAAGTTCAATAGGAGCCATGCGATATGGGGCTTTGGAAATGGGTTTTGTACCGGGTTCAAGGTCGATACAAAATTCAATTTCACGCTCTGGGGGTAGGCCAGGAAGTTCTTTGGGAAATACGTCAGGAAATTTATTAACAACAGAAATATCATTCAAAGCTGACGTATTTTTGTTTAGATCTGTGACATGAGCTAAGAAAGCTTGACATCCGTTTTTCAATAAACGAATAGCTTTATGGCTTGAGATGACAGCGATTGATTTTAATAGTTTGGTTGCTTGAATTCGCATAATAGGTCGATTAGAAATATGAAAGCTAACAACCTTACAAAAACAATCAATCTTTGCATGATGAGTAGTTAACCAATCAATCCCTAGAATCACGTCAAATGCAAGTATTTTTAATGAAATAAGATCGACAGGTAATGTATGGGTACCAACTTGAACCAAACAAGACTTATAAACCGTGGATGTAATGAAGGTTTCTCCCAATGGAGTTTCACCTGCTAAGTCAAAGTCTAATTTCTCCGGAATCAAATTTAATCGATGAGCGCAAGTAGGAGAAATAAAAGAATGGGTAGAACCGGTATCAAATAAAGTATAGACTTCGTTAGAATTTATGATAAGCTTACCCGTCATGACCTCATTCGGGTTCTCTGCTCTCTGAGAGTTCACGACAAACGCTCTCCCTTGCACAACCGGTTTTGACTTTTCTGGGACGGTCTTTGGTGCCTCCATCCTAGCTGAATTTGTCTTTGGTAAACGACAAAATCGGGCTAAATGACCTTCTCTTCCACAATTATAACATGCTTTGGACGGCATCGCGCAGTTTGGACTGATGTGCCCCTCCCCTCCGCATTTGAAACCTATGATAGGTGATCGTTCTCCTTCCTTAACGACAGGTGCTGGTGCTGACGTCTTTCCATCATTGTTGAATCTCCTCTTCTTGAAATGCCCATTTTTATTATTTTGGCCCTGATTACCACCGAAGTGGTTACCATTTCTGGCCTGTTGATTCCCTCCACGCTTGTTGTCACCGCTTCGATGACTGCTTTCACTGGTATTATCATTTTGTCGGCTGCTCTCTTTTTGTTGTGTTGTCTCGTTATCGCGCTCCACTAACTGAGCCCTATTTACAACATCTGAATACAAACACAGTTTATGAGAAACAAGATGTTGACGTATCTCCGGCTTCAAACCTCTTAAAAACATCCGCGTCATTCTTTCTTCATTATCCACCAGGTGGGACGCAAACCGGGATAACTCCACAAATTTTGCATCGTACTGCGACACGGTCATATTATTCTGCTCCAATTTGATGAACTCCACCTCCTTCATGTGACGAATACTCTTGGGAAAGTATTTGTCGTTAAACAGCTCTTGGAACTTCTCCCAAGACATCTTCAGTGCGGCAGGTTGAGTACGCTTTATCGATTCCCACCAGTAATATGCCTCTCCTCGCAACATAAAGGCGGCAAAGGGAACCTTTTGCTCCTCGGAGCAACCCAAGACATCAAATATCTTGGTGATCTGCTTTATCCATATTTCAGCTACAAGTGGTTTGGGTTCTCCCTTAAACTCCGGTGGTCCCAGCTCCTTAAACTGTTTAGCGGTGACCGCCTGAGAGTTTCCAGTATTTCCACCTACGTTGTGGACAGGAGCCGCTTTCACATGTTGTTGCATGAATTGCATAAAACCTCTGAATATTCCATCATTCATCATCTGGTCAGTGTTGTTGTTTGCATGAGGATTGTCACCTTCCTGATGAACATTATCCTGATTATTGATATGTGGTGAATCAATAATCGCCTGTGCTCCATTGCTATTCTCAACATTCTCAGATGCCATTTTCAGATACTGCCACAAAATAAAAGTTAATTGATATGTCATATATTATCCTTATATTATGACCGACCAATTAAATACCATGCAAATAAACTTAGGTAGGTCATACTAGCGAAGGAATTCCCCGTCTCTCCCCTCCTAGTTCTATTCTCACATCTTAGCCAGGGATCATATCCCTAAGCTCTGATACCAACTGTGACGCCCCCAAAATTAGGTATACATCACCCATCTTGGGTCGTCAGATACATAGTACAGAATACAAATACAACTTACTAATACAAATGTCGTGTACAATACGACAAAACATAAACTGTGAGTTTGAATACAAATATTATCTTCTAGAGAGTATTCATACTCAAAAGGAGTCCTCGTTACATTTATTAACACACCATTACATAGAATAGTGAGGACTACTAACTAATACTATCATTCGGACCATCACTCTGTTCCCCGACTTGCCCCAGCTACGTTCTCATTTCCTGAAGAGAACAGTGAAAGAAAGGGTGAGCTCAACTAGCCCAGTAAGAAATATTATGACTAAGATAATGCAGAATAAATTATCATTAGCCTTCAACAATATTAAACTGATAAAACACAATAGACATCTAGTTTAACTGTAGCGGAACAAGCAATCCATTAAAAGAGTCAAGTAGAAGATAAACTCTACTATCTTTTATGATTTAAAAGATTTTCCAACACTGTGATCGCTGAGACTCAGCTTAATAAAATAATCAACATCATCGAATCACCCCTGCACTACGGCCAAGGATATTCGTATATTCATTAATGGTCATGATCATGCCAACAACTGTCCATCAATGCACTACGGGCCAATGAGGACTTTTATCACATCATTTGTAACATTACGGTCATGATTATACCGAATAATCCCTGGTCATAATCATTCCAAGTCCATCTATGCACTACAGGCCAGAGATGACTTTCAACATTTTATAAACATGAGGATGATGACAATGATATAAGAATTCAATAAAACAAGTTCAAGAATTAATTTATCCAAGAATTAACAACGTCCAAATTGTCAACATGATACTACTTTGTGGAGTAAAATTCAAGAATGATCAAGAGAATATTTTCATGAATAGATACTAGATGAAGCGCAAATGTCAAGGATATTCCACAAATTTTATGGAGTATAGAAGTCAAAACTTAACTAACTGAGTATAATAAAGAATGGAATAATAAAAGAAATCACCATGCATGCGATAGACCGCACAGACAGGTTATTCTTAACAGAATAATAAATAATGGAACCAGGTCCGGCGTAAACGCACAGACAGGATATTCCGACAGAATAATAAATAATGGAACCAGGTCCGGTGTAAAACACACAGACAGGATATTCCGACAGAATAATAAATAATGGAACCAGGTCCGGTGTAAAACACACAGACAGGATATTCCGACAGAATAATAAATAATGGAACCAGGTCCGGTGTAAAACACACAGACAGGATGTTCCAACAGAATAATAATAAAAACGGAACCAGGTCCGGTGTAAAACACACAGACAGGATGTTCCAACAGAATAATAGCAGAATGTCACCAAGTATAGGATAGACCACGTATACAGGTTATTCCAACAGAATAATAAGAAATGGAATAACAACAGTTCTCTTCATGAATAAGAAAGAATAACACCCCTTACCGTTTTAAAGAAGAGCTGAAGTAAGGAAGTAGTTAAGTAGCAGAATACTCTTCTTCTCTCTCTCTATAGTTTCTCTCTATAGTTTCTCTCTCTAGAGTTCAGTGAATTCGTAAGAAATAATGAAGGAATGAGCTGCTATTTATAGAAAAATAGAATGCATAGTAACTAATCCATGAACGGTCCAGATTGATTACTTTAATCTGACGGTCCATATTTAAAGAAAAATCTTTTAAATAAAATATAATATATTCTATTTATAGAATAACTTTAATAAAGTATTTTGTTTTATATAAAAAGATGTTTCTGTTTTATTACGTTAATAATACGAATAAAACAAAACGTCATTATCGCTAAATAATTCATATTATTAACTGACAATAATGGAATCAAACTGAGTGACTTCTCACATAAGCATTAATAATTAATACCGTGTGCTACTATGCAACCACACGTATTACTGTACTTTTACTACCGAGTAGTTCAACAGTAACAATGGTAAAACTTCCGCCGTTATTTTTAATAAAATATTTTTGTCGTTTTCTCAATCCGACAATAATTCCATTGTGGGGTCCACCAATGATTGTGTCGTTGTACGAATATTCCCTGTTAAAACGAATATTCCCCGACCAATCGAATATTATATAACAACTTGCGTACTTTGCAAAATTTATAAATATTACCCACAACTATAACATTATATCAAATTAACTCCATAATATTCAAAAATGATATTTATAGAAAATTCATCTTTATTTATAAAAGTTGGGGTCTTACAGCACCTTCTTGCACTTTCTTCTTCATACGCATCAGCTCCAGGTTCGTAGCTTGAGCAGCTTTAACTTTATCGATTAAAGTCAGTTCTACTCGTATATTTGATATCATCACATGGGTACTTGGAGCCTTTACCTCTATCTCCATCCTTTGCAAGTTATACAAAATGGGACTTTGTATTGACAATATCGCACTTGTACCCGTATATAATCTTCTACTCAATGCGTCAGCTACTACGTTTATTTTTTCAAGATTGTATTGGATGGTATAATCGTAATCTTTCAATAGCTCGAGCTAACGTCGTTGCCGCATGTTGAGTTCCTTTTGGGTGAAGAAATATTTGAAGCTTTTATGATCTGTATAAATCTCCACTTTCTCCCCATACAGGTAGTGCCCCTAGATTCTTAACGCGAAAATGATTGCTGCCAACTCTAGATCATGAGTAGGATAATTCCTCTCATATTCTTTGAGTTGTCGTGAGGCATAGGCTATGACTTTTCCATGTTGCATGAGAACACATCCTACCCCTTTACCTAAAGCATCGCTGTAGATAACAAATCCATCCGAACCAGATGGTATTGTCAGAACAGGTGCCGAAATGAGTCTCCTCTTAAGCTCTTGGAAACTCTTCTCGCATTCTTCGCTCCATACAAATTTTGTATCTTTCCGAGTCAGCTGAGTTAACTTAGTAGCGATTCGAGAAAATCCTTCCATAAATCTCTGATAATAACCAGCTAAGCCTAGAAAACTACGTACTTCGGTCACCGACTTCGATTGCTCCCAACTTTGTATGGCTTCAATCTTCGCCGGGTCAACAGATACTCCATATTTTGACACCACGTACCCAAGGAATGCTACTTCCTCAAGCCAGAACTCGCATTTCTTCAACTTGGCATATAGCTTGTTATCGCGAAGCCTTTGGAGTACCAGCTTCAAATGGTGCTCATGATCTTCACGGCTTTTGGAATAGATGAGGATGTCATCAATAAAGACAACAACGAACTGATCTAAATATTCTTTGAATACACGGTTCATCATATCCATGAAAGCAGCAGGAGCATTAGTTAATCCAAAAGACATGACTAAGAATTCATAATTCCCGTACCGAGTTCTGAAGGCAGTCTACGGAATATCCTCAGTTTTAATCTTCAGCTAATGATATCCAGAACAAAGATTGATCTTTAAAAAGAATTGTGCTCCTTGCAACTGGTCGAACAGGTCATCAATGTGAGGTAGTGGATACCTATTCTTGATGGTGACATGGTTTAATTCTCTATAGTCGATACAAAGTCGCATACTCCCGTCTTTCTTCTTTACGAATAAAATAGGAGCACCCTAAGGAGATGTACTAGGACGAATGAAACTGATATCTAACAATTCCTGTAGTTGGACTTTTAACTCCTGAAGTTCAATAGGAGTCATTCGATATGGGGTTTTAGAAATGGGCTTTGTACCAGGTTCAAGGTCAATAAAGAATTCAACTTCACGTTCTAAGGGTAGACCGGCAAGTTCTTTAAAAAATACGTCAGGAAATTCACTAACAATAGAAATATTATTCAAATTTGACGTGTTTTTGTTCAAGTCTGTGACATGGGCTAAGAAAGCTTGACATCCATTTTTCAATAAACGAATAGCTTTATGGCTTGATATGATAGTGATTGATTTTAGTGGTTTGGTAGCTTGAATTCGCATAACAGGTTGATTAGGAATATGTAAACTAACAACCTTACGAAAATAATCAATTTTGGCATGATGAATAGTTAACCAATCAATCCCTAAAATCACATCAAATGCAAGTATTTTCAAAGAAATAAGATCGACAGGTAATGTGATTGTGCCCACTTGGATCAAGCAAGATTTATACATAGTGAATGTAATAAAAGTTTCTCCTAACGGAGTCTCCACAGATAAGTCAAAGTCTAATTTCTCCGGAGTCAAGTTTAAACATTGAGCACAAGCAGGAGAGAAAAAGAATGGGTAGAACCGGTATCTAGTAAGGTATAAACTTCACAAGAGTTCAAGATTAGCTTACCCGTGATCACCTCGTTCGGGTTTCTCGCGTTTTGGCCAGTCACGACAAACGCCCTCCCTTGAACCACCGACTTTATTTTGTCCGTAGTTGCCTTTGGTGCCGCCATCCCAGTTGGACTTGACTTTGCTACCAGACAAAATCGAGCTATATGACCATCTTTTCCATAATTGAAACACACCTTAGAAGGCTATGAACAGTTTGGACTTATGTGTCACTCCTCTCCGCATCTATAGCATCTAACTAGCGGTCGTTCTCCTCCCCTAGAATTTGTTATTGGTGCTGGTGCTGCTGCTGATGTCTTCCCATCATTGTTGAATATCCTCTTTTTAAAATTTCCACTTGACTCACATCTCCTGTTATCACGGCCACGATTACCACCCGAGTGATTACCGCTTTTGTCTGTATTTTTTCCTCCGCGCTGGTTCTCATCGCTCCGATGACTGCTGTCACCGGTATAACCCTGGTTGTGGTCCCTCGATTGAACGTACTCATTATCTCGCTCTAATAATTGAGCCATATTTACAATATCTGAATAAGATATTGTCGAATCTCGAGTTTTAGACCTCTCAAAAACATCTGTGCCATTCGTTCCTTATTCTCTACCAAATGAGGTGCAAACCTGGATAACTCTGCAAACTTTGCCTCGTACTGAGACACAGTCATGTTATTTTGTTCTAGTCTGATAAACTCTACATCCTTCATATGACGAATACTTTCAGCAAAGTACTTATCATTGAACAGCTTCTAAAATGTTTCCCAAGACATGCTGAGTGTGGCAGGCTGGGTACGCTTCACAGATTCCCACCAGTAATCTGCCTCACCACGGAACATAAAGGTGGCGAATGGAACCCTTTATTCTTTCGTGCATCCCAAGACATCGAATATCTTGGTAATTTGCTTGACCCACGTTTTCGCCTTAATCGGATCCGGCTTTCCCCAAAATTTTGGTGGTCCCAACTCTTTAAACTACTTGGATGTGACAAATCGCGCGTTGCTATCATTTTCACCTGTATTTCATACACGAGTCTCCCTCGTCTAATTTTGCACGAACAGTAAAAAACTTCTAAACATCCCATCATTCATCATTTGTTTGGTAATGTTGTTTACAGGAGGAATATTGCCTTCCTGTTGCACGTTCCCCTGGGTGGTGATCAAAGGTGTCTCCATGGTTTCATTTACTCCATTGTTAACGTTCTCAGCTGCCATTTTTAAATACTACCATAAAACAAGGGTTATTTAAACAAATTAACATATCACATAATATCCCTATATTATGACCGACCAACAAATAAGCTTAGGTAGGACACACTAGCGAAGGATTTACTCGTCTCTCCTCTCCTAGTTCTATTCCCCGATCTCCGCCAGAGACCATATCCCTAAGCTATGATACTAACTGTGATGCCCCCAAAATAGGTATACATCACCCATTCTGAGTCGCTAAATACATAGTACAGAAACAAATACAACTTCATTAATACAATTGTCGTGCAAAATACGACAACACATAAACTTTGAGTTTAAATATAAATATTGTCTAATAGACAGTATTAAAACTCAAAAGGAGTCCTCATTACATTTATTGATACACTATTTTACAAAAATAGTGAGGACTGCTAAAACAACTTTCTAGAACTATCACTCCATACCCCGGCTAGTTCTTGCTATATTCTCACCTCCTGAGAAGAAAAATGGAACAAAAAAGAAAAGGGTGAGCTCAACTAGCCCAGTAAAGAATATTATGACTAAGATAATATACAACAAATTATCATTAGTCTTCAACAGGGAAAAATTTGATAGAATATAATAGACAACAAGTTTTAGATAGACAACAAGTTTTAGATCAACAACTGCAACGGAAATAATAATTCATTAGAAGAGTTAAGTAGAGAATGAAATCTACTATCATCTATGAATTTAAAAGTCCATCATCAATATTTTAACCCTGTAACATCAATCAATATACATCTTGAATCAAATATTCACCTTTGCACTACGAGCCAAAGATATTCATTTGTATCACCAGTTGGTCATGTTCATCTCAACACCTGCTCATCTTTGCACTATGGGTCAAAGATATTCATCAGGTAATCATTCATCTTTGCACTACAGGCCAAAAATATTTATCAAGTATCACCATTAAGGACTGAGGATGATGAAAAACATTTTAGAGAACGAATCCAGTACGATAAAAGGACAAAGTTCAGATATTCGTACTTTAGATAATTCAAGTTTAAAAATACTCCATAATAAAACATAATGGAGAAAAATTCAAGAATGACGATCAAAACATGGATACAATCAAAGATAGTAACCATAATAGACATCTGGGACAAAGAAGAGAAAATTTTATTTTTCGGTGAATAGTGTCGTATTCGTGAATAGTGTCGTATACGTGAATAGTGTCGTCGTATACATGAATAGTAACCCCGACATAAAAAGTTCTAAATTTGATAAAAAGTTCAGACCAATATTTTGACATAATGATATTGAAAGAAATAATACCATTTACAAAAAAAATAACTTCCCTTACCTAAAAATACAGTATTTCTGACCGAAATATCGGATATGATGCTAAAAGAAACTTGCACTGAGTAGCAACTCTCAAAGTATCTAAATACTCACAAAATACGCTCGATAATATATATAGAGAGAGAGAAAAAAAACTTGTTTCTGGTGTGATTTTCAATTCTAACTCAGCACCCTATTTATAGGAAAATGTTAGAATGTCGAAGTAGACTTAACCTGCTACCTGATGGCTTTACCTGCTACTATTCCCGTCCACCACTTTTGAAATAAAATTTTAGCACATTTCTCACCAACCAAAAGTGGGGCCCACCAATTCTAGAAATTTTCAAAATATTTTAAATAATCAGTAACTTCAATAATTCATATAAAATAGCCATTTTATCAGAAAAATTCGAATCTCATGTCCATTCCACACAAAATCGAATTCTCTACAACTTTGTAGCTTTAAGTTTTTTCAAATTCCAAACCAAAAATATCCAAAATTCATAAACGAATGATTTTTAATACCTCATAAAATTCATAACAAATCATACGTTAATTTTTAACGGTTCAAAATTTGTGGACATATACTCAACTTATATATGTATAACATATCCAAAAATCACAACGATCTAACGGTCGGATTAAAATTATAACTCACGCAATAGAGCTTTAAGAACACTGTTTTGATTTTTAAAACCTCTATTCCGACAAAATACTGATAAAACACCTCAAAATTAAATCCTTCATTTATATCCACATAAAAACAAATATTTTCTTATCATATAAATCAATAATTAATTATTCACAAATAATACTACAGAATCACAATTACGACAACCAGGTCGTTCCCAGGAAAGAGGGAACTTTTCGATAAGGATTTCTCCTTATTGGCGCGCAATTAGGTGACCAAACCTCTCTTTAGACAGAACTTTCTTTGACATTGTCAATAATGTTATCTAATAATATTATTCAAAAAATATGAATTATTGATCTGATAATGAAAATATTATGCAGTGACAATTATTGAAACAACAATAATATAAAATAGCAACGCGTCAATTATTGAACCAATAAAATAAAATATTGAACAGTAATTACTGTAATAATTATTGAGCTTCTTACGTAAGGATCAATAATTCAACAATACTATGCAATACCGTGTGCTACTGTGCACCCACGCGTATTACTGTATTTTAACCACCGGGTATTCCAACAGTGTTAACGGTAACTACTACGCCGTTATTTATAAAAACTTAAACTTATCATTTTTTCATCCAACCGTTTTTCGTTATTGGGCCCACAAATGACTGCACCGTCGTATGAATATTCCCCAACAGCAAGAATATTCCACGACCAAAAGAATATTCCCCGACAAAATGGATATTTTATAACCACTTGCTTATTTTGCAAAATTTGCACATTTCACCCATAACCAAAGCATTATATCAAATTAACACCCTATTATTCAAAATAATAATTAGAGAAAATTTGATTTTATTTATAATAAGTTGGGGTCTTACAATTGACCCCTGGATGGTCTTATGACACGGCCCGTGCAGATGTCTTCTTCGACTGTTAGCCGTATTGATCATACCCCACCATTATTGGTGGTATTTGGTGTGCGATCGTGATATGATAGATTGTCACCATCAAACAGGGTGACCGTAGATCATTTATTACAGCATACTATGACCATGTTGATGTTTCAGGTTCCCACAGGATTCGTGGATGGCATGCTGGAGCACTCGATATCGGAGAGGCAGGTTTTCTGATTTAGAACCCAGGAGTTGACTCCCACTCTGGAGGAGTATGCACGGTTGACGATACTGCCACTGGACAGACCTTGCGTGCATATGGCTTTGGGGGACATAAGTCGATGGTTCATGACCCTCACTGTATTGAGGCATAGAGTGGTGCAGGATGAGCTTACATCTAGCCACGTTATATCCCAGCATTTTTTGTTTAACAGATTTGGCTCTGAGGATAGTTATAGATGATATTCCGGGGATTTCACCACACCAGAGGATCATTAACGTCTGGCTAGAGTTGATGTACTATTATTGTGCGTACTGTCATATGTCTATATACCATTATATATGGATGAGTTGGACATAGGAGTTATCATGGCGGTGAGAGCTCTCAGGGAGGGTCGTATCATTATTCCTATGATTATAACCGAGACATTGAGGTCAGCTACATACTGTTGTACTTATCTGACAGAAGTATTTATGGGCAGTTCGGTCATGCTATACGTGTGGTTTATGTTACATCTGAGACCAATTGGCACTTTCAGACGGTATGGGTATTGTTTCACCCATGATATAGCCATGACATATTCATTTCAACCTGCAGAGCGTACAGATGCTATGTCTTGGTCCTCTTTCTTAGCTAATATTGTAGACCCATTTAGTATATTGTCGTGCTCAGGGCTCAGCTCACCTTACAGCTTTCTTACTCATGCTCCGGGCATGGATTACATCCCTCTGGCTGGTTTGAGGGGCATGACTACTTACCATCCACTGGCCGTGATGTAGCAGTTTGACCAGTTTCAGGATTTTCATCCTTTCGAGGGGGCGCTGGGCCAGCATTTAGCTTCTCACTATCTTTTAGAAGAGGACCGATCCCGTGTGTATGCATGTTGGGATCAGCATGAGATAGCTACTTTCTCTATTAGTCATCCAGGTTATTCCGTAGAGTATTGCGCATGGATAGAGACAGAGACTAGATCGATTACGGTTGTATCCACGTTATCGAGTATTGATTCAGATGGTGGAGAGCCCATAGAGGACATTAATTCTCACACGGAGGAGGGGTCAGGTGCTGGGTTGCTAGCATCTTCTTTAGATTCTCCCAGTACTAGCACTGTCGTGATTCATCATTCAGCATAGTACCTTGAGCGGAGTCTTCATCTGATGACCTTTGAGAGAGATCAGGCTAGAGCCCTGATGTTGACAGCTCTTGATGGGAGAGACGCAGCCCTATTAGAGAGGGACGAGGCATTAGCTCATATAGATGCCACTGTCGTTGAGCTGGATAAGGCCAGATCAGCCAGAGATGCAGTGATAGTTGAGCGAGATAGCGCCATATCTGCCCGGGATGTAGCCGTCACAAATAGTACTGCAGTGAGGTCCCTTACCACTGGCATGATCGCAGAGATGAGCAGTTACATCGATGAGCACATGGTCACCATGCAGATGGCTGCAGATCTGTTGGGTCGTGTGGATATCCTCGTACAGGAGACCACAGCCTTACGTCATTCTTTTGAGAGGGATGCCATGTTGGGCTTGTTAGCTCGCATACACACCGATTTGTAGATGGGCTTGTATTTTCCTACACAAACTAGCTTAGCCATTTTGTCATGTACAGTTTACATTGTGTATATCAAACAGCATTATATAGCAGGGAAATATATTTTTGATCACTTCCCTTTTAGATATGATATGATACTTGCTTGATATTTGCTTGCTTCTTCAGGGTTTGTGATCTTGATGTATTCTGAATTCCTCCTTGCTAGATGGACATTGAGTTGTCTCTAGATAGTTTAGAATAGATCATGGATCTGTGTGTATCCCTACCATTTTTCGGTGTCTTGGGACTGGTTTCTATATAGAAATGTGGAGAGGATTATGGCTTTCCTCTCTGAGATTGACCGCACCACAGATGGTCGTCAGTACTCCTATTTAGGAGGAGCCTAGTTAATTCCATCTCTTATGGATTGGTGTTGCTCTTAAAGGAACAACCGCAGCTTAGATGGTCGCCGAATCTCCTATTCGCGAGGAGAGGTTGGGTAATTCCATCCCTTTGGTTTGAAGCCAATGAAATATGGTGGATTGAAGGATTGATCCCAGTACGATTGACAGGTATTTATGTTTTGGTAGGGGGTGAGACCGAACCATAAATGGCTGCCTACGTACTCCTATTGAAGAGGAGATCAGGTCTGCGTAGTTCGAACCTGGTGTAAGAGGTTCAACGCTGTTTATGAAAGGCAGATAAGTGTAGAAGCTTTATTGATGAAAAAGGTTGTAGAAGTGTTTTTGTGGTTTTTGTTTTTGTAGAAAAGGGTAGAAATGTTTTTGTTTTTTTTTATTTATTGCAACCGGGCCATATAGAATATGGTTGCCTACGTACTCCAGTGTATCAAGGAGATCAGGTCGACGTAGTTCGCCCCTCAGGGTGAGTTGAAAAGCGTTATCCCATGTGCAAGGTAAACTGCGGGGAAGAAAGATTAATCCCATGTACAGGTCAAACTGTGGGGAAGAAAGTTTAATCCCATGTGCAAGATAGACTGCGGGGAAGAGAAAGTTTGATCCTAAGTTGAGGACAAACTGTAGGTACGAGAAGTTTTATCCCATGTATGGGTAGCCAAACTTCAAACGCGAGAGGTTCAATCCGTAGTAGGATGACCTAAGTTGTATGAGCGCAGTGAAGCCATGCTGCTGGCTTGAAGAGTATGTTTCCCTGAGGGGCAAAGTGTGGACAAGAGTTGTATGTGGTAAAGGGTTTAAGACCTGAAATGACTGGTGATCTGATGATCCAACACCAGGATGTTTGCTTGATGGTAACTTTAGACATAGTACCATTTCACGGTGTCCGAGTTGATAAGTTATAGAAATTCATTGTCGTCCATTTCTTGCAATCTGAGAGCGCCTCCTGTCAATACTTCCTTGACAACAAACGGGCCTTCCCAATTAGGAGCGAATTTTCCCTTAGATTGATCTTGGTTGCCAATGATCTTCTTCAAAACCAAGTCATGTTGTTTAAACTGCCGTAGCCGGACTTTTCTATTGTAGGATCGAGCGATCATTTGTTGATATAATTGACCATGGAAGATAGTCACGGTTCGCCTTTCATCTATTAGAGACAATTGGTGATACCTGTCTTGTACCCATTGATCTTCATCCAGCTGAGCGTCCATCAACACTCTGAGGGATTCTATTTCTACTTCTTTAGGGAGTACTGCTTCCATCCCATAGGTTAATGCGTAGGGGGTTGCCCCAGTTGAAGTGCGCATTGATGTTCTGTAGGCTAATGGAGTAAAAGGCAATAGGTCAGGCCATCCTCTGTGATTGGCGGACATCTTTTGCATAATCTTCTTGATGTTTTTGTTAGCCGCTTTAACAGCACCATTCATCTTTGGACGGTAGATGACGGAGTTAAGGTGTTTGATGTGGAATTTACTACATAATTCCTCCATCATTTTGTTATTGAGGTTCTTAGCATTGTCTGATACAATGACCTAGGGTTGTCCGTATCGACAAATAACATTATTTCTGATGAAAGCAATGATGACTTCTTTGGTAACCCTAGGGAAGGAGGCTGCTTCTACCCACTTGGTAAAGTAGTCGATCATGGTGAAGATGAATCGATGTCCATTACTGGCTTTGGGCTCGATGGGCCCGATCACGTTCATTCCCCACATTGAGAAGGGCCAAGGTGAACTCATATTGTGGAGCTCCCGTGGAGGGGTATGGATAGCATTCCCATGAATTTGGCATTGATAACATCTCTTGACGTGGTCATTGCAGACAGCTTTGATAGATAGCTAGTAATGTCCTGTCCTGAGGATCTTCTTGACAAGGAGGAGGCCACTCATGTGTCGACCACAGACTCCACCATGGATCTCATCCATGAGTCTCTGAGCTTGGTCTTTGTCTAAATATTTGAGAAGACCTAGTCCTGAATCTCTATTGTAGAGTGCATCTCCGCTCAGGTAGAATTTCATATCAAGTCGATGAATCCGCCTTTGTTCAGTTAGGCTCGCCTCAGCGAGTATAGATCCATCTCGTAGGTACTCCTTGATATGTTGATAACAAGGTTGTTGGATGGGAGGTAGCTCATCTGATACTTCTCCAACATAGTTTCCATAGGCTGGTGCCTTCTGTAGGGCTAATGTGATGCTTGGCATGTATTCCTTGTCAGGTATGTGAATCAAGGAGGCCAAAGTTGCTAATGCGTCCGCAAAGTCATTCCTATTACGAGGAATGTGAATAAAGGAGATTTCTTCGAACTCTGAAGCCATCTGTAAAACTTACCGATGGTAAGGCAGTAAACGTAGCTCTTTGGTTTGATAGATTCCTATGGATTGTTTGATTACCAACTCTGAATCCCCAAAGACAGTTAACCAACTGATACCCATTGAACGGGCCAGTTTTAGCCCCATGATACAGCCTTCATACTCAGCTGTGTTATTGGTGCTGATAAAATGTAATTTGACGGCGACGAGATACTGCTCCCCCGTACCGGATACTAGAACTGCTCCAGCTCCAGAACCTTCCGTATTAATAGCTCCATCAAAATACATGTTCCATAATGCATCGTACTAATATTGTTGTTGAATTGTCATTACCCCTTCATCTGGGAAGTATGTTTCCAAGGGTTTGAAGTCCCCTGAAGGTGCGGCGACCAGTTGATCCGCAATTCCTTAACCTTTAATGGACTTTTGAGACATGTAGACAATGTCAAATTGTTGTAGGATCAACTGTCATTTGGACAGCCGATAATTCAGTATGGGTTTACTGAACACATACTTGAGAGGATCCATGTGGGATATGAGATGGGTTATGTGCCCATGGAGGTAATGTTATAACCTCATGGTAGCCCATGCTAAAGCACAACAAGTCCTCTCAATCAGAGTGTACTTGTGTTCACTGCTACGGAATCTTTTGCTGAGGTAATAGATAGCTCGTTCTCGGCCTCTATCATCTTTCCGGCCCAGCATGTAGCCCATGGCATTGTCACTTATGGACAGGTACATGAACAGGGTAACATCATCCCTGGGTGGTACCAAAATAGGAGCTTTGACTAGCTGCTCTTTAATTGTAAGGAAGGCATTCTGGCACTCATCATTCCATTTAATGGAGGAGTTCTTCCTTAACAGCTTAAAGATAGGCTCACAGGTTGCTGTGAGTTGAGAAATGAATAGGCTAATGAAGTTGATTCTTCCCAGAAATCCCCGTATTTCCTTCTATGTCTGAGGAATGGGCATTTCCGTGATGGCCTGGATTTTGGTGGGATCCAGCTCAATCCCTTTATGGCTAACTAGAAATCCTAGCAACTTGCCTGATTTAACGCCAAAGGCGCACTTGGCTGGATTCAACTTCAAGTTGTACTTGTGCAACCTGTTGAATAGGTTTCTGAGATGGTCTAAGTGATCCTCCTCCTTCCGGGACTTGACAATGATGTCATCCACGTAGATCTCTATCTCTTTATGCATTAAGTCGTGGAAAAGAGACATCATAGCTCGTTGATAGGTAGGTCCGGCATTGATGAGGCCGAATGACAGCCGTCTGTAGCAAGAGGTTCCCCAAGGCGTGATGAAAGCAGTTTTTTCACGATCTTCCTCAGCAACCATGATCTGATGGTACCCCGCAAAGTAATCAGCGAAGGAGTACATGCCATATTGAGCATTATTGTCAATGAGAATGTGGATAAAGGGCACGGGAAAGCTATCTTTAAGGCAAGCTTTATTCAGATCCCGATAATCCACGCAGACTCGCACCTTTCCTCCAGGCTTAGGCATGGGAACGATGTTAGATAACCATTCAAGATATGTGGACACCATGATAATTCTAGCTTGAAATTATTTCACAATTTCTTCTTTCACCTTTAAACTCCACTCAGGTTTCAATCGCCTGAGCTTCTGCTTGACTGGCTTGAGTCCCTCTTTAATGGGAAGGCGATGAAGAACAATGTCAGTGGACAAACCCACCATGTCTTCATGAGACCATGCAAACACATCCTGAAATTGGGTTAATAGCGTAACCATGTCATTCCTCTGGTTTGGGGTAAGGTCTGAACCAATCTGGATTAACTTAAGGTTTTCTAAGGTTCCAAGATTGAAGGAGGTGGTTTGATCAAGGTTGGGTTTAGCCTTGTCTTCGACCCATTCTTTGATCTCCGAAGGCACCTCAATGTCCTCTTGTATTTCCAACAAGTCTGAGTCCAACTTTTCATCAAAGTTACAATCCTTGTGGAGAAGAGGCATCTTATCAGCTAGTACAGGCACATCTAAGTTCAGAGTCATGAAACAAAATATGCTTTCACTTAATATATATGAAACTGTTTAATCATACATAATGTTAGCATGTACGGACAAAATAACTGCTAATACTATACAGAAAAGTAAGCAGTTATTATATCTACAGGGCAGAAAGAAGTCCTGCCCATTTTACCCTTGTCATGCAAGGAGTACTGCTCTAATTGGCAAGGATAAAGTCCGGGTGGACTGCATTGATGGAGGGGTCGTCATCGTCCTCCTCTTCCCGAATGATGACCATGATGTCTAGGCAATCATCGTCTGGGATATATCTGTTTGTATGTTCATCATGAACAATGATGCTCATGCCCGACATTATCCGGACAATGTTTTGTTTGATTCTTTGTTTCTCTTCCTCCACTCTGGGATCTGGAACAAAGACTTCTTTTAATTTACTTTGAATGGCACTGGCTTGGGAAATAGCATAGCCATCACGTTGGTTGGCACCTTTACAGGAGGTTGTGTGGACTCAGTGTTTGAAGGTGAAGATAAATGCCGCGTGGTTGAAGCTGAAGGAATCTGCTGATGCTTATGAGGATTCCTCTGACTAGAACTGGCAGAATAGCCTAGTTCAGCTGTCCTAGTTTGACTGGCTACCTGGATGGGGTATTTGATATCTTGGTGATCTTTACCCAGCCCTTATCCTGGCTGATGACCTAAAGACATCATTTCCTGAGTAGCCGACATTACTTCGGCAGAGATATTGGGTACGGGCAATGGCGTTCCTAAGGCATGAAATTGAGGGTTGCTTACTTCCAAAGTGTGGAAACTGACCGGCTTAACATCGGAATTAAAACTGATGAGCGGTATGTCACCTTGTTGAGGGCATTCTGGTTCAGCGTTGACTGTAACTAGGCTATTGTTGATAATGTATTTCAGTTGCTGATGAAGGGTGGAGGGGACTGCCCCAGCCATATGAATCCACAGTCTTCCCAAGAGCAGGTTGTTTCCCGAATCTATCTTAAGTATGTGGAAAGACACGCAGAATATATGCGGACCAATCTCAATTGGCAACTCAATCTCTCTGACTGAATTCTGGCGGGATCCATCAAAAGCTTTGATGATCGTATGGCTACTTCGGATCCAATTGAGATTGACGTTCATCTTCAACAATATAGTGTATGGACAGATATTCAAAGATGAAACTCCATCTACTAAGACTCCAATTAGCATATATCCAGAGGATAAGACCGCAATGTGTAACGGCTTACAATGACCGGTCCCTTCGGGCGGTATGTCATCATCATTGAAAGAGATCACATTGTTGTTGAAAATGTGATCGGCCAGATGTTGAAATTTTTTCACATCCACTGATTTTGGCAAGTAGGCTTCTTCCAAAACCTTTAGTAGAATCTTCCTATGATCCTCGGAAGTTAAAACCAAGTCTAGTTTTAAAATTTGATGTGGAGCTTCTCTTAAGCTTAAAACCACCTTGGCTTCATTATGACCCATGGCACGGAGGAATTTTTCAATCTTCTCCATGGGAATTTTCCCCTTTCATTTGATGGTAGACTTCATCACCGTTGGGGAAGATATAGTGGATTCTCCTTCGACACTGCAGCAGTTGTATGCGAGGTGGATCCTTCACCTTCTTCATAATTCCACAGAACTGTGTGCAGGCTAACAATAGGATATTGTGCTCTACATGGTAAGTTGATTGGCTCAGGAGCGGCCATTTTCAAAGGATTGTTGCTTCCTCTGAGTTGAATTGTTGTTATAGTGAGTGGCTTGACAATGCCATCAGCCTCAGTGGAGATAACTGCTACCAATCCCTTCCATTTAGTAGGACAGGTATTCTCACTACCACATAGCACAGTATCATCGTCTGCTAGTTGCAGGACACCGCTATTAATGAGATTCTGTATAAGGTGGCGGAGTGCCCAGTATTCTTCTGTACTGTGACCGCGAGAATGGGAGTGATATTGACAAACTCCATTAGAATTGTACCGTCCTGAACGGGGATTGATTGGAGGTAGAAGGGAATTAATCCTTCCTTCATTGATTAGCATTTGAAGGATTTCCTCCATAGGTTGGCCTAGATATGTAAATTCCCTTCTGTTGGCAAAATCCCGACGAGCTTTGGCATTCGCTCTCTTTGCCACTTTGTCCTCCATTGTTTCACTTTCTGGAGGTGAAGGGGAAATATTCATGACAAAAGGAAGGAGACTAGCATGCTCCTGGCTGATGAATTGGCGTGTGACTTGATGCTGGTATGTCACCAATTCTGCCAATTGCTTGATTTGCTTGCACAGAGCATTCATCTTTCATTCCATTGAGAACTAGAACTTGGCATAATCCCATTTGTCAGCACCGTCTTTGATGATCTGGGATGCTTCACCGTTAGAATTGGAACTTTGTCCACTGCTCCAATTAATCATGTTGGCTTCTTCCTCTTTGTGTGGAGTAAGAGGGTTGTCTTGCACATGAGGTTGATCTGGTTTGGTGACCACAATCTCACCGTTGTCTATCAGGTCTTGGATCTTATGTTTCAAGGCCCAACAATCTTGAGTATCATGTCCAGGTGCCCCGGCATGATAAGCACATTTCTGAGCAGCATTAAAACCCCTACCATTAGGGCTAGCTGGTGGAAGAAGATGTGTGATTTTCTTCTGCGTGGTCAGAAGAGTAAGAATGTTCTCGAGGGAGTCCCCTAAGGGTGTGAACACTCGAGGGCGTTTGACTTCTCCACCTTTTGGTATTGGAGGGTTTGACGACTGTGCTTGAAAAGGAGTGTAATTTCTCCTCTGGATTGGCATGTTTTGATTGCCTTTTTGACCCTGTAGTATCAGGGAAACATCCTCTTCTTTCTTTTTATGGACCCTCTGGGGATTGTTTTCATAATTTTTGGATTGGATGTGTTCAGCAACAGCTTTAAGGGCAGCTAGGTCTTGAATCTTTCTTGACTTCAATCCCATCTCAGCCATCTACCCATGTTTGATCATTTCAAAAAATGGTTTACCGATGCCGGCTAATACTCTTTCATAGAAAGGAGCTTCTTGTATATCGATAAAGGTCATAACCATTTCTGACTCTGTCATAGAAGGAATAATTTGAGTAGCAAGGCGCCTCCACCTTTGAGCATACTCTCTGAAAGACTCGTTGGACTGTTTCTTGACCTTGGTAATCTGGTACCGGTCAGGAGCCATCTGAGACTGGAAACTGTATTGCGTGAGGAAGGCGTGAGCTAGCTCTTCCCAGCTATGGATTTTTGAATTGTCTAATATGGTATACCACGAACAGGCTTCTCCGGTCAGACTTTTCTGGAACAGCTGTATTATGAGCTTCTCATCTTCTGCATAAGATCCGAGTTCTCCAATGAACACCTTCAAATGTGTGTAAGGATCTCCTAACCCATCATACTTTTCAAAGTCAAGAGTTTTAAATTTTTTTGGATAATGAACACCAGGGAATATACAAAGGTCAGCATATGGCACACTCCCGTGTGCTCCAATTCCTTTGATAGCGCGAAGGGTTTCTTCCATTTGAAGAACTTTCTTTTTGATGTCATCTGTGTCTGGATCTCTTGTGAGATAGGCGGCATCATGACTTTTGTTGGTTGTATCCAACTGCAATTCAGGTATTGTAATGGCTTTATTAGGACCTTGAGTTCTTCCTTATGTAGAGGATTCAGCATGTACGGGTATTTTTGGACCCTGCATAGATTGATGTAGTTCTTTAAGTAGAACAGCCAAGTCTGTGATTTGCTTACTTAATCCGTCAAATTCTTCGCGAGAAACTAGATTAGACTGGTCAGATGCAGACATGATTGGTTGTAGGCCTGCGGCCTTTTTGGACTTTAACCGGGTAATAGGTCCGAAGGCTTTCAGTGACAAAACTGGCATAGTTTAGTTTTTAGGAAATGTGTAAATATTAACATGCTATGTGGTGTGTCCGTTTTAGGAATTTTTGTCCTGCAAAACAGATGTTAGCTGTTCGTAGTACAGGATAGCATGTTAATGTAAATATGTATATGCACATATTTCTTCATATTACATGGAGATGAATATGGAATGTAAATTACAAGTAATTGTTTTTACAAGTAATTTAAAATGAGAAAGCATGAAGAGACTTTCCTCCGCATTTGGTTTATCAGTGGCTGACCTATCTTAGGTTACTCTCGCGGCTTTTCGGCATGAAGGTTCCCAAATCATCGCAATTTACTCGACGGGAAGTTAATCCAATCTTTCAACTGGAGCGAATTTGGGTGGTGCCTTTCCTGAGCCTCGCAGGAATTAGTCTTCCTACGAGTCAAGTAATCAAACACCGACAGGATAGCCTCCTGGTGGAGGGACCACACAACATACATTCACATACATCACGTCTCACCGTATATGAAAATGATGACATGTGTGAAGCACTAATATCACAGGTAGATATAGTGTAAAGCATTAATCACAATAAAGTTATGCATTCGTACACATTCATCATAAATGTAAATGCAACATCCACACACAACCATATAACAATTTTGAAAAGCTTGTAATAGCGGCTTAAGTCCTCTTACTGGGATCCCCAGCAGAGTCGCCACCTGTCGACGTCGAGATTTTTATTTGTCCCTTTTCGTTACCTGTTCTTTTGTGTTCTCATTTTATGTTAGATTTGTTTGAAAAAACAAGTGAAAAAGGTCCGACATGTGTAATGTCGACGATTTGACTATAAGAGTCGCCAGTTGATTTTTTAACAGGTTGTACCAACACAACCGAGAAAAGGTTTGCACATTGACCCAGTGATGTGACACTGCTAAACGGGTCTGTGAAACCGAGATTCATTTAGGGTTCGGGGACTTGCTTATGCGGAGGGAAGGTGTTAGGTACCCCCCGACATCCGTGTTGCCACGGTGACCGCCACTTTTCAAGAAACTGTTATATGAATATGTGTGTGGGGGGGGTGGGTCAATGTGTTGTTATTCAGAAGTAGTGTTACGCCTCGTTTGCACCTATATACAAAGGATTTGAATTTATTTAAAAAATTAGTTTTAAACAAGATATAGCAGTGATGTTTTAGAAAAGAGGTTTTTCAAACCCTTGTGCTCAATAGTAATTAAGGCCTTTGATACTTCCATTTTATTCCTTATTCGGCTTGATTGATTTTATTTTACAGATGCGAGGCATCTGTATGAAAATAATGTACAAAAGGTGTTGAATTCCTCGTGGGTATGAGAACCATCTGAGGAAATCCAAACATCACAGATAAATTTACAAGCTGCTTACAGCTGAAAAGGTCCATCACGGGAACCGAATCTAGATTCAGTAGACTGAATCTATGATCACATGATTCCTAGGCTCACATGATGCCGCAATTGATATAAACACAGTAAGCAGGTATATATATAAAAGTTGTAAATATATATATATATATACAAACATGATCACCAACCACGAAGCACCTCTATGGGGGATCAAAAATATAAATAAAGCTGTAAAAGCTATCTACCGCCACGGAGGAAACTCCAGGCGGGATGAAATGTACAGAAAGCAGTAAAAACGGTTAACCTCCACGAAGTAAACTCCTGGTGGGACGAAATGTAAATATATATATATATATATATATATATATATATATATATATAAGTGATAAACGCACCGGATATAAAATCCAAGCTCATCATACAAAGTCCAACAACAGTTAATATATATAAGTATATATATATTAAAGCAATAAACGCACCGGATATAAAATTCAGACTCATCAAACAAAGTTCGACACACAGTTCATATATATATATATATATATATATATATATATATATATATATATATATATATATTAAAGCGGTAAACGCTGCAGACCGAAGTCTAGGCTCATCAAATAGTGTTCGACATGCAGTTCTTATATATAAATGTATATATATACAAAAGCAAGTAAACGCTCCAGACCGAAGTCTAGGCTCAAGCGAGGCATAACTCAATAATGTTAGTCCATAAATAAATAATATATATATATATATATATATATATATATATATATATATATATGTATGTATGTATATACAAACTGAAATAAAACCACGGACCGAAGTCCGGGCACACACACGCAACACGACTCTGAACGTAAAGAAGGGTGTGTGCAAATGTGAAGAGAAAGGCTTAAAAATGTGTAAGAAGGCTTACAGTGGGCTGCCAAAGAAGACTTCAATAACTTTAAAGTAGATAAACATTGGCTTCCGCCGGTACAGGAGTAGCTATATGTGAGCTCACAAGTGTTTAAAATGAGAATGCACTCAGTTTGGGGTGAGTACAGAGCAAATTGGGCAGGGCTTCCTCGCATTTTCTCCTTGGAAAATGGCCACCCCAAGCCCTCTATTTATAGAGGGTGGAGCCGCAGGTGTACCTGAGGCTGCCCGGGGTGCCCTGGGCTTCGCGGATCCCGCTGTCTCGAAGTACATACACGTAGGCAACACGATGTCCGCTCGAACTTTCAGAATTGCAATTCGGGCATCCAACTGAGGTATATAGGACCTATTTCGGACCGCCGTTGTCGAGAGTTATACAATGACATGGGATTAGAGTTTATACGAAGTCATGAAGATGGGACGATGCCCTCTAGTCTTCAGCTTCAAATTCTATCTGTTATCCTGCGCAATAGTCACTCGGGATTAGTTTTCCTTGTCCCTTATGGGACATTGTTGTGTACAAATGTATGTCTAAAATGTTGAGACGGCGTGATGTGGCGTCATGGTGGCAAGATGATGACTTTGCCCCTCATCGGGGTTATCTCCGATTTGGGCTGATAAAGCAGACGTTGCTCATGGTTATCGCTGATATTGGACTGCTGCAAATGTTGAAGGTCCTCGGTGTCATCTCTGAGGTATGCATGTCTTGTACTGAGTGCCTCGGTGTGAGCGCCGAGGTTGAAGCTGATGGCATGCATTTGAAACAAATATTTTTGGGGTTATCTCCGGAACTGCCACTACCTTCCTTGGGGTTATCTCCAAGGTTGGAATCTACTATTCCCAGTGTTGGGACTGAGACGGAACATCTCGGGGTTATCTCCGGGATGAATCGGTCTTCTCCGATTTGTGTTCCGGTATTCGATCTGCATGCCTCGGGGTTATCTCCGAGGTTGGAATTGTTACTCATGGTGTGTGCTCTGGGGTTGAGCTGTTACTCCTAGAAAGCAAACTACAACTTCAATAATACAATTGTCATGCAAAATACGACAACACATACTGTGAGTTTAAATACAAATATTGTCTTCTGGACAATATCCACACTCAAATAAATCCTCATTACAATTATTCAAACACTATTTTACAAAAATAGTGAGGACTGCTAAAACATCTTTCTAGAACCATCACTCCATACCCCGACTAGATCCTGCTATGTTCTCACCTCCTGAGAAGAAAAATAGAACAAAAAGGAAAAGGGTGAGCTCAACTAGCCCAGTAACGAATATTATGACTAAGATAATATACAACACATTATCGTTAGTCTTCAACAGGGAAAAAAATCTGATGGAATATAATCGACAACAAGTTTTAGATTAACAACTGTAGCGGAAACAACAAACCATTAGAAGAGTCAAGTAGAGAAAGAATTCTACTATCTTCTAAGATTTAAAAGTTCATCATCAATATTTTATCCCTGTAACATCAATTAATAATCATCTTTATCTAAATATTCATCTTTGCACTACAGGCCAAAGATATTCATTTGTATCACCTGTCAGTCATGTTCATCTCAACACCTGTTCATCTTTGCACTACAGGCCAAAGATATTCATCAAGTAATCATACATCTTTGCACTACAGGCCAAAGATATTCAGTAATATCATCATTTAGGACTGAGGATGATGAAAAATATTTTAAAGGAAACGAATCCAGTGAGACAGAAGGACAAATATTAGGGATTCGTATAACAGTTTATCCAAGATCAATAATACTTCATAATAATTAATTGTGAAGCAGAATTCAAAAATAAAGATCAAAACATGGATACAATCAAATATAGTAACCATAATAGACATCTTGGACAAAAAGGGAAAATTTTATTTTTCGGTGAATAGTGCCGTATTTGTGAATAGTACCGTATACGTGAATAGTGCCGTATACGTAAATAGTAATCCCGACACAAAAAGTTCCAAATTTGATAAAAACTCATATCAATATTTCAGCATAATGATATTGAAGAAAATAACATCATTAGGAAGAAAATAATATCCCTTACCTCAAAATATCAGTACTTCTGGTCGGTATAAGGCTGAAGAAAACTTGCACCCATGAATAAAAACTCTCAAAGTATCTAAATACTCACAAAATACACTCAATAATCTAGAGAGAGAAAGAGAAAAAACTTGTTTCTGGTGTGATTTTCAATTCTAACTTAGCCCTCTATTTATAGAAAAATGTTAGCACGCCGAAGCAGACTTAACCTGCAACCTGATGGCTTTACCTGCTACTATTCCCACCCACCACATTTGAATAAAAATCTCAGCACATTTTCACCAACCAAAAGTGGGACCCAGCAATTCTAGAATTTTCTATCAAAATGATAAACTCCGAAAATTTAACAATTTCTGAACCAGTCATCTCGTAAAATTCATAATAAATCATAAGTTCATTTTTAACGGTTCAAAATTTGTGGACATATACTCAACTTATATATGTATAATATATCCAAAAATTACCACGATCCAACGGTCAGATTAAAAATTATAACCCCTGCAAAATATCTCAAAAACCCTAATTTTTAAAACCTCCATTCCGACAAAAATACTGATAAAAACCTCAACATTAACTCCTTCATTTTTAACCACAAAAATATATCCCTCATTTATATCCACATAAAATAAATATTTCCTTGTCATATGAATCAATAATTAATTATTCACAAATAATATTACAGAGTCACAATTATGACAACCAGGCCGTTCCCAGGAAAGAGGGGGCTTTCCAATAAGGATTTCTCCTTACTGGCGCGCAATTAGATGACCAAACCTCTCCTTAGACAGAACTTTCTAAACATTGCCAATAATGTTATCTAATAATATTATTCAAATAATATGAATTATTGATCTGATAAAGAAAAATACTGTGCAGCAACAATTATTGAAACAACAATAATATAAAATATCAAGCAATTATTGCATCAATAAAATAAAATATTGAACAATAACTACTGTAACAATTATTGAGTAGTGCCTTCTTACGTAAGAATGAATAATTGGTGCAATATCGTGTGCTACTGTATTTTAACCACCGGGTATTCCAACAGTATTAACGGTAACAACTACGCCGTTATTTATAAACAACTTATACTTGTCGTTTTCTTCATCCAATCGCTTTCCGTTATGGGGCCCACACAAGGCTGCGCCGTCGTACGAATATTCCCCCACAGCAAGAATATTTCACGACCAAACGAATATTCCCCGATAAAATGAATATTTTATAACCACTTGCTTATCTTGCAAAATTTGCACATTTCACCCATAACCAAAGTATTATATCAAATTAACCCCTTATTATTCACAATAATATTTAGAGAAAATTTAGTTTTATTCATTAATAAGCTGGGGTCTTACAACCTCCCTTCCTTATGAAATTTCGTCCTCGAAATTGACGTACGTGCCTAATATTTCGAAAAGGTGAGGATACCTCGCTTTCATTTCTGATTCCAACTCCCAAGTCATTTCTTCAATAGCATGGTTTCTCCACAAAACCTTAACTTGTGGTATAACATTTGTGCGTAGGACATGCTATTTCCTATCCAATATCTTAACAGGTACCTCCTCGTACGTTAAATCTTCGGCTATCTCGTCTGGTTCTAACGCAATAATATGATTTGGGTTGTCCACATATTTACGTAACATCGATACGTGAAAAACGTTATGAATACGTGACATACTTAGCGTTAAGGCGAGTCTATAGGCCATAGTTCCTACTCGATCGAGGATTTCAAATAAATCGAAGGCTTGAGCTTTCTTCTCTTCATCGACTCTTACTTCTAGAATAACACATTCTTGCACCTTCTTCTTTATATTCATCAGCTCCAGGTCTGTAGCTTGAGCGACTTTAACGTTATCGATTAAAGTCGATTTTACTCGTATATCATCATGTGGGTCCCTAGAGTCATTAACTCTATCTCTATCATTTATAAATTATACAAAATAGGTCTTTGTGTTCAACAATATCGTACTCGTACTCGTGTACAATCTTCTACTCAACGCGTCAGCTACCACGTTCGTTTTTCCAGGATGGTATGGTCAGAACAGGTTCCGAATGAGTCGCCTCTTGAGCTATTGGAAAATCTTCTCGCATTCCTCGCTCCATACGAATTTTGTATCTTTCTGAGTCAGCTAAGTTAACGGAGTAGCGATTCGAGAAAATCCTTCCACGAATCTCCGATAGTAACCAGCTAAGCCCAGAAAGCAACGTACTTTGGTCACCGACTTCGGTTTCTCTCAATTGTGATTCATATCCCAATCTTGGATAGCACGTCACAATGGCACCTATTGTTTTACCACCACACAAATATAGAGTCCCTTACGGAGAGTCTGGCTTTGGTGCATTCCACAAAAGAAGTCACCAGATAGAGGCTCGGGTACCAACTTCTATAGTTGGGTTTTTAACTCCTGAAGTTCAATAGGACCTATTCAATATGAGATTTTAGAAATGGGTTTTGTATCGGGTTGAAGATCAATACAAAAATTCAATATCACGCTCTGGGTTAGGCCATAAAATTCTTCAAGAAATTCACTAACAACAGAAATATCATTCAAATCTGACGTATTTTTGTTCAAGTCCATGACATGGGCTAAGAAAGCTTGACATTCGTTTTTCAATAAACGAATGGCTTTATGGCTTGGTATGACAGCGATTGATTTTAGTGGTTTGGTTGCTTGAATTCGCATAACAGGTTGGTTAGGAATATGAAAACTAACAACCTTATGAAAACAATCAATTTTGGCAAGATGAGTAGTTAACCAATCAATTCCTAAAATCACATCAAAAGCAAGTATCTTTAAAGAGATAAAATCAACAGGTAATGTGATAGTGCCAACTTGGATCATGCAAGATTTATAAACTGTAGATGTAACGAAGGTTTCACCCAACGGAGTTTCAACAGATAAGTCAAAGTTCAATTTCTCCGGAGTCAAGTTTAAACGTTGAGCACAAGCAGGAGAGATAAAAGAATGGGTAGAACCGGTATCTAGTAAGGTATAAACTTCGCAAGAATTTATAATTAACTAACCCGTTATACCTTCGTTCGGGTTCCTCGCGTTTTGGGCAGTCACGACAAACGCTCTTCCAGAAACCGCCGATATTATTTTGTCCGTATCCGCCTTTGGTGTCACCGTCCCAGCTGGACTTGGTTTCGCTATAGTACAATCTCGAGCGATATGTCCTTCCTTTCCATAATTATAACATACCTTGAACTGTTGTGGGCAATTTGGACTTATATGTCCCTCCTCTCCGTATCTGTAACATCTAACTGGCGGTCGTTCTCCTCCCCTAGAATTTGTTCCTGGTGCTGGTGCTGCTGTCGACGTCTTCCTATCATCGTTAAATCTTCTCTTCTTGAAATTTCCACTTGACTCACATCTCCTATTATCATGGCCACGATCACCACCCGAGTGGTTACCACTTTTGTCTGTATTTTTCCCTCCTCGCTGGTTCTCATCGCTCCGATGACTGCTGTCACCAGTATGACCCTGGTTGTGGTCCCTCGGTTGCACATACTCATTATCTCGCTCTAATAATTGAGCCATGTTTACAACATCTGAATATAAAGAAAATTTATGAGAGATAAGATATTATCGAATCTCGGGTTTTAGACCTCTCAGAAACATCCTTGTCATTCGTTCCTCATTTTCGACCAAATGAGGTGCAAACCTGGAAAACTCTGCAAACTTCGCCTCGTACTGGGACACCGTCATGTTATTTTGTTCCAGTCTAATAAACTCTGCCTCCTTCACATGACGAATACTTTTAGGAAAGTACTTGTCATTAAACAGTTTCTGAAACGTTTCCCAGGACATGTTGAGTGCGTCAGGCTGGGTACGCTTCACAGACTCCCACCAGTAGTCTGCCTCACCGCGGAACATAAAGGTGGCGAATGGAACCTTCTGTTCCTCCGTGCATCCCAAGACATCGAATATCTTGGTAATTTTCTTGACCCACGTTTCCGCCAAGATCGGATCCGGCTTTCCTTTAAATTCTGGTGGTCCCAATTCTTTGAACTGCTTGGCTGTAACAAACCGCGCGTTGTTATCATTTCCACCCATATTCTGCACACGAGTCTCCCTCGTCTAATTTTGCATGAATTGTAAAAAGCTCCTAAACATTCCATCATTCATCGTTTGCTCGGTAACGTTGTTTACAGGAGGAATATTGCCTTCCTGTTGCACGTTCCCCTGGGTGGTGATTAAATGTGTCTCCACAGTCTCATTCACTCCATTGTTAACGTTCTCTACTGCCATTCTAAAATACTGCCATAAAACAAGGGTTAATACTCATGTCATATATTATCCCTATACTCTGACCGACCAAATAAACACCAAATAAACTTAGTCAGGTCATACTAGCTAAGGAATTCTCCGTCTCTCCCCTCCTAGTTCTTGTCTCACATCTCAGCCAGGGATCATATCCCTAAGCTCTAATACCAACTGTGACGCCCCCAAAATAGGTATACAACACCCATTCTGAGTCGCCAAATACATGGTACAGAAAGCAAACTACAACTTCAATAATACAATTGTCATGCAAAATACGACAACACATACTGTGAGTTTAAATACAAATATTGTCTTCTGGACAATATCCACACTCAAATAAATCTTCATTACAATTATTCAAACACTATTTTACAGAAATAGTGAGGACTGCTAAAACATCTTTCTAGAACCATCACTCCATACCCCGACTAGATCCTGCTATGTTCTCACCTCCTGAGAAGAAAAATAGAACAAAAAGGAAAAGGGTGAGCTCAACTAGCCCAGTAACGAATATTATGACTAAGATAATATACAACACATTATCGTTAGTCTTCAACAGGGAAAAAAATCTGATGGAATATAATCGACAACAAGTTTTAGATTAACAACTGCAGCGGAAACAACAAACCATTAGAAGAGTCAAGTAGAGAAAGAATTCTACTATCTTCTAAGATTTAAAAGTTCATCATCAATATTTTATCCCTGTAACATCAATTAATAATCATCTTTATCTAAATATTCATCTTTGCACTACAGGCCAAAGATATTCATTTGTATCACCTGTCAGTCATGTTCATCTCAACACCTGTTCATCTTTACATTACAGGCCAAAGATATTCATCAAGTAATCATACATCTTTGCACTACAGGCCAAAGATATTCAGTAATATCATCATTTAGGACTGAGGATGATGAAAAATATTTTAAAGGAAACGAATCCAGTGAGACAGAAGGACAAATATTAGAGATTCGTATAATAGTTTATCCAAGATCAATAATACTTCATAATAATTAATTGTAAAGCAGAATTCAAAAATAAAGATCAAAACATGGATACAATCAAAGATAGTAACCATAATAGACATCTTGGACAAAAAAGGAAAAATTTATTTTTCGGTGAATAGTGTCGTATTTGTGAATAGTACCGTATACGTGAATAGTAACCCCGACACAAAAAGTTTCAAATTTGATAAAAACTCATATCAATATTTCAGCATAATGATATTGAAGAAAATAATATCATTAAGAAGAAAATAATATCCTTTACCTCAAAATATCAGTACTTCTGGTCGGTATAAGGCTGAAGAAAACTTGCACCCATGAATAAAAACTCTCAAAGTATCTAAATACTCACAAAATACACTCAATAATCTAGAGAGAGAAAGATAGAAAACTTATTTCTGGTGTGATTTTCAATTCTAACTTAGCCATCTATTTATAGGAAAATGTTAGCACGCCGAAGCAGACTTAACCTGTAACCTGATGGCTTTACCTGCTACTATTCCCACCCACCACATTTGAATAAAAATCTCAGCACATTTTCACCAACCAAAAGTGGGACCCAGCAATTCTAGAATTTTCCATCAAAATGATAAACTCCGAAAATTCAATAATTTCTGAACCAGTCATCTCGTAAAATTCGTAATAAATCATACGTTCATTTTTAACGGTTCAAAATTTGTGGACATATACTCAACTTATATATGTATAACATATCCAAAAATTACCACGATCCAACGGTCGGATTCAAAATTATAACCCCCGCAAAATATCTCAAAAACTCTAATTTTTAAAACCTCCATTCCGACAAAAATACTGATAAAAACCTCAACATTAACTCCTTCATTTTTAACCACAAAAATATATCCCTCATTTATATCCACATAAAATAAATATTTCCTTGTCATATGAATCAATAATTAATTATTCACAAATAATATTACAGAGTCACAATTATGACAACCAGGCCGTTCCTAGGAAAGTGGGGGCTTTCCAATAAGGATTTCTCCTTACTGGCGCGCAATTAGATGACCAAACCTCTCCTTAGACAGAACTTTCTAGACATTGCCAATAATGTTATCTAATAATATTATTCAAATAATATGAATTATTGATCTGATAAAGGAAAATACTGGGCAGCAACAATTATTGAAACAACAATAATATAAAATATCAACGCAGTAATTATTGTATCAATAAAATAAAATATTGAACAATAACTACTGTAACAATTATTGAGTAGTGCCTTCTTACGCAAGAATCAATAATTGGTGCAATACTGTGTGCTACTGTATTTTAACCACCGGGTATTCCAACAGTATTAACGGTAACAATTACGCCGTTATTTATAAACAACTTATACTTGTCATTTTCTCTATCCAATCGCTTTCCGTTATGGGGCCCACACAAGGCTGCGCCGTCGTACGAATATTCCCCGACAGCAAGAATATTCCACGACCAAACGAATATTCCCCGACAAAATGAATATTTTATAACCACTTGCCTATCTTGCAAAATTTGCACATTTCACTCATAACCAAAGTATTATATCAAATTAACCCCTTATTATTCACAATAATATTTAGAGAAAATTTGATTTTATTCATTAATAAGCTGGGGTCTTACAGATGTGATACTAACGAATATCATTGGCCCGTAGTGCATGAATAATTCGATGATGTGGATTATTTATTGAGCTGTGTTACAGCCATAAAATATTGATGATGAACTTTTAAATCATAGAAGATAGTAGATATTATGTTCTACTTGACTCTTCTAATAGATTGCTTGTTCCGCTGCAGTTAGACTTGTTGTCTATTATATTCTATCAGTTTTACACTGTTGAAGGCTAACGATAATTTATTCTGCATTATCTTATTCATAATATTCTTTACTAGGCTAGTTGAGTTCACCCTTTGCTTTAATTATTCTCTTCAGGAAATAAGAATATAGTTGTGACTAGTCGAAAAACGGAGTGATGGTTCGAGATGGTGGCTATAATTGTCCTCACTATTTTATAAAATAGTGTGATAATAATTATAATGAGTACTCTATTTGAGTTTGGATATTGTCTAGGAGACAATATTTGTATTAAAACTCACAACTTATGTTTTGTCGTAATTTTTTACGACAGTTAATAGTTGTATAAATGAAGTTGTATTTGATTTTGGTACCATGTATTTGGCGACTCAAAATGAGTTGTGTATACCTATTTTGAGGGCGTCACAATTATTACTAGTACTAAAATATTATTTTATTTTGTGTTGTGAATTAAAATATTATTTTATTTTGTGTTATGAATTTATCTGTATCCATAATATATGTCCTTAAATACAAGTACGATGCACCATATAAATAGTTCTAAAAGAAATTAGACAAACATCTAAATCCATGTACATTTCAATGAAATCCAGCATTAGATTTGGGAGGCTGAGGGGTGACCTTCTTGACTTCATCTACATGTTTTGTCTTTAGTAGTGTTACAATACCGTAGACACATGTACCGACCTCAGTACTCTTAATAGTTTATATTGAAGCATTTTTACAAAAAGTATTTCTAATTGTGACTTCAATTATTGGTAATTAAATATATAAGCAATCAAACAGTTTTGAAGTTTACTTGAAAGACAATTTGAAAAAACCAATATTTACTTAATATGGGCATGTTTGAGGCAACAAATGAGAAGGAATAAGCTTAAATGATGCCTTAAAACATGGCTCAACATATGTCAGCCATGTTAATACTCCAAGTATTTTTGTCATTTATCCCAACAAATCCATTAGCCATAGACATGATTATTTATTACTAACCCCATCCCAAAATAATTTTCCAATCTTGACATTTTTCCCCTAGTGAAATTAACTATTTTTAAAATTAAAAATAAGCATATAAATATGATTTTAAAATTATAAAAATTAGGTAGATAGTAAGTTGCACGTAGTTTTTATTTATTTATATACTCCCTTCGTTCCAGGATAAAATTCTGGTTGACTTTTTGTGCATATTATGAAAGAGGATAAAATGACAAAATTATTCATATTTAAATTCTCAGTTAATTACATAATTTTTTGCACATTACTAGTGATGCTCCATAAATATGCATAGAGAATAGAAATATAACAATTAATAATAAGAGTATTATAGGCAAATTATTATAAAAAAATAGATCATTTAATGTAAGTAGACATTTAACTTGAGACTGCCTAAAATAATAATAAAGACTTTTATCCTGGAATGGAGGGAATATATTATAAAACCCCCACAATTATTGACGTCATTTTAAGTGTACCGTGTCATGATAAATTTTTTCTCTTTTACCTCTACAAATTTAGTCACATTACTTTTGTGTCCTTTTTAATTTATTTATGTTCATATTTAGTCCTACAAATTTTGTAAAAAAATAATAATTCCTATTTCATCTTCACCATAATTACATACGCAATGCGTGTACCATCATGTAATAGTGTTTATAGTCCTCTATACATATTTTGTTAAAAATAGTACAAAATTAATTCTAAAAATTGTTAATTTATACTCCAGATAATCAAAATTAAACAATTGTTTTGAGACGGAGGAGTAACTTTGTTCATAATTCTTGCCTAAATTAGAATGAGCACCAAAAATAGGAAATGACAAAATAAAGAAAAATATTGTTCACGGCGGCGGCTACTGGTAATGATACTTGCTTAGGGTTCAAAGTTAAAGTCCCTAAGACTGTGTTTGATTACGTCCTTTTAATAGGTGTGTTTTTGATTCGGTCATAAGTAAAATTTGTTTGGTAATTTTTTTTCCTCTTAATACCTTTTAATTGGTATGATACAAAATTAAATCTTAACTATTTAGAGACACATCTGAATGAAATTGAGTGTTTTTTGAACAAAAATAACATCTTTAATATTATAAAATTCCTTTTGTATCCCTAATTCACCAATAATCTGCCATTTGAGGAGAGAGAAACAAAAGATTTGTTCATGCTCAAACCCATTAACAGAGGGTAGTTGGAATTTCCCCTGTAACTAATACCAATCCCATAAAAATCAACAAAAAAAGCTCATTCACAATCTTTGAACACAAACCCATCTTAATAATTGATTGAAATTTTCAAGTATAATCCAAAACCTAATTGCAGAAAATGAAAAATAGCATTGGGTTTAGAAAGAAATAGAGAGAGAATTTCTTTTTAAGGAGAAAGATTGGAAGAAAAGCATGCAAGGTATTTTATGGAGTATTGTATTGGAGATATGCCAGAGTGGTGGCAAAAATTTGTTGATTTTTGGAGAGAGGAAGTGAGGCGGATGGGGAAGAAACAGGGAGGCGGAATTGCAGGAGAAGCGAAGGGCAAGACTTTTATGTTATAGGTTTTCTTCGACCGTTAAAATGATAAAAATATTATTATTTAGATATTTTAAAAAAATTAATTATTAAATAATATTTTTAGATATAATTCTAGACAAATATTTTATGTTATTCAGATGAAACTGTACAGATCTCAACATTCAATTTTATGGATCACAACTTAAATCCTTATAATTATTGAACCTTAAGATGGGGTTCGGGGAACAATTTAAAATGGCACTTTACCCAATTAATATTACTGAATTTCTGTTTCCCCGACTTCTTTAATCATCAAAGTAACTAACTTTTGAAGTTTTAACCGACTGAAAAGGAATGTGGTCTCTGTTTGGCTTGCAGTAATTATACATTGCAGTTGGGAAACAAACTTCAAACAATTATATAAAAAATAAATAAATATTCTCTCCAATTCTATTAAAAAGATTCTCATTTTTTCAAAATTTATAAATATTAATGAGACACTTTTATTTATTTCATGTTTGTCCCTCAAGTTAATAACTTGTTAGTTTAAAAGTGATAGTATATATGGTAATAAACTTGAAAAAAGTACGTTATTTCATATTAATATTCATAAAATTAGATAATAAAAAAAGTGTGGAACAACTTCTTTTTGTAAATGAGTTGTTTTTTAAATCCATGTTAATCAAGTGATAAACCACTGTCGAGAACCGTTGGGTTGTTCGACCAGTTTTCTTTCTTTTTTGTAGCCAAAAAGGTTTGATACAATTATTACTTATGAATATGCTATTTTTTTTTTCTTTTTGAATAGGAGTCAAAATATTTTATTAATCCCAAAATTAAAGTCTCAATTAATTTTGATAATTTTTAGGGTTAATTACATATTATAGTACATTTTTAAAAATAATTACAATAATCATACATCCATAAAATAATTACAAAAATATGACATTGCATCATATTTATTTACAATACTAATACAATTAGGAGTCCTTAAATTAAGGGATTAATATTAATAGGTTGACATGGTAATTTAGTTTCCATCTTCCTCAAACATTCCATTCTCGTTCGGTCTCTCTCTCTCTCTCCGCCCTTAACTCTCGTTCGGTTTCTCTCTCTCCGCCCTTACTACTTCTCTCTCTCCTCTTGAACTCGTCATCAACGGACTGAATCTACTTCTCTTTTCGCCCTTAATACTTCTCTCTCTCCTCTTGAAGCCACTCGTCGTCAGCGGACTGAATCTATTTCTTCAGACGATGGAGTTCTTGCTTTGGTATGTACATGGTTGAAGTGATGTTGTCATACTATGAGTCTGTACTTCTGGCCACATTCTGTTTATGTTAATTTTTTTATTGAATGAATTTTTCTTTATCACCATGACTGGGTTATTTGTGATAGATATCATTTAATAGCATAATATTTGCTAAAGTGGATAATTATTTTCAAATTGTTTAGGCTCTTAACATATATAGTCTGCTTTTGAATGATCATGATTGTCTCATCTTCATTTTGCCATTTTACTTCTGCATCATATACTGACACAAGACCAATTTTTGGGGGCTTGATGTAATGCTTACGTTGTAGCTACGTCAAGCAATAAAAAATAGATACTATCATATAACTGTTTGGTTACTTCTGTATTATATTTTGGATACTGTTAGATTGTGATTCTGATACCATTTTTGTTACCTTGATTTGGTATTTTGGTTATTTTTTTATGTTGTTATGGTTACCATATATTTGCTTAGTATACATGGTTGACTAAACTGATTTTGGTATACATGTTATTTATGTATTAGTTACCATTTTTACATATTTTGGTTACTATCATATAAATATTTGGTTACTTCTTTAGTATATTTTTGGTTACTGTTAGTTTCTCATTTGGATTCCATTTTTGTTTCCTTGAGTTGGGATTCTGGTTACTATTTTTTGTTGTTCTGGTTACCATGTATTTGCTTAATATATATGGGTTGACTAAACTGTGTTTGGTCTATATGTTGTTTATGTATTGGTTACCATTAATATATGTTTTGGTTACCAGCATATAACTGTTTGGTTACTTCATGAGTATATTTTTTGTTACTTTTAGCTTATGATTTGGATACCATTCTTTTTCCTTTAATTGGGTTTTTGGTTACTTTTATATGTTGTTTTGGTTACAATGTATTTGCTTAGTATACATTGGTTGACTAAACTGAGTTTGGTCTACATGTTATTTATGTGTTGGTTACCATTAAAATATGGTTTGGTTACTATCATATAAATGTTTGGTTACTTCTTTAGTATATTTTTTGGTATACATATTTTTGTTTTGGTGACCTTTAAATTATGTTTTGGTTAATATTATATATAACTGTTTGTTTATTACATAAAATGGGTTGTACTACATGTTGTTTATATTTTGGTTACAATTAGTTTATATAATATAATTTTTTTGTCACTGCTTTATTATGGTATGGTTAATGTTATATTATGATATGATACCTATGATTAATGGGTTCTCTATTCACTAATCCCAAGGTATTTCTCTTCCTCCCACAGGTTCATACATAATGCAGAAGTCTTTTCTAGAGAATGAGAGCAGTCATGAAGAAAAAGTAGCAGCAGCCAAAAAACTAAAGTCTCAGGAAGATTTGTAACAGATTTTGATTAGTTCGGTTGTTGTTGTCTTGTCCTTCTGAATTGTGTTTCGTACCTTGGTTTTTGTTGGATATTCATAACCATTTGTTATGGTTAGTAAATATGTAATGTTTATTGGAGCTTATATAAATGGGATTACATATTTGATTATATTATCAATTATTTGACATTGTTTATTGGTTCGTATTTGTTACTTCTAAGTTGTGTCTGATATATTGTTTAAAAGGTGCAGTTGGTAACCAAACATGCATAGAAGGGTAACCATTTTATTTTTTGGTAGTAACCAGATAGTTACAAGCTCGTATCATGATATATATCAAATGTTAAAATGTACATGTGAGAGTATACATATGTTGCCTAAATTGGGTTTGATATACAGGTTGTTTCTGTTTTGTTTACCATTAAAACATGTTCTGGATACTTTTATATAACTATTTGGTTACTTCTTTATTATGTTTTGGTTACTGTTATATTATGGTTTGGCTACTATCATTGTTTCCTCAGTGTGGGATTTTGGTTATTTTTATTTTTTATTCTAGTTAATATGTAATTGTTTAGTATACATGAATTGCCTAAATTGGGTTTCATTACATGATGTTTATGTTTTGGTTACCATTAAAACCTGTTCTGTTTACTATCATATAATTATGTGGTTACTGTTTTATTATAATTATAAGTTCGTATGAGGACTGTTATAAAGTGTTAAATGTATATATTTTATTTATACCCTGTCATCATGATGGAATAAGAAACTCCAATTAAGAGTTTCCATTTATATATATGATAGTCATTTATAGATCTCATATTAAAATAAAAGTAGTTTGAGATGTAACAACTGAATAAACATTGTAAGGTAACCAAATTAATATTAGACAGTAACCAAATTACATAATCTTTGTAACCAGAATATAAACTACATTTTTACATGCAATTTTGAAGGTATAAATAATGGAATTTGACTAAAAAAACCCTGCAGTTCACCAGCAACGCTAGTGACTTTTGATTGTTGACCCGTTTCTAATGAAACTAGGCTCTGGAAAAGCCAAAATTCGACACTCCAAATTTGATAGAACAATGCATATCATGTTTTGCATTTCTCCAAGCGAACAAGTTGATGGAACTAGTATGCCGATTACTTCAAATTTGGTGTATTGGTTACTATCAGTCCATGTACCGTTGACATAAAGTACAACAGGAATCAATTCCATTGTCTCATAACAGAATAAGTACTGTAAAGTAACCAAATCAATGTTAGCCAGTAACCAAATTACATAATGATAGTAACCAGTACATAAAATACATTTGTACATTCATCTTACAATGGAAATAATCAGTATATTGATATTTATTACCAATTAAACTGTAACAGTTGTATGAAGGTAACAAATGTAGCCAATAAGTAACCATCATAATAAAACAAACAAATATAAAACACCGTAATATTATATAGTAATAATCATAACAACATTATATAGTAATCAAATCCAATTTAAACAGTAACCAACACATATTTATTTAGTAGCCACATGATAAACACATTCTCCATTGCATTTTTATAGTAAAAACCAACCAGTATAACTTGATTGTTACCAACTAAAGGCTAAATATTGTAAGAATGTAACCAATGTAGCTAACAAGTAACCATTAATATAAAACACATAAGTATAAGTATAATTAGATTAATACAGTAACCAGGTCAGCACTAATGAGTAACTATTATAATTTTACATAGTAACAATGTCAGCATTAGCCAGTAACCAATATAATGTTAAACAGTAACCAAGTCAGCATTAGTCAGTAACCAAGTCATCATTTTTTAATAACCAAGTCAGCATTAGTAAGTAATATTATGCACTAACCATTATAATTTTACACAGCAACCAAATAAACATTATACAGTAACCAAATCAATAATAAACAGTAACCAATTTCTATGTACTTAGTAACCAGAATATAAAACATATTTTTACATGTATTTTGCAATCAAAACAGTTAGTATACTGACTTTGTGACCAATTAAAGAGCGAAAAACTTAAGAAAGGTAACCAATATACGAGTATATAGTAACCACGAGATAACCAAATAAACATTTAAAGTATTCAGCAACCAAATAAACATTATACAGTAACCAAATCAATAATAAAACAGTAACCAATTTATATGTACTTAGTAACCAGAATATAAAACATATTTTCACATGCATTTTGAAATCAAAACAGTCAGTAAACTGACATTGTTACCAATTAAAGAGCAAAAAACTTAAGAAAGGTAACCAATATACGAGTATATAGTAACCATGGGGTAACCAAATAAACATTATACATCAACCAAATCAATAATAAACAGTAACCAACTTATATGTACTTAGTAACCAGAATATAAAATAGATTTTTTCATGCATTTTGCTATCAAAACAGTCAGTATACTGCCTTTGTTAATCAACATCAATTTTGGTTACTGTACACCATAAAAAATGTTACCAACCATGTGGTTAATGGTTACTAACATTAAATAATTATATATTCATGTAAACAATTAAATTTGTTGTATTGGTTACTGTCGGTCTCCATTGTCTGACAACTGAATAAACATTATAAAGTAACCAAATCAATATTAAACAGTAACCAAACTACATAATCTTAGTAACCAGAAAATAAACCAAATTTTTACATGCAATTTTGAAGGCCTAAATGATGGAATTTAACCAAAAAACCATACAGTTCACCAGCAAAGCTGGTGATTTTTGATCGTTGCCCCGTTTCTAATAAAATTAAGCTCCGAAAACGTCAAAATTCGACACTCCAAATTTGACAACATTATACAGTAACCAAATTTAGATTAGACATGAAGCAAAAGTAGAGTATAAGCCTTCAGCAAACCAATATTAGCTCATTAGGAGTAGCTAAATTGATCTTGACTAGTATCTGTTCTTTTAATTAGACTTTGATTAGGATTAGGGTTTAGAAAAGAAGTACTTTTGAGGAGGGAGAAAGTATCGGAGTCGGAGACGATCATGACGAGATGAGTATCCAGACTGGTATCGATGAAGACCATATTATACACTGATGTTCCTTCTGCAGTGCCATTACCAGACTCTGTCTCACGACGACGCCGTTTCACCATCTGAAGCAGCAGCCGATGCCTGAGTTCAGAGTGAATGTGACAAAGAGATAGCCTCAAAGCTTCCTTCTTCTTTTTTTATCGTCGATGTGAAGAAGAAAGGGTTTCAGTTTGGGTCTGAAGAAGAAAAGGTTTCAGTTTGGTTCTGTAAAGAATCAATCAACAATCAACAATCAAATTTGTTACAGATTGAGGCTGGTTACTAATCTTGAAGTTGTTGTTGATATTGAAGTTGCTGTTGATCTGAAGTTGTTGTTGATCTTCTTCGATATTATCCGATCTCAGAGTTGCATCGTCGTTGGAGAAGTCGTCTTCTCCGATCTGTCGTTGCTCTATTTTTTCGGATCTTAAAGTTGCTTGTTTTCTTCATTAGCGTGAATTGTTCATCGGTTGGTTGGAAATATAAAAGTCGATAACTGACGTGTAGGGTGTTAATGACCGTAATTTTAGCAACGTAATATTGTGTTTTTGCGTTATTTTTGTAATTATTTTGTGAATGTTTTATTTTTGTAAATACTTTCTAATTATTATATATTAGTGTTAAGGACCCTAATTTTTACGCACATAAGGTTTGTTATAGGTACAGAAAGAAAAATAAATGAGACAATAGCACTATCTATTACTAGTCTCACACGCGCACGTGAGGAAAAAAATGGGAAAAAAAATTACACAAATGAGAGAGGAGAAAAAGAAAAAATGGAGAAAAAAATACAAAAAGAGGGAGGAAAGTGGTGAGAGAAAAAGGGAATAATAATTAAAACATAGAAGAAAAATAGGGAAATAGAGATGAAAGTATATAAATTTTTTGATTATCATGTAATTGTGACCCAATTACACCAAAATAATTGTCAAAAAAGCTGGACGCTTTGTAATATAAATTTATTGATAATAGTGATATAACTGGCATTAACTTGAAATAACATTTGATTTGTTTTTATTTTTATTTATTTTTTGTTGTTGGTTTAAATTTTGAAATGAATTTTTACCACGATATGTAGGTTAGAAATTAGAGTGGTTTATTAACAATTTAGTCAAGTTGGAGAGCTTTAATAACTAACTTTTTGTCTTGTAGACACTCGAAATTTTTTGTACACCTGTTACTAACATTGCAGGAGAACAGATTCGTCTTTTAAGAGGGAACCCTGAAAGACGATCCATATCCATGCCGGATACTACCGGAAGTTCAGCATCAACCCCGGATCGCAATCTGGGAGTAATAAATTTCAATCTCGGAGATAACCTTGAAGCATGCAGATCAATACCGGAACACACACCGGAGAAGGCCGATTAATCTCAGAGATAACTCCGAGGTATCCAGTCTCAGTCCCAACCATGAGAATAGCCACCAACCTTGGTGATAACCCCAAGGAATGCAATTTCGGCAATAACCCTGGAAATGCTTGTTACAAATGTAACCAGCTTCAATCTCGGCACTCACAACGAGATACACTGTACTAGCCCGGCGATAACATCGGGAAGACAGACACACCTCAAAGATGACAATGAGGACCTTCAACCAATTGCAGCAGTCCAATCCCAGCGAAGTTAAGCAACGTTTGTTTTATCAGCCCAATCCGGCGATAACACCGGTGAGGGGCACTATCGTCATCTGACCAACATGATGCCACGCCACGTCATCTCAACGTCTCTACACAACAGTGTCCCACAAGACTAATCAATCCCGAGTGACCATTGTGCGGGGTAACGGATGAAAGTTGAAGCTTAAAGAGCGGAGGGCACCGTCCCATCTTCAATGACTTCACACAAACTCTAATCCCATGCCATCGTACAACTCTAGACAATGACGGTCCGAAATAGGTCCTGTATACCTCAAACGGATACCCGGATTGCACTTCTGAAAGTCCGAGTGGACATTACAGTGCCTGAGTGCACGTACTTCGAGACGACCCGAGCTAAAAAATTCGGGCCAACCCGGGTTGCCCCTGGTACACCTGCGACTCCACCCTCTATAAATAGAGGGCTTGGGGTGGCCATTTTGGAAGAGAAAACGGCGAGGAAGCCCTGCCTAATTTGCTCTATACTCACCCCAGACTGAGTGCTTTCTCATTTTAAACACTTGTGAGCTCAAATATAGCCTCTTTTGTACCTACAAAAGCCAGTGTTTACCCACTTTAAAGATATTGAAGTCTTCTTTGGCAGCCCACTGTAAGCCTTCTTTCACACTTTAAAGTTTCTCTCTTCATCTTTGCACACACACCCTTCTACACGTTAAGAGTCGTGTTGCACACTTTTGCCCGAACTTCGGTCCGTGGTTTATTTTTAGTTTGTATATACATATATATTTATATATATGGACTAACATTATCGAGTTATGCCTCGATTGAGCCTAGACTTCGGTCTGGAGCGTTTAATTGCTTTTGTATATATATATATATATATATATATATATATATATATATATATATGAACTGCGTGTCAAACTCTGTTCGATAAGCCTAGAATTATGTCTGGTGCGTTTAATGGCTTTCTTATATATATAATTATATATATGAACTGCTATCGAACTCTGTTCGGTGAGCCTGGATTTCACATCCGATGCGTTTACTGCTTTAATATATATATACTTATATATATTAACTGTTGTTGGACTTTGTCCGATGAGCCTGGATTCTATATCCGGTGCGTTTATATGCTTATATATATATATTTACATTTCGTCCCACCTGGAGTTTACTTCGTGGTGGTTGACCGTTTTTATAGCTTTCTGTACATTTCGTCCCACCTGGAGTTTACTTCGTGGTGGTTGACCATTTTTACACCTTTCTGTATATTTCGTCCCGCCTGGAGTTTCCTCCATGGCGGTTGATAGCTTTTATAGCTTTATTTATATTTCTGATCCCCCATGGAGGTGCTTCGTGGTTGGTGATCATGCATGTATATATATATTTACAACTTTTATATATATACCTGCTTACTGCGTTTATATCAATTGCGGCATCACGTTAGCCTAGGAATCATGTGATCACAGATTCAGTCCCCTGAATCTAGATTCGGTTCCCGTGATGGACCTTTTCAGCTGTAAGCAGCTTGTAAATATATCTGTGATGTTTGAATTTCCTCAGATGGTTTTCATACCCACGAGGAATTCAACACCTTTTTGTACAATATTTTCGTACGGATGCTTCGCATCTATCAAATAAAATCAATCCAGCCGAATACGGAATAAAATGGGAGTGTAAAAGGTCTCAATTACTATTGAGCATCAGGGTTTGAGAAAACCTCTTTTATAAAACATCACTGCCATATCTTGCTTAAAATTGAATTTTTACATTAAATTCAAACCCTGTGTATATAGGTGCGAACGAGGCCTCACACTACTTCCAAATAACAGCACATTGACCCACACACACACACACACATTCAGATAACAGTTTCTTGAAAAGAGGCGGTCACCGTGGTAACACGGATGTCGGGGGTGCCTAACACCTTCCCTCCGCATAACCAAGTCCCCGGACCCTAATGAATCTCGGTTTCACCGACCCGTTTAGCAGTGTCACATTACCGGGTCAATGTGCAAACCTTTTCTCGGTTGTGTTGGTACAACCATTTAAAAAACCAACTGGCGACGCTTATAGTCCAATCGTCGACATTATACATGTCGAACCTTTTTCACTTGTTTTTTCAAACAAATCTCACCTAAAATGAGAACACCAAAGAACAAGTAACGGAAAGGGACAATTAAAAATCTCGACGTCGACAGGTGGCAACTCTGTTGGGGACTCCAGTAAGAGGACTTAAGCCGCTATTACAATTTTTTCAAAATTGTTATCTGCTTATGTGTAGATGTTGCATTTACATTTTATGATGAATGTGTACGAATGCATTTCCTTACTTAGTGCTTCGCACTATAAACTGCTTGTGATATTAGTGCTTCGCACTATAAACTGCTTGTGATATTAGTGCTTCGCACATGTCATCATTTTCATACGGTAAGACACGATGTATGTGAATGTATATTGTGTGGTCCCTCCATCAGGAGGCTATCGCGTTGGTGTTTGATTACTGGACTCGTGAGAAGACTAATTCTCCGAGGCTCAGGAAAGGCACCACCCAAATTCGCTCTAGTTGAAAGACCGGATTAACTTCCCGTCAAGTAGATTGCGATGATTTGGGAACCTTCATGCCAAAAATTCGCGAGAGTAACCTAAGATAGGTCAGACTCTTCATAAACCCAAAAACGGATGAAAGTCTCTTCATGCTCTCATTTCAATTACTTGTAATTATCTTCCATATCTATTTCCATGTAATGAGAAATATGAAGAAATGTGTACACATACATGCTACAAACCGCTGACATCCGTTTTACAGGATAAAATTCCTAAACTGGACACATCGCATAGCATGTTATTATCCATCTTAAAGACTAAACAATGCAAGTCTTTTGCAGGGAATCAATCAGACCTACCACCCGTTCAAAATCCAAAAAGGCAACAGGCCTACAGTCAATCATGTCGTCATCAGACCAAACTGAACTTAATCCAGTTTCTCGCAAAGAATTCGACGGATTAAGCAAACAGATTACAGATTTGACTTTTCTACTAAAAGAATTACACCAGTCTATGCAGGGTCAGAAAATACCTATACATGCTGAATCCTCCACACAAGGAGGAACCCAGGTCATTACAATACCTGAACTACAGTTGGATCCGACCAACAAAACTCATGATGCTGCCCATCCCACTGGAGACCCAGACACTGGTGACATCAAAAAGAAAGTCCTCCAAATGGAAGAGACCCTTCGCACTATCAAAGGAATTGGAACACACGGGAGTGTTTCATATGCTGATTTGTGTATTTTCCCTGGTATTCATTATCCAGAAAAATTTTAGACTCCTGACTTTGAAAAATATGACGGGTTAGGAGATCCTTACACACATCTAAAGGTGTTTATTGGAGAACTGGGATCTTATGCAGAGGATGAAAAACTCAGAATGCAACTGTTCCAAAAAAGTCTAACTGGAGAAGCCCGTTCGTGGTACACAAGATTAGACGATTCAAAGATCCATAGTTGGGAAGAGCTAGCACACACTTTCCTCTCCCAATACAACTTTCAATCTCAAATGGCTCCTGATCGGTATCAAATTACCAAGATCAAGAAACAGTCTAATGAGTCTTTCAGAGAGTATGCTCAGAGGTGGAGACGCCTGGCTGCCCAAGTTAGTCCTTCCATGACAGAATTAGAGATGGTCATAACTTTCATAGACATACAAGAAGCACCTTTCTATGAAAGAGTTTTAGTCGGCATCGGCAAACCATTTTCTGAAATGGTCAAACATGGGGAGATGGATGAAATGGGATTAAAATCCGGAAAGATTCAAGACCTAGCTGCACTCAAAGCTGTTGCTGATCACATCCAATCTGGAAATTATGGAAACAACCCCCAGAGGGTCCATAAAAAGAAAGAAGAGGATGTTTCCCTGATACTATAGGGTCAAAAAGGCAGTCAAAACATGCCTATCCAGAGGAGAAATTACACTCCCTTTCAAGCACAATCTTCAAACCCTCCAGTACCAAAAGGTGGAGAAGTCAAATGAGCTCGAGTATTCACGCCCTTAGGGGACACCCTCGAGAACATTCTCAATCTTTTAACAACACAGAAGAAAATCACGCATCTTCTTCCACCAGCCAACCCTAATGGACGAGGTTTTAATGCTGCTCGAAAATGTGCTTACCATGCCGGGGCACCTGGACATGATACTCAGGATTGTTGGGCCTTGAAGCACAAAATCTAAGACCTGATAGACAACGGTGAAATTATGGTCACCAAACCCGATCAGCCTCACGTTCAAGATAACCCTCTTCCTCAACACAAGGAAAAAGAGGTCAACATGATCAATTAGAGCAGCGGACAGAGTTCCAATTTTAGCTGTGAATCCTCCCAGACCCCCAAAGATGGTGATGACAGATGGGATTATTCTAAGTTCTAATTCATAATGGAACGAAAGATGAAAGCTCTCTGTAAACAAATTGAGCAATTGGCGGAACTGGTGACTTATCAGCATCAAGTGACTCGTCAGCTAATCAGCTAGGAGCATGCCAGTCTCCTACCTATTGTCATGAATATTCCCTCTTCAATTTCAGAAAATGAAATGCTAGAAGACAAAGTGACGAAGAGAGCAAATGCTAAGGCCCGTCGAGATTTTGCCAACAAAAGGGAATTCACATATTTGGGCCAACCTATGGAGGAAATCCTTCATATGTTAATCAATGAAGGAAGGATTAGTTCCCTTCTACCTCCAATCAACCCTCGTTCAGGACGATATAACTCTGATGGAGTATGTCAATATCATTCTCAATCTCGTGGTCACAGCACAGAAGAATGCTGGGCACTCCGCCACCTTATTCAAAATTTAATTGACAGTGGCGTACTGCATCTGGTAGATAATGACACTGTGTTATGGAAAAGTGAGGATTCGTGTCCTACTAAGTGGAAGAGTGTAGTAGCAGTCACATCCGCTGAAAATGATGGGGTTAACAAATCACTTGTCATGCCAGTCATTCAACTCAAGGGCTTTGAAAGTGGCCGCTCCCGAGCCAATCAACTTGTCGTGCAGAGCACAATATCCTATTGTTAGCTTGCGCGCAGTTCCATGAAATTATGGAGAAGGTGAAGGATCCACCTCGCATATAACTGCTGCAGTGTCGAAGGAAAATCCACTGTATCTTCCCCAACGGGTAATGAAGCCTGTCATCAAGTCTAAGGGGAAAGTACCCATTGAGAAGATTGAAAATTTCCTCTACACTATGGGTCATAACGAAGACAAGGTGGTTTTAAGCTTGAAAGAAGCTCCACAACAGATATCAATCTTGGACTTGGTCCTGACTTTCGAGAATCACCGGAAAGTCTTGTTAAAGGTTTTAGAAGAAGCCTATCTACCGACATCAGTTGATACGGAAAAGTTTCAACATCTGGTTGATCACATTTTCAACAACAATGTGATATCCTTCACTGATGATAACATACCGCCCGAAGGGACCAGTTATTACAAACTGTTGCACATTGCAGTCTTGTCCTCCGGATATATGGTGGTGGGAGTTTTAATAGATGGAGGTTCCTCTCTGAATATCTGCCCATAGCTACCTTGGTGAAGATGAATATCAATCCCAATCGAATTCGGAGTAGCCATACCATCATCAAAGCTTTTGATGGAGCCCGCCGTAACTCTGTCGGAGTAGTTGAGCTGCCAATTGAGATTGGTCCTCATACATTCTGCGTATCCTTCCATGTGCTCAAGATAGATTCGGGATACAACCTGCTCTTGGGACGACCATGGATTCGCATGGCAGGGACAGTCCCCTCCACTCTTCACCAACAGTTGAAATACATCATCAACAATAGCCTAGTCACAGTCAACGCTGAACTGAAGATTCCTCAGCATGGGGACATGCCACTCATCAATGCCAATAAGGATGTTGAGCCAATTAGTTTTCATGCTTTGAAAATAAGCAATACCCAGTACCATAATATTGAAACGCTAATGCCCGAACCCCAGATTTCTGCCGAGGTAATGTCAGCCACACAAGAAATGATGTCGTTGGGTCATAAATCGGGACAAGGGTTGGGTATAGATTGCCAGGGTATCAAGTACCCTATTCGCTTAACCAAAAAAATTGGGACAACTGGACTAGGCTATTCTGCCAGCTCTAGTCACAGGAATCCTCATACGTATCAGCAGATTCCTTCGGCTTTGACCATGCGGCGTTTAGCTTTGCCTTCAAGCTCCGAGTCCGCACAACCTCCCGTAAAGGTGCCAGCCAATATAATGGTAATGTTATTTCCCAAGCCGGTACCGGTAAAGGAGAAAGAAATCTTTGTTCCAGATCCCGCAGTGGAGGAAAAAGAGCGAAGAATCAAGCAAGACGTCATGCGGATGATGTCCGGCATACGCATCATCGTTTATGATGAGCATACCAATAGATACACCCAGACGATGATTGCCCAGACGTAGTGGCTATCATTCGGGGCAGGGAAGATGATGATAATCCCTCTATCACTGTGGTTCACCCGGAATTTGCTCTTGCCAATTGGAACAACATTCCTTGCATTGGTCGTCAAGGGTAAAGCGGGCGGAAACTCTTTCTGCCCTGTAGATATAATAACTGCTTACTTTTCTGTACAGTATTAGCGGTTTATTTTGCCAGTATATGCTAACACTGTGTATGATCAACACATTTCATATATACTAAGTGAAAGCATATTTTGTTTCAGGACTCTGAATTTAGATGTGCCTGTGCTTGCTGATACGGTGCCTCTTCTCCACAAGGATTGTACCTTTGATGTAGAGATGAATTCAGCCTTGGTGGATATACAGGATGACATTGAGGTGCCTCCAAAAATTTAAGAATGGGTCAAAGACAAACCCAAACCCAATCTTGATCAAACCACTACTTTCAATCTCGGAACCTTAGAAAACCCTAAGTTAATCCAGATTGGTTCAGACCTTACCCCAAACCGACGGAATGATATGGTTACGCTATTAACCCAGTTCTAGGATGTGTTTGCATGGTCTCATGTGGATATGGTGGGTTTGTCCACTGACATTGTCCTTCATTGCATTCCCATCAAAGAGGGATTTAAGCCAGTCAAGCAAAAGCTACGGCGATTGAAACATGAATGGAGTTTAAAGGTGAAAGAAGAAATTGTGAAACAGTTTTAAGCTGGCATCATAATGGCGTCTACATATCCAGAGTGGATATCCAACATCGTGCCCGTACCTAAACCTGAAGGGAAGGTGCGAGTTTGTGTGGATTACCGGGACTTGAACAAAGCTTGCTTAAAAGATAGCTTTCCCGTGCCATTTATCCATATTCTCATTGACAATACTGCGCAATACGACATGTACTCCTTTGCAGATTGCTTTGCGGGGTATCATCAGATCATGGTTGCCGAAGAAGATCGTAAAAAAACTGCTTTCATCACTCATTGGGAAACTTTTTGTTATAGACGGTTGTCATTCGGCCTCATCAATGCTGGAGCTACCTATCAATGAGCTATGATGGCTCTTTTCCATGACTAATGCATAAAGAGATTGAGATCTATGTGGATGACATTATTGTCAAATTCTGGAAGGAGGATGACCATATAGACCATCTCAGGAAATTGTTCAACAGGTTGCGTAAGTACAACTTGAAGTTGAATCCAGCTAAGTGCGCCTTTGGCGTTAAATCAGGCAAGTTGCTAGGATTTCTAGTCAGCCACAAAGGGATAGAGCTGGATCCTGCCAAAATCCAAGCCATCAAGGAAATGCCCATTCGTCAGGCAGAAAAGGAAATACGGGGATTTTTGGGAAGGATCAACTTCATTAGCAGATTTATCTCCCAACTCACAGCAACCTGTGAGCCAATCTTCAAGCTGTTAAGGAAGAACTCCTCCATGAAATGGAATGAGGAGTGCCAGAATGCCTTCCTTACAATCAAGAAATAGCTAATTAAAGCTCCCATCTTGGTACCACCCAGGGATGATGTTCCCCTGTTTATGTATCTGTCCGTAAGTGACAATGCCATGGGCTACATGCTGGGACAGAAGGATGATAGAGGCTTAGAACGAGCTATCTATTACCTCAGCAAAAGATTCAGCAGCAGTGAACACAAGTACACTCTGATCGAAAAGATGTTTTGTGCTTTAGCATGGGCTGCCATGAGGTTACAACATTACCTCCATGGGCACACAACCCATCTCATATCCCGCGTGGATCCTCTTAAGTACATGTTCAGTAAACCCATACTGAATTGTCGACTGTCCAGATGGCAGTTGATCCTACAACAATTTGACATCGTATATGTGACTCAAAAGTCCATCAAAGGTCAAGGAATTGCGGATCAACTGGCCGCCGCACCATCAGGGGATTTCAAACCCTTGGAGACATATTTCCCTGATGAAGGAGTAATGACAATTCAGCAGCACCATCAGTACGATACACGCCAAACATGGAAGATGTATTTCGATGGAGTTGTCAATATGGAAGGTTCTAGAGCTGGAGCAGTTCTAGTATCTGATACGGGGGAGCAGTATCCCGTCGCCGTTAAATTACAGTTTGTCAGCACCAATAATACGGCTGAGTATGAAGGCTGTCTTATTGGGCTAAAACTTGCCCATTCAATGGGCATCAGGCGGTTAACTGTCCTTGGAGATTCGGAGTTGGTAATCAGACAATCCACCGGAATCTATCAAACCAAGGAACTACATTTGCTGCCTTACCATCGGCAGGTTTTAAAGATGGCTTTGGGATTCAAAGAAATATCCTTTCTACACATTCCTCGTCATAGGAATGATTTCGCGGACACGTTAGCAACTTTGGCCTCCTTGATTCGCATATCAGACAAGGAACACTTGCCAAGCGTCACAATTTCCTTGCACAAGGTCCCAGCATATGGGAATTACATTGCAGAAGTATCGGATGAGCTATCTCCCATCCAACATCCTTGGTATCAGCATATAAAGGAATATCTGCGAGATGGATCTACACCCGCTGAGGCGAGCCCGACTGAGAAAAGGCGGATCCACCGACTTGCTATGAAATTCTACCTGAGTGGAGATGCGCTCTGCAAAAGAGATGTAGGATTAGGTCTCCTCAGATGTTTAGACAAAGATCAAGCCCAAAGGCTTATGGATGAAATCCATGGCGGAGTCTATGGCCCCCATATGAGTGGCCCCCTTCTTGTCAAGAAAGTCCTCAGGACGAGACATTATTGGCTATCTCTCAAAGCTGGTTGCAATGACCATGTCAGGAGATGCTATCAGTGCCAGATTCATGGGAATGTTATACACGCCCCTCCACGGGAACTTCACAATATGAGTTCACCTTGGCCCTTCTCAATGTGGGGAATGGACGTTATTGGGCCCATTGAGCCTAAAGCCAGTAATGGTCATCGATTTATCTTCACCATGATCGACTACTTCACCAAGTGGGTAGAAGCAGCCTCCTTCCCCAGGGTTACTAAAGAAGTCATCATTGCTTTCATCAGAAACAATGTCATTTGTCGATATGGACAACCAGAGGTGATTATGTCCGACAATGCCAAGAACCTCAACAACAAAATGATGGAGGAATTATGCAGTAAATTCCACATCAAACATCTCAACTCAGTCATCTATCGTCCGAAGATGAATGGTACTGTTGAAGCGACTAACAAGAACATCAAGAAGATTATGCAAAAGATGTCCACCAATCACAAAAATTGGCCTGACCAATTGCCTCTGACTCTGTTAGCCTACAGAACCTCAATGCGCACTTCCACTGGGGCAACCCCCTACGCATTGACCTATGGGATGGAAGCAGTGCTCCCCATAGAAGTTGAGATGGAATCCCTCAGAGTATTGATAGACGCTCAGTTGGATGAAGACCAATGGGTACAAGATAGGTATCACCAACTGTCTCTAATAGACGAAAGGCGAACCGCGGCTATCTTCTATGGTCAGTTATATTAGCAAAAGATTGCCTGATCCTACAACAAAGAAGTCCGGCTACGACAATTCAGACAACATGACTTGGTTTTGAAGAAAATCCTGGACAACCAAGATCAGGCTAAGGGAAAATTCGCTCCTAACTGGGAAGGCCCGTTTATTGTCAAGGAAGTATTGACAGGAGGCGCTCTTAGGTTGTAAGAAATGGACGGCGATGAATTTCTCCAACTCATCAACTCAGACGCCGTGAAACAATACTATGTCTGAAGTTACCATCAAGTAAACATCCTGGTGGTAGACCATCAGGTCACCAGTCATTCTGGTTCTTTAAACCTTTACCACAAACAACTTTTCTACACTTTGCCCCTCAGGGAAACATACCTTTCAAGCCAGCAACCTGTCTTTTTCCTTTGCATTCCTACAACTTAGGTCATCCCACCGTGGATTGAACCTCTTGCGTTTGCAGTTTGGCTACCCATACCTGGGATCAAACTTTTCACCTGCAGTTTATCCTCAACCCAGGATTAAACTTTTTCTTCCCTGCACTCTGACCTGCACATGGGATTACGCTTTTCATCTCACCTTGATGGGCGAACTACGTCGACTTGATCTCCTCTTCAATAGGAGTACGTAGGCAACCATTTCATATAGCCCGGTCGCAATAAAATAAAAACAACAAAAACATTTCCACCCTTTTCCTTACAAAAAAAAAACAAAAACATTCCTACACCATTCCTGCCACATATAGCGTTGAACCTCTTACACCAGGTTCGAACTACGCAGACCTGATCTCCTCTTCAATAGGAGTACGTAGGCAGCCATTCATGGTGCGGTCTCACTCCCTACCAAAATACAAACCCTTGTCAGTTGGTACTGGGATCATCCTTCAATCCACTACGTTTCATTCGGCTTCAGACCAAAGGGATGGAATTACCTGAACTCCTCCCAAATAGGAGATTCGGCGACCATCTAAGCGGCGGTTGTACCTCAAAGAGCAACACCAATCCATAAGAGATGGAATTAACTAGGCTTCTCCTGAATAGAAGTACTGGCGACCATCTGTGGTGTGGTCAATCTCAGAGAGGAAAGCCACACTCATCTCCTCATTTCCATACAGAAACCAGTGCCAAGACATCGAGAGATGGTAGGGATACATACAGATCGATGATCCATTTTGAACTATCCAGAGACAACTCAATGTCCATCCACCGAGAAGGAATTCAGAATACATCAAGATCACAAGCCCTGAAGCAGCAGACAAAATATCAAGCAAGTAGCAAAGCATATCTAAAAGGGAAGTGACCAAAAATATATTTCCCTGTCATATATATAATGATGTTTGATATACACAATGTAAACTGTACATGACAAAATGGCTCAGCTAGTCTGTGCAGAAAAATACAAGATCATCTACAAGTCAGGGTATATGCGAGCTAACAAGCCCAACATGGTGTCCCTCTCAGAAGATGGAGGTAAAGCTGTGGTCTCCTGTATGAGAATATCCACACGACCCAACAGATTTGTAGCCATCTGCATGGTGACCATATGATCATCAATATATGTGCTCATCTCTGCGATCATGCCAGTGGTAAGGGACCTCACTGCAGTACTATCTGTGACGGCTACATTTCGGGCAGATATGGCAATATCCCACTCAACTATCACTGTATCTCTGGCTGATATAGCCTCATCTCGCTCAACGACGACGGCATCTCTACTAGCCAATGCCTTGTCTCTCTCCAATAGAGCGGCCTCCCTCCCATCAAGAGTAGTCGACATCATAGATCGAATCTGATCTCTCTCAAAGGTCATCAGATGAAGACTCTGCTCTAAGTACTGTGCCGAATGCTGAATCACAACAGTACTGGTACTAGGAGAATCCGGAAGAAATGCTGGCAACTCAGCAGTGGGCTCCTCCTCGATGTAGGTATCAATGTCCTCCATGGGCTCTATATTACCTAACTCGCGCTCCAGTACTGCAAATACTTCTGCAGCCGATAAAATCTCTGTCTCCATCCACGCGGAATACTCTGCGGAATAACCAGGATGACTGATAGAAAAAGTTGCTATCTCACGCTGATCCCAGCAGGCGTATACCCGAGATCGGTCCTCTGCTGAAAGGTACCGAGAAGCTAAACGCTGACCTGTCGCCCCCTCAAAAGGATGAAAATCTTGGAACTGGTCGAATTGTGACATCACGGCTAATGGGTGATAAGTGGTCACTCCCCTCAAACTAGCCAGAGGAAGATAGTCCATGCCCGAAGCATGAGTAATGAAGCTGTATGGTGAGCTAAGCCCCGAACATGGCAATATGCTGAATGGATCTCTGATATTTGCCAAGAATGTGGACCAGGACAGAGCATCTATACACTCTGATGGCTGAAAAGAGTATGACATAGCTACATCATGGGTGAAGCAGTACCCATGCCGTCTAAGAGTGCCAACCGGTCTCAAGTGTGACATGAACCACACATATAGCATGACTGAACTCCCAGTGAACACTCCTGTCGGATAAGTGCAGCAGTTAGATGCCGACCGCAGGGTCTCTGCTACAATCATAGGTACAATGGTACGACCCTCCCTGAGAGCTCTCACGGCCATGACAACGCCTATATCTATCTCATCCATATACCGCGGCATATATACATATGACAATACACATAGCATCAGTACGTTAGCTCTGGCCAAATGCCAATGATCCTCTGATGCGGTGAAATCCCCGAAATGTCGTGAATAGCTATCCTCCGAGCCAAATCTGTCGTACAAAAAATGCTGGGATATCACGTGGCCAGATGTCAACTCATCCTGTACCACTCTGCGCCTCAATCCTATGAGAGTCATGAATCGTCTGCTCATGTCTCCCAAAGCCAGATGCACGCAAGGTCTGTCTAAAGGCATCATCGTCAAACGTGCATACTCCTCCAGAGTAGGAGTCAACTCATGGGTGCCGAATCGGAATACCTGCCTATCCGGTAGCTAATGCTCTATCATCCCGTCCACAAATCCTGCGGGAACCTGAAAAGTCAAAAAGGTCATGGTATGCTACAATAAATGATCTACAGTCACCCTATCTGGTGGTGACATGCTATCATACCACGATCTCATACCCGATGCCACCACTGACGGTGTGGTATGATCTATATGGCTAACTGTCGAAGAAGACATCTGTGCGGGCCGTGTCATAAGACCATCCAGGGGTCAATGCCAATATCTCTGGACATACATACATATGCATAACATGATACATGCATAATAGATAATAGATAGCAATATGATATAGGGAATGAAAAAAAATAGTGCATACATTTCTAAGTATATCATCATCTAATACATCATCTCTGTACAACTACAAATACAAGGAAATGGGGCACAACCACCCAATATATAACAAAGGCCTATCAAAAGATATAGCGAGAATGGGGCACAGCCACCCAATATCTAACAAAGGCCTATCAAAAGATATAATGAGAATACACATCAGAAGAAGACAATGGTGTCGATGTCCACATCATCAATCCTGTCCACCTGATGTAACTCCTCCTGAGTCACTGGATCTCTATCAACAGGGATGTCAGGCCTATAAAGAGGAGGATCTGCACCGGCAAAACTGAATGGGTCACCTGAGGGGCCAACGCCTGAGCTGGAAGGATCAAATGAAGCCGCCTCTGTTGGATCTCTGCCCAAATGCCGGATAAATATGTTTGCCTGGTCCAACTGCCGGGTCAAACTATCAATCTGGGTCATATGAGTCGGATCTCGGACACAAGCTATCCAATCCGTCATCATCAAGGATCCTGGAACCATATCCCCTATAAACTGTGTGGCGCGGGACTGAGCTCCAATAGTGCAAGGGGACCACCACCGATGGAACGTCTCCTGAGTACATGGGCCCTCTGACAATGCAAAATTGTCAACCCCCAACAATGGGATATCAATGACGGGTGACTGCGACACAGGCCAATAACGCCTAGCAGGAGGCAAGATCGGTATACGGATCTCCCCTGTAGTGCTCCTAATAGTACGATCTCCTAAATAGAGCTCCCAGCCTACATCCGTGAAGAGAGGAACTCTCTTGGTGGAAATCACATACTCGACTCCAGTCGGGTATCCATCCTCAAAACCCACGGTCACGTGTACCCCGGAATAGGGAAGCCATGCGATGGTATCGGCCGTCAGCAACTCCAGCTGCATACGGCAATGAGTGAATCCCTCAGGTACAGGGACCTCTGGCAGAATTGAATGATGCCATCGTCGTCCTCGTGGATAAGTGTCTAAACCTAACATACTCACGGGACGTAAGCATGGAAGCCTCTCATAGGCCCAAAACTGCCAACACAAAGGCAAACATCTGCTGTCAGTTAACACTCTTAACCTATACATGGTAAATGACAAGAGAAATACTCACCAGCAGAAATGGGTAAAATCCTAGCCAAGCCTCGGTCAAACCCTGTGAGCACATACGCATGCCCCGGAGGAAATAGGCAAAGGTGTAGGAACCCCAATCATACTCTCCAATACGGTCCACATCACGTGTAGCGCTGATCAAAGCGAAAGATACCGTGGAAGAGTTGTCTGCTATGAAGCAACCTCGAATGATCATCAGGAGCAATCGCCGCAGAATGCGATCCCTGATTCTGACATCATCAGGCATTGGCTCACTCAATAGCCCGCTCATAGCATCTACGCTCAAAGGACCTGAACGGACAGTCCTTCCTTTGAGCGCCGCCGCCAGAATTCCTAATAAGGATCTAACGGCAGTAGGGGTAATATTTGCCATGCAAGGCACTGGCTCCCCTCTAAACTCCATACCTATGATAAATCGCCAATCCATAGGTGTCATCATCACCTCGCAATCCAGCAGATGGAGTGACTAAGTCTGATGAAACCATCGCTCAGACAATGCCCTGAGATAACCCCAGGGACAACGACGGGGAAGGATGGAGAAGAATGCCCCAAATCCCCACTCATGCACTACCGCTCTATAGTCTAGATGAAGCGCCTGATACATGGAGTGAATACTGAAACAGTTCCCTCGAGGCTGTGTAAAACCAGGAACCTGCATGAAATGCAGATCAACATCAAAACCCTTTAATCCTCATCAATAGGAAAAAAGGAAGATCAAAGTCTAACACCATACCTTGTTAGCATGCAAATACATCGATGGATGTCTGCCCAAATCACCCAGCAACTCTGGATTTACCACCTGAATACTCGGAAGCTCTCTGCGAGGGACATGTGCAGCAGGAGCGGGATCCTCTATCGGAATATCTGCCTCCTCGTCCTCAACGTCTGGAACATCTACCTGGACACGACGTATCACGGCCTCCACCAACCGACGAGGCTGTCTGACAGAACGGAGACGAGGCACTTCAGAAGCCCTCTACCGTACACCAGAAGTGGTCCTATAAGAACTGCTCGGCTGATCCGGATCCATAGTATCTGGACAACAAGTCTCCAAATCACCTCAGAAAGGGTGTGGTATTTCCTTACCTGGAGCTTTCTAGAATGCATTTTATGACTATAAACATGCATGCATTTACTTTAACATATAATAGAGTTAAAATGCATGACTACCCAATGCCTACATTTGGAAAAGTTTTGCCATAGTCCCCTTTGAAAATAGGACTATCCACATACATCCAGGCATGTCTAGGTTGCCATTCAGTAGCACACCTGCCCCAAAGCCATATACATAATATATGCATTAAAAATTAAAATTATCATGCATAAGGCCAACCATAATACTAGGAGTACTTTGCCTTCGTACCTTATGCTCATTGGACCTCAAATAGGACAAAAAATAGCATAAAAAGGTGCCAATTTGACTGTCTCAAAAGTTAAATTTTTTTCACATCATTATGTTCAGCATGGTTTAATACTAACATTTACTATGTTGAATATTTTTTATCTAGTCATTTGTGCATACATAATCACTACTATGTGTTTAGATGCATTTCATGCGATAACGCAAAATCCAACGGATAGAAATGAGAGAAAATACAGGCATATGTTATCAGGATAGTGCAGAACACTTGTACGGTGACAGAATTTGTAGAAAACAGCCCGAACTCAGCAGATCTGAAAGAGGCTCACGTATTTTCCTTCGCGCAACAAGTTGAAAGTGACTTGTGAGACCAACCTGTTGGAATTTATCATCCACTGTTGGCCGTAGACCCATCTGCGGCTGCAGCAGATGCACCTGCGGCATCCCCATGTGGGTCCCATCCCTCCGACTCGGTCCAGTTCGAGTTACAAAGGAGTTCTTACAAGCTGAAAAGGCCAAACCAGAGATAAAAATGCAACGCGATTGAGCAGAATAGCCTAAAACCCTGGTTTTTCTGGATCCAACTGTTGCTTTCTTTTCATCCATTGGTATTCACCCGAACACAGGGTTTACTATACCGATGATTTAAGTCTTTGCATACCACATTCGACAATACCGTACAGAGGTCCGATGCCGTCAGCGTAAGGTTGTCACCCCAATCTTTTCACAAAAGAGATCCCCGGCGGGGGTTATAACGCATGCTCATCCGTTGACACACAAATTAACGAAGGTCAAGCAGCCTTGACATTATTACGATCGATAGCGATTAAAACCTATTAGAGCTCTGAAGCCATTCGAGGTTTTCACACCTGACCGCTCGTATTCCCCAGCGGATCCCCGGCGGGGGTCACAACGCAATGTTCCGGTGATCTACACGACAGCGGAGGTCAAGTAACCTTGACAGTATATCCCATAGGATTTTTTAGCCGTTGATTCACATGTCGGTGAAACACACAAATCAACGAAGGTCGGGCATCCCTGACAACATTTGCTGTTGGCAGTAAATCCAATTGAATCGTTGCATGTCCTGACGATACAAACCAGGAGATTGTCATAAAGGAGGATTGATGAGGGAATATGTTATACACATCCTCAAGCAGATCAAGCTTCATCCCCATAGATCTCTCACACATAAGAGGTACATCTTCGGGATCAAGTCATAATCAAAGATACAAGCCTTTGGTGATAACTCCAACATCAACATCCTAATAGATTCGGATTACACATCAAATCTGGTCATCGTTGCCAACCCCCAGTTGAAGCAACAGGGAGCCAGCAATCATCCCTAGCGTGTTGGGCTACAACCCCATACACATGCATCATACATTTACATCATGTTGCTATCCATAGTACCATATTCGTCTTGTTACGTTTCAAGTGTCTAGGATTCTTTATCCTACCCATGCATCGCCATGCATGAGTAAGATAAAGAGGGGCATCTGTAGACACTCGTAATTTTTTGTACAACTGTCACTAACATTGTAGGAGAACAAATTCGTCTTTTAAGAGAGAACCCTGAAAGACGATCCATATCCATGCCGGATACTACAGGAAGTTCAGCATCAATCCCGGATCGCAATCTGGGAGTAACAATTCTAATCTCGGAGATAACCCCGAGGCATGCAGATCAATACCGGAACACACAATGGAGAAGACTGATTAATCTCAGAGATAACCCCGAGGTATCCAGTCTCAGTCCCAACCATGGGAATAGCCACCAACCTTGGTGATAACCCCAAGGAATGCAATTTCGGTAATAACCCCGGAAATGCTTGTTACAAATGTAACCAGCTTCAATTTCGGCGCTCACAACGAGATACACTGTACTAGCCCGGCGATAACATCGGGAAGATAGACACACCTCAAAGATGACAATGAGGAACTTCAACCAATTACAACAGTCCAATCCCAGCGAAGCTAAGCAACGTCTGCTTTATCAGCCCAATCCGACGATAACACCGGTGAGGGGCAACATCGTCATCTGACCAACAAGATGCCACGCTATGTCATCTCAACGTCTCTACACAACAGTGTCCCACAAGACTAATCAATCCCGAGTGACCATTGTACGGGGTAACGGATGAAAGTTAAAGCTTGAAGACCGGAGGGCACCGTCCCATCTTCAATGACTTCGCACAAACTCTAATCCCATGCCATCGTACAACTCTCGACAACGGTGGTCCGAAATAGGTCCTGTATACCTCAAACGGATGCCCGAATTGCACTTCTGAAAGTCCACGTGGACATTACAGTGCCTGAGTGCATGTACTTCGAGACTACCCGAGCCGAAAAACCCGAGCCAACCCGGGTTGCCTTTGGTACACCTGCGGCTCAGTCGTAGGTACACCTGCGGCTCCACCCTCTATAAATAGAGGGCTTGGGGTGGCCATTTTGGAAGAGAAAACGGCGAGAAAGCCCTGCCCAATTTGCTCTGTACTCACCCCAGACTGAGTGCTTTCTCATTTTAAACACTTGAGCTCATATATAGCCTCTTTTGTACCTACAAAAGTCAGTGTTTACCCACTTTAAAGATATTGAAGTCTTCTTTGGCAGCCCACTGTAAGCCTTCTTTCACACTTTAAAGTTTTTCTCTTCATCTTTGCACACACCCTTCTACACATTGAGAGTCGTGTTGCACACTTTTGCCCGGACTTCGGTCCGTGGTTTATTTTTAGTTTGTATATATATATATATATATATATATATATATATATATATATATATATATATATATATATATTATCGAGGCATAACTCGATAATGTTAGTCCATTATATATATATATATATATATATATATATATATATATATATATATATATATATATATATATATATATACACATTTATATATATGAACTGCGTGTCAAACTCTGTTCGATGAGCCTAGACTTATGTCTGGTGCGTTTAATGGCTTTCTTATATATATAATTATATATATGAACTACTATCAAACTCTGTTCGGTGAGCCTAGATTTCACATCCGGTGCGTTTACTGCTTTAATATATATACTTATATATATTAACTGTTGTTGGACTTTGTCCGATGAGCCTGGATTTATATCTGGTGCATTTATATGCTTATATATATATATATATATATATATATATATATATATATATTTACATTTCGTCCCACCTGGAGTTTACTTCGTGGTGGTTGACCGTTTTTTACAGCTTTCTGTATATTTCGTCCCACCTGGAGTTTACTTCGTGGTGGTTGACCGTTTTTACAGCTTTCTGTACATTTCGTCCCGCCTGGAGTTACCTCCGTGGCGGTTGATAGCTTTTACAGCTTTATTTATATTTCTGATCCCCCATGGAGGTGCTTCGTGGTTGGTGATCATGTATGTATATATATATATATATATATATATATATATATATATTTACAGCTTTTATTTATATATATATATACCTGCTTACTGCGTATATATATATATATATATATTTATAGCTTTTATATATATATACCTGCTTACTGCGTTTTATATCAATTGCAGCATCATGGGAGCCTAGGAATCATGTGATCACAGATTCAGTCCCCTGAATCTAGATTCGGTTCCCGTGATGGACCTTTTCAGCTGTAAGTAACTTGTAAATATATCTGTGATGTTTGGATTTCCTCAGATAGTTTTCATACCCATGAGGAATTCAGCACCTTTTTGTACAATATTTTTATACGGATGCTTCGCATCTGTCAAATAAAATCAATCCAGTCGAATACAGAATAAAATGGGAGTGTAAAAGGTCTCAATTACTATTGAGCATCAGGGTTTGAAAAAACCTCTTTTATAAAACATCACTGCCATATCTTACTTAAAATTGAATTTTTACATAAAATTCAAACCCTGTGTATATAGGTGCGAACGAGGCCTCGCACTACTTCCAAATAACAGCACATTGACCCATATACACACACATTCAGATAACAGTTTCTTGAAAAGAGGCGGTCACCGTGGTAACACGGATGTCGGGGGGTGCCTAACACCTTTCCTCCGCATAACCAAGTCCCCGGACCTTAATGAATCTCGGTTTCACTGACCCGTTTAGCAGTGTCACATCACTGGGTCAATGTGCAAACTTTTTCTCGGTTGTGTTGGTACAACCATTTAAAAAAACAACTGGCGACTCTTATAGTCCAATCGTCGACATTATACATGTCGGACCTTTTTCACTTATTTTTTCAAATAAATCTCACCTAAAATGAGAACACCAAAGAACAAGTAACGGAAAGGGACAATTAAAAATCCCGACGTCGACATGTCTTATTCTTCTCAAGAGTATATAGTTAAAAAACATTATGTTAAGGATACTAATGTCATTATACACAATGACATTAATGCAATAAATAGTTAAAAGATATTTGTGTTGTGATAGTTATAAACCAATGTACTAAAGGTACTAGAGTAGACTAATTTCATTATTAAGTAATAATATCTGTTTTTGTAGTTCTTCATATTGTAACATGGTATCAAAGCCAGAAAGAGGTCTAGGGTTTTTTCTCGTTTTTCTTCTCTATATCTCTTTTAATTCTTCATAAAATCAATTGAATCTATAGTTAATTGATTCATTGCACTATTTCGCATATTCAGTAGTAATCGGTGTTTGTAGAATTGAAGTGATTGTTTGCTCGCAATATTAATCTCTCTGTTCGTGAATAAACCATCAAATCTATTAAGAATGACTTCTTCCTTTCAAAATAATAGTTTTGCGAATATTGTTGCTGGTAGTAATGGATCTGGTGGTCATGGATTTTGTGGACATGGGGCTGGATGTGACGCCCCTAAAATAGGTATACATCACTCATTCCGAGTCGTCAAATACATGGTACAAAATATAAATACAAACTTAATTATACAACATGAGCTGAGAGTTTTTACACAAATATTGTCTAGTCGACAATATTTAAACTCAAATGGAGTCCTCATTACAATTATTATCACACTATTTTATAAAATAGTAAGGACTACTACAGCCACCATCTCAGACCGTCACTCCATTTTTTGACTAGTCCCGGCTATGTTCTCATTTCCTGAAGAGAACAATGAAAGTAAAAGGGTGAGCTCAACTAGCCCAGTAAGAAATATTATGACTAAGATAATGTAGAATAAATTATCGTTAGCCTTCAACAGTGTTAAACTAATAAACAACAAGTTTAACTGCAGCGGAATAAGCAATCCATTAGAAGAGTCAAGTAGAGCATGATACTACTATCTTCTATGATTTAAAAAGTTTATCAACAATTTTATCGCTGAGACTCAGCTTAATAAATAATATCACAACCACGAATTATCCATGCACTATGGGCCAAGAATATTTGTGTTTTCACCAAAGGTCAAGATCATACCAGCAACTGTCCATCAATGCACTACGGGCCAGTGAGGACTTTTACCACATCATTTATAACATTACGGGTCATGATTATACCAAATGATCCCTTGTCATAATCATACCAATCAACAGTCCATCTATGCACGTAAGCCAAAGATAACTTTCATCACAATATAAACATGAGGATGATGACAATGATATAAGAATACAATTAAAAAAAAGCAAATGATAAATTTTTAAATATTTATAACTTAATTTATCCAGAATTTAATAATGTCCAAATTGTCAACATGATACTGCTTTGTGGAGTAAAATTCAAGAATAATATTGTATCAAAAATGATTTGGACAGCAAAAAAATTAATTTTTATCATGAATAGTTCTCAGGTGAATTGTACTAGAGTGAATAGTATCCTGTGAATAGTACTTCGTGAATAGTACCTGTGAATAGTACTTTGTTAATAGTATCCGAGAATAGTACTTTGTGAATAGTACCTATGAATAGTACTTTATGGATAGTATCCCGTGAATAGTATTTCGGCATGAAAAGATCAATAATTATCAAGAATGCTCAGAATAATATTTTTATGAAAAGATACTGGATGAAGCGCAAATATCAAGGATATTCTACTAATTTCACGGAGTATAGAAGCATACTTTAACAGAATGAGTGTAGAATTAGGAATACGAAACGAAATAATATTACTCACATACTATAGAGTATGGAAGAAAATATTATTTCTTACAAATACTGAATAAAAATAATATCCCTTACTGTGAAACCCCAGATTTTATGAATAAAGATTTAATTTTTTTAAAATATTTTTTTAAATATTATGGTGTGAATTTGAGATAATGTTATAGTTGTGGGTAGTATTTATAAATTTTGCAAAGTATGCAAGTTATTGTATTATATTCGATTGGTCGGAGAATATTATTTTTGTCGGGAAATATTCGTACGACGGCATAATTATTGGTGGACCCCACAACAGAATTATTGTCTGATTGAGAAAACGACAAAAATATTTTATGAAAATAACGGCGGAAGTTTTACCGTTAATACTGTTGAACTACTCGGTAGTAAAAGTACAGTAATACGTGTGGTTGCATAGTAGTATACGATATTGATTATTAATGCTTATGTGAGAAGTCACTCAGTTTGATTCAATTATTGTCAATTAATAATATGAATTATTTAGCGATAATGAAGTTTTGTTTTATTCGTATTATTAACGTAATAAAACAAAAACATCTTTTTATATAAAACAGAATACTTTATTAAAGTTATTCTATAAATAGAATATATTATATTTTATTTAAAAGATTTTTCTTTAAATATGGACCGTTAGATTAAAGTAACCAATCTGGACCGTTCATGGATTAGTTACTATGCATTCTATTTTTCTATAAATAGAAGCTCATTCCTTCATTATTTTCTTACGAATTCACTGAACTCTAGAGAGAGAAACTATAGAGAAAAAGAAGAAAAGTATTCTGCTACTTAACTACTTCTTTATTTTAGTTCTTCTTTAAAACGACAAGGGATAATATTTGTTGTACTCGTAAAGGGTATTCTTTCTTTCTTATTCATGAAGAGAACTTCTATTATTCCATTCTTTATTATTCTATTGGAATAACCTGTATACGCGGTCTACCCTATACTTGGTGACATTCTTCTATTATTCTGTTGGAACATCCTGTCTGTGTGTTTTACACCGGACCTGGTTTCATCTTTATTATTATTCTGTTGGAACATCCTGTCTGTGTGTTTTACACCGGACCTGGTTCCGTCTTTATTATTATTCTGTTGGAATATCCTGTCTGTGCGTTTTAGGCCGGACCTGGTTCCATTATTTATTATTCTATTGGAATAACATGCCTGTGCGGTCTATCGCATGCATGGTGATTTCTTTTGTTATTCCATTCTTTATTATACTCAGTTGGTTAAAACTTTGACTTCTATACTCCATGAAATTAGTGGAATATCCTTGATATTTGCGCTTCATCCAGTATCTTTTCATGGAAATATTCTTCCGAGCATTCTTGAATTTTACTCTACAAAGCTGTATCACGTTGACAATTTGGACGTTATCAGTTCTTGGACAAATTAATTCTTGAACTTATTTTATTGAATTCTTATATCATTGTCATCATCCTCATGTTTATATTTTGTTGAAAGTCATCTATGACCTGTAGTGCATAGATGGACTTGGTATGATTATGACTAGGGATTATTCGGTATAATCATGACCGTAATGTTACAAATGATGTGGAAAAAGTCCTCATTGGCCCGTAGTGCATTGATGGACAATTTTTGGTATGATTATGGCTATGGATTCTCTTTGGCCGTAGTGCAAAGATGAATTGTTTTATGGCATGATCAGGACCGTTGATGAAAATATGATTATCTTTAGCCGTAGTGCATGGATAATTCGTGGTCGTGATACGAAAGAATATCCTTGGCCGTAGTGCAGGGGTGATTCGATGATGTGGATTATTTATTAAGCTGAGTCCCAGCGATAAAAGTCATGAAAAACCTTTTAAATCATAAAAGATAGTAGATTTTATTCTCTACTTAACTCTTTTAATGGATTGATTGTTCCGCTGCAGTTAAACTTGATGTCTATTGTATTTTATCAGTTTAACATTGTTGAAGACTAATGATAATTTATTCTGCATTATTTTAGTCATAATATTTCTTACTGAACTAGTTGAGCTCACCCTTTCTTTCACTGTTCTCTTCAGGAAATGAGAACGTAGCTGGGACTAGTCGGGGAACAGAGTGATGGTCCTAGATGATAGCATTAGTAGTCCTCACTATTCTATGTAATTGTAATAACCAAGAATTTCTGTGATACATTGTAAATAAGTATTACCTAATCAATAATATTTTATGGATGATGGCATGATTATGTGGTTAGTATGATATAATATTTAAAGAAAGTCTCACTAATAAGTTATATAAGTTAGTGAACTAACTTAAGTATTTTAACAATCTAGGAAATAGATTTAAGAGGTTAAACCCTAAGTAAGTACTCAATAAACTTGAATAAGACAAGTCTAATTGGGTTATGTAAGTTAATTAACATTATTGATTGATGTGAATGTGTAAATATCAATAATAATGAGTAATAGTTCATGAGATAATAGGGTTAATATTACTAAGGATGGCTAGTAGTTTAAACAAGCCCAATAATTATTTAAGTATTGAACTTGTAGATAATTTGATTGTTGAGCTAGCCCACTATTGAATTTAATGGGTAAGTATGCTAGTAACATAATTATTTAAGGGTGGAGGCCCAAGTTCATATTAATTAGTAAGTTAAACTAGTTAATTAAAAGTCCAATAGGTTAGTTGTGGAAAGCCCAAAACATCTTTTATAATGGCCCAACTTGTAGCCCAATTGATGAGGGTACTTTAGACATTTAGTATGCTAGATTTTTCAATGAAAACAAAAGCAAAACTTGAAGATAAGAAGGCCACTTGGCCGGCCATAGATAAGGAGAGAAAAGGGGGAATGAATGTCATCATTACAAGCTCCCAAATTCCAAAAGATATTTACTTAATGGGCTAGGTGTCATTTTGTTTATGGAGCCAACATATTAGTAAGTAATCTTGTAATAATTAAGAGAGAGAGAGGAGATATGTTAGTGGATTAGATATAGATATACTAATGTATCTATGTATTTTGTCCAACACATTAAACTATCTTCTCTTTCATCTTTTATTTTATCTCATCTTACTTTTTCTTTAGTTAACCAAGCAAAGCATAAGAGAGAGAGAGAGAGAGAGAGAGAGAGAGAGAGAGAGAGAGAAGTTCGGTGGGGAAGAGGAGAGAAAGAGGAAGAAAATCCACCATTGATGCACCCTAAGTTCATCCTATACTTTGGAAGGGAAAGAAGGTGTGCCCAAAAATCAAGGTGAAAACTAATCTAACTTATTTTTTATTTTGGTTGATTTTGGTTATCTAAGGTTTATGATCTAGAGGTCTAAAACCCTCTATCTACATGTTTTATATGGTTTCATGTATGGATCTAACATATTTGAGTGTTAGAAAGTGAATCAAAAGGATAGAAAAGAAACTAGTTTTGTTTTGTAAGAAAACTCTAGTTTTTTTTCACATCCTTTGATCGACTACCGTTTTTGATCTACACATTCTTTTTGTGATCCGTCAAAGAGGGGTGATAGATATGTAAGTTAACTGCTAAACACAAGTGGTAGCATTCAAAAATGTTGAATACACAAGTGGTAGCAACTGTTTTAGCAAAAACAGGTTGGTATTTTGAAAGAAAAATAAACTGTTTTTGGTCAGTCAAAGCAAGGGGTATTTTCGTCATTTTTCTGGTATTTAAAAATTCTTGAAAAATTTGGGAGAGTAATATGATGAGTTATCTTTCAAACCCAAGTGGAATCACCTAAAAATGAGTTGTAGATTTCCGTATGGACTGAATTTAGCAAAGTAGGTAAAATCTAAAAATCCCAAAATGGGGTCTGCCCAAAATTTTGAAAGGGCAATTTCGGCCACTTAAAATATGAAATAAATTCCGGCCTTTTGGGACATTAAAATATATGTCATAAAGTAGCTCCTGTCCAAAAATGAGCTCATTCCGACTTAAAATGACCAAGTTATGATCATTTCAATATTTAGGTTTTTCGGACGAAAATCGCTATAACCGGAGTTCTATAACTCCGATGGCCACGAAATTTAAACTGGAGGGTCACGTTAACATGTATGAGATTATGCCAAGAGATGGGAATTTCTGGAATTGAGCATGATGGGGCTAATTTCTTAAGCCACGCACTAAAAATGATTTTTGAAAAATAGTAAAAGAAATTGAAAAATTACGGAAAAATACTTTTTGTGTATGAAATACATGTATATATGTATGGCCAAAGGATAGAAAAATAATAAGTTGATTTGATATTTTCGTAAAAGAGATATGGAAACCAGCTTGCTGGATTGGAAAAAATGTTGAATCCAGTTTGCTGGATTGAAAGATTTAGAATCCAGTCTTGATGGATTGAAGGATTTAGAATCCAGTTTGCTGGATTAGTCAATCCAGGTGGCTGGATTGCATGTTTGTATAATCTAGACTATGATGTTAGTATTCATCTTACTAGATTATAAAGAAGAGCTAATAAAAGGAAAGATTAAGTGTTAAATCATAAGAAATATGACAAAGTAAATAATATATTATCAAAGAATGATATTAATAAGAATGTTTTCAGGTAATTGATTATGTGGATAAGTAAATTGCTGATAGAGTAATTGTATTATAATATAAAGTATGATATGCTGATTGTAAGATCAATCTTAACAATGATAGGTCTTTACAATAAAGAGATTAAATTAAATTGTGTAGCAGTAGATCGCAGTCGAGGCAAGTTCTCTAACTCAAACTTGAGTTATTCTTTTCAAAGCATGTTAGTGAATAATTATTGTTTATTATTCACATCCATATTGATTATTGATAATCGCACTCAGTGCAATTAAATTCCTATTCTATTATTATTGAACTGTGAATTAGTTAAAGTTCTTTTATTCATGCACTGTTTAAGATATGGATCTATGCTCATTGTATCAGCTAGATCAAATATGTTTAAATTTGTTAAATCAAATATGTTGTTAAAAGCTTTTCTTCACCAATTGATTTGGTAAGGACTCAAGACTGAGAAAAAGAACAATTTGATTAAAGCATTATTGAAAAACAATTATTGCTCGTAAATTAAGTGTTTATGCATAATACACCGGGTATGAAAGGCTGATCCCCTTGATTACCAAAACTTATTAAAAGGACCAGTTTAAATACTGACAACCTTAGCATATGTTCATGGTCATTATGACCACTCAGTAACTGTTATTCGAATATTTAGTTATCAAGACTTAATTCATGTTCTTTCGCAATTAATTTCTATTGTTGAACATTGAACGATAAATTTCTTGCTAATCATGATATATCTTCTTTGTACTTAAACTTGCTAAGCAAATTAGTTGCTTACCCTTGTTATATCATGACATTTATTTCAGCTAAGCCAGAGAGTTCAAGTAAGAAGGACAAGGGCAAGGGAAAGGTCCAAGAATAGTAATTATAAATGTTTAAGTATCATGAAATACTATGTTTGATGTTTATGTAAACCTTTTGTGTTACTTTATGTAACTTAAGTATGGTATATTTATGTTAAGGTAATAGACCTTGGGGTATTGTATAAGACTTTATTATAATGAACAACGTATGTTTATTATTCCGCAATAGTATATAGAATGCTTATGTTGATGATGGATAGTGAGCACCAAACCCGGGGTTGAGAACTCGGATTTGGGGGCGTCACAGATTGGTATCAGAGCTGTAGGTTATAAACTCTAGGATGCGAAACTTAGGTTATAACCTTAGAAGAAAACTCGTATAGAGTATGATAAGAGGTGGATTGTGGAGATTCATCTAGTATGCAGTGTGCATAATAAAATATTGTTTCATTTTATCAATGAATATATTTTATTGTGATACTGATGTTGTGTTTGTTTGATTATAGGATGCCTGAGGAAGAACAAGGTAGCCATACAGTCGAGCAAGAGCCGTTAGATCCGGTAGAGGATCATGCTGTTAGTGACGAGCGGGACGAGGATGTGATGGAGGTTTTGTTTGAAAATAACATAGCGCTGGAGAATAGAGTGACAGAGCTAGAGCAGGAGAATGCCACTCATCAGTTTACTGAAACTCAATACAAGGAACTGGCATATCAGGCTCAGAACGAGCTTGCTGAGATGAAGATACAGTTGCAGGAGCAGACGACCTTGGCTACTCATATGGTTGCCAAGAATGTTGAGCTGAGAGAGATATTAGAACAAGAGCATAATAAGTTTGCGATATTGAGTATTGAGCATCAGGCGTTACACCTGAGGTTTGACTTAGAGATCGCTGACAGGGTCCGAGTTGAGGATGCCTGGGTTCAAGCAGCGAGAAGAGTGGATCAGCTAGAGGTTAAGGCAGAGGCTGGACGAGTTAGGATGGAGTCCTTGGGACGGGCTTTAGATGCAGCATATACTGGTCCCCAAGTGGGAGTGAGGAGATCCTTTGAGATAGGCGAGTCGAGTCGAGCTGTTAGACGTCGACTTATGGATGGACTCTTTCCACCCGAGCAGGAGCATTCAGGCACACCCTCTCCAGACGCGCAGTGATAGTTTAATAGCTTTCTATTGTTTATAGATGTAGTAGTACCCCTTTTGATTATTAGGGTTGTGTGTTTGATGTAAACCTCAGTAGGTGCGAGGTAGTATGTAAATATGATGTATCCCCATCTTATGTGAATAGGGGGATATGTCTTTTGGTAGATCCCATCTTTTGATGTTTAAAAATGGGATAGTTAACGTTTATAAAAATATGCCAAGTATGTGTATATATGACTCTAAAATTTGGTATATATATATAAATGCATTATTATAATTACATGTTGGATCAAATAGAAAAGTATTAAGAATTAAAATGAGAAGTTGTCTGTTTGAAAAATAGTAAATCGAATATGTTAATTCAGCAAGCTGAATGTGTTATTCAGCAAACTGGATATGTTAATTCAGCAAGCTGAATGTGTTATTCAGCAAGCTGGATATGTTAATTCAGCAAGCTGAATGTGTTATTCAGAAAGCTGGATATGTGAATTTAGTAAGATGAATATGTTAATTCAGCAAGCTGAATTAGTCAATTTAGCAGGTTGAATTCGATAATACAACATTATGATAATATGATTGTTAGAGTTTAAATTACATGTTATATTTTAAACACTTAGAAGATATATCATATAATTAAACTCGATGTAATAAACTAAGGTTTTGTTTAATCAGATAATGCCACCAAGACGTCAAAATCGTAACCAGAGGGAGGAACGTTCTGTGAACAATGAAAGAAATCAAGATGACCCAATGCAAAACTTCGCTGATATGATAGCTCAAGCTATGCGAACTCGTACACCTGCAGCAGGGGGGCAAGCGAATAATAGATTGGCAAATTTTAAAGATTTTAAAGCTGTAGGACCACCAGAATTTAGCGGAACTACGGACCCTATAGCGGCTCAAACATGGGTGAAAGAAATGGAAAAGGCCTTTATCATTGCAAGGGTAGCCGAAGAGCAAAAGACGGCTTTTGCTACCTACTTGATGAAAGGTGAGGCTAATTACTGGTGGGAGACGAACCAAGCTAGAGCCGGAACAGAGGTAGTGACATGGATCAGGTTTAAGGAGTTATTCTTAGAAAGTTATTTCTCGGAGGCCATGCAAGCCAGAATGGAAGTGCAGTTTCTTGAATTAAAGCAAGAAAACATGTCAGTTGCCGAAAATGCAGCAAAATTTAATGAGCTAGCCAGATTTGCACCTCATCAGGTGGATACAGAACTACGGAAGGCACGTAGGTTTGAAAATGGGCTGAAGCCATGGATTCACAGTAAGGTTGCAGTATTGCAAATTGCTACCTTCTCAACACTGTTAGAAAAGGCCATCATTGCAGAAGGTAGTAGTGAGGCAGTTTCTAGATTCAACCGAGAGAAGAATAAGAAGAAAATTGAAGGTGGTCATCAAGGTGCGAGTAGTGGTGGCAGTAACAGCAAGAAACGTAAGTGGAACAACAGTGGAAATGAATCAGGAGCGCAACCAGCGAATACTCAGCAGAAGAAGGCAGCGTGTTCGAAGTGTGGAAAGAATCACTCTGGAGAGTGTATGAAAGGGAAAAACGTCTGTTATAATTGTGGCCAAGAAGGACATATTTCACCAAATTGTCCTAAGCCGAAGAAAGGTGGTTGTTTTTCTTGTGGAGGAACGGGGCACCGATTCAAGGATTGTCCATTGAAGAAGAATACAGATGGAGGAAGTGGAAACAAGAGCAGTTCAACAAAGTTAACTATTGGAGGTCCAACACAGCAGAGCAAGCCGACAGCCCGAACGTTCAACATGACTGTGCAAGATGCAGTTGCATCAAAGGAAGTGGTGTCAGGTATTATTCCGATCAATAATATAAATGCTTACGTATTATTTGATTCGGGAGCTACCTGTTCATTTGTGTCTGATGAATTTGCTAGAAGATTAAACTTACCATTTGAAAAGTTAAAGAACCCAATGAATATAGAAGTTGCAAATAAAGAAGTGATCCCTGTAGAGTTTATCCATAACAACTGTGGTGTGGATATAAGGGGACATAAGTTAAGCGTGAATTTAATCCCGATACGCTTAGGAGAATTTGATGTTATCTTAGGGATGGATTGGTTGTTTAACCATGAGGCAGTTATAGACTGTCAGAAGAAGAGTATACGCCTTAAGACACCGAGTAAGTCTAAGGTTGTATTTTATGGTAGCAAGTCGCCAAGGCAAACAAGTTGTCTGACGATGATGCAGGCCAGAAGAATGTTACGAAAAGGCTGTGAAGGTTATTTAGCTCATGTGGTGGATACACGGGTTGTGAATTCGGACATGGGGCAGATACCTATAGTTAATGAGTTTGGAGATGTCTTTCCAGAAGAACTTCCGGGACTTCCTCCAGATAGAGAGATAGAGTTTGTGATTGATTTAGTACCGGGGACAGCGCCGATATCAAAAGCGCCGTATCGAATGGCTCCGGTAGAAATGAAAGAGTTGATGATCCAGCTACAAGAGTTGTTGGATAAGAAGTACATCCAACCTAGTGTATCTCCGTGGGGAGCACCGGTGTTGTTTGTAAAGAAGAAGGATGGTTCAATGAGGTTGTGTATGGATTATAGAGAATTGAATAAGGTGACAATCAAGAACAAATATCCGTTACCAAGAATAGACGATCTGTTTGATCAACTTAAGGGAGCGAGATATTTTTCGAAGATTGACCTAAGAACTGGTTATCATCAGTTGAAGGTGAGAACAGAAGATGTACCAAAGACAGCATTTAGAACTCGTTACGGTCATTATGAGTTCCTAGTGATGTCGTTTGGACTGACAAATGCACCAGCTGCTTTTATGGACTTGATGAACAGAGTATTTAAACCGTATTTGGATAAATTTGTGGTGGTGTTCATTGATGACATTTTGGTTTATTCGAAGACTGAAGAGGAGCATGCTGAACATCTACGAATTGTGTTGGAAACCTTAAGGAAAGAGAAGTTATATGCTAAATTTTCAAAGTGTGAGTTCTGGTTGAAGAAAGTTCAATTTCTGGGGCATGTCATCGATAACGAGGGAATTTCTGTTGATCCAGCAAAAGTAGAAGCGGTGAAAAATTGGAGACAACCGAAAACACCGACAGAGATTAGAAGTTTCTTGGGATTGGCAGGATATTACCGAAGGTTTATTCAGGATTTCTCGAAGATAGCGACGCCATTAACTAATCTGACAAGGAAGACCGTTAAGTATGTATGGACGGAAAAATGTGAACAAAGTTTTCAGGAATTAAAGAAGCGACTAAGTGAAGCACCTGTGTTATCTTTACCAGATAGTACGGGAGGTTTTACAGTGTATAGTGATGCGTCACACAAAGGACTAGGTTGCGTATTAATGCAGAATGGTAAAGTCATTGCGTACGCGTCCCGACAGTTAAAAGACTATGAGAAGGGATACCCTACCCATGACCTTGAGTTGGCTGCGGTAATATTTGCCCTTAAGATTTGGAGACATTATCTCTACGGAGAAAAGTGTGAGATATACACAGATCATAAGAGTCTGAAGTACATCTTTACACAAAAGGAATTAAACATGAGGCAGAGGAGATGGTTAGAATTGATCAAGGACTATGATTGTGATATTCTATATCATCCAGGAAAGGCTAATGTGGTGGCAGATGCTTTAAGCAGAAAGAGCGAAGAAAAATTGTTTGTATTAACAGACCAGGAAAAGTTAGTAAGAGAAATGGAGAAAATGGAGTTGGAGGTGAAAAATCCGAAGAATTCAGATAACATAATAGAAATGGAAGCAAGTCCAACTTTATTAGACAAGGTGAAAGAATCACAAGGGAATGATGAAGAATGTGATAACATAAAGAAGCGGTTGGCTGAAGGTGAAGAGCTGAAGTATAAGATCGATGGTACTGGATTGATGAGATTTGAAGGAAGAATTTGGGTGCCTGCAGTACCAGAGTTACGAGGCGAGATTCTTCAAGAAGCGCACAATACGAGATACTCAATACACCCAGGAAGTACGAAGATGTATCAAGATTTGCGTCAACATTATTGGTGGCCAAATATGAAGAGAGAGGTTGCTGAATGCGTCAGCCGCTGTTTAACTTGTCAAAGAGTCAAGGCAGAGCATCAACGACCAAGTGGATTATTACAGCCGTTGGAAATTCCAGAATGGAAATGGGAGCACGTCACGATGGATTTTGTGGTAGGACTTCCAGCAACACAAAAGGGTTACGATGCTATATGGGTAATTGTCGACCGTCTTACAAAGTCAGCACACTTTTTGCCGATCAAGATTAGGTATAATTTGGATCAGCTAGCAAAATTGTATATCAAGGAAATTATTGCGAGACATGGAGTGCCAGTATCAATCGTGTCTGATAGAGATCCGCGCTTCACTTCAAACTTTTGGAGAAGTCTTCAAGAAAGAATGGGGACACAATTAAGGTTGAGTACTGCGTATCATCCACAGACAGATGGGCAAAGTGAGAGAACGATTCAAACCTTAGAGGATATGCTCAGAGCCTGTGTGATGGATTTCAAGGGAAGCTGGGAAGATCATCTTTCGTTGGTGGAGTTTGCGTATAACAATAGTTATCATGCAAGCATTGGTATGCCACCGTATGAAGCCCTGTATGGGAGAAAGTGCAGAACGCCCTTATGTTGGGACGAGGTAGGTGAAAGAAGATTGTTGGGGCCAGAATTGGTTCAGCAGACGGTGGAGATTATCAAAGTGATAAGAGCTCGACTATTAGCAGCTCAAGATCGACAAAAGAAGTACGCAGATATTCATCGCAAGAAAAGAGATTTCGAAGTGGGAAGCTATGTATTTCTGAAGGTATCTCCTTGGAAGGGGAAGATAAGATTTGGGAAGAAAGGTAAACTGAGTCCAAGGTTTATTGGACCGTTTGAAATACTGAAGACGATAGGGGAAGTCGCGTATGAGGTAGCTCTACCTCCTGAACTGGAACATATTCACAATGTGTTTCATGTGTCAGTGTTGCGTCCGTACAAGCCGGATTACAAGCATGTGATATCATACGAGCCGATTCAAGTCGAGAAAGACTTATCGTACGAGGAGGTTCCTATAGAAATTTTGGATAGGAAAGAGCAGAAATTGAGAAATAAGGTTATACATTCTGTTAAAGTGCTCTGGAGGAACCACAATGCTGAAGAAGCTACGTGGGAACTTGAGGAAAAGATGAAGAAAGAGTTTCCCAATCTTTTTGAGTAACCATAATGAAATTCCGAGGACGGAATTCTTATAAGGAGGGGAGAATGTAATAACCAAGAATTTCTGTGATACATTGTAAATAAGTATTACCTAATCAATAATATTTTATGGATGATGGCATGATTATGTGGTTAGTATGATATAATATTTAAAGAAAGTCTCACTAATAAGTTATATAAGTTAGTGAACTAACTTAAGTATTTTAACAATCTAGGAAATAGATTTAAGAGGTTAAACCCTAAGTAAGTACTCAATAAACTTGAATAAGACAAGTCTAATTGGGTTATGTAAGTTAATTAACATTATTGATTGATGTGAATGTGTAAATATCAATAATAATGAGTAATAGTTCATGAGATAATAGGGTTAATATTACTAAGGATGGCTAGTAGTTTAAACAAGCCCAATAATTATTTAAGTATTGAACTTGTAGATAATTTGATTGTTGAGCTAGCCCACTATTGAATTTAATGGGTAAGTATGCTAGTAACATAATTATTTAAGGGTGGAGGCCCAAGTTCATATTAATTAGTAAGTTAAACTAGTTAATTAAAAGTCCAATAGGTTAGTTGTGGAAAGCCCAAAACATCTTTTATAATGGCCCAACTTGTAGCCCAATTGATGAGGGTACTTTAGACATTTAGTATGCTAGATTTTTCAATGAAAACAAAAGCAAAACTTGAAGATAAGAAGGCCACTTGGCCGGCCATAGATAAGGAGAGAAAAGGGGGAATGAATGTCATCATTACAAGCTCCCAAATTCCAAAAGATATTTACTTAATGGGCTAGGTGTCATTTTGTTTATGGAGCCAACATATTAGTAAGTAATCTTGTAATAATTAAGAGAGAGAGAGGAGATATGTTAGTGGATTAGATATAGATATACTAATGTATCTATGTATTTTGTCCAACACATTAAACTATCTTCTCTTTCATCTTTTATTTTATCTCATCTTACTTTTTCTTTAGTTAACCAAGCAGAGAGAGAGAGAGAGAGAGAGAGAGAGAGAGAGAGAGAGAAGTTCGGTGGGGAAGAGGAGAGAAAGAGGAAGAAAATCCACCATTGATGCACCCTAAGTTCATCCTATACTTTGGAAGGGAAAGAAGGTGTGCCCAAAAATCAAGGTGAAAACTAATCTAACTTATTTTTTATTTTGGTTGATTTTGGTTATCTAAGGTTTATGATCTAGAGGTCTAAAACCCTCTATCTACATGTTTTATATGGTTTCATGTATGGATCTAACATATTTGAGTGTTAGAAAGTGAATCAAAAGGATAGAAAAGAAACTAGTTTTGTTTTGTAAGAAAACTCTAGTTTTTTTTCACATCATTTGATCGACTACCGTTTTTGATCTACACATTCTTTTTGTGATCCGTCAAAGAGGGGTGATAGATATGTAAGTTAACTACTAAACACAAGTGGTAGCATTCAAAAATGTTGAATACACAAGTGGTAGCAACTGTTTTAGCAAAAACAGTTTGGTATTTTGAAAGAAAAATAAACTATTTTTGGTTAGTCAAAGCAAGGGGTATTTTCGTCATTTTTCTGGTATTTAAAAATTCTCGAAAAATTTGGGAGAGTAATATGATGAGTTATCTTTCAAACCCAAGTGGAATCACCTAAAAAGGAGTTGTAGATTTCCGTATGGACTGAATTTAGCAAAGTAGGTAAAATCTAAAAATCCCAAAACGGGGTCTGCCCAAAATTTTGAAAGGGCAATTTCGGCCACTTAAAATATGAAATAAATTCCGGCCTTTTGGGACATTAAAATATATGTCATAAAGTAGCTCCTGTCCAAAAATGAGCTCATTCCGACTTAAAATGACCAAGTTATGATCATTTCAATATTTAGGTTTTTCGGACGAAAATCGCTATAACCGGAGTTCTATAACTCCGATGGCCACGAAATTTAAACTGGAGGGTCACGTTAACATGTATGAGATTATGCCAAGAGATGGGAATTTCTGGAATTGAGCATGATGGGGCTAATTTCTTAAGCCACGCACTAAAAATGATTTTTGAAAAATAGTAAAAGAAATTGAAAAATTACGGAAAAATACTTTTTGTGTATGAAATACATGTATATATGTATGGCCAAAGGATAGAAAAATAATAAGTTGATTTGATATTTTCGTAAAAGAGATATGGAAACCAGCTTGCTGGATTGGAAAAAATGTTGAATCCAGTTTGCTGGATTGAAAGATTTAGAATCCAGTCTTGATGGATTGAAGGATTTAGAATCCAGTTTGCTGGATTAGTCAATCCAGGTGGCTGGATTGCATGTTTGTATAATCTAGACTATGATGTTAGTATTCATCTTACTAGATTATAAAGAAGAGCTAATAAAAGGAAAGATTAAGTGTTAAATCATAAGAAATATGACAAAGTAAATAATATATTATCAAAGAATGATATTAATAAGAATGTTTTCAGGTAATTGATTATGTGGATAAGTAAATTGCTGATAGAGTAATTGTATTATAATATAAAGTATGATATGCTGATTGTAAGATCAATCTTAACAATGATAGGTCTTTACAATAAAGAGATTAAATTAAATTGTGTAGCAGTAGATCGCAGTCGAGGCAAGTTCTCTAACTCAAACTTGAGTTATTCTTTTCAAAGCATGTTAGTGAATAATTATTGTTTATTATTCACATCCATATTGATTATTGATAATCGCACTCAGTGCAATTAAATTCCTATTCTATTATTATTGAACTGTGAATTAGTTAAAGTTCTTTTATTCATGCACTGTTTAAGATATGGATCTATGCTCATTGTATCAGCTAGATCAAATATGTTTAAATTTGTTAAATCAAATATGTTGTTAAAATCTTTTCTACACCAATTGATTTGGTAAGGACTCAAGACTGAGAAAAAGAACAATTTGATTAAAGCATTATTGAAAAACAATTATTGCTCGTAAATTAAGTGTTTATGCATAATACACCGGGTATGAAAGGCTGATCCCCTTGATTACCAAAACTTATTAAAAGGACCAGTTTAAATACTGACAACCTTAGCATATGTTCATGGTCATTATGACCACTCAGTAACTGTTATTCGAATATTTAGTTATCAAGACTTAATTCATGTTCTTTCGCAATTAATTTCTATTGTTGAACATTGAACGATAAATTTCTTGCTAATCATGATATATCTTCTTTGTACTTAAACTTGCTAAGCAAATTAGTTGCTTACCCTTGTTATATCATGACATTTATTTCAGCTAAGCCAGAGAGTTCAAGTAAGAAGGACAAGGGCAAGGGAAAGGTCCAAGAATAGTAATTATAAATGTTTAAGTATCATGAAATACTATGTTTGATGTTTATGTAAACCTTTTGTGTTACTTTATGTAACTTAAGTATGGTATATTTATGTTAAGGTAATAGACCTTGGGGTATTGTATAAGACTTTATTATAATGAACAACGTATGTTTATTATTCCGCAATAGTATATAGAATGCTTATGTTGATGATGGATAGTGAGCACCAAACCCGGGGTTGAGAACTCGGATTTGGGGGCGTCACAGTAATAGTGTGATAATAATTGTAATGAGGACTCCTTTTGAGTATGGATACTCTCTAGAAGACAATATTTGTATTCAAACTCACAATTTATGTTCTGTCGTATTGTACACGACAGTTGTATTATTAAGTTGTATTTAAATTCTGTACCATGTATCTGGCGACTCAAGATGGGTGATGTATACCTAATTTTGGGAGCGTCACAGTTGGTATCAGAGCTTAGGGATATGATCCCTGGCTGAGATGTGAGGCAAGAACTAGGAGGGGAGAGACAGGGGAATTCTTTCGCTAGTATGACCTACCTAAGTTTATTTGGTATTTAATTGGTCGATCAGATTATAGGGATAATATGTGATATGTTAATTAACCCTTGTTTTGTTGCAGTATTTGAAAATGACATCTGAAAATGTTGAGATAAGCTATGGAGCACAGGAGACCGTTGAATCTCCCCAGATCAATAATCAGGACAATGTGCAACATGAAGACAATAATCCTCATGTAAATAATAACACTGATCAATTGACGAACGACGGTACGTTTAGGAGTTTTTTAGAATTCATGCAACATCAGGCGAAGGCGGCTCCAGTTCATAATGCAGGAAGAAACAGTTGCAACCCACGGTTGGTCACCGCTAAGAAATTCAAGGAGCTTAGACCACCGGAGTTTTTGGGAAAGCCAGAACCACTTAAGGCGGAGACGTGGTTAAAGCAGATCACCAAGATATTTGATGTCTTGGGATGCTCGGAGGAGCAAAAGGTTCCCTTTGCCACCTTAATGTTGCGTGAAGAGCCAGATCACTGGTGGGAATCTGTAAAACGTACCCAGCCTGACGCACTCAAGATGTCTTAGGAGAAGTTCCAAGAGCTGTTCAATGACAAGTACTTTCCCGAAAGTATTCGTCACATGAAAGAGGTGGAGTTTATCAAGTTGGAGCAAAACAACATGACCGTGTCACAGTACGAAGCCAAGTTTGTCGAGTTATCCCGATTTGCGTCCCAGTTGGTTGATAATGAAGAGAGAATGACACGGATGTTTTTAAGAGGTTTGAAGCCTGAGATACGTCAATATCTTATTTCTCATAAATTGTGTTTGTATTCAGATGTTAATAGGGCTCAGTTATTGGAGCGCGATAACGAGTCAACCCAACCAAAAGAGAGCAGCCGACAAAATGATAACACCGGTGATAACAGTCATCAAAGAGGTGACAATAAGCATGGAGGGAATCAACATGCCAGAAATGGTAACCACTTCGGTGGTGATCGTGGCCAAAATAATAAGAATGGACATTTTAAGTAGAGAAGGTTCAACAATGACGTGAAGACGTCGGCACCAACACCCGTTTCAAAGGAAGAAGAACGACCACCGGTCATATGTTTTAAATGCGGACAGGAGGGACACATCCGTCCAAACTGTACGCAGCAATCCAAAGCGTGTTTTAATTACGGAAGAGAAGGTCACCTAGCTCGATTTTGTCGTATGGTGAAGTCAAGTCCAGCTGGGATAGTGATGCCAAAGGATGTCCCAGATAAGCCAAAGCTGGTAGTTTAAGAGAGAGTATTTTTTTTCGTGACGAGGAACTTGAATAAAATTATCGCGGGTATGTTAGTCATAAACTCTTTTGAAGTCTATACCGTGTTAGATACCGGTTCTACTCACTTTTTTATTCCACTTAGTTATGTTTAATGTTTGAACTTAACTCCGGAGAAGTTAGACTTTGATTTATCTGTTGAAATTCTGTTGGGAGAAACCTTCGTTACCTCTACTATTTATAAATCTTGTTTGATTCAAATCAACACTTTCACGTTACCTGTCGATCGTGTCTCTTTGAAAATACTTGTCTTTGATGTGATTTTAGGAATCGATTGATTAACTACTCATCGTGCTTTTCATAAGGTTGTTAGCTTTCATACTCCTAGCCAACCTGTTATACGAATTCAAAGTAACCAAACCACTAAAGTCAATCATTGTCATATCAAGCCATAAATAAAGAGCCCCGATCCTTTCGTTGTTGACTTTCTTGTGTGGAATGCACCGAAGCCAGACTTTCTGTAGGCAACGCTGTGAATGACGATGGCAAGTTGATAGGTATCAATGTGACGTACTATCCAAGTCTTGGATGAGAGTCACAGTTTTGAATGATATTTCTATTGTTAATAAATTTCCTGACGTATTCGTGAAGACTTCTTAGCCTACCCCAGAGAGTGAAATCAAATTTTGTATTGACCCCAGTACAAAACTCATTTCTTAAACCCTTAAATATTTTTTCAACTAAAACGAACGTATTATTCGCCAAAGACGCTGGCTCGAGCTGTTGAAGATTACGATCGTACCATTCAATACCATCGTGGAAAAGCAAACGTGGTAGCTGACGCATTGAGTAGAAGATCGTATGCGAGTGAGATGTTGTTAATACAAAGACCCATTTCGTATAACCTACAAATGATGAAGATAGAGTTAAAGACTCTAGGGACTCACGTGAAGATAACGAATATATGATTAGAATCGACTTTAATCGATAAAGTTAAAGCCGTGCAAGCTACGGACCCGGAGCTGATGAATACTAAGAAGAAGGTTCAAGAGGACGTTATTTTAAAAGCAAGAGTTGCTGAAGAGAGGAAATCTCAACGCTCGATTTAATTGGCCAATTTAAAATTCTTGATCGAGTAGGAACTGTGGCTTATAGACTAGTTTTACCACCAAGTATGTCGCGTGTTCATAACGTTTTTAACATATTGATGTTACGACCCGAACCACATTATTGATTTAGAACCGGACGAGTTAGCGTATAATTTAACGTATGAAGATGTACCTGTTAAAATCCTGGAATGTATTCAACACTCAAAGGTTATACCTCAAGAGTTAGAATCTGACGAAGTGTCCTCATCTGTTCAGCATACCAGGTACGTACGTAAATTTCGAGGGCGAAATTTCATAAGGAGGGGAGATTGTGAAACTCCAGATTTTATGAATAAAGATTTAATTTTTTTGAAATATTTTTTTAAATATTATGGTGTGAATTTGAGATAATGTTATAGTTGTGGGTAGTATTTATAAATTTTGTAAAGTATGCAAGTTGTTGTATTATATTCGATTGGTCGGGGAATATTATTTTTGTCGGGGAATATTCGTACGACAACACAATTATTGGTGGACCCCACAACGGAATTATTGTCGGATTGAGAAAACGACAAAAATATTGTATGAAAATAACGGCAGAAGTTTTACCGTTAATACTGTTCAACTACTCGGTAGTAAAAGTACAGTAATACGTGTGGTTGCATAGTAGTATACGGTATTGATTATTAATGCTTATGTGAGAAGTCACTCAGTTTGATTCAATTATTGTCAATTAATAATATGAATTATTTAGCAATAATGAAGTTTTGTTTTATTCGTATTATTAAGGTAATAAAACAGAAACATCTTTTTATATAAAACAGAATACTTTATTAAAGTTATTCTATAAATAGAATATATTATATTTTATTTAAAAGATTTTTCTTTAAATATGGACCGTCAGATTAAAGTAAATCAATCTGGACCGTTCATGGATTAGTTACTAGGCATTCCATTTTTCTATAAATAGAAGCTCATTCCTTCATTATTTTCTTATGAATTCACTGAACTCTAGAGAGAGAAACTATAGAGAGAAACTATAGAGAGAAAGAAAAAAAGTATTCTGCTACTTAACTACTTCTTTATTTCAGTTCTTCTTTAAAACGGTAAGGGATATTATTTGTTGTACTCGTAAAGGGTATTCTTTCTTTCTTATTCATGAAGAGAACTTCTATTATTACATTCTTTATTATTCTGTTAGAATAACTTGTATACGCGGTCTACCCTATACTTGGTGACATTCTTCTATTATTCTGTTGGAACATCCTGTCTGTGTGTTTTACACCGGACCTGGTTCCATCTTTATTATTATTCTGTTGGAACATCCTGTCTGTGTGTTTTACACCGGACCTGGTTTCGTCTTTATTATTATTCTGTTGGAATATCCTGTCTGTGCGTTTTACGCCGGACCTGGTTCCATTATTTATTATTTTATTAGAATAACATGCCTGTGCGGTCTATCGCATGCATGTTGATTTCTTTTGTTATTCCATTCTTTATTATACTCAGTTGGTTAAAACTTTGACTTCTATACTCCATGAAATTAGTGGAATATCCTTGATATTTGCGCTTCATCCAGTATCTTTTCATGGAAATATTCTTCCGAGCATTCTTGAATTTTACTCTACAAAGCAGTATCACGTTGACAATTTGGACGTTATCAGTTCCTGGACAAATTAATTCTTGAACTTATTTTATTGAATTCTTATATCATTGTCATCATCCTCATGTTTATATTTTGTTGAAAGTCATCTATGACCTGTAGTGCATAGATGGACTTGGTATGATTATGACTAGGGATTATTCGGTATAATCATGACCGTAATGTTACAAATGATGTGAAAAAAGTCCTCATTGGCCCGTAGTGCATTGATGGACAATTTTTGGTATGATTATGGCTATGGATTCTCTTTGGCCGTAGTGCAAAGATGAATTGTTTTATGGCATGATCAGGACCGTTGATAAAAATATGATTATCTTTAGCCATAGTGCATGGATAATTCGTGGTCGTGATACTAAAGAATATCCTTGGCCGTAGTGCAGGGGTGATTCGATGATGTGGATTATTTATTAAGCTGAGTCCCAGCGATAAAAGTCATGAAAAACCTTTTAAATCATAAAAGATAGTAGATTTTATTCTCTACTTGACTCTTTTAATGGATTGCTTGTTCCGCTGCAGTTAAACTTGATGTCTATTGTATTTTATCAGTTTAACATTGTTGAAGACTAATGATAATTTATTCTGCATTATTTTAGTCATAATATTTCTTACTGGACTAGTTGAGCTCACCCTTTCTTTCACTATTCTCTTCAGGAAATGAGAACGTAGCTGGGACTAGTCGGGGAACAGAGTGATGGTCCTAGATGATAGCATTAGTAGTCCTCACTATTCTATGTAATAGTGTGATAATAATTGTAATGAGGACTCCTTTTGAGTATGGATACTCTCTAGAAGATAATATTTGTATTCAAACTCATAGTTTATGTTCTGTCGTATTGTACACGACAGTTGTATTAATAAGTTGTATTTGAATTCTGTACCATGTATCTGGCGACTCAAGATGGGTGATGTATACCTAATTTTGGGGGCGTCACACTTACCTTAGAAGAAGACTGGATACTGGAATAGTGAAGTACATGACTACTCTTCTTATTTCTCTCTATAGCTTCACTCTCTATAATTGCTCTTGTGGGTCTTAGTAAATTGGTGAGAATGAAAGAAGAATGAGCTTCTATTTATAGGAAAACATAGTTTTGATAATTGCACGTTTTGGGGCTCGAATTATTATAGTATATCACCTTCATCTTTTTCTCTATTTTTAATTTAGTCCTACAAGCATTATCAAACTTGTACCACCTCTCCTAATAATACATGCATGCGAATCAATAGTACATGCATATGAATCAATAGTTCCATTCATGTGAACAAATAGTTATATGCATGTGAACTAATAGCAATTAATTGCTCATTTATCCGATTAATTACCCGATTGGTCAATATAACCTCCAAAAATCAATTATTATCGAAATAAATGTCGATTTCCACTAACACTAATATTCCTAATACAATGGAAATATCAATTTTATCTTTAATTAATACAACTTATTCATCATTAATATTATAACTCTCAATATTTAACAACCAGATCATTCCGAGGAAAGAGGGGGCTTTCCGATAAGGATTTCTCCCTATTGGTGCGCAATTAGGTGACCAAACCCCTTTTCTCGACAGAACTTTATTGTAAATAATAATATAAATAACTTTGTCGTCTCAATTATTGATTTGAAAATATAAAATATTATGCAGATGGTCCTGTGACAATAATTGAATCAATAATATGAGAGATATTATGCAGCAATTACTGTAGCAATAATTAAATATAACTGATTGACTTCTCACGTAAGCATCAATAATCAATACCATGTGCTACTGTGACGCCCCCAAATTCAGGTGCTTGAAAACTCGAATTCAGTGCTTCACGATACCATTTCTTTGAGCAGAATAATAATAATAATGTCATAAATATCAAACTTAATTTACATATCAGAGTTGTCTAAATCCCAGGTACGCGACCTTTAAACATTTCATTGCATGATAGATAATAAATATCATCCTCTTATTTAAGCCTAGCTATTACATAAGATAACACAAACTTAATCTGCTAGCTTTCCTTTCTCTTTGTTCTAGCCTGAACCTTTAGGCTGATCATACATACCTGAAAACATTTAAATTTAAAGCAAGAATGAGCATTTGATTGCCCAGCAAGTAATAACAACAATAGATATTAGCTGAAAGGATTAAATGTTTTCTTTGAATGACACTTCTACAACGAATCAACAGCTGTGAAGTAAGCTTAACCGATAATAACAATATATCAAATTTATATCAAATTTTTAAAATTACGTACTGACTATAACTGGAGATCAATAGACTGTGAACATTATTTTCTATTTTCGAAAAGGTTAAACAGAACTTCATCTGTAAACCGTCATAACTTACAAGCACGAGGGGTGATCAGCCTGTTATTCCCTGTATTGATCAATACTACATACCAGAACGATATTCTCGTTCATCATAACCGCCTTAGGCGCACAAAAGTTTCCTAGATTCGGGATGTTCATACTTAGTCGGAAATCCGAACCAAAATAATTTGGTTGGATATCAATAGTGTTCTATCTTGTTCAACGATATTTTTAAATCCATGTCTAGCCGAATCAAATAGCTTAGACGACTTTTAATTAAGGTATACATACTGGAAATCAATAAGTATGTATCAACATGTTCAATAATTATCCAATTGAGGACACTTGTATAACCAATCTTAGAAATTTACGAATATAATAGATATATCTGAATCTAATAGTAATACTGTACTGATAAACAATGAACGCATAGAGTTCGAGAACTTGTATGAATACGAATATTTGGATACATAATTACTAACAATAGAGTTAATAATCTGGCATAACGATAAGATAATTCTGAAACTTTCTTACTCATGTCCATTGCATAAAGGAAATGCAAATGTTAGGATACTTGCATGAATATTATGATTAATAACAATTCAATAACTTACTTACGCAGGTTTATTGCATAAATAGATATAACGAGTGAAGATACTTGCCTTAGGCGTAGTTTATCCACGTAATTAAATCAACACTTTCAAATCCTATTTATAACGTATTATAAGTACAAGATGTTCATTAGCTGACACAGTCATTAATCAAGCTTGACATGATACAAGTAAGCACATATGGTACAAAATTAGTTTATATGTTATCACAAGTTTAACCCACATATCTTGGTTTTGATATTATGCGAACATCCTCTTGGGCTTATCATTCGAAAGTCAAAGTTAACCTTTATTTACATCACATAGCATGCTTCTTAACACATTACATAGCATATTAGTCATATGTTACCAGTTAAAGTAATCATATAGGCATGCTTCAAACATCAGTTCAAAAATAGAAGCTATTAAAGACTGCTGCATGGCGTAGCTGCGCCATGGCTAAGCCTAGGACCGGCGCAGCTGCGCCGTCCCCTGGCTAAGCCTAGACTCAGCTGCTGCCTTGTGGTTTATGTCCGGCTCGACCAAAACAATCACGCATGTTATATTTGTTATGTTAAAGGTCTTTTCGTGCTTCTTAAGTCAACCTAGGTTCCTTATTTCATAATAAAATTCTAAATTGCTTATTTTAACAATTTAAGGCCATTCAAGGTCATGAAACCACAAAGTCTATCATGCTTGCTCTCTAAACATACAAGATAGTTATAAAACTCATATTAGGCATGCTTGTGAGTATTCATAACACATATGTGTAATTAACCTCGTTTTGGTTGAAAATATGCTTCGTTTATGTTTTTCTTGAAATATGATACACAAGCATGGTATATATATGTTTATGCTACATGAGTGAGTCTAAGAGTATCATCAAACACGATCACAATTATCAAATTCTAACCCTCAAGGTAGTATGTTAACATTCTCGTATTTTCATTAGTAACCTTACTAGTAGGTTCTACATGCTCAATACATATAGATCATGTATAGGGATATTATAGACATAACATGACATCTTAACCCTTTAGAATCTAGTTATTCATGTGATGCAACTATGTTTTGAAAATATGTTCAACTTTGATTTTGAAACTGTTTTAAACTTGAACAATGCAATTTAACACATACAAGACAAACTTTAAGGCTCTAATCATATGTAGTCAAGTCAAGTTATCATGCTTGCAAGGTCAGAATATAAAGCATGTAGTAGTCATGCATGTTAGCTCACTATACTAAGTTAAAAATTTCTTTAGTACAAATCCTAAGTAAAGTGGTCATGAGCGAAGAACTATGAATCATATAAACACAAGTTATGGGTTATACATACATTTCTAAATCATACCAACATTCTTGCGAGTCAGTACATAATCATGGCATACATACATATCAAGTTCGTTTCTAAAATCCTAATTTTCATCTAAACTATATGCTTTTGATTATCATGCATGCTATCTTAGTAAAACATGCCCACATTAGGTTAATTATACTTATATATACACATTACACATGCTTGCATGCTAATTTAAGTCATAATAATTTATCACGCTTAGCAAAAATTTTAACAGAAAGCAGAAATTGAAAACAGAGACCGGCGCAGTAGAGCTGCGCCTTAGTGTTATTACGGCGCAGCTACGCCATGCCTGGTTCGAGCCAGGAACAGTCTGCTTCGGCAAAACTTTAGCCTAAACACAAAAATTATTCACAAATTTAATTCTAAACAGCCATGTATCAGTTTCAACATGCGAATATAGTTATACAACAATTATACAACCATTACCCAATCTTTATTATCATCTAATTCCATAAAATCAAAAATTTTGAAATTCAAGAACTCAAACTTATTTTTGACAGAGAATGAAATGGAAAACAAGGAATGGAGTTATACCTCTGCAATATGAATGAACTTGCTACTAATTGAACTTCCAATGCCCTAGAATACTTATATGCTCTTAACCTCACACTTTGACAATCTTAGCAATTGAAATTGGAGAAGATGGGTGGTATTTATAGAGAAATAAAAACACGAACAATGCATATATACACCAAATTGAACTCATGGATGAAAGGATTACATGAAGGTTAAGAGAGAGTTGGTAAATGGTTGTTGAAATTCATCATAATCTCCACTCCTCCCATAATCATCTCCTAGAAAGCTTGGAAGGAAGAAAAGAAAATAGGCCTTAGCCTCTATGTGATTCACGTGGCTGAGAAATGAGCAAATGGGACACTAGTTTTGGGACAAGCAAATTAACTCAGCACTCTAGCAACATTAGACCATATACTTATACATAACTCTTATTCTTATGATATATTGTATACACATATCAACCATACATTATAACTTAGTGCCACAATATGATTTATATATTTAATATTTCAAGGTAGTAGATGTAATATGGAAATGTAACATACATACAGTACATGTATAATTTTTATTACACCGGTATACTTTATTAAAAATAATAGCTTACAATATGTTCATGGTATATTATTTTAATATATACCCACATACATTTTGTCACTTATACCTTCATGATGTATTTATAACCTATAGTTCCAATATGCTCAATCACATTGTTTCATACAATGTAGTTTAATAAGACTTCATATAAGGTTGTTATATGTATTCACATAAATGTCACACTACACTGTATAATATAGTTGTACTTTATATTTTTAATTATTGCCCACATGCACATAACAGTCAATATAATTTTATTATATTAATAGTTTACTTGTTTCATGCTAAATAAATTAATCACTTATCTTTAAATAATTAATCAATATTTTACAATAACAATTAATAATTAATATAAATTAATTGTTTACTCAATAATTCTTTCGTTGATTAATATCAACATAACGTACTCTTAATGTTACACATATAATATTAATGTTTCATTTTATTTCTATAGGAAAATTAATTTTCTCCAACTGTCCACTGGCGCAGCTGCGCCTGTTTGTACTGCTGGGATGGCGCAGCTGCGCCGTACCCTGACAGTGCCAAGACTGGTTTAGCTTTAAGCCAGTGTTAACCTTCATTGCCATACTCGTTTTTCACTACATGAATTAGTGTCCACGTGAGTGATATTGCAAATCTAAGAGTGTATTCATTACTTATCATAATAATCCTAATAATCATATCATATATACAATAATCATATATTCACGAAAACTATTTTTATTACAAAATTAATTTATTATAAGAACATAATCTATAATGATCAATAATTCTTAAAAAGAAATTATTTACAATTATTCATGTAATAAATAAATTTTATTTATCACCTATGCATATATATTTTACTTTACATATATGCCCACCTTTATATATATATATATATATATATATATATATATATATATATATATATATATATATATATATATATATATATATATATATAATTTATATCCAAAATTTTTTATTTAATTATATTGAAAATATTGGGTTATTACAGCTATTATGCAACCACAAGTATTACTGTGCTTTTACTACCAGGTATTTCAACAGTTTAACGGTAAAACTTTTGTGACGCCCCCAGAATAGGTATACATCACCCATTCTGAGTCGTCAAATACATGGTACAGAAACAACTACAACATCATTATTACAATTGTCGTGCAAAATACGACAACACATATACTGTGAGTTTAAATACAGATATTGTCTTCTAGAAAGTATTCAAACTCAAATGAGTTCTCATTACAATTATTGATACACTATTTTACAAAATAATGAGGATTACTAAAACGACTATATTGAACCATCACTCTATACCCCGGCTAGCCCAGTAAAGAATATTATGACTAAGATAATGAACAACAAATTATCATTAGCCTTCAACAAATCAGATAAAATATAATGGACAACCATTTTTAGATCAATATTCGCAGCGGTAACAATTCATTAGAAGAGTTAAGGAGAGAATGAAATCTACTATCATCTATGAATTTAAAAGTTCAACATCAATATTTTATCCCTATAACATCAATCAATATACATCTTGAATCAAATATTCATCTTTGCACTACAGACCAAAAATATTCATCAGTTGGTCATGTTCATCTCAACACCTGTTCATCTTTGCACTATGGGCCAAAGATATTCATCAGGTAATCATTCATATTTGCACTACAGGCTAAAGATATTAAGTTATATCACCATTTAAGACTGAGGATGATGAAAAATATCTTAAAGAAACGAATCCAGTGAGATAAAAGGACAAAAATAAGGATTCGTACTTTAGACAATCCAAGTTCAAAAATGCTCCATAATAAACTATTATGGAGTAAAATTCAAAAATGAAGATCAAAACATAGATACAATCAAAGATAGTAACCATAATAGACATCTTGGACAAAGAAGAGAAAATTTTATTTTTCGGTGAATAGTGCCGTATACGTGAATAGTGCCATATACATGAATAGTAACCCCAACAGAATAAGGTAAAAATTCTATAATAAAATTCATACCAATATTTCGGCATAATGATATTGAAAGAAATAATATCATTTACGAAGAAAATAACATCCCTTACCTCAAAAGAATAGTACTTTCGACTGAAATATCAGGTATAAGGCTGAACGAAACTTATACTGAATAGCAACTCTCAAAGTATCTAAATACTCACAAAAATATGCTCGATAATATAGAGAGAGAAAGCTTATGATTCTGGTGTAATTTTCAATTCTAACTAAGCACCCTATTTATAAAAAAATGCTTAGAACGCCAAAGCAGACTAAATTAATAAAATAATATTTTTTCAAAAATTTTCTACGCACACCTCTTAGACCAAAATTCAGCCACCACAAGTGGGGCCCACTAAAATTCAGATTTTTCACACCAACCAAAAGTGGGGCCCACCCATGTTTTTAATAAAAATATTTGTTTTTGAAACTTCAATAATTCATAATAAATAGCTCTTTTATTAGAAAAATTCGAATCTCATGTCTATTCCATAGGAAATTTAATTCTTTGCAACTTTGTAGAAGATTGTTTTTCCAAATTCTAAATAAAAAATGTCTGAAATCCACATACGGCTGATTTTTAATACATTAACTCTGACAAAATACTGATAAAGCACCTCAGCATTAATTCCTTCATTTATATCTACATAAAAATAAATATTTCCTTATCATATAAATTAATAATTAATTATTCACAAATAATATTACAGAATCACAATTATGGCAACCAGGTCGTTTCCAAAAAAGAAGGGGCTTTTCAATAAGGATTTCTCTTTACTGGCGTGCAATTAGGTGACCAAACCCCTTTTCTAGACAGAACTTTCTTAGACATTACCAATAATGCTATCTAATAATATTATTCAAATAATATGAGTTATTGATCTGATAATGGAAAATATTGTGCAGTGATAATTATTGAAACAACAATAATATAAAATATCAACGTAGCAATTATTGAATCAATAAAATAAAATATTGAACAATAATTACTATAATAATTATTGAGTAGTGCCTTTTTACGTAAGGATCAATAATTCAACAATACTGTGCAATACCGTGTGCTACTGTGCAACCATGCGTATTACTATACTTTAACCACTGGGTATTCCAACAGTGTTAACGGTAACAACTACGCCGTTATTTGTAAAAACTCAAACTTGTCGTTATGGGGCCCACAAAATGGCTGCGCCATCGTACGAATATTCTCCGACAGTAAGAATATTCCACAGCCAAACGAATATTCCCCGACAACAAGAATATTCCACGACCAAATAAATATTCCCCGACAACAATGAATATTTTATAACCACTTGCTTATTTTATAAAATTTGCACATTTCACCCATAACCAAAGCATTATATCAAATTAACACCTTATTATTTAAAATAATAATTAGAGGAAATTCGATTTTATTTATAAAAAGTTAGGGTCTTACAACTTTCGTCGTTATTTTTATAAAAAGATATTTCTGTCATTTTCTAACTCCGACAATACTTTCGTTGTGGGGTCCACCAATGATTGTGCCGTCGTACGAATATTCTTTGTTAAAACGAATATTTCCTGACCAATCGAATATTTTAAAACCACTTACTTTGTAAAATTTATAAATAGTACCCACAACTATAACATTATATCAAATCCACACCATAATATTCAAAAATTTATTTCGAAAAAAATTAATCTTTATTCATAAAAGTTGGGGTCTTATAACCTCCCTTTCTTATGAAATTTCTTCCTCAAAATTAGGGTACATACCTGGTATGTCGAAGAGGTGAGGATACCTTAATTTTATTTTGGATTCTAACTCCCCTGTCATTTCCTCAACATTGTGGTTTCTCCACAAAACTTTGACTTAAGGTATAACCTTGGAGCGTAGAATATGATCCTTCTTATCCAAGGTTTTAACAGGTACCTCTTCATACGTTAAATCTTCCGCTATCTCGTCTGGTTCTAATTCAATAATGTGGTTTGGGTCTTTCACATATTTACGTAACATAGATATGTGAAAAACGTTATGAACACGAGACATACTTGGCGGTAAGGCGAGTCTATAGGCCACAGTTCCTACTCGATCGAGGATTTTGAATGGCCCAATGAATCGAGGATTGAGTTTTTCTCTCTTTCTAAATATTGTAACTCCTTTCCATGGAGCAACACGTAACAACACATGATTACCAACATTGAATTCTGTGTCCTTTCGATAAGATCAGCATAACTCTTTTATCGATCTTGTGAGGTCTTTATACGTTTCTAGATCATTTGAATCTTCTCCGTAGTCGTACGTATCAATTCCAGTCCCAACAACGTTGCTTCACCCACCTCATCCCAGCATACTGAAGAACGACACTTGCGTCCATACAACGACTCAAATGAAGCCATGCCAATACTTGCTTGATAACTGTTATTATAAGAGAATTCTACCAATGGTAAGAACTTGTCCCAACTTCCTTTGAAGTCAAGGACACATAGTCTTAATAGATCCTCAAGAGTTTGAATAGTCCTCTCTGACTGCCCGTCCGTTTGAGGATGATATGTCGAACTAAATCGTAAATCCGTGCCCATAGCTTTTTGCAAACTAACCCAAAATCGTGAAGTGAATCTTGGATCTCGATCAGAAACTATGGATATTGGCATATCATGTAGCCTTACAATCTCATTTATGTTTATACGAGCAAGACGTTCAAGTATATAAGTTTCTCGTATAGGTAAGAAATGAGCAGACTTGGTCAATCTATCAACAATAACCCAAATTGCAACTATGCCTTGAGAAACCTTGGGAAGACCAGTAACAAAATCTATGGTAATGTGATCCCACTTCTATTCTGGAGTTTCAAGTGGTTGCAATGGACCTTTTGGCACTTGATGCTCCGCCTTGACTCGTTGGCAAGTTAAACACCTTGAGATAAACTCCGCGATCTCTCTTTTCATATTGTTCTACCAAAATGTATGTCGAAGATCACGATACATTTTGGTACTCTCAGGATGGATTGCAAATGGTGTGTTGTGCACTTCCATTATAATTTTATACTTCAAGTCAGAGTCATTAGGAACACAAAGTCTGGAGTTGACTCGAAGTATTTCTTCTTCATCGATTCTTGCTTCTGGGATAGCACCTTCTTGTACTTTTTTACTCATACGCATCAGCTCCAGGTCTGTGGTTTGAGCAGATTTAACCTTATCGATTAAAGTATGTTCTACTTGTATATTTGCCATCATCACCTAGGTTTCTGGAGTCTTTAACTCTATCTCCATCCTTTGCAAGTTATACAAAATGGGCCTTTGCGTTGATAATATCGCACTCGTACCCGCATATGATCTTCTGCTCAACGCGTCAGCTACCACGTTCACTTTTCCAGGATGGCATTGAATGGTATGATCGTAATTTTTCAACAGCTCGAGCCAACGTCGTTGTCGCATGTTGAGTTCCTTTTGGGTGAAGAAATATTTGAGGCTTTTATAATCCGTAAAAATCTCCACTTTCTCACCATACAGGTAATGCCTCCATATTTTAAGCGTGAAAACGACAGCTGCCAACTCTAGATCATGAGTAGGATAATTCCTCTCATATTCTTTGAGTTATCGTGAGGCACAGGCTATGACTTTTCAATGTTGCATGAGAAAACATCCTAACCCTTTACTTGAAGCATCGTTGTATATGACAAATCCCTCTGAACCAGATGGTATTGTCAGAATAGGTGCTAAAATAAGTCTCCTCTTGAGTTCTTGAAAACTTTTCTTACATTCCTCGCTCCAACTGAATTTTGTATCTTTCCGAGTCAGCAGAGTTAATGGAGTAGCGATTCAAGAAAAGTTTTCCACGAATCTCTGATAATAACCAGCTAAGCCGAGAAAGCTACGTACTTCGGTCACTGACTTAGGTTGCTCCCAGCTTTGTATTGCTTCAATCTTTTTCGGGTCAACAGATATTCTGTGCCCAAGGAATGCTACTTCCTCAAGACAGAACTCACATTTCTTCAACTTGGCATACAACTTATTTTCACGAAGCTTTTGGAGTATCAGCCTCAAGTGTTGCTCATGATCTTCACGGCTTTTGGAGTATATGAGGATGTCATCAATAAAGACAACTACAAAGTGATCCAAATATTCCTTGAATACTCGGTTCATCATATCCATGAAGGCAGCAGGAGTATTAGTCAATGCAAAAGATATGACTAGGAATTCGTAATACCCGTACCGAGTTCTGAAAGCAGTCTTTGGAATGTCATCAATTTTAATCTTCAACTAATAATATCCAGAACGAAGATCGATCTTTGAAAAGAATTTGGCGCCTTGAAACTGGTCAAAAAGGTCATCAATGCGAGGCAATGGGTACCTATTTTTGATGGTGACATGATTCAACTCCCAATAGTCAATACAAAGTCTCATACTTCCATCTTTCTTCTTCACAAATAGAATAGGAGCACCCCAAGGAAATGTACTAGGACGAATGAAACCGATGTCTAACAATTCCTGTAGTTAGATTTTTAACTCCTAATGTTTAATAGGAGCTATTCGATATGGGGCTTTGGAAATGGGCTTTGTATCGGGTTCAAGGTCGATACAAAATTCGATTTCACGCTCTGGGGGTAGGCCAGGAAGTTCTTCAGGGAATACGTCAGGAAATTTATTAACAATAGAAATATCATTCAAATCTGACATACTTTTATTTAAATCCGTGGCATGGGCTAAGAAAGCTTGACATCTGTTTTTCAATAAACGAATAGCTTTATGACTTGATATGACAGTGATTGACTTTAGTGGTTTGGTTGCTTGAATTCGCATAATAAGTTGGTTAGGAATATGAAATCTAATAACCTTACGAAAATAATTAATTTTAGTATGATGAGTGGTTAACCAATCAATCCCTAAAATTACATCAAATGCAAGTATTTTCAAAGAGATAAGATGAACAGGTAACGTACGGTTGCCGATTTGAATCAAACAGGACTTATAAACAGTGGATGTAATGAAGGTTTCTCCCAACGGAGTTTCAACAAATAAGTTAAAGTCTAATTTCTTCGGAGTTAAATTTAAACGTTGAGCTCAAGTAGGAGAAATAAAAGAATGGGTAGAACCGGTATCAAATAAGGTATAGACTTCACTAGAGTTTATGATTAGCTTACCCGTGATGACTTCGTTCGGGTTCCTTGCTTTTTGGGAGGTCACGATAAATGCTCTCCCTTGAACTACCAGCTTTGACTTCTCTGGGATGACATTTGGTGTCACCATCCCAGCTAGACTTGGCTTCATTGCATGACAAAATCGAGCTAGGTGGCCTTCTTTTCTGTAATTGTAACACGCTTTGGACTGCATCGTGAAGTTTGGACTGATGTGTCCCTCCCTTCCGCATTTGAAGTATAAGATCGGTGGTCATTTTCCTTCTTTATCAATGGGTGTTGTTGCTGATGTCTTTCCATCATTGTTGAATTTTCTCTTCTTGAAATTTTCACTCCTATTATCTTGGCCATGATTACCATCGGTTACCATTTCTAACATGTTGATTACCTCCACGTTTGTTGTCACCATTTCGATGACTGCTACCACTGATATTATCATTTTGCCGGCTGCTCTCTCTTGGTTGGGTTGACTTATTATCGCGCTCCAATAACTGAGCCTTATTTACAACATCTGAATACAAACACAGTTTGTGAGAAATGAGGTATTGACGTATCTCGGGTTTTAAACCTCTTAGAAACATCCGCGTTATACACTTCTAATTATCTACCAAATGGGATTCAAACCGAGACAACTCGACAAACTTAGCTTCGTACTGCGAGACGGTCATATTGTTTTGCTCCAGCTTGATGAACTCTACCTCCTTCATGTGACGAATACTTTCGGGAAAGTACTTGTCATTGAACAGTTCTCAGAACTTCTCCCAAGACATCTTCAGTGCGGCAGGTTGAGTACGCTTTTCAGATTCCCACCAGTAATCTGCCTCTCCTCGCAACATGATGGTGGCAAAGGGAAACTTTTACTCTTCGGAGCATCCCAAGACATCAAATATCTTGGTGATCTGCTTTATCCACGTCTCCGCTTTAAGTAGTTTTGGCTCTCCTAAAAGCTCTGGTGGTCCCAGCTCCTTGAACTGCTTAGCGATGACCATTCGCGAGTTGCCAATGCTTCCACCTGTATTTTGGACAGGAGTCTCTTTTTCCTGATGTTGCATGAATTGCAGAAATCCTCTGAACATTCTGTCGTTTATCATTTGGTCGGTGTTGTTGTTCACCTGAGGATTATTGCCTTCCTGATTCACATTATCTTAGGTATTGATCATTGGTGACTCAACGGCCTCATGTGCTTCATTGCTTATCTCAACATTTTCAGATGCCATTTTCAAACACTGCCACAAAATAAGGTTTAATTGACATGCCACATATTATCCCTATACCCTGACAGACCATTTAAATAACAAATAAACTTAGGTAGGTCATACTAACGAAGGAATTACCCGACTCTTCCCTCCTAGTTCTAGTCTAACATCTCAGCTAGGGATCATATCCCTAAGCTCTGATACCAACTGTGATGCCCCCAAAATAGGTATACATCACTCATTCCGAGTCGCCAAATAAATGATAGCCCCCAAGGCATTGACCATGACTGTTCTTCATTGATGAAAAACACCTACTGCGACAATTTTCGTCGCTAAAGCCTATAGCGACAATTTTATTAAAAATTAAATAATTAATTTCAATAAATAGAGAAAATTGAAAAGAATTAAAAAAATTCATAAATGAGTTTTAAAAATTATTTTAAGTTGTAAAAATTAACTTTTAAGTTATAAAAATTAACTTTTAATAATTTGACATAAATTTCATTAATATTTTAATTTATTTTAATATTAATAATATTAAATTTATTTAATAATTATATTAAATAAATTAGTTAAAAGTGATTTTAATTGTTTAAAAATCATTTAAAATGATATTAAAGTGTTAAAAAATATTTTAAGTTATAATTCATAACTTTTAATATTTTGATATAAATTTCATTAATAACTTAATATTAATGATAATAAATTTATTTAATAGTTTTATTAAATAAATGGTTTAAAAATAATTTTTATGTTTTAAAAATTATTTAAAAATGATATAAATGATTTAAAAATATTTTAAGTTATAATAAATGACTTTTAATATTTTGACGTGAAATACATTAATATTTTAATATTAATGATAATTATTTAAAAATGATTTTAAATATTTTAAAAATCATTTAAAGGAGATATTAGTGTTTTAAAAATATTTTGAGTTATTATAAATAACTTTTAATATTTTGACAGGAATTTCATTAATATTTTAAAGTATTTAAGTATTAATGATAATGGAATTATTCCGTATTTAAATCATTTAAAAATGATATCAGTGTTTGAAAAATCATTATAAAAGATGATAATTGTTTGAAAATTATTACGAGCTTTCGAAAAATATTATAAATGATAATAAAATTATCTAAAATAGTATTGAAGGTTTGGAGTAGAGTTTTTTTGAAAATAAACTAGTTATCTGTCTGATAAGGTAATCGGGACACCGAATTGATACCGAAATTCAACTAGACTGAAATAGTTTGACTTGATAAGTGTTTTTATAGGTTCTAAACACTGTTGTGAATACATGATAATATATCTAAGTTATATAGTGACTTTAAATAACAGTATTATGTGACGTGATGTATTACGCTAATTGCAAGGTCAATATTATTGATGATAGATTTTGGAAATGAAGCAAAATTAGATTGTGTAGCAGTAGTCAACGACCAAGGCAAGTTTCCATTACTCAAACTCGAGTTATTATTTTTCCAGTATGTTAAGTGGATAATTATTACTGATTATTCCACATCTAAGATTATTATTGAGCACTCACATTTATTGTAATTTCATTAATTCAAATTGAGTTATAAATTTCAAACCATGATTGGTGAATAACTATTGTTGGTTATTCACATCTAAAATGATTATTGTGATTTGCACATAGTGCAACTGATTTCTGTTTATTATTGAACAATTTATGAGCTATGTCTCAGCTAATTGTTTTGGCGAGACTAATATTCGTTAAAGCATAAACGTTATATTATTTGAACTAAGTTGTTATTGAAAGATCTATGCCAATTTTTTCGGCTAGATCAATATGAATATGATATGTTAAAATCTTTAAGCATTTCTTTAAAAGTAATCCAAACCATATTTTCATGGTACAAACTCATGATGTAAGACTGAGGTGAACAACCCTTATAAAAAATGGACTTTATTATCGAAACTCCGGCTATTACACTATTTTTGAGTATTATGCATAATATAGGGTACAATGAAGCTGATCACTTCATGTACTTGCAGAAGAGTATAATTTAATCTTTATGGTTAATTGATACGTTTGAGGTAATTCAGTATTGAATGTCTGATAATTCCTCTATTAGTTCATGATCCAATTGTGATCACTCAGTATAAAATATGGGAATATTCCACTTTATTATTGCAGTAGTATTATCTCTTGATAATCAATTGAACATTATTGAAACTTCGAAAGAGTTTTACTCTTTCATCATTGAATTTTTATTTAGCATGAAATTTAATAAAGTCTTGTTATTGATCAATGATTTATTCAGCTACTTCGAAGTCCTTTGAACATTGTTGAAGTTATATCGAATCTAGATTCTTATATTCTTGATTCATGTATCTTATTATATGCTTTAACTTGCGGAGCAAACTTGTTGCTCACCCTTACTTAAATATAGAATTTTAGCTAAGGATGAGGTAGCAGGAGAAGGACATGGGCAAGGGCAAAGTACATGAGTAGTTATTATAAACTTTAATTTTTATGTTATTGTATGTAAACCTTTTTGGATATCTGAAGGTATGTAAGTTATGTTAAGGTTAGATAACTTGGGATATTGTATTAATTATATTAATTAATGGTATGAATGATGTAATTCATAAATGAATGGGTAGTTAGATGTGATATATATGATGGATCATGAGCACCAAACCCGAGGTTAGGGAACCCAGATTTAGGGGCATCACAGGTTGGTATCAAAGCTTTAGGGTATAAACCTTATGTGGGAGGGGGGGGGGGGAAAGCCTTAGGAATATAATCATAAGCAAGATAAATAAAACTCATTTAGAGTTCTAAGTGAGGGATTGATGAAATTCATCAATAGTAAGATATGTGAACACTTAGTGTTTATGGATTGTGTACTGGTGATGTACTAATTAAGAATGTTTAAAACTGATTGTAGGATGTCAGGAGATGATGAAATGGTTACGAAGATGTTAGCAGCTGTTGCACCAATGTCATTAGCCGAGGTGCCAGCTCAGAGTGAGTTAGTTGGAGAATTTTTAAATGATGAACCTATGGTGAATCTGGGAAGCGATCATGACGAGTACCCCGAAATGGAACTGAATGAAGAGGAAGAAGTAGAATCCAAAGAAACTAAGGTGGAGTCAGAAACAAAGGCTGAGGATGGAGTAAAAGACAGAGTAGTAATTGAAAAAGGTCAAGTATTTGCAGAAGTTCAAGAATTAAGGAGTAAGGTGTTTCTTTTAGAGGAATTGTGGAAGACGGAAAGGCATTGCGTGAGATGACAGAAGAACGAAATGATCTAAAGGCACACGTGGATAAAATGAGGGTTGAGTGTGGTGGATCATTTGAAGATGTAATCAAGAAAAAGAAGGGTAATAATAAAAGAAAAAGGAACAATGACAGTGACAATAACTTAGGGAATTCCAATTCAAAGAAGAAGCAAGCATGTGGCAAGTGTGGAAAGAATTATTTGGGTAAAAATGTGTGTTACAATTGTGGTCAAGAAGGACATATTTCATCAAATTATCCTAAGCCAAAGAAAGGAAGCTGTTTTTCATGTGATGGAATGGGTCATAGGTTCAAAAAGTGTCCTAAGAAGAAGATAGGTGAAGGAAGTGGACCGTAGAAAGATTAAGCATGAGTAGTAGTACCTTTTGGGAAGTAAGATGATGTGTTAGGAATGTAATATTGTAAACGATGAGTAGCACTACAAGAAAAAGGCCTAACAACAACCAATACTATCAGCGACCGCCCTTGCGGCCGCTGTTATTAGTAATAGCGTCCGACATCTGTAACCGTTATTTAATCCAGTCGCTATATTATAGCAGCGACCAACGGCGGTCGCTAGCATAAATTTGCCTCCCAAAACTTTTGCAGAAAATGTTGGTGCGAAGGTTTTGTGCGACCACTTACAAACAGTGACTGCATGTGGTCGCTGATAAGTCCATGTCATTAAAAAGTAATGACTGGAGGTGGTCACTAATCAAACTTAATGTTACCAGTTTAAGTCATTCGCTCGACACAGAGGCAAAGGAAAAAAAAGGAGCAGAATGGAGAGAGGAGGGAGAAAGGGGGAGAAGAGAAGAAGGAGAAGAAAGGAGAAGAGACGCCACCCACCGCCACCGCCTCGCCCACTCCACCACTGCCTTTCCTCTTGACTGTCAGTCTCGCTGTTGGAGGTATTCCTCTCCCTTTTTTTTATTAGGTTAATTGCTGTAAAATTCTTGTTGGTTTGTACTTTAACTTCGATAATTTAATAGAATACTAGATTTTAAATGGACATTAAGCCATTATTTGAGTTTGATTTGCATTTCCAGTTGATTTTAAGTGTTGTAGCATTACTTCTTATTGCTTTCCCATTTGTCTTTGCATCTGTCTTTGCATATTCCATGGCAAAACTCAACTTTCAGAGGAGGTAGTGCTAGAATCTATCTTATTGAAGTTGTAATAATACCAATATGAAATTTGGCAACTCCAATCCCTTGAGATCAATATTAAACTTCATTTGAATTCCAACACTGAAATTTGACTAATACATGATGTTCATTACCAATTGGTGGATTCTGAGTATCAAAAACAAATTGTATGGTCCGACTATATTTGTTGATGTTGCCAATGATTATTTACATGGAAACCAACATAAGAAACAGAATGTTTTTCAAGTTACATGATAAAGAATTCGACAGGTAGGGGTTATATTATCTCAAAAATCACCCCTTTCATAAAAGTCTTGTTAACACCAAGTTGAATAGACAATTTGCTTCTATGCTCTCGTAAACTAAAGAGTTTATGTTTTCTGAATTCTTTAGTTCTGTTACCCTCTCTATATCTTCATTATTTCTTTGTCCAAGAGACTAAAGTAAAGGCCTTAACCATAAACAACAAATCCTTAAGAGGCTATATCATACAAATAGGAATAACTTTTTAACCATAATTAATTGGGCTCGATCATAATTGGGCTATAATAGAAGTAAATATGCAATTTAGAATTGCAGTAAATAAGTATATAAATTCTGGAAAAGCTATGGAGTATGTGTTTCTGAAGTTGTAAACAGGATTGACGTCATAGCACTACTTATGTTTCACTTTTTTTTCTATAAAACTTAGATACCTTGATCACAAGTGGTATGTTGTGGATGAACTTCGCTAATCATCCAAGGAGACACTCTTTACCTAGTCTCATATTTTTCATCAAACTCGTATAGCTTAGGATGCTATCATGTTGTCTAAAATTTTCAAATAATAATGGTTAGCTAAGAGTATTTCTATGTCAGTAAAGCTTGATCTCTTATAACTTATGGTTGAACATATAGAATTATATGAGATAATAACGAAACTATGAATCAGATAACAGTCTCCAGTTCAGTTTAGAATTGCTTGTACCAGTGTAATTGTAGGTTAGAGGCACCCACAAGGAGATACCATATATACCAACATATGCGAGCCATGGATCCTGCAAGGTGTTGACAACTGAGGTTTTAATTAGTATTACTCCCTACCTTTTTTGGTAGGTGGTTTAGTATATCAACTAAACTTTCAGCAAGTTTTAGTTTTCAATTAAAACGTTAGAAATACAACATTAGAAATTAAAATAACATACTAAAATTTAATAATATAATATAATAAAATTAAAAACCAATATTTAAAAAAAATTAAAATAGAATGAGAAGAGAAAAATATTTATTGTAATTAGTTAACAAAAAAAAAAAATAAGTTCTATTTACTTATTTTTTAACTAATAAATAAAAACAAATTAAAATAAAATAACATGATATAATATAACTATTAAACTAAGTAACATTTACTTAGTTTCTCATACTAAATTTAATAACATTTAATATTTGACATATAATATATATTAAATATGATTAAGTATATAATTAAATTAAAATATAATATCATACAAATATAATAAAATATAATATTAAACTAAGTTGCATTTAAGAAGTTTTTGCATTGCTAAAATAAACTAAGAAACACGTGCTTAGTTTCTCACCGAACCCATAAAGATATTAATGAACAAAAGCATATGCTTACAAGTATGCTCAAGTCATATGCTTACAAGTATGTCCAAGTCATATGATTACAATTATGACATGTTATATGCTTACAAGTATGCTTAAATGTTAATCATATGCTTATAAGTATGCGCAAGTCATATTGTTACAAGTATGCTCAAGTCATATGCTTATAAGTATGCTTAAATGTTAATCATATACTTACAAGTATGCTCAAGTCATATGGTTATAAGTATGCTCAAGTCATATGCTTACAATCATGTTATACATTAATAAGCTCATGTTGTCTGTAGTAGGTACCGTGGTATCATGGACCTCTATTCAAATCGTAGTTGGATGGCACGACAAAAGTCAAATGCCCAGATAGGTGCTACAACTGAATTTAGAGCTGGTTGCCAAGTGTTTTTGGAGTATGTGCATAGTCACCCAGAATGTATGAATGGTCAGAACAAGATACGATGTCCATGTTTGAAGTGTAAGAATGTGAATTATATGGACAGAGACGTGATAAACTATCATTTACTTATTTTGGGCTCATGAAAAATTACGAAGAATGCTAGTGGGCACATAGGTAGAGAAGAGATGGTGACATCACAGAAGTACACAATTTGGACAGTAGTACTCATCGTATGAATGAAATGGTTTATGATATTACAGGGCCAGATTTTGATTGGGAACAAGGCATAGAGCAACCAATGAATTCTGATGCCAAAGACTTCTTTAAGTTATTAGATGAGGGTAGAGAGCCATTATGGCATGGTTGCACCAAACATACTACATTGTCTGCAGTGGCGACATTACTTAACATCAAGGCTGATCACAATATGAGCCATAAGTGTTTTGAGTCTCTCTTGAAGGTCATTAAGAGTATGTTGCCTGACGGTAAGAAATTACCTGGTAACTATTACTTTTGTAAGAAAATGGTGAAGAAGTTGGGTCTTGGATACCAAAAGATCGATGCATGTCCCAACGATTGCATGTTGTTTTATAAGGAAAATGAACAGATGACAAGGTGCACGTTTTGTAGTCATGATCGGTTTAGGCCTAATAAAGAGGGCGTGACTACAAAAAAATCAAGTATACCGTTTAAGATTCTAAGGTATTTTCCAATAACACATCGACTAAAAAGATTTTACATGTCTTCAAGAACAGCTGAACATATGAGTTGGCATGCAAAATCTCCAGCTAAAAATGGAGAACAAAATTATCCCGCAGATGGGCAGGCTTAGAAAGATTTCAACTTAGCACATCCTGGGTTTGCATTGGAACCTAGAAATGTGAGGCTTGGATTGTCCACCGATGGTTTCAACCCGTTTGGCCACTCAGCTGTTCCGTACTCATGTTGGCCTGTGATTGTTACTCCGTACAACTTGTCTCCTTGTATGTGTATGAAACATCCATACTTATTTCTTTTACTCGTGGTTCCTGGTCCTAAGAGTCCTGGAAAGAACTTAGATGTTTACTTGAGACCTCTTATAGATGAGTTGAAGGTATTGTGGGAGGATGGAGTACAGACTTGGGATGTTGCAACGAAAACAAATTTCAACCTTAGGGCAGCGATTATGTGGACTATAAGTGACTTTCCAGCTTATGGTATGTTAGCTGGATGAAGTACACAAGGGAAGTTGGCTTGTCCGTATTGTATGGAGCATACAAAGTCTTTCAATCTATCAAAAGGTCGAAAGCCTTGCTGGTTTGACTGTCATCGTCGGTTCTTGCCGGTAGATCACCTGTTTCGAATAAATAGAGAACACTTTAGGAAAGAAAAAGTAGACAATGATATGCCTACACCGCGATTGTCTGGAACGGAGATGCGAGATCGTGTGATGAGATTACCGGTCATCCCATTTGGTAAGATTGATGCCACAAACATAATCAATGGGTTTGGCGAATCTCATAACTGGGTTCGGAGAAGCATATTTTGGGAACTGCCTTATTGGCCTACAAATTTGATTCGTCATAATCTAGATGTGATGCATATTGAGAAGAATGTGTTGACAATGTGTTTAACACCGTGATGAATGTTACGTGGAAGACAAAAGATAATGATAAGGCACGTTTGGACATGAAAGATATTTGTAACCGTCCTGGATTAGAACTTTATGAATCTCCTAATGGTAAGACTGTCGAATCGTATACAAGGTACACATTGTCTAAAAAGCAAGTTAAAGATGTGTGCACATGGGTTAAGTCTCTGAAACTACTAGATGGATATGCGTCAAACATTACAAGGTGTGTTATGGGTGGGAAATTGCAAGGGATGAAGAGTCATGACTGTCATGTGTTCATGGAGAGACTCATGCCTATAGCATTTTGGGATCTACTTGATAAACCAATATGGGATACTTTGACGGATCTTAGTCGTTTCTTCAAAGACTTATGTTCAAAAACATTAAATGAGAAGGACATGTCTGTACTTGAGAAGAACATCATAAAGATCACGTGTAAACTGGAAAACATATTCCCACCTGGTTTTTTTGACTCTGTGGTGCATTTGCAAATCCATCTTCCCTATGAAGCTCGTGTTGGGGGTCCAGTTCAATATAGATGGATGTACCCTTTCGAGAGGGTGATGGGAAACCTTAAGAGGAAGGTGAAGAATAGAGCTTATGTCGAGGGGTCGATATGTGAGGCATACAGTTTTGATGAGATATCTACGTATGTCTCAGACTATTTTTCGAAAGAAGTCTTGACAAAGGCCAATCGAGTATCGAGACATGATGATGGGGGAAATGTTGAACTAAATGGTCGACTCTCTGTTTTGGTCTATCGGGACGTGCTTATGGAAAAGGGAAGCACATATTCCTCTCTGAGTAAGAATTACATGCTGCACATACTTACATTCTTCTCAATTGCGAGGAGATTGACGAATTTGTGAGGTACACATGTAAACTTAAAAATTTATCCCTAAACTTAAAAATTTATTCCAATATGTTAATGTTTATAACATTGTATAGATTGTACGATGATGAGTTAAAAGTGAAGCATCTCGGCATAACTGATAAAGATATTCAAATCAATTGTGATAAAAAATTTATACTTTGGCTAAAGGACAAAGTAAGTTCAATTTGTTAAGCACGACATATATATATATATATATATATATATATATATATATATATATATATATATTAACTATGACTTCATTTAATAAGATGGAGTTTTTATAGGCTTTGACTGAGGGATCAACGATTTCGACTAATGTACAAGTCCTAGCTATGGGACCAGATAGGGACCAAGTCAGCCGCAATGGTTACAAAATAAATTGTTGTGAATTTCATACAAAGGCATTGTGACACCCCCAAATCCGGGTACTTCGATTCCACGGGATTTGGTGTTCACTGTACAAGCATCATCTATCTATCTACCCATAAATAATATCAAACCATACAATAGATAGAAATCATAATAAAATCTCTTCCCTTAAGGGTTACATCAACTGATTCATAAATAAATCCCAGGTTACTCTAACCTTAAAACATCTGTGCGGAATTCTAAACAAATGAGTCTTAAACAACAACATAACTCAAGTCTTAAACAAATACATCAGTTAATAAATAACAGGTCTTCATCATTTGCTAACTTTGCCCTTGCCCTTACTAGTGGAGGGTTCATCGCTTCTTTCATTCTTAACTGCAATGTTATTATTAAGCAAGAGTGAGCACAAATGCCCACAAGTATAAAAATGAAATGACAGTATAATAACATGCGAATAATCAAAGACATTTGAATAAAGCTCAACTTTTGAATCAAGAATAAATAACATAAATCAAAAGAATACTGAGGGTCATAAGACCTTGAACTATGTCTTAGGTTAACAAGGTTTATACTTGAAACCTTTAACAGTCATAAGACTATGGACCTTCTTCTCGTACTTAGGGGGATCAACCCTTAGTACCATACTGTGCACAATATCTTAACGCTAAAGCGTAATTAATCCCCTATACAGGGTTGTTCATCTCAGTTTGACATTCGAGTCCGCACCAAAGGAAGTTTGGTTTGGATACTTTCATCAAGGGTTCTGAAATTTAGAACGCTCATCAACTATGGACTAGTTGAATCAATAAGGTTCACTAGTCTAATAAGGTTCAACAATAATTGATATTTGATTAGAATAATAATCTCAAAAGTGTACAATAGGACAATTATTGTATAACTGAATCATGCTTTGGAAAGATAATTAATCTTTAATATCACGCTTGAACTTGAATAATAACAAGGATAATTTATTCAAGGTAAATAATAAACTTGAACAATAATGACAAGTGGGGTTAGGGAAACTTGCTCGACATAAAAGTAACGTTTAAGTTTAAATAAACTTGCTCAATAGAATGGAGTTAGGGATAGGATACTTGCCTCATGCGTTGATTACACTTTAACTAAGCACGTTCTTTGAATTAAATCCTACATACCAATCATATACACAATACCAATTAATTATAAATTAACTAATCATTATAAACTCTTTCTCTTTGACTACTTTAATTATTCGACTAAACTTAGTCAAATTTTCACTTTGTCACATCATTTGTACTTCGTGAATTACCAAACTAATTATGTAATTTAATAATTCAAATCACATGTAATTATGTTATTTACATGTTAAACATCTATTTTAATATCACATTATACCTATAACATGTTTACATGTTCATTACATTAATCTACTAACACATTGTTAGACTTAAACATTTTAAAAATACATTTCTGAATTTTCTGGGGAGTGGCGCTGCGGCGCCACTAATGAACTAAGGATTCGCGCTGCGGCGCCGTGGCGCTGTGGCCGGGCCCTTGGCGCTGCGGCGCTGTGGCGCCGTGGCTCGAGTCATGGCGCTACGGCACGGTGGCGCTGCGGCGCGGGAAATGAACTGGTAGACGGCGCTGCGGCGCGGCTTACCAGACACAGAAATGGCTGTTCGCGAAAAATCGCAGAACATGCCAATTTCTCCCAATTTCTTATTTTCTACTCAAAATTAGACATAGCCACAAGTTATAGTTCATGTATATTCATAATACAACATATATAAAGTGATTTTAACCATTTAAAACACTTAATCACAGAATTAAATCATGTAAAAAAAATGGGTTGTTCTTGATGTTCTTGAGGATTTCGAACATAAACATATAATTTAACACTACGGATTCGTTATAACACCAAATCCGTTCGTTTAAGGCTTGATGACTTCGTATTAACATGCTCAATAATATAAGGGTGTAAAATTTAGGGATAATATATAATCAATACATCAATTATCACATATAAGGCCATATGGCCAAATCACGTACTCTGTTTATTTTGAAATAACAAGTCATCAGATTACTACACTTAGGGTATGGGATCATGCAATATATATATATAAAACATGTTAAGCTACTCTTATGATTACATTTATACTCATAATTGTTACCCTATTCAACCATAGAAACTTTACAGAGGACTTAAGCCATAATTATGAAAACTTTAAAAAGACGTAGAAATAGAATTTGGGAAAGAAGAGATTACCCAAAGCGTAGATGAGTAAGGAATTCTCTCTATTTCAATCACAGTACACACAATCTCTCTCAAAGATTTCTCCAACTCTCTCTGCAAACTCTCTGGTTCTAAAAATACGTAAGTTAAACTCAACTGAGCCTTTAAGCGCAGAGTTGAGGTCAGTTATTCCATTCGTGGTTTAACTGTCCCCAACTCCTCCTAAGGCCTCATTTGGCTAACAAACTAGGTTCAAAACTCATTATTTTAATAAACCTTTTATCATATAGTTTGAAAATGTCACCCTCTTTATAAAATAAATCCCATATTTTATTTAATTTACTTTAAATAAAATATAATAATTACTCGTAAATTCACATAATCATATATTCAATTATCTCATTAATAAATAATGTCAATTTATTAATTCTCTAATTAATAATTAAATTAATTAAATAACATCATGCTTAATTAAATTATTTCATTTAATTCAATAAGCTCACATAATCACATACTTGAATCATAAAAATTCTCTACATTAATTTAATAAATGTAACACATAAAATTAAATTAATCTACCATAATTGCATCGATTAATTATTAAATCTAATAATTAAATCATCGAAAAATATTTATTTAATTCAATAAATATTAAAATTAAATTACAAAATTCTCGTTCGTCACATCTTTCCCCCCTTAAAAGGATTCTGCCCCCAGAATCACGACTCAATAATTTCGACCCGTTACAGGCATATGGACGCGATAAAAGAACAACGAACTCTGGAGTGTGTGTCCAAGGAGATTGTTACAATGAGCTTGATCGTGCCTTTTATGGGGAGTTGGAGGAAATCGTAGAGTTGTCGTACAAGGGCACGTATGGGGGTCATATTAACTTGTTCAAGTGTCATTGGTTTGATTCAAAAAAAGTGATATGTGTTGACAGACATAGAATCGTTGATATTGACCTCCATAGGTCTACGTACTCCAACGAACAGTTTATTTTACCAACTCAAATAGTACAAGTATACTACACTCCTAGTCCTATTAGGAAAAGGGATAGACCGCCTACAGATTGGCAAGTTGTAATTCATACCCCCGAGCGCAGTCGTGTAGAAGTAGTTGATGAGTAGATTTACCAAGAGTAGATGCTTCATAGTCAAACTATAATAAATGTGGAGGACGACAATGAAGTAATCCAATTAGATGGTGGAGATGAACCATATGAATTAGATCCCGAGTCAATACTTGTGTCAAATGACATTGATACTGAGGAAGAAGAGTTATTGACTGAATCTGAAGCAGATGATGGTTATGAATCTGTAATACGTATACAAGATGATTCTGAATCAAACATTGACACTTGAACAAATGAAATGTATGTACTTAACTATTTCAATGCAATTTTTTGTCATTATTGTCATTTTATATTCATATATACATGTAGTTAAATCAAATATAACTCACTATCATGTTTATGTAATTAACTATTTAAATGCAATTTCTTGTCATTATTGTCATTTTATATTCATATATACATGTAATCAAATATAACTCATACTAACATCTTTAAAATTTATAATATATAGATGGCTTCTGAAGCAGCGCAGAAAAAGCACGGCTTGGGTAGGGGGCCTAATCATGTGCCAAAGGCCCCTACTAATTCGGATGATCGGATTCTTATTCAGATTCGTCCTCCTCCGGATAGCACGTACATACCGCATCATTTATATATAAGCATTTTAGATTCCATTTGTACAAGATATATAACTAATGTAAATTATTTTAATATATCTACTTATCTTTGATGTATATTGTTATATATTATAGTGATTTTTTAGATAATAAGATCGTGGAGTGCATTTCACAGCTGTGTTTACAGAATTGGCCCACCCCTGTGATTACGTGGGCGAGCATACCTACCGCCCACAAGGATGCAGTTTGGGCTGAATTTCAGGTATGTTTTTTTTAATTATGACAGATAATATCAAGTTCTAATGATAATTGTTTAGTAGTGTTGGATTATATGTTAAAAGTACCATTTTAATATTATTATTATTGTTTTATTTGCAGAAAAGGTATAGATGGGAGGACGCGTAGGCTTCAGTGATACAGACATTATTCTGGCAGAAGTGTGTCGTCTGCACCAAAGACAAATTGAACAAAGAACAACAAAAAGCCCTTCACAATGCATCGATCAACCATCCAGGCCAGGGAGAGGACTACATGCACGAACATAGCCCCTGGTAATGCACCCAATCCATATGGGCTGAGATGTGTGCCTAATGGAGAGCTGAGAGCTGGGTGAAAAGACGTAAGACTGTCGCCACTAACAAATCCTCGGGTCTACCCGATGGTGAAAAGGCTAAAGGAACATACAAGGGCATTAGTATTTCACATTTACAGCATATCACTGCCAGGGTACGTATAAATAGTTTTAATATGTTTACAATCATAAATTGTAGAATATATATCACGTTTTTACTTAGTAATATTGGAATATATTTTGTATAGGAGTCTCAGTCTCAAGGTCAGCCTATCCATTGGCTGGATGTGTACGTGGCCACCCGTGATGGTCTTCCTGATGCTATCCAGATAGCGGTAATAAGTTTTAACAACTTGATCTTGTGAATCAAGTTTTACCAATTTATTTTTAACTATTTAATTGTTAACATTATGACAGGATACTTATAAGCGTTATCCTGAAGGCACCCCACGTCCGCCAATTGATTAAGAATTATGGGATAGGGCATCTGTTGTGAAGAAGAACTACGTTAAAGGTCAAGGACAACGATAACGCCCATCCTTTAGTGGCTCAGGAAGCTCTGCTACCCAGTCTTCACAGTCATCGAGTCATCCAGCTATTCATACTCCTGCTGACTGTGTGAGAGCTATATGTCGAGATTGCGATCTTTTAAAGATACTGGGCGGGCATCTGGCGGCTCTAAGTCCTGATGAGTTAGCTGATGCAGTGGCGGCGGCAGCGACGGCAGCAACGGCAGCACAACATGGGGATGGCGACGAGGTAATCAATTTGTTGTATATTGTTGTAATACCAGTATCAACATATATACTGTATATGTAACTTGTTTTATTATTTTGTTAATTACAGGGTGATCAAGAAGAAGCTAATTTGGACAATGATGCTTGACGACCGATTTAGTGTTGTTTTATAGTTATTTGAGAATCTTGTACTTTTATATTCATTCTTTGGATGTCTGTATGTTACTTAAAGATTAGATTTGTTTATATTTATTCAATTCATATTGGTTTTTAAAGGTTTATATAGTTTATATACTAGTTTGGTGTATGTGTCGGTATATATATGGACGATGGATGTTCATATTGTTGTGCATATTATTTATACTGTTGTGTATGTGTGTTGGGATAAATAAAGCAGGTACAAAATAGGTATAGTTTTTTGGGAATTCTGCAAAACAGGAAAAATCTGGTTTTCAGTTTTTTTAACATTAGCGACCGCATGCGGTCACTGATAATCAGTAGCAACTGCTAAGCACTTGAGGGTATCAGCGACCGCGTGCGATCGCTGACACGTGGCCCACATCAGCCTTTGCCCTGAACCATGCTGACTCAGCTTAGCGATGAATTCGGTCGCTAATAGTGGTCGCTGATGTGCATTCCAGCGACCAAATTTTATGCGACGACTATCAGCAACCGCTGTCGGTCGCTAATACTCATCTGCGACAGACTGCGGTCGCTGATATGCGGTCGCAGATAGGCCTTTTTCTTATAGTGTAGGTATATGTAAATATATATCTGTATGAATGTAATCCTTGTTTTTGCATGAATATTAAGATAATTTTAGTAAATCTCAACTTTTTGTATAAAGTTATAGTAGTGAATCTCAACTTTTGTCATAAGGGGATATTAAATAATATTAGCAGTATGTGTTATGTACTGAAAAGTACTATGCACTATTTGAATGAATATGAATGTAATTGAAATGATATGATTGTATGTTTGATTAAGTAAATAAATTTTAAAGGTTAAGATAGTACTTTGTCTATCTAATAAGTTGTTAATTCAACAAGCTGAATTTGTTAATCAAGTAAGCTGAATTGTTCTGAGTTTAAAATTTTGTGTTAAATTCTTATCATACTACTAATAAGATGTAGTACAAAGATAAAGGATTAATGTAAGTTTTTATTTAATCAGATAATGCCGCCAAGACGACAAGATTGAAATCAAAGGGAGGAACAATAAGTAAATAACGAAGGAGGTTAAGCAAACCCAATGAAAAACTTTGTAGACATGCTAGCTCAAGCTATGGAAAATAGGGCACCAGCAGCATGAGATCAGCCAGCTAATGGATTGACGAATTTCAAAGATTTTAAAGCGGTAGGGCCACCAGAATTTAAAGGAACCACAAATCCGATTGAAGCCCAAACTTGGGTAAAGGAGATGAAGAAGGCTTTTATTATTGCAAGAGTAGTAGAGGAGCAAAAGACAACTTTTTCTACCTATTTAATGAAGGGTGAAGCTAATTAGTGGTGGGAAACAAACCAGGCTAGAGCTGGGACAACAGTAGTAACATGGACAAGATTTAAGGAGCTATTTTTCGAAAATTATTTTTCGCCAAGTATGCAAGCAGGAATGGAGATAAAATTTTGGAGTTGAAGTAAGAGAATATGCCAGTTTAAGAGTACGCCGCTAAATTCAATGAATTAGCAAGATTTGCTCCACATCAGGTGGGTATGGAGGCATGAAAAGCGCGAAGATTTGAGATTGGATTGAAGCCAGGGATATTTAACAAGATAGCAGTGTTGCAGATCAATACATTTGCGGCCCTGTTGGAAAAAGAAATCATTGCTAAAGGAGGAAGTGAATCTGCATCGAAGTATCATCAGGAGAAGAAAAAGAAGATGAATGAAGGAGGTAGTAGTGGTGGAAGTAACCCCAATAAGTGAAAGTGGATTGATAACACGCAACCGGGAAATAAGTCAAGAGAGAGTAGGAAGAGAGGTGAGTCGTGTGCGGTTTGTGGGAAGAACCATCAAGGAGTTCGTTTAAAGGGGAAATGAGTATGTTTTAATTGTGGCTAAGAGGGACACATTTCTCCCAATTGTCCCAATCCAAAGATGATACAAGGTTGTTTTTTTTGTGGATCGTTAGACCATCAGATCCGAAAATGTCCAAAGAGGAATGCGGACCTGCTCAGACGAAACACTGACGATCAAAGGACCTGCTCAGACGGGAAGACCAACGTCACACACTTTTAACATGACGGTTCAAGATGCAGTGGCTGCGAAGGAAGGAGGGACATGTAAAAATTTCACTCAGTAATATAATTGCACACATATTATTGGGTAGATATCGCTGTGAGTTGTTTCCATTTACAGATCCGAGTCACAGGTTAGTATATGAGTCACAAATTAGTATTGTGTATATATAGAAATGAAGGAATTGATGATACAACTTTAAAATGATATTAGAACGTAAGTATGACCAGGTGTTCTATGGTAAACCTTAGAGGTTTCAAGGTAAACCGAGAGAAAACACAAGTTGCAAAATTTATTAAAGGAATATTATTGTAAGTTGATACCTAATTATAATAGATAAATATGAGCTATGCCAAGTCAAATGAGACTTGAGTTAAGTACATATTTTTTGCTCTGAATTGGGATAGAAAAGATTAGATGAAGTAATAGACATAATTTGAAAGTAATGAAATAGTTATTCCGAGAACGGAATCCTTATAAGGAGGGGAGAATGTCAGGATCCTGAATTTTTAAACAATTCTATTTTTATAAATAAATTTTTTTATTTAATATCAGTATTGATTATCATTATTATATTTAGCATCTATGATATGAACGTAGAAAGATAGTCAAACTATTTATTGACTAAGAAATATGAGTGAAGTTATGGGGAACAACTGATAAAAACCCTAACCCTAATAACGGATAAGGCTTCGATGATTAATACATATATTATAATTGTATTTATGATTATTGGTATGTGCAGTATGTGATTAATGATCAAATGTTGATTAGATAAGGTATAAACTTAGTAAACCCTAATGTTAGATTAGAAACCCTAATCTTCAGTTAGGAAACTCTAACGATCAGTTATGAACCCTAATTCTATTTTTAGAAACACAAATTTCTTATTTGGGAACTCTAAACCCTAATTAGTAAACCCTAATACTAAGTATTAAATCCTAAGGGTTAAGATTAAAGGGAATCGTGTCAAATGACTAAATTACCCTTAAAATTATGGGAGAAATTACCAAAATACACTTTTAGATGTGAAATTACTAAAATACCCTTTTACTTAGTTTTTAAGTTAAAAGATATGGCCAAATCTAGTGACTCACCACTTGAGATATCTCATGTGTTCAAAATCCAACTTGAATCAGTCATTCCATGCCACCTAGCAACATTAGCATCCTCTAGATCAAAGATTGAGAGATTAAAGAAAGAGAAAAATCAAAGATAAGCTCATTTGTGTTCATTATCCTAGCCAAGTCTCTCTCTCTCTCAAGCCACAAAAATTAGATAGTAAATCAGTCCCAAGAAAAGTTAAGAACACCCCAAGATCAGATTTGGAAGTGAAGATAAAAGGTTGTTCAAGAAAGGTATAAACCCTAACCCTAAGCTAGATCTTATATGCTTAGATTTTTTTTTTATTTTTATGTTTATATATGTTGTCTGTGATGTTATATAGTGATCTATGATGATATATCATGGATCCATAACATCTAAGTGCATGAAAATGAAGATTTTATAAACTATCAAGAACCCTAGAAATATGGCTTGACAGTCAAATGTCAGAGGCCATAGATCCAAATCTGTTAATTGTTAGACTTGCTAAGTGTATCATGGTTATAGTATGCCATGAGAAGAGTAAACTGGAAGTGGAATCATGGCTATATCATGTTCAGATTCCAAGTTATTAATGGTCAAACATGGTTGACCAGTCATGCATATGAATTTCTGGGTAACTTAGAAAATTCCCAGAAACTGTCTGTGACAGGTTTTGAGATGCTTAGATCTTGCATTTGTTATGTGTTTAGCTTCTGTAAGTGTATCATTGATATACCCTGACATATGGACTATATAATCATGACATCAAAACACCTAAAACATCAACATGATCCAAGTTATTAGTGGTCAAAGTAGGTTGACCAAGCACATAATCAGTTTTTTGGAATTTCTAGAAAACTGAAGAACATGTTTCTGACAGGATTTTGACCAAGCTAGATCTTTCTATTGTGATGTAGTTAAGCTACCTAAGTGTAGTACTTTTGTACTTTGACATGTAAACTATAAGAGTGTGACACTTTAACATTCAAATAATGTTCAGAAATCAAGTTATTAAAGTCCTAAAGTGACTACCTAACACTGTCTGGGTTTTTGGGTAACCAAGAAACTCCAAAACAGTCCTTACAAGAACTTTAGACACTTAGATCTTCATGCTATGAAGTAGTTAGACCTTGAAATTGGTTAATACTTGTAGTATTACTCTAGTACTACACCATACCATGGATACACTCTCATGCCCAGAATCATAACTAGTTAGAAATTAACCACGACCAAAGTAGCCCCCAGGGCATTGACCATAGCTGTTCTTCATTGATGAAGAACACCTACTGTGACATTTTTAGTCGCTAAAGCTTATAGCGACCATTTTATTAAAAATTAAATAATTAATTTCAATAAATAGAGAAAAATAGAAAATAATTAATAAAAATTAATAAATGAGTTTAAAAAATTATTCTAAGTTATAAAAATTAACTTTTAATAATTTGACATAAAATATTAATGATATTAAATTTATTTAATAATTATATTAAATAAATTAGTTAAAAGTGATTTTAATAGTTTAAAAATCATTTAAAAATGATATTAAAGTGTTAAAAATTATTTTAAGTTATAATTCACAACTTTTAATATTTTGATATAAATTTCATTATTAACTTAATATTAATGATAATAAATTTATTTAATAATTGTATTAAATAAATTGTTTTAAAATAATTTTTATGTTTTAAAAATCATTTAAAACTGGTATAAAGGATTTAAAAATATTTTAAGTTATAATAAATAGCTTTTAATATTTTAACATGAAATACATTAATATTTTAATATTAATGGTAATTATTTAAAAATAATTTTAAATGTTTCAAAAATCATTTAAAGGAGATATTAATGTTTTAAAAATATTTTGAGTTATTATAAATAACTTTTAATATTTTGACAAGGATTTCATTAATATTTTAAAGTATTCAAGTATTAATGATAATGGAATTATTCCGTATTTAAATAATTTAGAAATGATATCAGTGTTTAAAAAATCATTATAAAAGATGATAATTATTTGAAAATTATTACGAGCTTTCGAAAAATATTATAAATGATAATAAAATTATCTAAAATAATATTGAAGGTTCGGAGTAGAGTTTTATTAAAAATAAACTCGTTAACTTTCTGATATGGTAATTGGGACACCGAATTGATACCGAAATTCAACTAGACTGAAATTGTTTGACCTGCTAAGTGTTTTTATAGGTTCTAGACAATCTTGTGAATACATGATAATGTATCTAAGTTATATAATGACTTTAAATAACAGTATTATGTGACATGATGTATTACGCTAATTGTGAGATCAATATTATTGATGATAAGTCTTGGAAACGAAGCTAAATTAGATTGTGTAGCAGTAGTCAGCGACCAAGGCAAGTTTCTTTAACTCAAACTCGAGTTATTATTTTTCCAGCATGTTAAGTGGATAATTAGTGCTGATTATTCCACATATAAGATTATTATTGAGCATTCGCATTTATTGCAATTTCATTAATTCAAATTGAGTTATAAATTTCAAAGCATGATTGGTGAATAAATATTGTTGTTTATTCACATCTAAAATGGTTATTATGATTTGCACAATGCAATTGATTTTTCTGTATTATTGAACAGTTTATGAGATATGTCTCAGCTAATTATTTTGGCGAGACTAATATTGTAAAGAACCGTGAAATTCATGAATAAATAATTATTTTAATATAATAAGAGAATGAATATTTATTGGAATATAAATATTAATGTGATGTGAGATGAGTAATTAAATTAATTCGAATTGGATTATACGAACTAAAAAGTGTGGAATTGTGATGAGAATTTATGAAATGCCTTGTGTGGCATAATGTGAAATGAAAAAATTCACTACGTGAATTAAAAGAGAACTGTAACAAGTCGATATTTTCTATATAATTAAATCAAAAATTTTGCGTATAATTTTTTTTTCTATTTTAAGGATGAGGATTTGTACAAGATAAGGTGTATATGTATTTATGTGATAAATAAAAATATATTTATTACATGAATATTTACAAATAATTTTATTTTAGAATTATTGATTATTATAAATTATATTCTTTTAATAATTAATTGTATGGTGGAAATGTTTTTATTATTTATTTTTCATGAAAATATAATTATATTATCTAAATAATATATGAAATGATTTTTAGAATTATTATAATGATTATTTATTTTATTATATGAGTTTATGTTAGATTAATTAAGCTAATCATTTTGTTTAACTTGATTAATAATATTATATTGGAATAATAAATTAGATATGGAATCTAAAACCCTAATTTTAGATTTTTATCAAGGAATGAGAATAATAATATAATATTAATTATATTTTGATTTTTCAGTGATATAAATATGCACTGTTTGTGTATATTGACAATAATTGGTCAATTTTGGTATTTCACGTTAAAATCCTAGAATTACTGATAAACCCTAATTCGAAAGTCAATTACGACTTTAAGATTTGGTTAAGTCATTATGTAGTCGTGATGCAGTGATAATGTGTCTAATGACAGGTGTTTTATATTTTTTATATTAGCTAGGAAAAACCTAATTTTCTAAATTAAGAAACCCTAATTAGCTAGAAACCCTAATTTCTAATTTGAAACTCAATAATGAGTTCGAGACTGTTAAATAATCGTGTTATTAATGAATGTTATATAATTTTATGATTAATTAGGTAAACCCTAATTAATATTTAGAAATATTAATTTCTAGAAACCTTAATATTTAGATTATAAACTCTAAGTTGCTAAATTGGTAACCCTAATTGTTAATTGCAAGCTAAATGCTAATTAGTGGACATTAGAATCATAATGTTCATGTATAATGTAATTAGAAAATTAAACATGATTAAGAAACCCTAATTTTCAAAAAAAATTAGAAACTAATATTATTTTTATTTTTGTGCAAACCCTAATTAGTAATTTTAAAAAAACCTAATTACTAATTATAAACCTTAATTGTTTAATGATCAAGGTTAATTATAATTAGTAAATTTTAAACCCAAATGTTCAAGTAATCGAATTAGAAAACTAATTATATTTAGTAAACACTAATTTATATTTTTGGAAACTAAAATATTACATTTTTAAACCCTAAATTAGAAATCCTTCAATTTTGTTCTAAACCTTAGGGTTAAACCCTAAGAATTAAACCATAAGGGTCAAACCCTAAGAGTTTGATATGTTACAAAAATGCCATTAAATTGAAAAGCCAAATGACAAACGTACCCCTCTTGTATTATTTTGAGATAACTTGTCTATCTTGCCAAAATTGAGTTGTTCAACTACTCCATGACTCACCATTTGACTGAAATACATACAATCAGCCATTACATATCAGCCCACACATTGTATACCATTATATATATAGATTGGACAGAGAAAAAAATTTATTTGATCAGTTATTTTTGCCCAACTCTCAACCTTGAGCTTCTCTCTTTGAAGCCTACGAAATATATATGTATATCACTCCCTTAATACAGCCCCATGATCACCAATAAGAAATCAGAAACTCTAGATCAAGAAATTTTCCAAGAAAGGTATAAAACCTAAGCCAAATATTTAATCATGTATGCTATGTTAGATCTGTTGTTTTTATGTTTAATCATGTGGTATAAGGTGTTAATCAGTGATCGGGGTTGCTAGATGTTAGATACATAACATCTAGAGGCTCGGATTTGATGATTTTGCAAATCTGGTAAATTTTTAAAATGAGTCTGACAACCAAATGTCAGACCTTGTCGATCTTAATCTGTTATGTGTTTTTGCTGTTTAAATGTTTACACATGAAGTTTGTTATGTCATCTTTCATCTGGGACTTGATTCAGAGTCAGATCTTTTGTAGATTTGAAGTTATGATCGGTCAAAACCCGTTGACCGGGCATTACCAGACGAATTCTGGGTAACCTAGAAAATTGTTTTTGACGTCAGACAATGTTTTGAGTGGCATAGATCTATCAGTTATTAAGTGTTATGATGGCATGTTTGTAACCAAGTTGTAGCCTGCTAGATCTACTCTAATTATATATCCTTATATCCTTCAAACCATCTAAGTATCGACTGGAGTAGCTGATCAAACTAGCTTGCTTGATCACGAACTTGGTTTTCTGGGCAACCCAGAAAACTCAAGAACAACCTCTCTGACAAGGTTTGACCGGAGGCTAGATTACGATTATGTTGTAGTTCGATTGATCTGATGAATGTTATGTGTACCTTGTCATATAGACCATAAGTTTGAACCATAAGAACAACTTGTTAATGACCATAACCTAAAGAAATTTGAGCCTCGAATTGGACCCTCGAGACTGACTGGGTTTCTTGGTAACCCAAAAAACCCAGAAAGCTCTGACAGTGAGTTTGAAGGGACAGATCTCTTTATTTTTTATGTTGTATGACCTTGTTAGTTGTTATATCATGTAGTATTACATTAGTAGTACATGATCAAAGTTGTAACATGCCCAAAAATTGCATAACCTAAAATTTATGATTAGTCAAACATGACTAGTCGACCACTGACATTGATTGTTCTTGAGCCTCAAGAACACTTAAGGTGACGCTTTCTGTCGCCAAAGGCTTTAGCGACAGAATTAGTTAATTTTAATTAATTAATTTACAAAATTCATTTAATTAAAAATAGAAATTAATTTCTGAAAATTACAAAAAAATTATTTTAAGTTATAAAAATTAACTTTTAATAATTTGACATATTTTTCATAAATATTAGTATTTATTTGAATATTATTGGTATTTAATTTATTTAATAAATTCATTAAATAAATTAATTAAAAATGATTTTACTATATTAAAAATCATTTTAAATGATAATAAGGTATTTAACAATATTTAAAGTTATAAAAGATAACTTTTAATATTTTAAAGTAAATTTCATTAATTATTTAATATTAATAATATTAGATTTATTTAATACTTATATTAAATAAATTAGTTTAAAAATGTTTTTAATATTAGAAAAATTATTTTAAATGAAAATAAATAGTTTAAAAATATTTTAAGTTACAAAATATAACTTTTAATATTTAAAGGTAAATTTCATTAATTAATTACTATTAATGATATTAGAATTATTAAATAATCATATTAAATAAATTAGTTTAAAAATAATTTTAATATTATAAAAATTATTTAAAATGAAAATAAAGTGTTCAAAGATATTTTAAGTTATAAAATATAACTTTTAATATTTAAAGGATAATTTCATTAATAATTTAATATTAATGATATTAATTTAATATTAATGGTGCTAAGTTTATTTAATAGTTATATTAAATAAAGAGTTTAAAAATGGTTTTATTTATTTAAAAATTATTTAATAAGAATATTAATTAATTAAATTTTTTTTAAGTTATAATTAATGACTTTTAATATTTTGATAGATAATGTAGTAATATTTTAATATTAATAGTAATCATTTAAAAATGATTTTTAACGTTTTAAAAATTATTTAAGGGTAATATTAATACTTTAAATATACTTTGAGTTATTATAAATAACTTTAATATTTTGGCAATAGTTACATTAATAATTTAATATCAATTAAATATTAATGATAATCGAATTATTTAATATTTAAATCATTTATTAATGATTCTGGTGTTTGAAAATTCATGATAAATTATAATAAATGTTTAAAAATTATTATAAGTCATTTAAAAATAATATGACTGATACTTACAGATATTGAATTACAGGATAGAGTCTTAGACTCGATAATTACCCGATAAAGCTGTCGGTACACCGACATATTTTAGAAATTGATCTGGACTTAGATAATTTGATTAAATATGTGTTTATTTGTGATTCAATGGTTGTGGAACATGTGTGATACTGTGATTAGGTTACGTGCTGACTGCGAAATGCAGTACCATGTGTTATACTATATTGTTCTAATCGAACGAATGATCTGATTAATGATAGGTCGTGATATAAAAGATAAAACTAAGTTGCGAATTGTAAGTAGCGCATCAGGCAAGTATCTTACCTTTGCATTTTCTTTATGTAATGGAAATGAGTAAGAAGTTTCAGAATTATATTATTATTATGCTATATTATTAACCCTATTGTGATATATTCTATATCCGATCATTATTTATCAACATGTTAGTATATGGTAATTCAGATATATATTCTGTTCGTTAATTTCTAAACATGGTTACACAAGTGTCCCCACTTGGATAATCATTGTATTTAATCACATGTATATATATATATATATATATATATATATATATATATATATATATATATATATATATATATAAGCTGTCTAAGTTATTTGATCAGCTAGACACATATTTCAAAATATCGTTGAATATGATAAAAACCTTTTTGTATCCAATCAAATTACTTTGGTTAGGATTCCAGACTAAGTATGAACATCCCGATCACGGAAATACTTTTATGCGCCCAAGGCGGACAGAGTGAACGATCCTATCGTTCTTACAATGTAGTATTGATCAATACAGGGTACATGGGAAGTACAACCTCGTGCCTGTAAGTTATGACGACGGTTTGCAGATGAAGTTCTGTCTAACCTTATCGAAAATTTAAAACAATGTTCATAGTATGTCGACTACCCTATATATATAGTCAATACGTAGTTTCAAAATTTTGGGATAGAATTGTTATGTTATTATTATCGGTTCAATTTACTTCACAACTATAAATTCGTTGTAGAAGTGATGTACAAAGAAAATATTTATTTCTTTTCGGTAATTATATTTATAATTGTTATTACTTGCTGGGCACCCAAATGCTCATTCATGCTTTAAATTTAAATATTTTCAGCTAGGCATGATCAACCCGAAGGTTCAGACCAGAACAAGTGAAAAGAAAAGCAAACAGAATATGATTACTGGTATCTTTTGTAATAGTTAGACTGTATTAAGATAGTGATATGTATTATATATCAAGTAAAGAATGTAGTGAGGGTTGCGTACTTGGGATTAGACTCTGATAAATGTAATTTAAGTTTGATATTTATATTATTATTATTATTATTAGTATTAATCCGCTCATAGAAATGGTATCGTAAAGAACTAAGTTCGGGTTTTAAGTACCCGAGTTTAGGGGTTTTACAAGTTGGTATCAGAGCTTTAGGGTTAAAAACCTTAGGTGGGCTAGACCTTAGGCTATAACCTTAGAACAGAAGGAAACGTTGAAAATGCAATTAAGTCATATAGAGTTTAAAAAGAAGATGAATTGAATAAATTCATTGTTAAACAAAATAAAAGATAACTTGTATAAAACAATTATTTGTTGTGTGTATATATTAGTTGATAATCAAGATAACTTAGGTGTGTGGATGTCAGATAGAAAATAATTAGAATACCCTCAGATTGTAAAGAAGGAGTCAACCTCCATAACCAAGCCAATATCGAAGCCAATAGCTGAAATAAAGGCTCACATTGAAAGCTACCTAAATGAGGTGGTTATTTTGGAAAGTATAGTACCGGACCCAGAAATGATAGTATAATTGACAGGTAAAGTATAGTTAAAGAATAGGCGGTCAATGTCGAGTTCTTAAACTCATATGTTTGTGGTGAGTTCTTAAACTCATAATCTATGGTAAGTTGGACGAACTAGGTGTAGTTAGGTGTTCATGGATTATTGAGGATAATGAGAACATATTTCTAAGTAATTGATCCTTAGTGGAGGCGTAAGAAATAAGTAGTACTAGTATTACTTGAATATGTATGATTCTATGTTATGTATATGATAAGTATGTTTGTATAGGGTAATATTTTTCAAATTTTGTATAAGTTGTGGCAGCGATTCCCGACTTTTGAGTAACAAAGGGATAACGGATGATTAAAGCAATATGTGCTAAAGTATGTCAAGTGATATGAGTATGAATTTATACGGGATTAATGAAATAAATTGGCATAAAGATAGTAGATATTTATCTGAACACTTGTTTATACAGTAAACCAAATTTTAAAAATCTAATATTTTGAGTACAAGACTATTTGAATAGAAAATTTTGTGTTATATGATTATACGTATACGATAAAGATTAGAATAAAGAATGAATTTATGATAATGTCGCCACGGAGATGAAAATGAAATACACGGACAGAAGAACCTGTCAACAAAGCTGGAAGACAACCAGACTCGATACAGAATTTTGTGAATATCGACGATCAAGCTATACAGAACGGAATACCAGTCGCGTGAAGATCAGCCAGATAATCGATCGACGAAAGTCAAAGACTTCAAGGCACTCAGACTGCCAGGATTTAGAGAATCACCTGACCCTGTAGCAAGGTTTGTGATAACTAGGATATCGAAGGGGCGAAAGACAGCTTTTGCCACCCATACAAAAAAAAAGATAAAGGGAAAGTTTTTGTGTTTTAAGTGTGAATCAATGGAGTATAAAATGGAAGACCGTTCAAGAAGGAAAAGGGAGGCAATGAATGTGAATACGGGAAAAGGCATCAGGACATTGACGATGACAGGACCAACATCAATAATCAAACCAACGAAATCAACCGCAAACGTCTTCAACATGACCGTTCAAGATATCGCGGCAGCCGGTGATGCAACTCCAGATATTACTAAAACCAATTTTATTTCTTATATATTATTTTCTTATATATAGTAAATTATTTTATAAATTATTTTGAAGGAGGAAATTGAGTTCTATTAGAAATCAATTTTTCCGTATAAGCAGATAGATAAGCTTTATGCTGAATAGTTAAAGATCAGTTCGATCAATTTTGATCGAGATCGACTTGTAATGATTATGTATGCTATGTACCCAGGTATATATAGGTTTTAAAACGGTGATTCCGTGGACGGAATCTTTATAAGGGAGGGTGAATGTAACAACCCGATATTTTCTATATAATTAAATCAAAAATTTTGCGTATAAATTTTTTTTTCTATTTTAAGGATGAGGATTTGTACAAGATAATGTGTATATGTATTTATGTGATAAATAAAAATATATTTATTACATGAATATTTACAAATAATTTTATTTTAGAATTATTGATTATTATAAATTATATTCTTTTAATAATTAATTGTATGGTGGAAATTTTTTTATTATTTATTTTTCATGAAATTATATTATATTATTTAAATAATATATGAAATAATTTTTAGAATTATTATAATGATTATTTATTTTATTATATGAGTTTATGTTAGATTAATTAAGTTAATCATTTTGTTTAACTTGATTAATAATGTTATATTGGAATAATAAATCAGATATAGAATCCAAAACTCTAATTTTGGATTTTTATCAAGGAATGAGAATAATAATATAATATTAATTATATTTTGATTTTTCAGTGATATAATTATGTACTGTTTGTATATATTGACAATAATTGGTCAATTTTGGTATTTCACGTTAAAATCCTAGAATTACTAATAAACCCTAATTCGAAAGTCAATTACGAATTTAAGATTTGGTTAAGTCATTATGTAGTCGTGATGCTGTGATAATGTGTCTAATGACATGTGTTATATATTTTTTATATTAGCTAGGAAAAACCAAATTTTCTAAATTAGGAAACCCTAATTAGCTAGAAACCCTAATTTATAATTTGAAACCCTAATTTGAAACTCAACAATGAGTTCGAGACTGTTAAATAATCTTGTTATTAATGAATGTTATATAATTTTATGATTAATTAGGTAAACCCTAATTAATATTTAGAAATATTAATTTCTAGAAACCTTAATATTTAGATTATAAACCCTAAGTTGCTAAATTGGTAACCCTAATTGTTAATTGCAAGCTAAATGCTAATTAGTGGACATTAGAATCATAATGTTCATGTATAATGTAATTAGAAAATTAAACACGATTAAGAAACCCTAATTTTCAAAAAAAATAGAAACTAATATTATTTTTATTTTTGTGCAACCCTTAATTAGTAATTTTAAAAAAAAACCTAATTACTAATTATAAACCCTAATTATTTAATGATCAAGGTTAATTATAATTAGTAAATTTTAAACCCAAATGTTCAAGTAATCGAATTAGAAAACTAATTATATTTAGTAAACACTAATTTATATTTTAGGAAACTAAAATATTACATTTTTAAACCCTAAATTAGAAATCCTTCAATTTTGTGCTAAACCTTAGGATTAAACCCTAAGGGTTTGATATGTTACAAAAATGCCATTAAATTGAAAAGCCAAATGACAAACATACCTGTCTTGCATTATTTTGAGATAACTTGTCTATCTTGCCAAAATTGAGTTGTTCAACTACTCCATGACTCACCATTTGACTGAAATACATACAATCAGCCATTACATATCAGCCCACACATTGTATACTATTATATATATAGATTGGAGAGAGAAAAAAATCATTTGATCACTTATTTTTACCCAACTCTCAACCTTGAGCTTCTCTCTTTAAAACCTACGAAATATATATGTATATCAGTCCCTTAATACAGCCCCACGATCACCAATAAGAAATCAGAAACTTTAGATCAAGAAATTTTTCAAGAAAGGTATAAAACCTAAGCCAAATATTTAATCATGTATGCTATGTTAGATCTGGTGTTTTTATGTTTAATCATGTGGTATAAGGTGTTAATCAATGATCTGGGTTGCTAGATATTAGATCCATAACATCTAGAGTCTCGGATTTGATAATTTTGCAAATCTGGTAAATTTTTAAAATGAGTCTGACAACCAAATGTCAGACCTTGTCGATCTTAATCTGTTATGTGTTTTTGCTGTTTAAATGTTTACACATGAAGTTTGTTATGTCATCTTTCATCTGGGACTTGATTCAGAGTCAGATCTGTTGTAGATTTGAAGTTATGATCGGTCAAAACCCGTTGACCGGGCACGACCAGACGAATTCTGGGTGACCTAGAAAATTGTTTTTGACGTCTGACAATGTTTTGAGTGGCATAGATCTATCAGTTATTAAGTGTTATGATGACATGTTTGTAACCAAGTTGTAACCAGCTAGATCTACTCTAATTATATATCCTTATATCCTTCAAACCATCTAAGTATCGACTGGAGTAGCTGGTCAAACTAGCATGCTTGATCACGAACTTGGTTTTCTGGGCAACCCAGAAAAATCAAGAACAGCCTCTCTGACAAGGTTTGATCGGAGGCTAGATTACGATTATGTTGTAGTTCGATTGATCTGATGAATGTTATGTGTACCTTCTCATATAGACTATAAGTTTGAACCATAAAAACAACTTGTTAATGACCAGAACCTAAAGAAATTTGAGCCTCAAATTGGACCCTCGAGACTGACTGGGTTTGTGGGTAACCCAGAAAACCCAGAAAGCTCTGACTGTGAGTTTGAATGGACATATCTCTTTATTGTTATGTTGTATGACCTTATTAGTTGTTATATTATGTAGTATTACATTAGTAGTACATGATCAAAGTTGTAACATGCCCAAAAATTGCATAACCTAGCATTTATGTTTGGTCAAACATGACTAGTCGACCACTGACATTGATTGTTCTTGAGCCTCAAGAACACCTAAAGCGACGCTTTCTGTCGCTAAATACTTTCGCGACAGACTTATTTAATTTTAATTAATTAATTTACAAAAATCATTTAAAAATAGAAATTAATTTCTGAAAATTACAAAAAAATTATTTTAAGTTATAAAAATTAACTTTTAATAATTTGACATATTTTTCTTAAATATTAGTATTTATTTGAATATTATTGGTATTTAATTTATTTAATAAATTTATTTAATAAATTAATTAAAAATCATTTTACTATATTAAAAATCAGTTTAAATGATAATAAGGTATTTAACAATATTTAAAGTTATAAAAGATAACTTTTAATATTTTAAAGTAAATTTCATTAATTATTTAATATTAATGATATTAGATTTATTTAATACTTATATTAAATAAATTAGTTTAAAAATGATTTTAATATTAGAAAAATTATTTTAAATAAAAATAAATAGTTTAAAAATATTTTAAGTTACAAAATATAACTTTTTATATTTAAAGGTAAATTTCATTAATTAATTACTATTAATGATATTAGAATTATTTAATAATCATATTAAATAAATTAATTTAAAAATAATTTTAATATTATAAAAATTATTTAAAATGAAAATAAAGTGTTTAAAGATATTTTAAGTTATAAAATATAACTTTTAATATTTAAAGGATAATTTCATTAATAATTTAATCTTAATGATATTAATTAAATATTAATGATATTAAGTTTATTTAATAGTTATATTAAATAAAGAGTTTAAAAATGGTTTTATTTATTTAAAAATCATTTAATAAGGATATTAATTAATTAAAATTTTTTTAAGTTATAATTAATGACTTTTAATATTTTGATAGATAATGTAGTAATATTTTAATATTAATAGTAATCATTTAAATATGATTTTAAAGGTTTTAAAAATCATTTAAGGGTAGTATTAATACTTTAAAAATTCTTTGAGTTATTATAAATAACTTTAATATTTTTGTAATGGTTACATTAATAATTTAATATCAATTAAGTATTAATGATAATCGAATTATTCAATATTTAAATCATTTAGTAATGATTCTGGTGTTTGAAAATTCATGATAAATTATAATAAATGTTTAAAAATTATTATAAGTTATTTAAAAATAATATGACTGATACTTACAGATATTGAACTACAGGATAGAGTCTTAGACTCGATAATTACCCGATAAAGCTGTCGGTATACCGACATATTTCAGAAATTGATTTGGACTTAGATAATTTGATTAAATATGTGTTTATTTGTGATTCAATGGTTGTGGAACATGTGTGATACTGTGATTAGGTTATGTGCTGACTACGAAATGTAGTACTATGTGTTATAGTATATTGTTCTAATCGAATGAATGATCTGATTAATGATAGGTCGTGCTATAAAAGATAAAACTAAGTTGCGAATTGTAAGCAGCACATCAGGCAAGTATCTTACCTTTGCATTTCCTTTATGTAATGGACATGAGTAAGAAGTTTCAGAAATATATTATTATTATGCTATATTATTAACCCTATTGTGATATATTCTATATCCGATCATTATTTATCAACATGTTAGTATATGATAATTCAGATATATATTCTGTTCGTTAATTTCTAAATATGGTTACACAAGTGTCCCCACTTGGATAATCATTGTATTTAATCACATGTTGATATATATATATATATATATATATATATATATATATATATATATATATATATATATATAAGCCGTCTAAGTTATTTGACCAGCTAGACATAGATTTCAAAATATCGTTGAATATGATTAAAACCTTTTTGTATCCAATCAAATTGCTTTGGTTAGGATTCCAAACTAAGTATGAACATCCCGATCACGGAAAAACTTTTATGTGCTCAAGGCGAACAGAGTGAACGATCCTATCGTTCTTACAATGTAGTATTGATCAATACAGGGTATATGCGAAGTACAACCTCGTGCCCGTAAGTTATGACGGTTTGCAGATGAAGTTCTGTCTAACCTTATCAAAAATTTAAAATAATGTTCATAGTATGTCGACTACCCTATATATAGTCAATACGTAGTTTCAAAATTTTGGGATAAAATTGTTATGTTATTATTATCGGTTCAGTTTACTTCACAACTATAAATTCGTTGTAGAAGTGATGTACAAAGAAAATATTTATTTCTTTCCGCTAATTATATTTATAATTGTTATTACTTGCTGGGCACTCAAATGCTCATTCTTACTTTAAATTTAAATATTTTCAGCTAGGCATGATCAACCCGAAGGTTCAGACCAGAACAAGTGAAAAGGAAAGCAAACAAAATATGATTACTGGTATCTTTTGTAATAGTTAGACTGTATTAAGATAATGATATGTATTATATGTCAGGTAAAGAATGTAGTAAGGGTTGCGTACTTGGGATTAGACTCTGATAAATGTAAGTTAAGTTTGATATATATATTATTGTTATTATTATTAGTATTATTTCGCTCATAGAAATAGTATCGTGAAGCACTAAGTTCGGGTTTCAAGTACCCGAATTTGGGATTTTTACAAGAACTATGAAGATTAATTACGTATAATTATGTAATTCCGTATATGAATGAATATGTTTCTAACTAGTAATATCACCAATACGAAGTTAATTCATGTCATGTAAAACTAGTGTGGTAGTAGAGGTCAGAACTGGCTTGGAGCTAAACCAGTTTGGCACTGCCAGGGACCGGCGCAGTTGCGCCCTCCCAGCAGTACAAACTGACGCAACTGCGCCAGTGATCAGTATGAGAAAGTCAGTTTTCTACTGTAGAAATGAAATAGAACACTTTTGTAATATGTGTGACATAAAAAAAAATCATATGATAGGAGTACAGTTTAATGACATGAGGTACCAAGTAGTACAATGAAATCATATGTAATTGTAGTACAGAAATAATTAAAATAACTATGTATTATAGAAATTAGGAAAGGAATTAAATATTTATATAAACATTAATATTAAATAATGTGATAATGTGGTTAGGAGAGTAGTAAAAATAATTATGGGAGATACCCGGACAATAATACACAACTGCGTTATTTTATTGCGTGTATTTAATGTACATGGATTATATGATGTGAGTACATAAATAAACCCTAATTTTCCTAATATGGTAGCAATTGTACATTAAAATTAATTTTTGGGAAGTAAAGAAACTGAATTGAACTAGTTAATCACATTGCTAGAAATTTAACTCATCAGTTGCTCCAATAGTGCATAAACAGTAATCTATGGCCTAAATTATGTAACTTCCAATCCTGTACTCATTAGCTAGAAGATGGCTGGTGTTGGGTAGTTTAACTACTCTTAATTAACCAATGTTTCCTTCCAATTCACCATGGGTTCCAACCTCAGTGTAAAATGAATGCCCAGTCAAGTTTTCTCTATAAATAGAAGTCCATTATTAGTTTTTACGTTGTTTTTTTGGTCTATTGAAACTCTGATATTTGAGATTGAGTGAGTTGTTGTTCAAAGAAGAGGCTAGATATCTCAGAAGGAAGAAACTAAGTTACTAAGCTCTAAGAGGTATAAAAATCTTAACTTTTGTACTTAATTGGGTTTTGCCATGTTTTTGAAATTTCTTAGAATTCTCTATCCATTGATATGAATTAAGATGCTATCATGTGTTTATGAAGTATGTTTACATGTATGAAACCTTTAATGATGAATGTAGCATGTTTAAACTAATAAAATTGAAGGTTAGTTGATGCTCTGTAAAATAGAGTACCTCACTGTTTCTGTTCTAGGCATGGCGCAGCTGCGCCCAGTTTATACTAGGGTGCAGCGCAGCTGCGCCAGACCCCAGAATCAGTTTTCTGGTTTCTGTTATGATAGGTGTTGCTATATTGGTATTATGACTTATATATGTACCTGAAAAGAATTATAGCATGATATATAAAGTTTTCTTATGTAGTATGAAGTGATCAACATGATTTAGTGAGGGATTTATAACCAAAATCTAAAGTTTTGATAGCGAGCTTTGTTGAAACTTATGTTCTACAAGTTCTGAGCTTAGTAGCATACACACATGACTAAATTCAAATATAAATGAGCATGATATAGTGTTTATAGTGTCTTTGTCCATGACCAAACTTGTTTGACCTTATGTTAGAAAAGTTTTCAAGAAAAGCTTAGTATAACAAGCTAATGTACATGAATGCTACATGATGTAGGCTCTGATTTTAAAAAGATGTTAACATGACTTAATTATATATGATAAGAGTTTTAAAGTTGGCTTGTATGTGTTATATTGCATCATTCAAGTTAAAGTGATTTCAAAGGCAACCTTGAACATGTTTTCAAAATTAAGTTACATTAAATATGAGTACTTAGATTTTAAAGATTTAAGATGTCATGTTTATGTTTATTATATCTTCAAACATGATTCGTATGTGTTGGACATAATGATGACTAAATCAAACATAGGTTTAAAGCATGTTTCAAAATACTAAACGATGCTAATTATGAATTTATGATATGAACACTATGAACATGTGTATTGACAAATTATGTGATCACTACGTGGATATATAGCAAGTTATAGAGCATGGTAACCACATGACTTTTCTATGCCTTAATACCATGTTAATTGTAAGTTAAAACTTATGACAATGAACTCAAGAATGGTCATATGCTATGTGAGAACCTCTAGCATGTATGTATGTTAAAGTATAAGTGTATTGGTATGATAGAATTGGACTGAAATCAGTAGAGCAGAAGCTCAACTCTGGCCAGGCTAGAGGACAGCGCAGTTGCGCCATCCCTAAGCCTAGCCAGGGCGCAGTTGCGCCATTCTGCAGTCAAGTCAAGATTCTGTTTATAATATGATGATCAAAACATGCTTATATGGTTACTTTAACTTGTGTTATGTGACTAATATACTATCAAATGTATTAAGAAGCATGCTAAGTGATAGAGTTTGATGCTTTATGAGTAATTATAACTTTCGAGAATGAAGTTTAAAAAGGTATTTACAAACTATGTAAGACTGAGATGAACAACCCTTATAAAAAGGGGACTTTATTGTTGGACATCCGGGTATTACGCTATTTTTGAGTATTATGCATAGGTACAATGAAGCTGATAACTTCATTTACTTGCAGAAGAGTATGATTTAATCTTTATGGTTAATTGATACACTTGAGGTAATTCAGTATTGAATGTCTGATAATTCCTCTATTAGTTCATGATCCAATTGTGATCACTCAGCATAAAATCTGGAAATATCCCACTTTATTATTGCAGTAGTATTATCTCTTGATAATCAATTAAACATTACTGAAACTTCGAAAGAGTTTTACTCTTTCATCATTGAATTGTTATTTAGCGTGAAATTTAATAAAGTCTTATTATTAATCAATGATTTATTCAGCTACTTCGAAGTCCTTTGAACATTGTTAAAATTCTATCGAATCTAGATTCTTATATTCTTGATTCATATATCTTATTATATGCTTTAACTTGTGGAGCAAACTAGTTGCTCACCTTTTCTTAAATATAACATTTCAGCTAAGGACAAGGTAGTAGGAGGGCCAGAGAAGGACAAGGGCAATGGCAAAGTATAGGAGTAGTTATTGTAAACTTTAATTTTTATGTTATTGTATTTAAACCTTTTTGGATATCTGAAGGTATGTAAGTTATGTTAAGGTTAGATAACCTGGGATAGTGTATTAATTATATTAATTAATGGTATGAATGATGTAATTCATAAATAAATTGGTAGTTAGATGTGTTATGTATGATGGATCGTGAGCACCAAACCCGAGATTAGGAAACCCGAATTTGGGGGAGTCACAGATTGGATTACTTTGAGACATTTTCTCCGGTTACTAAAATGACAACTGTGAGACTTCTTATTGCTCTAGCTGCTTTGAAAGGTTAGAAGATGGATTAGATGGATGTTACTAATGAATTTCGTCATGAAGATTTAGATGAGGATGTATATATAACAATGTCTCCTAGTTTCTGCAGTTCACATAATTCTACAGGGTCTTTTCTTGTCTGCAAACTTCTCAAGTCCTTATATGGACTCAAGCAAGCACCTCGACAATGGTTTCTAAAGTTGTCTGCAGCACTAACATAATTTGGATTTAAGCAATCCAACTTTGATCATTATCTATTCATTCCTCACTCTTCTTCTGGCTTTATAACATTATTAGTATATATAGATGATATACTCATCACAGGGTCTAACAATATTGTCATTCAACAAGTCAAGGATTACCTAGCTACTCAATTTTAAATAAAAAATCTTGGTGCCTTGAAATATTTTTTGGGTATTGAAGCTTCTAGGTCTCCAAAAGGTATCTACCTTAATTAACGACAATATACTCTTGATATTTTGAAAGAAGTGGGTCTCATAGATGCCAAAACCCTCCAAAGTTCATATGGAGCAAAACCACATATTATTACTCAACAGTGGGGATCTGTTGAAGAATGCTAATGTCTATCGGAGACTGGTTGGCGGTCTCATTTACTTGAGCATAACTAGACCTGATATTGCATATTTTGTTCATGTGCTTAGTCAATTTTTGTCTGCTTCTAATGTTTATCATATGGATGCGGCTTTAAAATTGGCTAGATATTTGAAATCATCTCCTGGATTCTGCAACTGGTTCTCTTATTTTATATGCTTATTGTGATGTTAATTTGGGTGGTTGTCCTACTACTAGGCAGTCTCTTACTGCCTATTGTGTAACACCAGGCTCTTCTCTCATTTCTTGGAAGAGTAAGAAACAACCCACAATCTCTAGATCCTCAGCTGAAGCATAATACAGGGCCATGGCTGATGTTTGTTGTCAGGTTACTTGGTTGGCTGCTTAATTAAAAGAATTAGGCATCACTTCTGTTACTCTAGTTCCTCTCTTTTGTGACAACAAGTTTGCTCTATACATAGCATCTAATCCTATTTTTCATTAACATACTAAACACCGAGATTGATTGTCACCTTGTTCGTGAGAAGCTTCAAAAGGGGGTTATTACAACACACCATCTTTTGTCTGCAGAACAACAAGTTAATTTGTGTATCAAAGCTCTGTCCAGTGAGCAACTTCAGCTTCTACAATCCAAGTTGGGAGTTTGTAATTTATTTCAAACTCACAACTTGAAAGGGGATGTTAAGGATACTAATGTCATTATACACAATGGCATTAATGTAATAAATAGTAAAAAGATATTTGTGTTGTGATAGTTATAAACCAATGTACTAAAGGTACAGAAGTAGACTGATTTCATTCTTTAGAAATAATATCTATTTTTGTAGTTGTTCGTATTGTAACACATTGAGTCGTAATCTTGTATACGTTAGAAGGTCTGATTTTTTAAACACGGCACCAACATAAAAAATGTTTGTCATAAATACTAATCAGTTGTCATTTCTATGAATGATATTATGGTATATATTTTTTTAAAAAAAATTAAAAAATTATGAAGACTTCATGAAAAATCCTAGATATATATACTCATATATCAAAGACAATAAACTTTCAAATGTTGTCCATATAGCATTAAATTTGAAACACTACCCCCATGCCTAACAATATGGTTTGTGAAATGGACCACCCACTAGCATAAATGAAATTGGATGAAACCAAATTAATTATTTGCTATATTTTTACTACCAAAATGACAACTGACAAGCATTCCTCTTGTTTTAAATTTTGAAAAAAATAAAATAAAAAGCTTGCATCTAATTGATGTGGGCCAGTGAATTAGACCTATCAAAATGAAAATAATGATCTGGCCACTAAGAAGATATGAAATAGAGATTTTGGAACATATAGACATGATATATGTATACACGTGTGTGTGTGTGTGTGTAATATCTACTATATATATAGCTATATACTTGTAGGCCAATATATTTGAATCAAATTTATACTTGGGCAGAGGAGTTAGGTGTGTGGCCCATTAATTTCTTAATGCATGTGAAATTTAGATTTTAAAAACCAACATGAAATTTAAGATTATTTCGATACTTTTAAAGCATTTGATGAATATATAACTATTTTTTAATCAAATTGTTAAAAAGAATTAATAATTTTGTACAGTAAAAATACTTTGAATGTGTCTAATTTTATTTCAATTTGTTTTACAAAAATAATCTCAATACCAAGAATCGTTTACTAAAATATTTTTATCATTATTAACAAAAACGTTATGATAAATATTTACCATATTGAATGAAATTGGAGAACAAGTCTTCGACCCGAACTATATGAGCTGAAACTCATGATTCATTTTTAAATGCGCGAATGATATGAAATAAATCATACTATCCCATCCAAAATATAAGATCACTGCTCTTCTTTTTTATAGAAGAGTTACAACTCATTTGTTTCGCGTATTACGAAAGCCGTACTTTCCGGAGGGGGCATGTCTCTCCTTCCAAAGATTAGTTCAACTGCAAATAACTAACAAAATATAGTTCATTTCAAGGTGTTAAATTTCAGAATATCTGACAACAGTAAGTAAAGCCTATGGATTGCCTTGATTCTTAAGGCCCATTTTGTCAAAAATTAATTGTAGATAATTTTCGGCCTAAACTTGAAAAGAGCCTATGGATTGCCATAATTCTTAAGGGCCATTTTTAAAGAATTATTAGATCGTAGAAATGACCACAGGTAATTATTTGGATTAATTACATATTTTAGTACATTTTTAGAAATAATTACAATAATGGTGCATCCATAAAATAATTACAAAAGTAATACACTTTCCCATATTTATTTATAATATTAGTGCAATTAAGATTCCTTTAATTGTGGCCCATGAATATTTTCCATTATCACTTCCCCTTAATTATTATTTTCTTATTCAAATAGAGCAGACCTATCTCCACCTCTTCCTCCTCTTCTTCCATGTCCACAACTTTGATACTGGCTCTGATTATGCGGCTGGCAATTATTACCACCTCCACCATAAGAATTTCTAACACCACCACCAGTTTGATACTGACCCTGATGATATTGCTTATTACCACATCTAACACCGCCAGATCTGCATCCACGACCCTGGCTAGTGCCACCGCCACGATTGTAGTTACTCTTCTCAATTTCTCTCTCTATACTCTCGCACAAAGCAAAATGTACTGATTGAGTGTTGATGTTATGGATAGTGAGTATTTAGTAGGAATTTTGAAGATAATTAATGGACAAAAACAACCTTACTTTGTCACCAAGAATTGAATAGTGAAATGGAAAAGATTCTATTGAATTCTGGAAGGATCGATAGAAAAGAACCTTACTTTGTCACTAAGAATTGAATAATGGAAAGGAAAAAGTGTTAAGAGGAGAGAATTGAAAAGGATGGTGTTTCGTTGTGATTGGGTGTAGCTTGAGAGTGAGGTGTGGGGTGCAGTTGGTAACCAAACCTTTATATCAAGGTAACCAAACCATCATACCAAGGTAACCAATTCACCTTCACACCTTCAGTTTTTTCATAGTGCAGTGGGTAACCAAACCTTCACACCAAGGTAACCAAACCTTCATACCAAGGTAAAAAAACCTTCATACCAAGGTAATCAATCCACATCCACACCTAAAATTTAACTTAATACATAAATTTAAATTGTTTATACATTAAACTTACATACTTTTCCCCAAGGTCGAGTAAACTTAAATTAATACACAATACATAACTTGTTTGACTTACAATAACATTGAGATACAACACTGTTAAAAATCTAACTGCGCACGTATACTAAAGCTGGAATCGATCTTTAACCTTTCCTTGTATCCGAAGCATTCGCCTTAATCTGCAATGTTTATCATGATATAGCAAGGGTGAGCATAAGGATTGCCCAACAAGTTTAAGTTCAATAATATAACGATATATCATGATTGAAAGAGTCTGAATAATAAGCTGGCTATAATTCAACAATATAATTTTGAACTAGCAGGAACAAACTTTTGACTAAACAAGTATTGAACATGAACAAATATATCTGAACCAACTGGTAATGAAGGTGATCATCCTTTTATACCTGACTTATACATGCAATATGTACAGAGTACAATTTTACATGGCAATCATCAATGATTAACCATAAACATATCCGAATGAAACAACTCTTAACAGAGTTAAGTAAAAATAAACTTGCCTGAATCGTTGATTACCACTACGTAATTTATAACGCTTTATCCGAAGACCTAATATTAATAATATAGATCTCCAATATTAGAATAATATCATCACAATATTAATGAAAATCATCACATAATATTATAATATATTTATAATATATCAAAGTATTTTTAATATGATTTTTAAACACTTAAATTCATTATCTGTTAATTACTATTAATATTAAAATATTAATATTTTCATGGAAAAATATCAAAAGTTATATTTTATAACTTAAAATATTTTTTATAACACTTAAATCATTTTTATATGATTTTTAAATCATTAATTCTATTTTTCCATAATTTATTTAATATATTTATTAAATAAACTAATTATCATTAATATTGATTAATTAATGAAATTCATCACAAAATATTAAAAGTCACTGAAATTAACTTAAAATATTTTCTTTTACCATAATATTATTTTTCAATATTTTTTATGTATTTAAATCATTTTTAAATAATTTATTTAATATTATAATTAAATAAATTAAATACCATTTATATTCCAAAAATATTAAATATTTATGAAATATACTCTAAATAACTTAAAACTATTTTTCAGCCTTTAAAATATTTTTTCATAATTTATTATGTATTTTTAATAATTAAAAACCATTTTTATCTATTTTTAAATAATTTTCAGAAAAATCAGAAATTAAATAAATAGAAACCGTCGCTAAATGGCCCTATAGCGACAGACCCGTCGCTATAGGTGTTCTTGAGTGTTCTTGATGAAAACCCAGAACATCATGTCATGTTCCGTGTAGTACCTTTGACCAATAATAATTCCTAGTTTATGATGTTTCTGGGCTAGATAATGGTCAGCTCTGGTAGTATTGATGCAATACTACATGATCTAACTATCATCAAGGCTAGAATGCATCACACAAGCAAGATCTAGACTTCTAAAAAGTCTGACAAAGCTGTTCTCATTTCTGGGTTTTCCAGAAATGAAGAACAGTTGCTACTACCTCCTTTGGATCCTTATAACATGCATACTAAGCTTTCTTTGTGTGATATGAAGGTTCACATATGTAGTATAGATATCCGTGTACAAGTATATAATCTTAAAACATCTTAAAAACATCATAAAAAGGAAATCTGGGTCTGTCAAACGTATGGTCAGAAGTTGTTCTTGAATGAATTCTGGGTTTCCCAGAATTCTTCAAAGCTAGTGGTCAACGCTACTTTGACCCTTATTAATTTTCATTCCGGTTATGATATAAGTGATATAATGACTTTACTATGTAGTCTACATATCCGACTACAAGCTGAAAACAAAAACATGGCAAAACAATCAAACGACTGAAAATCTAGAACATGCAAATACTTGTCAGACGAGATCTGGGTTTCTAGGCTGCCCAGAACCTAGTTTTCGTGAACGGTCAACGAGTTTTGACCACGTATAAATTCTAATCTACACATGATATGAACCTGTTTCAAGTTACAGATCATAGTCCTCGTGTCAGGCTACAGATTCAAAACATAAAACACTCAAAACAGTTAACAAATAAAGATCTAAGAGCCCTGACATTGGCTTGTCAGACAACAAAATTAGGGTTCTTGACTAGTTTTAAAAACTTGATTTTCGTGCCTCTAGATGTTATGGATCCATGATCCAACAACCCAGATCACTTATAGACACCATCTAACATAACTTTAAACAACAAATCATAACAACTAACACCAAATTTATGGATTTCAAAATTAGGGTTTATACCTCCTTGAATCTTGATTTTTGATTTCTGATCCATGAATCTGTTATTGTTAAGCTAAGAGATGATTTTATCTTAACTTCTCATTCCTTTTCTTTATCATTCCCGAATTTTAGAGAGAGGATGGGTTTGGAGAATATGAAATTTAAAGTGGACTTTTTCTCTCTCTCTCTCAATATATATATATATATATATATATATATATATATATATATATATATATATATATATATATATATTGATGTGTGTAATGTAATGGCTGAGATGGCTGCTGAGATTTTAAGTCAATGAGTTGTTGGAGTTGATCACCAACTCTCATTTGGCAAGATTTGCGCTCAACCTACTAAATAATGCAACAAGGGTATTTTGGTCTTTTTGATTTTTATTTTAATGGCATTCTTGACATTTGATCAAACTCCCTTAAGGTTTAGGGTTTAGATTAGGGTTTAGGGTTTAAAATCCTTAGGGTTTAGGGTTTAACACTTAGGTTTTGAAAAATTTGATTTTAGGATTTCCAAATTAGGTTTCAAAAAATAGAAAATTAATATTTCTAAATTATAATTAGTTGTGACGCCCCCAAAATAGGTATACAACACCCATTCTGAGTCGCCAAAATACATGGTACAGAAACAACTACATCTTTACTGTTACAACATAAGAACTGTGAGTTTAAATACAAATATTGTCATCTAGACAATATCCACACTCAAATAAGTCCTCATTACAATTATTGATACATTATTTCACAAAAATGGTGAGGACTACTAAAATAACTTCTAGAACCATCATTCCATACCCCGACTAGTACTCGCTACATTCTCGCCTCCTGAGAAAAATGGAACAAAAAGGAAAAGGGTGAGCTCAACTAGCCCAGTAAAGAACATTATGACTAAGATAATACAGAACAAATTATCGTTAGTCCTCAACAGGGAAAAATCTAATAGAATACAATAGACAACAAGTTTTAAATCAATAACTGCAGCGAAACAGCAAACCATTAGAAGAGTCAAGTAGAGAATGAGTTCTACTATCTTCTAAGATTTAAAAGTCCATCATCAATATTTTATCCCTGTAACAATAATCAATAACCATCTTTAATCAAATATTCATCTTTGCACTACAGGCCAAAGATATTCAGCAATATCATCATTTAGGACTGAGGATGATGTAAAATATCTTAAAGAAAACGAATCCAGTAAAACAAAATAACAAATATTAAGGATTCGTATTTCGATTTATCCATGTCCAAAAATATCTTATAATTATTCATAGTGAAGTAAAATTCAAGAATGATCAAAACATGGATACAATCAAAGCTAGTACCTAGAATAGATATTTTGGACGAAAAGAAGAAAATTTCATTTTTCGGTGAATAGTAACTCGTGAATAGTAACTCATGAATAGTAACCCCGACGTGAAAAGTTTCAAATTTGATAAAAAATTTCCAACCAATATTTTGACATAATGATATTGAAGAAATAATATCATTTTCGAATAAAATAACATCCCTTACCTCGTAAAGATAGTACTTCTGGTCGGAATACCAGTATAAGGCTGAAAGAAACTTGCTCTGATGAATAGAAAATCTCAAAGTATCTAAATACTCACAAAATACACTCAATAATCTAGAGAGAGAAAGAGAGAAAACTTGTTTCTGGTGTGATTTTTAATTCTAACTTAGCCCTCTATTTATAGGAAAATGTTAGCACGCCGAAGCAGACTTAACTTGCAACCTGATGGCTTTACCTGCTACTATTCAAGCCTACCACATTTGAATAAAAATCTCAGCATATTTCTTCACCAACCAAGAGTGAGGCCCACCAATTCTAGAATTTTCACCAAAATGATAAACTTCGAAAATTCAACAATTCCTGAACCAGTCATCTCGTAAAATTCATAACAAATCATACGTTCATTTTTAACGGTTCAAAATTTGTGGACATAAACTCAACTTATATATGTATAACATATCCAAAAATTACCACGATCCAACGGTCGGATTAAAAATTATAACCCCCGCAAAATATCTCAAAAACTCTGATTTTTAATACATCCATTCCGACAAAAATACTGATAAAAATCTCAACATTAACTCCTTCATTTTTAACCACAAAAATATATCCCTCATTAATATCCACATAAAATAAATATTTCCTTATCATATGAACTAATAATTAATTATTCACAAATAATATTACAGAATCACATTTATGACAACCAGACCGTTCCCAGGAAAGAGGGGGCTTTCCAATAAGGATTTCTCCTTACTGGCGCGCAATTAGATGACCAAACCTCTCCTTAGACAGAACTTTCTAGACATTGCCAATAATGTTATCTAATAATATTACTCAAATAATATGAATTATTGATCTGATAATGGAAAATACTGTGTAGTGACAATTATTGAAACAACAGTAATATAAAATATCAACGCAGCAATTATTGAATTAATAAAATAAAATACTGAACAGTAATTACTGTAACCATTATTGAGTAGTGCCTTCTTACGTAAGAATCAATAATTGGTGCAATACAGTGTGCTACTGTGTAACAACGCGTATTACTGTGCTTTCACCACCGGGTATTCCAACAGTATTAACGGTAACAACTACGCCGTTATTTATAAACAACTTATACTTGTCGTTTTCTTCATCCAATCGCTTTCCGTTATGGGGCCCACAAAAGACTGCGCTGTCATACGAATATTCCCCGACAGGAAGAATATTCCACGACCAAACGAATATTCCCCGACAACAATGAATATTTTATAACCACCTGCTTATTTGAAATATTTGCGCATTTTACCCATAACTAACCTCATTAATCAATTAAACACTTACTATTTCAAAATAATAAATAGAGAGAATTTAAATTTTATTTATTAATAATTTGGGGTTTTACATTAGTATTTACTAATCATAATTCAATCTTGCTAATTAGGATTAATATTTCCTAATTAAAATCGCTAATTACGCAATTAAAGACAAAATTGGTCATTAGGGTTTTTAACCCAGAAATTAGGGTTTTAATTAAAAAAAAAATAATATTTCTAAATTTTAAAATTAGATTTCCTAATTAGATTAGGGTTTTCTAATTACTTAACTTGAAAATTAGGATTAGGGTTTCTTAATTAACATTAAAAGTATTAAATTAACACTTAGGTTTTCCCTAATTATAAATTAGGGTTTCAAATCCCAAAATTATGGTTTTCTAAATTTGAAAATTAGGGTTTGCTAATTAATTAAGCTTTACCCTAATTAATATTATAATTAATATCACTTAAGGATTATAATTATCCTTTAAGTTCCTAGATTAGGGTTTTAAATTCCCGAATTAGGGTTTCGAATACCCAGAATTGAAATTAGGGTTTCCAAACCGATTTCTCGGGTTTCTTATTATTCGCTAGGGTTTTCTAACCGAACGTTGACGTTTTTAATATATACTTAGGGTTTGTTATAGATATCGTTTATCTGGTCAATTCTTGACCGTTAACCACATTCTGAATACATAAATGACCATAACACAGAACATATTCACGTCTATCCTTAATCCTGAATAATTCATCTAAATCCTTCATAGAATTTTGAAATCCTCAAAATTCTATCTTAAAAATATCAAACGCATACACTTATTTCCTGTCTAGGTTCTAATTTTTAACCATAAATCAATTAATTAAAGTTTTTAAAAAATCATCAAAATTCTCGGGTTGACACATTCACCCCTTCTTATAAAAATTTCGTCCCCGAAATTTACCTTACACCTTACACCATTCACCATTCCTTCTCATCATCACATGCTACTCAATACACCACTCACAAGAGTAAAAATTTTGAAATTGTGCTGAGGAGTCGTATAGACTATTTGTCTGTCATTTTTGCAATGGTTTTATGGAAATTCATCCGCAAACCGTCATACTTACAGACACAAAGGATGATTAGCCCGATATGCCCTGTATTGGCCAAGTACTGTTGGTCAGAACAATTTGTTCCTCTTATCCGCCTTGAGCGCATAAACTTTTACCTCAGTCTTATTAGATTCTGCACCAAATTAATTTGGTTCGGGAAATTTCTTTCAATGCACACTTAGAGTTTTCATAAACATTAGTCTAGCTGAATCGAATAGCGTAGACTCATATCAATAATTTAATTCAATCGAATTATTTAGGTGTAGCCAAACCCCGTTGGCAATTAAAATTTTTGAAAATATTTTCGAAAATGACGTCATGATGTCGTACTGTATTAACAGTCCGTTTGAGGATGTCGTCATTGCATGACTTTGTCATAACACATCATACAATAGTGGAACAATAATTTTTAGATCGAATTCACACTAAGTATTCCTGTATTTACAACTCCATCAACTTTTTATCATCTCTGCACCAGGTTACATGGTACATGAGTGATAAATAAAATATATTTTGATATTTCAAATCATTTGTATCGAGCTGAAATAAGTAGCAGAGACTATACTTTAAACCGTTTCAAAAATGATTACGAGTCTACATAATTTTTTTTCAAAAGCACATAGTGCGTATTTAGCTTGATGTCAAAATTTCGAAGTCTAGCACAGCTAGGAATTTTTTTGAAAACTTATGTCTCCACTAATAATCAATTGCTTAGTAATCTATCTGTTCCTATTATCCTCAATTCTCCATTCATACACAACTATGCCCAGTTCGTCAAACTACACTTATGAGTCCATAAATTGCCACAATCATAAGAGTTTAAGAACTTTTCTAGACAGACCTTTGGCGTCCATTCGCTGAGGGGTTCATAAACATTTCATATAACTATGAATCAAGAATGTCACATAAGTATGAGTTTTAAGAACTCGTACTTAACCTTATATTCTCTACCTATGACCTATCTATCTGTTATATACATGAGAAATGAATCACCCTCTTAACACGCATATTACAAATAGCGCGACACAAACATTTCAATGATTATCATTGCCAGAACTAAGTAGTTTTTACACCAAGTACAATTCCCTGCCCATACATGGAATCATACAACTCAGCTGCCGACATGAGTCCTCAATTGAAATCCCCACCTAACACTAACTCCCTTCTCAATACGAATTTTATTCAACTTGTATTCATAATCCTTTCCTGAATCTATACCAATTCATAGTACAACTGAAACCCAACAATCTGGTTGTAAACTTTCCAATCATCATATTGATTCTTCTCCCTGCCATCACTTTATCAGATCACGGGGTGATCTCATCGTATATGTTACAATTCATTTCTATACTATAATCGTTCTGTTTTACGATTTCCTATCCCTGCACTTTAGTCCTTTAGACTCTATCTATTCACCACTACTGTTCACTTTTATTATCAGAGTTAGGGAACTCTGTATCTTATAACTCTCTGAGATTCCTCTTTGAATCTTACCGACCCACTAACTCTATGTGAGTTAGTACTTATCCTAATCACTGCGGTTATTAGTCTTAGATATTCCTACCTAAGGTTCATAACCTACAGCTCTGATACAACCTGTGACGACCCCAAATTCGGGTCCCAAATCACCACGGATATGGTATAATCATTCTAACACTATTACAATTTTTACAGAAGATATAAACATAAATTGTTTATACATTAAACTTACATACTTTTCCCCAAGGTCGAGTAACCTTAACTTAATACACAATACATAACTTATTTAACTTACAATAACATTGAGATACAACACTGTTACAAATCTAACTGCACACATATAATAAAGCTGGAACCGATCTTTAACCTTTCCTTGTATCCGAAGCATTCATCTTATTCTGCAATGTTTATCATGATATAGCAAGGGTGAGCATAAGGATTACCCAGCAAGTTTAAGTTCAATAATATAACGATATATCATGATTGAAAGAGTCTGAATAATAAGCTGACTATAATTCAAAAATATAATTGTGAACTAGCAGGAACAAACTTTTGACTGAACAAGTATTGAACATGAACAAATATATCTGAACCAACTTGTAATGAAGGTGATCAGCCTTTCATACCTGACTTATACATGCAATATATACATAGTACAATTTTACACGGCAATCAACAATGATTAACCATAAGCATATCCGAATGAAACAACTCTTAATAGAGTTAAGTAAAAATAAACTTGTATGAACCGTTGATTACCGCTACGCAATTTATAACGCTTTATCTAAAGACGTAATATTAGTAATATAGATCTCCAATATTAGAATAATATCATCACAATATAATACTATAATATATTTATATACACAGAATAACCTAAACACATAACACATAACCCTATCAGTCTATAACACACATAAGACTCGGTATCAAGTCAAACTATTGAAGTCTATCTCGATTCCGACAAAATTCTAACGTCCCGACAGTCTAGTCGGACTTTTATCGAGTCTAAGTTTAATTAAACTTTGCCTAACACTTAACAATTATCTAAGATAATTTTAATATTAATCAAAATAATTTTCATAAGCTCGTAATAATTTTTAAATAATTATTACTATTTATCTTGATTTTTCAATCATTAAAATCGTATTTAAATGAATTACATACCACATAATGCTTTTATTATTAATATTTATTTAATATCAAATATCAATGAAAATTATCACATAATATTATAATATATTTATAATATATCAAAGTGTTTTTAATACCTTAAAATCATATAACACTCAAATTCATTATCCGTTAATTGCTATTAATATTAAAATATTAATATTTTCATGGAAAAATATCAAAAGTTATATTTTATAACTTAAAATATTTTTTATAACACTTAAATCATTTTTATATAATTTTTAAATCATTAATTCTATTTTTCCATAATTTATTTAATATATTTATTAAATAAACTAATTATCATTAATATTGATTAATTAATGAAATTTTCACAAAATATTAAAAGTCACTGAAATTAACTTAAAATATTTTTTTTACCATAATATTTTTTTTCATGATTTTTCATGTATTTAAATTATTTTTAAATTATTTATTTAATATTATAATTAAATAAATTAAATACCATTTATATTTCAAAAATAATAAATATTTATGAAATATACTCTAAATAATTAAAAACAATTTTTCAGTCTTTAAAATAATTTTTCATAATTTATTATGTATTTTTAATAATTAAAAATCATTTTTATCTAATTTTAAATAATTTTCAGAAAAATCAGAAATTAAATAAATAGAAACCGTCGCTAAAGGGCCCTATAGCGACAGACCCGTCGCTATAGGTGTTTTTGATGAAAACCCAGAACATCATGTCAGTGTTCCGGGTAGTACCTTTGACCAATAATAATTCCTAGTTCATGATGTTTCTGGGCTAGATAATGGTCAGCTCCGGTAGTATTGATGCAATACTACATGATCTAACTATCATCATGGCTAGAATGCATTACATAAGCAAGATCTAGACTTCTAAAAAGTCTGACAAAGCTGTTCTTCATTTCTGGGTTTTCCAGAAATGAAGAACAGTTGCTACTACCTCCTTTGGATCCTTATAACATGCATACTAAGCTTTCTTTGTGTGATATGAAGGTTCACATATGTAGTATAGATATCCGTGTACAAGTATATAACCTTAAAACATCTTAAAAACATCATAAAAAGAAATTTTGGGTCGGTCAAATGTATGATCAGAAGTTGTTCTTGAACGAATTCTGGGTTTCCCAGAATTCTTCAAAGCTGGTGGTCAATGCTACTTTGACCATTATTAATTTTCATTCCGGTTATGATATAAGTGATATAATGACTTTACTATGTAGTCTACATATCTGACTACGAGCTGAAAACAAAAGCATGGCCAAACAATCAACGACTGCAAGATCTTGAACATGCAAATACTTGTCAGACGAGATCTGGGTTTCTGTGCTGTCCAGAACCCAGTTTTCGTGAACGGTTAACGAGTTTTGACCACGTATAACTTCTAATCTACACATGATAGGAACATGTTTCAAGTTACAAATCATAGTCCTCATGTCAGGCTACAGATTCAAAACATATATAGATTCAAAACATAAAACACTCAAAACAGTTAACACATAAAGATCTAAGAGCCCTGACATTGGCTTGTTAGACAACAAAATTAGGGTTCTTGACTAGTTTTAAAAACTTGATTTTTGTGACTCTAGATATTATGGATCCATGATCTAACAACCTAGATCACTTATAGAGACCTTCTACCACAACTTTAAACAACAAATCATAACAACTAACACCAAATTTATGAATTTCAAAAATTAGGGTTTATACCTCCTTAAATCTTGATTTTTGATTTCTGATCCATGATTCTGTTATTGTTAAGCTAAGAGATGATTTTGTCTTAACTTCTTATTCCTTTTCTTTCTCATTCCCGGATTTTAGAGAGAGGATGGGTTTGGAGAAAATGAAATTTAAAGTGGACTTTTTCTCTTTCTCAATCTATATATATTGATGTGTGTAATGTAATGGTTGAGATGGCTGCTGAGATTTTAAGTCAATGAGTTGTTGGAGTTGATCACCAACTCTCAATTGGCAAGATTTGCACTCAACCTACTAGATAATGCAACAAGGGTATTTTGGTCTTTTTGATTTTTATTTTAATGGCATTCTTGACATTTGATCAAACCCTTAAGGTTTAAGGTTTGGGTTAGGATTTAGTGTTTGAAACCCTTAAGGTTTAGGGTTTAACCCTTAGGTTTTGAAAAATTTGATTTTAGGATTTCCAAATTAGGTTTCCAAAAAATAGAAAATTAATATTTCTAAATTATAATTAGTATTTACTAATCATAATTCAATCTTGCTAATTAGAATTAATATTTCCTAATTAAAATCGCTAATTACGCAATTAAAGACAAAATTGGTCATTAGGGGTTTTAACCCAAAAATTAGGGTTTTAATTAAAAAATAATAATAATAATATTTCTAAATTTCGAAATTAGATTTCCTAATTAAATTAGGGTTTTCCAATTACTTGACTTGAAAATTAGGATTAGGGTTTCCTAATTAATATTAAAACTATTAAATTAACACTTAGGTTTTTCCTAATTATAAATTAGGGTTTCAAATCCTGAAATTAGGATTTTCTAAATTTGAAAATTAGGGTTTGCTAATTAATTAAGTTTTACCCTAATTAATATTATAATTAATATCACTTAAGAATTATAATTATCATTTAAGTTCCCAGATTAGGGTTTTAAATTCCTGAATTAGGGTTTCGAATACCCGTAATTGATATTAGGGTTTCCAGAACCGATTTCTCGGGTTTCTTATTATTCGCTAGGGTTTTCTAACCGAACGTTGACGTTCTTAATATATACTTAGGGTTTGTTATAGATATCGTTTATCTTGTCAACCCTTGGCCTTTAACCACATTCTAAATACATAAATGACCATATACACAGAACATATTCACGTATATCCTTAATCTTGAATAATTCACCTAAATCCTTCATAGAATTTTGAAGTCCTCAAAATTCCATCTTAAAAATATCAATCGCATACACTTATTTTCTGTCTATGTTCTAATTTTGAAACTTAAATCAATTAATTAAAATTTTTAAAAAATCTTCAAAATTCTCGGGTTGTCACACATGTCCTTAAAACAATAACAATTAATCGAAACCTATATGAAAAGTTTTTATTATGTCCTTAAAACAATAACAATTAATCGAAACCTATATAAGAAGTTTTTATTTTGTCCTTAAAACAATAACAATTAATCCAAACCTGTTAGAAATAATTTAATTGAAAGATGAAAAGTTTGGAAAATAAAAAGGTTGGATTTTGGAAGGTTACAACCAAATAAATGATGGGAGGAAATTAAAAGCCCTTAAATTCTTTCATTATTATTTGGAGGTTAACTTGTAATGTGTTAACGCCTGATTTTATACGCCTGACGAAATCACCTAAAAGGACAGGCCAAAATCGCGCCAGCGGTTGATTGTATGGTTGTGAAATCAATCTCACGAAATACATTCACATAAACATAAATAAAGAGATATTAAATATGGACACAAGAATTTACGTGGAAACCCAATTGGAAAAAAACCATGGAGAGAGAGAGAGAGTAATTCACTATAATAATATTGGGAGTACATGTTGTGTATTTGTGTTGTATCTCTTGTGCCCTTTCATATTGTGTCCTTCAACCCTAACTTGTAGCTGTATATATACAAGTCACCTCCACCCGTATCCCACTAGAAGAAGGACTCCTTATCCCTTCAAATAAGGAAACACAATCCTATTTTAATAAGGACTCTTTCACTGTCACAATAAATACATATGGACAATCACCAGATCCGGACCATTAAATAGATTGGGCTGCACCATGGCTAGACCCAAATAATCACATCCCAACATTGCCCCCCAGTCTCTTATTTATAAGGAACTTATAAATAAGAGAGTATTCAAAAAGTCTCCGTGGGATTTTTATCCTCGGGATTATTATCCTCGGGATTTTTATCCTCGGGATTATTATTCTCAGAATTTTTATCCTCGAGATTTATATCCTCCGAATTTATATCCTTCGAATTTATATCATCCGAATTTTTATCCTCCGAATTTCCTTCAGTCTGTGGTTGATGATGAAATCGAAGCCACCTTTAAAGCAATTCAATGATATAAAAGCTTAAACTTTTATCTCTACGCTGGCTGAATTCGTTACTGGTGCAGAGACTCAGCACCAATTTATCATCACCTGGACCAAAGTTTTAATGTTTAAATTTTATATGCATCATGTGAATACTACCACTACATGCATAATATAAGTGAGAGAATATGTAAAGTTGTATCAATAATCAATTACGATCATGCTTCAATTGCTATTGGCATAATACATATATACACACGTACAAGTATATATTTAATTTAATAAAAAAGAATCACGTATCTCCTTCTGTGAATCAGTGATTTTAAATCGACACTAGAACAAGCATCTTGTTTCCCACAGACGGTGCCAAATTTAACGCCTGATTTTGTACGTGTGACGAAATCACCCAAAATAGCAGGCCAAAATAGCGTCAACGGTTGATTATTTTGTTGTGAAATTTAACTCACGAAATACATTCACATAAACATAAATAAAGAGATAAAATATGAACACGAGAATTTACATAGAAACCCAATTGGGAAAAAATCACGGAGAGATATAGTAATCCACTATAATAATATTGGGACAAGTTTTGTATTTGTGTTGTACCTCTTTTTCCCTGTCTTCCCCCCAAACCCTAGCTTGTAGCCGTATATATAGAAGTCACCTCCACCCACATCCAACTAGGAGAAGGACTCCTTATCCATCCAAATAAGGAAACATAATCCTATTTTAAGAAGGACTCTTCCACTGTCACAATAAATACATATGGGCCATCACCAGATCCGAACCATTAAATAGACTGGGCTGCGTCATGGCTAGACCCAAATAATCACATCCCAACATAATGTATATCATATATAAAGATGTGTAGTTAGGAGATTTGAGAGATATTAAAATGTATTGTGAATGACCACTTAATAAATTTATCAATATAAATCCATTTTCTTTCTTACTTTGTTTCTTGATTATTTTACAACACGTTACAACACGATCATCTACCCAATTTTGGATCCCAATTTATGTAGTTTTCTCAACTCACTGTAAGTATTGTTTCATTACAATTAAATTTGAGCATATATATATAGTTATTTAATTTTTTATGTAATTATATATATTTATATAGACGTCGAACCTTACAAAGGTTGAATTTACTGCCCTTGGCATCTCTGGCAAGAATTACTTATCATATACCCTTAATACTGAAATTCACCTAGAGGCAAAGAATCTTGGAGATACAATTAAGGTTGGCAATCATGCATCCTTGCATGATCGTGCAAAATCATCTTCATGAAGAATTAAAATCTGAGTACCATATAGTAAAGGACCCTCTTGTCTTATGAAATGATTTAAAAGAAAGATATGAGAATCAAAAATCTGTAATCCTCCCAAAAGCTCGTTATAATTGGTTGAACCTGAGGTTGCAAGATTTTAAAAGTGTGAGTGAGTATAATTTTGCACTTTTTAAAATAATCTCACTATAAAAATTATGTGGGGAGAAAATCACTGATGGAGATATGTTAGAGAAAATATTTACTACATTTCATACCTCGAATATGCTCCTACAGCAGCAATATCGAGAGTGCAATTTCAAAAAATATTCTGAACTAATATCATGTCATCTAGTGGCTGAACAAAATAAAGAGCTTTTGATGAGAAACCACCAATCTTGCCTAATAGATTCTACTCCATTCCCTGAAGTGAATGGAACTTCATTTGATAAACATATAGGAAATTATGTTCGTGTTCGTGTTCATGGTCGTGGGCGTGGAAGGAACAATCAATATAGAGAGGATCGTACTCATAATTCTTTAAAAGGGAATAACACACCTTACTATTAGAAGAATCAAAATGGCAAGGGTTTACAAAATAAATCATCAAATGGTTGGGAGCTGTCGTTTACACTCCTAAATTAACCTCACTTTCACTTTACAAATTCAAATAATTAGCACAATAGTAAGCAAGGATCAATCCCACAGAGAGTGATTTATTTTATATTTATCCTATGATTTCTAATGAAAGAGGGGATTTTTAATTAATTAACTAAATTAATAAGAATAAACTAATAAGAATAAACAATGAATAAAAAGCTTCAGTTCTTCAGTTCAGTATCACCTTATTACAATAATAGAGTAATAAAATGTAATATTATTTACCCTTCAATGAAACTAATAGCCCTAGCTAACAACAAACTCTGCTACCTGAAACTCCCCTTAGATTGTCACTCAATGAAATAAGCTCTTCACAAGATTCTAACAATTATATAACCTAGAACAAGCTCTCTAGATTTAATATAATAGCAGCATTAAGAACTAGGAAATTAGACTATTCCAAGCAACAAACACATAAGCTCGGATTGTTTAACTTGTCTTCTGATATTTATAACAATACTCAAAAGCTTGTCCACAATCATATATTACTAATTACTACTTGTGATTAGGAACAATATCAATTACACGTAATATTATTCCTTAATCTAGCATATGATATTCGTTAACCAATTCAATCCTGCAGAAATTAAATTAGTTAAGCCAAATAGCATTCAGAAAATAAATTAGATTATCAAGAATGAATTTCATATGAGAAGGACTAAATAATGAATACTTAATTAACCATTAATTATAAATAAGGTTCAACATCCCTTAGAACTGAATAAAAAGAACTTAGCTCATGTCTTCAATTCTCCAATATTCTAGATGAAAGAATATAGTAGATGATTGAATGAATAAAACCATGACTATCATCCTCTATTTATAGTGGTAGACAAAGTCCTAAATCCTATGTGAAGAAGAAATCTAAATCCTAAAAGAATTACAAATCATAACTAGTTTTCATAAAGAAATAGAATCTAATTTGGAAATACATCTTAGTATTAAGTAAATCCTAAAGCTAATGGAAATAATAATCCAATTCCATGTTGAAATCTGCCAAAATCTGCATTTAGAAACTTTCCAAAAATCTAAGATTTTCCACTTTTCGCGCTCAAATTCGCTGGGGCGAATTTTCCTTTTCTGCTGCGACGTCCTTTGGTAAAATGACCATAACTTTTGATCTGAAAGGAGTAACGGAGCCTGCTACCTATCAAAACGAAGATATCGACGAGATCTACAACTTTCATTCTTTAAGATTTAACAGATTTTGGCTGCATCGAAATTGGGCTCCAAATGACTGCTGTGCAAATTCCAACTTCCAAACTTTGAGGTTCAACTTCCGTCTGGTAAAAAGATTATAACTTTTTCATATGAACTCCGATTGTGACGATTCAAGATGTTCCGAAAAGCTAAGAAAGAGCTCTACAATAAAATCCAAGTCCAAAACCAAGACCATGCGTCCAACTTAATGCTAAAAACCCTAGAATTTTCCCTTTTTCTCATTTTAGGTACAATTCTTCCTGAAATCATTAAACACATTAACAAGCTCATATACACATAAAACATCGAATAAAACTAAATATAAAGTTATAAAAATAAATGAATAATATGCACTCATCAATGGTCATAAAAATGAGTGTTATAGGTATGGAATGGACGGTTATTGGTCACGTACTTGTCGTACTTCTAAACATTTGGTAGATCTGTTACAAGCCTCTATAGAGTTAATATGACTTATCTTGATGTCCCTATTTCTTTAAGAATGTTGATGAAAAATTTGACAATTTGATTGGCGATGGAAATGTCCATACCAATTAATTAATTATTTTCTTTTACTATGTTATTGCATTCTAATAAGTATGATTGGTGATGGAAATGTCCATACCAATTAATTATTTTTCTTTTATTATATTTTGGCATTGTAACAAGTATTTTTATCTTAATATGCTTAAATTAATAAAGTTTAATTTATGTTTTGTATATATAAAGATACATTGGTTTAACTGGTGAAATCAATTCCAAGATGACTAGGGAAGATTTTTGTCTAGCGGACAGTGCAACAACTCATACGACTTTAAAGATAAAAAATATTTTCAAATTATGCAAAGCTAATGTCAATACCATATCGGGTGCATCAAACTTAATTGAAGGTTCTGGAAGAGTGATTATAATGTTTCCAAATGGCACAAAACTTTATATTGATGATGTTTTGTATTCCTCTAAATCAAGCAGAAATTTACTCAGCTTTAAGTATATACATTATAATGGTCATATGCTATGTGAGAACCTCTAGCATGTATGTATGTTAAAGTATAAGTGTATTGGTATGATAGAATTGGACTGAAATCAGTAGAGCAGAAGCTCAACTCTGGCCAGGCTAGAGGACAGCGCAGCTGCGTCGTCCCTAAGCCTAGCCAGGGCGCAGTTGCGCCATTCTGCAGTCAAGTCTAGATTTTGTTTATAATATGATGATCAAAACATGCTTATATGGTTACTTTAACTTGTGTTATATGACTAGTATACTATCCAATGTATTAAGATGCATGCTAAGTGATAGAGTTTGATGCTTTATGAGTAATTATAACTTTTGAGAATGAAGTTTAAAAAGGTATTTGCAAACTATATAAGACTGAGATGAACAACCCTTATAAAAAGGGGACTTTATTGTCGGACATCCGGGTATTACGCTATTTTTGAGTATTATGCATAATATAGGGTACAATGAAGCTGATAACTTCATTTACTTGCAGAAGAGTATGATTTAATCTTTATGGTTAATTGATACACTTGAGGTAATTCAGTATTGAATGTCTGATAATTCCTTTATTAGTTCATGATCCAATTTTGATCACTCAGCATGAAATCTGGGAATATCCCACTTTGTTATTGCAATAGTATTATCTCTCGATAATCAATTAAACATTATTGAAACTTCGAAAGAGTTTTACTCTTTCATCATTGAATTGTTATTTAGCGTGAAATTTAATAAAGTCTTATTATTAATCAATGATTTATTCAGCTACTTTGATGTCCTTTGAACATTGTTGAAATTCTATCAAATCTAGATTCTTATATTCTTGATTCATATATCTTATTATATGCTTTAACTTGCGGAGCAAACTTGTTGCTCACCTTTGCTTAAATATAACATTTCAGCTAAGGACGAGGTAGCAGGAGGGCCAGAGAAGGACAAGGGCAATGGCAAAGTACAGGAGTAGTTATTATAAACTTTAATTTTTATGTTATTATATTTAAACCTTTTTGGATATCTGAAGGTATTTAAGTTATGTTAAGGTTAGATAACCTGGGATAGTGTATTAATTATATTAATTAATGGTATGAATGATGTAATTCATAAATAAATTGGTAGTTAGATGTGTTATGTATGATGGATCGTGAGCACCAAACCTGAGGTTAGGAAACCCGAATTTGGGGGTGTCACAGATTGGATTACTTTGAGACATTTTCTCCGGTTACTAAAATGACAACTGTGAGACTTCTTATTGCTCTAGCTGCTTTGAAAGGTTAGAAGGTGGATTAGATGGATGTTACTAATGAATTTCATCATGAAGATTTAGATGAGGATGTATATATAACAATGCCTCCTGGTTTCTGCAGTTCACATAATTCTACAGGGACTTCTCTTGTCTGCAAACTTCTCAAGTCCTTATATGGACTCAAGCAAGCACCTCGACAATGGTTTCTAAAGTTGTCTGCAGCACTAACACAATTTGGATTTAAGTAATCCAACTTTGATCATTATCTATTCATTGCTCACTCTTCTTCTGGCTTTATAACATTATTAGTATATGTAGATGATATACTCATCACAGGGTCTAACAATATTGTCATTCAACAAGTCAAGGATTACCTAGCTACTCAATTTTAAATAAAAAATCTTGGTGCCTTGAAATATTTTTTGGGTATTGAAGCTGCTAGGTCTCCAAAAGGTATCTACCTTAATCAACGACAATATACTCTTGATATTTTGAAAGAAGTGGGTCTCACAGATGCCAAAACCCTCCAAAGTTCATATGGAGCAAAACCACATATTATTATTCAACTGTGGGGATCTGTTGAAGAATGCTAATGTCTATCGGAGACTGGTTGGCCGTCTCATTTACTTGAGCATAACTAGACCTGATATTGCGTATTTTGTTCATGTGCTTAGTCAATTTTTGTCTGCTTCTAAAGTTTATCATATGGATGCGGCTTTAAAATTGGCTAGATATTTGAAATCATCTCCTGGACAAGGTTTACTTATGTCTACAACTGGTTCTCTTATTTTATATGCTTATTGTGATGCTAATTGGGGTGGTTGTCCTACTACTAGGCAGTCTCTTACTGGCTATTGTGTAACACCAGGCTCTTCTCTCATTTCTTGGAAGAGTAAGAAACAACCCACAATCTCTAGATCCTCAGCTGAAGCAGTATACAGGGCTATGGCTGATGTTTGTTGTCAGGTTACTTGGTTGGCTGCTTTATTAAAAGAATTAGGCATCACGTTTGTTACTCTAGTTCCTCTCTTTTGTGACAACAAGTCTGCTCGATACATAGCATCTAATCCTTTTTTTCATTAACGTACTAAACACCGAGATTTATTGTCACCTTGTTCATGAGAAGCTTCAAAAGGGGGTTATTACAACACACCATCTTTTGTCTGCAGAACAACAAGTTCATTTGTGTATCAAAGCTCTGTCCAGTGAGCAACTTCAGCTTCTACAATCCAAGTTGGGAGTTTGTAATTTATTTCAAACTCACAACTTGAAAGGGGATGTTAAGGATACTAATGTCATTATACACAATGGCATTAATGTAATAAATAGTTAAAAGATATTTGTGTTGTGATAGTTATAAACCAATGTACTAAAGGTACAGAAGTAGACTGATTTCATTCTTTAGAAATAATATCTGTTTTTATAGTTGTTCGTATTGTAACACATTGAGTCGTAATCTTGTATACGTTAGAAGGTCTGATTTGTTAAACACGGCACCAACATAAAAAATGTTTGTCATAAATACTTATCAGTTGTCATTTCTATGAATGATATTATGGTATATATTTTAAAAAAAAAAATAAAAAAATTACGAAGACTTCATGAAAAATGCTAGATATATATACTCATATATCAAATACAAAAACTTTCAAATGTTGTCCATATAGCATTAAATTTGAAACACTACCCCAATGCCTAACAATATGGTTTGTGAAATGGACCACCCACTAGCATAAATGAAATTGGATGAAACCAAATTAATTATTTGCTATATTTTTACCACCAAAATGACAACTGACAAGCATTCCTCTTGTTTTAAATTTTGAAAAAAATAAAATAAAAAGCTTGCATCTAATTGATGTGGGCCAGTGAATTAGACCTATCAAAATGAAAATAATGATCTGGCCACTAAGAAGATATGAAATAGAGATTTTGGAACATATAGACATGATATATGTATACATGTGTGTGTGTGTAATATCTACTATATGTATATAGCTATATACTTGTAGGCCAATATATTTGAATCAAATTTATACTTGGGCAGAGGTGTTAGGTGTGTGGCCCCTTAATTTGTTAATGCATGTGAAATTTAGATTTTAAAAACCAACATGAAATTTAAGATTATTTCGATACTTTTAAAGCATTTGATAAATATATAACTATTTTTTAATCAAATTGATAAAAAGAATTAATAATTTTGTACAGTAAAAATACTTTGAATGTGTCTAATTTTATTTCAATTTGTTTTACAAAATTAATCTCAATACCAAGAATCGTTTACTAAAATATTTTTATCATTATTAACAAAAACGTTATGATAAATATTTACTATATTGAATGAAATTGGAGAACAAGTCTTCGACCCGAACTATATGAGCTGAAACTCATGATTCATTTTTAAATGAACGAATGATATGAAATAATTCATACTATCCCATCCAAAATATAAGATCATTGCTCTTCTTTTTTATAGAAGAGTTACAGCTCATCTGTTTCGCGTATTACGAAAGCCGTATTGTCCGGAGGGGGCATGTCTCTCCTTCCGAAGATTAGTTCAACTACGAATAACTAACAAAATATAGTGCATTTCAAGGTGTTAAATTTTAGAATATCTGACAACAGTAAGTAAAGCCTATGGATTGCCTTGATTCTTAAGGCCCATTTTGTCAAAAATTAATTGTAGATAATTTTCGGCCTAAACTTGAAAAGTGCCTATGGATTGCCACAGTTTTAGATCGTAGAAATGACCACGGGTAATTATTTGGATTAATTACATATTTTAGTACATTTTTAGAAATAATTACAATAATGGTGCATCCATAAAATAATTACAAAAGTAATACACTTTCTCATATTTATTTATAATATTAGTGCAATTAAGATTTCTTTAATTGTGGCCCATGATTATCTCCATTATCACTTCCCGTTAATTATTATTTTCTTATTCAAATAGAGCAGACCTATCACCACCTCTTCCTCCTCTTCTTCTATATCCACAACTTTGATACTGGCTCTGATTATGCGGCTGGCAATTATTACCACCTCCACCACAAGAATTTCTAATACCACCACCAGTTTGATATTGACCCTGATGATATTGCTTATTACCACATCTAACACCGCCAGATCCGCATCCACGACCCCAGCTAGTGCCACCACCACGATTGTAGTTACTCTTCTCAATTTCTCTCTCTATACTCTCGCACAAAGCAAAATGTACTGATTGAGTGTTGATGTTATGGATAGTGAGTATTTAGTAGGAATTTTGAAGATAATTAATGGACAAAAACAACCTTACTTTGTCACCAAGAATTGAACAGTGAAATGGAAAAGAATCTATTGAATTCTAGAAGGATCGATAGAAAAGAACTTTACTTTGTCACTAAGAATTGAATAGTGGAAAGGAAAAAGTGTTAAGAGGAAAGAATTGAAAAGGATGGTGTTTCGTTGTGATTGGGAGTAGCTTGAGAGTGAGGTGTGGGGTGCAGTTGGTAACCAAACCTTCATATCAAGATAACCAAACCGTCATACCAAGGTAACCAATTCACCTTCACACCTTCAATTTTTTCATAGTGCAGTGTGTAACCAAACCTTCACACCAAGGTAACCAAACCTTCATACCAAGGTAAAAAAACCTTCATACCAAGGTAACCGATCCACATCCACACCTACAATTTTTTCATAGTGCAGTTGGTAGCCAAACATTCATACCAAGGTAACCAATTCAGTATTATTAGGTTACCAATTTATTTTGAATGTGATGCAGTTGGTAGCCAAACCTTCATACCAAGGTAACCAATTTAGTTTTAATAAGTTACCAATTTATTTTGAATGTGATACAGTTGGTAGCCAAACCTTCATGCAGTTGGTTGCCAAACTTTCAGACCAAGGTAACCAATTCATACTGCAGGTGTGGAGGTAGATTGGTTACCTTGGTATGAAGGTTTGGTTATCTTGGTATAAAAGTTTGATTACCTTGGTATGAAGGCTTGATTATCAACATTATATTACACATCATTCTCTTATCTCTTTCTTTCCTATGTAGTGTTCTTATTTTCTTTTGAACATGAAATTGGAATTTCCGGACATGAATAAATTTTCTGAATTTGAATATTTGTTCAAATCTGTAATGACGTATTAAATGGAAAAGTAGGTCTTGAAAATTTTACCGAAGAATTAACTTCTACTTTGGAATGGATTATGAAGCATTGTTTTTCTCTTCAAGATGTTTCAGGCATGAGGGATGCCATCAAGAAACACTTTGATTGGGATGAATCACGAAGCGAGAGTGAGATAGAAGGTGGAATGATTAATCACTTTACAGAAGTAGATAAATTACAAGTTTCCATTGTTTCAGATTGGAAATGCTATTGAATGTGAATATTTAAATTTGAATTATTATTTTGAATTTGGATTTATTTTTGTTGTTAGATTCCAGATATTTGATTTTAAATTATTAATTATGACAGTTATTTCTCCTTGATTTTAGGTTTCCTTATTAATGTGAATTGCGTTACTTTTGTAATTATTTTGTGTATGTATTATTTTTGTAAATACTTTCAAATTGTTGTATATTAGTGTTAAGGACCCTAATTATTTAGTTGTATGTTAAGGCTCATGTTGTGACGGCCCCAAATCCCGGTCCCAAATCACCACATATATGGTACAATCATTCTAACACTATTACAATTTTTGCAGAAGATATAAACATAAATTGTTTATACATTAAACTTACATACTTTTTTCCAAGGTCGAGTAACCTTAACCTAATACACAATACATAACTTATTTGACTTACAATAACATTGAGATACAACACTGTTACAAATCTAACTGCACATATATACTAAAGCTGGAACCGATCTTTAACCTTTCCTTGTATCCGAAGCATTCGCCTTAATCTGCAATATTTATTGTTGGTCAATTTCGCAATCAATGAATACGTGCAAGTATACACGGTCAACAAGTAATAAAGTGATAAGATAGAATGTCGTTCCCACAGAGAATTATATTAATAAATCCCAACTACTAGTACTATATCAACCCAATTTTATTTAAACAATGATAAATTGAGATTTTTCGAGTTAAGAGAACTAAATTAACTAATTAAACTGATTATCCTAAAGAAAATAGATAAACTAAAATATGACTTGAATGGACTCCGATAAATAAGGATTAAGACTTCAATATTCCCAATTATGACTTTATAAACCAATTATCCACTTATCCCAATTATTATGTCTACTGAATTGTTAACAAGAATTCTCTACCGCCAAAAGCCCTTTTCCAAGTAAACAATTGACTTCTATTTAACTCAAATTAATCTTGCTATATTCCAATGCAAAACAATTGAATTAAACTCATTCAATTCCAATTCCTTATGTGTTACATGCGGTGAACATATATTTTCATTCAATTCACAAACCTAATTATTCACTTTGCAGATAACTAAGTCACATGATATCATGCCCAGTTCTAACCCTAGAATTCCTTTTTCAATTCCTTCTAGAGTAACAAGGTAATTATCGACCAAATAATTAATCAATAGATGCAAGGTATGATAAACAATTCACTTCAACATAAATAATTGGAATAATTTGAATAACTAAATTATAGCCATAAAAGGTTCAATTGAAATCTTAATTAAAGAATTAGTTCATAACGGAACGAAAAACCAATAATCGTTTGTAAAACATCCTTATAGAATTACAAATTGAAAATAAGGAGAAGAAGAAAACTCCTGAGCCAATCCTTAGTCTTCAAGTAATCCTTTGTGTAGCCTCCAATGAAAGAATGATTAGATCCCCCTTTTAATTCAGCAACATAAACCTTATATAGTTCCCCTATTGCTCCCCCTCCAAATCCAAGTCAATTTTAGATTCCATAAGCCAAACCAAGTCAAACAGAAAGTCAAACGCGTATCCAGTCAACTACAGCCGAAGCTCAACGCCCCAGCGCTGAGGAATACCGAGGACTAGAAATTACCATAATGCCCTTTTAAGCTTAAACTCCCCAATTTGTCCCTGCAGTTTCTGAATCTGCAATACAACACAAAAACACATTAAAAATATTCCTAAATGACTCAAAAATACAACAAATTAAACCCAAGTATATCCGATTTATGGGTATATTACCCATTCATCAAATACCCCCAAACTTAAATTGTTGCGTGTTCTCATGCAACAAAACATAAACAACACGAAAAATAAAACTAAACAACGTGCAAATGCAAACAATCTATATGTTCTTAATTCCAGCAATTCAATAGCTCACGTATATCCATAGGCCTCAGAAAAATCACAAAAACATGCTAATACATCATGTTATAGCAGATCAATAATATCCCCAACAAACAATAAATCTGAATCTGTTATGACTGATATTGTTAGTGTGTGTTCAACAACCATGCTAACCCATGAAAGGCAAAAATATGAAAGATAATAACTTTCTTAGTAAGCATCATACAGTGTAAACTTGAGAACTCATCAAATATACTTGTTTCAATGTAAATCAAACAATCACCCGAATTCAAGAGTCAAAATGGAATACTTAAGCTTTTCTTCTCTTTTTTTTATAACGGGGGCTTTTTGCACTTTTCCCATTTTATTTGTATTTTTTTTTTTTTCTCATGACTATGCATTGTCTTATTCCCTTAGGCTTTTCAGTGATACCTTAACGAGCTTTCGACCAACGACTCCCAGACCATTAAGACCTTAGGGCGCTAGGTGTAAAGACAATCCCCTCAGGCTTACTTACTCAAGTACCAAAGGCCACAAAACTAGACAAGCATGCCACGGTATTTTTTTTAGCTTATATATTCCAAATATTTTTCCCCAAACTTGAGTATATGTCTAACTTCAGTCTTCTCTAGCTATTCAAATTGTCCTTGCATTTCACTAGCAATCATCCTTTAGAACTCTATTATCTATCCATTTAAACTATCATAGCCAACATGGTCGTTTTTCAAAGTGCTTTCCTATAATATCAGTGTCAAACAGATAAAGATTCAAATCATGTCAAGAAAATCATATCACTGACTCAACAATCCTTACTAGACTTGTTCATGCAATTCTAATTTCATCATTGGCCCCCAAATATACGTACTATCAAAAACTGGAATTAACATGCAATCCTAAATGCAATGTTTACTAACAGTAACAATCCAAATCCACAAACTAATAACAAACTACATCTTAGAAATAAAAATTAACTACCCCCAAACTAATCCAGAGCAATGTCCTTATGCGGAAAATATAACAAAATAAAATAGAGGACTTCCCTGACGCGCTTATTCCTCGGGAGGTGCATCTTCATCCTCGCTCATCTCTTGATCAGAAGGGGGAAATACAGATAGAACTGGAGCAGTAGGGAACTGGCTAAGGTGAACCCCCGGATGTAATTGGACGGTTAGTGCATTCTGTACAGCAAATTGGTCAACTAAAAATTTGAAAATCACGTCTTGACGTTCAGACAAACATACATTCTGGGACTCCATGTTGTAAAACCAGCCGTCTATTTCCCGCTGGACAGCTTCGGGAACCACACCACGATGAGCTGCTGTAGATGGGCTATAAGTCGGTGGAGCCTGAGGTGATGGAGCTTGAGAAGCTTCAACTTGGGGAGTTATAAAACCCAATCCCCTAGGGTGATTTGCCCCACCAGTCCACACTTTATACCTGCTGATCAACTTGTGGTCCAACACGGGCATAAGTGTTTGAATCATCTCATCCGATTTCCATTTAACCCCAAACTTAGCACACAAAATGCAAATGAGAGACGGATGTGGTAACCCGCATGTGGTCCCTCCTCAGGATGCTCGGAGAATAGACTGTTGAATGACATGCCCGACATCTATTTGCAAGCCTTGAATAATAGAATATAGCAGCACCGCTCTTTCTTTCGTGACATGGCTCACATGTGTGCATGGCATGAGTTTGGCACAGATAAAGGCATACCACGCCTTCCCATATAGACTGAGGTGAGAAAGGGGGAAGGTCATGCTGCCACGTTCATGCACTATCCAGGTGGTACCCGGTTGACAAAGCTCACGTATTATCTTCTCATAGTCTGGACCTTGACTCAGAAGACCGGCATATTCGTTGTTAAGATCCTCCAAATCCATTTGATAGCACCCATTTATGTCCTCTTCTCCGATTTCCACGATTTTTCCTCTGACAAACACTTCATAGTGATCGTGTTCTGGAACGTTTGCATAAAATTCTTTCACGATTGCAATCACTGCCGGATCAGGTTGTTCGGTTTGGGAGAACCAATTTCGTTCAGCAATCATTACCACTATTTCCCCATCTTTGGTTTGGTCGGGCCGTAAACCACGTTCGGGGATGAGAGATTGGGTAGCCATGTGGTTATAGCATTCTTGTGCCTTGGCGGAGATAAATCGTTGGCTATCAAATCTCAGAGAAGCCGAGGCGGAACTGGAACCGTCGCCACGTTGACGCTTGGACGCCATGCAGAGAATTCTGCACAAGAGGTCGCATTCACAGGAATTAGTATTGAATACAACTCGAATATGTGTACAAGGACTACGAACACAACCCCCAAACTTCATGTTATGTGCATTTGGTGTACATTATTGGGGGTGTGTCACAACCCATGGTGCAATTGGCAAAGAAGTACACTATGTAACAACATCTTATGCATTAACGTTGAGTCAGCCAAAGCATCAAACACTTTGTGTGCAATTTATACTTTGCTTGGAATCATTCTAATTTTCTATTAATTCAAGCCTCGTGTCTGCAATCACACATATGTAGGATATTTCCTCCAATAGTTGTACATAAACCACCATGATTCGCATGCAAGCAATTCAAGAGAATCAAAAGCAAAGAGGATGAAAGTATGCACTTAAGATGTATAGAGTGAAAATCAATCTTACTTCTCATTGTCACGAGTCACCGGATGTAGTACTTTCACAACTTGAATGGAATTACATACGTACATTTGTAATAGAGATGATAGATGAAAATTGTTTTGTGAGAGGAACTCCCAATTTGATATGAAGAGTTGTGTATGTATTGGGAAGTTAGATACAAGTGTTTAGATCAGTTACCATACGTGTAGTGGAATCATGGTGGGAAGTGGAGAGGTTGCAGTTGGCAACCGAACAGTTTAAGTAAAAGGGGATTCGAATTCGCGATCCTAGCGTCGGGGTGCTGGGACTTGTTCTATTGGGCGCGCCGGGGCACTGAACTTGTATAGGAGTTGGGCGCCGGGGCGCTTAGAGGCAGCAACTTCAAGAAGGGCTAGCGCCGGGGCGCTGTAGATGCATAGAAATCCAGCGCCGGGGCACGGAGTACATGTGCTAGAGTCTGGTGGCTTGTGCCGGGGCACTGGATCCTCCTTGTTTTCAAGCGCGGAAGCGCTGATTAAAATTCTCCTTATGTCCAGTGCTATTCATCTTTCAACTAAAGTGGGAATAAAACAGACAAATGTTACGCATATTAGATAACTAAACGAATAAAATAAAAATTGAAATAAAGACAAGTAACTAAATGAAATAAAATAACACAAATGGGGTTGCCTCCCTAAAGCGCTTGGTTTCCAGTCGTCAGCCCGACTTTGCTGGTGTGGTCAATTATCCAATGGTTCGGAGAGGTACATAATCGTAGCTTATCGTTTGATGGGTCCACTCCAGTAATGTTTGAGTCGCTGACCGTTTACTTTAAATTTTTGTTTTGAATTTGGTTCTTCGACCTTAATGTTTCCATGTGGAGTGACAGATATAATCACGAATGGCCCGGACCACCTGGATTTCAATTTCCCAGGAATTAAACACAGTCGAGAGTTGAAAACCAAGACTTATTGGCCCGGTTCAAATGTTCGATCAAGAATTTTCTTATCATGCCTAGCCTTTACTTTCTCCTTGTAGAGTTTGGCATTTTCATACGTATTAAACCGAAATTCGTCCATCTCGTTGAACTGAAGTAACCTTTTCTGACCGGCTGCTTGTAGATCAAAGTTAAGTTTCCGGATGGCCTAGTGTGCACTGTGTTCTAGCTCAACCGGGAGGTGACATGCTTTTTCGTACACCATCTGATAAGGTGACTTGCCGATAGGATTCTTGTAAACTCTTCGATATGCCCATAAGGCATCGTCAAGACGCAAGGACCAATCTTTGCGTGATGGATTGACCACTTTTTCCAGAATTCGCTTGACCTCCCTATTCGAGACCTCCGCTTGACCATTGGTTTGGGGATGATATGCGGCAGCAATTTTATGACGAACCCCATACTTTACAAGCAATTTTGTGAACTGCTTGTTACAGTAGTGAGTTCCCTCATCACTTATTATCGCTCTCGGTGTCCCAAATCGTGTGAAGATATTTTTCTTTAAAAATCAGAGGACAACGTTGGCATCATTCGTGGGTAATACTGTGGCTTCTACCCATTTGGAAACATAATCGACTGCCAACAGAATGTACTGATTGTTAAAAGATGATGGGAAGGGTCCCATAAAATTGATTCCCCATACGTCGAACAGTTCGACCTCCAAAATTGTATTAAGTGGCAATTCATTGCGCTTTGAGATGTTACTTACGCGTTGACACCGATCACATTTCAGCACATAGAGGTAGGCATCCTTGAATAATGAAGGCCAGAAAAATCCTGATTGTAACACTTTAGCAGTTGTTCGATCACCGGAATAATGGCCTCCGTAATCTGATGAGTGGCAATGCCTAATATGCTGTCCATTTCTTCATGAGGCACACAACGTCTTATCATTTGATTTGCACAAGCCTTAAACAGAAATGGTTCATCCCAATAGTATTGCTTCACATCGTGGAGGAACTTCTTTTGTTGTTGTGAGGTCAAATCCGGGGGTAACACCTTTGCAACCACATAATTCACGTAGTCAGCATACCAAGGCAACATTGTGGTTACTCGGAAAAGTTATTCATCCAAAAATTTTTCATTAATCAATATGTTGCCTTCCTTTTGTACTTTCGCATTTTCCAACCGAGAAAGATGATCCGCCACTTGATTTTCGGTACCTTTTCTGTCCCGGATCTCCATATCAAATTCTTGTAACAACAGTACCCACCGTATTAATCGCGGTTTGGCATCCTTCTTCTCAATCAGATATTTAATGGCGAAATGATCAGTGTAGACAATTACCTTAGTACTAATGAGGTATGATATGAATTTGTCGAAGGCAAACACAACTGCAAGTAACTCCTTTTCGGTGGTTGAGTAGTTCAACTGGCTTCCATCAACGTCTTGCTAGCGTAATAGATAGTGTGAAAAATCTTGTCGTGATGTTGACCCAACACTGCTCCCACTGCACAGTCACTGGCGTCACACATCAATTCGAACGGTAAAGACCAATCGGGCACCACAATAATTGGGCCAGAGACCAATTTCTTCTTTAATACCTTAAATGCCTCGATACATGACTGATCCATCTTGAACGGCACATCTTTCTCTAAGAGTGAACATAGGGGTTTCGAGACTTTTGAAAAATCTTTAATGAAGCGTCTGTAGAAACCCGCATGTCCCAAGAAGCTTCGTATTCCCTTCACAGATGATGGAGGAGGTAATTTCTCAATCGTTTCTATCTTTGATCTATCTACCTCTAATCCAGATGCAGAAACCTTATGCCCCAGAATAATCCCTTCTTGCACCATAAAGTGACATTTTTCCCAGTTAAGCACCAGGTTAGTTTCCACACATCTTTTTAACACCAAGATTAGATTTTTCAAACACAAGTCGAAACTATCACCGAACACAGAGAAGTCATCCATAAATACCTCCAAATTCTGTTCGACCATATCGGAGAAGATTGCCATCATACATCGTTTAAAGGTCGTTGGCGCATTACATAAACCAAAAGACATACGCCAGAATGCAAATGTACCGTATAGACATGTGAACGTGGTCTTTTCTTGATCTTCTGGAGCTATGGAAATTTGATTATATCCGGAATATCCATCCAGCAGGCAGTAGAATTGATGTCCCGCTAGCCTGTCCAACATCTGATCAATAAACGGCAAAGGGAAGTGATCCTTGCGTGTGGCTTTATTTAACTTGCGATAATCCATACATACTCTCCAGACTGTAACAGTTCTAGTAGGGATGAGCTTATTAGTTTCATTCTTCACCACTGTCATACCCCCTTTTTTCGGTACGCATTGTACAGGACTTACCCATGAACTGTCCAAGATTGGGTAAATAATACCAGCATCCAACCATTTTATGATCTCATTTTTCACCACATCTTTCATAATGGGATTTAGCCTTCTTTGCATCTCAATGGTTGGTTTTGACCCCTCTTCTAGTAAAATTTCATGCATACAGAAAGATGGGCTAATACCTCGAATATCCGCTATAGTCCACCCAATTGTTGTTTTGAACTCTTGCACGACTCGTAGTAGTTTCTCCTTTTGTGTGTCAGTTAACTCTGTCGAAACAATAACTGGTAGCATCACATCTTTTCCCAGATAAGCATACTCAAGATGAGATGGCAGTGGCTTTAACTTTAACACTGGTGGCTCTTCTATTGAAGGTTTACACTTTTTACCTTCCGTTTCGGACTTATCAAGGGTGTCGAATGGTTTATTGTTTTTCCGAAAGAACGATTCTGTATCTAGCCATTTGATATGCTCAATGTCCTCTTCAATACGGAAGTCGTCTATTCCGAACAGCATGGATTCTATCGAGTCCTCTGAGCAGTTTCCGCAGAACTTGTGATTAACTAATTCATCCATTATATGTACCCGCAAACATTCACCTTTTTCCTTCGGATAAGACATCGATTTAAACACATTGAAGGTGACATGTTGATCTTCAACTCGCATTGTCAATTCTCCTTTCTGTACATTAATCAATGTCCTCCCCGTTGCTAAAAATGGTCGCCCGAGAATGATGGGAATTTCCTTATCTGCTTCATAGTCCAAGATAACGAAATCTGCTGGGAAGATGAATTTATCCACCCTTACTAATACGTCTTCAACAATACCTCGTGTAACAACCCGATATTTTCCATATAAATAAATAAGAAATTTTGCATATAATTTTTTTTAAGGATGAGGATTTGTACAAGATATTGTATATATGTATTTATGTGGTAAATAAAAATATATTTATTACATAAATATTTACAAATGAATTTATTTTAGAATTTTTGATTATTATAAAGTATATTCTTATAATAATTAAAATTATGGTAGAAATATTTTTATTAATTATTTTCCATGAAAATATAAGCATATATTATTTAAATAATATATGAAGTGATTTTTAGAATAATTATAATAATTATTTTATTATATAAATTTTAGTATAAGTTATTAAATTAATTATTTTACCTTAATTGTTAAGGTTAAATATGAAGAATAAATCAGATATGGAATCCAAACCCTAATTTTGGATTATTGTCAAGGTATGAGAATAATAATATAATATTAATTATATTTTGATTTTTCAGTGCTATGAATATGTACTGTATTTCCGGATTGATAATGGTAGGTCAATTACGGTGTATTATGACTAAACCCTAGTAATAATGTTAAACCTTAATTTGAGATCCAAATTAGAGTGTGAGACTATTTTATATGTGTATTATATGATGTTGTGATTAATTAGGTAAACCCTAATTGACAAATGGAAACATAAATATCTAGAAATCCTAAATAATTTTTAGAAATGAGGAACCCTAATTTGAAATTTAAATTAGAATTCGAGATTGGTTGTAATTGCATGTGTTAATGTGATTAATTAGCAAGTATTATAATCTCAATTGCTAATTTTGGAAATCCTAAAATTTTAAACCCTAATCTGATAATTAGAAAACCTAATTATAAATTAGTAACCCTAATTATCAAAATCGTAAACCCTAATTGCTATTTTAGCAATGTTAATGATAATTATATGATATTAAACCCTAATGTTCCTGTATAGCGTAATTAGAAAATTAATCATAATTAGAAAACCCAAATTTTAAAATTTTAGGAACTAAAATTTATTTAATTTTTATTCAATTTTTTTTGTGTAAACCCTAGTGGGAAAATTCTTCATTTTATTCTAAACCTTAGGGTCAAACCCTAAGGGTTTGCAAGTTTCTATTTTGCCATTTCAATGAATTATCAAATGACCATTTTGCCCCTAGTGTATTATTTTGGCTAATATATAGGTTTTGACAATTGAGGAAGTTGTTTACCAACTCATACCAACTATGTTGACAAATTGTGACTTACAATCTCAGCAACAAGCATCATACATCAGCCATTCATGCACCTTGTTGGTCTATATATAGATTGGAAGAGAGAGAAATAACATTTGTTACTTACATTTTTCACAACACTCAAACTAAGCTCTCTCTCTCTCTCTAACCTCCAAAATATACAAGTATATCAGTCCCAAATCAAAGCCCCACGTTCACCATAAACAGATCAGCAACACAAAATCAGAAATTTTTCAAAGAAATGTATAAAACACTAGCATAATTTCTGTCCATCGATTCTGTGTTAGATGTTATGATTAAGTGTTAGAATATGTTGTTTATAGTATATAATGATGATCTGGGTTGCTAGATGTCAGATCCATAACATCTAGAGGCTCAGATTTGAAGTTTTGTAAAATATGGAAATTTGTGTTTTTGTTGTTTGACAGTGAATGTCAGGCTTTATAAATCATTTATCGTTTGTTGTTTGTGTTGTTTTAAAGCTTCAATTTGTAGCCTGGTATATGGTCTTTAAGATGCAAGTGGTAGAATAGTTATTTGATGTCTAGATTTGTTGTTATTAGTGGTCAAACCACGTTGACCGGTGTTAACTGGGCCTTTTCTGGGCAGCCCAGAAAGCCAAGAACAGCATCTGACAAGATTTTTAACTGGCTAGATCTTTCATGGTTTTGTTGTTTGGTTTCCGTTGTTGTAACAAGTTTGTTGTTTGTTGTTTAGGCTGTATATTTAAGCTTACAAAACATATAAATGAATAACATGATTCTTGTAGAGTACGGTCAAAGCATGTAGGAAGATCACGATTTTCGTTTTCTGGGTAACCCAGAAAACGTATGATCGTGATTTCTGACATGGGTTGACCGGTTAATATCTGGCGATTTAGTTGTTGTTATGGTGCGTATATGTGATAGATCTCTTGTACTAAATGTTTTCTACACACTGAAGTTTATATATCACAAAAACAGTACACGATCAACATGTAGTGGAAGCCCGAAACTGCATGCTCGAACTGTTCTTCATTTCTGGGCAACCCAGAAATGAAGAACAGCCTCTGACAGCTTGTTCAAGGCTACAGATCTCGTTGGTTATGCATGTTTTGATGATGTTGTTTGTTGGATAGTGTAGTCTTGTACTTGTACTACATTATCTGATCAACAACATGTCCAAAATCACATCACACACGAATTTAATTTCGGTCAAACATGGTCACTCGGTTTCTGGCATGAAGTTCTGGGAATGCATGAAGAACATGAATAACACCTATAGCGACGGTTCTGTCGCTATAAGTGGTCTTTAGCGACAGATTATTTATTATTTTCCGGAATGTAATTATAAAATAGAAAAAATTAGTTTTTAATTATTAAAAATACAAAATAAATTATTAACAATTATTTTAAATTCCAAAAATTAGTTTTTAATTATTTTTAATATATTTCATAAATATTTAATATTTTTAGAATATTAAAAGTATTTAATTTATTTATTTATAATATTAAATAAATTATTTAAAAATGATTTTAAAATTTAAAAAATCATTCAAAATTATATTATGAGATAATAAAATATTTTAAGTTATTTTTAATGACTTTTAATATTTTGTGATAAATTTTATTAATAAATTAATATTAATGATAATTAAGTTATTTATTAAATGAATTAAATAATTTAATTAAAAATGATTTTATTATATTAAAAATCATTTTAAATAATAATAAGGTATTTAAAAATATTTTAAGTTATAAAATATAACTTTTAATATTTAAAGGTAAATTTCATTAATTTATTATTATTAATGATATTAAAGTTATTTAATAATTATATTAAATAATTTAGTTTAAAAATGATTTTAATATTCTAATAATCATTTTAAATGAAAATAAAGTGTTTAAAGATATTTTAAGTTATAAAATATAATTTTTAATATTTAAAGAATAATTTATTAATAATTTAATATTAATGACTATTAATTTATTATTAATGATATTAAATTTATTTAATAATTATATTAAATAAATAGTTTATAAATGGTTTTATTAAATTAAAAATCATGTAAAAGTGATATAAATGAATTAAAAATATTTTCAGTTATACTTAATGACTTTTAATATTTTGATAAATGAAACATTAATATTTTAATATTAATGCTAATTATTTAAAAATAATTTTTTAAATAGTTTAAAAATCATTTAAGGATAATATTAATACTTTAAAAGTAATTTGAGTTATTATACATAACTTTAATATTTTGGAAATGATTTCATTAATAGTTTAATACTAATTAAATATTAATGATAATAGAGTTGATTAGTATTTAAATTATTTTAATATGATTCTGATGTTTGAAAATTTATGATAAATTATAATAAATGTTTTAAATTATATTAAGTCATTTAATAATAATATAACTTATATGTACGGATATTGAGTTATAGAATAGAGTCTTAGACTCGATAAATACCCGATAAAGTTGTCGGTACACCGACATGTTTCAGAAATTGATCTGGACTTAGATATTTTGATTGTATAAGTGATTATTTATGATTCAATGGTTATTAAACATATGTGCTAATGTGATTAGGTTATGTGCTGACTGCAATAAGCAGTGTTATGTGTTATAGTATATTGTTCTAATCGAACGAACGATCTTATTAATGTTAGGTCGTGAGATAAGCGATAGATCTTAATTACAAGTTGTAAGCAGCGCTTCAGGTAAGTATCTAACATTTGTATTTTCTTTATGCAATGGATGTGAGTAAGAATGTTTTTAAACTATATTATTATGGCACAGATTATTAACCTTATATTATATAAGCTCCTTAAATATCAACATGTTAGTATATGGTAACTCAGATATATATATATTCTGTTCGTTAATTTCTAGAAATGGTTAAACAAGTGTCCCCACTTGGATAATCATTGTATTTAATCACATGTTGATACACCTTTGTCAATTACCCGTATACATATATGTTAAATTATAGATTATTGTTGACAAGATAAAACCTTTGATTTAGAACCTAGACAGGTATGAACATCCCTACACGGGAAAATTTTTATGCGCTCCGGCGGACAAAGGATGAACGATAATATCATTCTAGCAATGTAGTATTGATCAATGCAGGGCATAACGGGCTGATCACCCCCCGTGCCCGTAAGTTATGACGGTTTGCAGATGAATTTCTGTCTTACCCTATCGAAAATTTAAAACAATGTTCATGGCATGTCACCATACCCTAGATATAGTCTATACGAAATTTCAAAACTTTGAAAGAGAGTTGTTATGTTATTATTATTGATTCAGAATACTTCACAACTATTGACATGTTGTAGAAGAATAGTACAAAGAAAACATTTAAATCCTTTCAGCTTATATATATATATAATTGGTATTACTTGTTGGGCACTCAAATGCTCATCCTTGCTTAAATTTAAATGTTTTCAATTAAGTGCGAATGACCAGAGAGCTTTGCTAAGAACAAAAGAAAATGGAAGGTTACTGAATGAACGAATTACTATGTTATGTAATAGTTTGATGATATTAAGACAATTATGATATATAATATCTATCATGGGTTGTAATGAATATTTAAAGGTTACGTACTTGGGAGCTAGACTCTGATAATTATGTAAATTAAGTTGATCTTTTATATTATTGTTATTATTATTAGTATTATCCCGCTCATAGAAATGGTATCGTGAAGAACCGAGTTCGGATTTCAAGTACCCGAGTTTGGGGTCCTCACATGTTGGTATCAGAGCTTAGGGTTAAAAACCTTAGGTGGGTTAGACCTTAGGCTATAACCTTAGAACAGAGGAAACGTTGAAAATATAAATAACTCATATAGAGTTTAAAAAGAGATGAATTGACTAAATTCATCGTCAAACAAAATAAAAGATAACTCATATAAAATTCTTATGTGTTGTGTGTGTATACTATATGTTAATCAGGATAATTTATATGTGTAGATGTCAGGTGAAAAAGGATTAGGATACCCTTAAATTGTAAAGTAGAAGTCACCGTCCATAACCGAGCCAATATCAAAGCCAATAGCTGAAATAGAGGCTCACATTGAAAGCTACCTCCATGAGGTGGTTATTTTGGAAAGTATAGTACCAGATCCTAGAATGATAGAAAAACTATAGTTAAAAAAAAATTTGTGGTCTGTGTCGAGTTCCTAAACTCGTATGTTTGTGGTGAGTTCTTAAGCTCGTAATGTATGGTAAGTTGGACGAACTAGATGTAGTTAGGTGTAAATGGATTATTGAGGATAAGGGGAATAGAAAGATTACTAAGCAATTGATCCTTATTGGAGGTGTAAGAAATAAGTAGTACTAGTATTAATTGAATAGACATGATTTTATGTTATGTATATGATAGGTATGTTTGTATAAGATAATACTTTTCAAATTTTATATAAGTTATGGCAGTGATTCCCGACTTTTAAGTCACAATGGGATATCAAATGATTAAAGCAAAAGGTGTTATGATATGTCAAGTGATATGAATATGAGTTTATGGGATTAATGAAATAAGTTGGTGAAAAGATAGTAGTTAATTATATGAGTATTGATTAATTCAGTAAACCAGGTTTTCAAAATCTAATATTTTGAGTACATGATTATTTGAGTAGAATCTTTTGTGTTATATGCTAAACGTATACGATAAGGCTTAGAATGTAAGTTAATAAAGAATAATTTAATCAGATAATGCCGCCAAGACGAAAACAAAATCACAGGACAGAAGAACCTGCCAACAAAGCTGGAAGACAACCAGACCCAACGCAGAATCTGACGAATATAGACGATCAAGCTATGCAGAATGGATTACCAACTGCAGAAAATCAGCCAGATAATCGATCGGCAAACTTTGTAAACTTCAAGACAAATGAACCGTCAGGATTTAGAAGACCAACTAACCCTGTAGAAGTGGTTGTGATAGCTAGGGTAACGGAGGGGCAACAGACAGCTTTTGCCACCTATACAACGAAAGGAGGGGTGAATCTTTGGTGGGAGACAACTCAAGTTAAAGCCGAAGGAGGGAGTAGTGGTAGTAGAACTAGAAAGAGGAAAGCTGATAATGTTGGGAATACAAAAAATATGCCAGAAGATTGAAAGAAACGAGTTGTGCATGGTAGAAATTGTGAAAAGAATCATTCGGAAAAGTGTTTAAAAGGAAAGAATGTGTGCTACAAGTGTGGGCAAGAGGGACATATCTCTCCTAACTGCCCCAATCCAATATTTTATAGTGGGTGTTTTATTTGTGGATTAAAGGAGCATAAGGTGAAAGACTGTCCAAGGAGAAGGGAAACAAAGAATGCGAATACGAGGAAAGGCAGCAGGGCATTGGCGATAACGGGACCGACTTCAACAAATGAACCAACAAAACCAACCGAAGGAGTCTTCAACATGACCGTTCAAGAAACTGCAGCAGCCGGGAATGCAACTCCAGGTATTATTCTAATCAAATTTATTTTCTTATATATTATTTCTTATATATAGTAAATTATTTTATAAAAATTTTTTTAGGAGGAATTTGGGTTCTTTTAGAAATCAAATATTTCTGTTTAAACGGAAAGACAAGCTTTATGTGAATAGTTAAAGATCATTTCGATCAAAGTTGATCAAGATCTACTTGCGATGATTGTGTATGCTATGTAACCGTGTATGTATAGGTTTTTAAACGGTGATTCTGGGGACGGAATCTTTATAAGGGAGGGTGAATGTAACAACCCGATATTTTTCATATAAATAAATAAGAAATTTTGCGTATAAATTTTTTTTAAGGATGAGGATTTGTACAAGATATTGTATATATGTATTTATGTGGTAAATAAAAATATATTTATTACATAAATATTTACAAATGAATTTATTTTAGAATTTTTGATTATTATAAAGTATATTCTTATAATAATTAAAATTATGGTAGAAATATTTTTATTAATTATTTTCCATGAAAATATAAGTATATATTATTTAAATAATATATGAAATGATTTTTAGAATAATTATAATAATTATTTTATTATATGAATTTTAGTATAAGTTATTAAGTTAATTATTTTACCTTAATTGTTAAGGTTAAATATGAAGAATAAATCAGATATGGAATCCAAACCCTAATTTTGGATTATTGTCAAGGTATGAGAATAATAATATAATATTAATTATATTTTGATTTTTCAGTGCTATGAATATGTACTGTATTTCTGGATTGATAATGGTAGGTCAATTACGGTGTATTATGACCAAACCCTAGTAATAATGTTAAACCCTAACTTGAGATCCAAATTAGAGTGCGAAACTATTTTATATGTGTATTATATGATGTTGTGATTAATTAGGTAAACCCTAATTGACAAATGGAAATATAAATATCTAGAAAGCCTAAATAATTTTTGGAAATGAGGAACCCTAATTTGAAATTTAAATTAGAATTCGAGATTGGTTGTAATTGCATGTGTTAATGTGATTAATTAGCAAGTATTATAATCTCAATTGTTAATTTTGGAAATCCTAAAATTTTAAACCCTAATCTGATAATTAGAAAACCTAATTATAAATTAGTAACCCTAATTATCAAAATCGTAAACCCTAATTGCTATTTTAGCAATGCTAATGATAATTATATGATATTAAACCCTAATGTTCCTGTATAGCGTAATTAGAAAATTAATCATAATTAGAAAATCCAAATTTCAAAATTTTAGAAACTAAAATTTATTTAATTTTTATTTAATTTTTTTTGGTGTAAACCCTAGGGGAAAAATTCCTCATTTTGTGCTAAACCTTAGGGTTAAACCCTAAGGGTTTACAAGTTTCTATTTTGCCATTTAAATGAATTATCAAATGACCAATTTGCCCCTAGTGTATTATTTTGGCTAATATATAGGTTTTGACAATTGAGGAAGTTGTTTACCAACTCATACCAACTATGTTGACAAATTGTGACTTACAATCTCAGCAACAAGCATCATACATCAGCCATTCATGCACCCTGTTGGTCTATATATAGATTGGAAGAGAGAGAAATAACATTTGTTATTTACATTTTTCACAACACTCAAACTAAGCTCTCTCTCTCTCTAACCTCCAAAATATACAAGTATATCAGTCCCAAATCAAAGCCCCACGTTCACTATAAACAGATCAGCAACACAAAATCAGAAATTTTTCAAAGAAAGGTATAAAACACTAGCATAATTTCTGTCCATCGATTCTGTGTTAGATGTTATGATTCAGTGTTAGAATATGTTGTTTATAGTATATAATGATGATCTGGGTTGCTAGATGTCAGATCCATAACATCTAGAGGCTCAGATTTGAAGTTTTATAAAATATGAAAATTTGTGTTTTTGTTGTTTGACAGTGAATGTCAGGCCTTATAAATCATTTATCGTTTGTTGTTTGTGTTGTTTTAAAGCTTCAATTTGTAGCCTGATATATGGTCTTTAAGATGCAAGTGGTAGAATAGTTATTTGATGTCTAGATTTGTTGTTATTAGTGGTCAAACCACGTTCATCGGTGTTGACTGGGCCTTTTCTGGGCAGCCCAGAAAGCCAAGAACAGCATCTGACAAGATTTTTAACTGGCTAGATCTTTCATGTTTTTGTTATTTGGTTTCTGTTGTTGTAACAAGTTTGTTGTTTGTTGTTTAGGCTGTATATTTAAGCTTACAAAACGTATAAATGAATAACATGATTCTTGTAGAGTACGGTCAAACCATGTAGGAAGATCACGATTTTCGTTTTCTGGGTAACCCAGAAAACGTATGATCCTGATTTCTGACATGGGTTGACCGGTTAATATCTGGCAATTTAGTTGTTGTTATGGTGCGTATATGTGATAGATCTCTTGTACTAAATGTTGTCTACACACTGAAGTTTATATATCACAAAAACAGTACACGATCAACATGTAGTGGAAGCCCGAAATTGCATGCTCGAACTGTTCTTCATTTCTGGGCAACCCAGAAATGAAGAACAGCCTCTGACAGCTTGTTCAAGGCTACAGATCTCGTTGGTTATGCATGTTTTGATGATGTTGTTTGTTGGATAGTGTAGTCTTGTACTTGTACTACATTATCTGATCAACAACATGTCCAGAATCACATCACAGACGAATTTAATTTCGGTCAAACATGGTCACTCGGTTTCTGGCATGACGTTCTGGGAATGCATGAAGAACATGAAGAACACCTATAGCAACGGTTCTGTCGCTATAGGTGGTCTTTAACGACAGATTATTTATTATTTTCCGGAAATTAATTATAAAATAGAAAAAATTAGTTTTTAATTATTAAAAATACAAAATAAATTATTAAAAATTATTTTAAATTCTGAAAATTAGTTTTTAATTATTTTTAATATATTTCATAAATATTTAATATTTTTGGAATATTAAAAGTATTTAATTTATTTATTTATAATATTAAATAAATTATTTAAAAATAATTTTAATATTTGAAAAATTATTTAAAATTATATTATGAGATAATAAAATATTTTAAGTTATTTTTAATGACTTTTAATATTTTGTGATAAATTTTATTAATAAATTAATATTAATGATAATTAAGTTATTTATTAAATGAATTAAATAAATTAATTAAAAATGATTTTATTATATTAAAAATTATTTTAAATAATAATAAGGTATTTAAAAATATTTTAAGTTATAAAATATAACTTTTAATATTTAAAGGTAAATTTTATTAATTTATTATTATTAATGATATTAAAGTTATTTAATAATTATAATAAATAATTTAGTTTAAAAATGATTTTAATATTCTAATAATCATTTTAAATGAAAATAAAGTGTTTAAAGATATATTAAGTTATAAAATATAACTTTTAATATTTAAAGAATAATTTCATTAATAATTTAATATTAATGACTATTAATTTATTATTAATGATATTAAATTTATTTAATAATTATATTAAATAAATAGTTTATAAATGGTTTTATTAAATTAAAAATCATGTAAAAGTGATATAAATGAATTAAAAATATTTTTAGTAATACTTAATGACTTTTAATGTTTTGATAAATGAAACATTAATATTTTAATATTAATGCTAATTATTTAAAAATGATTTTTTTAAATAGTTTAAAAATCATTTAAGGATAATATTAATACTTTAAAAGTAATTTGAGTTATTATACATAACTTTAATATTTTGAAAATGATTTCATTAATAGTTTAATACTAATTAAATACTAATGATAATAGAGTTGATTAGTATTTAAATCATTTTAATATGATTCTGATGTTTGAAAATTTATGATAAATTATAATAAATGTTTTAAATTATATTAAGTCATTTAATAATAATATGACTTATATGTACGGATATTGAGTTATAGAATAGAGTCTTAGACTCGATAAATACTTGATAAAGTTATCGGTACACCGATATGTTTCAGAAATTGATCTGGACTTAGATATTTTGATTGTATAAGTGATTATTTGTGATTCAATGGTTATTAAACATATGTGCTAATATGATTAGGTTATGTGCTGACTGCAATAAGCAGTGTTATGTGTTATAATATGTTGTTCTAATCGAACGAATGATCTTATTAATGTTAGGTCGTGAGATAAGCGATAGATCTTAATTACAAGTTGTAAGCAGCGCTTCAAGCAAGTATCTAACATTTGCATTTTCTTTATGCAATGGATGTGGTAAGAATATTTTTAAACTATATTATTATGCTACAGATTATTAACCTTATATTATATAAGCTCCTTGAATATCAACATGTTAGTATATGGTAACTCAGATATATATATTCTGTTCGTTAATTTTTAGAAATGGTTAAACAAGTGTCCCCACTTGGATAATCATTGTATTTAATCACGTGTTGATATACCTTTATTAATTACCCGTATACATATATGTTGAATTATAGATTATTATTGACAAGATAAAACCTTTGATTTAGAACCTAGATAGGTATGAACATCCCTACACGGGAAAATTTTTATGCGCTCCGACGGATAAAGGATGAATGATAATATCGTTCCAGCAATGTAGTATTGATCAATACAGGGCATAACGGGCTGATCACCCCCCGTGCCCGTAAGTTATGACGATTTACAGATGAATTTCTGTTTTACCCTATCGAAAATTTAAAACAATGTTCATGGCATGTCACCATACCCCAGATATAGTCTATACAAAATTTCAAAACTTTGAAAAAGAGTTGTTATGTTATTATTATTGGTTCAGAATACTTCACAACTATTGACATGTTGTAGAAGAATAGTACAAAGAAAACATTTAAATCCTTTCAACTTATATATATATAATTGTTATTACTTGCTGGGCACTCAAATGCTCATCCTTGCTTAAATTTAAATGTTTTTAGTTAAGTGCGAACGACCAGAGAGCTCTGCTAAGAACAAAGGAAAAGGGAAGGTTGCTGAATGAACGAATTACTATGTTATGTAATAGTTTGATGATATTAAGACAATTATGATATATATTATCTATCATGGGTTGTAATGAATATTTAAAGGTTACGTACTTGGGAGCTAGACTCTTATAATTATGTAAATTAAGTTGATCTTTTATATTATTGTTATTATTATTAGTATTATTCCGCTCATAGAAATGGTATCGTGAAGAACCGAGTTCGGGTTTCAAGTACCCAAGTTTGGGGTCCTCACACCTCGTGGATATGTAACTGATCGGCCCGCTAGCAATAAAATAATATTTATCGATTTTGGTGCCTTAAGCTCAAATTGACTGTAGACGAATAACGGCATAAAATTTATACTAGCCCCCAAATTGCACAATGCTCTTCCCGAAAACTGGTTGCCACTGTCGCACGGAATAGTAAAACTACCTGGATCTTTCAATTTCGGAGGCAAGTTATTCTGGATAAGTGCGCTGCATTCTTCGGTTAGCGCTACTGTTTCAAAATCACCCAATTTCCTTTTCTTTGACAACACATCTTTCATGAATTTGGCGTAGCTCGGCATTTGTTCTAAAGCTTCAGTAAATGGGATGTTGATATGCAATTTTTTGAAAATATCCAAAAATCTTAAAAACTGCTTATCTAACTTGGATTTCTGAAACCTCTGCGGATACGGTATGGGTGGCATTGTGATAGTCAGTTCCAGTGCATTCTACTCTATGATTTCATCTTTATCTTTCTCGGTTTCCACAACTTCTTCTATTTCATCTGTTGTGTTGCCCTCATTTTCCTTATCCTTAACTGTTTCCTACAATTCCTTCCCATTGCATAAAGTTACAGCCTTGCAATGCTCGTTTCTACCCGAATTTATTTCTATATCACTCGGGAGTGTTCCTTGTGGACGGTTATTCAATGCATATGCTATCCATTTGATTCTCCAGGTTCTTTATTGATGCACCTTGGCTTTGCATATTCAGCTCTATTTGATTCAATTTCTTGTCTTGTTCCTCGTTTCTTTTGTCAGACGCTCTAATGAATTTTTCTAAGGCTTCTTCCCAATTCGATTTCTTCTCTGGTTGTTGTTGAGTCTGATTTTGAAATCTGAATGTGTTTTGTTGCCTAGGTGCTTGGGTTGCTGCTTGATTATTGCTCCATGAAAACCCCGGATGATTTTTCCAACCTAGATTATATGCATTTTGAGTCGGATACGGTTGAGTTGAGCAATTGTAGCTTCCTACAAACTGAGCTGATTCAGAATTTATGGCACATTGTTCCGTCGCATGACCCCCAGCACATAGTTCACAAACCATAGCAACCTGCTGTGTGGATTGTGGACGCCATATTTCCATTTGCTTCGCCATTGCGGCTACTTGTGCTGTTAATGCTGTCATCGCATCCACTTCAAACTTTCCCGATGTTTTCAGTTGATTAGACTTCGTCATGGGCCACTGATAGTTGTTGGTGGCCATTTTTTCTAGCAGCTGATACGCCTCATCAAAACTCTTAGACATGATCGCTCCCCCTGCTGCTACATCAACACTAGCCCTCGTGGACGCATGCAAACCATCACAAAATATTCCCAATTGCATCCACCGCGGAATTCCATGATGAGGGCACTTACGGAGCATATCCTTAAACCTTTCCCACGCCTCATATAATGATTCTAAATTAAATTGTGCGAAAGTATGAATATCGTTCCGTAGTTTTGCCGACTTCGTTGGTGGGAAGAACTTAGCTAAATTTTTTTGAGCTAAGTCGTCCCAAGTGGTGATTGAGCCAGGAGGCAAAGAGTGTAACCAACTCCGCGCTTTATCTTTCAAGGTAAACGGGAACATTCGTAACCTGGTAGCATCTTTCGATACATTGTTGAATTTGAAGGTGTCGCAAACTTCCAAGAAACATAAGATATGCTCATTAGGATCGTCTATTGAATTACCCCCAAACTGACATGTATTCTGTAGCATCTGAATTGTTCCCGGTTTAATCACAAAACTGTTCGCATTAATTGCCGGCCTCCTAATACTCGACTGTATATCCGTGACATTCGGCATGGCGTAATCCCTAAGTGATTTTTTTTCGTTCCCTACCATGTTCACGGGTATTTCCTGGTCTGCCAGTTCTTCTTCCAAATGTATAACCTCACTTTTCACCCGTAATTTTTGAAACTTCCTCTCGATGTCGTCTGTATACGAAAAAAGTTCCTTTTTCGCTTTCGATCTAGTGTGCATACACTCACAAGAATTCCAGCCAATTCAAGAAGAAAAATGAGTAATGTTTAAATTAAGACCGGATTGATTATAACTAATATGAAATTAATATTAATAAAATTCTCCGGTAGCGGCGCCAAAAACTTGTTGGTCGATTTCACAATCAATGAATACGTGTAAGTATACACGGTCAACAAGTAATAAAGTGATAAGATAAAATGTCGTTCCCACAGAGAATTATATTAATAAATCCTAACTACTAGTACTATATCAGCCTAATTTTATTTAAACAACGATAAATTGAGATTTTTCGAGTTAAGAGAACTAAATTAACTAATTAAACTGATTATCCTAAAGAAAATAGATAAACTAAAATATGACATGAATGAACTCCGATAAATAAGGATTAAGACTTCAATATCCCTAATTATGACTTTATAAACCAATTATCCACTTATCCCAATTATTATGTCTACTGAATTGTTAACAAGAATTCTCTACCGCCAAAAGCCCTTTTTCAAGTAAACAATTGACTTCTATTTAACTCAAATTAATCTTGCTATATTCCTATGCAAAACAATTGAATTAAACTCCTTTAATTCCAATTCCTTATGTGTTACATGTGGTGAATATATATTTCTATTCAATTCATAAACCTAATTATTCACTTTGCAAATAACTAAGTCACATGATATCATGCCTTGTTCTAACCCTAGAATTCCTTTTTCAATTCCTTCTAGAGTAACAAGGTAATTATCGGCCAAATAATTAATCAATAGATGCAAGGCATGATAAACAATTGACTTCAACATAAATAATTGGAATAATCTGAATAACTAAATTATAGCCATAAAAGGTTCAATTGAAATCTTAATTAAAGAATTAGTTTATAACAGAACGAAAAACCAATAATCGTTTGTAAAACATCCTTAAAGAATTACAAATTGAAAATAAGGAGAAGAAGAAAACTCCTAAGCCAATCCGTAGTCTTCAAGTAATCCTTTGTGTAGCCTCCAATGAATGAATGATTAGATCCCCCTTTTAATTCAGCAACATAAACCTTATATACTTCCCCTATTGCCCCCCTCCAAATCCAAGTCAACTTTGCATTCCATAAGCCAAACCAAGTCAAACAGAAAGTCAAACGCGTATCCAGTCAACTGCAGCCGAAGCTCAGCGCCCCGACGCTGAGGAATACACTGTTTTGAGCGCCCCGACGCTGAGGACCAGAAATTACCATAATGCCCTTTTTAAGCTTAAACTCCCCAATTTGTCCCTGCAGCTCCCGAATTTGCAATACAACACATAAACATAGTAAAAATATTCCTAAATGACTCGAAAATATAACAAATTAGACCCAAGTATATCCGATTTATGGGTATATTACCCATTCATCATTTACCATGATATAGCAATGGTGAGCATAAGGATTGCCCAGCAAGTTTAAGTTCAATAATATAACGATATATCATGATTGAAAGAGTCTGAATAATAAGCTGGCTATAATTCAACAATATAATTTTGAACTAGCAGGAACAAACTTTTGACTGAACAAGTATCGAACATGAACAAATATATCTGAATCAACTGGTAATGAAGGTGATTAGCCTTTCATTCCTGACTTATACATGCAATATGTATAGAGTACAATTTTACATGACAATCAGCAATGATTAACCATAAGCATATCCAAATGAAACAACTCTTAATAGAGTTAAGTAAAAATAAACTTGCCTGGACCGTTGATTATTGCTACGTAATTTATAACGCTTTATCCGAAAAGCTAATATTAGTAATATAGATCTCCAATATTAGAATAATATCATCACAATATAATACTATTATATATTTATATACACAGAATAACCTAAACACATAATACATAACCCTATTAAAAACAATTTTTATCTATTTTTAAATAATTTCCGGAAAAATCAGAAATTAAATAAATAGAAACCGTCGCTAAAGGGCCCTATAGCGACAGACCCGTCGCTATAGGTGATCTTGAGTGTTCTTGATGAAAACTCAGAACATCATGTCAGTGTTCCGGGTAGTACCTTTGACCAATAATAATTCCTAGTTTGTGATGTTTCTGGGTTAGATAATGGTCAGCTCCGGTAGTATTGATGCAATGCTACATGATCTAACTATCATCAAGGCTAGAATGCATCACACAAGCAAGATCTAGACTTCTAAAAAGTCTAACAAAGTTGTTCTTCATTTTTGGGTTTTCCAGAAATGAAGAACAGTTGCTACTACCTCCTTTGGATCCTTATAACATGCATACTTAGCTTTCTTTGTGTGATATGAATGTTCAAATGTGTAGTATAGATATCCGTGTACAAGTATATAACCTTAAAACATCTTAAAAATATCATAAAAAGGAAATCTGGGTCGGTCAAACGTATGGTCAGAAGTTGTTCTTGAACGAATTCTGGGTTTCCCAGAATTCTTCAAAGCTGGTGGTCAACACTACTTTGACACTTATTAATTTTCATTCCGGTTATGATATAAGTGATATAATGACTTTACAATGTAGTCTACATATCCGACCACAAGTTGAAAACAATAACATGGCCAAACAATCAAACGACTGCAAGATCTAGAACATGCAAATACTTGTCAGACGAGATCTGGGTTTCTGGGCTGCCCAGAACCCAGTTTTCATGAACGGTCAACGAGTTTTGACCACGTATAACTTCTAATCTACACATGATATGAACATGTTTCAAGTTACAGATCATAGTCCTCATGTCAGGCTACAGATTCAAAACATAAAACACTCAAAACAGTTAACACATAAAGATCTAAGAGCCCTGACATTGGCTTGTCAGACAACAAAATTAGGGTTCTTAACTAGTTTTAAAAACTTGATTTTCGTGCCTCTAGATGTGGATCCATGATCCAACAACCTAGATCACTTATAGACACCGTCTAACACAACTTTAAACAACAAATCATAACAACTAACACAAAATTTATGGATTTCAAAAATTAGGGTTTATACCTCCTTGAATCTTGATTTTTGATTTATGATCCATGAATATGTTATTGTTAAGCTAAGAGATGATTTTGTCTTAACTTCTCATTCCTTTTCGTTCTCATTCCCAAATTTTAGAGAGAGGATGGGTTTGGAGAAAATGAAATTTAAAGTGGACTTTTTCTCTCTCTCAATATATATATATATATATATATATATATATATATATATATATATATATATATATATATTGATGTGTGTAATGTAATGGCTGAGATGGCTGCTGAGATTTTATGTTAATGAGTTGTTGGAGTTGATCACCAACTCTCATTTGGCAAGATTTGCACTCAACCTACTAAATAATGCAACAAGGGTATTTTGGTCTTTTTGATTTTTAGTTTAATGGCATTCTTGACATTTGATCAAACCCTTAAGGTTTAGGGTTTAGGGTTTAAAACCCTTAGGATTTAGGGTTTAACCCTTATGTTTTGAAAAATTTGATTTTAGGATTTCCAAATTAGGTTTTCAAAAAATAGAAAATTAATATTTCTAAATTATAATTAGTATTTACTAATCATAATTCAATCTTGCTGATTAGAATTAATATTTCCTAATTAAAATCGCTAATTACGCAATTAAAGATAAAATTGGTCATTAGGGTTTTTAACCCAGAAATTAGGGTTTTAATTAGAAAAAAAAAATATTTCTAAATTTCAAAATTAGATTTCCTAATTAGATTAGAGTTTTCTAATTACTTAACTTGAAAATTAGGATTAGGGTTTCCTAATTAACATTAAAAGTATTAAATTAACACTTAGGTTTTCCCTAATTATAAATTAGGGTTTCAAATCCCAAAATTAGGATTTTCTAAATTTGAAAATTAGGGGTTGCTAATTAATTAAGCTTTACCCTAATTAATATTATAATTAATATCACTTAAGAATTATAATTATCCTTTAAGTTCCCAGATTAGGGTTTTAAATTCCCGAATTAGGGTTTCAAATACCCAGAATTGAAAGTAGGGTTTCCAGAACCGGTTTTTCGGGTTTCTTATTGTTCGCTAGGGTTTTCTAACCGAACGTTGACGTTTTTAATATATACTTAGGGTTTGTTACAGATATCGTTTATCTGGTCAACTCTTGACCCTTAACCACATTCTGAATACATAAATGACCATATACACAGAACATATTCACGTCTATCCTTAATCCTGAATAATTCACCTAAATCCTTCATAGAATTTTGAAATTCTCAAAATTCCATCTTAAAAATATCAAATGCATACACTTATTTTCTGTCTAGGTTCTAATTTTGAACCTTAAATCAATTAATTAAAATTTTTAAAAAATCTTCAAAATTCTCGGATTGTCACATTCACCCATTCTTCTAAAAATTTCGTCCCCGAAATTTACCTTACACCATTCACCATTCACCATTCACCATTCACCATTCACCATTCCTTCTCATCATCACATGCTACCCAATACACCACTCACAAGAGTAAAAATTTTGAAATTGTGCTGAGGAGTCGTATAGACTATTTGTCTGTCATTTTTACAAAGGTTTTATGGAAATTCATCCGCAAACCATCATACTTACAGACACAAAGGGTGATTAGCCCGATATGCCCTGTGCTGGCCAAGTACTGTTGGTCGGAACAATTTGTTCCTCTTATCCACCTTGGGCGCAGAAACTTTTACCTCAATCTTATTAGATTCTGCACCAAAATAATTTGGTTCAGGAAATTTCTTTCAATGAACACTTAGAGTTTTCATAAACATTAGTCTAGCTGAATAGAATAACGTATATTCATATCAATAAATCAATTCAATCGAATTATTTAGGTGTAGCCAAACCCCGTTGGCAAATTAAAATTTTTAAAAATATTTTCGAGAATGACGTCATGATGCCGTACTGTATTAACAGTCCGTTTGAGGATGTCGTCATTGCATAAATTTGTCATAACACATCATACAATAGTGGAACAAGATCAAATTCACACTAAGTATTCTTGTATTTACAACTCCATCAACTTTTTATCGTCTCTGCACCAGGTTACATGGTACACGAGTGATAAATAAAATATATTTTGATATTTCAAATTATTTGCGTCTAGCTGAAATAAGTAACATAGACTATACTTTAAACTGTTTCAAAAATGATTACGAGTCTACATATTTTTTTTTTCAAAAGCACATAGTGCGTATTTAGATTGATGTCAAAATTTTGAAGTCTAGCATAGCTAGGAATTTTTTTTAAAACTTATGTCTCCACTAATAATCACTTGCTTAGTAATCTATCTGTTCCTATTATCCTCAATTCTCCATTCACACACAACTATGCCCAGTTCGTCAAACCACACTTATGAGTCCATAAATTGCCACAATCATATGAGTTTAAGAACTTTTCTAGACAGACCTTTAGCGTCCATTCACTGAGGGGTTCATAAACATTTCATATAACTATGAATCAAGAATGTCACATAAGTATCAGTTTTAAGAACTCGTACTTAACCTTATATCCTCTACCTATGACCTATCTATTTGTTATATACATGAGAAAAGAATCACCTTCTTAACACGCATATAACAAATAGCGCGACACAAACATTTCAATGATTATCATTGCCAGAACTAAGTAGTTTTTACACCAAGTACAATTCCCTGCCCATACGAGGAATTATACAACTCAGCTGCCGACATGAGTCCTCAATTGAAATCCCCACCTAACACTAACTCCCTTCTCAATATGAATTTTATTCAACTCATATTCATAATCCTTTCCTGAATCTGTACCAATTCATAGTACAACTGACACCCAGCAATCTGGCTGTAAACTTTTCAATCATCAGATTGATTCTTCTCCCTGCTATCACTTTATCAGATCACGGGGTGATCTCATCGTATATGTTACGATTCATTTCTATACTATGATCGTTTTGTTTTACGATTTCCTATCCCTGCACTTTTAGTCCTTTAGACTCTATCTATTCACCACTACTGTTCACTTTTATTATTAAAGTTAGGGAACTTTGTATCTTATAACTCTCCAAGATTCGTCTTTGAATCTTACCGACCCACTAACTCTATGTGAGATAGTACTTATCCTAATCACTGTGATTATTTGTCTCAGGTATTCCTACCTAAGGTTCATAACCTACAGCTGTGATACCAACTGTGGCGACCACAAATTTAGGTCCCAAATCACCACGAATATGGTACAATCATTCTAACACTATTACAAATTTTGCGAAAGATATAAACATAAATTGTTTATACATTAAACTTACATACTTTTCCCCAAGGTCGAGTAACCTTAACTTAATATACAATACATAACTTATTTGACTTACAATAACATTGAGATACAACACTGTTACAAATATAACTACACACGTATACTAAAGTTGGAACCGATCTTTAACCTTTCCTTGTATCCAAAGCATTCACCTTAATCTGAAATGTTTATCATGATATAGCAAGGGTGAGAATAAGGATTGCCCAGCAAGTTTAAGTTCAATAATATAACGATATATCATGATTGAAAGAGTCTGAATAATAAGCTGGCTATAATTCAACAATATAATTGTGAACTAGCAGGAATAAACTTTTGACTGAACAAGTATTGAACATGAACAAATATATCTGAACCAACTGGTAAAGAAGGTAATCAGCCTTTCATACCTAACTTATACATGCAATATGTACATAGTACACTTTTACATGGCAATCAGCAATGATTAACTATAAGCATATCCGAATCAAACAACTCTTAATAGAGTTAAGTAAAAATAAACTTGCCTGAACCGTTGATTACCGCTACGTAATTTATAACGCTTTATGCGAAGACCTAATATTAGTAATATAGATCTCCAATATTAGAATAATATCATCACAATATAATACTATTATATATTTATATACACAGAATAACCTAAACACATAACACATAACCCTATCAGTCTAAAACACACATAAGACTCGGTATCAAGTTAAACTATTGCAGTCTATCTTGATTCTGACAAAATTCTAACGTCCCGACGGTCTAGTCGGACTTTTATCAAGTCGTGGAATATCGGTTGACCCGGTAAAGATTGAAGCTATTCAAAGCTGGGAGCAACCTAAATCAGTGACCGAGGTACGTAGCTTTCTTGGTTTAGCTGGTTATTATCGGAGATTCGTGGAAGGATTTTCTCGAATCGCTACTCCATTAACTCAGCTGACTCGGAAAGATACAAAGTTTGGTTGGAGCGAAGAATGTGAGCAGAGTTTTCAAGAACTCAAGAGGAGACTCATTTCAGCACCTGTTCTAACAATACCATCTGGGTCGGAGGGATTTGTCATCTACAGTGATGCTTCGAGCAAAGGGTTGGGATGCGTTCTCATGCAACATGGAAAAGTCATAGCCTATGCATCAAGACAACTCAAGGAATATGAGAGGAATTATCCTACTCATGATCTAGAGTTGGCAGCTGTTGTCTTTGCACTTAAAATTTGGAGGCATTACTTGTATGGGGAGAAAGTGGAGATCTTTACGGATCATAAAAGCCTCAAATATTTCTTCACTCAAAAGGAACTCAACATGCGACAACGACGTTGGCTTGAACTGTTGAAAGATTATGATCATACCATTCAATACCATCCTGGAAAAGCGAACGTGGTAGCTGACGCATTGAGTAGAAGATCATATGCGGGTACAAGTGCAATATTAACAACGCAAAGGCCCATTTTGTGTGACTTGCAAAGGATGGAGATAGAGTTGAAGACTCCAGGGACCCATGTGATGATGGCGAATATACGAGTAGAACCGACTTTAATCGATAAAGTTAAAGCTGTTCAAGCTACAGACCTGGAGCTGATGCGTATGAGGAAGAAAGTGCAAGAAGGTGTTATGCCGGAAGCAAGAATCGATGAGGAAGGAATACTTCGAGTCAACTCCAGACTTTGTGTTCCTAACAACCCTGATTTAAAGTATGAAATCATGATGGAGGCGCACAACACACCGTTTGCAATCCATCCTGGAAGTACCAAAATGTATCATGATCTTCGTCATACATTTTGGTGGAGCAATATGAAGAGAGAGATAGCGTTGTTTATCTCAAGGTGTCTAACTTGTCAACGAGTCAAAGCGGAGCATCAAGTACCAAAAGGTCCATTGCAACCACTTGAAATTTCAGAATGGAAGTAGGAGCACATTACCATGGATTTCGTTACCGGTCTTCCCAGGGTTTCTCAAGGTATTGATGCGATTTGGGTCATTGTTGATAGATTGACCAAGTCTGCTCATTTCTTACCGATACGAGAAACTTATACACTTGAACGTCTTGCTCGTATGTACATAAACGAGATTGTAAGACTGCATGGTATGCCAGTATCCATAATTTCTGATCGAGACCCAAGATTCACTTCACGATTTTGGGTTAGTTTACAAAAAGCTATGGGCACGGAGTTACGATTTAGTTCAGCATATCATCCTCAGACGGATGGACAATCAGAGAGGACTATTCAAACTCTTGAAGATCTATTAAGACTCTGTGTCTTTGACTTCAAGGGAAGTTGGGACAAGTTCTTACCATTGGTGGAGTTTTCCTACAACAACAGTTATCAAGCAAGTATTGGCATGGCTCCATTCGAAGCATTGTATGGAAGAAAATGTCGTTCTCCAGTATGCTGGGATGAGGTGGGCGAAGCAACGTTGTTGGGACCAGAGTTGGTACGTATGACTACAGAAAAGATTCAAACGATCCGACAACGTATAAAAACCTCACAAGATCGACAAAAGAGTTATGCTGATCTTCATCGAAAGGACGTGGAATTTGATGTAGGAGATCATGTGTTCTTACGTGTTGCTCCATGGAAAGGAGTTACAAGATTTGGAAAGAGAGGAAAGCTAAATCCTCGATTCATCGGTCCATTTTTAATCCTCGATCGAGTAGGAACTGTGGCTTATAGACTCGCTTTACCGCCAAGTATGTCTCGTGTTCATAACGTTTTCCACATATCCATGTTACGCAAATATGTGGAAGACCCGAACCACATTATTGAGTTAGAACCGGACGAAATAGCGGAGGATTTGACGTATGAAGAAGTTCCTGTTCAAATCTTGGATAAGAAGGAACATATTCTACGCTCCAAGGTTATACCTCAAGTCAAAGTTTTGTGGAGAAACCACGATGTTGAGGAAATGACTTGGGAGTTAGAATCAGAAATGAAATCAAGGTATCCTTACCTCTTCGACATACCAGGTACGTACCCTAATTTCGAGGGCGAAATTTCATAAGAAGGGGAGGTTGTAAGACCCCAATTTTTATAAATAAAGATGAATTTTCTATAAATATCATTTTTGAATATTATGGAGTTAATTTGATATAATGTTATAGTTGTGGGTAATATTTATAAATTTTGCAAAGTAAGCAAGTTGTTATAAAATATTCGTTTGGTCGGAGAATATTCTTTTTGTCGAGGAATATTCGTACGACGGCACAATCATTGGTGGACCCCACAACGGAATTATTGTCGGATGGAGAAAACGACAGAATCATCTTTCTATAAAAATAACGGCTGAGGTGTTACCGTTAAAACCGTTAAAACTGTTGAACTACTCGGTAGTAAAAGTACAGTAATACGCGTGGTTGCATAGTAGCACACGGTATTGATTATTGATGCTTACGTGAGAAGTCACTCAGCTATACTCAATTATTGCTACAGTAATTGCTGCATCATATCTCTTAAATTATTGTCATAGTATCATCTGTATAATATGTTATATTATTAAATCAATAATTGAGACGTTGTGGTAAGTTTGGTTATTTTATGGGGGGCCATATGTCATCATCTAAGAGTCTCTTCGTCAATAGTATTTACCTTGGTCAATAGTAATTACCTTCGTCAATAGTATTTACCTTGGTCAATAGTAATTACCTTCGTCAATAGTATTTACCTTGGTCAATAGTAATTACCTTCGTCAATAGTATTTACCTTGGTCAATAGTAATTACTTTCGTCAATAGTAGTTGTCCCTTCAATATTACCAAGAGTCATTTGACCCTTCGTTAAGACCAAGAGTCATTTGACCCTTCGTTAAGACCAAGAGCCACCCTCGGTTTTTCTATAAATAGAGGCCTAGGGCTTCATTATTTTTCACGAATTCATTCAAGCTATAGAGAGAGAAAGTATAGAGAGAATAAGAGAGAGAGAATAAAAGTATTCTGCTACATCACTTTTCCAATATCCAGTTCTTTTAAGGTAGGGAATATTATTTCTTTTATATTCATGAAGAGAACTTCTGTTATTCCATTTGTTATTATTCTGTTGGAATAACCAGTATACGCGGTCTACCCTATACTTGGTGACATTCTTCTATTATTCTGTTGGAACATCCTGTCTGTGTGTTTTACACCGGACCTGGTTCCGTTTATTATTCTGTTGGAACATCCTGTCTGTGTGTTTTACACCGGACCTGGTTCCGTTTTATTATTATTCTGTTGGAATATCCTGTCTGTGTGTTTTACACCGGACCTGGTTCCATTATTTATTATTCTGTCGGAATATCCTGTCTGTGCGTTTACGCCGGACCTGGTTCCATTATTTATTATTCTGTCGGAATATCCTGTCTGTGCGTTTACGCCGGACCTGGTTCCATTATTTATTATTCTATTGGAATAACCTGTCTGTGCGGTCTATCGCATGCATGGTGATTTCTTTTGTTATTCCATTCTTTATTGTACTCAGTTGGTTAAGTTTTGACTTCTATACTCCATGAAAGTTGTGGAATATCCTTGATAGTTGCGTTTCATCCAGTATCTTTTCAAGAAAATATTCTTCTAAGCATTCTTGAATTTTACTCCACAATGCAGTATCATGTTGACAATTTGGACGTTGTTAATTCCTGGATAAATTAATTCTTGAACTTGTTTTATTGAATTCTTATATCATTGTCATCATCCTCATGTTTATAAAATGTTGGAAGTCATCTGTGGCATGTAGTGCATAGATGGACTTGGTATGATTATGACCAGGGATTATTCGGTATAATCATGACCGTAATGTTACAAATGATGTGGTAAAAGTCCTCATTGGCCCGTAGTGCATTGATGGACAGTTGTTGGCATGATCATGACCATTAATGAATATACGAATATCCTTGGCCGTAGTGCAGGGGTGATTCGATGATGTGGATTATTTTATTAAGCTGAGTCCCAGCGATCACAGTGTTGAAAAACTTTTTAAATCATAAAAGATAGTAGAGTTTATTTTCTACTTGACTCTTTTAATGGATTGCTTGTTCCGCTACAGTTAAACTTGATGTCTATTATATTTTATCAGTTTAACATTGTTGAAGGCTAATGATAATTTATTCTGCATTATCTTAGTCATAATATTTCTTACTGGGCTAGTTGAGCTCACCCTTTCTTTCACTGTTCTCTTCAGGAAATGAGAACGTAGCTGGGGCAAGTCGGGGAACGGAGTGATGGTCCGAAGAATAGTATTAGTTAGTAGTCCTAACTATTCTATGTAATGGTGTGTTAATAAATGTAATGAGGACTCCTTTTGAGTATGAATACTCTCTAGAAGATAATATTTGTATTCAAACTCACAGTTTATGTTTTGTCGTATTGTACACGACAGTTGTATTATTAAGTTGTATTTGTATTCTGTACTATGTATCTGACGACCCAAGATGGGTGATGTATACCTAATTTTGGGGGCGTCACATTGACGTCATGATGCCGTACTGTATTAACAGTCCGTTTGAGGATGTCGTCATTGCACGACTTTGTCATAACACATCATACAATAGTGGAACAAGATCGAATTCACACTAAGTATTCCTGTATTTACAACTCCATCAACTTTTTATCATCTCTGCACCAGGTTACATGGTACATGAGTGATAAATAAAATATATTTTGATATTTCAAATCATTTGCGTCTAGATGAAATAAGTAGCATAGACTATACTTTAAACCGTTTCAAAAATGATTACGAGTCTACATATTTTTTTTTCAAAAGCACATAGTGCATGTTTAGCTTGATGTCGAAATTTTGAAGTCTAGCATAGCTAGAATTTTTTTTGAAAACTTATGTCTCCACTAATAATCAATTGCTTAGTAATCTATCTGTTCCTATTATCCTCAATTCTCCATTCACACATAACTATGCCCAGTTCGTTAAACCACACTTATGAGTCCATAAATTGCCACAATCATATGAATTTAAGAACTTTTCTAGACAGACCTTTGGCGTCCATTCGCTGAGGGGTTCATAAACATTTCATATAACTATGAATCAAGAATGTCACATAAGTATGAGTTTTAAGAACTCATACTTAACCTTATATCCTCTACCTATGACCTATCTATCTGTTGTATACATGAGAAAGGAATCACCCTCTTAACATGCATATAACAAATAGAGCGACATAAACATTTCAATGATTATCATTGCCAGAACTAAGTTGTTTTTACACCAAGTACAATTCCCTGCCCATACAAGGAATCATATAACTCAGCTGCCGACATGAGTCCTCAATTGAAATCTCCACCTAACACTAACTCCCTTCTCAATACGAATTTTATTCAACTCGTATTCATAATCCTTTCCTAAATCTATACCAATTCATAGTACAACTGACACCCATCAATCTGGCTGTAAACTTTCCAATCATCAGATTGATTGTTCTCCCTGCTATCACTTTATTAGATCACGGGGTGATCTCATCGTATATGTTACGATTCATTTCTATACTATGATCGTTTTGTTTTACGATTTCCTATCCCTGCAATTTTAGTTCTTTAGACTCTATCTATTCACCACTACTGTTCACTTTTATTATCAGAGTTAGGGAACTCTGTATCTTATAACTCTTCGAGATTCGTCTTTGAATCTTACCGACCCACTAACTCTATGTGAGTTAGTACTTATCCTAATCACTACGGTTATTAGTCTCAGGTATTCCTACCTAAGGTTCATAACTACAGCTCTGATACCAACTATGACGACCCCAAATCCGGGTCCTAAATCACCACGGATATGGTACAATCATTCTAACACTATTATAATTTTTGCGAAAGATATAAACATAAATTGTTTATACATTAAACTTACATACTTTTCCCCAAGGTCGAGTAACCTTAAATTAATACACAATACATAACTTATTTGACTTACAATAACATTGAGATACAACACTATTACAAATCTAACTGCACGCGTATACTAAAGCTGGAACCGATCTTTAACCTTTCCTTGTATCCGAAGCATTCACCTTAATCTGCAATGTTTATCATGATATAGCAAGGGTGAGCATAAGGATTGCCCAGCAAGTTTAAGTTCAATAATATAACGATATATCATGATTGAAAGAGTCTGAATAATAAGCTGGCTATAATTCAACAATATAATTGTGAACTAGCAGGAACAAACTTTTGACTGAACAAGTATTGAACATGAACAAAGATATCTGAACCAACTGGTAATGAAGGTGATCAGCCTTTTATACCTGACTTATACATGCAATATGTACAGAGTACACTTTTACATGGCAATCAGCAATGATTAACCATAAGCATATCCGAATGAAACAACTCTCAATAGAGTTAAGTAAAAATAAACTTGCATGAACCGTTGATTACCGCTACACAATTTATAACGCTTTATCCGAAGACCTAATATTAGTAATATAAATCTCTAATATTAGAATAATATCATCACAATATAATACTATTATATATTTATATACACAGAATAACCTAAACACATAACACATAACCCTATCAGTCTATAACACACATACGACTCGGTATCAAGTCAAACTATTGCAGTCTATCTTGATTCCGACAAAATTCTAACGTCCAGACGGTCTAGTCAGACTTTTATCGAGTCTAAGTTCAATTAAACTTTGCCTAACACTTAACAATTATCTAAGATAATTTTAATATTATTCAAAATAATTTTCATAAGCTTGTAATAATTTTTAAATAATTATTACTATTTATCTTGATTTTTTAATCATTAAAATCGTATTTAAATGAATTAAATACCACATAATTCTTTTATCATTAATTTTTATTTAATATCAAATATCAATTAAAATCATCACATAATATTATAATATATTTATAATATATCAAAGTATATTTAATACCTTAAAATCATATTTATATGATTTTTAAACACTTAAATTCATTATCCGTTAATTGCTATTAATATTAAAATATTAATATTTTTATGGCAAGATATCAAAAGTTATATTTTATAACTTAAAATATTTTTTATAACACTTAAATCATTTTTATATGATTTTTAAATCATTAATTCTATTTTTCAATAATTTATTAAATATATTTATTAAATAAACTAATTATCATTAATATTGATTAATTAATGAAATTAATCACAAAATATTAAAAGTCACTGAAATTAACTTAAAATATTTTCTTTTACCATAATATTATTTTTCATGTATTTAAATCATTTTTAAATAATTTATTTAATATTATAATTAAATAAATTAAATACCATTTATATTCCAAAAATGTTAAATATTTATGAAATATACTCTAAATAATTAAAAACTATTTTTCAGCCTTTAAAATAATTTTTCATAATTTATTATGTATTTTTAATAATTAAAAATCATTTTTATCTATTTTTAAATAATTTTCGGAAAAATCAGAAATTAAATAAATAGAAACCATCGCTAAAGGACCCTATAGCGATCGACCCGTCGCTATAGGTGTTCTTGAGTGTTCTTGATGAAAACCTAGAACATCATGTTAGTGTTCCGGGTAGTACCTTTGACCAATAATAATTCCTAGTTCATGATGTTTCTGGGCTAGATAATGGTCAGCTCCGGTAGTATTGATGCAATACTACATGATCTAACTATCATCAAGGCTAGAATGCATCACACAAGCAAGATCTAGACTTCTAAAAAGTCTGACAAAGCTGTTCTTCATTTCTGGATTTTCCATAAATGAAGAACAGTTGCTACTACCTCCTTTGGATCCTTATAACATGCATACTAAGCTTTCTTTGTGTGATATGAAGGTTCACATATGTAGTATAGATATCCGTGTACAAGTATATAACCTTAAAACATCTTAAAAACATCATAAAAAGGAAATCTGGGTCGGTCAAACGTATGGTTAGAAGTTGTTCTTGAACGAATTCTGGGTTTCGCAGAATTCTTCAAAGCCGGTGGTCAATGCTACTTTAACCCTTATTAATTTTCATTCCGGTTATGATATACGTGATATAATGACTTTACTATGTAATCTACATATCCGACTATAAGTTGAAAACAAAAACATGGCTAAACAATCAAACGACTGCAAGACCTAGAACATGCAAATACTTGTCAGACGAGATCTGGGTTTCTAGGCTGCCCAGAACCCAGTTTTCGTGAACGGTCAACGAGTTTTGACCACGTATAACTTCTAATCTACACATGAAATGAACATGTTTCAAGTTACAGATCATAGTCCTCATGTCAGGCTACAGATTCAAAACATAAAACACTCGAAACATTTAACACATAAAGATCTAAGAGCCCTAACATTAGCTTGTCAGACAACAAAATTAGGGTTCTTGACTAGTTTTAAAAACTTGATTTTCTTGCCTCTAGATATTATGGATCCATGATCTAATAACCTAGATCACTTATAGGCACCTTCTAACACAACTGTAAACAACAAATCATAACAACTAACACCAAATTTATGGATTTCGAAAATTAGGGTTTATACCTCCTTGAATCTTGATTTTTGATTTCTGATCCATGAATCTGTTATTGTTAAGCTAAGTGATGATTTTGTCTTAACTTCTCATTCCTTTTCTTTCTCATTCCCGGATTTTAGAGAGAGGATGGGTTTGGAGAAAATAAAATTTAAAGTGGACTTTTTCTCTCTCTCAATCTATATATATTGATGTGTGTAATGTAATGGCTAAGATGGCTGCTGAGATTTTAAGTCAATGAGTTGTTGGAGTTGATCACCAACTCTCATTTGGCAAGATTTGCACTCAACCTACTAAATAATGCAACAAGGGTATTTTGGTCTTTTTCATTTTTATTTTAATGACATTCTTGACATTTGATCAAACCCTTAAGGTTTAGGATTTGGGTTAGGGTTTAAGGTTTGAAACCCTTAAGATTTAGGGTTTAACCTTTAGGTTTTAAAAATTTTGATTTTAGCATTTCCAAATTAGGTTTCCAAAAAATAGAAAATTAATATTTCTAAATTATAATTAGTATTTACTAATCATAATTCAATCTTGCTAATTAGGATTAATATTTTCTAATTAAAATCGCTAATTACGCAATTAAAGACAAAATTGGTCATTAGAATTTTTAACCCAAAAATTAGGGTTTTAATTAGAAAAAAAATAATAATAATATTTATAAATTTCGAAATTAGATTTCCTAATTAGATTATAGTTTTCTAATTATTTAACTTGAAAATTAGGATTAGGGTTTCCTAATTAACATTAAAAGTATTAAATTAACATTTAGGTTTTTCCTAATTATAAATTAGGGTTTTAAATCCCGAAATTAGGATTTTCTAAATTTGAAAATTAGGGTTTGCTAATTAATTAAGCTTTACCCTAATTAATATTATAATTAATATCACTTAAGAATTATAATTATCCTTTAAGTTCCCAGATTAGGGTTTTAAATTCCCGAATTAGGGTTTCGAATACCCGGAATTGAAATTATGATTTCCAGAACCGATTTCTCGAGTTTCTTATTATTCGCTAGGGTTTTCTAACCGAACGTTGACATTCTTAATATATACTTAGGGTTTGTTACAGATATTGTTTATCTGGTCAACCCTTGACCCTTAAGCACATTCTGAATACATAAATGACCATATACACAGAACATATTCACGTATATCCTTAATCTTGAATAATTCACCTAAATCCTTTATAGAATTTTGAAATTCTCAAAATTCCATCTTAAAAATATCAAACGCATACACTTATTTTCTGTCTAGGTTCTAATTTTGAACCTTAAATCAATTAATTAAAATTTTTAAAAAATCTTCAAAATTCTCGGGTTGTCACACATGTCCTTAAAACAATAACAATTAATTGAAACCTATATGAAAAGTTTTTATTATGTTAATCGAAACCTATATAAGAAGTTTTTATTATGTCCTTAAACCAATAACAATTAATCCAAACCTGTTAGAAATAATTTAATTGAAAGATGAAAAGTTTTGAAAATAAAAAGGTTGGATTTTGAAAGGTTACAACCAAATAAATGATGGGAGGAAATTAAAAGCCCTAAAATTCTTTCATTACTATTAGGAGGTTAGCTTGTACTGTGTTAACGCCTGATTTTATACGTCTGACGAAATCACCCAAAAGGACATGCCAAAATCGCGCCAACGGTTGATTGTATGGTTGTGAAATCAAACTCACGAAATACATTCACATAAACATAAATAAAGAGATATAAAATATGAACACAAGAATTTACGTGGAAACCCAATTGGAAAAAAACCACGGAGAGAGAGAGAGAGAGAGTAATTCACTAGAATAATATTGGGAGTACAAGTTGTATATTTGTGTTGTATCTCTTGTGCCCTTTCATATTGTGTCCTTCAACCCTAACTTGTAGCTGTATATATATGAGTGATCACCTCCACCCGCATCCCACTAGAAGAAGGACTCCTTATCCCTTCAAATAAGGAAACACAATTCTATTTTAATAAGGACTCTTTCACTGTCACAATAAATACATATGGACAATCACCAGATTCAGACCATTAAATAGATTGGACTTCACCATGGCTAGACCCAAATAATCACATCCCAACATTGCCCCCCAGTCTCTTATTTATAAGTAACTTATAAATAAGAGAGTATTCAAAAAGTCTCCGTGGGATTTTTATCCTCGGGATTATTATTCTCAGAATTTTTAACCTCGGGATTTTTATCCTCGGGATTTATATCATCCGAATTTAAATCCTTCGAATTTATATCATCTGGATTTTTATCCTCTAAATTTTTTATCCTCTGAATTTCCTTCAGTCTGTGGTTGATGATGAAACCGAAGCCACCTTTAAAGCACTTCAATTGTAAGACCCCAAATTATTAATAAATGAAATTTAAATCCCCTTTATTTATTATTTTGAAATAGTAAGGGTTAAATTGATTAATGAGGTTAGTTATGGGTAAAATGCGCAAATATTTCAAATAAGCAGGTGGTTATAAAATATTCATTGTTGTCGAGGAATATTCGTTTGGTCGTAGAATATTCTTCCTGTCGGGAAATATTCGTACGACGACGCAGTCTTTTGTGGCCCCATAACGAAAAGCGATTGGATGAAGAAAACGACAAGTATAAGTTGTTTATAAATAACGGCGTAGTTATTACCGTTAATACTGTTGGAATACCCGGTGGTTAAAACATAGTAATACGCATTGTTGCACAGTAGCACACTGTATTGCACCAATTATTGATTCTTACGTAAGAAGGCACTACTCAATAATGGTTACAGTAATTACTGTTCAGCATTTTATTTTATTGATTCAATAATTGCTGCGTTGATATTTTATATTACTGTTGTTTCAATAATTATCACTACACAGTATTTCCCATTATCAGATCAATAATTCATATTATTTGAATAATATTATTAGATAACATTATTGGCAATGTCTAGAAAGTTCTGTCTAAGGAGTGGTTTGGTCATCTAATTGCACGCCAGTAAGGAGAAATCTTTATTGGAAAGCCCCTTATTTCCTGGGAACGGCCTGGTTGTCATAAATGTGATTCTGTAATATTATTTATGAATAATTAATTATTGATTCATATGATAAGGAAATATTTATTTTATGTGGATATTAATAAGGGATATATTTTTGTGGTTAAAAATGAAGGAGTTAATGTTGAGATTTTTATCAGTATTTTTGTCAGAATGGAGGTATTAAAAATCAAGGTTTTTGAGATATTTTGCGGGGGTTATAATTTTTAATTCGACCGTTGGATCGTGGTAATTTTTGGATATGTTATACATATATAAGTTGAGTTTATGTCCACAAATTTTGAATCGTTAAAAATAAACGTATGATTTATTATGAATTTTACGAGATGACTGGTTCAGAAATTATTGAATTTTCGTAGTTTATCATTTTGGTGGAAAATTCTAGAATTGGTAGGCCCCACTCTTGGTTGGTGAAAAAATGTGCTGAGATTTTTATTCAAATGTGGTAGGCTTGAATAGTAGCAGGTAAAGCCATCAGGTTGCAGGTTAAGTCTGCTTCGGCGTGCTAACATTTTTCTATAAATAGAGGGCTAAGTTAGAATTAAAAATCACACCAAAAACAAGTTTTTTCTCTTTCTCTCTCTAGATTATTGAGTGTATTTTGTGAGTATTTAGATACTTTGAGAGTTACTATTCACGAGTTACTATTCACCGAAAAATAAAATTTTCTTCTTTTCGTCCAAAATATATATTCTGGGTACTAGCTTTGATTGTATCCATGTTTTGATCATTCTTAAATTTTACTTCACTATGAATAATTATAAGGTATTTTTGGACATGGATAAATCGAAATACGAATCCTTAATATTTTTTATTTTGTTTCACTAATTCGTTTTCTTTAAGATATTTTACATCATCCTCAGTCCTAAATGATGATATTACTGAATATCTTTGGCCTGTAGTGCAAAGATGAATGATTAACTGATGAATATCTTTGGCCCGTAGTGTAAAGATGAACAGGTGTTGAGATGAACATGACCGACTGGTGATACAATTGAATATATTTGGCCTGTAGTGCAAAGATGAATATTTGATTAAAGATGGTTATTGATTGTTGTTACAGGGATAAAATATTGATGATGGACTTTTAAATCTTAGAAGATAGTAGAACTCATTCTCTACTTGACTCTTCTAATGGTTTGCTGTTTCCGCTGCAGTTATTGATTTAAAACTTGTTGTCTATTGTATTCTATTAGATTTTTCCCTGTTGAGGACTAACGATAATTTGTTATGTATTATCTTAGTCATAATGTTCTTTACTAGACTAGTTGAGCTCACCCTTTTCCTTTTTATTCCATTTTTCTCAGGAGGCGAGAATGTAGTGAGTACTAGTCAGGGTATGGAATGATGGTTCTAGAAGTTATTTTAGTAGTCCTCACCATTTTTGTGAAATAATGTATCAATAATTGTAATGAGGACTTATTTGAGTGTATATATTGTCTAGATGACAATATTTGTATTTAAACTCACAGTTCTTATGTTGTAACAGTAAAGATGTAGTTGTTTCTGTACCATGTATTTTGGCGACTCAGAATGGGTGTTGTATACCTATTTTGGGGGCGTCACAGTTGGTATTAGAGCTTAGGGATATGATCTCTGGCGGAGATCGGAGAATAGAACTAGGAGGGGAGAGACGAATAAATCCTTCGCTAGTGTGTCCTACCTAAGCTTATTTATTGGTCAGTTATAATATAGGGGTATTATGTGATTTGTTAATTTATTTAATTAACCCTTATTTTATGGCAGTATTTGAGAATGTCGACTGAGAATGTTAACAGTGGAGTAAATGAGACCGTGGAGACACCGGTGCTTACCAATGAGGATAACGTGCAACAGGCTGGCAATATTCCTCTTGTGAACAACACCAATGAGCAGATGATGAACGATGGAATGTTTAGAAGTCTTTTGCAATTCATGCAAAACCAGACGAGGGAGACTCGTGTTCAAAATACAGGAGGAAATGATAGTAATTCACGGTTTGTCACAGCCAAACAGTTTAAAGAATTGGGACCACCAGAATTTACGGGAAAGCCGGATCTGATCATGGCGGAAACGTGGGTCAAGCAAATTACCAAGATATTCGATGTCTTGGGATGCACGGAGTAACAGAAGGTTCCGTTCGCCACCTTTATGTTCCGTGGCGAGGCAGACTACTGGTGGGAGTCTGTGAAGCGTACCCATCCAACCGCACTCAGCATGTCTTGGGAGACATTTCAGAAACTGTTCAATGACAAGTACTTTCCTGAAAGTATTCGTCATATGAAGGAGGTAGAGTTTATTAGACTGGAGCAGAATAACATGACGGTGTCTCAGTACGAGACGAAGTTTGCAGAGTTGTCCAGGTTTGCACCTCATTTGGTGGAGAATGAGGAACGTATGAGGAGGATGTTTCTGAGAGGTTTGAAACCCGGCATACGTCAATATCTCATTTCTCATAAATTTTATCTCTATTCAGATGTTGTCAATAGGGCTCAATTATTAGAGCGAGATAACGAGTACGGTCAACTGAGGGACCATAACCAGGATCATATCGGTGACAACAGTCAACAGAACAATGATAACCAGCGGAGAAAGAAAAATACAGACAAGAACGGCAACCACTCTGGTGGTAATCGTGGCTATGAAAATAGAAGAAGCGAGTCGGGAGGAGATTTTAAAAAGAGAAGATTCAACAATGACAATACGAAGACGTCATCACCAGCAGCTACTGGTTCCAAGGGAGGAGAACGACCACCGGTTATATGCTATAAGTGCAGAAAAGAAGGACATATCAGCCCAAACTGCCCACAACAGTTTAAGGTATGTTATAATTGTGGAAAAGAAGGACATATCGCTCGAGATTGCACTGTAGCAAAACCAAGTCCAGCGAGGATGGTGACTCAAAAAGCTGTCCCAGAAAAGATAAAGTCAACGGTTCCTGGAAGAGCGTTTGTCGTGACTGGTCAACATGCGAGGAACCCAAACGAGGTAATCACGGGTAAGCTAATCATAAATTCATGCGAAGTTTATACCTTATTAGATACCGGTTCTACCCATTCTTTTATCTCTCCTGCTTCTGCTCAACGTTTAAACTTAACTCCGGAGAAGTTAGACTTTGATTTATCTGTGGAGACTCCGTTAGGAGAAACTTTCATCACATCCACTATTTATAAATCTTGTTTGATCCAAGTTGGCACCATCACATTACCTGTTGACCTTATCTCTTTAAAGATACTTGCTTTTGATGTGATTTTAGGGATTGATTGGTTAACTACTCATCATGCCAAAATTGATTGTTTTAGTAAGGTTGTTAGTTTTCATATTCCTAACCAACCTGTTGTACGAATTCAAGCAACTAAGCCATTAAAATCAATCACTGTTATATCAAGCCATAAAGCCATTCGTTTATTAAAAAACGGATGTCAAGCTTTCTTAGCCCATGTTATGGGTTTGAATAAAGACACGTCAAATTTGAATAATATTTCTGTTGTTATTGACTTTCCTGACGTATTTCCTGAAGAACTTCTCGGTCTACCCCTGGAACGTGAAATTGAATTCTTTATTGATCTTGAACCTGGTACAAAGCCCATTTTTAAAACCCCATATCGAATGGCTCCTATTGAACTTCAGGAGTTAAAGGTCCAACTACAAGAGTTGTTGGACATCGGTTTCATTCGTCCTAGTACATCTCCTTGGGGTGCTCCTGTTTTATTTGTAAAGAAGAAAGACGGGAGTATGCGACTTTGTATTGATTACCGGGAATTAAACCATGTCACTATTAAGAATAGTTATCCGCTACCTCGTATTGATGACCTGTTTGACCAGTTACAAGGAGCACAATTCTTTTTAAAGATCGATCTTCGTTCTGGATATCATCAGCTGAAGGTTAAAACTGAGGATATTCCAAAGACTGCCTTCAGAACTCGGTATGGGCATTATGAATTCCTAGTCATGTCTTTTGGATTGACTAATGCTCCAGCGACTTTCATGGATATGATGAACCGAGTATTCAAAGATTATTTGGATCAGTTCGTTGTTGTCTTTATTGATGACATCCTCATATATTCCAAAAGCCGTGAAGATCATGAGCATCATTTGAAGCTGGTACTCCAAAGGCTGCGTCAAAATAAGTTATATGCTAAGTTAAAGAAATGCGAGTTCTAGCTTGAGGAAGTAGCATTCCTAGGGCACGTGGTGTCAAAACATGGAGTATCTGTTGACCCGACGAATATTGAAGTAATACAAAGTTGGGAGCAACCAAAGACGGTGACCGAAGTATGTAGCTTTCTGGGCTTAGCTGGTTATTATCGGAGATTCGTGGAAGGGTTTTCTCGAATCGCTACCCCGTTAACTCACCTGACTAGGAAAGATATCAAATTCGTATGGAGCGAGGAATGCGAGAAGAGTTTTCAAGAGCTTAAAAGGAGACTCATGTCGGCACCTGTTTTGACCATACCATCTGGTTCGGATGGATTTGTTATCTATAGCGATGCTTCAGGCAAAGGGCTAGGATGTGTTCTCATGCAACGTGGGAAAGTTATAGCCTATGCCTCGCGACAACTTAAAGAATATGAGAGAAATTATCCTACTCATGATCTAGAGTTGGCAGCAGTCGTTTTCGCGCTAAAGATCTGGAGGCACTATCTATATGGGGAGAAAGTGGAGATTTATTCAGACCATAAAAGCCTCAAATATTTCTTCACTCAAAAAGAACTCAACATGCGGCAACGACATTGGCTCGAGCTGTTAAAAGATTACGACCACACTATTCAATACCATCTTGGAAAAGCAAATATGGTAGCTGACGCGTTGAGTAGAAGATCATATGTAGGAATGAGTGCGATGATGTCAAGTATATGCATAGAACCAACTTTAATTGATAAAGTTAAAGTTGCTCAAACCACAGACCCGGAGCTGATGCGTATGAAGAAGAAAGTGCAAGAAGGTGCTATTCCAGAAGCAAGAATCGATGAAGAAGGAATACTTCGAGTCCACTCCAGACTTTGTGTTCCTAACGATTCTGATTTGAAGTACAAGATCATGATGGAAGCACACAATACTCCATTTGCAATCCATCCTGGAAGTACCAAAATGTATCGTGATCTTCGACATACATTTTGGTGGAATAATATGAAGAGAGAGATTGCAAAGTTTATCTCGAGGTGTTTAACTTGTCAACGTGTAAAGGCGGAACATCAAGTGTCAAAGGGTCCATTGCAACCACTTGAGATTCTGAAATGGAAGTGGGAACACATTACCATGGATTTCGTTACGGGTCTTCTCACGGTTTCTCAAGGCATAAATGCTATTTGGGTTATTGTTGATAGATTAACCAAGTCTGCTCATTTCTTGCCTATACGGGAGACTTATTCCCTTGAACGTCTTGCTCATACATACGTAGATGAGATTGTGAGACTGCATGGCATGCCAGTATCCATAGTTTTGGATCGTGACCCAAGATTCACTTCAAGATTTTGGGTTAGCTTGCAAAAAGCTACGGGCACAGATTTACGATTTAGTTCGGCATACCATCCTCAAACGGACGGACAATCAGAGAGAACTATTCAAACTCTTGAAGATCTATTAAGACTTTGTGTCCTAGATTTCAAAGGGAGTTGGGATAAGTACCTACCATTGGTGGAATTCTCCTACAATAACAGTTATCAGGCAAGTATAGGTGTGACCCAATTTGAAGCATTATATGGACGAAAGTGTCGCTATCTATTATGTTGGGATGAGGTGGGAGAAGCAACGTTGCTAGGACTAGAGTTGGTACGAATGACTACAGAGAAGATCCAAACGATTCGACAACGTATACAAACGACACAGGATCGACAAAAGAGTTATGCGGATCTTCATCGAAAGAACATGGAATTTGACATTGGGGATCATGTATTGTTGCGTGTGGCTCCATGGAAAGGAGTTACAAGATTTGGGAAGAAAGGAAAGCTCAATCCACGATTTATTGGTCCATTTCAGATTCTTGACCGAGTAGGAAATGTGGCCTATAGACTCGCGTTACCTCCAAGTATGTCTCGTGTTCATAATGTTTTTCATATATCTGTGTTACGTAAATATGTGAAAGACCCAGACCACGTTATTGAGTTAGAACCGGATGAGATAGCTGAAGACTTAACGTACGAAGATGTACCTGTCAAGATCTTGGATAGAAAGGAGCATGTCCTACGCACGAAGGTCATACCACAAGTTAATGTTTTGTGGAGAAACCATGCTATTGAGGAAATAACCTGGGAGTTGGAAACGAAAATGAAAGCGAGGTATCCTCATCTTTTCAAAACACCAGGTACGTACGTCAATTTCGAGGACAAAATTTCATAAGGATGGGAGGTTGTAAGACCCCAAATTATTAATAAATGAAATTTAAATTCCCTCTATTTATTATTTTGAAATAGTAAGGGTTAAATTGATTAATGAGGTTAGTTATGGGTAAAATGCGTAAATATTTCAAATAAGCAGGTGGTTATAAAATATTCATTGTTGTCGGGGAATATTCGTTTGGTCGTAGAATATTCTTCCTGTCGGGAAATATTCGTATGACGGCGCAGTCTTTTGTGGGCCCCATAACGGAAAGCGATTGGATGAAGAAAACGACAAGTATAAGTTGTTTATAAATAACGGCGTAGTTGTTACCGTTAATACTGTTGGAATATCCGGTGGTTAAAACACAGTAATACGCGTTGTTGCACAGTAGCACACTGTATTCCACCAATTATTGATTCTTACGTAAGAAGGCACTACTCAATAATGGTTACAGTAATTACTGTTCAGTATTTTATTTTATTGATTCAATAATTGCTGCGTTGATATTTTATATTACTGTTGTTTCAATAATTGTCACTACACAGTATTTCCCATTATCAGATCAATAATTCATATTATTTGAATAATATTATTACATAACATTATTGGCAATGTCTAGAAAGTTCTGTCTAAGGAGAGGTTTGGTCATCTAATTGCGCGCCAGTAAGGAGAAATCCTTATTGGAAAGCCCCCTCTTTTTTGGGAACGGCCTGGTTGTCATAAATGTGATTCTGTAATATTATTTGTGAATAATTAATTATTGATTCATATGATAAGGAAATATTTATTTTATGTGGATATTAATGAGGGATATATTTTTGTGGTTAAAAATGAAGGAGTTAATGTTGAGATTTTTATCAATATTTTTGTCAGAATGGAGGTATTACAAATCAGGGTTTTTGAGATATTTTTTGGGGGTTATAATTTTTAATCCGACCGTTGGATCGTGATAATTTTTGGATATGTTATACATATATAAGTTGAGTTTATGTCCAAAAATTTTGAACCGTTAAAAATAAACGTATGATTTATTATGAATTTTACGAGATGACTAGTTCAGGAATTGTTGAATTTTTTTGGAGTTTATCATTTTGGTAGAAAATTTTAGAATTGGTGGGTCCCACTCTTGGTTGGTGAAGAAATGTGCTGAAATTTTTATTCAAATGTGGTAAGCTTGAATAGTAGTAGGTAAAGCCATCAGGTTGCAGGTTAAGTCTGCTTCGGCGTGCTAACATTTTCCTATAAATAGAGGGCTAAGTTAGAATTGAAAATCACACCAGAAACAAGTTTTCTCTCTTTCTCTCTCTAGATTATTGAGTGTATTTTGTGAGTATTTAGATACTTTGAGAGTTTCTATTCATCAGAGCAAGTTTCTTTCAGCCTTATACCGGTATTCCGACCAGAAGTACTGTCTTTACGAGGTAAGGGATGTTATTTTATTCGAAAATGATATTATTTCTTCAATATCATTATGTCGAAATATTGATATGAATTTTTTATCAAATTTGGAACTTTTCACGTCGGGATTACTATTCATGAGTTACTATTCATTAGTTACTATTCACCGAAAAATAAAATTTTCTTCGTTTCGTCCAAAATATGTATTCTGGGTACTAGCTTTGATTGTATCCATGTTTTGATCATTCTTGAATTTTACTTCACTATGAATAATTATAAGGTATTTTTGGACATGGATAAATCGAAATACGAATCCTTAATATTTGTTATTTTGTTTCATTGGATTCGTTTTCTTTAAGATATTTTACATCATCCTCAGTCCTAAATGATTATATTACTGAATATCTTTGGCCTGTAGTGCAAAGATGAATGATTAACTGATGAATATCTTTGGCCCGTACTGTATAGATGAACATGTGTTGAGATGAACATGACCGACTGGTGATACAATTGAATATCTTTGGCCTGTAGTGCAAAGATGAATATTTGATTAAAGATGGTTATTGATTGTTGTTACAGGGATAAAATATTGATGATGGACTTTTAAATCTTAGAAGATAGTAGAACTCGTTCTCTACTTGACTCTTCTAATGGTTTGCTGTTTCCGCTGCAGTTATTGATTTAAAACTTGTTGTTTATTGTATTCTATTAGATTTTTCCCTGTTGAAGACTAACGATAATTTGTTCTGTATTATCTTAGTCATAATGTTCTTTACTGGGCTAGTTGAGCTCACCCTTTTCCTTTTTGTTCCATTTTTCTCAGGAGGCGAGAATGTAGCGAGTACTAGTCGGGGTATGGAATGATGGTTCTAGAAGTTATTTTAGTAGTCCTCACCATTTTTGTGAAATAATGTATCAATAATTGTAATGAGGACTTATTTGAGTGTGGATATTGTCTAGATGACAATATTTGTATTTAAACTCACAGTTCTTATGTTGTAACAGTAAAGATGTAGTTGTTTCTGTACCATGTATTTTGACGACTCAGAATGAGTGTTGTATACCTATTTTGAGGGCGTCACATCAATGATATAAAAGCTTAAACTTTTATCTTTGCGCTGGATGAATTCGTTACTGGTGCGGAGACTCAGCACCAATTTATCATCACCTGGACCAAAGTGTTAATGTTTAGATTTTACATGCATCATGTGAATACTACCACTACATGCATAATATAAGTGAGAGAATATGTAAAGTTATATCAATAATCAATTATGATCATGCTTCAATTGCTATTGGCATAATACATATATACACACGTACAAGTATATATTTAATTTAATAAAAAAGAATCATGTATCTCCTTCGGTGAATCAGTGATTTTAAATCGACACTAGAACAAGTGTCTTGTTTCCCACAGACGGTGCCAAATTTAACGCTTGATTTTGTACGTGTAACGAAATCACCCAAAATAGCAGGCCAAAATAGCGTCAACAGTTGATTGTTTTGTTGTGAAATTTAACTCACGAAATACATTCACATAAACATAAACAAAGAGATAAAATATGAACACAAGAATTTACGTAGAAACCCAATTGGGAAAAAATCACGGAGAGATAGAGTAATCCGCAATAATAATATTGGGAGTACAAGTTGTGTATTTTTGTTGTACCTCTTTTGCCCTATCTTCCCCCCAAACCCTAGCTTGTAGCCGTATATATAGAAGTCACCTCCACCCACATCCAACTAGGAGAAGGACTCCTTATCCATCCAAATAAGGAAACACAATCCTATTTTAATAAGCACTCTTCCACTGTCACAATAAATACATATGGGCCATGACCAGATCCGGACCATTAAATAGACTGAGCAGCATCATGGCTAGACCCAAATAATCACATCCCAACATAATGTATATCATATATAAAGTTGTGTAGTTAGGAGATTTGAGAGATATCCATCCATGTGATTTGAGAGATATTAAAATGTATTGTGAATGACCACTTAATAAGTTTATAAATATAAATCCATTTTCTTTCTTAATTTGTTTCTTGATTATTTTACAACACGTTACAACACGATCATCTACCCAATTTTGGATCCCAATTTATGTAGTTTTCTCAACTCACTGCAAGTATTGTTTCATTATAATTAAATTTGAGCATATTTATATATATATATATATATATATATATATATATATATAGTTATTTAATTTTTTATGTAATTATATATTTATATAGATGTCGAACCTTGCAAAGGTTGAATTTACTGCCCTTGACATCTCTGGCAAGAATTACTTATCATATACCCTTAATACTGAAATTCACTTAGAGGCAAAGAATCTTGGAGATACAATTAAGGTTGACAATCATGCATCCTTACATGATCGTGCAAAATCATCTTCATGAAGAATTAAAATCTGAGTACCTTATAGTAAAGGACCCTTTTGTCTTATGAAATGATTTAAAAGAAAGATATGAGAATCAAAAATCTGTAATCCTCCCAAAAGCTTGTTATAATTGGTTGAACCTGAGGTTGCAAGATTTTAAAAGTGTGAGTGAGTACAATTTTGCACATTTTAAAATAATCTCACTATTAAAATTATGTGGGGAGAAAATCACTGATGGAGATATGTTAGAGAAAACATTTACTACATTTCATACCTCGAATATGCTCCTGCAACAACAATATCGAGAGTGTAATTTCAAAAAATATTCTGAACTAATATCATGTCATCTAGTGGCTGAACAAAATAAAGAGCTTTTGGTGAGAAACCACCAATCTTGCCCAATCGGTTCTACTTCATTCCTTGAAGTGAATGGAACTTCATTTGATAAACATATAGGAAATTATGTTCATGTTCGTGTTCGTGTTCATGGTCGTGGTCGTGGTCGTTGTCGTGGACGTGGAAGGAACAATCAATATAGAGAGGATCGTACTCATAATTCTTTAAAAGGGAATAACACACCTTACTATTAGAAGAATCAAAATGGCAAGGGTTTACAAAATAAATCATCAAATGGTTGGGAGCTGTCGTTTACACTCCTAAATTAACATCACTTACACTTTACAAATTCAAATAATTAGCAAAATATTAGGCAAGGATCAATCCCACAAAGAGTGATTTGTTTTATATTTATCCTATGATTTCTAATGAAAGAGGGGATTTTTAATTAATTAACTAAATTAATAAGAATAAACTAATAAGAATAAACAATGAATAAAAAGCTTCAGTTCTTCAGTTTAGTATCACCTTTTACAACAATAGAGTAATAAAATGTAATATTATTTACCCTTCAATGAAACTAATAGTCCTAGGTAACAACAAGCTCTGCTACCCGAAACTCCCCTTAGATTGTCACTCAATGAAATAAGCTCTTCACAAGATTCTAACAATTATATAACCTAGAACAAGCTCTCTAGATTTAATATAATAGCAGCATTAAGAAATAGGGAATTAGACTATTCCAAGTAACAAACACATAAGCTCGAATTGTTTAACTTGTCTTCTAATAATCATAACAATACTCAAAAGCTTGTCCACAATCATGTATTACTAATTACTACTTGTGATTAGGAACAATATCAATTACACGTAATATTATTCCTTAATCTAGCATATGATATTTGTTAACCAATTCAATCCTGTAGAAATCAAATTAGTTAAGCCAAATAGCATTCAGAAAATAAATCAGATTATCAAGAATGAATTTCATATGAGAAGGAATAAATAATGAATACTCAATTAACCATTAATTATAAATAAGATTCAACATCCCTTAGAACTGAATAAAAAGAACTTAGCTCATGTCTTTAATTCTCCAATATTGTAGATGAAAGAATTTAGTAGATGATTGAATGAATAAAACCATGACTATCATCCTCTATTTATAGTGCTAGACAAAGTCCTAAATCCTATGGGAAGTAGAAATCCAAATCCTAAAAGGAATTACAAGTCATAACTAGTTTTCATAAAGAAATAGAATCTAATTTGGAAATAAATCTTAGTATTAAGTAAAGCCTAAAGCTAATAGAAATAATAATCCTATTCCATGTTGAAATCTGCCAAAATCTGCATTCAGAAACTTTCCAAAAATCCAAGATTTTCCACTTTTCGCTCTCAAATTCGATGGGGCGAATTTTCCTTTTCTGCTGCGACGTCCTTTGGTAAAATGACCATAACTTTTGATCCGGAAGGAGTTACGGAGCCTACTACCTATCAAAACGAAGATATCGACGAGATCTACAACTTTCATTCTTTGAGATTTAACAGATTCTGGCTGCATCAAGGTCGAAATCGGGCTCCAAATGACTGCTGTGCAAATTCCAACTTCCAAACTTTGAGGTTCAACTTCCGTCTGGTAAAAAGATCATAACTTTTTCATATGAACTCCGATTGTGACGATTTAAGATGTTCTGGAAAGCTAAGAAAGAGCTCTACAATAAAATTCAAGTCCCAAACCAAGACCATGCGTCCAACTTAATGCTAAAAACCCTGGAATTTTCCCTTTTTCTCATTTTAGGTCCAATTCTTCCTAAAATCATTAAACACGTTAATAAGCTCATATACACATAAAACATGGAATAAAACTAAACATAAAGAAATAAAAATAAATAAATAATATGCACTCATTAATGGTCATAAAAATAAGTGTTATAGGTGTGGAATGGACAGTTATTGGTCACGTACTTGTCGTACTTCTAAACATTTGGTAGATATGTTACAAGCCTCTATAAAAGAAAAGGGAAAGGGAATTGAAACAAACTTTGTTGATCATAATGATCTTGAAGATCCCATGAATTTTCTTGACCTTCCAAATGGAGTTAATATGACTTATCTTGATGTCCCTGATTTCTTTGAGAATGTTGATGAAAAATTTGACAATTTGATTGGCGATGGAAATGTCCATACCAATTAATTAATTATTTTCTTTTACTATGTTATTGCATTCTAATAAGTATGATTGGTGATGGAAATGTCCATACCAATTAATTATTTTTCTATTATTATATTTTGGCATTGTAACAAGTATTTTTATCTTAATATGCTTAAATAAATAAAGTTTAATTTATGTTTTGTATATATAAAGATGCATTGGTTTAACTGGTGAAATCAATTCCAAGATGACTAGGGAAGATTTTTGTCTAGCGGACAGTGCAACAACTCATACGACTTTAAAGATAAAAAATATTTTCAAATTATGCAAAGCTAATGTCAATACCATATCGGGTGCATCGAACTTAATTGAAGGTTCTGGAAGAGTGATTATAATGTTTCCAAATGGCACAAAACTTTATATTGATGATGTTTTGTATTCCTCTAAATCAAGCAGAAATTTACTCAGCTTTAAGTATATACGTTATAATGGTCATATGCTATGTGAGAACCTCTAGCATGTATGTATGTTAAAGTATAAGTGTATTGGTATGATAGAATTGGACTGAAATCAGTAGAGCAGAAGCTCAACTCTGGCCAGGCTAGAGGACAGCGCAGCTGCGCCGTCCCTAAGCCTAGCCAGGGCGCAGTTGCGCCATTCTGCAGTCAAGTCTAGATTATGTTTATAATATGATGATCCAAACATGATTATATGGTTACTTTAACTTGTGTTATGTGACTAGTATACTATCTAATGTATTAAGAAGCATGCTAAGTGATAGAGTTTAATGCTTTATGGGTAATTATAACTTTCGAGATTGAAGTTTAAAAGGGTATTTGCAAACTATGTAAGACTGAGATGAACAACCCTTATAAAAAGGGGACTTTATTGTCGGACATCTTGGTATTACGCTATTTTTGAGTATTATGCATAATATAGGGTACAATGAAGCTGATAACTTCATTTACTTGCAGAAGAGTATGATTTAATCTTTATGGTTAATTGAATCAACACTTGAGGTCATTCAGTATTGAATGTCTGATAATTCCTCTATTAGTTCATGATCCAATTTTGATCACTCAGCATGAAATCTGAGAATATCCCACTTTGTTATTGCAGTAGTATTATCTCTTGATAATCAATTAAACATTATTAAAACTTCGAAAGAGTTTTACTCTTTCATCATTGAATTGTTATTTAGCGTGAAATTTAATAAAGTCTTGTTATTAATCAATGATTTATTCAGCTACTTCGAAGTCCTTTGAACATTGTTGAATTTCTATCAAATCTAGATTCTTATATTCTTGATTCATATATCTTATTGTATGCTTTAACTTGCGGAGCAAACTTGTTGCTCACCTTTGCTTAAATATAGCATTTCAGCTAAGGACAAGGTAGCAAGAGGGCCAGAAAAGGACAAGGGCAATGGCAAAGTACAAGAGTAGTTATTATAAACTTTAATTTTTATGTTATTATATTTAAACCTTTTTGGATATCTGAAGGTATGTAAGTAATGTTAAGGTTAGATAACCTGGGATAGTGTATTAATTATATTAATTAATGGTATGAATGATGTAATTCATAAATAAATTGGTAGTTAGATGTGTTATGTATGATGGATTATGAGCACCAAACCCGAGGTTAGGAAACCTGAATTTTGGGGCGTCACAGATTGGATTACTTTGAGACATTTTCTCTGGTTACTAAAATGACAACTTTGAGACTTCTTATTTCTCTAGCTGCTATGAAAGGTTAGAAGGTGGATTAGATGGATGTTACTAATGAATTTCGTCATGAAGATTTAGATGAGGATGTATATATAACAATGCCTTCTGGTTTCTGCAGTTCACATAATTCTACAGGGACTTCTCTTGTCTGCAAACTTCTCAAGTCCTTATATGGACTCAAGCACGCACCTCGACAATGGTTTCTAAAGTTGTCTGCAGCACTAACACAATTTGAATTTAAGCAATCCAACTTTGATCATTATCTATTCATTGCCCACTCTTCTTCTGGCTTTATAACATTATTAGTATATGTAGATGATATACTCATCACAGGGTCTAACAATATTGTCATTCAACAAGTCAAGGATTACCTAGCTACTCAATTTTAAATAAAAATCTTGGTGCCTTGAAATATTTTTTTGGGTATTGAAGCTGCTAGGTCTCCAAAAGGTATCTACCTTAATCAACGACAATATACTCTTGATATTTTGAAAGAAGTGGGTCTCACAGATGCCAAAACGCTTCAAAGTTCATATGGAGCAAAACTACATATTATTATTCAACAGTGGGGATCTGTTGAAGAATGCTAATGTCTATCGGAGACTGGTTGGCCGTCTCATTTACTTGAGCATAACTAGACCTGTTATTGCATATTTTGTTCATGTGCTTAGTCAATTTTTGTCTGCTTCTAAAGTTTATCATATGGATGCGGCTTTAAAATTGGCTAGATATTTGAAATCATCTCCTGGACAAGGTTTACTCATGTCTGCAACTGGTTCTCTTATTTTATATGCTTATTGTGATGCTAATTGGGGTGGTTGTCCTACTACTAGGCAGTCTCTTACTGGCTATTGTGTAACACCAGGCTCTTCTCTCATTTCTTGGAAGAGTAAGAAACAACCCACAATCTCTAGATCCTCAGCTGAAGCAGAATACAGGGCTATGGTTGATGTTTGTTGTCAGGTTACTTGGTTGGCTGCTTTATTAAAAGAATTAGGCATCACTTTTGTTACTCTAGTTCCTCTCTTTTTTGACAACAAGTCTGCTCTATACATATCATCTAATCCTGTTTTTCATTAACGTACTAAACACCAAGATTGATTATCACCTTGTTCGTAAGAAGCTTCAAAAGGGGGTTATTACAACACACCATCTTTTGTCTGTAGAACAACAAGTTGATTTGTGTATCAAAGCTCTGTCCAGTGAGCAACTTCAGCTTCTACAATCCAAGTTGGGAGTCTGTAATTTATTTCAAACTCACAACTTGAAAGGGGATGTTAAGGATACTAATGTCATTATACACAATGACATTAATGTAATAAATAGTTAAAAGATATTTGTGTTGTGATAGTTATAAACCAATGTACTAAAGGTACATAAGTAGACTGATTTCATTCTTTAGAAATAATATATGTTTTTGTAGTTGTTCGTATTGTAACACATTGAGTCGTAATCCTATATACGTTAGAAGGTCTGATTTGTTAAACACGGCACCAACATAAAAAATGTTTGTCATAAATACTTATCAGTTGTCATTTCTATGAATGATATTATGGTATATATTTTTTTTAAAAAAATAAAAAAATTATGAAGACTTCATGAAAAATGCTAGATATATATACTCATATATCAAAGACAAAAAACTTTCAAATGTTGTCCATATAGCATTAAATTTGAAACACTACCCTCATACCTAACAATATGGTTTGTGAAATGAACCACCCACTAGCATAAATGAAATTGGATGAAACCAAATTAATTTTTTGCTATATTTTTACCACCAAAATGACAACTGACAAGCATTCCTCTTGTTTTAAATTTTGAAAAAAATAAAATAAAAAGCTTGCATCTAATTGATGTGGGCTGGTGAATTAGACCTATCAAAATGAAAATAATGATCTGGTCACTAAGAAGATATGAAATACAGATTTTGGAACATATAGACATGATATATGTATACACGTGTGTGTGTGTAATATCTACTATGTATATAGCTATATACTTGTGGGCCAATATATTTGAATCAAATTTATACTTGGGCAGAGGAGTTAGGTGTGTGGCCCCTTAATTTGTTAATGCATGTGAAATTTAGATTTTAAAAATCAACATGAAATTTAAGATTATTTCGATACTTTTAAAGCATTTGATGAATATATAACTATTTTTTAATCAAATTGATAAAAAGAATTAATAAATTTGTACAGTAAAAATACTTTGAATGTGTCTAATTTTATTTCAATTTATTTTACAAAATTAATCTCAATACCAAGAATCGTTTACTAATATATTTTTATCATTATTAACAAAAACGTTATGATAAATATTTACTATATTGAATGAAATTGGAGAACAAGTCTTTGACCCGAACTATATAAGCTGAAACTCATGATTCATTTTTAAATGAGCGAATGACATGAAATAAATCATACTATCCCATCCAAAATATAAGATCATTGCTCTTCTTTTTTATAGAAGAGTTACAGCTCATCTGTTTCGCGTATTACGAAAGCCGTATTGTCCGGAGGGGGCATGTCTCTCCTTCTGAAGATTAGTTCAACTACAAATAACTAACAAAATATAGTGCATTTCAAGGTGTTAAATTTTAGAATATCTGACAACAGTAAGTAAAGCCTATGGATTGCCTTGATTCTTAAGGCCCATTTTGTCAAATATTAAATGTAGATAATTTTCGGCCTAAACTTGAAAAGAGCCTATGAATTGCCACAATTCTTAAGGCCCATTTTTAAAGACTTATTAGATCGTAGAAATGACCAGGGGTAATTACTTGGATTAATTACATATTTTAGTACATTTTTAGAAATAATTACAATAATGGTGCATCCATAAAATAATTACAAAAGTAATACACTTTCCCATATTTATTTACAATATTAGTGCAATTAAGATTCCTTTAATTGTGGCCCATGATTATCTCCATTATCACTTCCCGTTAATTATTATTTTCTTATTCGAATAGAGCAGACCTATCACCACCTCTTCATCCTCTTCTTCCATATCCACAACTTTGATACTGGCTCTGATTATGTGGCTGGCAATTATTACCACCTCCACCATAAGAATTTCTAATACCACCACCAGTTTGATACTGACCCTGATGAATTGCTTATTACCACATCTAACATCGCCAGATCCGCATCCAAGACCCCGGCCAGTGCCACCGCCACGATTGTAGTTACTCTTCTCAATTTCTCTCTCTATACTTTTGCACAAAGCAAAATGTACTGATTGAGTGTTGATGTTATGGATAGTGAGTATTTAGTAGGAATTTTGAAATGGACAAAAATAACCTTACTTTGTCACCAAGAATTGAACATTGAAATGGAAAAGATTTTATTGAATTCTGGAAGGATCGATAGAAAAGGACCTTACTTTGTCACTAAGAATTGAATAGTGGAAAGGAAAAAGTGTTAAGAGGAGAGAATTGAAAAGGATGGTGTTTCGTTGTGATTGGGTGTAGCTTGAGAGTGAGGTGTGGGGTGCAGTTGGTAACCAAACCTTCATATCAAGGTAACCAAACCGTCATACCAAGGTAACCAATTCACCTTCACACCTTCAGTTTTTTCATAGTGCAGTGGGTAACCAAACCTTCACACCAAGGTAACCAAACCTTCATACCAAGGTAAAAAAACCTTTATACTAAGGTAATCAATCCACATCCACGCCTATAATTTTTTCATAGTGCAGTTGATAGCCAAATATTCATACCAAGGTAACCAATTCAGTATTATTAGGTTACCAATTTATTTTGAATGTGATGCAGTTGGTAGCCAAACCTTCATCCCAAGATAACCAATTTAGTTTTATTAAGTTACCAATTTATTTTGAATGTGATGCAGTTGGTAGCCAAATCTTCATGCAGTTGGTTGCCAAACTTTCAGACCAAGGTAACCAATTCATACTGTGTGGAGGTAGATTGGTTACCTTGGAATGAAGGTTTGGTTACCTTGGTATAAAAGTTTGGTTACCTTGGTATGAAGGCTTGGTTATTAACATTACATTACACATCACTCTCTTATCTCTTTCTTTCCTATGTAGTGTTCTTATTTTCTTTTGAACATGAAATTGGAATTAGAATTTCTGAACATGAACAAATTCTCTGAATTTGAATATTTGTTCAAATCTGTAATGACGTATTAAATGGAAACGCAGGTCTTGAAAATTTTACCGAAGATTTAACTTCTACTTTTGAATGGATTATGAACCATTGCTTTTCTCTTCAAGATGTTTCAGGCATGAGGGATGCCATCAAGAAACACTTTGATCGGGATGAATCACGAAGCGAGAGTGAGATAGAAGGTGGAATGATTAATCACTTTGCAGAAGTAGATAAATTACAAGTTTCCATTGTTTCAGATTGGAAATGCTATTAAATTTGAATATTTAAATTTGAATTATTATTTTGAATTTGAATTTGAATTTATTTTTGTTGTTAGATTCCAGATGTTTGATTTTAAATTATTAATTATGACAGTTATTTCTCCTTGATTTTAGGTTTCCTTATTAATGTGAATTGCGTTATTTTTGTAATTATTTTGTGTATGTATTATTTTTGTAAATACTTTCTAATTGTTGTATATTAGTGTTAAGGACCCTAATTATTTAGTTGTATGTTAAGGCTCATGTTGTGACGACCCAAAATCTGGGTCCCAAATCACCACGGATATGGTACAATCATTCTAACACTATTACAATTTTTGCAGAAGATATAAACATAAATTGTTTATACATTAAACTTGCATACTTTTCCCCAAGGTCGAGTAACCTTAACTTAATACACAATACATAACTTATTTGACTTACAATAACATTGGGGTACAAAACTGTTACAAATCTAACTGCACACATATACTAAAGTTGGAACCGATCTTTAACCTTTCCTTATATCTGAAGCATTCACCTTAATCTGCAATATTTATCATGATATAGCAAGGGTGAGCATAAGGATTGCCCAGCAAGTTTAAGTTCAATAATATAACGATATATCATGATTGAAAGAGTCTGAATAATAAGCTGGCTATAATTCAAGAATATAATTTTGAACTAGCAGGAACAAACTTTTGACTGAACAAGTATTGAACGTGAACAAATATATTTGAATCAACTGGTAATGAAGGTGATCAGCCTTTCATACCTGACTTATACATGCAATATGTACAGAGTACAATTTTACATGGCAATCAGCAATGATTAACCATAAGCATATTCGAATGAAACAACTCTTAATAGAGTTAAGTAAAAATAAACTTGCCTGGACCGTTGATTACCGCTACGTAATTTATAACGCTTTATCTGAAGACCTAATATTAGTAATATAGATCTCCAATATTAGAATAATATCATCACATAATAATACTATTATATATTTATATACACAGAATAACCTAAACACATAACACATAACCCTATCAGTCTATAATACACATAAGACTCAGTATCAAGTCAAACTATTGCAGTCTATCTTGATTTTGCCAAAATTCTAACGTCCCGACGGTCTAGTCAGACTTTATCGAGTCTAAGTTCAATTAAACTCTACCTAACACTTAACAATTATCTCAGATAATTTTAATATTAATCAAAATAATTTTCATAAGCTCGTAATAATTTTTAAATAATTATTACTATTTATCTTGATTTTTCAATCATTAAAATCATATTTAAATGAATTAAATACCACATGATTCTTTTATCATTAATATTTATTTAATATCAAATATTAATGAAAATCATCACATAATATTATAATATATTTATAATATATCAAATTATTTTTAATACCTTAAAATCATATTTATATGATTTTTAAACACTTAAATTCATTATCCGTTAATTGCTATTAATATTAAAATATTAATATTTTCAAGCAAAATATCAAAAGTTATATTTTATACCTTAAAATATTTTTTATTACACTTAAATCATTTTTATATGATTTTTAAATCATTAATTCTATTTTTCCATAATTTATTTAATATATTTATTAAATAAACTAATTATCATTAATATTGATTAATTAAAGAAATTTATCACATAATATTAAAAGTCATTGAAATTAACTTAAAATATTTTTTTTACCATAATATTATTTTTTAATATTTTTCATGTATTTAAATCATTTTTAAATAATTTATTTAATATTATAATTAAATAAATTAAATACCATTTATATTCCAAAAATATTAAATATTTATGAAATATACTCTAAATAATTAAAAACTATTTTTCAGCCTTTAAAATAATTTTTCATAATTTATTATGTATTTTTAATAATTAAAAACTATTTTTATCTATTTTTAAATAATTTTCAGAAAAATTAGAAATTAAATAAATAGAAACCGTCGCTAAAGGGCCCTATAGCGACAGACCCGTCGCTATAGGTGTTCTTGATGAAAACCCAGAACATCATGTCAGTGTTCCGGGTAGTACCTTTGACCAATAATAATTCGTAGTTCATGATGTTTCTGGGCTAGATAATGGTCAGCTCCGATAGTATTGATGCAATACTACATGATCTAACTATCATCAAGGCTAGAATGCATCACATATGCAAGATCTAGACTTCTAAAAAGTCTGACAAAGATGTTCTTCATTTCTGGGTTTTCCAGAAATGAAGAACAATTGCTACTACCTCCTTTGGATCCTTATAACATGCATACTAAGCTTTTTTTGTGTGATATGAAGGTTCACATATGTAGTATAGATATCCGTGTACAAGTATATAACCTTAAAACATATTAAAAACATCATAAAAAAGAAATCTGGGTCGGTCAAACGTATGGTCAGAAGTTGTTCTTGAACGAATTCTGGGTTTCCCAGAATTCTGCAAAGCTGGTGGTCAACGCTACTTTGACCCTTATTAATTTTCATTCCGGTTATGATATCAGTGATATAATGACTTTACTATGTAGTCTACATATCCGACTACAAGCTGAAAACAAAAACATGACCAAACAATCAAACGACTGCAAGATCTAGAACATGCAAATACTTGTCAGACGAGATCTGGGTTTCTGGGCTGCCCAGAACCCAGTTTTTGAAAACGGTCAACGAGTTTTGACCACGTATAACTTCTAATCTACACATGATATGAACATGTTTCAAGTTACAGATCATAGTCCACATGTCAGACTACAGATTCAAAACATAAAACACTCAAAACAGTTAACACATAAAGATCTAAGAGCCGTGACATTGGCTTGTCAGACAACAAAATTAGGGTTCTTGACTAGTTTTAAAAACTTGATTTTCGTGCTTCTAGATGTTATGGATCCATAATCCAACAACCCAAATCACTTATAGACACCTTCCAACACAACTTTAAACAACAAATCATAAACACCAAATTTATGGATTTCGAAAATTAGGGTTTATACCTCCTTGAATCTTGATTTTTGATTTTTGATCCATGAATATGTTATTGTTAAGCTAAGAGATGATTTTGTCTTAACTTCTCATTCCTTTTCTTTCTCATTCCTGGATTTTAGAGAGAGGATGGGTTTGGATAAAATGAAATTTAAAGTGGACTTTTTCTCTGTCTCAATATATATATATTGATGTGTGTAATGTAATGGCTGAGATGGCTGCTGAGATTTTAAGTCAATGAGTTGTTGGAGTAGATCACCAACTCTCATTTGGCAAGATTTGTACTCAACCTACTAAATAATGCAACAAGGGTATTTTGGTCTTTTTGATATTTAGTTTAATGGCATTCTTGACATTTGATCAAACCCTTACGGTTTAGGGTTTAGGGTTTAAAACCCTCAGGGTTTAGGATTTAACCCTTATGTTTTGAAAAATTTGATTTTAGGATTTCAAAATTAGGTTTCCAAAAAATAGAAAATTAATATTTCTAAATTATAATTAGTATTTACTAATCCTAATTCAATCTTGCTAATTAGGATTAATATTTCCTAGTTAAAATTGCTAATTACACAATTAATGATAAAATTGGTCATTAGGGCTTTTAACCTAGAAATTAGGGTTTTAATTAGAAAAAAAATAATATTTCTAAATTTCGAAATTAGATTTCCTAATTAGATTAAGGTTTTCTAATTACTTAACTTGAAAATTAGGATTAGGGTTTCCTAATTAACATTAAAAGTATTAAATTAACACTTAGGTTTTTCTTAATTATAAATTAGGGTTTCAAATCCCAAAATTAGGGTTTTCTAAATTTGAAAATTAGGATTTGCTAATTAATTAAGTTTTACCCTAATTAATATCACTTAAGAATTATAATTATCCTTTAAGTTCCCAGATTAGAGTTTTAAATTCCCGAATTAGGGTTTCGAATACCCAGAATTGAAATTAGGGTTCCAGTACCGGTTTCTCGGGTTTCTTATTATTCGCTAGGGTTTTCTAACCGAACGTTGACGTTTTTAATATATACTTAGTGTTTGTTACAGATATCATTTATCTGGTCAACTCTTGACTCTTAACCACATTCTGAATATATAAATGACCATATACACTGTACATATTCACGTCTATCCTTAATCCTGAATAATTCATCTAAATTCTTCATAGAATTTTAAAATCCTCAAAATTCCATCTTAAAAATATCAAACGCATACACTTATTTTCTGTCTGGGTTCTAATTTTAAACCTTCAATCAATTAATTAATTTTTTTTAAAAATCTTCAAAATTCTCGGGTTGTCACATTCACCCCTTCTTCTAAAAATTTCGTCCCCGAAATTTACCTTACACCTTACACCATTCACCATTCACCATTCACCATTCACCATTCCTTCTCATCATCACATGCTACCCAATACACCACTCACAAGAGTAAAAATTTTGAAATTGTGCTGAGGAGTCGTATAGACTATTTGTCTGTCATTTTTGCGAAGGTTTTATGAAAATTCATCCGCAAACCGTCATACTTACAGACACAAAGGGTGATTAGCCCGATATGCCCTGTACTGGCCAAGTATTGTTGGTCGGAATAATTTGTTCCTCTTATCCGCCTTGGGCGCATAAACTTTTACCTCAGTCTTATTAGATTCTGCACCAAAATAATTTGGTTCGGGAAATTTCTTTCAATGAACACTTAGAGTTTTCATAAACATTAGTCTAGCTGAATAGAATAGCGTAGACTCATATCAATAATTCAATTCAATCGAATTATTTAGGTGTAGCCAAACCCCGTTGGCAAATTAAAATTTTTGAAAATATTTTCGAGATTGACTGTAAGACCCCAATTTTTATAAATAAAGATGAATTTTCTATAAATATCATTTTTGAATATTATGGAGTTAATTTGATATAATGTTATAGTTGTGGGTAATATTTATAAATTTTACAAAGTAAGCAAGTTGTTATAAAATATTCGTTTGGTCGGAGAATATTCTTTTTGTCGAGGAATATTCGTACGACGGCACAATCATTGGTGGACCCCAGAACGGAATTATTGTCGGATGGAGAAAACGACAGAATCATCTTTCTATAAAAATAACGGCTGAGGTGTTACCGTTAAAACCGTTAAAACTGTTGAACTACTCGGTAGTAAAAGTACAGTAATACGCGTGGTTGCATAGTAGCACACGGTATTGATTATTGATGCTTACGTGAGAAGTCACTCAGCTATACTCAATTATTGCTACAGTAATTGCTGCATCATATCTCTTAAATTATTGTCATAGTATCATCTGTATAATATGTTATATTATTAAATCAATAATTGAGACGTTGTGGTAAGTTTGGTTATTTTATGGGGGGCCATATGTCATCATCTAAGAGTCTCTTCGTCAATAGTATTTACCTTGGTCAATAGTAATTACCTTCGTCAATAGTATTTACCTTGGTCAATAGTAATTACCTTCGTCAATAGTATTTACCTTGGTCAATAGTAATTACCTTCGTCAATAGTATTTACCTTGGTCAATAGTAATTACTTTCGTCAATAGTAGTTGTCCCTTCAATATTACCAAGAGTCATTTGACCCTTCGTTAAGACCAAGAGTCATTTGGCCCTTCGTTAAGACCAAGAGCCACCCTCGGTTTTTCTATAAATAGAGGCCTAGGGCTTCATTATTTTTCACGAATTCATTCAAGCTATAGAGAGAGAAAGTATAGAGAGAATAAGAGAGAGAGAATAAAAGTATTCTGCTACATCACTTTTCCAATATCCAGTTCTTTTAAGGTAGGGAATATTATTTCTTTTATATTCATGAAGAGAACTTCTGTTATTCCATTTGTTATTATTCTGTTGGAATAACCAGTATACGCGGTCTACCCTATACTTGCTGACATTCTTCTATTATTCTGTTGGAACATCCTGTCTGTGTGTTTTACACCGGACCTGGTTCCGTTTATTATTCTGTTGGAACATCCTGTCTGTGTGTTTTACACCGGACCTGGTTCCGTTTTATTATTATTCTGTTGGGATATCCTGTCTGTGTGTTTTACACCGGACCTGGTTCCATTATTTATTATTCTGTCGGAATATCCTGTCTGTGCGTTTACGCCGGACCTGGTTCCATTATTTATTATTCTGTCGGAATATCCTGTCTGTGCGTTTACGCCGGACCTGGTTCCATTATTTTTTATTCTATTGGAATAACCTGTCTGTGCGGTCTATCGCATGCATGGTGATTTCTTTTGTTATTCCATTCTTTATTGTACTCAGTTGGTTAAGTTTTGACTTCTATACTCCATGAAAGTTGTGGAATATCCTTGATAGTTGCGTTTCATCCAGTATCTTTTCAAGAAAATATTCTTCTAAGCATTCTTGAATTTTACTCCACAATGCAGTATCATGTTGACAATTTGGACGTTGTTAATTCCTGGATAAATTAATTCTTGAACTTGTTTTATTGAATTCTTATATCATTGTCATCATCCTCATGTTTATAAAATGTTGAAAGTCATCTGTGGCATGTAGTGCATAGATGGACTTGGTATGATTATGACCAGGGATTATTCGGTATAATCATGACCGTAATGTTACAAATGATGTGGTAAAAGTCCTCATTGGCCCGTAGTGCATTGATGGACAGTTGTTGGCATGATCATGACCATTAATGAATATACGAATATCCTTGGCCGTAGTGCAGGGGTGATTCGATGATGTGGATTATTTTATTAAGCTGAGTCCCAGCGATCACAGTGTTGAAAAACTTTTTAAATCATAAAAGATAGTAGAGTTTATTTTCTACTTGACTCTTTTAATGGATTGCTTGTTCCGCTACAGTTAAACTTGATGTCTATTATATTTTATCAGTTTAACATTGTTGAAGGCTAATGATAATTTATTCTGCATTATCTTAGTCATAATATTTCTTACTGGGCTAGTTGAGCTCACCCTTTCTTTCACTGTTCTCTTCAGGAAATGAGAACGTAGCTGGGGCAAGTCGGGGAACGGAGTGATGGTCCGAAGATAGTATTAGTTAGTAGTCCTCACTATTCTATGTAATGGTGTGTTAATAAATGTAATGAGGACTCCTTTTGAGTATGAATACTCTCTAGAAGATAATATTTGTATTCAAACTCACAGTTTATGTTTTGTCGTATTGTACACGACAGTTGTATTATTAAGTTGTATTTGTATTCTGTACTATGTATCTGACGACCCAAGATGGGTGATGTATACCTAATTTTGGGGGCGTCACAGTTGGTATCAGAGCTTAGGGATATGATCCCTGGCTAAGATGTGAGAATAGAACTAGGAGGGGAGAGACGGGGAATTCCTTCGCTAGTATGACATACCTAAGTTTATTTGCATGGTATTTAATTGGTCGGTCATAATATAAGGATAATATATGACATATCAATTAATTTTTATTTTGTGGCAGTATCTGAAAATGGCATCTGAGAACGTTGAGAATAGCAATGGAGCACAGACGACTGTTGATTCACCACATATCAATAATCAGGATAATGTGCATCAGGAAGGTGTCAATCCTCATGCAAACAACAACACTGACCAAATGATGAATGATCAAATGTTCAGAGGCTTTATGCAATTCATGCAACAACAGGTGAAAGCGGCTCCTGTCCACAACGTAGGTGGAAATACTGGAAACTCTCTGGCGGTCACCGCTAAACAGTTTAAGGAGCTGGGACCACCGGAGTTTAAGGGAGAACCCAAACCACTTGTAGCTGAAACATGGATAAAGCAGATCACCAAGATATTTGATGTCTTGGGTTGCTCCGAGGAGCAAAAGGTTCCCTTTGCCGCCTTTATGTTGCGAGGAGAGGCAGATTACTGGTGGGAATCGATAAAGCGTACTCAACCTGCCGCACTGAAGATGTCCTGGGAGAAGTTCCAAGAGCTGTTTAACGACAAATACTTTCCCGAGAGTATTCGTCACATGAAGGAGGTGGAGTTCATCAAATTGGAGCAGAATAATATGACCGTGTCGCAGTACGAGGCAAAATTTGCGGAGTTATCCCGGTTTGCGTCCCACCTGGTGGATAATGAAGAAAGAATGACGCGGATGTTTTTAAGAGGTTTGAAGCCGGAGATACGTCAACATCTTGTTTCTCATAAACTGTGTTTGTATTCAGATGTTGTAAATAGGGCTCAGTTGGTGGAGCGCGATAACGAGACAACGCAACCAAAAGAGAGCAGCCGACAAAATGATAATACCAGTGAGAGCAGTCATCGAAGCGGTGACAACAAGCGTGGAGGGAATCAACAGGCCAGAAATGGTAACCACTTCGGTGGTAATCAGGGCCAAAACAATAAGAATGGACATTTCAAGAAGAGGAGATTCAACAATGATGGAAAGACGTCAGCACCAGCACCTGTCGTTAAGGAAGGAGAACGACCACCTATCATATGTTTCAAATGCGGAGGGGAGGGGCACATCAGTCCAAACTGCGCGATGCCGTCCAAAGCATGTTATAATTGTGGAAGAGAAGGTCATTTAGCCCGATTTTGTCGTTTACCGAAGACAAATTCAGCTAGGATGGAGGCACCAAAAGCCGTCCCAGAAAAGTCAAAACCGGTTGTGCAAGGGAGAGCGTTTGTTGTGAACTCCCAGAGAGCAAGGAACCCGAATGAGGTCATCACGGGTAAGCTTATTATAAACTCTAAAGAAGTTTATACTTTATTTGATACCGGTTCAACCCATTCTTTTATTTCTCCTACTTGCGCTCATCGATTAAATTTGATTCCGGAGAAATTAGACTTTGACTTATCTGGAAACTCCGTTGGGAGAAACCTTCATTACCTCCACTGTTTATAAGTCTTGTTTGGTTCAAGTTGGTACCCACACATTACCTATCGATCTGATTTCATTAAAAATACTTGCATTTGACGTGATTCTAGGGATTGATTGGTTAACTACTCATTATGCAAAAATTGATTGTTTTCGTAAGGTTGTTAGTTTTCATATTCCTAATCGACCTATTATGCGAATTCAAGCAACCAAACCATTAAAATCAATCGCTGTCATCTCAAGCCATAAAACTATTCGTTTATTGAAAAACGGATGTCAAGCTTTCTTAGCTCATGTCACAGATCTAAACAAAAATACGTCAGTTTTGAATGATATTTCTATTGTTAATAAATTCCCTGACGTATTCCCTGAAGAACTTCCTGGCCTACCCCCAGAGCGTGAAATTGAATTTTGTATCGATCTTGAACCCGGTACAAAACCCATTTCCAAAGCCCCATATCGAATGGCTCCTATTGAACTTCAGGAGTTAAAGATCCAACTGCAGGAATTGTTAGACATTGGCTTTATTCGTCCTAGTACTTCTCCTTGGGGAGCTCCTGTTCTATTCGTGAAGAAGAAAGATGGAAGTATGCGACTTTGTATTGATTATCGGGAGTTGAATCATGTCACCATCAAAAACAGGTACCCATTGCCACGTATTGATGACCTGTTTGACCAGTTGCAAGGAGCACAATTCTTTTCAAAGATCGATCTTCGTTCTGGATATCATCAGCTGAAGGTTAGAACTGAGGATATTCCAAAGACGGCTTTTAGAACTCGGTACGGGCATTATGAATTCCTAGTCATGTCCTTTGGATTGACTAATGCTCCTGCTGCCTTCATGGATATGATGAACCGGGTATTCAAGGAATATTTGGATCACTTTGTGGTCGTCTTTATTGATGACATCCTTATTTATTCCAAAAGCCGTGAAGATCATGAGCAACACTTGAGGCTGGTACTCCAAAAGCTTCGTGAATACAAGCTTTATGCCAAGTTGAAGAAATGCGAGTTCTGGCTGGAGGAGGTAGCATTCCTTGGGCACGTAGTATCAAGTCGTGGAATATCGGTTGACCCGGCAAAGATTGAAGCTATTCAAAGCTGGGAGCAACCTAAATCAGTGACCGAGGTACGTAGCTTTCTTGGTTTAGCTGGTTATTATCGGAGATTCGTGGAAGGATTTTCTCGAATCGCTACTCCATTAACTCAGCTGACTCGGAAAGATACAAAGTTTGGTTGGAGCGAAGAATGTGAGCAGAGTTTTCAAGAACTCAAGAGGAGACTCATTTCAGCACCTGTTCTAACAATACCATCTGGCTCGGAGGGATTTGTCATCTACAGTGATGCTTCGAGCAAAGGGTTGGGATGCGTTCTCATGCAACATGGAAAAGTCATAGCCTATGCATCAAGACAACTCAAGGAATATGAGAGGAATTATCCTACTCATGATCTAGAGTTGGCAGCTGTTGTCTTTGCACTTAAAATTTGGAGGCATTACTTGTATGGGGAGAAAGTGGAGATCTTTACGGATCATAAAAGCCTCAAATATTTCTTCACTCAAAAGGAACTCAACATGCGACAACGACGTTGGCTTGAACTGTTGAAAGATTATGATCATACCATTCAATACCATCCTGAAAAAGCGAACGTGGTAGCTGACGCATTGAGTAGAAGATCATATGCGGGTACAAGTGCAATATTAACAACGCAAAGGCCCATTTTGTGTGACTTGCAAAGGATGGAGATAGAGTTGAAGACTCCAGGGACCCATGTGATGATGGCGAATATACGAGTAGAACCGACTTTAATCGATAAAGTTAAAGCTGCTCAAGCTACAGACCTGGAGCTGATGCGTATGAGGAAGAAAGTGCAAGAAGGTGTTATGCCGGAAGCAAGAATCGATGAGGAAGGAATACTTCGAGTCAACTCCAGACTTTGTGTTCCTAACAACCCTGATTTAAAGTATGAAATCATGATGGAGGCGCACAACACACCGTTTGCAATCCATCCTGGAAGTACCAAAATGTATCATGATCTTCGTCATACATTTTGGTGGAGCAATATGAAGAGAGAGATAGCGTTGTTTATCTCAAGGTGTCTAACTTGTCAACGAGTCAAAGCGGAGCATCAAGTACCAAAAGGTCCATTGCAACCACTTGAAATTCCAGAATGGAAGTGGGAGCACATTACCATGGATTTCGTTACCGGTCTTCCTAGGGTTTCTCAAGGTATTGATGCGATTTGGGTCATTGTTGATAGATTGACCAAGTCTGCTCATTTCTTACCGATACGAGAAACTTATACACTTGAACGTCTTGCTCGTATGTACATAAACGAGATTGTAAGACTGCATGGTATGCCAGTATCCATAATTTCTGATCGAGACCCAAGATTCACTTCACGATTTTGGGTTAGTTTACAAAAAGCTATGGGCACGGAGTTACGATTTAGTTCAGCATATCATCCTCAGACGGACGGACAATCAGAGAGGACTATTCAAACTCTTGAAGATCTATTAAGACTCTGTGTCTTTGACTTCAAGGGAAGTTGGGACAAGTTCTTACCATTGGTGGAGTTTTCCTACAACAACAGTTATCAAGCAAGTATTGGCATGGCTCCATTCGAAGCATTGTATGGAAGAAAATGTCGTTCTCCAGTATGCTGGGATGAGGTGGGCGAAGCAACGTTGTTGGGACCGGAGTTGGTACGTATGACTACAGAAAAGATTCAAACGATCCGACAACGTATAAAAACCTCACAAGATCGACAAAAGAGTTATGCTGATCTTCATCGAAAGGACGTGGAATTTGATGTAGGAGATCATGTGTTCTTACGTGTTGCTCCATGGAAAGGAGTTACGAGATTTGGAAAGAGAGGAAAGCTAAATCCTCGATTCATCGGTCCATTTTTAATCCTCGATCGAGTAGGAACTGTGGCTTATAGACTCGCTTTACCGCCAAGTATGTCTCGTGTTCATAACGTTTTCCACATATCCATGTTACGCAAATATGTGGAAGACCCGAACCACATTATTGAGTTAGAACCGGACGAAATAGCGGAGGATTTGACGTATGAAGAAGTTCCTGTTCAAATCTTGGATAAGAAGGAACATATTCTACGCTCCAAGGTTATACCTCAAGTCAAAGTTTTGTGGAGAAACCACGATGTTGAGGAAATGACTTGGGAGTTAGAATCAGAAATGAAATCAAGGTATCCTTACCTCTTCGACATACCAGGTACGTACCCTAATTTCGAGGGCGAAATTTCATAAGAAGGGGAGGTTGTAAGACCCCAATTTTTATAAATAAAGATGAATTTTCTATAAATATCATTTTTGAATATTATGGAGTTAATTTGATATAATGTTATAGTTGTGGGTAATATTTATAAATTTTGCAAAGTAAGCAAGTTGTTATAAAATATTCGTTTGGTCGGAGAATATTCTTTTTGTCGAGGAATATTCGTACGACGGCACAATCATTGGTGGACCCCACAACGGAATTATTGTCGGATGGAGAAAACGACAGAATTATCTTTCTATAAAAATAACGGCTGAGGTGTTACCGTTAAAACCGTTAAAACTGTTGAACTACTCGGTAGTAAAAGTACAGTAATACGCGTGGTTGCATAGTAGCACACGGTATTGATTATTAATGCTTACGTGAGAAGTCACTCAGCTATACTCAATTATTGCTACAGTAATTGCTGCATCATATCTCTTAAATTATTGTCATAGTATCATCTGTATAATATGTTTTATTATTAAATCAATAATTGAGACGTTGTGGTAAGTTTGGTTATTTTATGGGGGGCCATATGTCATCATCTAAGAGTCTCTTCGTCAATAGTATTTACCTTGGTCAATAGTAATTACCTTCGTCAATAGTATTTACCTTGGTCAATAGTAATTACCTTCGTCAATAGTATTTACCTTGGTCAATAGTAATTACCTTCGTCAATAGTATTTACCTTGGTCAATAGTAATTACTTTCGTCAATAGTAGTTGTCCCTTCAATATTACCAAGAGTCATTTGACCCTTCGTTAAGACCAAGAGTCATTTGACCCTTCGTTAAGACCAAGAGCCACCCTCGGTTTTTCTATAAATAGAGGCCTAGGGCTTCATTATTTTTCACGAATTCATTCAAGCTATAGAGAGAGAAAGTATAGAGAGAATAAGAGAGAGAGAATAAAAGTATTCTGCTACATCACTTTTCCAATATCCAGTTCTTTTAAGGTAGGGAATATTATTTCTTTTATATTCATGAAGAGAACTTCTGTTATTCCATTTGTTATTATTCTGTTGGAATAACCAGTATACGCGGTCTACCCTATACTTGGTGACATTCTTCTATTATTCTGTTGGAACATCCTGTCTGTGTGTTTTACACCGGACCTGGTTCCGTTTATTATTCTGTTGGAACATCCTGTCTGTGTGTTTTACACCGGACCTGGTTCCGTTTTATTATTATTCTGTTGGGATATCCTGTCTGTGTGTTTTACACCGGACCTGGTTCCATTATTTATTATTCTGTCGGAATATCCTGTCTGTGCGTTTACGCCGGACCTGGTTCCATTATTTATTATTCTGTCGGAATATCCTGTCTGTGCGTTTACGCCGGACCTGGTTCCATTATTTATTATTCTATTGGAATAACCTGTCTGTGCGGTCTATCGCATGCATGGTGATTTCTTTTGTTATTCCATTCTTTATTGTACTCAGTTGGTTAAGTTTTGACTTCTATACTCCATGAAAGTTGTGGAATATCCTTGATAGTTGCGTTTCATCCAGTATCTTTTCAAGAAAATATTCTTCTAAGCATTCTTGAATTTTACTCCACAATGCAGTATCATGTTGACAATTTGGACGTTGTTAATTCCTGGATAAATTAATTCTTGAACTTGTTTTATTGAATTCTTATATCATTGTCATCATCCTCATGTTTATAAAATGTTGGAAGTCATCTGTGGCATGTAGTGCATAGATGGACTTGGTATGATTATGACCAGGGATTATTCGGTATAATCATGACCGTAATGTTACAAATGATGTGGTAAAAGTCCTCATTGGCCCGTAGTGCATTGATGGACAGTTGTTGGCATGATCATGACCATTAATGAATATACGAATATCCTTGGCCGTAGTGCAGGGGTGATTCGATGATGTGGATTATTTTATTAAGCTGAGTCCCAGCGATCACAGTGTTGAAAAACTTTTTAAATCATAAAAGATAGTAGAGTTTATTTTCTACTTGACTCTTTTAATGGATTGCTTGTTCCGCTACAGTTAAACTTGATGTCTATTATATTTTATCAGTTTAACATTGTTGAAGGCTAATGATAATTTATTCTGCATTATCTTAGTCATAATATTTCTTACTGGGCTAGTTGAGCTCACCCTTTCTTTCACTGTTCTCTTCAGGAAATGAGAACGTAGCTGGGGCAAGTCGGGGAACGGAGTGATGGTCCGAAGAATAGTATTAGTTAGTAGTCCTCACTATTCTATGTAATGGTGTGTTAATAAATGTAATGAGGACTCCTTTTGAGTATGAATACTCTCTAGAAGATAATATTTGTATTCAAACTCACAGTTTATGTTTTGTCGTATTGTACACGACAGTTGTATTATTAAGTTATATTTGTATTCTGTACAATGTATCTGACGACCCAAGATGGGTGATGTATACCTAATTTTGGGGGCGTCACATTGACGTCATGATGCCGTACTGTATTAACAGTCCGTTTGAGGATGTCGTCATTGTACGACTTTGTCATAACACATCATACAATAGTGGAACAAGATCGAATTCACACTAAGTATTCCTGTATTTACAACTCCATCAACTTTTTATCATCTCTGCACCAGGTTACATGGTACATAAGTGATAAATAAAATATATTTTGATATTTCAAATCATTTGCGTCTAGATGAAATAAGTAGCATAGACTATACTTTAAACCGTTTCAAAAATGATTACGAGTCTACATATTTTTTTTTCAAAAGCACATAGTGCATGTTTAGCTTGATGTCGAAATTTCGAAGTCTAGCATAGCTAGAATTTTTTTTGAAAACTTATGTCTCCACTAATAATCAATTGCTTAGTAATCTATCTGTTCCTATTATCCTCAATTCTCCATTCACACATAACTATGCCCAGTTCGTTAAACCACACTTATGAGTCCATAAATTGCCACAATCATATGAATTTAAGAACTTTTCTAGACAGACCTTTGGCGTCCATTCGCTGAGGGGTTCATAAACATTTCATATAACTATGAATCAAGAATGTCACATAAGTATGAGTTTTAAGAACTCATACTTAACCTTATATCCTCTACCTATGACCTATCTATCTGTTGTATACATGAGAAAGGAATCACCCTCTTAACATGCATATAACAAATAGAGCGACATAAACATTTCAATGATTATCATTGCCAGAACTAAGTTGTTTTTACACCAAGTACAATTCCCTGCCCATACAAGGAATCATATAACTCAGCTGCCGACATGAGTCCTCAATTGAAATCTCCACCTAACACTAACTCCCTTCTCAATACGAATTTTATTCAACTCGTATTCATAATCCTTTCCTAAATCTATACCAATTCATAGTACAACTGACACCCATCAATCTGGCTGTAAACTTTCCAATCATCAGATTGATTGTTCTCCCTGCTATCACTTTATTAGATCACGGGGTGATCTCATCGTATATGTTACGATTCATTTCTATACTATGATCGTTTTGTTTTACGATTTCCTATCCCTGCAATTTTAGTTCTTTAGACTCTATCTATTCACCACTACTGTTCACTTTTATTATCAGAGTTAGGGAACTCTGTATCTTATAACTCTTCGAGATTCGTCTTTGAATCTTACCGACCCACTAACTCTATGTGAGTTAGTACTTATCCTAATCACTACGGTTATTAGTCTCAGGTATTCCTACCTAAGGTTCATAACCTACAGCTCTGATACCAACTATGACGACCCCAGATCCGGGTCCTAAATCACCACGGATATGGTACAATCATTCTAACACTATTATAATTTTTACGAAAGATATAAACATAAATTGTTTATACATTAAACTTACATACTTTTCCCCAAGGTCGAGTAACCTTAAATTAATACACAATACATAACTTATTTGACTTACAATAACATTGAGATACAACACTATTACAAATCTAACTGCACGCGTATACTAAAGCTGGAACCGATCTTTAACCTTTCCTTGTATCCGAAGCATTCACCTTAATCTGCAATGTTTATCATGATATAGCAAGGGTGAGCATAAGGATTGCCCAGCAAGTTTAAGTTCAATAATATAACGATATATCATGATTGAAAGAGTCTGAATAATAAGCTGGCTATAATTCAACAATATAATTGTGAACTAGCAGGAACAAACTTTTGACTGAACAAGTATTGAACATTAACAAAGATATCTGAACCAACTGGTAATGAAGGTGATCAGCCTTTTATACCTGACTTATACATGCAATATGTACAGAGTACACTTTTACATGGCAATCAGCAATGATTAACCATAAGCATATCCGAATGAAACAACTCTCAATAGAGTTAAGTAAAAATAAACTTGCATGAACCGTTGATTACCGCTACACAATTTATAACGCTTTATCCGAAGACCTAATATTAGTAATATAAATCTCCAATATTAGAATAATATCATCACAATATAATACTATTATATATTTATATACACAGAATAACCTAAACATATAACACATAACCCTATCAGTCTATAACACACATACGACTCGGTATCAAGTCAAACTATTGCAGTCTATCTTGATTCTGACAAAATTCTAACGTCCCGACGGTCTAGTCGGACTTTTATCGAGTCTAAGTTCAATTAACTCTGCCTAACACTTAACAATTATCTCAAATAATTTTAATATTAATCAAAATAATTTTCATAAGCTCGTAATAATTTTTAAATAATTATTATTATTTATCTTGATTTTTCAATCATTAAAATCGTATTTAAATGAATTAAATACCACATAATTCTTTTATCATTAATATTTATTTAATATCAAATATCAATGAAAATCATCACATAATATTATAATATATTTATAATATATCAAATTATTTTTAATACCTTAAAATCATATTTATATAATTTTTAAACACCTAAATTCATTATCCGTTAATTTCTATTTATATTAAAATATTAATATTTTCATGGCAAAATATCAAAAGTTATATTTTATAACTTAAAATATTTTTTATAACACTTAAATCATTTTTATATGATTTTTAAATAATTAATTCTATTTTTCCATAATTTTTTTAATATATTTATTATATAAACTAATTATCATTAATATTGATTAATTAATGAAATTCATCACAAAATATTAAAAGTCACTGAAATTAACTTAAAATATTTTCTTTTACCATAATATTATTTTTCATGATTTTTCATGTATTTAAATTATTTTTAAATAATTTATTTAATATTATAATTAAATAAATTAAATACCATTTATATTTCAAAAATATTAAATATTTTTTAAATATACTCTAAATAATTTAAAACTATTTTTCAGCCTTTAAAATAATTTTTCATAATTTATTATGTATTTTTAATAATTAAAAATTATTTTTATCTATTTTTAAATAATTTTCAGAAAAATTAGAAATTAAATAAATAGAAACCGTCGCTAAAGGGCCCTATAGCGACATACCCGTAGATATAGGTGTTGTAGCATCCCCAAATCTCGGTCCTAATCACCAAGGATCTGGTATACTATTTATATACCTATTGCGGAAGATATAAACATAAATTGTTTATACATTAAACTTTTTCACATCATTCCCAAGGTCTACAACCTTAACTTAATACATACCTTCAATATCTTAGAAGATTTACAATACTATTTTCGTTAGAAAATTTAATAGATCTAACTGCAATGTAATTTGATCTTGCACTTTGACTTTGCCTTTATCTTTACTCGAGCTTTCATCTTAATCTGAAAATTTTTATCATGATATAGCAAGGGTGAGCATCAAATTTGCCCAGCAAGTTTAAATTCAATAAAGATATATCATGATTGAAAAGAATGAATAAGCTTTCAAGTTTTCAACAATATAATAATTGTGAAATAACATGAATCAAGCTTCAATAATTTCATGACTGAATCAATAATGTTTGAAGGTCAACAATGACCATAAACAATTTAACTGAACCTTATGGTAATGAAGGTGATCAGCCTTTCATACCTGATGAACATATGCAACATGCACTAAGTGCGAATCAATAATCAGTGTAGACGTGAATAATCAACAATAATCATTCACTAACACGCTTTGAACATACAACTCAAGTTTGAGTTAGGAAAACTTGCCTGATTCGTTGACTACTGCTACGCAGTTTAAGTTAACTTCTTTTGGTAAGACCTATCATTAATAATAAGATTGATCTTTCAATCAGAATATTCTACTTTGTATCATAATACAATTACTTTGTCAATAGATTATCTAACACTTAATCAAATATTAGATAACATCCTAACACATCGGTATTATTATCAGTCTTAGATAATTCTTCAATCACTGTATCATATTCATTAAGATTAAACACTTAATCTTATACATTATAAGTTCTTCTTTATACTCTAATAAGTCAAATACTAATCCAACAACCTGGATTTTAAATTTAACAACCAAATTGCCAATCCAGCAGACTAGATACAAAATCCAGCAACCTGGATTCAACAAATTTCCAATCCAGCAAGTCAAACTGCAATCCAGCAAACTGGATTACAAATCCAGCAACTAGATTGCAATCCAGCAAGTTGGATTCAACATATTTTCAATTCAGTAAACTTCTTTTCAATCCAGCAAGCTGGATTCATCAGATTTTCTAATCCAGCAAGCTGGATTCCATATCCGTACACGAAAATACCAAATCAACTTATTATTTTTCTATCCTTTGTACAAACATGTATACACATATTTCATACACAAAAAGTATTTTTCCAAAATTTTCCAACTTCCTTTGGTATTTTTTAAAAATTATTTTTAGTTAATTCCTTAAGAAATTAGCTACCTCGTGCACAACTCCGAAAATTCCCATCTCTTGGCACAATCTTAAACGTCTTAACGTGACACTCCAGTTTAAATTTCGTGGCCATTGGAGTTATAGAACTCCGGTTATAGCCATTTTCGTCAGAAAATCACAGAAATTGAAATGGTCATAACTTGCTCATTTTAACTCGGAATAAGCTCATTTTTGGACACAAGGTACTTGATATCATATATTTTCATGTCCCAAAAGGCCAGAATTTTTCTCACAATTTAAGTTGCTGAAACAGCCCTTTTAAACTTTTGGGCAGAAGCTAAAATAGCATTTTACAGTTTTTCGTGCTTTATTAAATATTTTCCATACGGAAATCTACAACTCTTTTTTCAGTGATTCCACTTGGAGATGTTAGATAACTTATCATAGTATACTCTCAAATTTTTCCAGAATTTTTACTTGTCCGAAAAATGACCAAACTGCCCCTACTCTTTGACTGTCCAAAATAGTCCGTTTTTCATTTTTAGCAACGAAACTATTTTTGGTAAAACAGTCACTACAACTTGTGTACTCAACATTTTTGAGTACTACCACTTGGGTTTAGTAGTTAACACGTATATCTAGCATCTCCCTTTGACGGATCGCAAAAAGAAGCTATAGATTTAAAACGGTGGAAATCCAAAGTACATAGAAATTTTAGAGCTTATAAAACTAGAAAAATCACTTTTCTTTATTTTCGATTTCCAACTAAATCAACACCCAATATGGGTAGATCTAAACATTAAACACTCATATACACATAGATCTAAGGTTTTTGAGTTTAGAAACATAGATTCAAAGTTTGATTTACAATAATCAAAAATTATATAAACAAAAAGGGGTTTATACCTTTTTGTTCACATGCTCTCCTTCTTCTTCTTCCATGGATGGCTATGGAGCTTTGATGACTTATCAAAAAAACTCCCCTTCCCCTCCTCCATGGCTGCCGAACCACTTCTTTCTCTCTCTCTTGCTTCTCTCTATTTCTGTCTCTTTCTTTCTTTTCCTCTTTCTCTTTCTTCTCTTATCTTCTTTTCTTCTTATCTTTTTCCTTCTTTTCTTATCCGGCCAAGTGGCCTTATCTTCTCCATATTTCTCCACTAATTCTCTCTCTAGTTAATAATCATTACACCAAAGCTTGCTTGGAAGAATGAACAAAATGTTGGCCAAATAAAATGATGACACATGGGCTAGTTGTAGATAAGTATCATGATTACATCCATTCCCCCTCATTCTCTCTTATCCTTATCTCTTCTTATCCGGCCAAGTGGCCTTCTTTTAGGCCAAATTGCTTAGATTTTTATGGCTTTTATTTACCATACCAAATGACCATTATGTCCTTCCATACTTGGATCAAGTTTTGGGCTTCTTAAATTAATTTCTTGGGCCATTGAAACATTATCATATTCCAATGTCTTTCTATTTTACCCACTCTAAATATTTAATTAGGGTCCATTCCAAATATAGAATTTAAGTTATCACCCTTGCACACTAAATTTTATAACCAAATTAAACTTACTTTAATTAAGTCATAAAATTAATAATCTTGAGATAATAAAAGTATATCTCTTGACTTAATATAATATTAATATTATTATTCTCTCACATGTTCCTTAACAATTGGCTCGCTTGAGCTTAAAACTTAATTCTTTTGGCTTTTCCAAAAAAAATATTTGGACCTCCTAGCTAAAATGTTTGGGCCATAAAAATTAATATGATCCATTACACTAAATTTTATCTTACCCTACTCATTTCATTAGGGTTTTTATGTACTCAAGTTAAATATAAATTCTTACCCAAGTACACTTAATTTCCTTAACCCAATTAGACTTACATTAATTAGGTTATAAAATTAATTAACCGAGATGTATAAAATAAATCTCTTAAAATTAGTATATATTTTATATACCATAATTCTCTCATCCCATAACCCTTAAGTTATTTAATTCTTCATTCCTAATATATAATTAGGATCATGCTAATTTCTTTTATTTGCCATCACATAATATTCGTATTCACTTACTCACATAATCATTAAATAAATTATGACATGCTCCACAATTCTCTTAGATTAGGTCACTAGTATATATTTAAATACTAGAACCACCAAATAACAATAATCATTTAGGTTATTTAACTCTCATACATAATTTAAATAACTTATTCAAGTTATACAATTCATATTGTATACTTAAATTTAATTTCCTCCTCCACTCCATAAATTGTTTTCAAACAATTTATTTATATACTAAATATATAATTTAATATATACAATCATTTATTCAAATATGAATTTAATTTACTTACTACTTTATACCAATATACATATTTGCATATTGAATCTCCTCTCATATTTTTACTTCACATCATTTGGTATAATATTAAATATTATATCATTATCCATATAACATCTTTCACTTCTCACACTAATTTTGACTTTTCTTCATAAAAAGTCAACTGTTGACTTAGACCAAAAGTCAACCTTTACACATTTTGTGTTTACTGTCCCTTCTGACTAAACTTGACGTTCCGGACGCAACCGAGCAGTCCATGCTTCAAAATTCTATCTCTAACTCAAATTTTGAGTTTTAAATTATTCCTTTCTTATTGCTAATCGTATTAACTAACAACTTTATACTTATTCAAATTCTTATTTGCCAGTCAAGGCCAACGTTCAAGCTATGTTAATTACTAACATAGTTTTATCTTGATCATTATATCATTAACTTAATTCAGCATTCCTCTTGCTAAAATATATATATAGCACCTTACTAAGTATATATATTTCTATACATATACTCATCTTCGTTTAACCTCACAACATCTCTTCATGTGAAATCTTATCTCCTTAATAAAATTTCCATATGTACTTATATAACATTTCTTAGACTATTCAGTTCACACCAAATTTACAGGTATCGTAATACCTTATTCTCGATATTCCTTCAAGTACATATTAATTCATTTCTAGGGTTTTGAAATTTTGTAACCCATATTTCTTTATTCTCATTCAATTAAGAAACCATATAGGTTCTTCTTAAAAATTTTGAAATCTTTAAAATTCCTTCACAGAAACGTCAATTCCATGCACTTATTTTCTGTCTAGGTTCATCTTATAACCTTTAATCCATCATTTTAAGATTTTAATAATTATCTAAATTCTCGGGTTGTCACATTCACCCCTTCTTCTAAGAATTTCGTCCCCGAAATTAAAGCATACTAATCTCTGCTTATTCTCTTGATCAAAACTAGGTTTTTATCTTAACCTTTACAATTTCCTCCTTTGAGGATTTCTCATCTATTATCACATTTCACCATAACTACTCACTAGGAGTTTACATCTTCTAAACATTCAGCAAAACTAGGTTGTCATAATAACCTTTACTCAATCATCTCAGATTCTACTCGTACTCAACGAGTTCACACTATTCATATCCATAATCACATACTACCCCAACATTACTCTGAGGAGTTTAAAATATTTTTATATCTGTCTGAGGGATCATAAAATCATGAACTTTGAGGTTTAGGGGTATTTCTACCTGCTACCTCTTTCAATTACGAAAGAAAGGTACTCTACCTCTGAAATATTTTATATTTGGTATGTTTACAATCACAAAGAAGGTAAACTACCGATGCGGGTACTTTAGAGGATCAGTCTGTTGTACCTTAGTAATCGGAACGACTATATGCGTTCTTAAATTGGAGTATTTTATCCAATTAATATATCCCCATTTTTAGGGTTGTTTACCTCAGACTTATCATAAGATTCCGCACCAAAACAATTTGGTTCGGCATAAGCTTTCAAAGAATTCTTTGAATTCCATAAACATTTGTCTAGCTGAATCAAATAGCTTAGACACATATCAATAATTCGAATTTCAATCGAAACATTTCTGGCCAAATTTAGTTGGCAATAATTTATCTTTAAAATCCTTAAAATTATTTTGACGCCATGATACCGTACTGTGTTTACAGTCCGTTTGAGGAATCCGTCATTTTGTGACTTTGTCATACTACATCATACCATAGTGGGCTGACGATCTTTAGATCACATACCACACTAGGTAATTCTGCATTGATAACTCCATCATTTTTATCATCTCTGCACCAGGTTACATGATGCATTAATGATATAAAAATACATTTTGATAATTCAAATCATTTTCGTCTAGCCGAATCAATTGGCCTAGACTCTTCTTTAAACTGTTCAAAAACCTTTGAAAATCATCTTTGGTGTCATCATGCCACAACATGTAACGATGTGTTAGTGGCCCGAAGTCCACACCTACACACTTGTCACCATGTGTCGAGGATAACAAAAATTCATTTTTAAAAGCACATCAGTGCGAATTTAGCTTGATGTCAAAAACTTTGAAGTCTAGCATAGCTAGAAGATTTGGAATACCTATGCTTCCCCCATCAACTTCAATTTCTCTACTGATCCATTTCTTAATAAGTCTATCTATTTCTATCATCTTCAATTCTCCATCTCAACATAACTATACCAGTTCGTCAAACTTACCACACATTATGAGTTCAGGAACTTTCCACAATCATATGAGTTTAAGAACTTGTCCTAGTCAGACCTTTGGCGTCCATTCGCTGAGGGGTTCATAAACATTTCATATAATTATGAGTCACGAACGTACCATAAGTATGAGTTTTAAGAACTCGTACTTAACCTTATATTCTCTATCTATTCGTTATACACATGAGAAAAGAATCACCTTATCCACATGCATATAACAAATAGCGCGACATTAGGTTCCAATGATTATCAATACCAGAAACTAAGTGGTTGTCAAACCAAACTCGGCCACTAATCAATATAGGAAGCTAAGCGGACAATTCCCCGCCCATACAAAGAATTGGTCAACCTAACCACTATATCGACCAGGAAGCTAAGTGATTCTAAAACCAAGTACAAATTCCCCGCCCATACAAGGAATCATACAACTCAGCTGCTGGCATGAGTCCTCAATTGAAATCCCACACCATTCTTACTTTCTATTTTCTTAATACGGATTTTCTTTAATCCGCATCTTAACATTTACCACTCTTTTCTGAGTTTACATCGTACCATTTCATAGTACATTCTCTTTATAGCGTCAAGCTATATCATTCCAATCACTTAACATATCTTATATTATTCAACGATTTAATCTGATCATGTCGTGATCTTATTTAGTAATCATTTCTCCTTATACTTACGATCGTTTTATTTTATGATCTTCTTATTCTTCTCTTTAATCATAGTATACTATGATTTTATTAACACTTCTCATCTTATAGACATAGTCTATTTATTATCACTTTTCATCTCTATTACTGGAGTCAGGTAACTCCGGATTCTTATCCTTATAGCTCTTCAAGATTCTTCTTTGAATCTTAATTATCTTTCTCTTTACTTAATAATGAATTTCCAAAAATTCATCTCTTATCACTTAAACTCTATTCGAGTTTATTACTTATCATCTCTCCGCGGTTATATCCTAACGTACACCTACCTAAGGTTTATAACCTACAGCTCTGATACCAACTGTAGCATCCCCAAATCTCGGTCCTAATCACCAAGGATCTGGTATACTATTTATATACCTATTGCGGAAGATATAAACATAAATTGTTTATACATTAAATTTTTTCACATCATTCCCAAGGTCTACAACCTTAACTTAATACATACCTTCAATATCTTAGAAGATTTACAATACTATTTTCGTTAGAAAATTTAATAGATCTAACTGCAATGTAATTTGATCTTGCACTTTGACTTTGCCTTTGTCTTTACTCGAGCTTTCATCTTAATCTGAAATTTTTTATCATGATATAGCAAGGGTGAGCATCAAATTTGCCCAGCAAGTTTAAATTCAATAAAGATATATCATGATTGAAAAGAATGAATAAGCTTTCAAGTTTTCAACAATATAATAATTGTGAAATAACATGAATCAAGTTTTAATAATTTCATGACTGAATCAATAATGTTTGAAGGTCAACAATGACCATAAACAATTTAACTGAACCTTATGGTAATGAAGGTGATCAGCCTTTCATACCTGATGAACATATGCAACATGCACTAAGTGCGAATCAATAATCAGTGTAGACGTGAATAATCAACAATAATCATTCACTAACACGCTTTGAACATACAACTCAAGTTTGAGTTAGGAAAACTTGCCTGATTCGTTGACTACTGCTACGCAGTTTAAGTTAACTTCTTTTGGTAAGACCTATCATTAATAATAAGATTGGTCTTTCAATCAGAATATTCTACTTTGTATCATAATACAATTACTTTGTCAATAGATTATCTAACACTTAATCAAATATTAGATAACATCCTAACACATCGGTATTATTATCAGTCTTAGATAATTCTTCAATCACTGTATCATATTCATTAAGATTAAACACTTAATCTTATACATTATAAGTTCTTCTTTATACTCTAATAAGTCAAATACTAATCCAACAACCTGGATTTTAAATTTAACAACCAAATTGCCAATCCAGCAGACTAGATACAAAATCCAGCAACCTGGATTCAACAAATTTCCTATCCAGCAAGTCAAACTGCAATCCAGCAAACTGGATTAGAAATCCAGCAACTAGATTGCAATCCAGCAAGTTGGATTCAACATATTTTCAATTCAGTAAACTTCTTTTCAATCCAGCAAGCTGGATTCATCAGATTTTCTAATCCAGCAAGCTGGATTCCATATCCGTACACGAAAATACCAAATCAACTTATTATTTTTCTATCCTTTGTACAAACATGTATACACATATTTCATACACAAAAAGTATTTTTCCAAAATTTTCCAACTTCCTTTGGTATTTTTTAAAAATTATTTTTAGTTAATTCCTTAAGAAATTAGCTACCTCGTGCACAACTCCGGAAATTCCCATCTCTTGGCACAATCTTAAACGTCTTAACGTGACACTCCAGTTTAAATTTCGTGGCCATTGGAGTTATAGAACTCCGGTTATAGCCATTTTCGTCAGAAAATCACAGAAATTGAAATGGTCATAACTTGCTCATTTTAACTCGGAATGAGCACATTTTTGGACACAAGGTACTTGATATCATATATTTTCATGTCCCAAAAGGCCAAAATTTTTCTCACAATTTAAGTTGCCAAAATAGCCCTTTTAAACTTTTGGGCAGAAGCTAAAATAGCATTTTGCAGTTTTTCGTGCTTTATTAAATATTTTCCATACGGAAATCTACAACTCTTTTTTCAGTGATTCCACTTGGAGATGTTAGATAACTTATCATAGTATACTCCCAAAATTTTCCAGAATTTTTACTTGTCCGAAAAATGACCAAACTGCCCCTACTCTTTGACTGTCCAAAATAGTCCGTTTTTCATTTTTAGCAACAAAACTATTTTTGGTAAAACAGTCACTACAACTTGTGTACTCAACATTTTTGAGTGCTACCACTTGGGTTTAGTAGTTAACACGTATATCTAGCACCTCCCTTTGACGGATCGCAAAAAGAAGCTATAGATTTAAAACGGTGGAAATCCAAAGTACATAGAAATTTTAGAGCTTATAAAACTAGAAAAATCACTTTTCTTTATTTTCGATTTCCAACTAAATCAACACCCAATATGGGTAGATCTAAACATTAAACACTCATATACACATAGATCTAAGGTTTTTGAGTTTAGAAACATAGATTCAAAGTTTGATTTACAATAATCAAAAATTATATAAACAAAAAGGGGTTTATACCTTTTTGTTCACATGCTCTCCTTCTTCTTCTTCCATGGATGGCTATGGAGCTTTGATGACTTATCAAAAAAACTCCCCTTCCCCTCCTCCATGGCTGCCGAACCACTTCTTTCTCTCTCTCTTGCTTCTCTCTATTTCTGTCTCTTTCTTTCTTTTCCTCTTTCTCTTTCTTCTCTTATCTTCTTTTCTTCTTATCTTTTTCCTTCTTTTCTTATCCGGCCAAGTGGCCTTATCTTCTCCATATTTCTCCACTAATTCTCTCTCTAGTTAATAATCATTACACCAAAGCTTGCTTGGAAGAATGAACAAAATGTTGGCCAAATAAAATGATGACACATGGGCTAGTTGTAGATAAGTATCATGATTACATCCATTCCCCCTCATTCTCTCTTATCCTTATCTCTTCTTATCCGGCCAAGTGGCCTTCTTTTAGGCCAAATTGCTTAGATTTTTATGGCTTTTATTTACCATACCAAATGACCATTATGTCCTTCCATACTTGGATCAAGTTTTGGGCTTCTTAAATTAATTTCTTGGGCCATTGAAACATTATCATATTCCAATGTCTTTCCATTTTACCCACTCTAAATATTTAATTAGGGTCCATTCCAAATATAGAATTTAAGTTATCACCCTTGCACACTAAATTTTATAACCAAATTAAACTTACTTTAATTAAGTTATAAAATTAATAAACTTGAGATAATAAAAGTATATCTCTTGACTTAATATAATATTAATATTATTATTCTCTCACATGTTCCTTAACAATTGGCTCGCTTGAGCTTAAAACTTAATTCTTTTGGTTTTTCCAAATAAAATATTTGGACCTCCTAGTTAAAATGTTTGGGCCATAAAAATTAATATGATCCATTACACTAAATTTTATCTTACCCTACTCATTTCATTAGGGTTTTTATGTACTCAAGTTAAATATAAATTCTTACCCAAGTACACTTAATTTCCTTAACCCAATTAGACTTAAATTAATTAGGTTATAAAATTAATTAACCGAGATGTATAAAATAAATCTCTTAAAATTAGTATATATTTTATATACCATAATTCTCTCATCCCATAACCCTTAAGTTATTTAATTCTTCATTCCTAATATATAATTAGGATCATGCTAATTTCTTTTATTTGCCATCACATAATATTCGTATTCACTTACTCACATAATCATTAAATAAATTATGACATGCTCCACAATTCTCTTAGATTAGGTCACTAGTATATATTTAAATACTAGAACCACCAAATAACAATAACCATTTAGGTTATTTAACTCTCATACATAATTTAAATAACTTATTCAAGTTATACAATTCATATTGTATACTTAAATTTAATTTCTTCCTCCTCTCCATAAATTATTTTCAAACAATTTATTTATATACTAAATATATAATTTAATATATACAATCATTTATTCAAATATGAATTTAATTTACTTACTGCTTTATACCAATATACATATTTGCATATTGAATCTCCTCTATATTTTTACTTCACATCATTTGGTATAATATTAAATATTATATCATTATTTATATAACATCTTTCACTTCTCACACTAATTTTAACTTTTCTTCATAAAAAGTCAACTGTTGACTTAGACCAAAAGTCAACCTTTAAACATTTTGTGTTTACTGTCCCTTCTGACTAAACTTGACGTTCCGGACGCAACCGAGCAGTCCATGCTTCAAAATTCTATCTCTAACTCAAATTTTGAGTTTTAAATTATTCCTTCTTATTGCTAATCGTATTAACTAACGACTTTATACTTATTCAAATTCTTATTTGCCAGTCAAGGCCAACGTTCAAGCTATGTTAATTACTAACATAGTTTTATCTTGATCCTTATATCATTAACTTAATTCAGCATTCCTCTTGCTAAAATATATATATAGCACCTTACTAAGTATATATATTTCTATACATATACTCATCTTCGTTTAACCTCACAACATCTCTTCATGTGAAATCTTATCTCCTTAATAAAATTTCCATATGTACTTATATAACATTTCTTAGACTATTCAGTTCACACCGAATTTACAGGTATCATAATACCTTATTCTCGATATTCCTTCAAGTACATATTAATTTATTTCTAGGGTTTTGAAATTTTGTAACCCATATTTCTTTATTCTCATTCAATTAAGAAACCATATAGGTTCTTCTTAAAAATTTTGAAATCTTTAAAATTCCTTCACAGAAACGTCAATTCCATACACTTATTTTCTGTCTAGGTTCATCTTATAACCTTTAATCCATCATTTTAGGATTTTAATAATTATCTAAATTCTCGGGTTGTCACAGGTGTTCTTGATGAAAACCCAGAACATCATGTCAGTGTTTCGGGTAGTACCTTTGACCAATAATAATTCCTAGTTCATGATGTTTCTGGGCTAGATAATGGTCAGCTCCGGTAGTATTGATGCAATACTACATGTTCTAACTATCATCAAGGCTGGAATGCATCACACAAACAAGAACTAGACTTCTAAAAAGTCTGACAAAGATGTTCTTCATTTTTGGGTTTTCCAAAAATGAAGAACAGTTGCTACTACCTCCTTTGGATCCTTATAACATGCATACTAAGCTTTCTTTGTATGATATGAAGGTTCACATATGTAGTATAGATATCCATGTACAAGTATAAAACCTTAAAACATCTTAAAAACATCATAAAAAGGAAATTTGGGTCGGTCAAACGTATGGTCAGAAGTTGTTCTTGAACGAATTCTGGGTTTCCCAGAATTCTTCAAAGCTGGTGGTCAACGCTACTTTGACCCTTATTAATTTTCATTCCGGTTATGATATAAGTGATATAATGACTTTACTATGTAGTCTACATATCCGACTACAAGCTGAAAACAAAAACATGACCAAACAATCAAACGACTGCAAGATCTAGAACATGCAAATACTTGTCAGACGAGATCTGGGTTTCTGGGCTGCCCAGAACCCAATTTTTGTGAACTGTCAACGAGTTTTGACCACGTATAACTTCTAATCTACACATGATATGAACATGTTTCAAGTTACAGATCATAGTCCTCATGTCAGGCTACAGATTCAAAACATATACAGATTCAAAACATAAAACACTCAATACAGTTAACACATAAAGATCTAAGAGCCCTGACATTGGCTTGTCAGACAACAAAATTAGGGTTCTTGACTAGTTTTAAAAACTTGATTTTCGTGCCTCTAGATATTATGGATCCATGATCTAACAACCTAGATCATTTATAGACACCTTCTAATACAACTTTAAACAATAAATCATAACAACTAACACCAAATTTATGGATTTCAAAAATTAGGGTTTATACCTCCTTGAATCTGGATTTTTGATTTCTGATCCATGAATCTGTTATTGTTAAGCTAAGTGATGATTTTGTCTTAACTTTTCATTCCTTTTCTTTCTCATTCCTGGATTTTAGAGAGAGGATGGGTTTGGAGAAAATGAAATTTAAAGTGGACTTTTTCTCTCTCTTAATCTATATATATTGATGTGTGTAATGTAATGGCTGAGATGGCTGCTGAGATTTTAAGTCAATGAGTTGTTGGAGTTGATCATCAACTCTCATTTGGCAAGATTTGCACTCAACCTACTAAATAATGCAACAAGGGTATTTTGGTATTTTTGATTTTTATTTTAATGGCATTCTTGACATTTGATCAAACCCTTAAGGTTTAGGGTTTGTATTAGGATTTAGGGTTTGAAACCCTTAAGGTTTAGGATTTAACCCTTAGGTCTTGAAAAATTTTATTTTAGGATTTCCAAATTAGGTTTCCAAAAAATAAAAAATTAATATTTCTAAATTATAATTAGTATTTTCTAATCATAATTCATTCTTGCTAATTAGGATTAATATTTCCTAATTAAAATCGCTAATTACGCAATTAAAGACAAAATTGGTCATTCGGGGTTTTAACCCAGAAATTAGGGTTTTAATTAGAAAAATAATAATAATAATATTTCTAAACTTCAAAATTAGATTTCCTAATTAGATTACGGTTTTCTAATTACTTAACTTGAAAATTAGGATTAGGGTTTCCTAATTAACATTAAAAGTATTAAATTAACACTTAGATTTTCCCTAATTATAAATTAGGGTTTCAAATCCCGAAATTAGGATTTTCTAAATTTGAAAATTAGGGTTTGCTAATTAATTAAACTTTACCCTAATTAATATTATAATAAATATCACTTAAGAATTATAATTATCCTTTAAGTTCCCATATTAGGGTTTTAAATTCTCGAATTAGGGTTTCATATACCCGGAATTGAAATTAGGATTTCCAGAATCAATTTATTGGATTTCTTATTATTCGCTAGGATTTTCTAACTGAACGTTGACGTTCTTAATATATACTTAGGGTTTGTTACATATATCGTTTATCTGGTCTACCTTTGACCCTTAACCACATTCTGAATACATAAATGACCATATACACAGAACATATTCATGTATATCCTTAATCCTGAATAATTCACGTAAGTCCTTCATAGAATTTTGAATTCCTCAAAATTTCATCTTAAAAATATCAAACACATACACTTATTTTCTGTCTAGGTTCTAATTTTGAACCTTAAATCAATTAATAAAAATTTTTTTAAAAAATCTTCAAAATTCTCGGGTTGTCACACATGTCCTTAAAACAATAACATTTAATCGAAATCTATATGAAAAGTTTTTATTATGTCCTTAAAACAATAACAATTAATCGAAACCTATTTAAGAAGTTTTTATTATGTCCTTAAAACAATAACAATAAATCCAAATCTGTTAGAAATAATTTAATTGAAAGATGAAAAGTTTGGAAAATAAAAAGGTTGGATTTTGAAAGGTTACAACCAAATAAATGATGGGAGGAAATTAAAAGCCCTTAAATTCTTTCATTACTATTAGGAGGTTAACTTATAATGTGTTAACGCCTGATTCTATATGCCTGACGAAATCACCCAAAAGGACATGACAAAATCGCGCAAACGGTTGATTGTATGGTTATGAAATCAAACTCATAAAATACATTCACATAAACATAAATAAAGAGATATAAAATATGGACACAAAAATTTACGTGGAAACCCAATTGAAAAAAAAACCACGAGAGAGAGAGAGAGAGAGAGAGTAATTCACTATAATAATATTGGGAGTACAAGTTGTGTATTTGTGTTGTATCTCTTGTGCCCTTTCATATTGTGTCCTTCAACCCCAACTTGTAGCTGTATATATACAAGTCACCTCCACCCGCATCCCACTAGAAGAAGGACTCCTTATCCCTTCAAATAAGGAAACACAATCCAATTTTAATAAGGACTCTTTCACTGTCACAATAAATACATATGGATAATCACCAGATCCGGACCATTAAATAGATTGGGCTGCACCATGGCTAGACCCAAATAATCACATCCCAACATTGCCTCCTAGTCTCTTATTTATATGGAACTTATAAATAAGAGAGTATTCAAAAAGTCTCCGTGGGATTTTTATCCTTGGGATTATTATCCTCGGGATTTTTATCCTCGGGATTATTATTCTCAGAATTTTTATCCTCGGGATTTATATCCTCCGAATTTATATCCTTCAAATTTATATCATCCGGATTTTTATCCTCTGAATTTTTATCCTTCGAATTTCCTTCAGTCTGTGGTTGATGATGAAACTGAAGCCACCTATAAAGCACTTCAATGATATAAAAGCTTAAATTTTTATCTCTGCGCTGGCTGAATTCGTTACTGGTGCGGAGACTCAGCGCCAATTTATCATCACATGGACCAAAGTGTTAATGTTTAGATTTTACATGCATCATGTGAATACTACCACTACATGCATAATATAAGTGAGAGAATATGTAAAGTTGTATCAATAATCAATTATGATCATGCTTCAATTGCTATTGGCATAATACATATATACACACGTACAAGTATATATTTAATTTAATAAAAAAGAATCACGTATCTCCTTCGGTGAATCAGTATTTTTAAATCGACACTAGAACAAGTGTCTTGTTTCCCACAGACGGCGCCAAATTTAACGCCTGATTTTGTACGTGTGACGAAATCACCCAAAACAGCAGGCCAAAATAGCGTTAACGGTTGATTATTTTGTTGTGAAATTTAACTCACGAAATACATTCACATAAACATAAATAAAGAGATAAAATATGAACACAAGAATTTACGTAGAAACCCAATTGGAAAAAAACCACGGAGAGATAGAGTAATCCGCTATAATAATATTGGGAGTACAAGTTGTACCTCTTTTGCCCTGTCTTCCCCCCAAACCCTAGCTTGTAGCCGTATATATAGAAGTCACCTCCACCCACATCCAACTAGGAGAAGGACTCCTTATCCATCCAAATAAGGAAACACAATCCTATTTTAATAAGGACTCTTCCACTGTCACAATAAATACATATGAGCCATCACCAGATCCGGACCATTAAATAGACTGGGCTGCATCATGGTTAAACCCAAATAATCACATCCCAAAATAATGTATATCATATATAAAGATGTGTAGTTAGGAGATTTGAGAGATATCCATCCGAGTGATTTGAGAGATATTAAAATGTATTGTGAATGACCACTTAATAAGTGTATCAATATAAATCCATTTTCTTTCTTTCTTTGTTTCTTGATTATTTTACAACACGTTACAACACGATCATCTACCCAATTTTGGATCCCAATTTATGTAGTTTTCTCAACTCACTATAAGTATTGTTTCATTACAATTAAATTTGAGCATATATATATATATATATAGTTATTTATTTTTTTATGTAATTATATATTTATATAGATGTCGAACCTTATAAAGGTTGAATTTACTGCCCTTGACATCTCTGGCAAGAATTACTTATCATATACCCTTAATACTAAAATTCACCTAGAGGCAAAGAATCTTGGAGATACAATTAAGGTTGACAATCATGCATCCTTGCACGATCGTGCAAAATCATCTTCATGAAGAATTAAAATCTGAGTACCTTATAGTAAAGGACCCTCTTTTCTTATGAAATGATTTAAAAGAAAGATATGAGAATCAAAAATCTGTAATCCTCCCAAAAGCTCGTTATAATTGGTTGAACCTGAGGTTGCAAGATTTTAAAAGTGTGAGTGAGTACAATTTTGCACTTTTTAAAATAATCTCACTATTAAAATTATGTGGGGAGAAAATCACTTATGGAGATATGTTAGAGAAAACATTTACTACATTTCATACCTCGAATATGCTCCTACAGCAGCAATATCGAGAGTGTAATTTCAAAAAATATTCTGAACTAATATCATGTCATCTAGTGGCTGAACAAAATAAAGAGCTTTTGATGAGAAACCACCAATCTTGCCCAATCGGTTCTACTCCATTCCCTGAAGTGAATGAAACTTCATTTGATAAACATATAGGAAATTATGTTCGTGTTCGTGTTCATGGTCGTGGTCGTGGTCGTTGTCGTGGGCGTGGAAGGAACAATCAATATAGAGAGGATCGTACTCATAATTCTTTAAAAGGGAATAACACACCTTACTATTAGAAGAATCAAAATGGCAAGGGTTTACAAAATAAATCATCAAATGGTTGGGAGCTGTCGTTTACACTCCTAAATTAACCTCACTTTCACTTTACAAATTCAAATAATTAGCACCATAGTAAGCAAAGATCAATCTCACAGAGAGTGCTTTATTTTATATTTATCCTATAATTTCTAATGAAAGAGGGGATTTTTTATTAATTAACTAAATTAATAAGAATAAACTAATAAGAATAAACAATGAATAAAAAGCTTCAGTTCTTCAGTTCAGTATCACCTTTTTACAACAATAGAGTAATAAAATGTAATATTATTTATCCTTCAATAAAACTAATAGCCCTAGGTAACATCAAGCTCTGCTACCCGAAAGTCCCCTCAGATTGTCACTCAATGAAATAAGCTCTTCACAAGATTCTAACAATTATATAACCTAGAACAAGCTCTCTAGATTTAATATAATAGCAGCATTAAGAACTAAGGAATTAGACTATTCCAAGCAACAAACACATAAGCTCGGATTGTTTAACTTGTCTTCTGATAATCATAGCAATACTCAAAAGCTTGTCCACAATCATGTATTACTAATTACTACTTGTGATTAGGAACAATATCAATTACACGTAATATTATTCCTTAATCTAGCATATGATATTCGTTAACCAATTCAATCCTGTAGAAATCAAATTAGTTAAGCCAAATAGCATTCAGAAAATAAATCAGATCATCAAGAATGAATTTCATATGAGAAGGAATAAATAATGAATACTCAATTAACCATTAATTATATATAAGATTCAACATCCCTTAGAACTGAATAAAAAGAACTTAGCTCATGTCTTCAATTCTCCAATATTGTAGATGAAAGAATATACTAGATGATTGAATGAATAAAACCATGACTATCATCCTCTATTTATAGTGCTAGACAAAGTCCTAAATCCTATGGGAAGTAGAAATCCAAATCCTAAAAGGAATTACAAATCATAACTAGTTTTCATAAAGAAATAGAATCTAATTTGAAAATAAATCTTAGTATTAAGTAAATCCTAAAGCTAATAGAAATAATAATCCCATTCCATGATAAAATCAGCCAAAATCTGCATTTAGAAACTTTCCAAAAATCCAAGATTTTCCACTTTTCGTGCTCAAATTCGCTGGGGCGAATTTTCCTTTTCTGCTGCGATGTCATTTGGTAAAATGACCATAACCTTTGATCCGGAAGGAGTTACGGAGCCTGCTACCTATCAGAACGAAGATATCGACGATATCTACAACTTTCATTCTTTGAGATTTAACAGATTCTGGCTGCATCAAGGTCGAAATCTAGCTCCAAATGACTGCTGTGCAAATTCCAACTTCCAAACTTTGAGGTTCAATTTTCGTCTGGTAAAAAGATCATAACTTTTTCATATGAACTCCGATTGTGATGATTCAAGATGTTCTGAAAAGTTAAGAAAGAGCTATACAATAAAATTCAAGTCCCAAACCGAGACCATACGTCCAACTTAATGCTAAAAACCCTGGAATTTTCCCTTTTTCTCATTTAAGGTCCAATTCTTCCTAAAATCATTAAACACATTAACAAGCTCATATACACATAAAACATGGAATAAAACTAAACATAAAGGAATAAAAATAAATGAATAATATGCACTAATCAATGGTCATAAAAATAAGTGTTATAGGTGTGGAATGGACGGTTATTGGTCACGTACTTGTCGTACTTCTAAACATTTGGTAGATCTGTTACAAGCCTCTATAAAAGAAAAGGGAAAGGGAATTGAAACTAAATTTGTTGATCATAATGATCTTGAAGATCCCATGAATTTTCTTGACCTTCCAAATGGAGTTAATATGACTTATCTTGATGTCCCTGATTTCATTGAGAATGTTGATGAAAAATTTGACAATTGGATTGGCGATGGAAATGTCCATACCAATTAATTAATTATTTTCTTTTACTATGTTATTGCATTCTAATAAGTATGATTGGTGATGGAAATGTCCATACCAATTAATTATTTTTCTTTTATTATATTTTGGCATTGTAACAAGTATTTTTATCTTAATATGCTTAAATTAATAAAGTTTAATTTATGTTTTGTATATATAAAGATGCATTGGTTTAACTGGTGAAATCAATTCCAAGATGACTAGGAAAGATTTTTGTCTAGCGGACAGTGCAACAACTGATACGACTTTAAAGATAAAAAATATTTTCAAATTATTCAAAGCTAATGTCAATACCGTATCGGGTGCATCGAAATTAATTGAAGGTTCTGGAAGAGTGATTATAATGTTTCCAAATGGCACAAAACTTTATATTGATGATGTTTTGTATTCCTCTAAATCATGCAGATATTTACTCAGCTTTAAGTATATACGTTATAATGGTTATCGTATTGAAAACAATAACGAAGACAGTGAAGAACTTCTTTAAATTACTTCAATAGTATCGGTCCAGAAGTTCATATTAGAAAAGATGCCTATTTTCTCTTATGGGATATATTATACTTAAATGAGAACAATTGAAACAAATGTTGCAATACATTAGAAGTGTTCGGACCCGAAGGTTTTTATATTTTTGCATGATCGTCGTGGTCATCCAGGATCTATAATGATGCGTCGAATTATTGATAACTCCAATGGATATCCCTTAAAGAACCAGAAGATTCTTTTACCTACTGATTATTCAAGTAGTGCATGTTCCCAAGGAAAATTAATTACCAAACCATCACATTCAAAGATTGTTGTTGAGTGTCCATCTTTCTTAGAAAGAATTCAGGGTGATATATGTGGACCAATGCACTCACCTTGTGGTCCATTCAAGTATTTTATGATTTTAATTAATGCATCAATCAGATGGTCACATGTATGTTTACTTTCTACTAGAAATGTTGCATTTGCTAGACTTCTTGCTCAAATAATTAGGTTACGAGAACAATTTTCTTGATTATCCAATTAGGAAAATTCGTTTATATAATGCTGGTGAATTCACATCTCAAGCTTTTGATGACACTTGCATGTTAATTGGAATTAATGTTGACCATCTTGTTGCCCATACACATACTCAAAATGGTTTAGCTGAATCACTTATCAAGAGACTTCAAACTATTGCTCGACCTTTACTTATGAAATCAAAATTACCAATTTCTGCTTGGGGTCATGCTATATTACATGTTGCATCATTAGTTCGCATTAGGCCAACTGCTTATCATAAATTCTCACCATTGTAACTAGTACTTGACCAACAACCAAATATTCTTCACTTGCACATATTTGGTATTACTGTATATATACCTATTGACCCCCACATTGCACTAAGTTGGGTCCTCAATATAGACTTGGAATTTATACGGGTTTTGATTCCCCATCTATTATTAGATATCTTGAACCTCTAACTGGTGATTTTTTAAGGCACGTTTTTGAGAATTGTTATTTTAATAAAACAATCTTCCCACAATTAGGGGGAGAAAAATTGTTGCCTGAACCATGACAGGAGATTAATTAGAATATTTTGACATTGTCTAATCTTGATCCTCGTATAAATTAATATGAACTGGAAGTTCAAAGGATTATTCATTTGCAAGGAATTGTATATCAATTACCTGATGTATTCATCGATAATAAGAAAATAGTGAAATCTCACATTCCAGCTGCTAATACTCCAACACACATTGAAGTCACTGTACGACAATCAATTAACACAGCAGTAAATGAATCAAAGCCACACCTGAATCGTGGAAGATCGATCGGTGTTAAAGATAAAATTCTCAGGAAGAGGAAAGTACAAGAAAAATAAGTTACAATCTATAAAGAGGCTATACCTATGAAAAAGGCCACATAAATAATTGATCTATCCAAAACTTATGAACAAAAATCTCTTGAAAATAAAAATCTTTAAGAGTTATCCCCTGAAGAGGATAAGGAACTTGAAAATAATGAGATCTCAATACATTATGTACATACAGGAGAAGTATTGGATATAAATAAAATTATTGTCGACAACATATTTTTATATAAAGTTGCTCTTGATATTACCAAAAGTAATTATCATGAATATGAACCACAAACCGTTGATGAATGTCAGTGTAGAAATGATTGACTAATGTGAAAAGAGGCAATTCAAGTAGAATGAAATTCACTAAATAAACGTGAAGTTTTTGGACCTATAGTCTGAACACCTAAAGGTGTAATGCCTGTTGGATATAAATGGATATTTGTACGTAAACGAAATGAGAAAAATGAAATTATAAGGTACAAAGCGTGACTTATAGCACAAGGTTTCTCATAGAGACCTGATATTGATTATGAAGAAACATATGCTCCTGTAATGGACAAAATTACATTCAGATTTTAATTAGCTTGGTAGCAAAAGAAAATTTAGATATGCGATTAATGGATGTTGTTACAGCATATCTATATAGATCATTAGATAATGATATCTACGTACATTAAAATCCCTGAAGGATATAAAATGCATGAAGCATTGATGAGTAGATTTTATATCTACGAAGTATATGCTTTTTACGTAATTATTTTATGAGTTCTTAAGTAATTATTATTTAATTTAATGTTTTTTAAGGTTTCGTTGTAGGAATAGAAAATACGTCTGAAAGAGGAAAAGAATCAACTAAAGTACTAAACAGCTTTGTTACAAGTTAATAAGTTCAAGCAAGTGCTTTGGGGCTAAGAACAAAGAGAAAATAAGGAAAGAGAGCTGAAAAAAGCGGGAAAAGGAAGAATAATATACAACAAAAATAGGAGAGTTTGAGCCGTGACCGGTAACTAAGGGAGCTGCGGTGCTTGAAGGCGGCCGCGGTTGGCAATAAGGAGAGTCGCGACGCTGGGCGAATTCTAGGTGTGTGGGCGCCTGAGTTCGGTAGGAAGTTGGATTTTTCTAGCTATTGAGTCCTAAATTAAAGAGGGGGACGTAAACAATTAAAAGAGGAGGTATATAGAGGAATATGAGGTCAGAAAAGGGAGGATTGTAGAGGAAAAACTGAAGCCATTATCTAGAGAGCTTAACTAGAGAAAAGAAGGGGATTGAGGATTGAAGATTTAGAGCTGGATTCCATATTATTTCTTCATCTTTACTTCTTTATTATTTGTACTTTGACTATGATGATGGAATTGATTTTTCCTGTGTTTATTTCTACTATCTTGAACTAATTTTCTATTTAATATTACAATAGAACCCAATGAATGTAGTTGTGTGGCCAACAACTAATCTTGTGATCTAGATGGTGTTAGAATATTGATTCTAGGTTGGGTGTGGAATATGATACATGTGTTATATTATTCTTCTTAGGAGTGAGTATCTAATTTGTAAGAGGGATAAGACTATACCTAATTGCCTCATGAGCCTAATAAGGATTGACAATTTTTGCTTTATTTTTAATTATGCACATAGGAATATAGCGAATTAATCAAGGATAAAGACACTTGTCTAACTTGGACTAGGTTAGATGAATATTTATGAATTCTTTGTTAGCAAATTAATATAATTGATTAATTGATATGTGAAGTAATTGACGTTGGGTAATTCATCCGGGGAAATTATGATCTTGATAATTCATATATTTTATATTTAAATTCAGTTCAGTATTTAGTTTTAAGTACTGATTATTTCATTGTTTAAATAAAATTGGATTGATAATTGATTGGTAATTGGTTATTTTTTATTATTAAATTATTATTCATAGGAAATATACTCTTCTTGCCCTATAGTTCATAATCGATCGCGTATACTTACGTGAAATTAATATATAGAATTCGACAAACAAGTTTTTGGCGTTGTTGCTTTTTGCCTGAATCTATACTAGCAAAATATGCAAGTATACACAGTCCACAAGTAATATAATGACGAGTAGATTATCGTTCCCACAGAGAAAAAGATTGCAATTTATACTAACAATTTCTAATTTTATAGTAACCCGATTTTATTAAAAAAATGATTAAAGCTCAAAATTTCTAAAAATTATCAATTAACTAAACTAAAACTAATTATCAGAAGGTTAAAAACATATATTTGATGAGTGAGTTTTATATCCAGGAATCGAGTGCATTTGAACTTAATCTTTTGGTTGGTTTTTAAGTATTTTGTGTGCATTTCATATATTTTATGTTATTTTGTAGGCTATGACACGACATTGACATGAATAAACAAGGAAAACAATCTGGACATCTTTTGGAGTACAATATGCAAGCAAATGGAAGAAGAGAACGTAGGGAATTCAATGCCAAGTTGGATGAATTTTCTTAATTTGGAACTTGGATTTTATTGTAGAGCTACTTCTTAGCTTTCCGAAACACCTTGAATCATCCCAATCGGAGTTCGGATGCGAGAGTTATGACCTTTTTATCAACAGACGTTGAACCTCAAAGTTTGGAGTTGCCATTTACATAGTAGTCACTTAAAGCCAATTTTTGGCCTTTATCTAGCCATTATCTCTCAAATCTCAAAGAAAATAAGTTGTATATGTCGTCAAGATCTTCGATTTAATCGGTGGCAGGCCTCGTAAATCCTATCGGATCAAAAGTTATGGTTGTTTTACCAAAGGACGTCTTAGTAGAAAATCTTGGGTGCGGCCATGCCATTCCCTAGACTCAGAAAATGCTCTCTACTACTTGGGCGCGACCGTGCCCAATTCTAGGCTATTTCTAGCACGGCCGCGCCACTTCGGGGGTTGACCAAAGTAAAATTTTTGACTTGTAACCAATTAGATTGCAAATTTGATTCCTTAACTTCTAGTTGGACTTGGATTTATAATAGAGACTATAAATAGTTGTTATTATACATTATATGGGGGATTTAAATTGTATTAAATTCCATTAGCTTTAGAATTAAAATCCTAATTTGGGAGAAAGATAGCAAGGCTTGAAGCAATTGAAGGAGCACAAAGGATTAAACTTAGGAGCATCATGAGAGATTCAAAGAATGCTTCAACAAATTTTATTCTCTTCTCTATCTCTTATTTTTTATTATTGAATGTTATTTCAATTGTGGATTATGGATTTCGATTCAGTCATGAACTAATTTCTATTTAAGATTATCATGATACTTATTGCTTAACTTTTATTGATATGCTTCCTTGCTAGTTTTTATTGATTATTATGAGATTGTCTATTATGATTTGTATTTAATTACTTAATTATCTGATCAACAATTACCGTGATAATCTATATGAAAATTGAGAAACAAATTATAAATTTAAATCTGATAATTATAGCATGTGATTGTGTTTTTTGCATGGCGATGAAATTCATGAATTGTGTCTAGGATAGAGATATACCTATACGCTGCTTGTAATCTGATGGAGAACCTGTGCGTTAAATCCGTTTTAATTGTAATTCACATAGAGATATAGTGAATTAGTTAACTATGTTGTTAACCTTAATTCTATCATCTGTGGATTTAAGTTGATTTGTTTATAGTGCATCGAGAGATGGTCAAAAATATTAGTGTGTTCTTGATTAACAATCCAATATTAGCATAATTTAACAGGAAGTGTATTATTTTATGTGAAACATTAAGGGAAATGATAAGCTTAAGCCTTTAAAATCTGAATTCAAACTTGAGGTGGATAGTAGTAGTTTAATTAGTTTATTTTATTTCCAAAATTCATAATCTCAATCAATTGTTTAAGTAAAATTAATTTGGTTAAGAGTTAGTACTTGGTAATTATTGTTAAATAATTCTTTGTGAAAACGATACTCTACTTATCACTTTATTATTTGTTGATCGTGTATACTTGCACGTATTCATTGATTATTCAATCTATCAACAAGTTTTTGGTACCGTTGCTGGGTAATTAATTTAATAAATTTTGCCAATATTAATTTCAACCAAATTAGTCTTAATTAAATGTTTATTTATTTATTTCTTTTTTTGTTTATTTCCTTTTTCAGGTACCATGGCCAACTATGATTATCAATGGTCGTATTCGAGAATGATTCAACCAAGGGAAGCGAAGATTGATGGACTCGAGACACTCTCTGCATTGTGAGCACAGTTAAAGATACTTTCGAGGAAGTTTGACGCTTTAACATCATAACATATTCAAAGTGTGGCGGTTATTTGCGATTATTGTGCTGGAAATTATCAGAGTCATCAATACGCCATCAATTTTGAGCTCGCTCAAGTATAGCGGTGACTCCCTCAACAACTATGCCTATCTCAAAAACTATCATCAAGAGTTGGGGTATCTCCCGAATTTTTCATGGAGCTATAATCATCAAGATCAATGCTATGCTCTAAGTCCAACATACCCACTAGACTTCTCGTGTCCTCCTCCACTATAACAGGAAGAAAATTCAAATTTGGAGGAACTTTTGTCCAAGTTCATAGTTTCGAGTGAGTAGATGAGGATTAGTCAAGGGATGTGGAGTCGAAATCTTGCGAACCAAATGGAAAAACTCATTAATGCCTCAAATAATTATCCTCAAGACACTTGGCTCTGTGACATGGTTCCCGAGACTGATGGAGAGCCCGAACCAAATCTGTAACCGGATGTGCCAAATGATGTATATGTTAAAAGAGAGGAGACAAGTGGGGATCAGGAAAAAAAGGTCGACAAAGATCTAGCTGTGAGTTCCAACGAAGATGAGCCAATTTTGTTAGTGCCCCAAGTGCCTTCTCCGCCGAAGATTGAGGATCTGGGCAGTTTTGCAAGACTTTGCCCAATTGATAGTCATGTCATCAACAAAGCTCTATGTGACATGAGAGCTAGTACAACTTTGGAGCCTTGGTGGGATGAGAAAGGAAAGATAAAAGAAAAGCCAGTTGTGTTTGAAAAGCTTCAATCCCACAATCTGTTCATAGACTCAATGAAGTAAGCACCTAGTTACTTGAAGGTCTTAAGGGATATTCTAACTGACAAGAGCAAGCTAGGTGAAGTTGAAACAATGGACCTAATAGATGCAAAGCCCTCAAATATTACAGTATTGCTGATGGATGGAGGGTTTCTCAATTTTTAAAGGGGAATTTGATAAAGAGATGAAGAAGTCAGGCTGAGACTATAAAATAAGCGCTTATTGGGAGGCAACCCAAGTTTAATTTTTAGTTATTAAATTTTCATTTATTTAGGATTTAATAAAATTGTTTCTATCGTGGTTTTATAGGTTATTCAAGTGTGGTGCCCAATATGTTCCACGTGTCTAGCCTATTCTCCAAACTTAGCGGACAAGGATGAAGATTACTATATTTTCAGGGAAGTCCTCTGCTTTACTTTTTTCTATTTCAGCCATTGAGGACAATGTCTAGTTTAAGTATGGGAGAATTTTAGTGTCGTACTGCATATAGTTAGTAATTTGCATTGTAGTTCGTTGTTTTTACGTACTATGTTTTCGCATTTAGTGTGCATATAATACATGTTAGTTAATTGCATATTCATATATGTGTTGCATTAGAATGTGTTTATGTAGTATAATTGCGTGAATCTATGAGATGGGTTGGTGTGGTCTTTACTTGGCCATGACGAGATTGGTATTTTATGTTAATTTGAAGAGAATTGATAATTGGTGCTTACCTCTAAATTGAGTCATGATGGTAATCTAAGTTTGTCAGAAGTTTGTGTAACTAGTTAGCACATAAATTTGCTTATTTTAACTTATTTGGATCAAAGGAGTTCATAATAATCTTATGGGGGATAATTGAAGTTCAAATGTTAATGACATATGTAAATGTTGACAGGAAGGCTAAAAGGAACTAAATAAACAAGTTTGGGGGAATCTATGGGGCATAGATATTAAAAAAAGAGAAAAGAAAGAAAAGAAAAAGAAAAATAATTATATATGCATTATTATATTGACTTGTTTGATTCTGTGACCTTTACTACTCGAACGAGTAAGCCCTAGGGGATGTCTCTACACCCAGCGCCCTAAAACCATCTGGTTTGAAAGTCATTGGTCGAAAGTTCACTTAATGGGTAGTTCTGAAAAAGCCTAAGAGAATTAGACATTACACAACCAAGTGTTAGCACGGGATGGAGCGTAACATGCACTTATGAAGAAATAAAATAGGAATAAAACTTCATAGGGACACTCGAGCTTGGTAAATATGTGATTTTGGCTGGAATTGTTGTGTTTACAGAAATAGTTTCTTTGAATGGTGAATTTTGCCTCGAAAGAAGTAAATTATGAAATACTGTTTGATATGTAATTAGTTAGAGCTAGTAAACGATCAGACACAGACTGCAAGGGTAATGATGGGTTTAGATTGCCAGATTGATTCCATTTATTGGTTTGCATTGATGGGATGTTTTGTTTGAGTTTCTTGAGGATATCTCAGAGGCTTGTTGTTAATATTCATACTGATTTGTTGCCAGATTTATAGGATTGTATAGTATAGTTCACATTTGCATCGTGCTTGTTTTTGGGTAGTATATCATTGTTTTGTTTTGCTTGAGAACAAACAAAGAAATAAGTTTGGGGGTATTTGATGAGTGATGTGACAACCCCAAAATAGGTCCATTCCATCCAACCTATTCCGAGTCACCAAATACATGGTACAAAAAATAACTACAACTTTATTACAACAATTGTCGTGCAAAATACAACAACACATATGCTGTGAGTTTGGATACAAATATATACCAAATGTGACTCATGTTCCAACCGTGGACATCACCTCACAATGACACCTTACATAAAGGTATAGTCAAAAACTATTTTAGAAATTAGAATCTTTGGGAAGTGCTCAAGGAAACCTTCGTACATGGGAGGCCACGCGTCTAGGTTATGATAGATATCATATGGCCACAGAATTATCCTTGGTTGACCCCAATAGACCCTAAAGAAAAACGAGAAGATTACTATCATATTCTTCCCAATGGTGAGTCTTCTCTTTACTTATCATTATCTCCACTGTCTTTAATCGTGAATTATACTTCAAACAAACACCAAGATTATATAGGTAGTGCCCATAGATATACTAAGCAAGTGGATGAGCACAACCCTATCTTATGATGACACGAGGTTGTATGTCATTAGACATCTTGTATGATAGTGACAAAATACCCTTCCAACGTTGGGTTCGCCTCACTCTATTTTCTTCACCAAATATAACTACTAAATGATGACCACCGTTCTATTCCCTTGTTACCTCCGCTCGACCCAGCTACACTCTTATTACCTGAAAAGAATTGTGAAGCAAAAGGGTGAGCACAACTAGCTCAGTAAAGAATATCATGACTAAAGATAATTAAATTATCAATAGCCTTCATCAATAATAAACCAGAGATTTAGAACATATGGTAAATGATAAAAATTTCAACCATAGTTGCAGCGGAACGAGCAATCCATTAAAAGAGTCAAATAGACTATAAAGTCTATTATCTTCTCCATGTTAAAAATTCACCAACAATGTTTTATCCATGTAACATCAATCAACAGTTCTGGTCCACAATCATATAAATAACTCATAATCATAATTGTGATTCTAAATTTTTCTTCGCACCCACGACGAAGAATATTTTCATCACTTGTCTTTACCTGAAACATCAAATATCATGGTTATACCAAATCACAGTTCCTGTTCATAATCATACTAATAAATCCATCTTTGCACTACGACCAAAGATATTCAACAACAGTTCATCTTTGCACTACAGGCCAAAGATATTCATCAACAGACCATTTTTGCACTACAGGTCAAAGATATTCAACAACAGTTTATCTTTGCACTACGGGCTAAAGATATTCATTAACAATTCATATTTGCACTACAGGCTAAATATATTCATATCTCAAAGAAATATATAATCATTTCAGAATTTATATAAATAATAATTATAACCATGTTGATCAATTCACCTTTGCACTTAAGCTTAAGATATTCAATTATAAATTCAATGGTCATGATCATACCAGTCACAATTCAACTTTGCATTACAGGCCAAAGAGAACCCTAGTCATGATCATACCAATAATCTACCCATCTTTACACTCCAGTGAAAGAGAATTTCAACATCAGGGTTATAAAAATGTTATATATGATAATAAAAATAATATGATCAACATATAGTTTTAATCTCAAGAGTAATATTCGTAACTCATGAATAGTAAATCGTGAATAGTAACTCATGAATAGTAACCCCGACACAAAAGATAGAAATTCCACAATAAAATCCATACCAACATTTCGGTATAATGATATTGAAAAAATAACATTTCTTAAATTTATAAACAATTTGTTTTAATTGTTTACACTTTACTAAAATAATGTATTTAATCATTCTAAAATGTTAAACTCATAAGATTTCATCACCAATAACCAAAACCCTCATCAAAAATCTGCATATACCTCATATAGGATTCTCAAATTATAAAATCATATTTTTCAATTTTCATACTTCATATAACAAATTTAATTCATTTACGCATAACTAGACCATTTTCATGAAAAATACCAAATCAGTTACAAAAATATTTCTTTTCTGGGATTTAGCATAATATAGTCCCATAGTGAACATATATTTTTCTCAGAATTTTTAAAACTCATTTACTATTTTTTATATGGCCAAAACCGCCGAATATTTAGACATTTATCATAAATTTTACTTTAATCCAAAAAATTTGAAATTCACAGAGTACACTGATATTATATATATATACTTCCAATAAAAATTTCATCAATTTTGGAGTTAACCACAAGGAATTATAAGCGGTTACTTTTAAAATAGTATTTTTCTCATAAAATTCATTACTCTTAATCTGTACATCCAAAAATCATCATTTTTGGACACAATCAATAAAACTCATCAAAATATCATTTCAAATTTTTCCAAATTTTTTTTTGAAGGTCAGAAAAATTACGAAACTGAAAAATATAACAACCCTTAAAATCTCTTACTATCCCTTACCTCAAAAGAGCAGTACTTCTGATCGGTATAAGGCTGAAGGAAACTTGCACTAATAAATAGAAACTCACAGAGTATCTAAATACTCACAAACTACACTCAATAATCTAGAGAGAGAAAGAGAGAAAACTTATGAATTCTGGTGTGATTTTCAATTCTAACTTAGCCCTCTATTTATAGGAAAATGTTAGCACGCCGAATCAGACTTAACCTGTAACCTGATGGCTTTACCTGCTACTATTCCTACCCACCACATTTGAATAAAAATCTCAGCACATTTCTTCACCAACCAAGAGTGGGGCCCACCAATTCTAGAATTTTCCACCAAAATGATTAACTCCAAAAATTCAACAATTTCTGAACTAGTCATCTCGTAAAATTCATAACAAATCATACGTTCATTTTTAACGGTTCAAAATTTGTGGACATATACTCAACTTATATATGTATAACATATCCAAATATTACCACGATCCAACGGTCGGATTAAAAATTATAACCCTCGCAAAATATCTTAAAAACCCTAATTTTTAATACCTCCATTCCGACAAAAATACTGATAAAAACCTCAACATTAATTCCTTCATTTTTAGCCACAAAAATATATCCCTCATTTATATCCACATAAAATAAATATTTTCTTATCATATGAATCAATAATTAATTATTCACAAATAATATTACAGAATCACATTTATGACAACCAGGCCGTTCCTAGGAAAAGAGGAGGTTTCCCAATAAGAATTTCTCCTTACTGGCGCGCAATTAGGTGACCAAACCTCTCCTTAGACAGAACTTTCTAAACATTGCCAATAATGTTATCTAATAATATTATTCAAATAATATGAATTATTGATCTGATAATGGGAAATACTGTGCAGTGATAATTATTGAACAACAATAATATAAAATTTTAATGTAGCAATTATTGAATCAATAAAATAAAATATTGAACAATAATTACTATAACAATTATTGAGTAGTGCCTTCTTACGTAAGAATCAATAATTTCAAAAATACTTTGCAATACCGTGTGCTACTGTGTAATAACACGTATTACTGTATTTTAACCACCGGGTATTCCAACAGTGTTAACGGTAATAACTATGCCGTTATTTGTAAAAACTCAAATTTGTCGTTTTCTTCACCTGACAGTTATTCTGTTATGGGGTCCACAAATGGCTGCGCCGTCGTACGAATATTTCCCGACAGAAAGAATATTCCACGACCAAACAAATATTTCCCGACAACAATGAATATTTTATAATTAATCACTTGCGTATTTTGAAAAAAATTTCATATATCACCCTTAACTTTAACTTTTATCAATTTAACCATTTACTGAATGTTAATTATAAGAAAAAATTGAATACTTTTATTTCATAAAATTCGGGGTCTTACAATCTCCCATCCTTATGAAATTTCGTCCTCGAAATTTACGTACCTGGTATTTCAAAGAATTGAGAATATCTTCCTTTCATTTCAGATTCCATCTTCCCTGTCATCATAATTTCTCCATTGCTCATCTCCTGTATTTCAAATATCATTCTAGAATACAGCTTCAAAACAAGGGTTAATTGAACAAATTAACATATCACATAATATCCCGATATTATGACTGACCAAATAATTACCAAATAAACTTATTCAGGTCATACTAGCGAAAGAATTCCCCGTCTCTCCCCTCCTAGTTTTTGTCTCACATCTCAACCAGGGATCATATCCCTAAGCTCTGATACCAACTGTGACAACCCCAAAATAGTTCCATTTCATCCAACCTATTCTGAGTCGCCAAATACATGGTACAGAAAATAACTACAACTTTATTACAACAATTATTGTGCAAAATACAACAACACATATGCTGTGAGTTTGGATACAAATATATACCAAATGTGACTCATGTTCCAACCGTGGACATCACCTCACAATGACACCTTACATAAAGGTATAGTCAAAAACTGTTTTAGAAATTAGAATCTTTAGGAAGTGCTCAAGGAAACCTTCGTACATGGGAGGCCACGCGTCTAGGTTATGATAGATATCATATGGCCACAGAATTATCCTTGGTTGACCCAATAGACCCTAAAGAAAAATGAGAAGATTACTATCATATTCTTCCCAATGGTGAGTCTTCTCTTTACTTATCATTATCTCCACTGTCTTTAATCGTGAATTATACTTCAAACAAACACCAAGATTATATAGGTAGTGCCCACAGATATACTAGCAAGTGGATGAGCACAAACCTATCTTATGATGACACGAGGTTGTATGCCATTAGACATCTTGTATGATAGTGACAAAACACCCTTCCAACGTTGGGTTCGCCTCACCCTATTTTCTTCACCAAATATAACTACTAAATGATGACCACCGTTCTATTCCCTTGTTACCCCCGCTCGACTCAGCTACACTCTTATTACCTGAATAGAATTGTGAAGCAAAAGGGTGAGCACAACTAGCTCAGTAAAGAATATCATGACTAAAGATAATTAAATTATCAATAGCCTTCATCGATAATAAATCAGAGATTTAGAACATATGGTAAATGATAAAAATTTCAACCATAGTTGCAGCGGAACGAGCAATCCATTAGAAGAGTCAAATAGACTATAAAGTCTATTATCTTCTCCATGTTAAAAATTCACCAACAATGTTTTATCCCTATAACATCAATCAACAGTTCTGGTCCACAATCATATAAATAACTCATAATCATAATTGTGATTCTAAATTTTTCTTCGCACCCATGACGAAGAATATTTTCATCACTTGTCTTTACCTGAAACATCAAATATCATGGTTATACCAAATCACAGTTCATGTTCGTAATCATACTAATAAATCCATCTTTACACTACGACCAAAGATATTCAACAACAGTTCATCTTTGCACTACAGGCCAAAGATATTCATCAACAGACCATCTTTGCACTACATGCCAAAGATATTCAACAACAGTTCATCTTTGCACTACGGGCTAAAGATATTCATTAACAATTCATAATTGCACTACAGGCTAAATATATTCATATCTCAAAGAAATATATAATCATTTCAGAATTTATATAAACAATAATTATAACCATGTTGATCAATTCACCTTTGCACTTAAGCTTAAGATATTCAATTATAAATTCAATGGTCATGATCATACCAGTCACAATTCAACTTTGCATTATAGGCCAAAGAGAACCCTAGTCATGATCATACCAATAATCTACCCATCTTTACACTCCAGTGAAAGAAAATTTCAATATCAGTGTTATAAAAATGTTATATATGATAATAAACATAATATGATCAACATATAGTTTTAATCTCAAGAGTAATATTCGTAACTCATGAATAGTAAATCGTGAATAGTAACTCATGAATAGTTACCCCGACACAAAAGATAGAAATTCTACAATAAAATCCATACCAACATTTCGGTATAATGATATTGAAAGAATAACATTTCTTAAATTTATAAATAATTTGTTTTAATTGTTTACACTTTACTAAAATAATGTATTTAATCATTCTAAAATGTCAAACTCATAAGATTTCATCACCAATAACCAAAACCCTCATCAAAAATCTGCATATACCTCATATAGGATTCTCAAATCATAAAATCCTATTTTTCAATTTTCATACTTCATATAACAAATTTAATTCATTTACGCATAACTAGACCATTTTCATGAAAAATACCAAATCAGTTACAAAAATATTTCTTTTCTGGGATTTAGCATAATATAGTCCCATAGTGAACATATATTTTTCTCAGAATTTTTAAAACTCATTTACTATTTTTTATATGGCCAAAACCGCCGAATATTTAGACATTTATCATAAATTTTACTTTAATCCAAAAAATTTGAAATTCGCAGAGTACACTGATATTATATAGATATACTTCCAATAAAAATTTCATCAATTTTGGAGTTAACCATAAGGAATTATAAGCGGTTACTTTTAAAATAGTATTTTTCTCATAAAATTCATAACTCTTAATCTGTACATCCAAAAATCACCATTTTTGGACACAATCAATAAAACTCATCAAAATATCATTTCAAATTTTTCCAAAATTTTTTTTGAAGGTCAGAAAAATTACGAAACTGAAAAATATAACAACCCTTAAAATCTCTTACTATCCCTTACCTCAAAAGAGCAGTACTTTTGATCGGTATAAGGCTGAAGAAAACTTGCACTGATAAATAGAAACTCACAGAGTATCTAAATACTCACAAACTACACTCAATAATCTAGAGAGAGAAAGAGAGAAAACTTATGAATTCTGGTGTGATTTTCAATTCTAACTTAGCCCTCTATTTATAGGAAAATGTTAGCACGCCGAATCAGACTTAACCTGTAACCTGATGGCTTTACCTGCTACTATTCCTACCCACCACATTTGAATAAAAACCTCAGCACATTTCTTCACCAACCAATAGTGGGGCCCACCAATTCTAGAATTTTCCACCAAAATGATTAACTCCGAAAATTCAACAATTTCTGAACCAGTCATCTCGTAAAATTCATAACAAATCATACGTTCATTTTTAACGGTTCAAAATTTGTGGACATATACTCAACTTATATATGTATAACATATCCAAATATTACCACGATCCAACGGTCGGATTAAAAATTATAACCCTCGCAAAATATCTTAAAAACCCTAATTTTTAATACCTCCATTCCGACAAAAATACTGACAAAAACCTCAACATTAATTCCTTCATTTTTAACCACAAAAATATATCCCTCATTTATATCCACATAAAATAAATATTTCCTTATCATATGAATCAATAATTAATTATTCACAAATAATATTACAGAATCATATTTATGACAACCAGGCCGTTCCCAGGAAAGAGGAGGCTTTCGAATAAGAATTTCTCCTTACTGGCGCGCAATTAGGTGACCAAACCTCTCCTTAGACAGAACTTTCTAGACATTGCCAATAATGTTATCTAATAATATTATTCAAATAATATGAATTATTGATCTGATAATGGGAAATACTGTGCAGTGACAATTATTGAACAACAATAATATAAAATTTTAACGTAGCAATTATTGAATCATTAAAATAAAATATTGAACAGTAATTACTGTAACAATTATTGAGTAGTGCCTTCTTACGTAAGAATCAATAATTTTAAAAATATTGTGCAATATCGTGTGCTACTGTGCAATAACACGTATTACTGTATTTTAACCACCGGGTATTCCAACAGTGTTAACGATATCAACTACGCCGTTATTTGTAAAAACTCAAATTTGTCGTTTTCTTTACCCGACAGTTATTCTGTTATGGGGCCCATAAATGGCTGCGCCGTAGTACGAATATTCCCCGACAGAAAGAATATTCCACGACCAAATGAATATTCCCCGACAACAATGAATATTTTATAATTAACCACTTGCGTATTTTGAAAAAAATTTCATATATCACCCTTAACTTTAACTTTTATCAATTTAACCATTTACTGAATAGTAATTATAAGAATAAATTGAATACTTTTATTTCATAAAATTCGGGGTCTTACAAGTGAGTTTTATACCCAGGAATCGAGTGCCTTTGAGCTTAATATTTTGGTTGGTTTTTAATTTTTTTGTCCATTTCATACATTTTATGTTACTTTATAGGCTGTGACACGACATTGGCATGAAGAAGCAAGGAAAAACAATCTGGACATCTTTTGCAATACAACATGTAAGAAGAAGAGAATGTAGGGCTTTTAATTCCAAGTTGGATGCATTTTCTTGGCTTAAAACTTGAATTTTATTGTTGATTTGTTTCTTAACTTTTTGGAACATCTTGAATCATCCCAATCAGTGTTCGGATGCGAGAGTTATGACCTTTGTATCAACGGACGTTGAACCTCAAAGTATGGAGTTGCCATTTACATAGCAGTCATATGAAACCAAATTTTGACCTTTATGTAAACATTATTTCTGAAATATCAAAGAATAAAAGTTATAGATCTTGCCGATATCTTCGATTTGATAGGTGGTAGGACCCGTAATTCCTCCCGGATCAAAAGTTATAGCCATTTACCAAAGAACGTCTCAACAGAAAATTTTGGTCATGGCCGCGCTCGTTTCTTATTCATTTTTAGTGCGGCCGCACCACTCCCCAGACTTAAAAAATGAACTTTACTACTTGGGCGCGGTCACGCCCAATTCCAAGCTATTTCCAGCGTGGTCGCGCCACTTCGTGGGTGGACCAGATTTGACTTTTTGACTTGTAACCAATTAGATTGCAAATTTGATTCCTTAACTTCTAGTTGGACTTGGATTTATGTTAGAGACTATAAATAGTTGTTATTATACATTATATAGGGGATTTGAATTGTATTAGATTCCATTAGCTTTACGATTAAAACCCTAGTTTTGGAGGAAGATTGCAAGACTTGAAACAATTGAAGGAGCACAAAGGATTCAACTTAGGAGCTGTAGGAGAGATTCAAAGACTACTTCAACAGATTTTATTCTCTTCTCTATCTCTTATTTTCTATTCTTGAATGTTAATTGAATTGTGGATTATGGATTTTGATTCAGTCATGAAGTAATTTCTATTTAAGATTATCTTGGAACTTCTTGCTTAGCTTTTATTGATATGTTTCCTTGCTAGTTTTTGTTGATTATTATGAGATTGTCTAATATGGTTTTTATTTAATCATTTAATTATCCGATCAACAATTATCGTGATAATCTATATGAAATTGAGAAACATATTATAGATTGATCTGATCATAATAGCATGTGATTGTGTTTTCTACTTGGCGACAAAATTCATGAATTGTGCCTAGGATAGAGATATAGTGTGACGCCCCCAAAACAGGTATACATCACCCATCTTGAGTCGCCATATACATGGTACATAAATTTAAATACAACTTAATTATACAACAGTCGTGTAAAATACGACAAAACATAGCTGAGAGTTTAAACAAGAATATTGTCATCTAGACAATATCCACACTCAATGGTGTCCTCATTACAATTATTATCACATTATTCCGTAGAATAGTGAGGACTATTAAAGTCATTTATCCTGGACCATCACTCCATTCCCCGAATCGTCCCAGCTATATTCTCATTTCCTGAGGAGAACAATGAAAGAAAGGGTGAGCTCAACTAGCCCAGTAAGAAATATTATGACTAAGATAATGTTGAATAAATTATCATTAGCCTTCAATAGTATAACAACTGATAGAATACAATAGGCAACAAGTTTTAGATCAACAACTGCATCGGAAATAAGCAATCCATTAGAAGAGTCAAGTAGAGCATAAAATCTGCTATCTTCTATGATTTAAAAATTTATCATCAATTTTATCGTTGAGACTCAGCTTAATAAATAAAATCAAATCATCCCTGCACCACGGCCAAGGATATTCATGTAATTATCAATGGTCATGATTATACCGAATAATCCCTGGTCATAATCATAAAAACAACTGTCCATCAATGAACTACAGGCCAATGAGGACTTTCACCACATCATTCGTCACATTACGGTCATGATTATACCGAATAATCCCTGGTCATAATCATACCAAGTCCATCTCTAGACGTAAGCCAAAGATGACTTTCATCACAATATAAGCATGATGATGATGACAATGACATAATAATTCAATAAAACAAGTTCAAGATAAATTTTAAAGATTTATAATTTAATTTATCTAGAAATCAATAACGTCCAAATTATCAACATGATAGTGCTTTGTGGAGTAAAATTCAAGAATAATATTCATGTACCAAAAATAAATTGGACAGAAAAGAAATATATTTTTTGGGTGAATAGTACCTTATGAATAGTACTTCGAGAATAGTACCCCGTGAATAGTACCTCGACATGAAAAGCATCCCAAATACTCGAGTGAATAATATTTAGGTGAATAGTAACCCGTGAATAGTACTTCGACACGAAAAGTGTCCCGAATACCCGAGTGAATGATACTAGAGTGAATAGTAATTGGGTGAATAGTAACCCGTGAATAGTAACTCGTAAAAGAAAAATACCAAAGAAAATGATATTTCATGATGAGTACAAAAGAAATGATATCTCATACGAGTATAATAGAATATACGAAACTGCAAATAGATTTTTATCTACAGATCATTTTCACAATTTAATATTGAATGAATACGAAGGATCATTCACTATGCATGCGGTAATCCACATAGACAGGTTATTCCAACAGAATAATAAAGAATGGAATAACAGAAGAATTCACCAGGCATGTGATAGACCGCACAGACAGGTTATTCCAACAGAATAATAAATAATGGAACCAGGTCATGCGTAATACGCACATACATGATATTCCAACAGAATAATAAAGAATGAAACTAGGTCATGCATAATTCGCACAGACAGGATATTCCAACAGAATAATAATAAAGAATGGAATAATAGAAGAATTTCACCATGTATGTGGCATAGACAGATTATTCCAACATAATAATAAAGAATAGAATAACAAAAGAATTCCACCATGTATGCGGTACTTCGCATAGACAGGTTATTCCAACATAATAATAAAGAATGGAATAGCAGAAGCTCTTTTCATGAATATGAAAGAAATAATACCCCTTACCTTAGAAGAAAACTGGATACTAGATTAGTGAGGTAGCAGACTTCTCTTCTTCTTTCTCTCTATAATAATTGCTCTATAGCTTTAGTGAATTGGTGAGAAATAAAGAAAGAATGAGCTTCTATTTATAGAAAAATATAGTTTCAATAATTATACATTTTGGGGCTCGAAATATTACAGTATAATTCCTTCATCTTTTTCTTCATTTTTAATTTAATCCTGCAAGTATTATCAATCTTGCACCACCTCCCCTAATAGTAAATCATGTGAATTAATAGTTCATTCATGTGACTCAATAGTATAATCATGTGAAAAAACTAATTACAGTATAATACCTTCATCTATACCTTCATTTTAACTTAGTCATGCAAGTATTATCAATCTTGCACCAACTCCCCTAATAGTACAAGAATGTGAATCAATAGTACACACATGTGAATACATAGTTATAAGCATGTGAAATAATAGCAATTAATTGCTCATTTATCCGATTAATTACCCGATTGGTTAATATAACCTCCAGACATTAATTATTATCGAAATAAATGTTGATTTTCACTAACACTAATAATTCTAATACAATGGAACTATCAATTTCATCTTTAATCAACATGAACTTATTCATCATTAATATTATAATTCATAATATTTAACAACCAGGTTGTTCCCAGGAAAGAGGGGACTTTTCGATAAGAATTTCTTCTTATTGGCGCGCAATTAGGTGACCAAACCTCTCCTTGTTAGAACTTCTAGGCATTGTCAATATTATAAATAATAATATGAATAACCTTACCGTCTCAATTATTGATTTAAATATATAACATATTATATAAATGATACTGTGACAATAATTGAATCAATAATATGAGAGATATGATGCATCAATTACTGTAGTAATAATTGAGTATAACTGAGTGACTTCTTACGTAAGCATCAATAATCAATACCGTATGCTACTATACAATCACGCGTATTACTGTACTTTTAATACCAGATAGTTCAACAGTCTTAACGGTAACACTTTCGCCGTTATTTTTATAAAATGATAATTCCGTCATTTTCTTACTACGACAATACTTCCGTTATGGGGTCCACCAATGATTGTGTCGTCGTACGGATATTCCCCGACAAAAAGAATATTCCCCGACCAACGAATATTTTATAACCACTTGCTTACTTTGCAAAAATTTTTACATATCACCCATAACTTTAACCTTTTATCAATTTAACAATTTACGAAATAAAATAATAATTATAAGAAAATTGAATACTTTCATTTCATAAAATTCGGGGTCTTACAATCTCCCCTCCTTATAAAATTTTGCCCTCGAAATTTACGTACGTACCTGGTATGCCGAAGAGATGAGGATACCTTGACTTCATTTCATATTCCAATTCTTGAGGTATAACCTTTGAGTGTCGAATATGATCCTTCTTATCCGAGATTTTAACACGTATCTCCTCATACGTTAAATCTTCTGCTTTCTCGTCTAGTTCTAATTCAATGATATGGTTCGGGTCGTATACATAGTTACGTAGCATCGATACGTAAAAAAAATGTTATGAACACGCGATATACTTGGCGGTAAAGTAAGTCTATAGGCCACTGTTCCTACTCGATCGAGGATTTCAAATAGACCAATAAAATTGAGGGGTGAGATTTCCTCTCTTCATCGACTCTTGCTTTTAGAATAACGCCTTCTTGAACCTTCTTCTTCACATTCATCAGCTCCGGGTGTGTAGCTTGAGCGGCTTTAACTTTATCGATTAAAGTCGATTTTAATCGTATATTCGTTATCTTCACGTGGGTCCCTAGAGTCTATAACTCTATCTTCATCATTTGTAAGTTATACGAGATGGGTTTTTGTGTTAACAACATCGCATTCGTAAACGCATACGATCTTCTACTCAACGCGTCAGCTACCACGTTTGCTCTTCCACGATGATATTGCATGGTATAGTCGTAATCTTCAACAGCTCGAGCCAACATCTTTGGTGTATGATATGTTCGTTTTGGGTGAAGAAATATTTGAGAGTTTGAGAAATAATTTTTGTATTGGGGTCAATACAAAATTTGATTTCACGCTCTAGGTTTAGGCTAAGAAGTCTTCAGGGATACGTCAGAAAATTTATTAACAATAGAAATATCATTCAAAACTGTGACTCTCATCCAAGACTTGGATAGCACATGTAATGAAGGTTTCTCCTAACGAAGTTTCAATCGATAAGTCAAAGTCTAATCTCTCCGGAGTTAAATTTAAACGTTGAGCGCAAACAAGAGAGATAAAAGAATGGGTAGAACCGGTATCTAATAAGGTATAGACTTCGTAATAATTTATAATTAACTAACCCGTGCTAACTTCGTTCGGGTTACTCCCTTTTTGAGAAGTCACGAAAAACGCTCTCCCTAAAATCACCGACTTTTTTTTGTCCGTATCCGCCTTTGGTGCCACCGTACCAGCTGGACTAGACTTTGGTGCACGAAAAAATCGGGCTAGGTGACCTTCTTTTCCATAATTGTAACATGCTTTGGACTGCATCACGTATTTTGGACTGATATGTCCCTCCCCTCTGCATTTGAAGCATACGACCGGCGGTCGTTTTCCTTCCTTAACAGGTGCTGGTGATGTTGTCTTTCCATCATTATTGAACCATCTCTTCTTAAAATTTCCACTTCTATTATCCTGGTCATGATTACCACCGAAGCGGTTACCATTCTTGGCATGATAATTTCCCCCATGATGGTTATCATTGTTCCGATGGCCGTTATCACCGGTACGATTATTATCGTGTTGTTGTTTACTTGAGGATTATTGTCTTCCTTTTGCACATTATCCTGGGTATTGATCGTTGGTGACTCAACGGTCTCATGTGCTTCATTGCTGATCTCAACATTTTCAAATGCCATTTTCAAACACTGTCACAAAATAAGGGTTAATTGACATGTCACATATTATCCCTATACTCTGACCGACCAATTAAATACCAAATAAACTTAGGTAGGTCATACTAGCGAAGGAATTCCCTGTCTCTCCCCTCCTAGTTCTTGTCTCACATCTCAGCCAGGGATCATATCCCTAAGCTTTGATACCAACTGTGATGCTGCCAAAACAGGTATATATTACCCATCTTGAGTCGCCAGATACATGGTACATAAATTCAAATACAACATAATTATACAACGGTCGTGTAAAATATGACAAAAACATAGTTGAGAATTTAAACAATAATATTGTCATCTAGACAATATCCACACTCAATGGTGTCCTTATTATAATTATTATCACATTATTCCGTAGAATAGTGAGGACTACTAAAGCCATTTATCCTGGACCATCACTCTATTCCCCGACTCGTCCCATCTATATTCTCATTTCCTGAAGAGAACAATGAAAGAAAGTGTGAGCTCAACTAGCCCAGTAAGAAATATTATGACTAAGATAATGCAGAATAAATTATCCTTAGCCTTCAACAGTATAACAATTGATAGAATACAATAAACAATAAGTTTTAGATCAACAACTGAAGCGGAATTAAGCAATCAATTAGAAGAGTCAAGTAGAGCATAAAATCTACTATCTTCTATAATTTAAAAATTTATCATTAACTTTATCGCTGAGGCTCAGCTTAATAAATAAAATCAAATCATCTCTGCACTACGGCCAAAGATATTCATGTAATCATCAATGGTCATGATTATACCGAATAATCCCTGGTCATAATAATACCAACAACTGTCCATCAATGAACTACAGGCCAACGAGGACTTTCACCACATCATTCTACACATTACGGTCATGATTATACCGAATAATCCCTGGTCATAATAATACCAAGTCCATCTCTGCACGTAAGCCAAAGATGACTTTCATCACAATATAAGCATGAGGATGATGACAATAACATAATAATTCAATAAAATAAGTTCAAGATAAATTTTAAAGATTTATAATTTAATTTATCCAGAAATCAATAACGTCCAAATTGTCAACATGATACTACTTTGTGGAGTAAAATTCAAGAATAATATTCATGCACCAAAAATAATTTGGACAGAAAAGAAATATATTTTTCGGGTGAATAGTACCCCTTGAATAGTACTTTGAGAATAGCACTTCGAGAATAGTACTCCAACATGAAAAGTACCCTAAATACCTGAGTGAATAATATTTGGGTGAATAGTAATTTAGGTGAATAGTAACCCGTAAATAGTAACTCGTGAATAGTACTCTGACACGAAAAGTGCCCCAAATACCCAGTGAATGATACTAGAGTGAATAGTAACCGGGTGAATAGTAACCCATGAATAGTAACTTGTAAAAGAAAAATACCAATGAAAATGATATTTCATGACGAGTAGAAAAAAAATGATATCTCATACGAGTATAATAGAATATACGAAACTGCAAATGGATTTTTATCCGCCATGCGGTAATCCACGTAGACGGATCATTTCCACAATTTAATATTGAATGAATACGAAGGATCATTCACCATGCATGCGGTAATCCACATAGACAGGTTATTCTAACAGAATAATAAAGAATGGAATAACAAAAGAATTGACCAGGCATGCGATAAACCGCACAGACAGGTTATTCCAGCAGAATAATAAATAATGAAACCAGGTCATGCGTAATATTCACAGACAGGATATTCTAACAGAATTATAAAGAATGGAACCAGGTCATGCGTAATCCGCATAGACAGGATATTCCAATAGAATAATAAAGAATGGAATAACAGAAGAATTTTACCAGGTATGCGGTACTTCACATAGACAGGTTATTCCAACATAATAATAAAGAATGGAATAACAGAAGCTTCATGAATACGAGAAGAAATAATACCCCTTGCCTTAGAAGAAAGCTGGATACTGAATTAGTGAGGTAGCAGACTTCTCTTCTTCTTTCTCTCTATAATTTCTCTCTATAATAATTGCTCTATAGCTTTAGTGAATTGGTGAGAAATGAAGAAAGAATGAGCTTCTATTTATAAAAAAATATAGTTTCAATAATTATACATTTTGGGGCTCGAAATATTACAGTATAATTCCTTCCTCTTTTTCTTCATTTTTAATTTAGCCCTGCAAGTATTATCAATCTTGCACCACCTCCCCTAATAGTAAATCATGTGAATTAATAATTCATTCATGTGACTCAATAGTATAATCATGTGAAAAAACTAATTACAGTATAGTACCTCCATCTATACCTCCATTTTAACTTAGTCATGCAAGTATTATCAATCTTGTACCAACTCCCCTAATAGTACAAGAATGTGAATTAATAGTACACACATGTGAATACATAGTTATAAGCATGTGAAATAATAGTAATTAATTGCTCATTTATCCGGTTAATTACCCAATTGGTTAATATAACCTCCAGACACTAATTATTATCGAAATAAATGTTAATTTTCACTAACACTAATAATTCTAACACAATGGAACTATCAAATTCATCTTTAATCAACACGAACTTATTCATCATTAATATTATAATTCATAATATTTAACAACCAGGTTGTTCCCAGGAAAGATGGGACTTTCCGTTAAGGATTTCTTCTTATTGGCGCGTAATTAGGTGATCAAACCTCTCCTTGTTAGAACTTCTAGGCATTGTTGATATTACAAATAATAATATGAATAACTTTACCGTCTCAATTATTGATTTAAATATATAACATATTATATAGATGATACTGTGACAATAATTGAATTAATAATATGAGAGATATAATGCAGCAATTACTGTAGCAATAATTGAGTATAACTGAGTGACTTCTTACGTAAGCATCAATAATCAATACCGTATGTTACTATACAATCACGCGTATTACTGTACTTTTACTACCAGGTAGTTCAACAGTCTTAACGGTAACACTTTTGCCGTTATTTTTATAAAATGATAATTCTGTCGTTTTCTTACTACGACAATGCTTCCGTTATGGGGTCCACCAATGATTATGTCGTCGTACGGATATTCCCCGACAAAAAGAATATTCCCCGACCAACGAATATTTTATAACCACTTGCTTACTTTGCAAAAATTTTTACATATCACCCATAACTTTAACCTTTTATCAATTTAACCATTTACGAAATAAAATAATAATTATAAGAAAATTGAATACTTTCATTTCATAAAATTCGGGGTCTTACATATAGTGAATTAGTTAACTAGGGCGTTCACCTTAATTATATCACCTATGGATTTAAGTTTATTTATTTATGGTGCATCGAGAGATGGTCATAGATATTAGTGTGTTCTTGATTAACAATCCAAAATTAGCATAATTTAATAGGAAGTGTATTAATTCAAGTGAAACATTAAAGGAAATGGTAATCTTAAACCTTTAATATCTGAATTCAAACTTGTGGTGGATAGTAGTAGTTTAATTAGTTTACTTTATTTCTAAAATTCATAATCTCAGTCAATTGTTTAAATAAAATTAATTTGGTTAAGAGTTAGTACTTGGTAATTATTGTTAAATAATTCTCTGTGGGAACAATGCTCTACTTATCACTTTATTACTTATTGACCGTGTATAGTTGCACGTATTCATTGAATGCTAAATCTATCAACAATATTAAAGGCTTAAGATTATAATTTTACTTATTGCTTCATTTAGGTCAATACACTTCCTATTTAATTACATTAACTATTTCGGACGGTTAATCGAGAATTCATCAGTATTTATGATAATCTCTCAATGTACCATAAACATATCAAATTAAATCCACATATGATAGAATTAAGATGAAAATCCTAAATAATTAATTCACTATATCTCTATGTGAATTATAATAAAAAAGGACTTAAAGCACAAGTTCACTATCATATTACATGCACTGCGTAGGTATATCTCTATCCTAAACACAAATCATGAATTCCATGGCCCTGTAGAAAACACGATCATATGTTATTGTGGTCAGATCTAAACCTATAATCCATCTCTCGAATTCATATGGATTATCAAGGTAATTGTTGAGCAGACAATTAATCAATTAAAAACAAACTATAATAGACAGTCCTATAATAGTCAATAATAATTAACAAAGAAGTGTATCTGTCTAAACTATGTAATAAGGTCCATTGCAATCTTAAGATGAAATTTAGTTCCTCGTGACAAAAGTGAATAATGAATCCATAGAATAATTAAACATCTGAAGTTACAAGTAAAAGAAGAGAAGAAAATAAACTCTACAATAGACCCTTCTTCTGAATCCTCACTTGAGCTTCGTGTGATCCTTCTTCTACGTTCTTCAGAATCTCCTTGTATGATGTTCTATTCCATATGAATTGTCTTGTGTGTTATATCCCCTTTCCCTACCTCTTCAATTGTGTTTTTAATGTTCTCTGAAGTCCTTCCCAAAATCGCCACCAGAATCCTTGTCAAACTTAACTTCTCAAAATAAGTCAACTGCCTTATCCTGACTGAATTCGCCCCAGTGGATTTAATGCTTAGAGGAGCTCGCCCCAACGAATGTAATTTACCAATTCTCCCCGGCTGTAAGACCCAAAATTTTATGAAATGAAAGTATTCAATTTTTTTGTAATTATTATTTTTTGTCGTAAATGGTTAAATTAATAAAAAGTTAAAGTTAAGGGTGATATGTGAAAATTTTTGCAAAGTAAGCAAGTGGTTATAAAATATTCATTTGGACGGAGAATATTCTTTTTGTCGAGAAATATTCATATGACAACATAATCATTGGTGGACCCTACAACGGAAGTATTGTTGTAGTTAGAAAATGACAGAATTATCTTTTTATAAAAATAACGGCGAAAGTGTTACCGTAAAAACTATTGAACTACCCGGTAGTAAAAGTACAGTAATACGTGTGGTTGCATAGTAGCACACGGTATTCATTATTGGTGCTTACGTGAGAAGTTACTTAGTTATACTCAATTATTGCTACAGTAATTGCTGCATCATATCTCTCATATTATTGATTCAATTATTGTCATAGTATCATCTGCATAATATGTTATATTATTAAATTAATAATTGAAACGGCAAAGTTATTCATATTTTTATTTGCCATATTGATAATGTCTAGAAGTTCTGTCAATGAGAGGTTTCGTCACCTAATTACGCGCCAATAAGAAAAAATCCTTATCGGAAAGCCCCCTCTTTCCTGGGAACGACCTGGTTGTTAAATATTATGAGTTATAATATTAATGATGAATAAGCTCGTGTTGATTAAAGATGAAATTGATAGTTCCATTCTGTTGGGATTATTAGTGTTTGTGGAAATCGATATTTATTTCGATAGTAATTGATGTCTACAGGTTATATTGACCAAACGAATAATTAATCGGATAAATAAGAAATTAATTGCTATTATTTCACATGCTTATAACTATTTGTTCACATGTGTGTACTATTAATTCACATTCTTGGACTATTAGGGGAGTTGGTGCAAGATTGATAATACTTACATGACTAAATTAAAAATGGAGGTATAGTTGAAGGTACTATACTGTAATTAGTTTTTTCACATGATTATACTATTGAGTCACATGATTTACTATTGATTCACATGATTTACTATTAGGGGAGGTGGTGCAAGTTTGATAATACTTGCATGACTAAATTAAAAATAAAGAAAAAGAGAAAGGTATTATACTGTAATATTTCAAGGCCCAAAATGTGCAATTATTGAAACTATATTTTCTTATAAATAGAAGCTCATTCCTTCATTATTTTTCACCAATTCACTAAAGCTATAGAGCAATTATTATAGAGAGAAATTATAGAAAGAAAGAAAAAGAGAAGTCTGCTACCTCACTATTCCAGTATCCAGTCTTCCTTTGAGGTAAGGGGTATTATTTTTTTCGTATTTATGAAGAAAGCTTCTGTTATTCCATTCCTTATTATTATGTTGGAATAACCTGTCTATGCGAAGTACCGCATACATGGTAAAATTCTTCTGTTATTCCATTCTTTATTATTCTGTTGGAATATCCTGTCTGTGCGGATTACGCATGACTTGGTTCCATTCTTTATTCTTCTGTTGGAATATCCTGTCTGTGCGTATTACGCATGACCTGGTTCCATTATTTATTATTCTGTTAAAATAACATGTCTGTGCGGCCTATCGTATGCCTGATGAATTCTTCTGTTATTCCATTCTTTATGATTCTGTTGGAATAACCTGTCTATGTGGATTACAGCATGCATGGTTAATGATCCTTCGTATTCATTCTTTATTAAATTGTGAAAATGATCGTCTACGTGGATTATCGCATGACGGATAAAGATCCATTTGCAGTTTCGTATATTCTATTATACTCGTATGAGATATCATTTCTTTTGTACTCGTCATGAAATATCATTTTTTTTGGTATTTTTCTTTTACGAGTTACTATTCATGGGTTACTATTCACCCAGTTACTATTCACTCTAGTATTATTCACTCGAGTATTTGGGGCACTTTTTATGCCAGAGTACTATTCACGAGTTACTATTTACCCAAATTACTATTCACCTGAATATTATTCACTCGGGTATTTGGGGTACTTTTAGTGTCGGGGTACTATTCATGGGGTACTATCTCCAAAGTACTATTCATGGAGTACTATTCACAACAAAAAAAATTCATTCTTTTCAGTCCAAATTATTTTTGGTACATGAATATTATTCTAGAATTTTACTCTACAAAGCAGTATCATGTTGACAATTTGGATGTTATTGATTTCAGGATAAATTAGATTGTAAATTTTTAAAATTTATCATGGAACTTGTTTTATTGAATTATTATGTCATTGTTATCATCATCATGCTTATATTGTGATGAAAGTCATCTTTGGCTTACGTGTAGAGATGGACTTGGTATGATTATGATCGGGGATTATTCGGTATAATCATGACCGTAATGTGACGAATGATGTGGTGAAAGTCCTCATTGGCCTGTAGTTCATTGATGGACAGTTGTTGGTATGATTATAACCAGGGATTATTCGGTATAATCATGACCATTGATGATTACATGAATATCCTTGGCCGTGATGCAGGGATGATTCGATTTTATTTGTTAAGCTGAGTCTCAGCGATAAAGTTGATGAAAAACTTTCTAAATCATAGAAGATAGTAGATTTTATGCTCTACTTGACTCTTCTAATGGATTGCTTATTCCGCTGCAGTTGTTGATCTAAAAGTTGTTGTCTATTGTATTATATCAGTTGTTATATTGTTAAAGGCTAAGGATAAATTTTTTTTGCATTATCTTAGTCATAATATTTCTTGCTGGGCTAGTTGAGCTCACCCTTTCTTCATTGTTCTCTTCAGGAAATGAGAATATAGTTGGGACGAGTCGGAGAATAGAGTGATGATCCAGTATAAGTGGCTTTAGTAGTCCTCACTATTTTATGGAATAAGTGTGATAATAATTGCAATGAGGACACAATTGAGTGTGGATATTGTCTAGATGACAATATTCTTGTTTAAAACTCTTAGTTTATGTTTTATCGTATATTACACGACAGTTGTATTATTAAGTTGTATTTGAATTTTGTACCATGTATTTGGCTACTCAAGATTGGTGATTTATACCTATTTTGGGGGCGTCACAGTTGGTATCAAAGCTTAGGGATATGATCCCTGGCTGAGATGTGAGATAAGAACTAGAAGGAAATAGACGGGAAATTCCTTCGCTAGTATGACCTACCTAAGTTTATTTGGTATTTAATTGGTCGGTCAGAGTATAGGGATAATATGTGATATGTCAATTAACCCTTTGTTTGTGACAGTGTTTGAAAATGACATCTGAAAATGTTGAGATCAGCAATGAAGCACATGAGACCGTTGAGTTACCAACGATCAATACCCAGGATAATGTGCAACAGGAAGACAATAATCCTCAGGTAAACAATAACACCGATGAAATGGTGAACGATGGGGTGTTCAGAGGCTTTATCCAATTCATACAACATCAGGCGAGAGCGGCTCCTATTCAAAAAGTAGGTGAAAACACTAGCAACTCTCGGACGGTCACCGCTAAGCAGTTCAAGGAGCTGGGGCCGCCGGAGTTTTTGGGAAAGCCAGAACCACTTAAGGCGGAGACGTGGTTAAAGCAGATCACCAAGATATTAGATGTCTTGGGATGCTCCGAGGAGCAAAAGGTTCTATTTTCCACATTTATGTTGCGTGAAGAGGCAGATTGCTGGTGGGAATCTGTAAAACGTACCCAGCCTGACGCACTTAAGATGTCTTGGGAGAAGTTTCAAGAGCTGTTCAACGATAAGTACTTTTCCGAAAGTATTCATCACATGAAGGAGGTGGAGTTTATCAAGTTGGAGCAAAACAATATGACCGTGTAGCAATACGAGGCTAAATTTACGGAGTTATCCCGGTTTGCATCCCATTTGGTCGATAATGAGGAGCGAATGATATGAATGTTTCTAAGAGGCTTGAAACCCAAAATACGTCAATACCTCATTTCTCATAAATTATGTTTGTATTCAGATGTAGTGAATAGGGCTCAGTTATTGGAGCGCGATAATGAGCCAGCCCAACCAAAGGATAACGACCAACAACACGATAATAATCATACCGATGGCAACGGCCATCGGAACAATGATAACTATCGTGGGGGAAATTATCATGCCAAGAATGGTAACCACTTCGGTGGTAATCATGGCCAAGATAATAGGAGTGGAAATTTCAAGAAGAGAAGGTTCAACAACGATGGAAAGTCAGCAGCACAAACACCCATTTTCAAGGAAGGAGAACGACCACCAATTGTATGCTTAAATGCGGAGGGGAGGGACATATCAGTCCAAACTGCATGATGCAGTCCAAAGCATGTTATAATTATGGAAAAGAAGGTCACCTAGCCCGATTTTGTCATGCACCAATGTCAAGTTCAGCTGGGACGGTGGCACAAAAGGCGTATACGGACAAAACAAAGTCGGTGGTTTCAGGAAGAGTGTTTTTCGTGACTTCTCAAAAAGCGAGTAACCCGAACGAAGTTAGCACGGGTTAGTTAATTATAAATTCTTGCGAAGTCTATACCTTATTAGATACCGGTTCTACCCATTCTTTTATCTCTCTTGCTTGCGCTTAACATTTAAATTTGACCCCAGAGAAGTTAGACTTTGACTTATTGGTTGAAACTTCGTTAGTAGAAACCTTCGTTACCTCCACTATTTATGAATCTTGTTGATTCAAATCGACACTTTCACGTTACCTGTCGATCTTATCTCTTTGAAAATACTTGCCTTTGATGTGATTTTAGGAATCGATTGGTTAACTACTCATCATGCTCTTCGTAAGGTTATTAGCTTTCATATTCCTAACCAACCTGTTATGCGAATTCAAGCAACCAAACCATTAAAGTCAATCAATGTTATATTAAGCCATAGGTAAAGAGTCCCGAGCCTTTCACTGGTGACTTTCTTGTGTGGAATGCACCGAAGCCGAACTTTCCATAGGGGACTTTGTGAATAACGGTGGCAAGTTAATAGGTATCAATGTGACGTACTACCCAAGTCTTGGATGAGAGTTACAGTTTTGAATGATATTTCTATTGTTAATAAATTTCCTGGCATAGTCTTGAAGACTTCTTAGCCTACCCCTAGAGCGTAAAATCGAATTTTATATTGACCCTAGTACAAAACCCATTTCTAAAACCCTTAAATAATTCTTCTCCCAAAACGAACGTATCATGCGCCAAAGATGTTGCCTCGAGCTGTTGAAGATTACGACTATACCATGCAATATCATTGTGGAAGAGCAAACGTGGTAGCTGACGTATTGAGTAGAAGATCGTATGCGTTTACGAGTGCGATGTTGTTAATACAAAAACCCATTTCGTATAACTTACAAATGATGAAGATAGAGTTAAAGACTCTAGGGACCCACGTGAAGATAACGAATATACGATTAGAATTGACTTTAATTGATAAAGTTAAAGCCGCTCAAACTACACACCTAGAGCTGATGAATATGAAGAAGAAGGTTTAAGAAGGCGTTATTATAGAAGTAAGAGTCAATGAATAGAGGAAATCTCAACCCTCGATTTAATTAGCCCATTTAAAATCCTCGATCGAGTAGGAACTGTGGCCTATAGACTCATTTTACAGTCAAATATGTCGCGTGTTCATAACGTTTTTCACGTATAGATGTTACATAATTATGTGGACGACCCGAACCACATTATTGAATTAGAACTAGACGAGATAGCAGAAGATTTAACGTATGAGGAGATACGTGTTAAAATCTTGGATGAGAAGGATCCTATTCGACACTCAAAGGTTATACCTCAAGAGTTAGAACACCTCTTCGACATACCAGGTACGTACGTAAATTTCGAGGCCAAAATTTCATAAGGAGGGGAGATTGTAAGACCCCAAATTTTATGAAATGAAAGTATTCAATTTTCTTATAATTATTATTTTATTTCGTAAATGGTTAAATTGATAAAAGGTTAAAGTTAAGGGTGATATGCGAATTTTTTTGCAAAGTAAGCAAGTGGTTATAAAATATTCATTTGGACGGGGAATATTCTTTTTGTTGGGAAATTTCTGTACGACGGCACAATCATTAGTGGACCCCACAACGGAAGTATTGTCGTAGTTAGAAAACGACAGAATTATCTTTTTATAAAAATAACGGCGAAAGTGTTACCGTTAAAACTGTTGAACTACCCGGTAGTAAAAGTACAGTAATACACATGGTTGCATAGTAGCATACGGTATTGATTATTGGTGCTTACGTGAGAAGTCACTTAGTTATACTCAATTATTACTACAGTAATTGCTGCATCATATCTCTCATATTATTGATTCAATTATTGTCACAGTATCATCTGCATAATATGTTATATTATTAAATCAATAATTAAGACGATAAAGTTATTTATATTATTATTTGTAATATTGACAATATCTAGAAGTTCTGTCAATGAGAGGTTTGGTCACCTAGTTGCGCGCCAAAAAGGAGAAATCCTTATCGGAAAGCCCCCTCTTTCCTGGGAACGACTTGGTTGTTAAATATTGTGATTATAATATTAATGATGAATAAGATCGTGTTGATTAAAGATAAAATTGATAGTTCCAATATATTGGGACTATTAATGTTTGTGGAAATTGACATTTATTTCGATAATAATTGATGTCTAGAGGTTATATTGACCAATCAAGTAACTAATCGGATAAATGAGCAATTAATTGCTATTATTTCACATGCTTATAACTATTTATTCACATGTGTGTACTATTAATTCACATTCTTGTACTATTAGAGGAGTTGGTGCAAGATCGATAATACTTGCATGACTAAATTAAAAATAGAGGTATAGTTGAAGGTACTATACTGTAATTAGTTTTTTCACATGATTATACTATTGAGTCACATAATTTACTATTGATTCACATGATTTACTATTAGGGGAGGTGGTGCAAGTTTGATAATACTTGCAGGACTAAATTAAAAATAAAGGAAAAGAGGAAGGTATTATACTGTAATATTTTGAGCCCCGAAATGTGCAATTATTGAAACTATATTTTTTTTATAAATTGAAGCTCATTCCTTCATTATTTTTCACCAATTCACTAAAGCTATAGAGCAATTATTATAGAGAGAAAGAAGAAGAGAAGTCTGCTACCTCACTATTCTAGTATCCAGTCTTCTTTTGAGGTAAGGGGTATTATTTCTTTCGTATTCATGAAGAGTGCTTCTGTTATTCCATTCCTTATTATTATGTTAGCATAACTTGTCTATGCGAAGTACCGTATACATGGTGAAATTCTTCTATTATTCCATTCTTTATTATTCTGTTGGAATATCCTGTCTGTGCGGATTACGCATGACCTGGTTCCATTCTTTATTATTCTGTTGAAATATCATGTCTGTGCGTATTACGCATGACCTGGTTCCATTATTTATTATTCTATTGGAATAACCTGTCTGTGCGGTTGCCTGGTGAATTTTTCTGTTATTCCATTCTTTATTATTTTGTTGGAATAACATGTCTATGTGGATTACCGCATGCATGGTGAATGATCCTTCGTATTCATTCTTTATTAAATTGTGGAAATGATCTGTCTACGTGGATTACTGCAAGGCGGATAAAAATTCATTTGCAGTTTCGTATATTCTATTATACTTGTATGAGATATCATTTTCTTTGTACTCGTCATGAAATATCATTTTCTTTGGTATTTTTCTTTTACGAGTTACTATTCACGGGTTACTATTCACCCCAATTGCTATTCACCTGAATATTATTAACTCAGGTATTTAGGATACTTTTCGTGTCGGGGTACTATTCATGGGGTACTATTCTCGAAGTACTATTCATGGGGTACTATTCACGACGAAAAACTTTATTCTTTTCTGTCCAAATTATTTTTGGTACGTGAATATTATTCTTGAATTTTACTTTACAAAGAAGTATCATGTTGACAATTTGGACGTTATTGATTTCTGGATAAATTAGATTATAAATCTTTAAAATTTATTATTGAACTTGTTTTATTGAATTATTATGTCATTGTCATCATCCTCGTGCTTATATTATGATGAAAGTTATCATTGGCTTACATGCAGAGATGGACTTGGTATGATTATAACTAGGGATTATTCGGTATAATCATGACCGTAATGTGACGAATGATGTGGTGAAAGTCCGCATTGGCCTGTAGTTCATTGATGGACAGTTGTTGGTATGATTATAACCAGGAATTATTTGGTATAATCGTGACCATTGATGATTACATGAATATCCTTGGTCGTGATGCATGGATGATTCGATTTTATTTGTTAAGCTGAGTCTCAGTGATAAAGTTGATGAAAAACTTTCTAAATCATAGAAGATAGTAGATTTTATGCTCTACTTTACACTTCTAATGGATTGTTTATTCCACTGCAGTTGTTGATCTAAAATTTGTTGTCTATTGTATTCTATCAGTTGTTATACTGTTGAAGGCTAAGGATAATTTTTTCTACATTATCTTAGTCATAATATTTTTTACTGGACTAGTTGAGCTCACCCTTTCTTTCATTGTTCTCTTCAGGAAATGAGAATATAGCTGGGACGAGTCGGGGAATGGAGTGATCATCCAGTATAAGTGGCTTTAGTAGTCCTCACTATTCTATGGAATAAGTGTGATAATAATTGTAATGAGGACACCATTGAGTGTGGATATTCTCTAGATGACAATATTCTTGTTTAAAACTCTCATTTTATGTTTTGTCATATGTTACACGAAAGTTGTATTATTAGGTTGTATTTGAATTTTGTACCATGTATTTGGCGACTCAAGATGGATGATGTATACCTATTTTGGGGGCGTAACACCGGTGCATCCAAATGAACTATGAATCCACCCCGACAAATTCATCCGTCTAGGAATTTCCAAAAATGTTACTTTGTACAAATTTTCCCGTTTCAACCAATTGAAGCCAATCCCTACAATATAAACACAAAAGCAAATAACATAACACTAAAACTACTCAAAGATAGCAAAGAATAAAGCCTAAAAGATAATTGATTCATAGGTATAAAACCCACTCATCAGTTGTTGGGGAATAATTCTAGTATATTTAATTCCAATATTAGTTACAATTAATCTTATTTTAATTTAAACACAAAATTTTTGTTATAACCCACTCTTTTGCACAAACTGTCAAAATCTCGGTTGAATAACTGTTGAACACTATTCTTGGAAACAAATTGTCTAACTTGGTGTGCACTAACAACAATTCATCTAACGCTATTCCCCCAAACTCATTTGGCAAATAATTTTTAAATCGAAGAGCAATTTACAGCAATACCAACCAAAACAATCCAATTGAGGTAACACAAACTCAATTGGTCCAACAATTGCAATAAATCCAAATTTAACAATAAAATTACCTAATTGTAAATCTAAATGAACAATTGATCAAGTACAATGCCTTGCCCAGTTTATGTGTGCTTACCCATTTTGGTATGACTGCTTCAATTGAATTACAAATATGTGCACTTCGTGAGGTTGATGGAGAATTCCTTGCCCAATTTGTCCAATTTGATGAAGTCGTTCAATTCACTTGGAAAACCAATTTGTTGATGTTAGCATTTGTATGGAATTGATTTCGTCCTAGACAAGGGTAGAAGTGAGGGATTATTTGGAAAAAGGGTTTGTATTTGTGGAGTTAAGGTGATGGAAAGAAGAGGTGAGTTGAAAATTAGGGTTAGAAAGGGAGAGACTTGACGAATTAGGTTCGAAGAGAATTTGGGGGACTAAATTCGGTGGTTAGGGCTTGCAAATTGAAGTTGGAATGAAGAAGAGATATGTTCGATCGACTTTAAAAAGGTATTTTAAAAACTGAATTTCGTCTAATTCGCCGGGGCGGATTGGTTTACTCTTTGGAATTCGCTGGGGTGAATTGGGACAAAGGGTTATGCGCCAGTGCGCTTTCTGAATTCACTGGGGGCGCAGTTGGATAGAGACCAATTCGCAGGGGCAGATTCCCCAGGCATTCTAAATTCGGACAGGAGAATTGGGGAATTTTCTAAAAAAAATTTCTTCAATTTTGTTGCAGTCTCAGTGCTTAAGGTGGCTTCTAATGCTTCCACTCTGAAACGTTTTGTCGATGTCGTCTTCATAAGGCAACAATTCTGGCTTCTTCGATCGAGTTTGCATGCACTACTCAAGAGCACCTGAAACAGGAAGTAAAACCAAAAAAAAAGTGTTTAACTAATACCGAATTACTTAAACTAATATTGAAAGTTATAAACGCAATTCCATTCCCCGACAATGGTGCCAGAAATTTGTTTGCCTAAATCTATAATAGTAAAATGCGCAAATATACGTAGTCCATAAGTAATATAATGATGAGTAGAGTATCGTTCCCATGGAGAAAAAGATTGCATTTTATACTAACAATTACTAATTTTATATTAACCCAATTTTATTAAACAAATAATTAAAGTTGTGAATTTTTGAAAATTATCGATTAACTAAACTAAAACTAATTAAAACAAGGTTGAAAACAAATATTAAAGGCTTAAGAATACAATTTCACTTATTGCTTCATTTAGGTCAATACACTTCCTGTTGAATTACATTAACAATTCTTAACTGTTAATCGAGAATTCATCAATATTTATGACTATCTCTCAATGTACCATAAGCATATCAACTTAAATCCACATATGATAGAATTAAGGTGAACACCTTAAATAACTAATTCACTATATCTCTATGTGAATTACAATTAAAAAGGATTTGAAGCAGAAGTTCCCTATCAGAATACATGTGGTGCATAGATATATCTCTATCCTAAACACAAATCATGAATTCCATCCCCCTACAGAAAACACGATCACATGCAATGGTGGTTAGATCTAAACCTATAATCCATCTCTCGAATTTATATAGATTATTATGTTAATTATTGATCAGACAATTAATCAATTAAAAACAAACCATAATAGACAATCCCATAATACTCAATAATAATTAACAAGGAAGTATATCTGTCTAAGCTACGCAATAAGGTCCATTGCAATCATAAGATGAAATTTAGTTCCTCATGACAAAAGTGAATAAAGAATCTATAGAAGAATTAAACATATGAAGTTATAAGTAAAAGAAGAGAAGAAGAATAAAACTATGCAGTATACCCTTCTTCTGAATCCTCACTTGAGCTTCGCGTGATCCTTCTTCTACGTTCTTCAGAATCTCCTTTTATGATGTTCTATTCCCTGTGAATTTCCTTGTGTATTATATCCCCCTTCTCTACCTCTATAATTGTGTTTTTAATGTTCTCTGAAGTCCTTCCCAAAATAGCTACCAAAATCCTTGTTAAACTCAACTTCTTTAAATAAGTCAACTGCCTTTTTCTGACTGCATTCACCCAGGCAGATTTAATTCTTAGGAGCTCGCCCTGGCGAATCCAACTTGCCAATTCGCCTCGGAACATTCAAATGAACTACGAATCTGCCCCGACGGATTCACCAGTCTAGGAATTTCCAAAAATGCTACTTTGTCCTTATTTTCCTATTACAACCAATTGAAGCCAATCCTTCCAACATAAACACAAAAAACATAGCATAACACTAAAAATACTCAAAGATAGCAAAGAATTAAGCCTAAAAGATAATCAATTAGTATGTATAAAAGCCAATCATCAGTTGTTGAGGAATAATTCTAGTAATTTTAATTCCAATATTAGTTACAATTAATCTAATTTTAATTTAAACACAAAAATTTCATTTTGTTAGGTACCTTTGATTTAGAATAAATGGCTTCGGAGGAACAGAAAGTTCTACATGAGTATGCTATGCCAGTAGTGGAGGATCTTCAATCAAGCATTAGATGACCGACAATTCAAGCTAGTAGTTTTGAAATTCAGCTTAGAATGATACAAATAATCAAGACTTCAGTGCAGTTTGGAGGTTCACATAGTGGTGATCCAAACGAGCACTAAATTAATTTCTTAGAGATCTATGATACATGCAAGTATGAAGGACTTACTACAGATGCACTCAAATTAAGGCTTTTCCTTTTCACACTTCGTGATAAGGCGAAGAGTTGGCTACATGGAATGGAATTGAAATTTCTAACGGACTTAGGATTTCTTTAGACTGAGATTTATTTCCAAATTGGTTTATATTTCTTTATGGAAATTAGAGTTATGATTGTAATTCCATTTTGGATTTGATTTTCTTGTTCTCATTGGATTTAGGACTTTGTCTAGCATTATAAATATATGTAATAGTCAGGGTTTTATTCATTCTATCATCTCTCATCTACAACATTGGAGTGCAGACTTAGAGGCACGTCATGCTAGTTTTCTTTATTTAGTTCTAAAGGGAGGTGGAACCGTGTTTACTAGTAATTGATTAATTAAGTTTTATTATTTATTTCTTCTTGCATGAGATTTCTTCTCATAATCTGTTTTCATTATTTGCATGCTAATTGATTTGATATGGCCAATTGAGTTAATTTAATCATTATCATCTGCTATATTAAAAGTGGTATTACGTATAATTGATATCTTTCATCATCATAAGTAGGAAATTAGTGATACAAATTGTGGACAAGCTTTTGTGTATTGCTAAGATTATCAGAAAACAAGTTAAACAAATCGAGCTTATGTGTTTCTTGCTTAGATTAACCTAATTCTCTATTTTTTAATGCTTCTGTCATATTAAATCTAGAGAGCTTCTTCTAGGTTGTATGACAGTTAGAATCTGGTGGAGTGCTTGTTTCATACAATGATTATCTTAGGAGAATTTCAGATAGCAGAGCTTATTGTTATCTAGGGCTAATAGTTTCATTGAAGGGAGAATAATAAAAAATTGGTTAATTACTTTTTGTAACTTGGTGAAACTGAACTGTAGAACTAAAGTTGTTATATATTTGGTTAAACCCATTAATTTAATTTTGTTTTCTTAGTTTAAAACAATTTCAAAAACCCCCCATCTTTATATTCTTTTAAAATAGTAGAATAAATTCAAGACAAACTTACTCTCTATGTGATCAATCCTAGCTTGCTACTGTGCTAATTGTTGAATTTGTGAAGTAAAAGTGAGGTTAATTTAGGAGTGTTAATGACAGGTCTAAAATTTTGGCGCCGCTGCTGGGGAGTTATTGTGTGTTCTGTTTTATTCTTTTATTTGTTTTGTTTTTGTTTTATGACTTGATCTTCTCAAGTTACTACATTAGATTTTGACCAGAGATTAAGAAAACTGTAAGAAGGCTAAAGAAACAAAGTCGTAAAGCTCAACAATCTACTGTAGATTTAGACGAGGTTTTTTTACCATCACCGAGCCTCAACATAGCTTTAGAATTACTATCTGACAAATCATCCACCGAATCAGATGAGGAAGAAGAGATGGCGATTCCAAATAACAATAGAACTCTCAGGGAGTTGGCAACTCGTAATTTAAATCAGCAACCTCTGTGCATTGAATATCCTAATTTAGATGATGCATTTGAACTTAAATCGGGACTGATCCATTTATTGCCTACTTTTCGTGGTCTTACAGGCGAGGACTCGTACAAACATCTGAAGGAATTCCATGTGGTGTGTTCTACCATGAAACCGCATGGGATAACGGAAGAGCAGATCAAGTTTAGGGCCTTTCCCTTCTAACTTGCAGATCTAGAAAAAGATTGGTTGTATTACTTACCCTTAGGTTCGATATAATCTTGGAAAGACATGAAACAACTGTTTTTGGAGAAGTACTTTACAACTTCAAGAGTAGCCAATATAAGGAAGGATATCCGTGGGATTAGATAATTTAGTGGAGAGACACTATATGAGTATTGGGAAAGATTCAAAAAAGCTCTGCTCTAGCAGTCCACCGCATCAAATAAATGAACAACATTTGATCCAGTATTTCTATGAAGGGTTGGTACTAATGGATAAAAACATGATTGATGCAACTAGTGGAGGAACATTGGTTGATAAGACCCAGAGGCTTCAAAGAACATAATTGCAAACATGGATGTAAACTCACAACAGGATGTAAACTCACAACAATTTGGTAGTAGAGTGAATCATATACCAATAAGGGTAAGTGAGGTGAGCACTTGTGATCATGGTTAGTAGATTTATGAATTAACTGATATGGTTAAACAACTAGCTGTAGGTAATGTGACAACCCGAGAAAAATCGGATTGTCCAGAATTTAAGTTTAAAGAATTAGTTATTAATAAAATAAATTTTATTAATAAGATTATGTGCTATGTGTTAATTAATCGTTATAGAACCTAGGATGATTATAAAACGAGATGATTCTGGCTGCGAGCTGGACTGAACGAGTAAGAATTTTCAAGACGAAAATAAAATATTTACGGGAACAAAAATATTTTTGAGAAAAAAAGACGAAACATGCACTATTCACCTGACAAAATCCTAAAGGTTAGGGTTTGAATAACCTAAGCATTTTTGAGAGATCGATATGTCAAAATGACATTACGTCAAAAGATTTGACGATAATGTGTCGTGAAAAGTTAAGTTAGCCGATAAAAGTTTTTCTCGAAAAACGTACAGAAATTGGACGAAATAAAAATGACGAAAAGTACTATTATGTACTTTTCATTCGTTTAACTACGTTAGGGAAAAACGCTTATCATCAAAAAATGATTTTTAATTTTTCGAAGTTCCGAAGAATGCGTAAAAGTTAATATGTAAAAGAAAGATGAAATATTCAAAAATATTTGGATTCCGAGAATCGCAGTTTTTCAAATTGTCGGACGAATTCTGCAAGATGGAAGCATGAATCTTCCAAGAAAAGCTTCGTGAATAGTTAGGAGGTTAGTAAGGAGGTGGGAATAGTAACTTTAGGGGAAAAATGACTATTTTGTCCCTAGCTTTGATTTTCTATAAAAGGATAACTCATTTGTTGGTAATTTGAAAATCACCAACACTTGAGAAAGAGAGAGAGAAATTGGATGAGGAGGAAAAGAAAGAGGAAATGCTAGCCTGAGTGCAAACTTTGTCCAACAGAAGAAAATTAAAGAAGAAAGGTAATCCAAAACCTAGTATAATCTAAATTTTCTTTGAGTTTTTATGGAATCATATAGCTTAATGAGAATAGAAGTAGAAGATGTTAAGAATGATTTTCATATGGTTGAAATCTTGAGAAAACGAAAAAATAAGAATTAGAAAGTTTAGTTTATAAATTTCTTAAAAGCTTTCTTAAATAAGTGTGAATTTCGTAATGAATTTGAACGATCCAAATGAATCATATGAACGATTCAGTGAAATAAGTAAGGAATGGTGTTTTATAACACTAAATTCCAAGAAAAAGTGAAATCATAATCAAAGTATCGATTAAAAATGAAGAACGAACAAAGAACGCAAAGAACACACGAAGAACGTTGTTGATGGATAAATTTAAAACCATCGTAGTTAGAACTTGGTGTTGATGGACTAGTTTAAAACCATCACGTATAAGTTAGATGCTTATTTCTTGGTTAGGAACAATAGAAAAATTCATGAAGAACGGATTGAACTTAGCTATAACGAAGTTATGGCGAAAATTCGTAAAAGATGAATGAAAAGTAGAAAGTATGGAAATGAATTTGAGTGTGTAGGGTTTCATAAGAATGTAAGAAAATGTAGAAAACGTGAGTCATGGACTGAAGAACGAATGTATTCCGAGTTCGGATGACCGAATTACGGACGAACGAACGAAGAACGTTAATAACGTAAAATGAACGAATAATGAAATTTAAGCCAATCAAATGGCATTTTAACGGATTCAAAATGAAATTCTATCCAAGGGAAGTTGAAGTATGTAATGAGAATAAGAAGATGGCTTTGGAATGACCTCGTTCTGAGTTATAACGAACAAGTTATGAGATTGCAAAGTAGGCGATTCGTACGCGTTCGAACACTTAAAAAATGCTGGAAAAACTGAGTTTTTGAACTGACGATGCAGCACCAGTTTAAACTAGAAAAGAGGCACCGTAGCACCAGCTCCGGGCAAGAGTTATCGGAGACTTGCGTTGCAGTGCTAAAAATAACAAAGGAAGTGGCGCCGCAGCGCCGGTGCAGGGAAAAACCTAGAGAAGAGCTTTTAACTACTCAACTCCTAGGGGAAGTGTAAGGAAAGATAATGAACATATAGTTCACATAATTTAACATTTAATTAAGTGATATAAACCTTTAGTAAAGGTTGAATGGAAAGATTGAACGGGATTAAAAGATAAAGAATGCAAACACAAATTACGTAACCGATATCCGGGGACTGTAGTCGCGATAAAACGAACGTGTGGGATTGTTATGATTGTGATTCCTTAGATGTTGTAGGAAGATGGTGACTTATAACATTTCAATGTTATAAGGCCATAATGGAAGATGGATGTAAAGCGTATAAACGCTATAAACGTAATGTAGTTGCGATGAACGATCGGTCTTAGCATAGCTTCGACATTAAGAAGAATGATGAACGTGGGGTTCATATAATGGATAACGAATGAGAGTGATTAAAACTTTAGGTGAAGGTTGAATGAGAGATTAAGAGATGAGCGACATGAACGATGAATACGTAAACAATCCTCGTGAATCGTATTCCCATTTGGTGAACGTTCTAAGTATACATTGGTGGTATGGCTTAGACGTTGACGCAGGTAGTAAGTAAGATATTAATTATCAAGAAAGCCATAGCGAACGGTAATTAGATATATGAAAGTCCGAGCGTGAGTGTGACGAACGAGAATTTTGTAAATTATTTTAAATATTTATTGAGTTAATAAATATTTATCGATGATTTAATTATTAGATTTAATAATTAATTGATGCAATTGTGGTAGATTAATTTAATTATATATGTTACATTTATTAAATTAATGTAGAGAATTTTTATGATCAAAGTTTGTGATTATGTGAGTTTATTGTATTAAAAGAAATATTTAATAAGCTATGTTATTTTTAATTAATGTAATAATTAATTAAAAATTTAATAAATTGATATTATTTATTAAAGAGATAATTAATATTGTGACTACGTGAATTTATGAGAAATTATTATATTTTATTTAAAGTAAATTAAATAAAATATTAGATTTATCTTATAAGAGTGTGACATTTATTAAACTATATAATAAGAGGGTTATTAAAATAAAGAGTTTTGGAGCCTAGTTGCTAGCCAAACGTGGCCTTAGAGGAGTTATGGCCAGTTAACCCACTATGGGCAACTGACCATGATGCGCGTCAGTTTGATCTTTTATTTATTCATACGTCTTTTTATTCTTTTCATTTTCATTATTTCTTTAGTCTGATAAACATCACAGAGAAAGTTTGAGTGTATAATGATCAATTAATTGTGAAAGAATCACCACTGATCATCTCTTCCATTGGTTATACTCTGGGTAATTTTTCTCCAAACCCAAATTCTTATTTCACGTCTTTTTAAGTTTTATGATTATGGCTTCTTATATTCTGTTAATCTCTGTGAAGTGAGAAATTGTGTTATGTTATATCAAATTGTGTTTAATTATGTATATATTTCACAAACCATAACATCAGTATTGTGAAAACATGTCGTACATATGTTATTTCAAAATAAATAGAGTACGTGATATGGCCATATGGCCATATACGTGAAAATTTATGTATTGATCATATATTATCCCTAAATTTTAGACTTGTATGTTGTTATGCATGTTAATACGAAGAGTTTAAGCCTTAAACGAACAAATTCGGTGTTATAACGAATTCGTAAGGAGAATTTTCACATAAAGTTTTCTAAAACTTCATGAACATCAAAGTCATTGAATTCACATATTTTAATTATGTGATTATGTGTTTTAATTGGTTAAAACTACTCTACAAATGTTGGGTTATGATTATACATGAATTATAACATGTGGGTATATGTGATTTGGTGAAATTAGTGTTAAAAATGTGTTGTTTTCGCTGAACTCTGTGTTTTTCGCAAACTGAGAATCAGTTTCTGGAGTCTCGCGCCGCGGCGCCAACTCCAGAACTGAAGTTTCGCACCGCAGCGCCACTGCGCCAAGACCCAAGCCACGGCGCCATAGCGCAGCAGCGCCAAGGGCCCGGCCACAGCGCTACCGCGCCGCAGCGCCACTCCCCAGAAAATTCAGAAATGTATTTTTTAAAATGTTTAAGTCTAACAATGTGTTAGTGGATTAATGTAATGAACATGTAAACATGTTATAGGTATAATGTGATACTAAAATAGATGTTTAACATGTAAATAACATAATTACATGTGATTTGAATTATTAAATTACATAATTAGTTTGGTAATTCACGAAGTACAAATGATGTGACAAAGTGAAAATTTGACTAAGTTTAGTCAAATAATTAAAGTAGTCAAAGAGAAAGAGTTTATAATGATTAGTTAATTTATAATTGTAACACCCCAGTCCCACATCGAAAGATAGGAAAAAAATTTTATCTGCATATAAGAAAATAAGTTACTACCAATAGTACCTTCAAGTCATGACCTTTTGGGAGCCTGTGGTGGGCTAAGTTGACCCAAGAAGATACTATTGGGCCAATAGTTTGAGGCCTTATTTTGATGGATTTGATTCAATTCGGACTTGGAATTTGACCCAAGATTTGTTCCGGACTCGGGATTTGACCCGGGTTGTTTCATATGGTATCAGAGCCGACTCTTGAAAGCTCGGGTCGGGTCATCCGATCGGGTTGCCGGAGGTGAGGACACGAAGGCTGGTGGTATTATCCCACAATGGAGAAATGGAGGTCCGGAGGTGGGGACACGAAGCCAGCCGGTATTATCCCACAATGGCTAGAGAGGCAACGATCTTTGGGCCGTGTGTGTGATCGGTTCTGACGGGGACGTCAGAAATTTAAGCGGGGGAGTTTGTAACACCCCAGTCCCACATCGAAAGATAGGGAAAAAATTTGTCTGCATATAAGAAAATAAGTTACTACCAATAGTACCTTCAAGTCATGTCCTTTTGGGAGCCTGTGGTGGGCTAAGTTGACCCAAGAAGATACTATTGGGCCAATAGTTTGAGGCCTTATTTTGATGGATTTGATTCGATTCGGACTTGGAATTTGACCCAAGATTTGTTTCGGACTCGGGATTTGACCCGGGTTGTTTCAATAATTAACTGGTATTGTGTATATGAATGGTATGTAGAATTTAATTCAAAGAACGTGCTTAGTTAAGGTGTAATCTATGCATGAGGCAAGTATCCTATCCCTAACTCCATTCTATTGAGCAAGTTTATTTAAACTTAAACGTTACTTTTATGTCGAGCAAGTTTTTTAACCCTACTTTTTAATATCTTTCAAGATTATTAATTACCTTGAATAAGTTATCATTTATATTATTCAAGTTCAAGGATGATATTACAGATTATTTATATTGTCAAAGCATGATTCAGTTATACAATAATTGTTCTATTGTATACGTTTGAGATTATTATTCAAATTGAATATCGTTATTGTTGAACCTTATTAGACTAGTGAACCTTATTAATTCAACTAGTCCATAGTTGATGAGCGTTCTAAATTTCAGAACCCTTGATGAATTTATCCAAACCAAACTTCCTTTGGTGCGGACTCGAATGTCAAAATGAGATGAACAACCCTGTATAGGGGATTATTTATGCTTTAGCGTTAAGATATTGTGAACAGTATGGTACTAAGGGCTGATCCCCCTAAGTACGAGAAGAAGGTCCATAGTCTTATGACTGTTAAAGGTTTCAAGTATATTTCTTGTTAACCTAGGACATAGTTCAAGGTCTTATGACCCTCAGAATTATTTTGATTCATGTTATTTATTCTTGATTCAAAAGTTGAGCTTTATTCAGATGTCCTTGATTATTCGCATGTTATTATAATGTTATTTCATTTTTTACTTGTGGGCATTTGTGCTCACTCTTGCTTAATAATAACATTGTAGTTAAGAATGAAAGAAGCGATGAACCCTCCACTAGTAAGGGCAAGGGCAAAGTTAGCAAATGATGAAGACTTGTTATTTATTAACTGATGTATTTGTTTAAGACTTGAGTTATGTTGATGTTAAGACTTATTTGTTTAGAATTCCGCACAGATATTTTAAGGTTAGAGTAACCTGGGATTTATTTATGATTCAGTTGATGTAACCCTTAAGGGAAGAGATTTTATTATGATTTCTATCTATTGTATGGTTTGATATTATTTATGGGTAGGTAGATAGATGATGCTTGTACAGTGAACATCAAATCCCGTGGAATCGAAGTACCCGGATTTGGGGGTGTCATAGTGAGTCAGATAGAGAATGTTAGAATGAACGTAAGCTTTAAACACTTTAGTCGACGTAAGGGTTGAGTGTACATGAATATTAAACGGGTAGAACCTACACACCGTGTATGGATTGACTGTAAGGTAATGAAGAATAATGATTAAAATAGTGAATGGTGAAGAAATTGAATTAATGACAATGACGTATAACTTTAAGAAGCTGAGTTAATGATTATAACTTGGATGACGTTCCGAGTAGAATGAACCGAACGTTATAAGATATGAATAAAGTAATGTAAAATGCTTAACGCTATGATCACATAATATTAACATTGAATGATCATTCTAAGTATATAAAAGACTGTATGAACTAGACAATTAGAAATAAATCCAGAGGTATGATATTTAGTTGCCAGAAAGCCACAAGGAATGGGAATACTAGTAGAGACTCGATGTGTGCTAAGTCCTAAAAAAGTTATAAGAAGAAGATAAGAATGTAAATCATCAAAGATGATGATCGTATGAGTTAAGACATCTCCGTATGTCATAAACGCCGTAAAACGATAAAGAATGATGGTTACATGAACTTAGGTTATAAACACGGACCATAAGGAATAGAGTTAAGTTTAAACCAATGCGTAAGTCAAGTATATAACTAATTGGTGTATGTGCTATTTCCTTATGTGTTATATAGGGATTTCATTGAACAGTTCAGTGTAGACTATAAGCTGTAGCTGTGCGTAAGGCAATTTTCCTAACTTCATTCATATTTTAAATGAATGCTAGTTTCTTAAACTTTCTCAGATGTTGAACATTAGAAGTTTTATCTATGTGCAAATGTGTGATATTTGTACAAGGTGGTAGAATGTATGAGGCCTTGTGCCACAATTTTAACACTTCGGTGTTTCTATGAGATGAACTGTTCTGTGGTTGAATTGTTCAATATGAAAATGTTTTGTTTATACATGAACCGTTATTGTTAAGTCTGTGCTAATGATTCTAGCCAGACAAAATGTGTATGATAAATGTAGAAGAAAGAAAGTATTTCAAAGTGAATGTGACTAATATTTTAAAATGATAGGAATTAGAATTATTCCTATTATTCAAGCTGCTTCATAACCTTTGTTCGGTTATTGAAGTTTAAAAAAAATTAAAATTCTTGAAGTTATTTATTCAACTGCTATGACTTGCTGAGCAATTGAATGCTCACACTTGCTTTAAATAAAAACATTTTTAGCAAACGTTGTTAGAAAGAACTTAAGGAACTCGTAAAGATCAAGCTGACCGGTATCCAGATGAAGTGTCATTCAGTATATGAATGATCGTGAAGATCAAGCAAAGACTTGTAATGTAGAATAGTTTAAAAGATCGGTAATGTATCCTTGGTCGCGGATGAAAGTCACTCTGTAAGATGTAAAGAATAATGTAATTATCATTATTTGTAATGAACGAGGTTATAAGGTACTAGAACATGGGATTTGAGAATGTATGTTTTTATAATTAGTTATATAATGATGTATGCTTGTTAAGAGATGGGACCGTGATGCACGGAATCTGGGTGCGAAAATAGACCGGATTTCGGGGCGTCACAAGTTGGTATCATAACTGATAGGTTATAAACCTTAGGTATGAGTACCTAAGGCTACAATTGTAGAGAGAAGGATAAGAATATCGTTGAGTTAAACGATTAAGGAAGAAGATCATTGCGTGATCATATTGAATCGTAAAAACAGATGTTCTAATAAACGATGGATGATTTATAGCTAATGCTATAAATGAATGGCACTATAAAGTAGTACGAGAAGAAGAACTTAGATTAAGTTGTAAAGGATAGCATACAAATTAAAAAAAAATTGTATTAAGGTAAGGGGAATTAGAATGTTGTAAAATTTCAATTGGTGTGCTCATGTGATAGTTGTGACAACCCGAGTAAAATCGGATTGTCCAGAATTTAAGTTTAAAGAATTAGTTATTAATAAAATATATTTTTATTAATACTATTATGTACTATGTGTTTATTAATCGTTCTAGAACCTAGGATGATTATAAGTCGGGAGGATTATGGCTACGAGCTAGAATGAACGAGTAAGAATTTTCAAGACGAAAATAAAATTTTTCCGGGAATAAATATGACACCCCCAAATCTGGGTACTTCAATTCCCACGTGACTTGGTGTTCACTATACAAACATCATATGTCTATCTATCCATAATAAATCAAACCATAACATAGATAAAAATAAATCATCTCCTCAAGGAGTTACATCATCTGAAAATAAATACATCAATCCCAGGTCATACTAACCTTAAATCTCAAATGCGAAAACATAAACAAGTATTAAGTCTTACACAATTTAAACATAAGTCTGAAACATAACATAACAAATAAACAACAAGTCTTCATCACTTGTTAATCTTGCCCTTCCCTTTTCTACTAGAAGGCTCGTCAGACCTTTCGTTCTTAATTGCAATGTTATTTTTACGCAAGAGTGAGCACAATCGCCCACAAGTATAATAATATAACAACAATATAATAACATGCGAGTTAATCAAAGACTTCTGAGATAAGAAACTTGACTTTTGAATCAAGAATGAATAACAAGAATAAAAAGAACTTTTGAGGGTCATAAGACCTTAAACTATGTCCTAGGTTATCAAGTGTTATACTTGAAACCTTTAACAGTCATAAGACTATGGACTCTTCTACTCATACTTAGGGGGATCATCCCTTATGTGACGTCCCCAAAATTAGGTATACATCACCCATCTTGAGTCGCCAGATACATGGTACAAAATTCAAATACAACTTAATAATACAACTGTCGTGTACAATACGACAGAACATAAACTATGAGTTTGAATACAAATATTGTCTTCTAGAGAGTATCCATACTCAAAAGGAGTCCTCATTACAATTATTATCACACTATTACATAGAATAGTGAGGACTACTAATGCTATCATCTGGTCAATCACTCCGTTTTTCGACTCGTCCAACTATATTCTCATTTCCTGAAGAGAACAGTGAAAGAAAGGGTGAGCTCAACTAGCCCAGTAAGAAATATTATGACTAAGATAATGCAGAATAAATTATCATTAGTTTTCAACAATGTTAAACTGATAAAATACAATAGACATCAAGTTTAACTGCAGCGGATCAAGCAATCCATTAAAAGAGTCAAGTAGAGAATAAAATCTACTATCTTCTATGATTTAAAAGATTTTTCATCACTTTTATCGCTGAGACTCAGCTTAATAATAATACACATTATCGAATCACCCATGCACTACGGCCAAAGATATTCTTTAGTATCACGACCACGAATTATCCATACACTACAACTAAAGATAATCATATTTTCATCAACGGTCCTGGTCATGCCATAAAACAATTCATTTTTGCACTACGGTTAAAGAGAAACCATAGCCATAATCATACCAAAAACTGTCCATCAATGCACTACATGCCAATGAGGATTTTTTTCCACATCATTTGTAACATTATGGTTATGATTATACCGAATAATTCCTGGTCATAATCATACCAAGTCCATCTATGCACTACAGGCCACAGATGACTTTCAACAAAATATAAACATGAGGATGATGACAATGATATAAGAATTCAATAAAACAAGTTCAAAAATTAAATTTATCTAGGAACTGATAACGTCCAAATTGTCAACATACTTCTTTGTAGAGAAAAATTCAAGAATGCTTAGAAGAATATTTACATGGAAAGATACTGGATGAAGCGCAAATGTCAAGGATATTCCACTAATTTCATGGAGTATAGAAGTCCAAAACTTTAACCAACTGAGTACAATAAAGAATGGAATAACAAAAGAAATCACCAGGCATGCGATAGACCGTACAGACAGGTTATTCCAACAGAATAATAAATAACGGAACCAGGTCCGGCGTAAAACGCACAGACAGTATATTCCAACAGAATAATAAAGAATGGAACCAGGTCCGGCGTAAAATGCACAGACAGGATATTCCGATAGAATAATAAAGAATGGAACCAGATCCGGCGTAAACGCACAGACAGGATATTCCGACAGAATAATAAATAATGGAACCAGGTCCGGCGTAAACGCACAGACAGGATATTCCGACAGAATAATAAAGAATGAAATAACAAAAGAATTTCACCAAGTGTAGGATAGCCCGCGTATACAGGTTATTCCAACAGAATAATAAAGAATGGAATAACAGAAGTTCTCTTCATGAATACAAAAGAAATAATACCCTTTACGGGTACAACAAATAATATTCCTTACCTTAGAAAGAAGAGTACTGGATATAGGAGTAGTGAAGTAGCATAACACTTTTCTTCTTTCTCTCTATATTTCTCTCTCTAGAGTTTCAGTGAATTCGTAAGAAAATAATGAAGGAATGAGCTTCTATTTATAGGAAAATGGAATGCATAGTAACTAATTCATGAACGGTCCAGATTGATTTACTTTAATCTGACGGTCCATATTAAAAGAAAAATCTTTTAAATAAAATATAATATATTCTATTTATAGAATAATTTTAATAAAGTATTCTGTTTTATATAAAAAAATATTTCTGTTTTATTACGTTAATAATACGAATAAAACAAAACTTCATTATCGCTAAATAATTCATATTATTAATTGACAGTAATTGAATCAAACTGAGTGACTAATCACGTAAGCCTCAATAATCAATATCGTATGCTACTATGTAACCACACGTATTACTGTACTTTTACTACCGAGTAGTTCAACAGTATTAACGGTAAAACTTCTGCCGTTATTTTTATAAAATATTTTTGTCGTTTTCTCAATCCGACAATAATTTCGTTGTGGGGTCCACCAATAATTGTGTCGTCGTACGAATATTCCCCGACAAAAGTAATATTCCCCGACCAATCGAATATAATACAACAACTTGCATACTTTGCAAAATTTATAAATACTACCCACAACTATAACATTATCTCAAATTCACACCATAATATTTAAAAAATATTTCGAAAAATTAAATCTTTATTCATAAAATCTGGGGTTTTACAATCTCCCCTCCTTATGAAATTTCGCCCTCGAAATTTACGTACGTACCTGGTATGCCGAACAGATAAGGATACCTTGACTTCACTTCAAATTCTAACTCTTGATGTATAACCTTTGAGTGTTGAATACATTCCAGGATTTTAACAGATACATCTTCATACGTTAAATTATCCGCTATCTCGTCCGGTTCTAAATCAATGATGTGGTTCGGGTCGTCCACATATTTATGTAACATCAATACGTTAAAAAATATTATGAACACGCGACATACTTGGCGGTAAAACGAGTCTATAAGCCACAGTTCCTACTTGATCGAGGATTTCAAATGGGCCAATTAAATTGAGGGTTGAGATTTCCTCTCTTCATCGATTCTTGCTTCTAGAATAACGCCCTCTTGAACCTTCTTCTTTGTATTCATCAACTCCGGGTCCGTAGCTTGCACGGCTTTAACTTTATCGATTAAAGTCGATTCTAATCGTATATTCGTTATCTTCACGTGGGTCCCTAGTGTCTTTACCTCTATCTTCATCATTTGTAGGATATACGAAATGGGTCTTTGTGTTAACAATATCTCACTCGCATACGATCTTCTACTCAACGCGTCAGCTACCACGTTCGCACTTCCACGATGATATTGAATGGTACGATCGTAATCTTCAACAGCTCGAGCCAAAGTCTTTGGCGCATGATACGTTCGTTTTAAGTAAAGAAATATTTGAGGGTTTAAGAAATGGGTTTTGTACTGGGGACAATACAAAATTCGATTTCACGCTCTAGGGGTTAGGAAGTCTTCAAGAATACGTCAGGAAATTTATTAGCAACAGAAACATCGTTCAAAACTGTGACCCTCATCCAAGACTTGGATAGCACGTCACATTGATACCTATCAACTTACCATCGTCATTCACGACGTCGCCTATAGAAAGTCTGGCTTCGGTGCATTCCACACAAGAAAGCCAACAACGAAAGGACCGGGGCTCTTTACGTATGGCTTGATATGACAATGATTGACTTTAGTGGTTTGGTTACTTGAATTCGCATAATAGGTTAGTTAGGAATATGAAAGCTAACAACCTTACGAAAAGCATGATGAGCAGTTAACCAATCGTTTCCAAAAATCACATTAATGCAAGTATTTTCAAAGAGATAAGATCGACATGTAACGTGAAAGTGTTGATTTGAACAAGATTTATAAATAGTGGAGGTAACGAAGGTTTCTCCCAACTGAGTTTAAACAGATATATCAAAGTCTAACTTCTCCGGAGTTAAGTTCAAACATTGAACACAACTAGGTGAAATAAAAGAGTGAGTAGAACTGGTATCTAACACGGTATAGACTTCGCAAGAGTTTATGACTAACATACCCGTAATAATTTCATTCAGGTTCCTCGTCACGAAAAAAAACGCTCTCTCTTAAACTACCGGCTTTGGCTTGTCTGGGACATCCTTTGGCATCACTATCCCAGCTGGACTTGACTTCATCATACGACAAAATCGAGCTAGGTGACCTTCTCTTCTGTAATTAAAACACGCTTTGGATTGCTGCGTACAGTTTGGACGGATGTGTCCCTCATGTCCCCATTTGAAACCTACGACCGGTAGTCATTCTTCTTCCTTTGAAACGGGTGCTGGTACCGACGTCTTCACGTCATTGTTGAACCTTCTCTTCTTGAAATGTCCATTCTTATTGTTTTGGCCATGATTACCACCGAAGTGATTGTAACATTCCAGAATTTTTAAATGTAAGTTATAAATATTTATTGATTTATATAAATATATTAGTGGATATGTTTATTGTTGAATAAATAATTGTTTAATTTGAGTGATGTGGTTTATTTAATTATTTGTTGAATAAATAATTAAATATTAAATATTAAATATTAAATATTTATTGGCAATATTAAATATTTATTGAATTATATGGCAATTTGAGTTGATGTGATTTAATTAATTAATTGTTGAGTAAATAATTAAGGAGCTAAATAAATTAATTATTATGAGATTTTATAATAATGGAGTTTAATTTAATAAGCTAGAGAGCTTATAATGATTTTAAATAAATAATAATATTTAAATGAGAAATTGTAGTTTGAAATATTAGTTGATTAAATGAAATTATAATTGTAAAAAGAATTATAATTGTTTATGTGTTAAAGTAATTTAATAGAGTAATGTTTTTATTTGATTTATTTAATTAAATAAAGTGTGACTAATAGTCTTGCTATAAAAGAGTTATTAAAATAAATTAAAAGAGTTTATTTTAGTTTGCCAAACATGCCTTATTGCATAATAAGTCTTTAATCTATTAGTATTTTACCAAACAAGGAGTAAGGATTAAGGGGTTATTTTACTTAGACTAGCCAAACAAGCCTTATGGCTTTTAAATTTCAAAACTCCTATAACTGATATATTTATCAGTACTTATATTATATTATTAATATATTACGTTATATTGTATGCGTTAGATTTTAGTACGTAAGATAGAAGAGAGAGAAAGGAGAGAAAAATAGAAAGACTCAGAGGAAGAAGAAGAAGAAAAGAAGAAAAGTGAGAGAATTCTAGAGAGAATTGAGAGATTATTAACAGGTTTTGGAGAAAAGCTTGACAATCAAAGAGTTAGGACCATCATCTTCTTCATAATCCAAGGTAGGCCATCTTTTCTTTTGTAAGCTCTAAAAGTTTTCTTCTCCTAAAAAGTTCTCTGTGATTTTTATAAAGTGATGTTATGTTATAGTTTGGCATGGTTATTGATTATATGGTTGTTCTATGAACTTATATATGATTATAGAGAAATTAGTTCATGTATATATGTGTTTTGTGGAAGAAAATATTTTACAGAGTGTTCATATGACAATATGTATGAATATGGCTATTTTAAAATAGAAATTAAGGTTTTAATTGTTGTTAAATGGATAAATTGATTGTTAGAATTGATAGAGTATGTAAAAACATAATTATAATGCTTTGAAATTTCTGTGTTGGTTGAATAACAAAATCACAGTGTTGATTTTTTATGAAATAATATCAATAATGGAGTTTTGCCAAAAACCTTGAAATTAGGTGTTTTATAGTTGATGTTTAGACAAATTATGAATAGAAACACGTTAGGAATTGTCACAATGTGTTTGTATGAAGTTTATGTGCAAAATAGAGTGTAACTAGTCTATTAGATTCGAGCTTTTTGTCCAATTTGTTTTTTCTTTCATGGCTGCCGAAGCTGTCAGTCGACGCTGACAGTTCGCGCCGCGGCACGGCCCAGCAGTTCATTGCTCGCGCCCCAGCGCTGATGCTCGCGCCCCAGCGCTGATGCTCGTGCCCCAGCGCCGAGGCCCGCGCCCCAGCGTCGTGGCCCGTGCCCCAGTGCCGTGGCCCGCGCCCCAGCACCGTGTCCCGCGCCCCAGCGCCACTGTTCCGCGCCCCGGCGCCGGAAAAATGGCCTAGTTGGGCAGTTTTGGCCTCCTGTAGTAAAACGGCCATAACTTTTTCATACGAACTCCGATTTAGGTAATTCAAGATGATTCGGAAAGAGGACGAGTAGACCTACAACTTTCATTCTTTAAGTTTTTTTATTTGAGGTCTGTAACAGTAGTCAAAATGGTCATCTTTATGACTGTTGTGTATTTGGAGCCAATCGGAGGGCATCGGGATGCACGAATGCAAGTGCAACCCTTTGGATATTAGTATAACTTAATGATAACATGTTGGACATATATTAGGATGTTATATCAAGTTGTTAATGTACACGTGGTGTAATGGCATGATCATTTAAGTAGTTGTAATAAAGCTAAAATGTAATGTTCATGAAAGATGTGTTGTGTTTAAACTTAAACTTAGTTAGTAGCTATACTAAGAGTAATAAAGGAACTCATAAAGGTAATGTTAGTGTAGCTAATGTGTATTATCAATGCATATGGTATGTGTAGGACTTGGGGTGAACGTGAATAGTAATTGTTTAACCTACACGCGAGGCAAGTTCCCTAACCTTTGCTACTTTATTATTCAGCAAGATTACTTTTCATTGTTATGTTATACTTATGCAAGTTCTCTAACTCAAAACTTCATTGTGCAAGTTTGAATTCGTTAAACACATTATCGCTTTAATTCCATTTCAATTGTACAAATTGCTAACTTTACACTTTCGTAGAGTTAGATTGTTTATTGTTGGTTAAGCTCGTGTATCTATTGGTTTATGAGGATGCATGTTATGATTATTCCATGATTATGCTATTAAATTATTCCTAAAGCATGATGTTAGTTTATAAATATCAATTCAACTATGATTATTCCATAGTATACAGTTATGTTGTTTGTAATCAACTAACCCTTAGTTGATTACCGTTGAATTCTAAATTATCCCGTGATGTATCCAAACCAAACTCACTTTGGTACGGACTTGTATTCTAAATACTGAGAAGAACAACTCTTTTATAAGAGGTTACGCTTAGCGTTGAAATGATTGTGCACAATACATTGTACGAAGGGTTGATCCCCCTAAGTACGTGAAGTCCTTATAGTCTATGACTGTTAAAGTTTTAAGTTGAAAAATTACTTATAACTGTGGACATGATTCGTGGTCATTAGACCCTCAGTAATTGATTAAAGTTTTTAGAAAGTAATAGAATTTATTGTTCAGTTCTATTAAACCTAACGTCGATACATGATGTAAAGTTAAATGATTTATCTACTATTATTTCAAGTGGGCTTTGTTTGCTCACTCTTGCCTGTAAAATTTCTTACAGCCAAGGTTGAAACTGGTGATGTACCTAGCACCAGTAAAGGGAAAGGAAAGATGAAATAATGCTGAAGACCTGTAATAGATTGAATAGTTTATTTTCAGACTTGTTTAAAGATTGTAATGAATGTTATTTTAATTATTCCGCATGAATGAATGAATGTTTGTAAAGGTTAGATAACTTGGGAGATTTTTATTTAAGTTTAATCCTGTATGGGCAGGTTTTCTTTTATTATTCTATTCTATTATGATTGGGTAGTTAGAAATGAATGTTTTGATTACGTGAACACCAAATCTTGAGGTAATGAAGTACCAGGATTTGGGGGTGTCACAGGTTGGTATCAAAGCTTTAGGTTATGAACCTTAGGTGGGGGAAAAAGCCTTAGGAAGTAACCTTTTGAAAAGATAGTGGAGTTAACTCTTATCGAGTTTTAAGAAAGAAGTAATAAAACACTTATGTGCTTATGTGTTTATAACTTATGTGCTCGCGAGTGTCAAGTAGAATGATTAATAACTAAAACTTTAAAATTTTGTTGTCAGGATGACTAATGTCGGAGAATCTAGTCAGACTAGGGAGGAGGGACCTCAAATGCCTATAGAGGAGGAGCCTCGCGACATTCAGGTAGTTTGGGAACAACTACTGCCACGGGAGTGAGCCCCGTTGGTCACAGTAGCTGAGGATGAGGATGATGATGTGGAGACAGACGAGGAGGATCCCGTGGAGTTACCACAGGAGGATGAGGATGACGAGGATGAGGAGGAAAGGATTCCGCTTAACTCGATAGCTGGCCGTGTATACGATGAGGTGCATGACCGTAACGTGGAACTTCAAGATACAGTGGAGGAGTTGCAGGAGATAGTAGCTGAACAACAGACTACAATTACACAAAAAGACGGCGAGATCCAGGATCGTGATGAACGATTGACAAACGCCGAGGAGAAACTAACACAGACTGAAGGAGAGAAGGAACAATTGATCGAGATGGTTGTTGAACTGAAGGGCAGGCTGAGAGAAGAAGCGGCTAAGAGGATAAGAGCTGCGTATGAGGAAGTTTATCAACGAACTGGAAGAGCAGTAAGGGACGCACAAGCAAAGAGGATGAAGATGGAAGAGATGGATAAAGTATTCAATACCGTGATCAATTGAGCTCAAGATCGGGTCATGGGTTATCCAATTCAGTTCGAGACTCTACCATCATACGTGTTAGATCGCCGAACCATGTTCCGTGTTATGGAAGAAGAGCGTCAAAAGGCGAATGATTATCTTAATAGATCATCGTAGGAAATTTGTCTGTTTTGCAAGTAATAAGTGTTAAATAATGTGTAAGTCCCGAGTGTTAAGTAACCATGGGATATGAGAATGATGATGTTGCCCTGAAACTTTTGTAGTTCAGGAAAGTAATGTAGATAGCAGAGATGCTATTGTGTTATGTTTTCAAAAAGTTTATGAATAAATAAAAGTTATTATTTTATTCAAAGTGTTATGTGCTATGTGGTTATTTCTTTTGTAGAGGCAAATTAATTAGAAATACTTAAAGAAGTTGAGTAATGGTCTAATAGATGTTTTCTTTATCAGAAAATGCCTCCCAGACGTCAACCAGCACGATAGAGAACCACCGAAGAAGCTAATGACAATGTTGATGCGAATCCCGTTCAACAACTAGTGGCACTATTGACAGGAGCGTTGCAGAATCAACCTCAAAACCAAGGCACAACGTTTAAGGAGTTTAAGGCGGTCGGACCACCTGAATTTCGTGGGTCAATGAATCCAGTCGAAGCACAAACCTGGATTATGGAAATAGAGAAGGTGTTCGATGTCGCTAGGGTAGGGGATGAGCAGAAGACTGCTTTCGCAACTTTCATGTTGAAAGCAGAAGCTAGTTATTGGTGGCAAGCCAATAAAACTCGGGAAGGGCCAGGAGTGATGACCTGGGATAGGTTCAAGGAACTGTTCTTCGAGACCTATTTCCCGGAGAGTTCAAAGAGTCAGCTGGAAGTACAGTTTCTGGAGCTGAAGCAAGGGACGATGACGATATCCGAGTATGCCGCAAAATTCAACGAGTTGGCGAGGTTTGCGCCATATCAGGTTAGCACAGACGAACGCAAAGCGAAGAGGTTTGAACAGGGACTGAAGCCCTGGCTGTACAGTAGGGTTTCCCTGTTCCAGTTGAAGACATTTGCAGCAGTAATGGAGAAAGCAATACTCGCTGAAGGTGGAGGAGAGGCGGTGACCAAATTCAACCAGGAACAAAAGAAGAAAAAGAATGAGAATGAAATGAAGAATGGAGGTGGCAGCAGTGGAAATAACAACAACAACAACAACAACAACAACAACAACAGCTTGAAGAGGAAGTGGAATGGGAACGGGGGAGCTGGAAACCAGCAGGGTAACCAGCAAAACAAAAAGTTTGAAGCATGTGCGACATGCGGGAAATTTCACAAGGGTGCGTGCTTGATGGGGAAACGAGTTTGCTACAATTGTGGCCAGGAGGGTCACATCGCCCCAAATTGCACTCAACCAAAGAAGAAGGCGTGCTTCACGTGCGGATCCAAGGATCATTTTGCTCGTGAATGCCCTAAGAAGAAGGAGGGAGGGACAACCAGAAACATGGAGGAGGTAACAATGGAGGTACGTGGGCTATTACAGGACCTGCAGCATCAAACAAACCCACAGCCAGAACCTTCAACATGACTGTGCAAGATGCTGTGCAATCAAAAGATGTGGTGTCAGGTATTATCCCAATCAATGATATTAATGCATATGTATTATTTGATTCGGGTGCTACTTGCTCATTTATATCTGATGAATTTGCCAAGAGGTTAGAATTGCCTAGAGAAGAACTGAATTTTCCAATGAACATAGAAATTGCGAATAAGGAAATAATCCCTGTTAGGTTCGTTTACAAGAACTGTAGGGTAAACATTAAGGGGAATATCTTGTTAGTAGATTTGATTCCGATTAGACTCGGGGAATTTGATGTAATTTTGGGAATGGATTGGTTGTTCAATTATGGAGCAGTAATTGACTGCCAAAAGAAGTGTGTAAACCTTATGACTCCGTCAAAGGTAGTATTTTATGGTAGCAAGTCGCCAAGACAAATGAAATGTCTGACGACTATGCAGGCCAAGAAGTTGTTGAGTCAAGGTTGTGTGGGCTATTTAGCTTACATAGTCGATACTCAGAAGAAAGGTGTGAAATTAGAAGAAATACCGGTAGTGAGAGAATTCGAAGACGTGTTTCCAGAAGATTTGCCAGGACTTCCGCCGGACAGAGAAATTGAATTCGTGATCGACTTAGTGCCGGGAACAGCACCAATATCAAAGGCTCCGTACAGAATGGCTCCGGTAGAAATGAAGGAACTGATGGTACAGTTGCAAGAACTGCTAGACAAGAAGTATATTCAACCAAGTGTATCGCCGTGGAGAGCGCCAGTTTTATTCGTGAAGAAGAAGGACGGGTCAATGCGTCTTTGCATTGATTACAGGGAGTTAAACAAAGTCACTATTAAAAACAAATACCCGTTGCCAAGAATAGATGACTTGTTTGACCAGTTGAAGGGTGCTAAATACTTTTCGAAAATTGATTTGAGAAGTGGGTATCACCAGTTGAAAGTGAGAAAGGAGGATATACCACGAACGGCATTCAGAACTCGGTATGGACATTACGAGTTTCTGGTGATGTCTTTTGGTTTAACAAATGCCCCTGCCGCGTTCATGGATTTGATGAACAGGGTATTTAAACCATTTTTAGACAAGTTCGTAGTGGTGTTTATCGACGACATTCTGGTGTATTCCAAAACTCAAGAAGAACACGTGGAACATTTACGTCTGACATTGGAGACACTAAGAAAGGAAAAGTTGTACGCGAAATTCACTAAGTGTAAATTTTGGCTCGACCGTGTACAATTTTTGGGTCATGTGATTGACAAAGATGGGATTTCAGTAGATCCATCGAAAGTGAAGCTGTAATCAATTGGGAACAACCAAGAACACCTTCGGAGGTGAGGAGTTTCTTGGGACTGGCCGGTTATTATAGAAGATTTATACAAGATTTTTCTAAGATAGCCACTCCATTAACAAATTTGACACGAAAAGCGGTGAAATTCGTTTGGACGGAAAAGTGTGAAGAGAGCTTCCAAGATTTGAAGAAGAAGCTAAGTATGGCACCTGTGTTAACCCTACCAGATAATACAGGAAATTTTGTGGTGTATAGTGATGCCTCACACAAAGGATTGGGTTGTGTTCTTATGCAAAACGGCAAAGTTATTGCCTATGCATCAAGACAATTGAAAGATTATGAGAAAGGGTATCCGACTCATGATTTGGAATTGGCTGCAGTGGTATTTGCTCTCAAGATATGGAGACACTATCTTTATGGAGAGAAATGTGAGATCTACACAGACCACAAAAGTCTGAAGTATATTTTCACTCAGAAAGATTTGAACCTGCTTCAGAGAAGGTGGATGGAACTGATAAAAGATTACGATTGTGAGATCTTTTATCATCCGGGCAAAGCGAATGTGGTTGCAGATGCTTTAAGCAGGAAAGGTCGGGAAAAATTAATGCTGCTAACAACTCACGAGGAGCTCATTTCAGCAATGACAAAGTTAGAACTGGAAATCAAATTTCCACAGGAATCCGACGAACAATTATTTCAGATAGAAGCTGGTCCAACTTTAATGGACAAAGTGAAGAGTGCCCAACTACAAGACGAAGAGTGTGCGAAAATCAAAGAGAATTTGATTGAAGGCGGTGATGTAAAATACAAGATCGACACCGAAGGGTTACTACGGTTTGAGGGAAGGATCTGGGTTCCAGCAGCACCAGAACTGAAAGAAGAAATTTTGATCGAAGCTCATAGCTCAAAATATTCAATTCATCCAGGGAGCACGAAAATGTATCAAGATTTGCGTCGACATTTTTGGTGGCCAAATATGAAAAGGGACGTTGCAGAATGTGTAGCGAAGTGCTTAACATGTCAGAGAGTAAAAGCCGAACATCAAAGACCTAGCGGATTGCTTCAACCGTTGGAAATACCGGAATGGAAATGGGAGCATATCACGATGGATTTTGTGGTGGGTCTTCCAACTACTCAGAAAGGATACGATGCAATTTGGGTAATAGTAGACAGACTGACAAAATCTGCACACTTTTTGCCAATAAAGATTAGATTCAATCTTGATCAGCTGGCAAAACTATATATTAAAGAGATCGTTGCAAGACATGGAGTTCCAGTGTCAATTGTGTCAGACAGAGATCCAAGGTTCACATCAAACTTCTGGAAGAGACTATAAGAATGTATGGGAACACAGTTGCGAATGAGTACGGCATATCATCCGCAAACAGATGGCCAAAGCGAACGAACGATCCAGACATTGGAAGATATGTTGAGAGCATGCGTCATGGATTTCAAAGGAAGCTGGGAAGAGCAATTACCGTTGGTGGAATTCGCCTACAATAATAGTTATCACGCGAGCATCGGCATGCCACCTTACGAAGCGTTATACGGCAGAAAGTGCAGAACTCTACTGTACTGGGATGAAGTTGGTGAACGTCAACTGTTAGGACCAGAATTGGTGCAACAAACTGCTGAGGTTATCAAACTCATCAGGATAAGATTAGTAGCAGCTCAAGACCGACAGAAGAAGTATGCTGATCAACACAGGCAAGATCGTGCATTTGACGTAGGAAGCTATGTATTCCTAAAAGTTTCTCCTTGGAAGGGGAAAATTCGTTTCGGTAAAAAGGGAAAACTAAGCCCGAGGTTTATTGGACCCTTTGAAGTGCTGCGAAAAGTTGGAGAGGTAGCTTATGAGGTAGCTCTACCTCCAGAGTTGGAAAACATTCATAATATTTTTCACATTTCGGTGTTACGACCATATAAACCCGATTACAAACACGTAATCGAGTACGAACCATTGCAGTTCGAGAAAGATTTGTCTTATGAAAAGATTCCTATCCAGATAGTCGACAGGAAAGAACAAGTGCTCAGGAATAAAGTGATACCTTCTGTGAAGGTGATTTGGAGGAACCACAACGCTGAAGAAGCAACATGGGAACTCGAAGAGAAAATGTTGAAAGATTACCCTGAGTTATTTGTTTAATCTGTGTCTTCGATTCTGGGGACAGAATCTTTGTAAGTAGGGAAGAATGTAGCGAATAATTTATTTGAATTGTGATTCTGAGGACAGAATCCTTGTAAGGAGGGAATGATGTAACATTCCAGAATTTTTAAATGTAAGTTATAAATATTTATTGATTTATATAAATATTTAGTGGATATGTTTATTGTTGAATAAATAATTGTTCAATTTGAGTGATGTGGTTTATTTAATTATTTGTTGAATAAATAATTAAATATTAAATATTAAATATTTATTGGCAATATTAAATATTTATTGAATTATATGACAATTTGAGTTGATGTGATTTAATTAATTAATTGTTGAGTAAATAATTAAGGAGCTAAATAAATTAATTATTATGAGATTTTATAATAATGGAGTTTAATTTAATAAGCTAGAGAGCTTATAATGATTTTAAATAAATAATAATATTTAAATGAGAAATTATAGTTTGAAATATTAGTTGATTAAATGAAATTATAATTGTAAAAAGAATTATAATTGTTTATGTGTTAAAGTAATTTAATAGAGTAATGTTTTTATTTGATTTATTTAATTAAATAAAGTGTGACTAATAGTCTTGCTATAAAAGAGTTATTAAAATAAATTAAAAGAGTTTATTTTAGTTTGCCAAACATGCCTTATTGCATAATAAGTCTTTAATCTATTAGTATTTTACCAAACAAGGAGTAAGGATTAAGGGGTTATTTTACTTAGACTAGCCAAACAAGCCTTATGGCTTTTAAATTTCAAAACTCCTATAACTGATATATTTATCAGTACTTATATTATATTATTAATATATTACGTTATATTGTATGCGTTAGATTTTAGTACGTAAGATAGAAGAGAGAGAAAGGAGAGAAAAATAGAAAGACTCAGAGGAAGAAGAAGAAGAAAAGAAGAAAAGTGAGAGAATTCTAGAGAGAATTGAGAGATTATTAACAGGTTTTGGAGAAAAGCTTGACAATCAAAGAGTTAGGACCATCATCTTCTTCATAATCCAAGGTAGGCCATCTTTTCTTTTGTAAGCTCTAAAAGTTTTCTTCTCCTAAAAAGTTCTATGTGATTTTTATAAAGTGATGTTATGTTATAGTTTGGCATGGTTATTGATTATATGGTTGTTCTATGAACTTATATATGATTATAGAGAAATTAGTTCATGTATATATGTGTTTTGTGGAAGAAAATATTTTACAGAGTGTTCATATGACAATATGTATGAATATGGCTATTTTAAAATAAAAATTAAGGTTTTAATTGTTGTTAAATGGATAAATTGATTGTTAGAATTGATAGAGTATGTAAAAACATAATTATAATGCTTTGAAATTTCTGTGTTGGTTGAATAACAAAATCACAGTGTTGATTTTTTATGAAATAATATCAATAATAGAGTTTTGCCAAAAACCTTGAAATTAGGTGTTTTATAGTTGATGTTTAGACAAATTATGAATAGAAACACGTTAGGAATTGTCACAATGTGTTTATATGTAGTTTATGTGCAAAATAGAGTGTAACTAGTCTATTATATTCGAGCTTTTTGGCCAATTTGGTTTTTCTTTCATGGCTGCCGAAGCTGTCAGTCGACGCTGACAGTTCGCGCCGCGGCACGGCCCAGCAGTTCATTGCTGGCGCCCCAGCGCTGATGCTCGCGCCCCAGCGCTGATGCTCGCGCCCCAGCGCCGAGGCCCGCGCCCCAGCGCCGTGGCCCGTGCCCCAGCACCGTGTCCCGCGCCCCAGCGCCACTGTTCCGCGCCCCGGCACCGGAAAAGTGGCCTAGTTGGGCAGTTTTGGCCTCCTGTAGTAAAACGGCCATAACTTTTTCATACGAACTCCGATTTAGGTAATTCAAGATGATTCGGAAAGAGGACGAGTAGACCTACAACTTTCATTCTTTAAGTTTTTTTATTTGAGGTCTGTAACAGTAGTCAAAATGGTCATCGTTATGACTGTTGTGTATTTGGAGCCAATCGGAGGGCGTCGGGATGCACGAATGCAAGTGCAACCCTTTGGATATTAGTATAACTTAATGATAACATGTTGGAAATATATTAGGATGTTATATCAAGTTGTTAATGTACACGTGGTGTAATGGCATGATCATTTAAGTAGTTGTAATAAAGCTAAAATGTAATGTTCATGAAAGATGTGCTGTGTTTAAACTTAAACTTAGTTAGTAGCTATACTAAGAGTAATAAAGGAACTCATAAAGGTAATGTTAGTGTAGCTAATGTGTATTATCAATGCATATGATATGTGTAGGACTTGGGGTGAACGTGAATAGTAATTGTTTAACCTACACGCGAGGCAAGTTCCCTAACCTTTGCTACTTTATTATTCAGCAAGATTACTTTTCACTGTTATGTTATACTTATGCAAGTTCTCTAACTCAAAACTTCATTGTGCAAGTTTGAATTCGTTAAACACATTATCGCTTTAATTCCATTTCAATTGTACAAATTGCTAACTTTACACTTTCGTAGAGTTAGATTGTTTATTGTTGGTTAAGCTCGTGTATCTATTGGTTTATGAGGATGCATGTTATGATTATTCCATGATTATGCTATTAAATTATTCCTAAAGCATGATGTTAGTTTATAAATATCAATTCAACTATGATTATTCCATAGTATACAGTTATGTTGTTTGTAATCAACTAACCCTTAGTTGATTACCGTTGAATTCTAAATTACCCCGTGATGTATCCAAACCAAACTCACTTTGGTACGGACTTGTATTCTAAATACTGAGAAGAACAACTCTTTTATAAGAGGTTACGCTTAGCGTTGAAATGATTGTGCACAATACATTGTACGAAGGGTTGATCCCCCTAAGTACGTGAAGTCCTTATAGTCTATGACTGTTAAAGTTTTAAGTTGAAAAATTACTTATAACTGTGGACATGATTCGTGGTCATTAGACCCTCAGTAATTGATTAAAGTTTTTAGAAAGTAATAGAATTTATTGTTCAGTTCTATTAAACCTAACGTCGGTACATGATGTAAAGTTAAATGATTTATCTACTATTATTTCAAGTGGGCTTTGTTTGCTCACTCTTGCCTGTAAAATTTCTTACAGCCAAGGTTGAAACTGGTGATGTACCTAGCACCAGTAAAGGGAAAGGAAAGATGAAATAATGCTGAAGACCTGTAATAGATTGAATAGTTTATTTTCAGACTTGTTTAAAGATTGTAATGAATGTTATTTTAATTATTCCGCATGAATGAATGAATGTTTGTAAAGGTTAGATAACCTGGGAGATTTTTATTTAAGTTTAATCCTGTATGGGCAGGTTTTCTTTTATTATTCTATTCTATTATGATTGGGTAGTTAGAAATGAATGTTTTGATTACGTGAACACCAAATCTTGAGGTAATGAGTACCAGGATTTGGGGTGTCACAGTGATTACCATTTCTGGCATGTTAATTCCCTCTATGCTTATTGTCACCGCTTTGATGATTGTTATCACCAATATTATCATTTTGTCGGCTGTTCTCTTTTGGTTGCATTGACTCGTTATCGCGCTCTACTAACTGAGCCCTATTTACAACATTTGAATACAAACACAGTTTATGAGAAATCAGATATTGACGTATCTCCGGCTTCAAACCTCTTAAAAACATCCGCATCATTCTTTCTTCATTATCAACCAAGTGGGATGCAAATCGGGACAACTCGGCAAACTTGGCTTCGTACTGCGACACGGTCATGTTATTTTGCTCCAACTTGATAAATTCCACCTCCTTCATGTGACGAATGCTTTCGGGAAAGTACTTGTCATTGAACAGCTCCTGGAATTTCTCCCAAGACATCTTGAGTGCATCAGTCTGGGTACGTTTTACAGATTTTCACCAGTGATCTGCCTCTTCACGCAACATAAAGGTGGCAAAGGGAACTTTTTTCTCGTCGAAGCATCCCAAGACATCAAATATCTCGGTGATCTACTTTAACCACGTCTCCGCCTTAAGTGGTTCTGGCTTTCCCAAAAACTCCGCTGGTCCCAGCTCCTTGAATTGCTTAGCGGTGACCAACCGTGGGTTGCCATTGTTTCCTCCTGCATTATGAACAGGAGCCGCCTTCACCTGATGTTGCATGAATTCTAAAAAACTCCTAAACGTACTGCGTTCGTCAATTGATCAGTGTTATTATTTACATAAGGATTATTGTCTTCCTGTTGAACATTGTCCTGATTATTGATCTGTGGAGACTCAACGGTCTCCTATGCTCCATTGCTTATCTCAACATTTTCAGATGCCATTTTCAAATACTGTTACAAAATAAGGGTTAATTAACATATCACATATTATCTCTATACTCTGACCGGCCAATTAAATAACAAGTAAACTTAGGTAGGTCATACTAGCGAAGGGATTCCCCGTCTCTCCCCTCCTAGTTCTAGTCTCACATCTTAGCCAGGGATCATATCCCTAAGCTTTGATACCAACTGTGATGTCCCCAAAATTAGGTATGCATCACCCATCTTGAGTCGCTAGATGCATGGTACAAAATTCAAATACAACTTAATAATACAACTGTCGTGTACAATACGACAGAACATAAACTGTGAGTTTGAATACAAATATTGTCTTCTAGAGAGTATCCATACTCAAAAGGAGTCCTCATTACAATTATTATCACATTATTACATAGAATAGTGAGGACTACTAATGCTATCATCTGGTCCATCACTCCGTTTTCCGACTCGTCCAACTATATTCTCATTTCCTGAAGAGAACAGTGAAAGAAAGGGTGAGCTCAACTAGCCCAGTAAGAAATATTATGACTAAGATAATGCAGAATAAATTATCATTAGTCTTCAACAATGTTAAACTGATAAAATACAATAGACATCAAGTTTAACTGCAGCGGATCAAGCAATCCATTAAAAGAGTCAAGTAGAGAATAAAATCTACTATCTTCTATAATTTAAAAGGTATTTTATCACTTTTATCGTTGGGACTCAGCTTAATAATAATCCACATTATCGAATCACCCATGCACTACGGCCAAGGATGTTCTTTAGTATCACGACCACGAATTATCCATGCACTACGGCTAAAGATAATCATGTTTTCATCAACGGTCCTGATCATGCCATAAAACAATTCATCTTTGCACTACGGCCAAAGAGAATCCATAGCCATAATCATACCAAAAACTGTCCATCAATGCACTACATGTCAATGAGGATTTTTTTCCACATCATTTGTAACATTACGGTTATGATTATACCGAATAATTTCTGGTCACAATCATACCAAGTCCATCTATGCACTACAGGCCACAGATGACTTTCAACAAAATATAAACATGAGGATGATGACAATGGTATAAGAATTCAATAAAACAAGTTCAAGAATCAAATTTATCTAGGAACTGATAACGTCCAAATTGTCAACATACTTCTTTGTAGAGAAAAATTCAAGAATGCTCAGAAGAATATTTTCATGAAAAGATACTGGATGAAGCGCAAATGTCAAGGATATTCCACTAATTTCATGGATTATAGAAGTCCAAAACTTTAACCAACTGAGTACAATAAAGACTGGAATAACGAAAGAAATCACCAGGCATGCGATAGACTGCACAGACAGGTTATTCCAACAGAATAATAAATAACGGAACCAGGTCCGGCGTAAAACGAACAGACAGGATATTCCAACAGAATAATAAAGAATGGAACAAGGTCCGGCGTAAAACGCACAGACAGGATATTCCGACAGAATAATAAAGAATGGAACCAAATCCGGCGTAAACGCACAGACAGGATATTCTGACAGAATAATAAATAATGGAATCAGGTCCGGCGTAAATGCACAGATAGGATATTTCGACAGAATAATAAAGAATGAAATAACAGAAGAATTTCACCAAGTATAAGATAGCCCGCATATACAGGTTATTCCAACAGAATAATAAAGAATGGAATAACAAAAGTTCTCTTCATGAATACAAAAGAAATAATACCCCTTACGGGTACCACAAATAATATCCCTTACCTTAGAAAGAAGAGTACTGGATATAGGAGTAGTGAAGTAGCAGAACACTTTTCTTCTTTCTCTCTATATTTCTCTCTCTAGAGTTTCAGTGAATTCGTAAGAAAATAATGAAGGAATGAGCTTCTATTTGTAGAAAAATGGAATGCGTAGTAACTAATCCATGAACGGTCCAGATTGATTTACTTTAATCTGACGGTCCATATTAAAAGAAAAATCTTTTAAATAAAATATAATATATTCTATTTATAGAATAACTTTAATAAAGTATTATGATTTATATAAAAAGATGTTTCTGTTTTAATACGTTAATAATACGAATAAAACAAAACTTCATTATCGCTAAATAATTCATATTATTAGTTGACAATAATTGAATCAAACTGCGTGACTAATCACGTAAGCCTCAATAATCAATACCGTATGCTACTATGCAACCACGCGTATTACTGTACTTTTACTACCGAGTAGTTCAACGGTATTAACGGTAAAACTTTCGTCGTTATTTTCATAAAATATTTTTGTCATTTTCTCAATCCGACAATAATTCCGTTGTGGGGTCCACCAATAATTGTGTCGTCGTACGAATATTCCCCGACAAAAATAATATTCCTCGACCAATCGAATATAATACAACAACTTGCATACTTTGCAAAATTTATAAATACTACCCACAACTATAACATTATCTCAAATTCACACCATAATATTTAAAAAATATTTCGAAAAATTAAATCTTTATTCATAAAATTTGGGGTTTTACACCTTAGTACCATACTGTGTACAAAATCTTAACGCTAAAGCATAAGTAATCCCCTATAACAAGGTTGTTCATCTCAGTATGACATTAGAGTCCGCACCAAAAGAAGTTTGGTTTGGATAAACTCAACAAGGGTTCTAAATTTTAGAACGTTCGTCAACTATGGACTAGTCGAATCAATAAGGGTTCACTAGTCTTACAAGATTCAACAATAAATGATATTCAATTTGAATAATAAACTCGAGAGGTATACAATAGAATAAGTATTGTATAATAGGAATCATGCAATTAAAGATTGATAATATCTACTATGAAATCTTGAACTTAATCCATGAATGACAAGAACTTAATTGATATATAATATAAGTTTAGAACTTACTCAAATAAAGAGGTAAGATTTAGAAACTTGCATAACGATAACAAGTAGGGTTAGGAAACTTGCATAATGATAACAAGTAGGGTTAGAAAACTTGCCTCATGCGTAGGTTACACGTTAATTATACACCTTCCTCGATTTAATCCTACATGCCATTTACATTCACAATACCAATTAATTATAATATAACTAGCATCACAAGTTCATTCTCTTTTGTCTAAACTCTGATTATGATTACACTAATCAAATCACAACACTTGTTTTCTCATAATATTAGACTTCACGAACGATAAGCTAACTACGCATTCAACAAATCAATCAAACATATAAGTACCTTATTGACATGTTAAGAATCTATTTTAATATCTCACTATATGTCTAACACAATTTTATGTTCATTAGATTAGGTTAATATTACGTCCCCTGAACTGAAACACTTAAAAGTTTCATTTTTAGACAAATTGCGTAGTGGCGCTGCGGCGCCACCATGTAGGCTATACTTAGCGCTACGGCGCGGCTAGCGTTGCAGCCTGGATAGTGGAGCTGCGGTGCTACTGGCGTTGCGGCGCGACGTAAAGACCTGGTGTTGGCACTGCGGCGCGACACTACAGTTTCGAAAATTTACAGTTCGTGAAAAATACAGAACACGACCAAAAACACCCAATCAATTTATTCATAAGCATACCCAGACACTATAATACACATAAAATCATTACCCAACCTTTCTAGCACAATTTAATAAGTTAAAACATACAATTAGTTGAATCAAATCATGTAATTTTAATGTTCTCGGTATTTTTGAAGATAAGACTTGAAAATTGACATTACTGTTCGTTATAACACCGAATCTGTCCGTTCAAAGTTTATTTTCTTTGTTTTAACATGTGCTATCATAATGTACAGTTAATTTCAAGTCAAACAACAATTCATGCATTGATCACTAAATTTTTGTTTATAGAGAACTCAAAACACTTATTAATAGAAAAATCTGATTTTAGCATGATTACATGAAATCAACTACTCAAATCACATATAAATCATATAGAATTGATTTATGAATCCTAATAAACATATATAATCAGTTTCCTAACACATTGGCCATAAAATTTAGTTTACAGAGAACTTGTAGATAGTTTTTATAAGGTTTGGTTAAAGAGATTACCTAGTAGTGTAGATTAGTAGGAGATGAAATCCCTTTCAGATTCTTCTTCAATCTCACAATTTCCCTCAACAATTTCTCTAAATTCTCTCTGAACTCTCAAATTTTTGTTTCAAAAATAACATATGTAAGGAAAAAAATAAGACTGATGCGTATAATAACTGGCAACGTTGTGGTCAGTTAATCCCATTCGTGGGTTAACTGCCCAACTCCCATTAGGGCTTTGTTTGGCTAACTATTAGAAGACTATTTCTATTTAATTTATTTAGTCCTTTATTATATAGTTTAATAATGTCGCACCTACTTAAGCAATTAATAAAATATCTTATTTAATTTAATTTAAATAAAATATAATAATTTCTCATTAATTCACATAGTCACATAATTAAATTTCACATTTATTAATTATGTCAAATCATTAAATCTCTAATTAAATATAAAATTAATTAAAATAACATTATGCTTATTAAATAATTCATTTAATCAAATAAGCGTAATTAAATACATACCTTGAATAATAAAATTCTCCATATTAATTTAATCAATATAACACATATAATTAAATTAATCTATCACAAATTCCATAATTAATTATTTAACCCAATAATTAAATCATCAAAAAATATTTATTTAATTTAATAAATATTCAAAATAAATTACAAAATCTCGTTTGTCACATATTTCCCCCCTTAAAAGGATTGTACCTCCATTTGGTTCTGCGAGCTTGTTGGGAAGTACATCTCAAATAACATCTCCTTAAACCTCTCCTAAGTGATCACACCTTCTCCTTCACGGACCTTATTTGCTTTCCACCAATAACTGGCCTCTGACTTCAACATGAACGCTACGTAAACAGTTTTCTGGTCCTATCTGACTCTGGCGACGTCAAAAACTTTTTCCATCTCCATAACCCAAGTCTGAGCTTCTATCGGGTTCATGAAGCCTTTAAACTCTGGCGGTCCCACCGCCTTGAAGTCCTTGAATGTTGTATTTGTTGGAGCTTGAGGTTGATTATTAATTGCTCCTGCTAATAAGTTCACCAATTGCTGAATGGGGTTAGCATTGGCGTCGTTGTTGTTATTCGTCGACCCTTCTTTGGCTGGTTGACGGTTTGGTCTTCTTCTCAGTGGCATATTTCTGTTAAAAATATATTCTTATTAGATCTTTATTCAATTCTCTAAATATTTAAGGCTTAACTCAAACAATGTAAGATAATCACTTAATACATTTTCTCAAATAACTTTTATATATTTATATAATCAAAAGTTTTAACAAACTACGATAGCATCACTACTATTTACATCAACTATCCCGAGATAAAGAATCCACAGGATTTAAAACACCAAAATATTCCTTTGTTTATAAACACATCGGAATTTACATTTTTAACTACCAGGTAGGTTTTCACATAATTAAACTATTCCTATCACTACCTGCTAAGGCGTTGAATAGCTTTGCTACGCTCCTCTTCCATAATGCAGGACATCGTCCTGCGATCTAGCATGTATGATGGTAATCCTTCGAACTGAATTGGGTATCTCATAACTCGATACTGGGCCTCATCAATTGCAATTTGAAGCGTAGAGTACGTCTCCTCAAGCTTAGCCTTCTTCGCCTGACAGTTCTTTTCTGCAAGATCTGCATGTCGTGATTCCCTTACCCAGGCCTCCTCTGCTTTTGTCAGCCTTGCTGAGTTCTCTTTCAATTCATTCTTCAACTCCTCTATTTCCTCTGTCTTCTGCTCGGTTTGACCCTTCTCGCGAACAAAATCCTACTCTACGTTTCCTAGTCGTGTGTGAAGAGCCTCAACCTCTCCATCCCTCTACTAGATGGTAAGTTGTTGAATAACCATCCGCTCCCTCAGCTCCTGAATAGTATCTCGTAGCTCTATGTTACGATCATGTAGCTCGTCGTACATCTCGGCACTGATAGAGTTCAGTGGGAACTCATCTTCCTCCTCTTCTTCCTCAAGATCTTCCTCTGGATCAGTCTAAGGCTCATGCTCCTGACCCACAACAGTGATCAACGGAGATAGCTCTCTCTGTACCAACTACTCCCGGACAACATGGATATCACGGGGCTCCTCCTCTCTAGGTACTCGAGGTTCAACCTCCCCAGCTTGACTAGATCCTCCAACATCCGACATCCTGACAACATAATTTTAAGTTTTAGTTACTAATCGATACTCGCGAGTACATAAGTTTATCACATAAGCACATAAAGTCTTTTATTGTCTTCAATGAATCAAGGAATTCATTTCTTAGAACTCGAAAATAGTTAACCACCACTATGTTCTTGATCTCCTATAAGGCTACTAGCTAAGGTTGTTCCCTCACCTAAAGTTCATAACCTATAGCTTTGATACCAACCTATGACACCCCCAAATCTGGGTACTTCAATTTCCACGTGATTTGGTGTTCACTATACAAACATCATATGTCTATCTACCCATAATAAATGAAACCATAAAATAGATAAAAATAAATCCTCTCCTTAAGGAATTACATCATCTGAAAATAAATACATCAATCCTAGGTCATACTAACCTTAAATCTCAAATGCGGAAACATAAACAAGTATTAAGTCTTACACAATTTAAACATAAGTCTGAAACATAACATAACAAATAAACAATATGTCTTCATCACTTGTTAATCTTGTCCTTGCCTTTTCTAGTAGAAGGCTCGTCGGACCTTTGAGCATAATCGCCGACAAGTATAATAATATAACAATAATATAATAACATGCGAGTGAATCAAAGACTTTTGAGATAAGAAACTTGACTTTTGAATCAAGAATGAATAATAAGAATCAAAAGAACTTCTGAGGGTCATAAGATCTTAAACTATGTCCTAGGTTGTCAAGTGTTATACTTGAAACTTTTAACAGTCATAAGACTATGGACTCTTCTACTCGTACTTAGGGGGATCAGCCCTAGGTACCATACTGTGCACAATATCTTAACGCTAAAGCATAAGAAATCCTCTATAACAGGGTTGTTCATCTCAGTATGACATTAGAGTCTGCACCAAATGAAGTTTGGTTTGGATAAACTCAACAGGGGTTCTGAATTTTAGAACGTTCATCAGCTATGGACTAGTCGAATCAATAAGGGTTCACTAGTCTTACAAGATTCAATAATAAATGATATTCAATTTGAATAATAAACTCGAGAGGTATACAATAGAATAAGTATTATATAATAGGAATCATGCAATTAAAGATTGATAATATCTACTATGAAATCTTGAACTTAATCCATGAATAACAAGAACTTAATTGATATATAATATAAGTTTAGAACTTTCTCAAATAAAGAGGTAAGATTTAGAAACTTGCATAACGATAACAAGTAGGGTTAGGAAACTTGCATAACGATAACAAGTAGGGTTAGGAAACTTGCCTCGTGCGTAGGTTACACGTTAATTATACACGTTCCTCGATTTAATCCTATATACCATTTACATTCACAATACCAATCAATTATAATATAACTAGCATCACAAGTTCATTCTCTTTTGTCTAAACTCTGATTATGATTACACTAATCAAATTACAACACTTGTTTTCTCATAATATTAGACTTCACGAACGACAAGCTAACTACGCGTTCAACAAGTCAGTTAAACATATAAGTACCTCATTGATATTTTAAGAATCTATTTTAACATCTCACTATATGTCTAAAACATTTTTATGTTCATTAGGTTAGGTTAATATTACATCCCCTGAACTGAAACAATTAAAATTTTCATTTCTAGACAAACTGCATAGTGGCGCTGCGGCGTCTCCATGTAGGCTATACTTGGCGTTGCGGCGTGGCTAGCGCTGCAACCTGGATAGTGGAGCTGCGATGCTGCTAGCGCTGCGGCGCGGCATAAAAACCTGGAGTTGGCGTTGCGGCGCGGCACTCCAGTTTTGAAAATTTTCAATTCGCAAAAAATACAGAACATGACCAAAAACACCTAATTAATTTATTCATAAGCATACCCAGACACTATAATACACATATAATCGTTACCCAACCTTTCTAGCACAATTTTAACAAGTTAAAACATACAATTACTTGAAGCAAATAATGTAATTTTAATGTTCTTGGTATTTTTGAAAGTTTTGAAGATAAAACTTGAAAATTGACATTACAGTTCGTTATAACATCGAATCTGTCCAACCAAAGTTTGTTTTCTTTGTTTTAAAATGTGCTATCATAATCTACTGTTAATTTCAAGTCAAATAACTATTGATGCATTGATCACTAAATTTTTTTTTTACTGAGAACTCAAAATACTTATTAATGGAAAACTCTGATTTTTGCATGATTACATGAAATCAACTACTCAAATCACTTATAAATCATATAGAATTGATTTATGAATGCTAATAAACATATATAATCAGTTTCCTAACACATTGGCCATAAATTTTAATTTACAGAGAACTTGTAGATAGTTTTTTTACAAAAAGAAAATAAGAACGTAAATAAGGTTTGGTTAAAGAGATTACCTAGCAGTGTAGATTAGTAGGAGATGAAATCCCTTTCAGATTCTTCTTCAATCTCACAATTTCTCTCAACAATTTCTCTGAATTCTCTCTGAACTCTCAAATTTTTGTTTCAAAAATAACATACGTAAGGGAAAAAAATAAGGCTGATGCGCATAATAACTGGCAACGTTGTTGTCAGTTAATCCCATTCGTGGGTTAACTGCCCAACTCCCATTAGGGCTTTTTTTGGCTAACTATTAGAAGACTATTTTCATTTAATTTAATTGGTCCTTTATTGCATAGTTTAATAATGTCACATCTACTTAAGCAATTAATCAAATATCTTATTTAATTTAATTTAAATAAAATATAATAATTTCTCATTAATTCACATAGTCACAAAATTAAATTTCTAATTTTGTCAAATTATTAAATCTCTAATCAATTATAAAATTAATTGAAATAACATTATGCTTATTAAATAATTCATTTAATCAAATAAGTTTAATTAAATGCATACCTTGAATAATAAAATTCTCCACATTAATTTAATCAATATAACACATATAATTAAATTAATCTATCACAAATTCCATAATTAATTATTTAACCCAATAATTAAATTATCGAAAAATATTTATTTAATTCAATAAATATTCAAATTAAATTACAAAATCTCGTTTGTCACAATTAAAATATTTCCGATAAAAAAGACGAAATAAGCACTATTCACATGACGAAACCTAAGGGTTAGAGTTATATAACATAAGCCTTTCGAGAGTTTGGTATGTCAAAATGACATTCTGTCAAAAGATTTGACGATAGCATATCGTGAAAAGTTAAGTAAGCTGATTAAAGTTTTTCTCAAAAAATGCGCAAAAATCGAACGAAATAAAACATGAAGAAAAACGCTTAACGTCAAAAAGTGTTTTTCAGTTTTTTGAAATTTCGAAGAATGCATAAAAGTTAAATTGTAGAGGAAAGACGAAATATCCAAAAATATTTGGATTCCGAGAATCGCAGTTTTTAAAACTGTCGGACGAATTTCGCAAGACGGAAGCACAAAGCTTCCAAGGAAAGATTTGTGAATAGTAAAGAGGTGTGAATAGTAAGGAGGTTTTTGGGCGAAATGACTATTTTACCCCTAGCCTTGAAAATCTATAAAAGGGGAGCTTAAGCTTATTTGTTGGTTAATGAAAAATTCTCAACACTTAAGAGAGAGAGAGAGTTCGGATGAGATTATGAAGGAAGAGGAAAAGCTAGCTCGAGTGAACGCTTTGTCCAACAGAAGAAGATTAAAGAAGAAATGTAATCCAAAACCTAACTTCTAAATAATTTTCTTTCAGTTTTCTGTGTTTAAAACATAGCTTAATGAGAATAAGAAGTAAATGATGCTAAGAATGATTTCATATGGTTGAAATCATAAGAAAACGAAGATATAAGAATTAGAAATTTAGTTTATAAATTTCTTAAGGAAGTACAAAATTCATAATGAATTTGAACGATCTGAAAGAATCATATAAACGATTAGGTGATATTAGTAAGGAATGGTGTTTTATAACATCAAATTCTAAAAAAAAAGGTAAATCGTAATCAAAATATCGATTAAAAATGAAGAACGAACGAAGAACGTGAAGAACACGAAGAAACGTTGTTGATGGACAAATTTAAAACCATCGTTGTAACGACCCCAAAATCTATACAATTTAAATCCCGACTTTGGTCGTTAACCATACATTCAACCTCTAAATAATACATCATTATTCGTTGTTAAACTTAATAAAATTGCGTAATATTTAAAACTTTTATACATTTCCTTCTTTCTTGCCCTGAATCGCAACCATTACATTACATCTCTTTGATTCACTCTTAAATCATGAATTGTTACAACAAAATGACTATACAAAGTCTTGCATCATAACTAAATATCCATATAAATTGGATAGCTCAACTTACATTTCAACAACATGTTACGTTCAAAATATGAAATATATTTCTCATAAAACATAAGTAATCTTCGTGAATATAGATCTCTATAATTCACTTAGCACATATCTTTACCTTAAAATCTTGACCTGCAAAAGTAGTTATTTGCAAGAGTGAGCTCGACAGCCCAGCAAAGTCTAACAGTTTTCATGCATCACATAACATATAATAACATGCTCGATATACATCTCATTAAAGTAACATGACATACATTCTTTTAATTCACGTAGCAAATATAAAGATTGAGTTCCTTACTCAATCATCATTACTTAGCCAAAATAATGCAGTCATATATTGACTTTAACATTTCATGATTCAACATGCATAACATATCATGCAATTTAAAACAGTTCATCAAGTCCACGTAGAAAATAGGAACCGAAAGACTTGCCTTGATCGTTGTTTACCAATAATAGCTTAACAGCTTACAGTTATCTGCACTTCACGTGCCCTACACAATTATATAATCATACACATCAACTATTAGTCACATAACAACACATAGCAATTGTAATGTAAACTCTACTCCACATCTCATAATCTTTCCTATTAATTAGCACATAATGGTCAATTAGATTGTGTTAACTTTTCGACTTATGACTCACTATATTTCTTCTTAGTTAAACTCGAAGTTCAAGTGCTTCAGTCTTGCTAGGACTACTTATTGGTTTTATATTAAACTCATTCCATATCTTATAATATCCATTTCAATGGAATTGAAACACTTTTTAAGTTCATTAACACTTGGCACGACGTTTCGACGTTCATTCGTCACACGCCCGATTTGCCTCTCTTGTGTATGCTTACTATGCTTCTATAACTCATCTAATACATCATTTATTAATGTTAAGCATCATTATATTTACTATTATTCATATTTTATAACTTATAACAACATCGTTTATGGTCAGGAGCACTACACATGCATATGTGCATGCCCGACGCCCTCCGATTGCCTCTGAAAACACAATAGTCCTAAAGATTACCATTTTTACCCATCCTAATGACCTCAAACTGAAACACTTAAAGCACAAAAGTTGTAGGTCTACTCGTCCTCGTTCCGGATCATCTTGAATCACCTCAATCGGAGTTCGTATGAGGAAGTTATGGCTATTTTACTATATGAGGTCAAAACTGTCCAAGCCAGACTACAAATCCGGCGCTGGGGCGCGAGGACTAGGCTATACAGTGGCACCGCAGCGCGAGATTGGCGCTGGGGTACGAATTTCAGTGCTGGGGCGCGAACTTTTGGCACCTGGACGCCAATTTTGGCGTTGAGGCGCCAAAAATTAACAGAACCAAGCACGAAGACCATTTTTTTTTGGACTGTTTAAGAAATTCTAGCAACTAATTACATACATATAATTGATGTAATTTACACATAAATATTAACAATCATCTATATACCAATTACCCACCACTAATCAACAATATCATAAACTAATTCTTTAAAAACACTATTTTTTTTAAACAAAAACTCCATTGTTGATATTCTTGACACAGTGAGCACTGTAATCATAGCTATAAAATAATTTGATTTATTTTAACTATATTCTATTAAATTCTTCCCCAATTCATATAATCACAGTTCAATTTCATGATTATCATACAATACAAGTATAATATTTGGTACTCTGCAAACCACGTTTATACATATATGTTCACTATAATTTCACTTCCTTTTTCTTTAACATGTAATTAACATGAAATCTTATAAGTATACTACACATACAATCACATATCTATATATGCCAGTATAACAATTACAAAAACATAGTTTTACAAGAATTTTGTAAAAACCTTCTACTTAGTGAAAAAGAAATACACAGAGACAAATAAATTATATGTGTATCTAGTATTAAGCTCATAGACATACCTTTTGTTGTTAAGAAATTCGTATTAAACTCTAATAATAGCTTATAGAACTCAGCTCTTGTTGCTTCTCTTTTTCAGACTCTCTTAAAATCTATGCACCCTTCTTTTAGCAGACAACTCTTTTTTTAGACTCAAGTTTAACAATAAGACGTAAACCCAAAACCCAACTGATAACTCAGTGGTAAACACAAGAACGGTTATGGCCATAATAAGCCTAATAATTGACATCAGTTATAAAACGTATAACTTATAAATATATATATTTTATTTATTAATAATTTAAATTTCAAAATCCAAAAGTCGTAGGGCTTTGTTTGGTAAAAATCATTTAAAAGTTAAACACTTCATACCAATAAGTCTTGTTTGGCACAAATCAAATTAAACTACTTTGATTTATTTTAATAACTCCTTATAACATAGTTATTTGTCACACTTTATTTAATTAAGTTTTCATACTTAATTTAATTAATTCTAATAACAATCCATTGCATAATATAATAATTATTTAATCATTATAAACTCTCAAACTTAATTATTAAATTAAATTAGATTACTATTTCAAAATAATTACTTTCCTTAACTCATTAATTATTTATTAAACAAATAAATAATCAAATCGCATCAAATCAATTAAACAAATACTTATTCAACGATAAACACAACCATTAAATATTTATATAATTTAATAAATATTTAAATATTATAATTAAAAATATGGATTGTTACATCATTCCCTCCTTACAAGGATTCTGTCCTCAGAATCACAACTCAAGCCACTCATTCGTTACAATCTTCCCTACTTACAAAGATTCTGTCCCCAGAATCGAAGACATAAATTAAACAAATAACTTAGAGTAATCTTTCATCATTTTATCTAAATATAGATTTTATATTTCATACCACATTCATTACTTTAACAAATTCTAGGTTTCCTTTCATAACTTTCACTTGAACTCAATTATATTGTAAGTATTATATATCTTAACCCATTCATTTCCTTTTCTAAGGATCGCTATCATAAACACTTGGGATATTACATTCACCCTTTCTTCTAAGAATTTCGTCCTCAAAATTTTATTTATTAATTTTTATTCATTCATTCTACCAAAGTAGATTTTACATCACTACTTCATTCATTCAATGGTTTTTATAACCACTTTCTTTCCACAAAGATCATTTTACAATTATTAACTTTTCTATTAAAAGTTTCACATTATTCCTTGATAACTCATCTACTTCTCACTTTAAAATCTCTTTTCTCACTTATTCAACATATTCATCATTCAGTGTCGTATTCTACGACTCACTTCTTTCTAAGGAATACTTTCCTTTTTCACTTCCATTATGCAGAATAACAAGAATCTTTCACAATTGTTCAATAATTGGGAAGTAGTATGAATAACTCAGGAATTTAAAAGATTCCAAATCATGCTGAGGGCACAAGACCATGAACTCTATTCTCTAGGTTTAATAGTGCTTCATCCCCTTTTGTTCATCACACTTTAAACCCTCTTTGGCAGAATGTTTATCAATCACAAAGACTGAAAACACCCTTCACTCGTACACTAGGTGGCCAGCCTATTGTACCACTACGTTGGGCCGCAACGTAGTGTTTTGAAACGACTATATGCGTTACGCTCGGAACCATTGTCCCCAAAAATATGTCCCCTTATAGGGTTGTTCAACTCAGCTTTTTAACATCTGAATCCACACCAAAACAATTTGGTTTGGCATAACTTTTCAATGAATGCTTGAATTTCATGTACATCTTTCAATATTTGTCTAGCTGAATCAAATAGCATAGACCTCTACAACAATTCGGACATCAACCGAAATATACATATACATACATACATATGTATTCTCATATCTTAAAGAAATCTCAAAAAAATAAAAATTTATGGCATCATGATTATGACGTTGTCATACTACATCTCACCATAGTGGGCTGACGATCATATGATCACATCCAACACCAGGTTCCATTGCACTGATGACTCCATCATTTATCATATCACCTGATATATATAATTAAAATATATTTTAAAATTTTAAAAATCATTTTTTTTCTAGCCGAAACAAACAGCATAGATACGCGAATAATAGTACTGTTTTAAAAATTCTTTGGTTCACTAGTGTGATCCAACATTTTTCAAAAATCAAAAGTACAACCATAGGCACGAAGTCAATAAATTTCGAAAATCTAGCAAGGCTAGAAGATTTGGAAAAACCTATGTCTCCACCTTCTATACTGATCCATTACTTAATAATTCTATCTATTCCTATCATCCTCAATACTTTATTTATACTTATCTATACCCAGTTCGTCAAACTTACCACACGTTATAAGTTCAGGAACTTACCAAAATCATATGAGTTTAAGAACTTATCCTAGTCAGACCATATGCGTCCATTCGCTGAGGGGTTCAAAAACATACCATATAATTATGAGTCACGAACCTACCATAAGTATGAGTTTTAAGAACTCGCACTTAACCTTATGATATTCTCTAACTAAACTATACCTATCTGTTATACACATGAGAAAAGAATCACCTTCTCATCAGGCAAATAGCAAATAGCGCGACACAAACATTCCAATGATTATCAATATGATAAACTAAGTGCAAGCATAAAACCCTCGCCCATACAAGGATTTGTACAACTCAGCTATCATATGAGTCCTCAATTGAAAACTCACCTAACTCTATCTTTCTCTTAACAACTTACCCTTAACTTGCTTAATACGAATTCCTCGTATCACATTATATATAACCCCTCATGAGTTATCTCGTACTATTTCATAGTACACTATCTTTATAGCATTAAGCTATAATCATTCAAACATTATAGACCATCTTTCTTTTATAACTTAAACAGATCACGTCGTGACCTTATTCTATAATTATCTCTCTTAAAATTATTTTGTTAACTTGTGATCGTTTTGTTTTACGATCCTCATTCTTTCTCTTTTTCATCATTTACGACATTATTCGTTATCTTGGCTATTGGAGTTAGGAAACTCCCATTTCTTATCTTTATATCTCTTCAAATTCTTCTTTGAATCTTCTTGTTTATATAACAATTCTTCCTTTAAGAATTTCTAACTTCATTTACATTGCTCAAAATTTCATTCGAGTTCTAAACTCTCATCATACGTGTCCATTTCTACACTTGGTACACATCGAGTCTCTAACAGTTTTAATATGGTACGCTGAGTGGTTTCCCACAAATAACCAACAAACTAGGTTCCGAGTTGCTAATTCGTATATACCTCCGCTCCATGAAGGAATCGTTTAGCCCAGATACCATACATCAACTATTAAAGAGTAAAATTGTATCATACTTAGACATAACTCTCTATTCATAACTTCTTTATCATTCTCTTTTTATAGACATTGTCTATTTATTATCACCTTACATCCTTATTATTGGAGTTGGGTAACCCCACGTTTATATTCCTTATAACTCTGCGAGATTCTTCTTTTAATCTTTTCATGCAAGTTTTAATCCCTTATTGTTCAAACTCGATTTGAGCTTATTCGTTCATTATCTTCACCTCTCTTCTCTAAGGTTATAGCCTACGGTACTCCTACCTAAGGTTTATAACCTACAACTCTGATACCAACTGTAACGACCCCAAAATCTATATAATTTAAATCTCGACTTCGGTCGTTAACCATACATTCAACCTCTAAATAATACATCATTATTCGTTGTTAAACTTAATAAAATTGCGGAATATTTAAAACTTTTATACATTTCCTTCTTTCTTGCCCTGAATCGCAACCATTACATTACATCTCTTTGATTCACTCTTATATCATGAATTGTTACAACAAAATGACTATACAAAGTCTTACATCATAACTAAATATCCATATAAATTGGATAGCTCAACTTACATTTCAACAACATGTTACGTTCAAAATATGAAATACATTTCTCATAAAACATAAGTAATCTTCGTGAATATAGATCTCTATAACTCACTTAGCACATATCTTTACCTTAAAATCTTGACCTGCAAAAGTAGTTATTTGCAAGAGTGAGCTCGACAGCCCAGCAAAGTCTAACAGTTTTCATGCATCACATAACACATAATAACATGCTCGATATACATCTCATTAAAGTAGCATGGCAAACATGCTTTTAATTCACGTAGCAAATATAAAGATTGAGTTCCTTACTCAATCATCATTACTTAGCCAAAATAATGCAGTCATATATTGACTTTAACATTTCATGATTCAACATGCATAACATATCATGCAATTTAAAACAGTTCATCAAGTCCACGTAGAAAATAGGAACCGAAAGACTTGTCTTGATCGTTGTTTACCAATAATAGCTTAACAGCTTATAGTTATCTGCACATCACGTGCCCTACACAATTATATAATCATACACATCAACTATTAGTCACATAACAACACATAGCAATTGTAATGTAAACTCTACTCCACATCTCATAATCTTTCCTATTAATTAGCACATAATGGTCAATTAGATTGTGTTAACTTTTCGACTTATGACTCACTATATTTCTTCTTAGTTAAACTCGAAGTTCAAGTGCTTAAGTCTTACTAGGACTACTTATTGGTTTTATATTAAACCCATTTCATATCTTATAATATCCATTTCAATGGAATTGAAACACTTTTTAAGTTCATTAACACTTGGCACGACGTTTCGACGTTCATTCGTCACACGCCCGATTTGCCTCTCTTGTGTATGCTTATTATGCTTCTATAACTCATCTAATACATCATTTATTAATGTTAAGCATCATTATATTTACTATTATTCATGTTTTGTAACTTAGAACAACATCGTTTATGGTCAGGAGCACTACACATGCATATGTGCATGCCCGACGCCCTCTGATTGCCTTTGAAAACATAATAGTCCTAAAGATTACCCTTTTTACCCATCCTAATGGCCTCAAACTGAAACACTTAAAGCACAAAAGTTGTAGGTCTACTCGTCCTCGTTCCGGATCATCTTGAATCACCTCAATCAGAGTTCGTATGAGGAAGTTATGGCTATTTTACTATATGAGGTCAAAACTGTCCAAGCCAGACTACAAATCCGGCGCTGGGGCGCGAGGACTAGGCTATACAGTGGCACCGCAGTGCGAGATTGGCACTGGGGTACGAATTTCAGCGCGAGATTGGCATTGGGGTGCGAATTTCAGCGCTGGGGCGCGAACTTTTGGCACCTGGACGCGAATTTTGACGCTGAGGCGCCAAAAATTAACAGAACCAAGCACGAAGAACATTTTTTTTTGGTCTGTTTAAGAAATTCTAGCAACTAATTACATACATATAATTGATGTAATTTACACATAAATATTAACAATCATCTATATACCAATTACCTACCACTAATCAACAATATCATAAACTAATTCTTTAAAAACACTATTTTTTTTAAACAAAAACTCCATTGTTGATATTCTTGACACAGTGAGCACTGTAATCATAGCTATAAAATAATTTGATTTATTCTAACTATATTCTATTAAATTCTTACCCAATTCATATAATCACAGTTCAATTTCATGATTATCATACAATACAAGTATAATATTTGGTACTCTGCAAACCACGTTTATACATATATGTTCACTATAATTTCACTTCCTTTTTCTTTAACATGTAATTAACATGAAATCTTATAAGTATACTACACATACAATCACATATCTATATATGCCAGTATAACAATTACAAAAACATAGTTTTACAAGAATTTTGTAAAAACCTTCTACTTAGTGAAAAAGAAATACACAGAGACATATAAATTATATGTGTATCTAGTATTAAGGTCATAGACATACCTTTTGTTATTAAGAAATTCGTATTAAACTCTAATAATAGCTTATAGAACTCAGCTCTTGTTGCTTCTCTTTCTCAGACTTTCTTAAAATCTCTGCACCCTTCTTTTAGCAGACAACTCTTTTCTTAGACTCAAGTTTAACAATAAGACGTAAACTCAAAACCCAACTGATAACTCAGTGGTAAACACAAGAACGGTTATGGCCATAATAAGCCTAATAATTGACATCGGTTATAAAACATATAACTTATAAATATGTATATTTTATTTATTAATAATTTAAATTTCAAAATCCAAAAGCCGTAGGGCTTTGTTTGGTAAAAACCATTTAAAAGTTAAACACTTCATACCAATAAGTCTTGTTTGGCACAAATCAAATTAAACTACTTTGATTTATTTTAATAACTCCTTATAACATAGTTATTTGTCACACTTTATTTAATTAAGTTTTCATACTTAATTTAATTAATTCTAATAACAATCCATTGCATAATATAATAATTTATTTAATCATTATAAACTTTCTAACTTAATTATTAAATTAAATTAGATTACTATTTCAAAATAATTACTTTCCTTAACTCATTAATTATTTATTAAACAAATAAATAATCAAATCGCATCAAATCAATTAAACAAATACTTATTCAACGATAAACACAACCATTAAATATTTATATAATTTAATAAATATTTAAATATTATAATTAAAAATATGGATTGTTACATCATTCCCTCCTTACAAGGATTCTGTCCTCAGAATCACAACCCAAGCCACTCATTCATTACAATCTTCCCTACTTACAAAGATTCTGTCCCCAGAATCAAAGACATAAATTAAACAAATAACTTAGAGTAATCTTTCATCATTTTATCTAAATATAGATTTTATATTTCCTACTACATTTATTACTTTAACAAATTCTAGGTTTCCTTTCATAACTTTCACTTGAACTCAATTATATTCTAAGTATTATATATCTTAACCCATTCATTTCCTTTTCTAAGGATCGCTATCATAAACACTCGGGATATTACATTCACCCTTTCTTTTAAGAATTTCGTCCTCAAAATTTTATTTATTAATTTTTATTCATTCATTCTACTAAAGTAGATTTTACATCACTACTTCATTCATTCAATGGTTTTTATAACCACTTTCTTTCCACAAAGATCATTTTACAATTATTAACTTTTCTATTAAAAGTTTCACATTATTCCTTGATAACTCATCTACTTCTCACTTCAAAATCTCTTTTCTCACTTATTCAACATATTCATCATTCAGTGTCGTATTCTACAACTCACTTCTTTCTAAGGAGTACTTTCCTTTTTCACTTCCATTATGCAGAATAACAAGAATCTTTCACAATTGTTCAATAATTGGGAAGTAGTATGAATAACTCAGGAATTTAAAAGATTCCAAATCATGCTGAGGGCACAAGACCATGAACTCTATTCTCTAGGTTTAATAGTGCTTCATCCCCTTTTGTTACCCTCTTTGGCAGAATGTTTATCAATCACAAAGACTGAAAACACCCTTCACTCGTACACTAGGTGGTCAGCCTATTGTACCACTACGTTGGGCCGCAACGTAGTGTTTTGTATCGACTATATGCGTTACGCTCGGAACCATTGTCCCCAAAAACATGTCCCCTTATAGGGTTGTTCAACTCAGCATTTTAACATCTGAATCCGCACCAAAACAATTTGGTTTGGCATAACTTTTCCATGATTGTTTGAATTTCATGTACATCTTTCAATATTTGTCTAGCTGAATCAAATAGCATAGACCTCTACAACAATTCGGACATCAACCGAAATATACATATACATACATACATATGTATTCTCATATCTTAAAGAAATCTCAAAAAAATAAAAATTATGGCATCATGATTATGACGTTGTCATACTACATCTCACCATAGTGGGCTGACGATCATATGATCACATCCAACACCAGGTTCCATTGCATTGATGACTCCATCGTTTATCATATCACCTGATATATATAATTAAAATATATTTTAAAATTTTAAAAATCATTTTTTTTCTAGCCGAAACAAACAGCATAGATACGCGAATAATAGTACTGTTTTAAAAATTCTTTGGTTCACTAGTGTGATCCAACATTTTTCAAAAATCAAAAGTACAACCATAGGCACGAAGTCAATAAATTTTGAAAATCTAGCAAGGCTAGAAGATTTGGAAAAACCTATGTCTCCACCTTCTATACTGATCCATTACTTAATAATTCTATCTATTCCTATCATCCTCAATACTCTATTTATACTTATCTATACCCAGTTCGTCAAACTTACCACACATTATAAGTTCAGGAACTTACCAAAATCATATGAGTTTAAGAACTTATCCTAGTCAGACCATAGGCGTCCATTCGTTGAGGGGTTCAAAAACATACCATATAATTATGAGTCACGAACCTACCATAAGTATGAGTTTTAAGAACTCGCACTTAACCTTATGATATTCTCTAACTAAACTCTACCTATTTGTTATACACATGAGAAAAGAATCACCTTCTCATCAGGCATATAGCAAATAGCACGACACAAACATTCTAATGATTATCAATATGATAAACTAAGTGCAAGCATAAAACCCTCGCCCATACAAGGATTTGTACAACTCAGCTATCACATGAGTCCTCAATTGAAAACTCACCTAACTCTATCTTTCTCTTAACAACTTACCCTTAACTTGCTCAATACGAATTCTTCGTATCACATTATATATAACTCCTCATGAGTTATCTCGTACTATTTCATAGTACACTATCTTCATAGCATTAAGCTATAATCATTCAAACATTACAGACCATCTTTCTTTTATAACTTAAACAGATCATGTCGTGACCTTATTCTATAATCATCTCTCTTAAAATTCTTTTATTAACTCGTGATCGTTTTATTTTACGATCCTCATTCTTTCTCTTTTTCATCATTTACGACATTATTCGTTATCTTGGCTATTGGAGTTAGGAAACTCCCATTTCTTATCTTTATATCTCTTCAAGATTCTTCTTTGAATCTTCTTGTTTATATAACAATTCTTCCTTTAGGAATTTCTAACTTCATTTACATCGCTCAAAATTTCATTCGAGTTCTAAACTCTCATCATACGTGTCCATTTTTACACTTGGTACACATCGAGTCTCTAACAGTTTCAATATGGTACGCTGAGTGGTTTCCCACAAACAACCAACAAACTAGGTTCCGAGTTGCTAGTTCGTATATACCTCCGCTCCATGAAGGAATCGTTTAACCCAGATACCATACATCAACTATTAAAGAGTACAATTGTATCACACTTACACATAACTCTCTATTCATAACTTCTTTATCATTCTCTTTTTATAGACATTGTCTATTTATTATCACCTTACATCCTTATTATTGGAGTTGGGTAACCCCACGTTTATATTCCTTATAACTCTACGAGATTCTTCTTTTAATCTTTTCACGCAAGTTTTAATCCCTTATTGTTCAAACTCTATTTGAGCTTATTCGTTCATTATCTTCACCTCTCTTCTCTAAGGTTATAGCCTACGGTACTCCTACCTAAGGTTTATAACCTACAACTCCGATACCAACTGCAACGACCCCAAAATCTATACAATTTAAATCCCGACTTCGGTCGTTAACCATACATTCAACCTCTAAATAATACATCATTATTCGTTGTTAAACTTAATAAAATTGCGGAATATTTAAAACTTTTATACATTTCTTTCTTTCTTGCCCTGAATCGCAACCATTACATTACATCTCTTTGATTCACTCTTATATCATGAATTGTTACAACAAAATGACTATACAAAGTCTTACATCATAACTAAATATCCATATAAATTGGATAGCTCAACTTACATTTCAACAACATGTTACGTTCAAAATATGAAATACATTTCTCATAAAACATAAGTAATCTTCGTGAATATAGATCTCTATAACTCACTTAGCACATATCTTTACCTTAAAATCTTGACCTGCAAAAGTAGTTATTTGCAAGAGTGAGCTCGACAGCCCAGCAAAGTCTAACAGTTTTCATGCATCACATATATATCTCATTAAAGTAACATGGCATACATGCTTTTAATTCACGTAGCAAATATAAAGATTGAGTTCCTTACTCAATCGTCATTACATAGCCAAAACAATGCAGTCATATATTGACTTTATCATTTCATGATTCAGCATGCATAACATATCATGCAATTTAAAACAGTGCATCAAGGCCACGTAGAAAATAGGAACCGAAAGACTTGCCTTGATCGTTGTTTACCAATAATAGCTTAACAGCTTACAGTTATCTGCACTTCACGTGCCCTACACAATTATATAATCATACACATCAACTATTAGTCACATAACAACATATAGCAATTGTAATATAAACTCTACTCCACATCTCATAATCTTTCCTATTAATTAGCACATAATGGTCAATTAGATTGTGTTAACTTTTCGACTTATGACTCACTATATTTCTTCTTAGTTAAACTCGAAGTTCAAGTGCTTAAGTCTTGCTAGGACTACTTATTGGTTTTATATTAAATCCATTCCATATCTTATAATATCCATTTCAATGGAATTGAAACACTTTTTAAGTTCATTAACACTTGGCACGACGTTTCGACGTTCATTCGTCACACGCCCGATTTGCCTCTCTTTGTGTATGCTTATTATGCTTCTATAACTCATCTAATACATTATTTATTAATGTTAAGCATCATTATATTTACTATTATTCATGCTTTGTAACTTAGGACAATATCTTTTATGGTCAGGAGCACTACACATGCATATGTGCATGCCCGACGCCCTTCGATTGCCTCTGAAAATATAATAGTCCTAAAGATGACCATTTTGACCCATACTAATGACCTCAAATTGAATAACTTAAAGAACAAAATTGTAGGTCTACTCGTCCTCGTTCCGAATCATCTTGAATCACCTCAATCGGAGTTCGTATGAGGAAGTTATGGCTATTTTACTACAGGAGGTCAAAACTGTCCAAGTTAGACTACAAATCCGGCGCTGGGGCGCGAGGACTAGGCAATACAGTGGCGCCACAGCGCGAGATTGGCGCTAGGGCACGTATTTCAGCACTGGGATGTGAACTTTTTGTGCCGGGGCGCGAATTTTGGCACTGGGGCTCCGTTTTTGGCGCTGGGGCGCCAAAAACTAACAGAACCAAGCACGAAGACCATTTTTTTTGGTCTGTTTAAGAAATTCTAGCAACTAATTACATGCATATAATTGATGTAATTTACACATAAATGTTAACAATCATCTATATACCAATTACCCACCACTAATCAACAATATCATAAACTAATTCTTTGAAAACAATATTTTTTTTTAAAACAAAAACTCCATTATTGATATTCTTGACACAGTGAGCACTGTAATCATAGTTATAAAATAATTTGATTTATTCTAACTATATTCTATTAAATTCTTACCCAATTCATATAATCACAGTTCAATTTCATGATTATCATACAATACAAGTATAATATTTGGTACTCTGCAAACCATGTTTATACACATATGTTCACTGTAATTTCACTTCCTTTTTCTTTAACACGTAATTAACATGAAATCTTATAAGCATACTACACATACAATCACATATCTATATATGCCAGTATAACAATTATAAAAACATAGTTTTACAAGAATTTTGTAAAAACCTTCTACTTAGTGAAAAAGAAATACATAGAGACATATAAATTATATGTGTATCAAGTATTAAGGTCATAGACATACCTTTTGTTGTTAAGAAATTCGTGTTAAACTCTAATAATAGCATATAGAACTCAGCTCTTGTTGCTTCTCTGTCTCTGACTCTCTCAAAATCTCTGCACCCTTCTTTTAGCAGACAACTCTTTTCTTAGACTCAAGTTTAACAATAAGACGTAAACCCAAAACCCAACTGATAACTCAGTGGTAAACACAAGAACGGTTATGGCCATAATAAGCCTAATAATTGACATCGGTTATAAAATGTATAACTTATAAATATATATTTTTTATTTATTAATAATTTAAATTTTAAAATCCAAAAGCCGTACGGCTTTGTTTGGTAAAAACCATTTAAAAGTTAAACACTTCATACCAATAAGTCTTGTTTGGCACAAATCAAATTAAACTACTTTGATTTATTTTAATAACTCCTTATAACATAGTTATTTGTCACACTTTATTTAATTAAGTTTTCATACTTAATTTAATTAATTCTAATAACAATCCATTGCATAATATAATAATTTATTTAATCATTATAAACTCTCTAACTTAATTATTAAATTAAATTAGATTACTATTTCAAAATAATTACTTTCCTTAACTCATTAATTATTTATTAAACAAATAAATAATCAAATCGCATCAAATCAATTAAACAAATACTTATTCAACGATAAACACAACCATTAAATATTTATATAATTTAATAAATATTTAAATATTATAATTAAAAATCTTGATTGTTACATCATTCCCTCCTTACAAGGATTCTGTCCTCAGAATCACAACTCAAGCCACTCATTCGTTACAAGGGTAAGTTGGATAGAGAAGGTTAGAATGAAGTAAGTGTTAAACACTTTAGCCGACGTAAGGTTGAGTGTACACGAATATTGAACAGACAGAACCTACACTCCGTGTATGGTTTGACTATAAGGTAATGAAGAATATTGATTTAACGTGAAAACGGTGAAGAAATAGAATTAAAGACAATGACATATAACGTTAAGAAGCCGAGTTAATAAGTATAACTTGGATAACGTTCTGAGTCAAATGCATCGAACGTTATAAGATATGAATAAAGTAATGTAAGATGTTAAACGCTATGAACGCATAGTGTTGACATTGAATGATCGTTCTGAGTATTCAAAAGACTGTATGACTTAAACGGCAAGGAATAAATCTCGAGGAATGACATTTAGTCGCCAGAAAGCCATAAGGAATATGAAATCGACTTAACGAACATTATAGTTTTAATGGTTCGAATAAATTAAGTTAAGTTTAGGTTATAGTAAAATCGTAATCATTGATGGTTGACATATGGGAGCTGGGCTAAACAATTCCTTCAGAGAGCGGAGGTATATATGAAACTGGCGACCGATCTAACTCACTGTGAAAGACAGTGTAGACAAGACGGGAACTTATTTGTTGGTTGTTTGTGGGAAACTACTCAGAGTATGATGTGGACTACTAGCAGAGACACGATGTGTGCTGAGTCCTAGAAGGGTTATAAGAAGAAAATAAGAATGTAAATCATCAAAAATGATGATCGTATGAGTAAGACATCTCTGTATGTTATGAAACCGTAAAATGGTAAAGAAAGTTGGTCGTGTAAACTTAGATTACAAGAATGCGAACCCTAAGAAGTAAAGTTAAGTAAACCAATGCATAAGTCAAATATATGACTAATTGGTGTATGTGTTATTTCCTTATGTGTTATATAGGAATTGGAATGAGCAGTTCAGCATAAGTTGTAGCTGTGCGTAAGACAAGTTTCCTAACTTCATTTATATTTCAAATGAATGCTAATTTCTCAAACTTCTCAGATGCTGAACTTGAGAAGTTTTGTATGTGTGCATATGTGCGATATATGTACAAGGTGGTAGTATGTATGAGGCCTTGTGCCCCAATTTGAACACTTCGATGTTTATTTGAGATGAACAATTCTGTGATTGAATAGTTCAATATGAGTATGTTCTGTTTATACATGAACCATTATTGTTAAGTCTGTGCTAATGATTCTAGCCAGACAGGATGTGTATGAAAAAATAATAAAAGAATGAAAGTATTTCAGAGTGAATGAGACTAATGTTTTAAAATGATAGGAATCAGGATTATTCCTATTATCACATAAGCACATAAAGTCTTTTATTGTCTTCAATGAATCAAGGAATTCATTTCTTAGAACTCGATAAGAGTTTACCACCACTATGTTCTCGATCTCCTATAAGGCTACTACCTAATATTGTTCCCCCACCTAAGGTTTATAACCTACAGCTTTGATACCAACCTGTGACACCCCCAAATATGGGTACTTCAATCCCCACGTGATTTGGTGTAAACTATACAAACATCATATGTCTATCTACCCATAATAAATGAAACCATAAAATAGATAGAGATAAATCATCTCCTTAAGGAGTTACATCATCTAAAAATAAATACATCAATCTCAAGTCATACTAACCTTAAATCTCAAATATAGAAACATAAACAAGTATTAAGTCTTACACAATTTAAACATAAGTTTGAAAACATAACATAAAAAATAAACAATAAGTCTTTATTAGTTGTTAATCCTGCCCTTGCCTTTGCTAGTAGAAGGCTTGTCAGACCTTTCGTTCTTAACTACAACGTTATTATTACGTAAGAGTGAGCACAATCACCCACAAATATAATAATATAACAACAATATAATAACATGCGAGTGAATCAAAGATTTCTGAGATAAGAAACTTGGATTTTGAATCAAGAATGAATAACAAGAATCAAAAGAACTTTTGAGGGTCATAAGACCTTGAACTATGTCCTAGGTTGTCAAGTGTTATACTTGAAACCTTTAACAGTCATAAGACTATGGACTCTTCTACTCGTACTTGGGGGGATCAGACCTTAGTACCATACTGTGCACAATATCTTAACGCTAAAGCATAAGTAATCCCCTATAACAGGGTTGTTCATCTCAGTATGACATTAGAGTCCGCACCCAAGGAAGTTTAGTTTGGATAAACTCAACAAGGGTTCTAAATTTTAGAACGTTCATCAGCTATGGACTAGTCGAATCAATAAGGTTTCACTAGTCTTACAAGATTCAACAATAAATGATATTCAATTTGAATACTAAACTTGAGAGGTATACAATAGAATAAGTATTGTATAATAGGAATCATGCTTTAAAAGATCGATAATATCTACTATGAAATCTTGAACTTAATCCATGAATGACAAGAACTTAATTGATATATAATATAAGTTTTGAACTTGCTCAAATAAAGAGGTAAGATTTAGAAACTTGTATAACGATAACAAGTAGGGTTAGGAAACTTGCCTCGTGCGTAAGTTACACGTTAATTATACACGTTCCTCGATTTAATCCTACATACCATTTACATTCATAATACCAATTAATTATAATATAACTAGCATCACAAGTTCATTCTCTTTTGTCAAAACTCTGATTATGATTACACTAATCAAATCACAACACTTGTTTTCTCATAATATTAGACTTCACGAACGACAAGCTAACTACGCGTTCAACAAATCAATCAAATATATAAGTACCTCATTGATATGTTAAGAATCTATTTTAACATCTCACTATATGTCTAACACATTTTTATGTTCATTAGATTAGGTTAATATTACATCCCCTAAACGTAAACAATTAAAATTTTTATTTCTGGACAAACTGCATAGTGGCGCTGCGGCGCCACCATGTAGGCTATACTTGGCGCTGTGACGCGGCTAGCGCTGCAACCTGGATAGTGGAGCTGCGACGCTGCTGGCGCTGTGGCGCGGCGTAAAGACCTAGAGTTGGCGCTGCGACGCAGCACTCTAGTTTCGGAAATTTACAATTCGTGAAAAATACAGAACATGACCAAAAACACCCAATTAATGTATTCATAAGCACACTTAGACACTATAATACACATATAATCATTACCCAACCTTTCTAGCATGATTTTAACAAGTTAAAACATTCAATTACTTGAATAAAATCATGTAATTTTAATGTTCTTGGTATTTTTAAAAGTTTTGAAGATAAAACTTGAAAATTGACATTACAGTTCGTTATAATACCGAATCTGTCCGTTCAAAGTTTGTTTTCTTTATTTTAACATGTGATATCATAATCTACTGTTTAATTCAAGTCAAACAACAATTCATACATTGATCACTAAATTTGTGTTTATAGAGAACTCAAAACACTTATTAATTGAAAACTCTAATGTTATCATAATTACAAGAAATCAACTACTAAAATCACATATAAGTCATATAGAATTCATTTATGAATGCTAATAAACATATATAATCAGTTTCCTAATACATTGGCCATAAATTTTAGTTTACAGAGAACTTGTAGATAGTTTTTTACAAAAAAAAATAAGAACGTAAATAAGGTTTGGTTAAAGAGATTACCTAGCAATGTAGATTAGTAGGAGATGAAATCCGTTTCAGATTCTTCTTCAATCTCACAATTTTCCTCAACAATTTCTCTAAATTCTCGCTGAACTCTCAAATTTTTGTTTCAAAAATAACATACGTAAGGAAAAAAAATAAGACTGATGCGCATAATAACTGGCAACGTTGTGGTTAGTTAATCCCATTCGTGGGTTAACTGCCCAACTCCAATTAGGGCTTTGTTTGGCTAACTATTAGAATACTATTTCCATTTAATTTAATTAGTCCTTTATTATATAGTTTAATAATGTCACACCTACTTAAGCAATTAATCAAATATCTTATCTAATTTAATTTAAATAAAATATAATAATTTCTCATTAATTCACATAGTCGCGTAATTAAATTTCTCATTTATTAATTATGTCAAATCATTAAATCTCTAATTAATTATAAAATTAATTAAAATAACATTATGCTTATTAAATAATTCATTTGATCAAATAAGCTTAATTAAATACATACCTTGAATAATAAAATTCTTCACATTAATTTAATCAATATAACACATAATTAAATTAATCTACCACAAATTCCATAATTAATTATTTAACCCAATAATTAAATCATCAAAAAATATTTATTTAATTCAATAAATATTCAAATTAAATTAAAAAATCTCATTTGTCACATTTTTCCCCCTTAAAGGGATTCTGTCCCCAGAATCACGACTAAATCAGTTCATCCTATTACATTCTCCCCCCCCCTTACAAGGATTTTGTCTTCAGAATCTCTTACACATTAATTAATTAAATAAATGAGGATAATTTTTCATCATATGCTCTTTGAGTTCCCACGTAGCTTCTTCAGCGTTGTGGTTCCTCCAAATTATCTTAAGAAAAGGTATTACTTTATTTCTGAGTACTTGCTCTTTCCTTTCAATTATCTGAACAGAAACTTCTTCATAAGATAAATCTTTTTCAAATTGTAGGGGTTCATATTCAAACACATGCTTGTAATCGGGTTTGTAGGGTCGTAAAACCGAAACATGGAAGACGTTGTGGATATTATCAAGTGCTGGAGGTAAGGCTACCTCATACGAAACTTCTCCAATCATTCGTAGTACTTCAAAGGGTCCAATGAACCTTGGGCTTAATTTTCCCTTCTTTCCGAACCTGATCTTTCCTTTCCATAGGGAGACTTTCAAAAATACATAACTACCCGATTCGAACTTAACATTTTTACGATGTGGATCGGTGTATTTTTTTTTCCTGTCTTGAGCTGCTACCAGTCTTGTTCGGATCACTTTGACTATATCTGATGTCTGATGTACCAGTTCTGGACCTAGTAATTGTCTCTCACCAACTTCATCCCAGTATAGCGGAGTTCTGCACTTTCTGTCGTATAATGCTTCATAAGGCGGCATGCCAATACTGTGACACCCCCAAAATAGGTATACATCACCCATCCTGAGTCGCCAAATACATGGTACAGAATATAAATACAAACTTAATTATACAACCGTCGAGTAATATACGACAATACCTAAACTGAGAGTTTTAATAGGAATATTGTCATCTAGACAATATCCACACTCAAAGGAGTCCTCATTACATTTATTGTCACACTATTTAACAGAATAGTGAGGACTACTAATGCTATCATCTGGACCGTCACTCCTTTCCCCGACTCGTACCAGCTATATTCTCATTTCTTGAAGAGAACAGTGAAAGAAAGGGTGAGCTCAACTAGCCCAGAAAAAATATTATGACTAAGATAATGCAGAATAAATTTTCAATAGTCTTCAACAATGCTAAACTGATAAAATAAAATAGACATCAAGTTTAACTGCAGCGGAATAAGCAATCCATTAGAAGAGTCAAGTAGAGCATAATATCTACTATATTCTATGATTTAAAAAATTTTCATCAATTTTTATCGCTGAGACTCAGCTTAATAAATAAACCACATCATCGAATCATCCCTACACTACGGGCCAATGATATTCATTTAATCATCAATGGTCATGACTATACCGAATAATCCCTGGTCATAATCATACCAAAAAACTGTCCATCAATTCACTACAGGCCACTGAGGACTTTCACCACATTATTCATCACATTACGGTCATGATTATACCGAATAATCCCTGGTCATAATCATACCAAGTCCATTTATGCACGTAAGCCAAAGATGACTTTCATCATAATATAAGCATGAGAATGATGATAATGATATAAGCATTAATCAAACGAAAACAATGATAAATATTAAAGACTTTAAATTTATCTAAATATTATCAATCACTTAATAAATTCATAATCTAATATTATTAATATTATAACAATATTTTAATTACTTCTTAAACTTGTAAATAATTTATTTCAATTGTTTATACTTTAACAAATAATGCATTTAATCATTCAAAAATGCCATACTCCTAAGAATTCATCACCAATGATCAAATCACTTATCAAAAATCTGCATATACCCTATATATATAGGATTCCCAACCATAAAATTCTATTTTCCAATTTTGTTTCTTCACATAACATATTTAACTCATAGGTTCGTAACTAAACTATTTTCATGAAAAATTACCAAATCAACTTGTTATTTTTCTATCCTTTGCCCAAACATATATACATATATTTCATACACAAAAAATATTTTTTTATAATTTTTCAACTCCCTTAAGTATTTTTCAAAAATTAATTTCTAATTAATTCCTTAAGAAATTAGCTACCTCAAGTTTAACTCCAGAAATTTCCAAATCTTGGCAGGATCTTACACATGTTAATGTGAGCTTCCAGTTTAAATTTCATGGTCATCGGAGTTATAAAACTCCGGGTATAGCATTTTTCGTCAGGAAAACCTAAATATTAAAATAGTCATAACTTGCTCATTTTAAGTCGGAATGAGCTCATTTTTGGACAGGAGGTACTTTTTACCGTATATTTTCATATCCCAGTATGCCGAAATTTATTTCACAAGCTAAGTGGCCGAAAATGCCCTTTTAAACTTCTGGGCAGTAGCCTTTTTGGTAATTTGTAGTTTTTGACTCATTTGCTAAAATAAGTCCACACGAAAATCTACAACACCTTTTCTAGTGATTCCACTTGGACAAGTTAGAAAACTCATAGTTCTAACTCTAGAACTTGACCACACTCAAATATTCGAAATATAATAGGAGATATGGTCAATTGAATTTCATACTCCATTTTTAGCAAAATCTAATTTTCAACTCTTTGTGATTTCTAAGAAACTTCTATGTTTTCATATAATAACCAACAGAACTCATCATGACAATGACCTAATAATTCAATAAAACAAGTTCAAGAATAAGTTTTAAAGATTTATAAGTTAATTTATCCTGAACTCAATAATGTCCAAGTTGTCAACATGATACTGCTTTGTGGAGAAAAATTTAAGAATGCTCAGAAGAATATTTTCACGAAAAGATACTGGATGAAGCGCAAATATCCAGGATATTCCACTAATTTCAAGGAATATAGAAGCCAAAACTTTAACCAACTGAGTATAATAGAATGTATGTGTGACGCCTCCAAAATTAGGTATACATCACCCTTCTTGGGTCGTCAGATACATGGTACAGAATACAAATACAACTTACTAATACAACTGTCGGGTACAATACGACAAAATATAACTGTGAGTTTGAATACAATTATTGTCTACTAGAGACTATACAAACTCAAAAGGAGTCCTCATTACAATTATTGTCACACTATTTAATAGAATAGTGAGGACTACTAATACTATCATTTGGTCCATCACTCCGTTCCCCGACTCGTCCCAGCTATATTCTCATTTCCTGAAGAGAACAATGAAAGAAAGGGTTAGCTCAACTAGCCCAGTAAGAAATATTATGACTAAGATAATGCAGAATAAATTATCATTAGCCTTCAACAGTGTTAAACTGATAAAATATAACGAACATCAAGTTTAACTGCAGCGGAACAAGCAATCCATTAAAAGAGACAAGTAGAAAATAAAATCTACTATCTTCTATGATTTAAAAGGTTTTTCAACACTGTTATCACTGGGACTCAGCTTAATAAAATAATCCACATCATCGAATCACCCCTGCACTATGCCCAAGGATATTTGTGTATTCATTACTGGTCATGATCATGCCAACAACTGTCCATCAATGCACTACGGGTCAATGAGGACTTTTACCACATCATTTGTAACATTACGGTCATGATTACACCGAATAATACCTGGTTATAATCATACCAAGTCCATCTATGCATTACATGCCATAGATGACTTTCAACATTTTATAAACATGAGGATGATGACAATGATACAAGAATTCAATAAAACAAGTTCAAGAATTAATTTATCCAAGAATTAACAACGTCCAAATTGTCAACATGATACTGTTTTGTGGAGTAAAATTTAAGAATACTTAGAAGAATATTTTAATGAAAAGATACTGGATGAACCGCAATTATCAAGGATATTCCACTAATTTCATGGAGTATAGAAGTTAAAACTTAACCAACTGCGTATAGTAAAGAATAGAATAACAAAAGAAATCACCTGGCATGCGATAGACCGCACAGATAGGCTTTTCCAACATAATAATAAATAATGGAATCAGGTTCGGCGTAAACGCACAGACAGGATATTCCAACAGAATAATAAATAATGGAACCAGGTCCGGCGTAAACGCACAGACAGGATATTCTGACAGAATAATAAATAATGGAACCAGGTCCGGTGTAAAACACACAGACAGGATGTTCTAACAAAATAATAACAAGACGGAACCAGGTCCGGTGTAAAACACACAGACATGATGTTCCAACAGAATAATAATAAAAACGGAACCAGGTCCGGTGTAAAACATACAGACAGGATGTTCCAACAGAATAATAGAAGAATGTCACCAAGCATAGGGTAGACCGCGTATACAGGCTATTCCAACAGAATAATAAGAAATGGAATAACAACAGTTCTCTTCATGAATAAGAAAGAATAACACCCCTTACTGTTTTAAAAAAGAACTAAAATAAGGAAGTAGTTAAGTAGCAGAATACTTTTTTTCTCTCTCTCTCTATAGTTTCTCTCTATAGTTTCTCTCTCTAGAGTTCGATGAATTCTTAAGAAATAATGAAGGAATAAGCTGTTATTTATAGAAAAATGGAATGCATAGTAACTAATCCATGAATGGTCCAGATTGATTACTTTAATCTGACGGTCCATATTTAAAGAAAAATCTTTTAAATAAAATATAATATATTCTATTTATAGAATAACTTTAATAAAGTATTATGTTTTATATAAAAAGATGCTTCTGTTTTATTACGTTAATAATACGAATAAAACAAAACTTCATTATCGCTAAATAATTCATATTATTAACTGACAATAATTGAATCAAACTGAGTGACTTCTCACATAAGCATTAATAATCAATACCGTGTGCTACATGCAACCACACGTATTACTGTACTTTTACTACCGAGTAGTTCAACAGTATCAATGATAAAACTTCCGCCGTTATTTTTAATAAAATATTTTTGTCGTTTTCTCAATCCGACAATAATTCCGTTGTGGGGTCCACCAATGATTGTGCCGTTGTACGAATATTTCCTATTAAAATGAATATTCCCCGACCAATCGAATATTATATAACAACTTGCGTACTTTGCAAAATTTATAAATATTACCCACAACTATAACATTATATCAAATTAACTCCATAATATTCAAAAATGATATTTATTGAAAATTCATCTTTATTTATAAAAGTTGGGGTCTTACAGTATGACACTGCAAATGGATTTTCACCCGCCATGAGGTAATCCACGTGTACAGATCATTTTCACAATTTAATAAGGAATGAATACAAAGGATCATTCACCATGCATGTGGTAATCCACATAGACGGGTTATTCCAACAGAATAATAAAGAATGAAATAACAAAAAGATTCACCATGCGTGCGATAGACTGCACAGATAGGTTATTCCCAACAGAATAATAAATAATGGAATCAGGTCATGCGTAAACTCACAAACAGGATATTCCGACAGAATAATAAAGAATGGAACCAGGTCATGCATAAATTCACAGACATGATATTCTGACAGAATAATAAAGAATGGAATAACAACAAAATTTCACCATGTATGCGGTACTTCGCATATACAGGTTATTCCAACAGAATAATAAGGAATGGAATAACAAAAGAATTTCACCATGTATGCGGTACTTCGCATATACAGGTTATTCTAACATAATAATAAAGAATGGAATAACAAAAGAATTTCACCATGTATGTGGTACTTCGCATATACATGTTATTCCAACATAATAATAAGGAATGGAATAATAGAAGAATTTCACCAAGTATACAATACTTCGCATAAACAGGTTATTCCAATATAATAATAAAGAATGAAATAACAGAAGCTCTCTTCATGAATACGAAAGAAATAATACCCCTTACGAGTACAACAAATAATATCACTTACCTTAGAAAAAACTGGATATAGGAGTAGTGAAGTAGCATAATATTTTTATTCTTTCTCTCTATAGTTTCTCTCTCTATAGTTTCAGTGAATTTGTAATAAATAATGAAGGAATGAGCTTCTATTTATAGGAGAATGGACTGAATAGTAACTAATTAATGAACGGTCCAGATTGATTTACTTTTAAATGGACGGTCCATATTGATTTACTGTGCAGTATTAATAAAATATTCTAATAAAACAAAATTTTTTAAATAAAATATAATATATTCTATTTATAATATAATAAAATGAATAACTTTATAAAAGTATTCTATTTTATATAAAAAGATTTTACTATACAAATACTATGCAGACACTATGAAAACACTATGCATAATAGAATTTTATATATTCTATTTATAGTCTAATAAAACAAATAACTTTATAAAAATATTATGTTTTATATAAAAAGATTTTACTATACAAATACTATGCAGACACTATGCCAACACTATGCATAATAGAATATCATATATTCTATTTATAGTTTAATAAAATAAATAACTTTATAAAAGTAATCTATTTTATATAAAAAGTTTTCTGTTTTATTAATTTATAATAATAATAAAACAAAACCTATCACCTTTATTATAATTCACAATATTAATCGACCAAGTCGTTCCCAGGAAAGAGAGGGTTTTCTAATAAGGATTTTTTCTTATTGGCACGCAATTAGGTGACCAAACCTCTCCTTGGCAGAACTTCTAGACATCGTTAATATTGCAAATAATAATATGAATAACTTTATCGTCTCAATTATTGATTTAATAACATAACATATTATACAGATGCTACTGTGACAATAATTGAATCAATAATATGAAAGATATGATGCAGCAATTACTGTAGTAATAATTGAGTATAACTGAGTGACTTCTTACGTAAGCATCAATAATCAATACCGTGTACTACTATGCAACCATGCGTATTACTGTACTTTTACTACCGAATAGTTCAACAGTTTTAACGGTAACACTTTCGCCGTTATTTTTATAAAAAAATAATTATGTCATTTTTTTACTACGACAATACTTTCGTTGTGGGGTCCACCAATGATTATGTCGTTGTACGGATATTCCCCGACAAAAAGAATATTCCTCGACCAAATGAATATTATATAACAACTTGCATACTTTGTAAAATTTATAAATACTACCCACAACTATAACACTATCTCAAACCCACACCATAATATTAAAAAAATATTTCGAGAAAATTAAATCTTTATTCATAAAATTTGGGGTCTCACAATCTCCCCTCCTTATGAAATTTTGCCCTCGAAATTTACGTACGTACTTGGTATGCCGAAGAGATGAGGATACCTTGACTTCATTTCAGATTCTAACTCTTGAGGTATAACCTTTGAGTGTTGAATACGATCCTTCTTATCCAAGATTTTAACACGTATCTCCTCATACGTTAAATCTTCTGCTATCTCATCTGGTTCTAATTTAATAATGTGGTTCGGGTCATCCACATATTTACATAACATCGATACGTGAAAAATATTATGAACACGCGGCATACTTGGCGATAAAGTGAGTCTATATGCCACAGTTCCAACTCGATCTAGGATTTTAAATGGGCCAATAAAATCGAGGGTTGAGATTTCCTCTCTTCATCAACTCTTGCTTCTAGAATAACTCCCTCTTGAACCTTTTTCTTCACATTCATCAGCTCCGGGTGTGTAGCTTGAGCAGCCTTTAACTTTATCGATTAGAGTCGATTCTACTCGTATATTTAATATCACCACGTGGGTCCCTAGAGTCTTTAACTCTATCTTCATCATTTGGAAGTTATACGAAATGGGTTTTTGTATTGGGGTCAATACAAAATTTGTTTTCACACTTTGGGGGTAGGCCAGGAAGTTCTTTGAAAATACGTCAGGAAATTTATTAACGATAAAAATATCATTCAAAACTGTGACCCTCATCCCAAGACTTGGATAATACGTCACATTGATACCTATCAACTTGTCATCGTCATTCATGACGTCGCCTACAGAAAGTCTAGCTTCGGTGCATTCCACACAAGGAAGTCACAAGATAAAGGCTCAGGGCTCTTTACTTGTGACTTGATATGACAATGATTGACTTTAGTTGTTTTGTTGCTTGAATTCGCATAACAGGTTGGTTAGGAATATGAAAGTTAACCACCTTACGAAAAGCATGATGAGTAGTTAACTAATCGATTTCTAAAATCACATCAAAGGCAAGTATTTTCAAAGAGATAAGATCGACAAGTAACGTGAAAGTGTCGATTTGAATTAAACAAGACTTATAAACAGTAGATGTAAAGAAAGTTTCTTCTAACGGAGTTTCAACAGATAAATCAAAATCTAATTTCTCTGGAGTCAAATTTAAACATTGAACGCAAGCAAGAGAGATAAAATAATGGGTAGAACCGGTATCTAATAAGGCATAGACTTCGCAAGAGTTTATAATTAACTTACCCGTAATAACTTCGTTCAGGTTTCTCGACAAATGCTCTCACTTAAACTACAGGATTTGACTTTGCTATAGAGTACATTCCACCCTTAAGTGCTTCGTCACATTCCTAATCCATGATTCGAGTCATTAACCCCCGATCCATATCGAATTGGGATTGACCGCTCTACACAGGGTAATTCCGAATTCGATGTTGGATTCTCCCAATTGTTGTCCAAAAAGAAAAATCCATTTCATCTATTTTGACTTTATTGGATCGGACGTCTTTTTCGACAATATCAACGCGTCGCGCGGCTTTTACTCACGCATCATCTATTCTCCTTCGTTTAGTTGTTTCTGCTTTCATCAGAATTTTGATTATAGCATTCTCATATTCTAGCTCTAATATCTTATACTCTGCCAAAGAGTTCTTCTGTTCAAGCATTGCACATTGGGTAACACAATTTTGAATTATTGCATCTCTTTGCTCCACGACTGCCTGTCGTTCTTCAGCCTGCTCTTCTAACTCATGAATACAATTTTGTAATTCTAAATTTTGATCATAAAATGCTTCTAATAAATTCTCCTCAGGTTCCTCTTCTTCCTCTTCTTCCTCACTCTCAGCTGCTACCTCTACAACTAGCTTGGGTGCAACTAATAGTTCTTCACGTACCACGTAGATATCCCTAATTTCTTCTTCGTCTGACATCACATTAACCTGGTTAGTGATTAAAGGTGTCTCAACGGTCTCATGTGCTTCATTACTTATCTTAATATTTTCGGATGCCATTTGCAAATACTGCCACAAAACAAGGGTTAATTAACATATCACATATTATCCTTATACTCTGACCGACCAATTAAATACCAAATAAACTTAAGTATGTCATACTAGCGAAGAAATTCTCCATCTCTCCCCTCCTAGTTCTTGTCTCACATCTCAGCCAGGGATCATATCCCTAAGCTTTGATACAAACTGTGACGCCCCCAAAATAGGTATACATCACCCATCTTGAGTCGCCAAATACATGGTACATAATATAAATACAAACTTAATTATACAACCATCGTGTAATATACGAAAATACCTAAACTGAGAGTTTTAATTGGAATATTGTCATCTAGACAATATCCACACTCAAAGGAGTCCTCATTATATTTATTGTCACACTATTTAATAGAATAGTGAGGACTATTAATACTATCATCTGGACCATCACTCCTTTCCCTAACTCGTACCAGCTATATTCTCATTTCCTGAAGAGAACAGTGAAAGAAAGGGTGAGCTCAACTAGCCCAGAAAAAATATTATGACTAAGATAATGCAGAATAAATTTTCAATAGTCTTCAACAATGCTAAACTGATAAAATACAATAGACATCAAGTTTAACTGCAGCGGAATAAGCAATCCATTAGAAGAGTCAAGTAGAGCATGATATCTACTATCTTCTATGATTTAAAATGTTTTCAACAATTTTTATCGCTGAGACTCAGCTTAATAAATAAACCACATCATCGAATCATCCCTGCACTACGGGCCAAGGATATTCATTAAATCATCAATGGTCATGACTATACCGAATAATCACTAGTCATAATCATACCAAAAACTGTCTATCAATGCACTACAGGCCACTAAGGACTTTCACCACATCATCATCACATTACAGTCATGATTATACGAAATAATCCCTGGTCATAATCATACAAAGTCCATCTATGCACGTAAGCTAAAGATGACTTTCATCATAATATAAGCATGAGAATGATGACAATGATATAAGCATTAATCAAACGAAAACAAGGATAAATATTAAAGACTTTAAATTTATCCAAATATTATCAATCACTTAATAAACTCATAATCTAATATTATTAATAGTATAACATTATTTTAATCACTTCTTAAACTTATAAATAATTTATTTCAATTGTTTATACTTTAACAAATAATGCATTTAATCATTCAAAAATGCCATACTTTTAAGATTTCATCACCAATGATCAAATCCCTTATCAAAAATCTGCATATACCCTATATAGGATTCCCAAGCCATAAAATTCTATTTTCCAATTTTGTTACTTCACATAACATATTTAACTCATAAGTTCGTAACTAAACCATTTTCATGAAAAATTACCAAATCAACTTGTTATTTTTCTATCATTTGCCCAAACATACATACATATATTTCATACACAACAAGTATTTTTTTATAATTTTTCAACTCCCTTAAGTATTTTTCAAAAATTAATTTTTAATTAATTCCTTAAGAAAATTAGCTACCTCAAGTTTAACTCTAAAAATTCACAAATCTTGGCAAGATCTTACACATGTTAATGTGAGCTTCCAGTTAAAATCTCATGGTTATCGGAGCTATATAACTCCGGTTATAGTATTTTTCGTCAAAAAAACCAAAATATTGAAATAGTCATAACTTGCTCATTTTAAGTCGGAATGAGCTCATTTTTGGACAGGAGGTACTTTATACCATATATTTTCATGTGCCAAAAGGTTGGAATTTATTTCACAAGCTAAGTGGCCAAAAATGCCCTTTTAAACTTCTAGATAGTAGCCTTTTTTTGTAATTTACATTTTTTGACTCCTTTGCTAAAATCAGTTCACACGAAAATTTACAACACCTTTTCCAGTGGTTCCACTTTGATAAGTTAAAAAACTCATAGATCTAACTCTAGAACTTGACCACACTCAAAAATTCAAAATATAATAGGAGATATGGTCAATTGAATTTCATAGTCCATTTTTACCAAAATCTGATTTTCAACCCTTTGTGATTTCTAAGAAATTTCCATGTTTCCACATAATAACCAACATAACTCATTATGACAATAACCTAATAATTCAATAAAACAAGTTCAAGAAAAAGTTTTAAAGATTTATAAGTTAATTTATCCTGAACTCAATAATGTCTAAATTGTCAACATGATACTACTTTGTGGAGAAAAATTCAAGAATGCTCAGAAGAATATTTCCACGAAATGATATTGGATGAAACGTAAATATCCAGGATATTCCACTAATTTCAAGGAATATAAAAGCCAAAACTTTAACCAACTGAGTATAATAGAATGTATGACACTGCAAATGGATTTTCACCCGCCATGCGGTAATCCACGTGTACAGATCATTTCCACAATTTAATAAGGAATGAATACAAAGGATCATTCACCATGCATGTGGTAATCCACATAGACATGTTATTCCAATAGAATAATAAAGAATGGAATAACAGAAGGATTCATCATGCGTGCGATAGACTGCACGGACAGGTTATTCCCAACAGAATAATAAATAATGGAATCAGGTCATGCGTAAACGCACAGACATAATATTCCGACAGAATAATAAAGAATGGAACCAGGTCATGCGTAAATGCACCGACAGGATATTCCGACAGAATAATAAAGAATGGAATAACAATAGAAATTCACCATGTATGCGGTACTTCGCATATACAGGTTATTCCAACAGAATAATATGGAATGGAATAACAGAAGAATTTCACTATGTATGCGGTACTTCACATATACAGGTTATTCTAACATAATAATAAAGAATGGAATAACAGAAGAATTTCACCATGTATGCGGTACTTCGCATATACAGGTTGATCCAAAATAATAATAAGGAATGGAATAACAGAAGAATTTCATCAAGTATGCGGTACTTCGCATAAACAGGTTATTCCAACATAATAATAAAAAATGGAATAACAGAAGCTCTCTTCATGAATACGAAAGAAATAATACCCCTTACGAGTACAACAAATAATATCCCTTACCTTAGAAGAAACTGTATATATATGAGTAGTGAAGTAGTAGAATATTTTTCTTCTTTCTCTCTATAGTTTCTCTCTCTAGAGTTTCAGTGAATTCGTAAGAAATAATGAAGGAATGAGCTTCTATTTATAGGAGAATGGACTGAATAGTAACTAATTCATGAACGGTCAAGATTGATTTACTCTTAAACGGACGGTCCATATTAATTTACTATGCAGTATTAATAAAATATTCTAATAAAACAAAATTTTTTAAATAAAATATAATATATTTTATTTATAATCTAATAAAACGAATAACTTTATAAAAGTATTCTGTTTTATATAAAAAGATTTTACTATACAAATACTATGCAGGCACTATGCAAATACTATGCATAATAGAATATTATATATTCTATTTATAGTCTAATAAAATAAATAATTTTATAAAAGTATTCTGTTTTATATAAAAAGATTTTACTATTTAGGCACTATACAAATACTATGCATAATAGAATATCATATATTTTATTTATAGTCTAATAAAATAAATAACTTTATAAAAGTATTATGTTTTATATAAAAAGTTTTCTATTTTATTACATTTATAATAATAATAAAAAAAAACTTATCACCTTTATTATAATTCACAATATTAATCGACCAGGTCGTTCCCAAGAAAGAGGGGGCTTTCCAATAAAGATTTCTCCCTATTGGCACGCAATTAGGTGACCAAACCTCTCATTGGCAGAACTTCTAGACATCGTTAATATTACAAATAATAATATGAATAACTTTGTCGTCTCAATTATTGATTTAATAACATAACATATTATACAGATGCTACTGTGATAATAATTGAATCAATAATATGAAAGATGTGATGCAGCAATTACTGTAGAAATAATTGAGTATAACTAAGTGACTTCTTACGTAAGCATCAATAATCAATACCGTGTGCTACTATGCAACCACGCGTATTACTGTACTTTTACTACCGAGTAGTTCAACAGTTTTAACGGTAACACTTTCGCTGTGACGCCCCCAGAATAGGTATACAACACCCATTCTGAGTCGCCAAATACATGGTACAGAAAGCAAACTACAACTTCAATAATACAATTGTCGTGCAAAATACGACAACACATACTGTGAGTTTAAATACAAATATTGTCTTCTAGACAATATCCACTCTCAAATAAATCCTCCTTACAATTATTCAAACACTATTTTACAGAAATAGTGAGGACTGCTAATACATCTTTCTAGAACCATCACTCCATACCCCGACTAGATCCTGCTATGTTCTCACCTCCTGAGAAGAAAAATGGAACAAAAAGGAAAAGGGTGAGCTCAACTAGCCCAGTAAAGAATATTATGACTAAGATAATATACAACAAATTATCGTTAGTCTTCAACAGGGAAAAATCTGATAAAATATAATCGACAACAAGTTTTAGATCAACAACTGCAGCGGAAACAGCAAACCATTAGAAGAGTCAAGTAGAGAAAGAATTCTACTATCTTCTAAGATTTAAAAGTCCATCATCAACATTTTATCCCTGTAACATCAATTAATAATCATCTTTAACCAAATATTCATCTTTGCACTACAGGCCAAAGATATTCATTTGTATCATCAGTCGGTCATGTTCATCTCAACACCTGTTCATCTTTGCACTACAGGCCAAAGATATTCATCAAGTAATTATACATCTTTGCACTACAGGCCAAAGATATTCAGTAATATCATCATTTAGGACTGAGGATGATGAAAAATATCTTAAAGAGAACGAATCCAATGAGACAGAAGGACAAATAGTAGGGATTCGTATAACAGTTTATCCAAGATCAATAATACTTCATAATAATCAATTGTGAAGCAGAATTCAAAAATAAAGATCAAAACATGGATACAATCAAAGATAGTAACCATAATAGACATCTTGGACAAAAAGGGAAAATTTTATTTTTCGGTGAATAGTGCCGTATTCGTGAATAGTGCTGTATACGTGAATAGTGCCGTATACGTGAATAGTAACCCCCGACACAAAAAGTTCCAAATTTGATAAAAACTCATATCAATATTTCAGCATAATGATATTGAAGAAAATAATATCATTAAGAAGAAAATAATATCCCTTACCTCAAAATATCAGTACTTCTGGTCGGAATACCGGTATAAGGCTGAAAGAAACTTGCTCTGATGAATACAAACTCTCAAAGTATCTAAATACTCACAAAATACACTCAATAATCTAGAGAGAGAAAGAGAGAAAACTTGTTTCTGGTGTGATTTTCAATTCTAACTTAGCCCTCTATTTATAGGAAAAATTTGGTAGGTTTGACCTGCAACCTGATGGCTTTACCTGCTACTATTCTCACCTACCACATTTGAAATATAATTCAGCACATTTCTTCACCAACCACAAGTGGGGCCCACCAATTCTAGAATTTTCCATCAAAATGATAAACTCCGAAAATTCAACAATTTCTGAACCAGTCATCTCGTAAAATTCATAATAAATCATACGTTCATTTTTAACGGTTCAAAATTTGTGGACATATACTCAACTTATATATGTATAACATATCCAAAAATTACCACGATCCAACGGTCGGATTAAAAATTATAACACCCGCAATATTTCTCAAAAACCCTGATTTGATTTTTAATACCTCCATTCCGATAAAAATACTGATAAAACACCTCAACATTAACTCCTTCATTTTTAACCACAAAAATATATCCCTCATTTATATCCACATAAAATAAATATTTCCTTATCATATGAATCAATAATTAATTATTCACAAATAATATTACAGAATCACATTTATGACAACCAGGCCGTTCCCAGGAAAGAGGGGGCTTTCCAATAAGGATTTCTCCTTACTGGCGCGCAATTAGATGACCAAACCTCTCCTTAGACAGAACTTTCTAGACATTGCCAATAATGTTATCTAATAATATTATTCAAATAATATGAATTATTGATCTGATAATGAAAAATACTGTGCAGCAACAATTATTGAAACAACAATAATATAAAATATCAATGCAACAATTATTGAATCAATAAAATAAAATATTGAACAATAACTACTGTAACAATTATTGAGTAGTGCCTTCTTACGTAAGAATCAATAATTGGTGCAATACCGTGTGCTACTGTATTTTAATCACCGGGTATTCCAACAGTATTAACGGTAACAACTACGCCGTTATTTATAAACAACTTATACTTGTCGTTTTCTTCATCCAATCGCTTTCCGTTATGGGGCCCACACAAGGCTGCGTCGTCGTACGAATATTCCCCGACAGCAAGAATATTCCACGACCAACCGAATATTCACCGACCAAAAATAAATATTTTATAACCACTTGCTTATTTTGCAAAATTTGCACATTTCACCCATAACCAAAGTATTATATCAAATTAACCCCTTATTATTCACAATAATATTTAGAGAAAATTTGATTTTATTCATTAATAAGTTGGGGTCTTACAACCTCCCCTCCTTATGAAATTTCGTCCTCGAAATTGACGTACGTACCTGATGTTTCAAAAAGGTGAGGATACCTCGCTTTCATTTCTGATTCCAACTCCCAGGTCATTTCTTCAATAGCATGGTTTCTCCACAAAACCTTAACTTGTGGTATAACCTTCGTGCGTAGGACATGCTCTTTCCTATCCAAGATCTTAACAGGTACCTCCTCGTACGTTAAATCTTCAGCTATCTCGTCTGGTTCTAACTCAATAATGTGGTTCGGGTCTTTAACATATTTACGAAGCATAGATATGTGAAAAACATTATGAACACGAGACATGCTTGGAGGTAATGCGAGTCTATATGCCACATTTCCTATTCGCTCAAGAATCTCAAATGGACCAACAAATCTTGGATTGAGCTTTCCTCTCTTCCCAAATCTTGTAACTCCCTTCCATGGTGCAACACGTAACAATACATGATCCCCAATATTAAATTCCACGTCCTTCCGATGAAGATCCGCATAACTCTTTTGTCGATCCTGTGCCGTTTGTATACGTTGTCGAATCGTTTGGATCTTCTCTGTAGTAATGCGTACCAATTCTGGTCCCAACAATGTTGCTTCACCCACCTCGTCCCAGCATACTGGAGAACGACATTTTCTTCCATACAACGCCTCAAATGGAGCCATACCTATGCTCGCCTGATAACTGTTGTTGTAGGAGAATTCCACCAATGGTAGGTACTTATCCCAACTCCCTTTGAGATCTAAGACACAAAGTCTTAATAGATCTTCAAGAGTTTGAATAGTCCTCTCTGATTGTCCGTCCGTTTGAGGATGGTATGCTGAACTGAATCGTAAATCCGTGCCCATAGCTTTCTGCAAGCTAACCCAAAATCGTGAAGTGAATCTTGGGTCACGATCCGAAACTATGGATACTGGCATGCCATGCAATCTCACAATCTCGTTCACGTACATACTAGCAAGACGTTCAAGGGAATAAGTCTCACGTATCGGCAAGAAATGAGCGGACTTGGTTAATCTATCAACAATAACCCAAATCGCATCTATGCCTTGAGAAACCTTGGGAAGACCTGTAACAAAATCCATAGTAATGTGTTCCCACTTCCATTTCGGGATCTCAAGTGGTTGCAATGGACCCTTTGGCACTTGATGCTCCGCCTTTACACGTTGACAAGTTAAACACCTCGAGATAAACTCCGCGATCTCTCTTTTCATATTGCTCCACCAAAATGTATGTCGAAGATCGTGATACATTTTGGTACTCCCAGGATGGATTGCAAACGGTGTGTTGTGTGCCTCCATCATTATTCTATGCTTCAAGTCAAAATCGTTAGGAACACAAAGTCTGGAGTTGACTCGAAGTATTCCTTCTTCATCGATTCTTGCTTCTGGAATAGCACCTTCTTGCACTTTCTTCTTCATACGCATCAGCTCTATATCCGTAGCTTGAGCAGCTTTAACTTTATCGATTAAAGTCGGTTCTACTCGTATATTTGATATCATCATGTGGGTACTTGGAGCCTTCATCTCTATCTCCATCCTTTGCAAGTCATACAAAATGGGCCTTTGTGTTAAAAACATTGCACTCGTACCCGCATATGATCTTCTACTCAATGCGTCAGCTACTACGTTTGCTTTTCCAGGATGGTATTGGATGGTATGATCGTAATCTTTCAACAGCTCAAGCCAACGTCGTTGCCGCATGTTGAGTTCCTTTTGGGTGAAGAAATATTTGAGGCTTTTATGATCTGTATAGATCTCCACTTTCTCCCCATACAGGTAGTGTCTCCAGATCTTCAACGCAAAAACGACTGCTGCCAACTCCAAATCATGAGTAGGATAATTCCTCTCATATTCTTTGAGTTGTCGTGAGGCATAGGCTATGACTTTCCCATGTTGCATGAGAACACATCCTAACCCTTTGCCTGAAGCATCGCTGTAGATAACAAATCCATCCGAACCAGATGGTATTGTCAAAACAGGTGCCGAAATGAGTCTCCTCTTGAGTTCTTGGAAACTCTTCTCGCATTCCTCACTCCATACGAATTTTGTATCTTTCCGAGTCAGCTGAGTTAACGGAGTAGCGATTCGAGAAAATCCTTCCACAAATCTCCGATAATAACCAGCTAAGCCCAGAAAGCTACGTACTTCGGTTACCGACTTCGGTTGCTCCCAACTTTGTATGGCTTCAATCTTCGCCGGGTCGACAGATACTCCATGTTTTGACACCACGTGCCCAAGGAATGCTACTTCCTCAAGCCAGAACTCGCATTTCTTCAGTTTGGCATATAGCTTGTTTTCACGAAGCCTTTGCAGTACCAGCTTCAAATGGCGCTCATGATCTTCACGGCTTTTGGAATAGATGAGGATGTCATCAATAAAGACAACAACGAACTGATCCAAATATTCTTTGAATACACGGTTCATCATATCCATGAAGGCAGCAGGAGCATTAGTCAATCCAAAAGACATTACTAAGAATTCATAATGCCCGTACCGAGTTCTGAAGGCAGTCTTTGGAATATCCTCAGTTTTAATCTTCAGCTGATGATATCCAGAACGAAGATCGATCTTTGAAAAGAATTGTGCTCCTTGCAACTGGTCAAACAGGTCATCAATGCGAGGTAGCGGATACCTATTCTTGATGGTGACATGGTTCAATTCTCGATAGTCAATACAAAGTCGCATACTCCCGTCTTTCTTCTTTACGAATAAAACAGGAGCACCCCAAGGAGACGTACTAGGACGAATAAAACCGATGTCCAACAACTCCTGTAGTTGGACTTTTAACTCCTGAAGTTCAATAGGAGCCATTCGATATGGGGTTTTAGAAATGGGCTTTGTACCGGGTTCAAGGTCAATAAAGAATTCAATTTCTCGTTCCGGGGGTAGACCGGGAAGTTCTTCAGGAAATACATCGGAAAATTCTCTAACAATAGAAATATTATTCAAATCTGACTTGTCTTTGTTCAAATCCATAACATGGGCTAAGAAAGCTTGACATCCGTTTTTCAATAAACGAATAGCTTTGTGGCTTGATATGACAGTGACTGATTTTAGTGGTTTAGTAGTTTGAATTCGTATGACAGGTTGGTTAGGAATATGAAAACTAACAACCTTACGAAAACAATCAATTTTAGCATGATGAGTGGTTAACCAATCAATTCCTAAAATCACATCAAAAGCAAGTATCTTTAAAGAGATAAGATCAACAGGTAATGTGATAGTGCCAACTTGGATCATGCAAGATTTATAAACTGTAGATGTAACGAAGGTTTCACCCAACGGAGTTTCAACAGATAAGTTAAAGTCCAATTTCTCCGGAGTCAAGTTTAAACGTTGAGCACAAGCAGGAGAGATAAAAGAATGGGTAGAACCGGTATCTAGTAAAGTATAAACTTCGCAAGAATTCAAGATTAGCTTACCCGTGATCACCTCGTTCGGGTTTCTCGCGTTTTGGCCAGTAACGACAAACGCCCTTCCAGGAACCGCTGATTTCGACTTATCCGGGATAACTTTTGGAGTCACCATCCCCGCTGAACTTGGTTTTGCTACAGAACACTCTCGAGCTATATGACCTTCCTTTCCACAGTTATAACATACCTTGGATTGTTGTGGGCAGTTTGGGCTGATATGTCCCTCTTTCCCACATTTGTAACATACGACCGGTGGTCGTTCTCCTCCCCTAGAAACAGTTGATGTTTGTGCTGACGTCTTCACGTTATCATTGTTGTACCTTCTCTTCTTGAAATCTCCTCCCGACTCGCTCCTTCTATTATCACGACCACGATTACCACCAGAGTGGTTACCGCTTTTGTCCGAATGTTTTCCTCCCTGCTGGTTTTCATTGCTTCGATGACTGCCGCCACCGGTATGACCCTGGTTGTGGTCCCTCGGTTGCACATACTCATTATCTCGCTCTAATAATTGAGCCCTGTTTACAACATCTGAATATAAAGAAAATTTATGAGAGATAAGATATTGCCGAATCTCGGGTTTTAGACCTCTCAGAAACATCCTTGTCATTCGTTCCTCATTTTCGACCAAATGAGGTGCAAACCTGGATAACTCTGCAAACTTCGCCTCGTACTGGGACACCGTCATGTTGTTTTGTTCCAGTCTAATAAACTCAACCTCCTTCATATGACGAATACTTTCAGGAAAGTACTTGTCATTGAACAGTTTTTGAAATGTTTCCCAGGACATGTTGAGTGCGTCAGGCTGGGTACGCTTCACAGACTCCCACCAGTAGTCTGCCTCACCGCGGAACATAAATGTGGCGAATGGAACCTTCTGTTCCTCCGTGCATCCCAAGACATCAAATATCTTGGTAATTTGCTTGACCCACGTTTCCGCCATGATCGGATCCGGCTTTCCCTTAAATTCTGGTGGTCCCAATTCTTTGAACTGCTTAGCTGTGACAAACCGCGCGTTGTTATCATTTCCACCCGTATTCTGCACACGAGTCTCCCTCGTCTGATTTTGCATGAACTGCAAAAAGCTCCTAAACATTCCATCATTCATCGTTTGCTCGGTAACGTTGTTTACAGGAGGAATATTGCCTTCCTGTTGCACGTTCCCCTGGGTAGTGATCAAAGGTGTCTCCACGGTCTGATTTACTCCATTATTAACGTTCTCAGCTGCCATTCTTAAATACTGCCATAAAACAAGGGTTAATAGTCATGTCATATATTATCCCTATACTCTGACCGACCAAATAAACACCAAATAAACTTAGTCAGGTCATACTAGCGAAGGAATTCCCCGTCTCTCCCCTCCTAGTTCTTGTCTCACATCTCAGCCAGGGATCATATCCCTAAGCTCTGATACCAACTGTGACGCCCCCAGAATAGGTATACAACACCCATTCTGAGTCGCCAAATACATGGTACAGAAAGCAAACTACAACTTCAATAATACAATTGTCGTGCAAAATACGACAACACATACTGTGAGTTTAAATACAAATATTGTCTTCTAGACAATATCCACACTCAAATAAATCCTCATTACAATTATTCAAACACTATTTTACAGAAATAGTGAGGACTGCTAATACATCTTTCTAGAACCATCACTCCATACCCCGACTAGATCCTGCTATGTTCTCACCTCCTGAGAAGAAAAATGGAACAAAAAGGAAAAGGGTGAGCTCAACTAGCCCAGTAAAGAATATTATGACTAAGATAATATACAACAAATTATCGTTAGTCTTCAACAGGGAAAAATCTGATAAAATATAATCGACAACAAGTTTTAGATCAACAACTGCAGCGGAAACAGCAAACCATTAGAAGAGTCAAGTAGAGAAAGAATTCTACTATCTTCTAAGATTTAAAAGTCCATCATCAATATTTTATCCCTGTAACATCAATTAATAATCATCTTTAACCAAATATTCATCTTTGCACTACAGGCCAAAGATATTCATTTGTATCATCAGTCGGTCATGTTCATCTCAACACCTGTTCATCTTTGCACTACAGGCCAAAGATATTCATCAAGTAATTATACATCTTTGCACTACAGGCCAAAGATATTCAGTAATATCATCATTTAGGACTGAGGATGATGAAAAATATCTTAAAGAGAACGAATCCAATGAGACAGAAGGACAAATAGTAGGGATTCGTATAACAGTTTATCCAAGATCAATAATACTTCATAATAATCAATTGTGAAGCAGAATTCAAAAATAAAGATCAAAACATGGATACAATCAAAGATAGTAACCATAATAGACATCTTGGACAAAAAGGGAAAATTTTATTTTTCGGTGAATAGTGCCGTATTCGTGAATAGTGCCGTATACGTGAATAGTGCCGTATACGTGAATAGTAACCCCGACACAAAAAGTTCCAAATTTGATAAAAACTCATATCAATATTTCAGCATAATGATATTGAAGAAAATAATATCATTAAGAAGAAAATAATATCCCTTACCTCAAAATATCAGTACTTCTGGTCGGAATACCGGTATAAGGCTGAAAGAAACTTGCTCTGATGAATAGAAACTCTCAAAGTATCTAAATACTCACAAAATACACTCAATAATCTAGAGAGAGAAAGAGAGAAAACTTGTTTCTGGTGTGATTTTCAATTCTAACTTAGCCCTCTATTTATAGGAAAATTTTGGTAGGTTTGACCTGCAACCTGATGGCTTTACCTGCTACTATTCCCACCTACCACATTTGAAATATAATTCAGCACATTTCTTCACCAACCACAAGTGGGGCCCACCAATTCTAGAATTTTCCATCAAAATGATAAACTCCGAAAATTCAACAATTTCTGAACCAGTCATCTCGTAAAATTCATAATAAATCATACGTTCATTTTTAACGGTTCAAAATTTGTGGACATATACTCAACTTATATATGTATAACATATCCAAAAATTACCACGATCCAACGGTCGGATTAAAAATTATAACACCCGCAATATTTCTCAAAAACCCTGATTTGATTTTTAATACCTCCATTCCGATAAAAATACTGATAAAACACCTCAACATTAACTCCTTCATTTTTAACCACAAAAATATATCCCTCTATATCCACATAAAATAAATATTTCCTTATCATATGAATCAATAATTAATTATTCACAAATAATATTACAGAATCACATTTATGACAACCAGGCCGTTCCCATGAAAGAGGGGGCTTTCCAATAAGGATTTCTCCTTACTGGCGCGCAATTAGATGACCAAACCTCTCCTTAGACAGAACTTTCTAGACATTGCCAATAATGTTATCTAATAATATTATTTAAATAATATGAATTATTGATCTGATAATGAAAAATACTGTGCAGCAACAATTATTGAAACAACAATAATATAAAATATCAATGCAACAATTATTGAATCAATAAAATAAAATATTGAACAATAACTACTATAACAATTATTGAGTAGTGCCTTCTTACGTAAGAATCAATAATTGGTGCAATACCGTGTGCTACTGTATTTTAATCACCGGGTATTCCAATAGTATTAACGGTAACAACTACGCCGTTATTTATAAACAACTTATACTTGTCGTTTTCTTCATCCAATCGCTTTCCGTTATGGGGCCCACACAAGGCTGCGTCGTCGTACGAATATTCCCCGACAGCAAGAATATTCCACGACCAACCGAATATTCACCGACCAAAAATAAATATTTTATAACCACTTGCTTATTTTGCAAAATTTGCACATTTCACCCATAACCAAAGTATTATATCAAATTAACCCCTTATTATTCAGAATAATATTTAGAGAAAATTTGATTTTATTCATTAATAAGTTGGGGTCTTACATTCGCCTTTATTTTTATAAAAAGATATTTCTGTCATTTTTTTACTACGACAATACTTCCGTTGTGGGGTCCACCAATGATTATACCGTCGTACGGATATTTTCCAACAAAAAGAATATTCCCCGACCAAACGAATATTATATACAACTTGCATACTTTGCAAAATTTATAAATACTACCCACAACTATAACACTATCTCAAACCCACACCATAATATTAAAAAAAATATTTCAAGAAAATTAAATCTTTATTCATAAAATTTGGAGTCTCACAAATACTAGCGTGGTAACTGTTGTTGTAGCCGAACTCTACGAGCGGTAGATGATCGTCCCAATTTCCCTTAAAGTCCATTATACAAGCTCTTATCATATCTTCTAATGTCTGAATGGTTCTTTCACTCTTCCCGTCTGTCTGAGGGTGATATGCTGTACTCATTCTCAACAGCTAACCTATGCATTCCTATAGTCATTTCTAGAAGTTCGATATAAAACGCAGATCCCTATCAGAAATAATTGACACTGGAACTCCGTTCCTAGAAACAATCTCTTTTATATATAATTTTGCCAACTGGTCTATGTTGAATTTGATTCTAATCGAAAGGAAATGTGCGGATTTCGTCAATCGGTCAACGATAACCCACACTGCGTCATAGCCTTTCTGAGTTGTTGGGAGGCCAACCATGAAATCAATCGTAATATGTTCACATTTCCATTCTGGGATTTTTAAAGGTTGTAGCAACCCACTCGGCCTCTGATGATCTACTTTCACTTTTTAACATGTCAGACATTTGGCAACACACTCTGCAACATCTCATTTCAAATTTGGCCACCAAAAATATTGTCGAAGATCTGGGTACATCTTGGTACTACCAGGGTGAATTGAATATCGTGAGTTGTAAGCCTCACCCAAAATGTCTTCCTTAATCTCTGGCACTGGTGGTACCCAAATTCTGCTCTCAAATCTCAGTATTCCTTCCTTGTCCATCTTGAATCTCAGTTCGGTTCCTTCGGATATCTTCTTTTTCACCTTTTCACATTCTTTGCCCTGAAGTTGAGCCTCCTTAACTTTATCCAGTAAATTGTACCAACTTTCATCTAGAACAACTTCTCATCAATTTTCATAGGATACTTCATTTCCAATTCCAGCTTCTCCATTGCTGAAATTAGCTCCTCCTGAGTGGTCAACATCATTAATTTCTCCTGACCCTTTCTACTTAGGGCGTCAACAACCACATTTGCCTTACCTGGAGGCTATAAAATTTTGTAATCATAGTCCTTAATTAACTCCAACCACCTTCTCTGACGCATTTTTAAGTCCTCTTGTGCAAAAATATATTTCAGACTTTTGTGGTCTGTATATATTTTACACTTTTCCCCATAGAGATAGTGCCTCCAGATCTTCAAAGGAAATACCACTGCAGCTAACTCTAAGTCGTGGGTCAGATACCCTTTCTCATAGTCCTTCAATTTTCGTGACGCATATGCAATGACTCTGCCATTTTGCATAAGCACACAGCCAAGTCCTTTAAGCGACACATAACTATAAACCACAAAATTTCCTGTATCATCCAAAAAAGATAACACATGTGATGTACTTAACCTCTTCTTAAGTTCTTGAAAGCTTTCCTCACACTTCTCTGTCCAAACGAATTTCACAGCTTTTCTAGTCAAATTCGTTAGTGGAGTTTCGATCTTGGAAAAGTCCTGAATGAATCTTTTGTAATATCCTGCCAATCCAAGAAAACTTCGTACTTCCGACGGCGTTCTCGGCTGATCCCAGTTTATCACGGCTTCGACTTTGGATGGATCTACCAAAATTATGTCCTTATCAATCACATGTCCAAGAAATTGTACCCGCTCAATCCAAAATTTGCATTTCAAAAACTTGGCATACAACTTCTCCATTCTCAACGCCTCTAACGTTACTTTTAAATGCTCTACATATTCTTCCTTGGTCTTCGAGTATATCAAAATGTCATCAATAAATACCACCATGAATTTGTCCAAAAATGGCTTAAATACTCCATTCATTAGGTCTACAAATGTTACAGGAGCATTCGTTAGACCAAATGACATCACTAAAAATTCGTAGTGACCATATCGCGTTCTGAACACTGTCTTCGGTACATCCTCTGGCCCCACCTTCAGTTGATGATAACCACTCCTCAAGTCTATCTTGGAAAAGTATCTCGCTCCCTTCAATTGATCAAACAGGTTGTCGATCCTCGGTAATGGATATCTATTCTTAATCGTGACCTTATTCAGTTCTCTATAGTCGATGCACAACAGCATCGTCCTGTCCTTCTTCTTCATAAATAACACTGACGCTCCCCACGGCGATACACTCGGTTCAATGTACTTCTTGTCCAGTAACTCTTGCAGTTAGACCATCAATTCCTTCATCTCTACCGGTGCCATTTGGTACGGTACTTTCGATATTGGAGCCGTTCCTGGTGCCAAATCGATTATGTGAGAACCCAGAATTTCACATAATTCAAAATTTTTGAATAATTTTTTTTAAAAGAGAAAGTACTTGAATCATATAAGTGTATATGATAATTAAGCTAGATAGTTAATTTATTGACTAAGAAGTATACTTAATCATTTTAAAGGAAGAGTAATGAAAGTTATGTAAGAAATTAACATAGCTTGAATGTTAGCCTTGATTACTAAATTAAAAGGATTTACAATCCTTAAGTAATTAGTTATTGATATGAGTATGTATGTGTTTATAACTTATTAAGTCAATTTGTGATAATAAGTTAATAAACTAGGAGAAATATGTTAGGACATATGTGAATTAAGTATGTGATTGCGTCAATATGTATTTTATAATGTGTGTACATTTATTTTGTAAAGAGATGAAGAATAAAGTTATGTAACCTAATACATATGTTAGGTATAATAATTAAATAACCTAATGGGTTATGATTTAAGAGAATGATAGTATTTAAAAAGATATTTTAATCCTAAGAGATTTATTTTATATATCTCAATTAATTAATTTTATAACCTAAGGATAGCAAGTCTAATTGAGTTATGAAATTAAAGATAGATGAGTAAGAAATTAACTTACTAATGTGTGTAAGGGAACCCTAATTAAATAATGGGGAATGGATAAAAATTAATAAGTATTGGACTATGTTGATTAACATGGCCCAAAGAATTAAATTTTAAGTCCAATAGAGTATTTATTGTTAGCCCAAAGAATTAAGGAGTGACCCAACTTTTAGCCAAGTGGGAAGGGCCATGTTGGACATTAAGTAAGTTAAATAAGGCATAAAAGGAAACAATATTTTGGCAAAAGAAAGGCCACATGGCCGGAAGTTAAAGAGGAGAGAAAAAGGGGGGGGAGTGATGTAATGATTATCCTACTTTAGTGGGTGAACAACTTGGATTAGGTGTCATCCATTTATTGAAAATAAAACATTTAATTAATCTTGCAAGAAACAATTTATATGAGAGAGAGAGAAGTCAAGGATGTGGTGTAATGATTTCATTTTACCAACTCACACCAACTCTTCACATGTGTCAAGTTTCTATTAAACCAACACTTATAACCAATCTTGCAAGCAACATTTTGCTAAGGCTACAAGCAACCACCAATGAATAAGAGAGAGAAGAATGAGAGATCTTGGAATATTATATACACACATATATTATATTTTTCCCCATTATAAATACCTCATTTAATTATCTAGCAAAAGTTTTTCTTTACTTTTAACTCCTAGAGAGCTAAGAACAAAACAAAGTAAGAGAGAGAGAGAGTGCAAGAGGTTTCGGTCAAGAGAGAAGAAGAGAGAGAGGGAGAGTTTTGTATGTTTCCAAGTTCCATAATCTAATTATTAGAAAGTAGAAGAAGAGGAATCAAGAGAAGGTATAAGAAATCCCTACTTTTATAGTTTAATTTCTCTTTGTGATGATTTGAGTTTTGATTTTTGTAAAATTATGATCTTGAGGCTTAAAACCTTAGATCTTGGTGTTTAAAAGTGTTTTATATTTAGATACAACTCTTTTGTAGTTCAAAAGTTGAAGCTAAACTAAGAAATATGAGTTAGGTTTTTCAAAAGATAGAAAATAAAATTTTTCTTTACTTTTGTTGTGTTTGTTGATTATTTGGTGAATTGAACCATGGATCATGTTAGATCCATGAGTATATGAGTTATTTTAAGTATTATGATGAGCTATGTTGATTTTATGTGAAAATATAGAAGTTTTCTTAAAAGTCACCAAAGGTAAAAAACAGATTTTTGAGAAAACTAAGTGCGATATGGAAATGACCATATCTCTCATTCTACTTTGAATTTTTGAGTGTGGTCAATTTCTGGAGTTAGATATATGAGTCTTGTAATATATCCAAGTGGAATCACTTAAAAAAGATTTACAGATTTTCGTGTGGAATGATTTTAGTAAAGGATGAAAAATCTAGAAATGCTTAAAAAGTTGCTACCAAGAAATTGGAAGGGCTGTTTCGGCCACTTATTTAATGAAATAAAATCCGGCCTTTTGGGGAATGAAAATATATGGGATAAAGTAGGTTGTGTCCAAAATGAGCTCATTCCGACTTAAAATGAGCAAGTTATGACTATTTCAATTTTTGCGTTTTCTTGACAAAAATCGCTATAACTGGAGTTGTATAACTCCGATGGCCTTAAAATTTAAACTGTAAGCTCACGTTAACATGTGTAAGATCCTGCCAAGAGTTGGGAATTTTTGGAGTTAAGTATGAGGTAGCTAATTTCTTAACGAATTAACTAGAAATTGATTTTTGAAAAATACTTGAGGGAGTTGAAAAATTCCAGAAAAATACTTTTCGTGTATGAAATATATGTATATATGATTGGCCAAAAGATTAGAAAAGAATAAGCTGATTTCATATTTTCGTAAATAGTGTATTTCAGCTTCCCGAAATGAACATTTCAGGTTGCTGAAAAGGGAAACTGAAATGTCAGGAAGTGAAGTCAGTTTTGTTTTAGCTTGCTGAAATAGAAACTGAAATGGTATATTAAGTCTACTGAGTTCATAAATAGTTTGTCAAGTTATATTACGAACTTATAAATGAGCGGGTAAGTGTTAAGTCTAAGATAGTATAGTGTACTCACTAATGATTGGTTATGTGATTTCATATTAAATTGCTATGAGTAAGATATGTGATGCTAATTAAGAGATCGATTTTATCAATGATAGGTCTTACAAAAGAAGTTAACTTAAATTGCGTAGCAGTAGTCAACGAATCAGGCAAGTTTCCTAACTCAACTTGAGTTACTATTTTTCAAGCATGGTAGTGAATAATTATTGATAGTTCACATATATAATGATTATTGTAATTCGCACATAGTGCAATTGATTCTTGTTCTATTATTTGAACTATTTATAAATCATGTCTTAGCTAATTGTTTTGGCAAGACTAATATTTGTGAAATCATGAAATGTTCTATTTATTATGAACTGAATTGTTATTGAAAGATCTATGCCATTGATTTCGGCTAGATTAGTATTGTTATTAATTATTAAAATCATAGTATTTCTTTGAAAGTAATCCAAACCATATTGTTGTGGTACGGACTCGTGATGTAAGACTGAGATGAACAAAATTTTAATGTCGTAAATCGACCTATGCACTATTATTGAGTATTATGCATAATATAGGGTACAAAGAAGTTGGCCACTCCAGGTACTTGCAGAAGAGTATAGTGTAGTTTTTATAACTAATTTATATTCTTGTGGAATAATTTAGTTTTAATAACAAAATGATTCCTCTATTAGTTCATGATCCTTTTGTGATCACTCAGCATAAAATCTGGGTATATCCCACTTTATTGAATATTGTTACAGTATTGTTAATTCTTATTATTCAATTGAATATTATTGAATCTTTGAACGAATTTTACTCTTTCATCTCTGATATGTTATTCAGTATGAAATGGGAGAAAGTTTTATAATTGAGATTGAATTATTATTCAGCTAATTCGAATTTTTTTGATTATTGTTGGTGTTCTAAAGAAGCTAGACTCTTCTATTCATGATATATATCATTTGTTGTATATTTTAACTTGCTGAGCAAACTCGTTGCTCACTCTTGCTTAAATAAAATATTTTAGTTTATGCCGATGTAGCAAAAGGTTCTAATAGGGACAAAGGCAAAGGCAAGGCTCAAGAGTAGTTAATGTCAACTTTTAATGGTTATGTTTTATTATGTAATTATGTATGTAAACCTTTTGATTATATAAGGGTATGTAAGTTATGTTAAGTTTAGTTAACATGGGATATTGTTATAAGTTGTATTAAGGAATATTATGAATGATGTTTTTCATTAATGAATGAGTAGTTAGATGTGTTATATATGATGGATCGTGAGCACCAAACTCGAGGTTAGGGAACCCAGATTTGGGGGCATCACAGATTACAAACTCAACCTCTCTATCTGGCAGAAGTCCTGGCAGATCATCCGAAAATACGTCTATAAAGTCCCTCACGATTGGTATATCTTCTACTTTCGGTTTCTCTTTACGATTGTGGACTATATAGGCTAAATAACCTATACAACCTTGTCTTAACAACTTCCTAGCCTGCATCATCCTCAGACAACTCGCTTGTCTAGGTGACTTGCTGCCATAGAATACAACCTTTGACAAAGTCATAAGGTTAATATATTTCCTCTCGCAATCAATTACATCCCCGTAATTGAATAACCAATTCATTCCCAAGATAACATCAAATTCCCCAAGTCTGATAGGGATAAGATCTACATTCATAATATTACCCTTAATATCCACCCTACAGTTCTTGTGTACGTATTTAATAGGGATCACTTCTCTATTCGTAATTTCTATGTTCATGGGGTACTCTAACTTATCATTAGGAAATTCTACGTTCTTAGCAAAGTCATCAGATATAAATGAACAAGTAGCATCCGGATCAAATAATATATAAGCATTAACTTTATTGATCGGAATGATACCTGACACCACATCACGAGACTGCACAACATCCTGCACTGTCATATTGAAGGTCCTGACGGTTGGTCTGTTAGTTGTGGTTGGTCCCGTGATAGTCAGAGCACTTCCACCGTAGTTTCCCCTATTCCCTCCTGATCCTGTCCCTCCAGATCCCTTCTTAGGACAATCCCTTGCCAGATGGTCCTTTGAGCCGTAAGTGAAGCAGGCACCCTTCTTTGGGTTAGGACAGTTAGGTGCTATGTGGCCTTCCTGGCCACAATTGTAGCACACTCATTTTCCCTTCATGCAAACTCCCAGATGAGCTTTCCCGCAGGTCGGGCATGCTTCAATCCTCTTCTTCTGACCTCCTTGTTGATTTCTAGTTGATGAGTTGTCAGACCACCTTCTCTTCTGATTGTTACTTCCTTCCGTGTAACTTCCACTGGCCTTATTAATTCCCTCATTTTCACTCTTCTTCTTCTTCTTCTGATCCTGATTATACTTAGTCGCCGCATCGCTTCCACCTTCAGTGAGGATGGCCTTCTCCAATACTCCGACAAAAGTTTTTAACTGAAACATTGACACTTTACTATATAATGAGGGCTTCAGTCCCTGTTCAAACCTTCTTGCTTTTCTCTCATCGGTGTGCACTTGATATGTGGCGAACCTAGCTAACTCATTAAATCTTGCTTCATAGTCTGGCACGGACATATTGCCTTGTTTCAATTCCAGAAATTATACCTCCATTTGGTTCTGAGAGCTTGTCGGGAAGTACATCTCAAAGAACATCTCCTTAAACCTTTCCCAAGTTATCACACCTTCTCCTCCACGGACCTTATTTGCTTGCCACCAATAACTGGCCTCTAACTTCAACATGAACGTTGCGTAGCCAATTTTCTAGTCCTCTCTGACTCTGGCGACGTCAAAAACATTTTCCATCACCATAACCCAAGTCTGACCTTCTATCGGGTTCATGGAGCCTTTAAACTCTGGCGGTCCCACCGCCTTGAAGTCCTTAAACATTGTATTCGGTGGAGCTTGGGGTTGATTATTAATTGCTCCAGCTAATAAGTTCACCAATTGCTGAACGGGGTTAGCATTGGCGTCGTTGTTGTTATTCGTCGACCCTTCTTAGGCTGATTGACGGTTTGGTCTTCTTCTCGGTGGCATATATCTGTTAAAAATATATGCTTATTAGATCTTTATTCAATTCTCTAAATATTTAAGGCTTAACTCAAATAATTTAACATAATCACTTAACACATTTTTTCAAATAACTTGAATATATTTATTTAGTCAAAAGTTTTAACAAATTACGGTAGCATCACTGCTATTTATATCAACTATCTCGAGATAAAGAATCTACAGGATTTAAAACATCAAAATATTTCTTTGTTTATAAACACATCGGAATTTACATTTTTAACTACCAGGTAGGTTTTATAATAATTAAACTATTCCTATCACTGCCTGCTAAGGCGTTGAATAGCTTTGCTACGCTCTTATTCCATAATGCGGGACATCGTCCTACGATCTAGCATGTACAATGGTAGTTCTTTGAACTGAATTGGGTATCTCATAACTCAATCCTGGGCCTCATCAATTGCATTTTGAAGCGTAGAGTACGTCTCCTAAAGCTTAGCCTTCTTCGCCCAACAGTTCTCTTCTATAAGATCTGCACGTCGTGATTCCCTTTCCCAGACCTCCTTTGCTATGGTCAGTCTCGCTGAGTTCTCTTTTACTTCATTCTTTAACTCCTCTATTTCTTCTGTCTTCTGCTCGGTTTGACCCTTCTCGTGAACTAAATCTCACTCTACGTTTCCTAGTCGTGTGTGAAGATCCCCAACCTCTCCATTCCTCTACTCGATGGTAAGCTGTTGAATAACCGTCTGCTCCCTCAGCTCCTTAACAATATCTCGTAACTCTATGTTACGATCATGTACCTCATCGTACATCTTGGCACTAATAGAGTTCGGTGGGAACTTATCTTTCTCCTCTTCTTCCTCAGGATCCTCCTCTAGATCAGTCTCAAGCTCATGCTCCTGACCCACAACAGTGATCAACGGAGATGGCTCTCTCTATACCAACTTCTCCCGGACAACATAGATATCACGGGGCTCCTCCTCTCTAGGTTTCCTCCTCCCCAGCTTGACTAGATCCTCTAACATCCGACATCCTGACAACACAATTTTCAGTTTTAGTTACTAATCGATACTCGCGAGCACATAAGTTTATCACATAAGCACATAAAGTCTTTTATTGTCTTCAATGAATCAAGGAATTCATTTCTTAGAACTCGAAAAGAGTTTACCACCACTATGTTCTCGATCTTCTATAAGGCTACTAGCTAAGGTTGCTCCCCCACCTAAGGTTCATAACCTACAGCTTTGATACCAACCTGTGACACCCCCAAATCTGGGTACTTCAATTCCCACGTGATTTGGTGTTCACTATACAAACAGCATATGTTTATCTACCCATAATAAATGAAACCATAAAATAGATAGAAATAAATCCTCTCCTTAAGGAGTTACATCATCTGAAAATAAATACATCAATCCCAGGTCATACTAACCTTAAATCTCAAATACGGAAACATAAACAAGTATTAAGTCTTACATAATTTAAACATAAGTCTGAAACATAACATAACAAATAAACAACAAGTCTTCATCACTTGTTAATCTTGCCCTTACCTTTTCTAGTAGATGGCTCGTCGGACCTTTCGTTCTTAAATTTATTGTTATTATTACGCAAGAGTGAGCATAATCGTCCACAAGTATAATAATATAACAACAATATAATAACATGCGAATGAATTAAAGACTTCTGAGATAAGAAACTTGGCTTTTGAATCAAGAATGAATAACAAGAATCAAAAGAACTTCTGAGGGTCATAAGACCTTGAACTATGTCCTAGGTTGTCAAGTGTTATACTTGAAACCTTTAACAGTCATAAGACTATGGACTCTTCTACTCGTACTTAGGGGGATCAGCCCTTAGTACCATATTGTGCACAATATCTTAACGTTAAAGCATAAGTAATCCCCTATAACAGGGTTGTTCATCTCAGTGTGACATTAGAGTCCGCACCAAAGGAAGTTTGGTTTGGATAAACTCAACAAGGGTTCTAAATCTTAGAACGTTCATCAGCTATGGACTAGCGAAATCAATAAGGGTTCACTAGCCTTACAAGATTCAACAATAAATGATATTCAATTTTAATAATAAACTCAAGAGGTATACAATAGAATACGTATTGTATAATAGGAATTATGCATTAAAAGATTGATAATATCTACTATGAAATCTTGAACTTAATCCATGAATGACAAGAACTTAATTGATATATAATATAAGTTTAGAACTTGCTCAAATAAAGAGGTAAGATTTAGAAACTTGCATAACGATAACAAGTAGGGTTAGGAAACTTGCCTCGTGCGTAGGTTACACGTTAATTATACACGTTCCTCGATTTAATCCAATATACCATTTACATTCACAATACCAATCAATTATAATATAACTAGCATCACAAGTTCATTCTCTTTTGTCTAAACTCTGATTATGATTACACTAATCAAATCATAACACTTGTTTTCTCATAATATTAGACTTCACGAATGATAAGCTAACTACACGTTCAACAAATCGATCAAACATATAAGTACCTCATTGACATGTTAAGAATCTATTTTAACATCTCACTATATGTCTAACACATTTATATGTTCATTAGATTAGGTTAATATTACATCCCCTAAACTGAAATAATTAAAATTTTCATTTCTGGATAAACTGCGTAGTGGCGCTGCAGCGCCACCTTGTAGGCTATACTTGGACTCAAGAAAGAACGAATTTTTTGTTTGGATGACTGAATTACGGATGAACGAACTAAGAACATTAATAATGTAAAATGAACGAATAATAAAATTTAAGCCAATCAAATGGCATGTTAACGGATTCAGAATAAAATTCTGTCCAAGGGAAGTTGAAGTATGTAATGAGAGTAAGAAGATGGCTTTGGAATGACCACGTTTTGAGTTATAACGAAGAAGTTACGAGATTACAAAGTAGGCGATTTGTACGCGCTCCAACATTTAAAAAATTGCTAGAAAAATTGAGTTTTTGAACTGGCGCTGCAGCACCAGTTTGAACTAGAAAGGAGGCATTGCAGCGTCGACTTTGGGTAAGAGTTAGTAGAGACTTACGCTGCAGCGCCAGAAATAACAAAGGAAGTGGCGCCGCAGCGCCGGTGCAGAGAAAAACCCAGAGAAGAGCTTTTAACTGCTCAACTCCTGGGGGAAGTATAAGGAAATATAATGAATATATAGTTCACACAATGTAACACTTAATTAAATGATATATACCTTTAGTAAAGGTTGAATGGAAAGATTGAACGGGATTAAAAGACAAAAAATGTAAACACAAATTACGTAACCGATATCCGGGGACCGTAGTCACGATAAAACGAACGTGTGGAATTGCTATGATTGTGATTCCTTAGACGTTGTAGGAAGATGGTGACTTATAACATTTCAATGTTATAAGGCTATAATGGAAGATGAATGTAAAGAGTATAAACGTTGTAAGCATAACGCAGTTGCGATGAACGATCAGTCTTAGCATACAACGAATCGTATGACTATGACATTAAGAAGAATGATGAACGTGGGGTTCATGTAATGGATAACGAATGAGAACGATTAAAACCTTAGGTTAAGGTTGAATGAGAGATTAAGAGATGAGCAACGTGAACGTTGAACACGTAAATAATCCTCGTAAATCATATTCGCATCGGGTGAATGTTCTAAGTATACATTGATGGTTGGCTTAGACGTTGATGCGGGTAGTAAGTAAGATATTAATTATCAAGAAAGCCATAGCGAATGGTAATAAGATTTATGAAAGTCCAAGCATGAGTCGGATAGTGAATTTTAGGATGACGTAAGCGTTAAACACTTTAGTCGACGTAAGGGTTGAGTGTACGCGAATATTAAACAGACAGAACCTACACACCGTGTATGGATTGACCATAAGGTAATGAAGAATAATGATTAAACCTGTGAACGGTGAAGAAATTGAATTAATGACAATGACGTATAATGTTAAGAAGCCGAGTTAATGATTATAACTTGGATAACATTTCGAGTAGAATGAACCGGCCGTTATAAGATATGAATAAGGTAATGTAAAATGCTTAACGCTATGATCTCATAGTATTAACAATGAATGATCGTAGTAAGTATACAAAAGACTATATAAACTAGACAATAAGAAATAAATCCGGAGGTATGGCATTTAGTTGCCAAAAAGCCATAGGGAATGGGAAATCAACTTAACGAACGTTATAGTTTTAATGATTCGGATAAGTTAAGTTAAGTTTAGGTTGTGGTACAATCGTAATCTTTAATGGTTGACATATGGGAGTTGGGCTAAACAATTCCTTCAGAGAGTGGAGGTACATAAGAAACTAGCAACCGATCTAACTCGCTGTGAAAGACAGTGTAGATGAGACGGGAAACTAGTTTGTTGGTTTTTTGTGGAAAACCACTCATAGTACCATACGGAATACTAGTAGAGACTCGATGTGTGCTAAGTCCTAAAAGAGTTATAAGAAGAAGATAAGAATGTAAATCATCAAAGATGATGATCGTATGAGTTAAGAAATCTTCGTATGTCATAATGCCGTAAAACGGTAAAGAAGGATGGTTACATGAACTTAGGCTATAAACACGAACCATAAGAATAGAGTTAAGTTTAAACCAATGCGTAAGTCAAGTATATGACCAATCGGTGTATGTGTTATTTCCTTATGTGTTATATAGGGATTTCAATGAACAGTTCAGCGTAAACTGTAAGCTGTAGCTGTGTTCATTCATATTTTAAATGAATTCTAGTTTCTTAAACTTTCTCAGATGTTGAACATGAGAAATTTTATCTATATGCAAATGTGTGATATTTGTACAAGGTGGTAGAATGTATGAGGCCTTGTGCCACAATTTTAACACTTCAGTGTACTATGAGATGAACTGTTCTGTGGTTGAATTGTTTAATATAAAAATGTTCTATTTATACATGACCCGTTATTGTTAAGTCTGTGCAAATGATTCTAGCCAGACAGAATGTGTATGAAAAAAGGTAGAAGAAAGAAAGTATTTCAAAGTGAATGTGACTAATATTTTAAAATGATACGAATCAGAATTATTCATATTATTCAAGCTGCTTCATAACCTTTGTTCGGTTATTATAGTTTTAAAAGAATGTTTAAATTCTTGAAGTTGTTTATTCAACTGCTATGACTTGCTGAGCAATTGAATGCTTACACTTGCTTTAAATAAAAATATTTTCAGTAAACGTTGTTAGAAAGAACTTAAGGATCCTATAAAGATCAAGCTGACCGGTATCCAGATGAAGTGTCATTCAGTATATGAATGAGCGTGAAGATCAAGCCAAGACTTGTAATGTAGAAAAGTTTAAAAGAATTGTTATGTATCCTTTGTGGCGGATGAAAGTCACTTTGTAAGATGTAAAGAATAATGTAATTATCATTATTTGTAATGAACGAGGTTAGAAGGTACTAGAACCTAGGATTTGAGAATGTTTGTTGTTATATTTAGCTATATAGTGATGTATGTTTGGTAAGAGATGGGACTGTGATGCACGAAATTCGGGTGTGAAAATAGACCAGATTTCGGGGTGTCACAGGTAAAATCCCAGTTACAAAGGGTTGTGGAATTTTTCAATAACCTAATCACAATATAGATGAATGCCCAACATTGCAAGATGATGAAACTGCGCAAAAAGCTAATGCAATGAGAAATTATCAGCCACAACCTCAGAGAAAGTATAATCCGTACTCAAACACTTATAACCAAGGTTGGAAGGATCATCCAAATCTGAGTTATGGAAACAAACAAACTGTAGAATCTGTATTTCCATTTAGGCAGCAGGCCTTTTAACTAGCCCAACCTCAATATCAACCTAAACAAGTAGCCCCTACACCGACTTGAACATCTATGGAGAATATGTTCAAAGCATTCATGGGACAATCTGTGACACCCCCAAATCCGGGTACTTCGATTCCACGGGATTTGGTGTTCACTGTACAAACATCATCTATCTTTCTACCCATAAATAATATCAAACCATACAATAGATAGAAATCATAAATAAATCTCTTCCCTTAAGGGTTACATCAACTGAATCATAAATAAATCCCAGGTTACTCTAACCTTAAAACATCTGTGCGGAATTCTAAACAAATAAGTCTTAAACATAAATACATCATCAATTAAAATATCAAGTCGTCATCACTTGCTAACTTTGCCCTTGCCTTTACTAGTGGAGGGTTCATCGCTTCTTTCATTCTTAACTGCAATGTTATTATTAAGCAAGAGTGAGCACAAATGCCCACAAGTATAAAAATGAAATAACAGTATAATAACATGCGAATAATCAAAGACATCTGAATAAAAGCTCAACTTTTGAATCAAGAATAAATAACAAGAATCAAAAGAATTCTGAGGGTCATAAGACCTTGAACTATGTCCTAGGTTATCAAGGATTATACTTGAAACCTTTAACAATCATAAGACTATGGACCTTTGTGACAACCCCAAAATAGGTCCATTCCACCAACCCATTCTGAGTCGTCAAATACATGGTACAGAAAATAACTACAACTTTATTACAACAATTGTCGTGCAAAATACAACAACACATATGCTGTGAGTTTGGATACAAATATATACCAAATGTGACTCATGTTCCAACCGTGGACATCACCTCACAATAACACCTTACATAAAGGTATAGTCAAAAACTGTTCTAGAAATTAGAATCTTTGGAAAGTGCTCAAGGAAACCTTCGTACATGGGAGGCCACGCGTCTAGGTTATGATAGATATCATATGGCCACAAAATTATCCTTGGTTGACCCAATAGACCCCAAAGAAAAATGAGAAGATTACTATCATATTCTTCCCAATGGTGAGTCTTCTCTTGACTTATCATTATCTCCACTGTCTCTAATTGAGAATTATACTTCAAACAAATACCAAGATTATATAGGTAGTGCTCGTAGATATACTCAACAGGTGGATGAGCACAACCCTGTCCTATGATGACACGAGGTTGTATGTCATTAGACATCTTGTATGATAGTGACAAAACACCCTTCCAACGTTGGGTTCGCCTCACCCTATTTTCTTCACCAAATATAACTACTAAATGATGACCACCGTTCTATTCCCTTGTTACCCCCGCTCGACCCAGCTACACTCTTATTACCTGAAAGGAATTGTGAAGCAAAAGGGTGAGCACAACTAGCTCAGTAAAGAATATCATGACTAAAGATAATTAAATTATCAATAGCCTTCATCAATAATAAATCAGAGATTTAGAACATATGGTAAATGATAAAAATTTCAACCATAGTTGCAGCGGAACGAGCAATCCATTAGAAGAGTCAAATAGACTATAAAGTCTATTATCTTCTCCATGTTAAAAATCCACCAACAATAGTTTATCCATGTAACATCACTCAACAGTTCCTTTCCACAATCATATGAATAACTCATAATCATAATTGTGACTATAAATTTTTCTTCGCACCCAGGACGAAGAATATTTTCATCACCTGTCTTTACCTGAAACATCAAAGATCATGGTTATACCAAATCACAGTTCCTGTTTATAATCATACTAACAAATCCATCTTTGCACTACGGGCCAAAGATATTCATCAACAAACCATCTTTGCACTACGGGCCAAAGATATTCAACAACAGTTCATCTTTGCACTACAGGCCAAAGATATTCATCAACAGGCCATCTTTGCACTACATGCAAAGATATTCAACAACAGTTCATCTTTGCACTACAGGCCAAAGATATTCATCAACAGGCCATCTTTGCACTACATGCCAAAGATATTCATCAACAATTCATATTTGCACTACAGGCCAAATATATTCATATCTCAAAGAAATATATAATCATTTCAGAATTTATATAAACAATAATTATAACCATGTTGATCAATTCACCTTTGCACTTAAGCTTAAGATATTCAATTATAAATTCAATGGTCATGATCATACCAGTCACAATTCAACTTTGCACTACAGGCCAAAGAGAACCCTAGTCATGATCATACCAATAATCTACCCATCTTTACACTCCAGTGAAAGAGAATTTCAACATCAGGGTTATAAAAATGTTATATATGATGATAAAAATAATATGATCAACATATAGTTTTAATCTCAAGAGTAATATTCGTAACTCATGAATAGTAAATCGTGAATAGTAACTCATGAATAGTAACCCGACAAAAGATAGAAATTCTACAATAAAATCCATACCAATATTTCGGTATAATGATATTGAAAGAATAACATTACTTAAATTTATAAACAATTTATTTTAATTGTTTACACTTTACTAATTAATGCATTTAATCATCATAAAATGCCAACTCTTACAATTTCATCATCAATAACCAAAACCCTCATCAAAAATCTGCATATACCTCATATAGGATTCTCAAGCCATAAAATCCTATTTTCCAATTTTCTTTCTTCACAAAACATATTTAATTCATTTACTCATAACTAGACCATTTTCATGAAAAATACCAAATCAGTTCCAAAAATATTTCTTTTCTGGGATTTAGCATAATATAGTCCATAGTGAACATATATTTTTCTCAGAATTTTTAAAAGTCATTTACTATTTTTCATATGGCCAAAATACCGAATATTTAGACATTTATCAAAAATTATACTTTTGTCCAAAAATTCTGAAAATTACAGAGTATACTTCTATCATATACATGTACTCCCAATAAAAATTTCATCAATTTTGGAGTTAACCACAAGGAATTATAAGCCGTTACTTTTAAAATAGTCTTTTCTCATAAAATTCATAACTCTCAATCTATACATCCAAAAATCACCATTTTTGGACACAATCAAGAAAACTCATCAAAATATCATTTCAAATTTTTTAGAATTTTTGAAGATCAGAAAAATTACGAAACTGAAAATCATAACAACCCTTAAAATCCCTTAATATCCCTTACTATCCCTTACCTCAAAAGAGCAGTACTTCTGACTGGATATCGGATATGATGCTGAAGAAAACTTGCACTGATGAATAGCAACTCACCAAGTATCTAAAACTCACAAAATATGCTTCATAATATAGAGAGAGAAAGAGAGAAAGCTTATGTTTTGGGTGTGATTTTCAATTCTAACTTAGCCCTCTATTTATAGGAAATTTTGGTAGGTTTGACCTGCAACCTGATGGCTTTACCTGCTACTATTCCCACCCACCACATTTGAAATATAATTCAGCACATTTCTTCACCAACCACAAGTGGGGCCCACCAATTCTAGAATTTTCCACCAAAATGATAAACTCCGAAAATTCAACAATTTCTGAACCAGTCATCTCGTAAAATTCATAATAAATCATACGTTCATTTTTAACGGTTCAAAATTTGTGGGCATATACTCAACTTATATATGTATAACATATCCAAAAATTACCACGATCCAACGGTCGGATTAAAAATTATAACCCCCGCAAAATATCTCAAAAACCCTGATTTTTAATACCTCCATTCCGACAAAAATACGGATAAAAATCTCAACATTAACTCCTTCATTTTTAACCACAAAAATATATCCCTCATTTATATCCACATAAAATAAATATTTCTTATCATATGAATCAATAATTAATTATTCACAAATAATATTACAGAATCACATTTATGACAACCAGGCCGTTCCCAGGAAAGAGGGGGCTTTCCAATAAGGATTTCTCCTTACTGGCGCGCAATTAGATGACCAAACCTCTCCTTAGACAGAACTTTCTAGACATTGCCAATAATGTTATCTAATAATATTATTCAAATAATATGAATTATTGATCTGATAAAGGAAAATACTGTGCAGCAACAATTATTGAAACAACAATAATATAAAATATCAACGCAGCAATTATTGAATCAATAAAATAAAATATTGAACAGTAATTACTGTAACAATTATTGAGTAGTGCCTTCTTACGTAAGAATCAATAATTTCAAAAATACTATGCAATACCGTGTGCTACTGTGCAATAACGCGTATTACTGTATTTTAACCACCGGGTATTCCAACAGTGTTAACGGTAACAACTACGCCGTTATTTGTAAAAACTCAAATTTGTCGTTTTCTTCACCCGACAGTTATTCGTTATGGGGCCCACAAATAGCTGCGCCGTCGTACGAATATTCCCGACAGAAAGAATATTCCACGACCAAACGAATATTCCCCGACAACAATGATTATTTTATAACCACTTGCTTATTTTGAAAAAAAATTCATATTTCACCATAACTTTAAACTTTTATCAATTTAACCATTTACTGAATAGTAATTATAAGAAAAATTGAATACTTTTATTTCATAAAATTCGGGGTCTTACAATCTCCCTCCTTATGAAATTTCGTCCCCGAAATTTACGTACCTGGTATTTCAAAGAGTTGAGAATACCTTCCTTTCATTTCAGATTCCATCTTCTCTGTCATCATAATTTCTCCATTGCTCATCTCCTGTATTTCAAATATCATTCTAGAATACAGCTTCAAAACAAGTGTTAATTTAACAAATTAACATATCACATAATATCCCAATATTATGACTGACCAACAAATAAGCTTAGGTAGGACACACTAGCGAAGGATTTACTCATCTCTCCCTCCTAGTTGTATTCCCCGATCTCCGCCAGAGATCATATCCCTAAGCTCTGATACCACCTGTGACAACCCCAAAATAGGTCCATTCCACCCAACCCATTCTGAGTCGTCAAATACATGGTACAGAAAATAACTACAACTTTATTACAACAATTGTCGTGCAAAATACAACAACACATATGCTGTGAGTTTGGATACAAATATATACCAAATGTGACTCATGTTCCAACCGTGGACATCACCTCACAATAACACCTTACATAAAGGTATAGTCAAAAACTGTTTTAGAAATTAGAATCTTTGGGAAGTGCTCAAGGAAACCTTCGTACATGGGAGGCCACGCGTCTAGGTTATGATAGATATCATATGGCCACAGAATTATCCTTGGTTGACCCAATAGACCCCAAAGAAAAACGAGAAGATTACTATCATATTCTTCCCAATGGTGAGTCTTCTCTTGACTTATCATTATCTCCACTGTCTCTAATTGAGAATTATACTTCAAACAAACACCAAGATTATATAGGTAGTGCCCGTAGATATACTCAGCAAGTGGATGAGCACAACCCTGTCTTATGATGACACGAGGTTGTATGTCATTAGACATCTTGTATGATAGTGACAAAACACCCTTCCAACGTTGGGTTCGCCTCACCCTATTTTCTTCACCAAATATAACTACTAAATGATGACCACCGTTCTATTCCCTTGTTACCCCCGCTCGACCCAGCTACACTCTTATTACCTGAAAGGAATTGTGAAGCAAAAGGGTGAGCACAACTAGCTCAGTAAAGAATATCATGACTAAAGATAATTAAATTATCAATAGCCTTCATCAATAATAAATCAGAGATTTAGAACATATGGTAAATGATAAAAATTTCAACCATAGTTGCAGCGGAACGAGCAATCCATTAGAAGAGTCAAATAGACTATAAAGTCTATTATCTTCTCCATGTTAAAAATCCACCAACAATATTTTATCCATGTAACATCACTCAACAGTTCCTTTCCACAATCATATGAATAACTCATAATCATAATTGTGACTATAAATTTTTCTTCGCACCCAGGACGAAGAATATTTTCATCACCTGTCTTTACCTGAAACATCAAAGATCATGGTTATACCAAATCACAGTTCCTGTTATAATCATACTAACAAATCCATCTTTGCACTACGGGCAAAGATATTCATCAACAAACCATCTTTGCACTACGGGCCAAAGATATTCAACAACAGTTCATCTTTGCACTACAGGCCAAAGATATTCATCAACACATCTTTGCACTACATGCCAAAGATATTCAACAACAGTTCATCTTTGCACTACAGGCCAAAGATATTCATCAACAGGCCATCTTTGCACTACATGCCAAAGATATTCATCAACAATTCATATTTGCACTACAGGCCAAATATATTCATATCTCAAAGAAATATATAATCATTTCAGAATTTATATAAACAATAATTATAACCATGTTGATCAATTCACCTTTGCACTTAAGCTTAAGATATTCAATTATAAATTCAATGGTCATGATCATACCAGTCACAATTCAACTTTGCACTACAGGCCAAAGAGAACCCTAGTCATGATCATACCAATAATCTACCCATCTTTACACTCCAGTGAAAGAGAATTTCAACATCAGGGTTATAAAAATGTTATATATGATGATAAAAATAATATGATCAACATATAGTTTTAATCTCAAGAGTAATATTCGTAACTCATGAATAGTAAATCGTGAATAGTAACTCATGAATAGTAACCCCGACACAAAAGATAGAAATTCTACAATAAAATCCATACCAATATTTCGGTATAATGATATTGAAAGAATAACATTACTTAAATTTATAAACAATTTATTTTAATTGTTTACACTTTACTAATTAATGCATTTAATCATCATAAAATGCCAACTCTTACAATTTCATCATCAATAACCAAAACCCTCATCAAAAATCTGCATATACCTCATATAGGATTCTCAAGCCATAAAATCCTATTTTCCAATTTTCTTTCTTCACAAAACATATTTAATTCATTTACTCATAACTAGACCATTTTCATGAAAAATACCAAATCAGTTCAAAAATATTTCTTTTCTGGGATTTAGCATAATATAGTCCCATAGTGAACATATATTTTTCTCAGAATTTTTAAAAGTCATTTACTATTTTTCATATGGCCAAAATAGCCGAATATTTAGACATTTATCAAAATTTATATTTGTCCAAAAATTCTGAAATTTACAGAGTATACTTCTATCATATACATGTACTCCCATAAAAATTTCATCAATTTTGGAGTTAACCACAAGGAATTATAAGCTGTTACTTTTAAAATAGTCTTTTCTCATAAAATTCATAACTCTCAATCTATACATCCAAAAATCACCATTTTTGGACACAATCAAGAAAACTCATCAAAATATCATTTCAAATTTTTCCAGAATTTTTGAAGATCAGAAAAATTACGAAACTGAAAATCATAACAACCCTTAAAATCCTTTATATCCCTTACTATCCCTTACCTCAAAAGAGCAGTACTTCTGACTGGATATCGGATATGATGCTGAAGAAACTTGCACTGATGAATAGCAACTCACCAAGTATCTAAAAACTCACAAAATATGCTTCATAATATAGAGAGAGAAAGAGAGAAAGCTTATGTTTCTGGTGTGATTTTCAATTCTAACTTAGCCCTCTATTTATAGGAAAATTTTGGTAGGTTTGACCTGCAACCTGATGGCTTTACCTGCTACTATTCCCACCCACCACATTTGAAATATAATTCAGCACATTTCTTCACCAACCACAAGTGGGGCCCACCAATTCTAGAATTTTCCACCAAAATGATAAACTCCGAAAATTCAACAATTTCTGAACCAGTCATCTCGTAAAATTCATAATAAATCATACGTTCATTTTTAACGGTTCAAAATTTGTGGGCATATACTCAACTTATATATGTATAACATATCCAAAAATTACCACGATCCAACGGTCGGATTAAAAATTATAACCCCCGCAAAATATCTCAAAAACCCTGATTTTTAATACCTCCATTCCGACAAAAATACGGATAAAAACTCAACATTAACTCCTTCATTTTTAACCACAAAAATATATCCCTCATTTATATCCACATAAAATAAATATTTCCTTATCATATGAATCAATAATTAATTATTCACAAATAATATTACAGAATCACATTTATGACAACCAGGCCGTTCCCAGGAAAGAGGGGGCTTTCCAATAAGGATTTCTCCTTACTGGCGCGCAATTAGATGACCAAACCTCTCCTTAGACAGAACTTTCTAGACATTGCCAATAATGTTATCTAATAATATTATTCAAATAATATGAATTATTGATCTGATAAAGGAAAATACTGTGCAGCAACAATTATTGAAACAACAATAATATAAAATATCAACGCAGCAATTATTGAATCAATAAAATAAAATATTGAACAGTAATTACTGTAACAATTATTGAGTAGTGCCTTCTTACGTAAGAATCAATAATTTCAAAAATACTATGCAATACGTGTGCTACTGTGCAATAACGCGTATTACTGTATTTTAACCACGGGTATTCCAACAGTGTTAACGGTAACAACTACGCCGTTATTTGTAAAAACTCAAATTTGTCGTTTTCTTCACCCGACAGTTATTCGTTATGGGGCCCACAAATAGCTGCGCCGTCGTACGAATATTCCCCGACAGAAAGAATATTCCACGACCAAACGAATATTCCCCGACAACAATGATTATTTTATAACCACTTGCTTATTTTGAAAAAAAATTCATATTTCACCATAACTTTAAACTTTTATCAATTTAACCATTTACTGAATAGTAATTATAAGAAAAATTGAATACTTTTATTTCATAAAATTCGGGGTCTTACAATCTCTCCTCCTTATGAAATTTCGTCCCCGAAATTTACGTACCTGGTATTTCAAAGAGTTGAGAATACCTTCCTTTCATTTCAAATTCCATCTTCTCTGTCATCATATTTCTCCATTGCTCATCTCCTGTATTTCAAATATCATTCTAGAATACAGCTTAAAACAAGGGTTAATTTAACAATTAACATATCACATAATATCCCATATTATGACTGACCAACAAATAAGCTTAGGTAGGACACACTAGCGAAGGATTTACTCATCTCTCCCCTCCTAGTTGTATTCCCCGATCTCCGCCAGAGATCATATCCCTAAGCTCTGATACCACCTGTGACAACCCCAAAATAGGTCCATCCACCCAACCCATTCTGTGAGTCGTCAAATACATGGTACAGAAAATAACTACAACTTTATTACAACAATTGTCGTGCAAAATACAACAACACATATGCTGTGAGTTTGGATACAAATATATACCAAATGTGACTCATGTTCCAACCGTGGACATCACCTCACAATAACACCTTACATAAAGGTATAGTCAAAAACTGTTTTAGAAATTAGAATCTTTGGAAAGTGCTCAAAGGAAACCTTCGTACATGGGAGGCCACGCGTCTAGGTTATGATAGATATCATATGGCCACAGAATTATCCTTGGTTGACCCAATAGACCCCAAAGAAAAACGAGAAGATTACTATCATATTCTTCCAATGGTGAGTCTTCTCTTGACTTATCATTATCTCCACTGTCTCTAATTGAGAATTATACTTCAAACAAACACCAAGATTATATAGGTAGTGCTCGTAGATATACTCAGCAAGTGGATGAGCACAACCCTGTCCTATGATGACACGAGGTTGTATGTCATTAGACATCTTGTATGATAGTGACAAAACACCCTTCCAACGTTGGGTTCGCCTCACCCTATTTTCTTCACCAAATATAACTACTAAATGATGACCACCGTTCTATTCCCTTGTTACCCCCGCTCGACCCAGCTACACTCTTATTACCTGAAAGGAATTGTGAAGCAAAAGGGTGAGCACAACTAGCTCAGTAAAGAATATCATGACTAAAGATAATTAAATTATCAATAGCCTTCATCAATAATAAATCAGAGATTTAGAACATATGGTAAATGATAAAAATTTCAACCATAGTTGCAGCGGAACGAGCAATCCATTAGAAGAGTCAAATAGACTATAAAGTCTATTATCTTCTCCATGTTAAAAATCCACCAACAATAGTTTATCCATGTAACATCACTCAACAGTTCCTTTCCACAATCATATGAATAACTCATAATCATAATTGTGACTATAAATTTTTCTTCGCACCCAGGACGAAGAATATTTTCATCACCTGTCTTTACCTGAAACATCAAAGATCATGGTTATACCAAATCACAGTTCCTGTTTATAATCATACTAACAAATCCATCTTTGCACTACGGGCCAAAGATATTCATCAACAAACCATCTTTGCACTACGGGCAAAGATATTCTAACAGTTCATCTTTGCACTACAGGCCAAAGATATTCATCAACAGGCCATTTTTTCTTTGCACTACATGCCAAAGATATTCAACAACAGTTCATCTTTGCACTACAGGACAAAAGATATTCATCAACAGGCCATCTTTGCACTACATGCCAAGATATTCATCAACAATTCATATTTGCACTACAGGCCAAATATATTCATATCTCAAAGAAATATATAATCATTTCAGAATTTATATAAACAATAATTATAACCATGTTGATCAATTCACCTTTGCACTTAAGCTTAAGATATTCAATTATAAATTCAATGGTCATGATCATACCAGTCACAATTCAACTTTGCACTACAGGCCAAAGAGAACCCTAGTAATGATATCCAATAATCTACCCATCTTTACACTCCAGTAAAAGAGAAATTTCAACATCAGGGTTATAAAAATGTTATATATGATGATAAAAATAATATGATCAACATATAGTTTTAATCTCAAGAGTATATTCGTAACTCATGATAGTAAATC